>OU612071.1:18063346-19475013 GCA_914767715.1 Membranipora membranacea
ATATATAAATAGAGGTAACAGCTAGATCAAGTTTGCTCAATCCTGAATGCATTTGAGCTGCTCCCATTCAACTGATCACGCTGCAGCCTGGCCAGTGGAGAAGGAGCAACTCTGAATGCGGGCAAATGGACAAAACATGGTCTAGGTAACTGATACACTGTTGTCACTATCAGTTAGTCAGCATAATTTGAAAAACATCACAACTTCATGAGAGATGACGATGTCACATTGGGCGAAGGTTTTTGAGACGACCCCTCACTTGTTCCTAAATCATTCACTAAGAGCTGAGTAATGATTGAATCGCCGAGATATCTCTCTCCGGAGAGGTCTTCTTCTCCTAGATATGAAGGATCTCGGCATATTTAACCAAAACAGAGCTTATAGCATTGCTGGGTTTTCAGAAATGAAAGATCTTCGCTTGCATTATAAATCGCTCTTATCTAAAATATGAGGTTCATATTTTCACGAGCCAGAGTTATTGAACATGAGTCATAATAGTAGGCCTACACTGATGTGGAAAATACACTAGTAGCATGTGTATCTATGATCGTTGATGTAACTTCAGTCTAAGTACCTAACATTTTGGCGTTTTTGATCTGCCCTAGAATGACCATACCTAATTCTTTTTGAGGAAACTTTCGCGACACCAAATAATTGACACTCTGTCAATCAGAGATTTACGTTCAATTTTATATCACATATGAGTTACTCACTCCCAGAGGTATTTCCTGTCCTTGTTGGCAACGTAGCTCTTCACAAAACTAGTCACGCCATACTGTCCAGCTAGCGGAGAGCTCAATGTGATCAGTGTGTGTACATTGTGTGTAGATAACATCTGTACAACAGATCTGCAGATTACACCTCCCTGAGAGAAACATAGTAGGGTAACTCCTGTATCTGTGTGGTTATCCATTATCTACAACGACAGAAAGAAAGCTGTTATACATTTGCAGGAAAGAGGGACAGCTGTCACTCTAGTCCTTGAACTATCCAAATGTTCCCTTGCTTTTTATACAATAGATTTGATTTTTATTATATTACAAGCATTTTTTTATATACGTCCTTTCAGAAGAATAACAAAAAAAAACCATTGCGAAATATTGCTATTACCCAGAGCACGCTGGTTACAATGTTATGCACCATTTACAAAGCAAGTTTCTCATAATGAAAAGGATAATATGTTGCAAGTTGGCAGTTGAGCTACATTGTGGAGTGCTGTTACATTGATTGGTCCTACCCCCAGCACCTTGAGATGAATCTCCTCCAAGCTGAGTAGATCTTATGTGAATGAACCCCGACCCCCCACCCTACCCTCGAGCTGTACTGCACAAATTTCAGGACGACTTGGGCTTTGTGAGTTTCTCTTACACCGTCATAAATTATAACGCTGTATTTAGATTACAGCTACCAGAGACTTCAGTGAATGTGATAAGTCTGTTTGTGCAAAGGAAGTCAGAAAATATGATGTGGCTGGCGAGGTCTGAGCTACATGTGACATTTTATGTACTCTATGAGGTGTAGTTCGAGCTGAATATTTGTCATGTTATCTGGTTATCATTTACCAGCAACACCAATATTATTAGTGTCTCGAGATTGAACTCAAATATTTTCATGTCTTTTGATCATAAGGTGATAGGTGGGCGCATATTGGCAGGGTGGGACAAAATAAAGCCTATTATGGATTGTGGTTTGGAACAACCATAAAAGTTGCTTCAAAAAAGAATATTCAAATGGTTATTGCAAGGATTGCAATCCTTGGTTATTGTTATCAAAGATTATAAATACTCATATGTTGTTATGTAGGCGTATCATTGATGCGACGTAGTGTGGAGAGCAATAAATTATATACTTATCTATATGGTGTCAGTTGAAATGCAAAAGGATAGTAGCCTGTCTTGACAAGCTTTAATACTCCAATTTTGATGTCTAGTTAGAGGTAAACCAACCTTTTGTATAGCCTGTCATGACATGTGCTGTTGTGGGGGGTAGTTTCTCCCCCCCCCCAACAACAAAACATGTCATGACAGACTATATCAAAGGCTGGTGAACCTCTACCAGCCATAAAGATGGATTATGGTTGGCAGTTAACAAAACTAAACTACTGACCTGCAAACTGCTTAGGACACACTAAAGTGCAGTTTGTGGTTCTAACATAAACACTAAATATGCATTCTGTAAATAATGTATGTGACCACAGGACTGACAACTCAATAACAACCTTGATGCACTGCCACCAAGGTCATCTTGAAACAGATATGAAAATATTACTAGATGTGCGCTCACGTGTAAAAACTCGTGACTGATTGCACACGCGAAGGATTATGGAAATGTGAGAGTTTTTCCAGTCATATTCGAATAAAAATGTGGCTACTGTGTGCGTGGGATATGCGTGTGTCTTAGCGCCTTGGGTTGTCATAAAGGGGTATGCGCTGGGGATGGCTGCGCGAAGAAAGGACGTGTGTACTCGTCATGTTCAGATTGATGACCAATTCGTGATACACATAGCTCAAAGTTTGTTATTCAGCATGACATGGTAGCGCAAGGACATAATGCTATTACCTTAACTTTGCTCTGTTGTAAGCCTGCTCTGTGGTAAAATCCTCGAAGGTTACACATTATTGAACTATTTATTTTGGCAGCTGGACAATAAAACAGTTGATTTATTCCAGTATCTTCTAACATTAATTTAGCCAGAGCAACTCCTTGGCCAGAGCACCTATGACCTGAACCTAGTCACTATTTTTTATAAAGGAAAATTGGCACCAGGCCATCTACCTTTGGACTTGCCTAATTATTACATTGTTTTGAGTAACTGCTTGCATAATATCAACATTATAACTCCTGTTATTGATTATAATACCACAGTAAAGAATTACCTAACAGCAAATGTTTAGTCAATAATGCAGTGGGGTTTGAAACCCTTAGACATTAGAGAGAAATTGCTCACTATGGTACTATGCCAGATTTGGTATCATTTTTTTAAAGGTGAAAATTTGCCACTAAATAAAATCTACCTAGGCCTACCTTCCAGCACCATTATGCCTAGGCCTGTATGCTTGTAGACGTGAAAAAAAGCATCATAAATTTCACAATTTAAATGGAAATCAGTGCCTTATCCGGGAGTTGAGTATGAAATGATGTTTATAATGCCTGTAACAATCTGTTTTGTTTTATATGGAGTTAACTTTGAATAAGAGGCTGCCATAGCCGATGAAATCAGTCTACCATTTTGTCACAAAGTAACCCTGTTTAATAAGCACTTTGTGTGACCCATCCTCCCTATTGCATCACCAGAACCAGCATATTACAACAGAAATTCCATGATCTTAAAGTTCACATGCTGGTACAGTTTACAACAAGAACCTTTTGCACTTATCTCGGAAATCATGTCCACTATAATCGTTGTGTGGTTAAAAAAAAGCCATATCCCCTTGGATCAGTAAGGTAATTGCCATGTTTAGAGGATGGTAGTCTTGTTATAAGGATGGACGTAACTTTTAAGGATGCCATAACACTCAACCACTAGTACAGGCCAGTCATGCGATGGTCAGTGTCTTCAGATCTGGTCAGATTGTAGCCAGGTGCGTCGCCCTAACAGGTAATTAAAGTGTGGTTGTGACAGAATCAGTTCTGGGTATCACACTAGCGCTCTCAGTCAAATTAATAATAGCTATCTGTTCTAGTTTTGAACAAAAAAATGTTGCCCAGTTTCAGCTGATTTTCACTCAAATTTGAGATCAGAAGATAATTAAAATGGTACTCGTTAGTATACGCTATCATGAAAATAGTTCCCCTACTTTTGTAGTACCTTCTCATCCTAACTATGAATGAAAATCAGTTAAAACTGGACCAGAGACTATGATTACAAAATTTTAGCAGTATTCTAAATCGGACTGGGAGCTCTAGCTAGAGTGATACCAAAGACTTGATTCTGTTGCCAACCACTCATAGCCTTCAACAGAGGAGAGCACAAAATATGAAAAACCCACGACAATTCTGTCATCTCAAGGTTTTGTTTCAACCACCACCACTGCTATATCTAATTCCAGTCCTGTTTTTTAAGAAAAAAGCCTAACAGAATGTGACACTGTAGTAATATATCATCTGGTAATAGTGGTATTTACCTCTTTCATTGCTGGAATGATGTATCCCAGTTGTCTATCAAGGTTTTCTGTACTATAATATCCATTGTACATATCGATAGGGTAAATCTTTATACCAGGTACTCGCTACAAGAATATGTGAGGAAAAAGGATTTAATATGGAGGCCAAAAATGATTCATTTTGCTACAGCCACGTGTAGTTCCTAGAAAATGCTAGGCCTACCAACATTTAAACCAGCCGTTGTTTATTGATGACACCAGTGAGGAGTCCTTGATGACACAAACGTGAAAAACAGGACATTTTCTTTCAACTATTGCAGCTTTAATGAGTTAATGGATACGACTTCACCTGCCTAATATTAACTCAAACTGTAGGCTATATGAATTTTTTTCTCTGATATATGATTGATCTAAAATAACGAATACACCATATTTTTACCATTTAGTTTCACATCTGTGCACAAAGTACATCAGACTATCTGATGTACTTGGTGCACAGATGTGAAATCAAATGGTGAAAATATTTTGAAATGAAGTTCAGCTCATATAACTTTGAAAACAGGTCACCTTTGGAATATACTGGTTGGCAAAATCTAGCTCTTTCTCGTCATTGAGCACTCCATGCATAAATATTATCGGTCTGACTTTGCCTGAATCCAGTTGCTTTGCTCCACCAGTTAGGGGTGCGCTTCCACTGGTGAACACTCGAGGCACAGCAGTGATTGAACTGAGGCACAGGAGGAGTAGAACCGGTACGGCCATATGTGACCTCATCTTGATTGTTATGACTAAAACGAATCTACAATATAAATTAAGTGGTATATCATATATGGTTATCAGCCCTTCCTAGCTTGCGACATACAAAGAACCGGTTTGCGCCCTTGAACAAACAATAGGCTTAGCCTACTTGTGCTCAACTTTTACACTGATAAAAGAAGAAAGTCCAGAATTAAATCTAAGTTTTAGGTTCCAAAGATCCAACAATACCAAGCTACTTATACCTTGGCACGTATATACCTTTTCCAAGCCCAAACCCTCTTTTGTTAATAGGCTAGGGGCCAGCGATAAAATTTGCTGTGTCAGAAACCTTGGGAAAATATAAAAGTTGACACTGATATAGGCCTACAGTAGCTTAGTTGAAGTTGTAACATGGTTAGTTAGTGGTTGGTGTCTGCCCATCCCTAGTGTCTACCATCCCAGACTCAGAATTGGCGGATGTAAGCTTTCTGCCTCTTGTCACGCCTGCGAGCCTGCGTCGAGGCCAGCCTTTATTGATCAGCCAAGCCAAAATATTTTAAAAACACCTAGATAAATGAATTATTTATATATATATGTAACACAACCAATCAGATACGACAGACTTACTAGGGAGAGCCCCTGGGACCCTGGAACTTATTTGCCAGTTTCATTGTGCCAATATTCTATATGAACCACCTGAAGTGAAGGCATGTACTACTCCCAGGGGCCCATGGCTACTTTCTCCTGTGGTTCTTAACAGTTGCTGATGTGTAGGCTCTGAGCAAGACCACAACAACACTGATTATTTCAATTTTAATTAAGTTTTAAACAAACTGTCCTACTATACTCACCTTTCAACACAGGTTTCAAGGTTTAGGTCTCACTTTACACTTACTCTGAATACTCACATGTATGGGAAGTTTGTTACCCTCTCACTACAAGCATAATTAGATGAATTTATCCTGAGCTCTGAGAATCAGTGACTTGTCCCAACTGGAAGCCAAGCCAAAATTGGGATTTTCCAGTAAAAAAATCAGGCCATACATAGCCCCAAAAATAAGAATTAATAGGACTGAGTTTGGGGTCTTCCTTATATCAACAAGATCTTGACTATTTTTATAAGGCCAAGGTTCGTCGACCGGAAATACATCAGTTGTAGCCTCTGGTCTATCATAAAACTTTCAGAAGATGAAATAATCTAGAATGCAGGTTTACCAGCTCAGTAGGTCAAAGGCTAGGAAGAAAAAGTGCTGATAAAAAAAATTGTGTAGCATCATCATTCATCTCCATTTTTCATAAAGGACTGATTATAAAGATGGTGTTGTCAGACACACTACTGATTGTTGGAATCTCAACTTGCACAGCGTTGCTTGGAGAAGGTAAATCATTAGATTAACCATGAAACTTCTCTTCTCTTTTTATCTTCTGAGTCCATCAATCACTTTGATTGATCAATCAGGGAGAATAAAATTCTCTCTGCTTTGATCAATAATCCTTGCTTCGATTGATACTACCTCATATTGATTGACTCTCAGTGTCACAGTGAGTAAGTGAGTTAGTAATAGAAGTTGCACCAAGGAGTTAGAGTCCCTCTAACTAACTCATTGGTTGCACCAACCACCAAAGTAAGTTCATCCCATGGGCACCTGGGGGATCTGCCCATGGGCAAAGTGTACTGCTGGGCAGATCCCCCAGGTGCCTATGGTTCATCCTTACTGGCTGCTAAAATTAGAAAACCTAATAAAAGCTCTAAGTACATATTCCCTTGCTGATCTGGCCCCTTCTCTGATTATACTTTCTATAAACTATTATATTATAGCTGTGCAGCCAGCAATTCACCCTAAATACCTTACCTCAAGAGATTTTCAGATCGAAATTGCTGGTGTTGAACGTCATTCTTTAGTGTGGGCTCTCACCAGGGCTAATATCCAATTCCCTTCCTAGTGAGATTAGGAAAGGGATTTTTTATGAATAAAATAATCTCTCAGCAGTCTAAGGATTTAAGTAAAGTAAGAGGGACGGTGTTGTAGCTTTAGCTACTTCTGTACTCTGCAAGCAGAATCCCTACAGATTGAAACAATTTTTATCGTTCGTCAATCTGTAAAAAAACTTGCCTTTGCTTCTTGCGCCTACATGTAGGTGGATCTTTACAAATGGAACACATTGGCAACTAAAATTATCTCTCACCAGTCTTACAACTGCAAAGATATTTTATTAATCTGAAGATATACATTTGTTACTTTTATATATTCAGGTCTTACCTGGTTGCTTGTGTATAGAACTGAGAATTACCAGCGGCTCAAGAATGAAGTTGAGAAACAGACGAAAAAAGGTTAGTAGCCCATTATTGAAAATAATGTGATCTTATCCAAAAGTATGACAGTTTGCTCCATATTCTTACCAATTTATGTATCAGATTTACATTTGATCAACTGAAGATACCAATGACCTTTGAGGTGTAGCTTGATGTACCAGGAAGGTGTTACAGAGCTGCTAAATCTCTCTAACTGCTTGTTTGTTCCATTGAAACTTGCGTCCAGTTGGCCTAATTGCTTTCTCTGTGTAAGTTCTCAACGTCACCGGAATTTGTTTAACTTCTTGCAGTCGAGAAACAAAAGGCCAGCATAAACGAGTCAGATAAGAACGCCAAAAAGAAGTTAGGTAAGTTCTTCATTCTTAATTCTTTATAGTCTATTGTGGGTCGAAAAAAATGTGCTGAATTAAGGGACAGGTAGCCGCCAAATAAGTGAGAGCGTGCAATAGTGTTAAACACACTGTGTTCGAATTCCACTGCAGTCCTACTGGAGTTTGTGAACCAACCTTTCAGAAAACAGAAAGCGGTTTGGCGTTGCAGCCTAGTATAGCCCTTGTTTTGGATGTTGGGTGTGAACGCCCTGCTTATTTTGATAATTTTATTTTAACCAAGTTGTTGGAATCACAGGCTTCTCCTAATTAAAATTATCTAATTCAGTGTTTGCAAAGTCTTGAATAGATATCTGAGATAATAGCCACACTGCTGGCTGGTCCTGTGACCCTAGAGTGATCGTATTGATTTTCAATGAAGATAAGCCATACATGATTGCTGAAGTTAGCATCTGCCCTACCATTGTAATGTGACAATTAGTCCCGAGGTATTTCAGCCACAAACTGCGCAAGTATAATACCCATATCTTATCTTAATGGATCAAACAAACAAAGACCTTTTTGTTATTTTCATGAACATATAGGCCCTAAATACTATATGTTACATATTAATAACATATACATACCTTATAAATAACTGTATATATATATATATATATATAAAAATACATTTATACATACCTAATAAAATTTATATAAATACTTTATATGTAACATATAAATAACATATCCTACATACTTCAAATTAACATACTTGATAAAACCATATATATAAACATACAAGTATTTATATGTTTATGGTTATTTCCTATCTAGGTATACTGAGTAGACTGTGATGTTTGTGTTTTTATTTATTATAGATCGACAGGAGGAGCGACTGAAGAATGATAGCAGAGATCTAAATATGACAAAGATGAAATCCATGTTTGCTATCAGTTTTGTGTTTATGGCTCTTCTTAGTGTGTTCAATTCTATGTAAGTACCCAATGCTACCCAACAGGTAAACAGGTTATCAAGTTACTTTGGGTGGCTGATCTTTTTAGCTGTAGCTCCACCACTGAACTGTTGATGAGGTCCACAAAAGATGACAAATTTCCTGCCTAACTATAACTAATTTTATTCACAGCGGTGATTGAGGTGCTTTGTAAATTGAGGGTAATTGTTTTATGGAAGCAGGAGTCTTAGTGCTAGGGGCGCTGCTAAATTTCAGACTGATGCACTATTTTCAACCAATATCAAATAGGGGTGATATATAACAATCTCAATCAAACAGAACATCAACCCTGTCGCTCGGTAGGTTGACTGCTGCTCTGTGAAGGTCTGATCTTTCTTTGGGGCTGTTCCAACAGCAGCATTGAAAACTATTAATTGTGTTGGCGCCTGTCTGGTCCAAGTCAATGTAGATAGCCAATATGTTAGATCTGATTGGTTGTTGGATGGGAGTGAGTTAGTCTCAGTTCAGAAGGTACCTGCCTGAATAAAAGCAACTGATGTCAGAGTGAATGTTATTAGCTCCATAGCTACTTTTTGATCCAGGCGTTAGCTCGGTTTCCATTCAACCACCAATCAGTTTAGAGCCACATTGACTACATGACACGGATGTTTTCATACTTCTTCTTATCTGTTCATATTTAACTCCTTTCATGTAACAGATTTGAGGGGCGAGTCGTAGCTAAGTTACCGTTTGAGCCGATCTCATGGTTTCAGGGAATCAGTCACAGAAATCTACCTGGTAACGACTTCACAGACTGCTCATTTATATTCTTATATATACTCTGTACTATGGGTATCAGGCAGGTGAGTCATAGCTAAGGTTTATCCTAGTGCAGTATATATAAGCTTGCTTAGGGGTGACAATGACTTACCATAGAGCAGTAAAATATTAGCTAGAGTTAAGTTTAGATAGCTAAGGGTTGACTTAACGTTAGGTAGACGTCATTTTCACTTGCCAAGGTGAGAGCTCATTTTATGCTAAATGGATAACTAACTTAAAGGGCAACCAAAGTTTCAAACAACTTCTCATTGATGGCCATTGATCAATAGCAGATTGCACCTTCTGCATGGGGACAAAGACAAAATATGATTCGGATGATTATTCAGCCAGAATTCTTGTGAAACATTTCTTCCATCAGGTACTCAAACTCAGCTAAAAGAGAATACCACATAGCAGTTTCCTGTTCCTGTTTTTATTTAGCCTGTGCTCTATAATCATTACAGCAAAGTCTTGGAACCTCCCCTAAACTGAAGTGTTACCCAGCTTAGAGTCAGCAACTACTTTGAGTTTTGCATCGCGTAATGCACAAAACTGATGCTGCCCAGCACATTATTTGCTACCCATTAATGCATTGCTTCGAAACCTTGATTGCCCTTTAAAACCAGCCAAAACTTACACATTATCAGGACTCCCCGTAAGAGGCCAGAAAATGTTCCCACTCCTTCTTTACTCCTCAATTGAGATTG
This sequence comes from Membranipora membranacea, assembly GCA_914767715.1. Lineage (NCBI taxonomy): Eukaryota > Metazoa > Bryozoa > Gymnolaemata > Cheilostomatida > Membraniporidae > Membranipora > Membranipora membranacea. The sequence continues at coordinate 18,073,291 of OU612071.1, forward strand.
TGTACTCTGGGTATCAGACAGTGTTGAGGGTATCAGACAGTGTAGAGGGTATCAGACAGTGTTGAGGGTATCAGACAGTGTTGAGGGTATCAGACAGTGTTGAGGGTATCAGACAGTGTTGAGGGTATCAGACAGTGTTGAGGGTATCAGACAGTGTTGTGTAAATAACAAAGGTTTACCCTCGAGCAGTAAATATAAGTTAGATTTTACTTTTTCCTAGATTCGGGGGGCAGTCGGACAGGGGACAAAGTCTGGGGGGCTCAGACTAAGGGTGACTTTATGTAAGCTAGGACTTAATTTCACTAGCTTAGTTGAGAGATTTTGTTATGCAAAGTGGGTGGGTAAATACTAGCTAATATAAAATTCATAATATCGGGCCCGTGTGATGAGATGAGATTTTGAATGCTGAACTCCTATTGGGTAGGTGAGGTGTTGATAACACACTGATCACACGGTAATATGTATATCCCTTATTTGAACAGAGTTTGTATATGTAACTCGAGTGCAATCAAGAAGGATTCTGTGTGACAACCCTAGGTGAATTTGTAGTATTAGGGGCGCAAAAACATGTGGTACTTAGACTAAGTTGCTATTAACAATCTAAGATACCCATCCTAATAGTGTAATCTCGATGTCAGTGTGAGTTATTTATAGTCCATGTTCTGATGAAACTTGCTCGTTTTACAATTTACCTTGCGAAGGGATTTTTAACATTGTTTATATTATGTTCAGGTATATCAAGAAAAAGATTATGCGCATTGTTTTTTCAATTAATGAGAAAATATATAAGGCATATGACACAAGGAACTCCTTCCAAATGTTTTTATCTCCAACTTTAGTCCGTTCTCTGTTTGTTAGCGAGTCATCCCCCTCATTGACACAAAGACGACAACTCTTAATTTGGACTTATTTTTCAGAGTGGTGAAACTAAAGTCTTATTTGATCTTTTTATGTAGAATATTCAAAAGCTTCTAGGATTTGCACCATCCAGATCAATCGGAGCCCAGAACTCTTTCTTCCCTGCAGCACCAGAGTTAAAGTAAAGAAGAGTGACAAAAGTCTCCCACCTGTCTTATATCACAACAAACAAACATCAGTGTTATCTGCAGATTTGTTTGGTTTTCATCGCCTGTATAAGAGGAACGTTTAATTTCCTTCATACAAGATAGGCTCTAGAAACATCATTTTTATCTGTGCGAAGTCACAACTGAGCAGTTTCAATGGCGGATAATGTTATAGTATCACTTGTAATTGTGGTTGTCTTCTATTTTGGGGGTGCCTTTGCTATGCACTTTTCACCATCTATTAGATGATACTTGCACGCCTCATGTAAAATCTTTTCAAATTTGTCAGATATGCCCCGCTTATAGTATAAGATAATTTGAATAAATGAATTAATTTGTACTGCTTGTTTCATTCTGTTCATATACCCCCAAGTTACCATATATTTGTACACAACAGATCCATAAATTATCTCAAAATGAGTTACCTGCTATATGCCTACCCGTCATTTCAAAGTTATAATGCATTGAATCCCATAACTTTAATTTTAAAAGCTTAACTCACTATTTAAATTTGTTTGCTTTTTCTCCCACATGAACTGATTAATTAATGAGGAATGTAGATGTTAGAACCAAGAAAATAAAATTTGAGAATTTCCAAGAAATCCCTAACTGTTGATGATTCCACGCGATATGCACAATATTGACATTAATTATCTGATCGCACTTTGCATGTGTGCAAGCAATCAGTATATTATTTTGGTTATCTTTGTACCGTACCGCTTGGAATAATCCAAATGGGCTTGAGTTCTCTAACTGGAAGGTCACCTCGACCCACTGAGTAAAATTTTTCCAGTTTGTGTCATTGTCGCTGTGGTGCTGAGAGCTCAAGAGTTGATTTGCAAGCCGTGTAGTCTGATAAGTACTATAGTTTATGAGTAAGTAAGTATGGACGGAATTTTCCGATCTGTTTTCCCTGAATCACTCATTCATAGCTGGTCTTCGCTATCAGATTTGGTTTGTGTTTGGTGGCTTCACTATTTAACCTAAACCGATATCATATCTATATCCCTGCTATGTCTCATGAATGTATTGAGAAACCATGACCAACGTCAAACGGAAGATATATCATATATTTACCACTTATCAAAACTGCATCATGTTACGTCATAAGTTTGCCAACGTGCACTTACAGCTTTGTTCAAGTTTTGAGCGAGCTGGTTTCGCCTAGCTGAAGTGTCAGCTCTGGTGATATGGCTATACATCAATAATTGACAATACCTCCACATTAATTTTATTAACATACTATTATTTCGGTGTGGATTGAAACGATCAACAAATTCCCATGTCTTACAAAAGTGAGTTTACGGTTGAACTGGTAACTATTCCGCATGTGGTAAAATGTATCATCTTTACTTTCATCATCTTTGGGAAAATAACGCTTAGTCTGGTCCTGTCCCTCCCCTTCCCCTTATTGCTATTTCCAAATCAAGACAATTATGTTCATTGCTTCATCATCTTGGAGAGCAGAAGTTGCCCTAACCACTAGGTTATATTGGGAGTTATCCCCTTAATATTGCTTATAGTGGGCGGGACTTAGCCGAATAATGTTTACAGGAAATGGGCTGACCGGATACAGCACTAAGTCACATGACAGATAATATTCTGAAGAAGAAATTTTCTTGTAACTTTCAGTGATCAGAAGGAAAGATGGCAAGCAACAGTCAAGGAATTCAACAGCTTTTGGCAGCTGAGAAGTCTGCTGCAGAGAAGGTCTCAGCAGCTAGAAAACGTGAGTATACCTAGTGTATGTTTCAGAGGAAGAGAGTTTGTGCAACCTATGCATATTTTAGCAGTAGTCATCAAACATATAAGAAAATTTCAGCCTGAGAGTTGGATTATTTTGAGAGGATGATGATGATGGCATGAAACTAAAGCAAAGGATAAGTGAGAAGAACTCACCATTAGTCCTAGTGATATACTCGATCTCATAGGGTGGTTAAGACCTTGGGAACAAAGTTGTTTGTCTCTGCTGAAAAGCCTAAAACATGTTTCTGTGCTTCGCATCCATCTCATATTAAGGAAACGAAAGTTAAATCTGATTGGCTTAAAATCGGGTTAAACAGGTCCACTTCTAAGACATTGTTATTTCGTTAATATCCTTCTGCTACTAGCTAGAATCAAAGGTTGCAGCTGCTTCAATGCCTTGTTAGTGTTTGTAGGACCCTGACCGTTTGATACCCCATGGAAATCGAGTGACACAGTAATCTTTATATCACTCCAAGTGACCCATGAGCATGGTACAAATCTATTATAACAGTCTTTTCTCCAGACTTGATAAGTGTTATTTAGTGTTTAGGTCCTAGGCACAAACTCCCACACAGTAAGCAAGCTTTTTCAGACAGTTCATGCTTATAACTTTATTTCAGAGAAAGCCAAGAGACTGAAACAAGCTAAAGATGAGGCCGTAGCAGAGATAGAAGCCTACAGGAAGGAGAGAGAAACTCAATTCAAGAAATATGAACAGCAGGTTGGATTATTGTTTGGTCAAAGAGGGCAGGCAGTTATAGCTCTCATCTAACCAATGTGTTGGCACTAATCTGATTGGCTGTTGGGAGAGGAGACCCTGCAGCCAATCAATCCAGATACATTGACTGACCCTCACCCTCCTTTAGATAAAAGGGGGGCTGCTGTTTACCTGTTCACACAACCTGGGCCTACTTCATGCACTCATGTTTTAGGATTGTTCAGTACATGAGTCTTAGCATGATTATGCTGGTATCTGGTATGTTGTCTGCTAAGCCTTGAGTAGTTGGAACCCTCAAGTTACTAATTGTTTGGGTAATAAACAGCTCAAGATTGGCTTCATGATCTGATATTCCATTCTGAGCTGATGGTACTAATGGAGCTTTTTGACAGTCAATGTTTCCCCGGTCACTGATCTTGGAATTCAATCATCCACCAACCTAGTTGATAACGGAATTGCACTACTAGCAACCTGTACAATGTGAACTGCTAATAATCAAAGCTCACTTTCCCATCGCTTGATGATACTCCTAACTTTACTTGTTTCCTATTATGGACTTGTCAGCTACAAATTAAACTTACCCAGTTTGCTAGTAAGGGCTCTCCCAACTGAAACGGAATGATATTACCAGCAAACTGGGCAAAGTCAGTAGCTAAGAATTTATGCTTGAATGATCAATCGTTGACGATAGCCCTGACTCTACTTACAGACGCTGGGTAGTAAGGATGATATGGCTATTACTATAGATAAGGACACGGCACAACAAGTGATAGCGCTCAGTCACAGAGTAAACGATAAACGAGAGGAGGCCCTCGAGTCTTTACTAGATATAGTGTATAACATAGACGCAACTATACATACAAACATGGAAGTGTAAGTTGTACTCATGGCACAGTAATATTAGCATCATACCCTACATGACACACTGACATCAAGACTACACTATTATCCTGTATATTTCTGACCGTTAGAGTCAATTTAGTTTGATTACCTTACATGTTCCCGTCCCTAAATAATAAAATTTACCTTGGGTGGTCACACCAGATTTCTTGTGTTGGTACTCATACCAAGGGAATTAAATCAAACTCTATCGATCAGAGACTACATGCTATAGTATATCACGAGATCAGTGTGGCACCAAACCATACAAAATGAAAGTTTCCTAGGAATTTTAAGTTAAGTAAATCCACCGGAGAAATTTTCGCAAATCGATTCCATTTCTCTTTTTACTTACTCGATCATAGTCTTAGGCAGGAATTTTAAAAAATCTTATTTTTCATCCAAATTTGAGCACTGAATCTTTTTTGTTTCTTGTACTGGAATGTCAAAAACACACCCGGTGAAAAATTGAATTGTGTGGATGCGATCTATGCACACCTGTTTAAATTGGATTTTTGATTTTAAAACAAAAATGTTATCACTAAAGACTTTTTAACCATATACTATAAGTCAAATATACTGTGAAGACAGTCGGCTGGAATGTATGACCTTCCCGAGAATCTTACCTTTCATAAGCCCTTTCTATTGCTATCCAAAATCAGTAAAAAAATTTGACCAGTCTTTGCAATGCCTTTCTGAGTTCTCTATCGATTCCTGAGTTATCATAAGGATACTCTCAAAAACCTGGTAGAATTTGATCATAATTGCTTGTGTTAAAATCTCAATCGTTTTTATTATTCTAAAAATATAAACAAACAATACAATCTAACCCCAACTTAAAAAAAAAAGCTATAGAAGGTCATGTGACACAGAAAGGAACACTTATAATGTCCGACATGTGACATTGAGAGGCAAATGAATGCTTTGTCACATGACTTTTCTTCTTCATTATTTGAAAATAGTTGTGCAGTTCTTTGACAAAAGTTGGCTGAGCTTCCATTTAAAATCGTTGCTTGCAGAACTTAGAACTATTATTCACCCCTATCAATACAACATTGTATACAGCCTATTAAAATTTTTTTGCAAAGTATTCAAATCATGTTTCCTGATATTTCTATTGAACAACCCGATCCAAATGAAACACTGCGATTATTGGCGACATTGCTTGTCTATTTCATTGAATTGAGTTTTTTTCAGTCCCCTTGCTCATGTGGTTTAAACATAGATTTTCATTTTTCCCGATACTGGGTATTTTCTTTTGTCGCTTGGTCAGACTTATTATAATATTATTTGTTATCTACTCTTTGAACTTCCTGTTCAATGAGTAGGTAACTCCTAAATTTTGGATAGAAATGCATCAACAATAATTATATGTGATTGAGAAGGCGTTCATATAGTTGTCGTTGTGCTCTGAACGATAGATCATAGGTTTTAGCTAAGAAATATTAATGTCAGGAGATGAGTTCAGGTTTATCCTTCAAGTTTTTCTACTCTATGACTCGGATCTACTCTGAAATTCATTGATTCATTGACTAAGGCTCAATCAGATAATCGAATAAAATATTCGAAGTAAATTTCGAGTCATTTTGAATTTCAATTCCATAGAAGACCTTTGAGAAAAAATTATGTTTAAAGTTTGTAATTATTTCCATTCAACTGAGCTCTGTTTGGTCCTGATTCGGGTAATTATCATGACTACATGGTATGATATTAGATCAGACTAAAACTATGGTAATCTTACATGACATCATGTTTATTAATTTACCGAATTTTGTAATTTTGTATTGATATATCACAGTTTGGTATTAGCCAGACAAAAACTTAGCCTCGAAATATATATATACACAGGGAATATATATATATATATATATACACATATTTATTCCCTGTGTATTCGAGACCAACCAGAGTTTTTTTCAGATATTTTAATGTAACACTAGTGCCTCCAAGTCAAAATTGGTTGGGAAGATCCTGATAAATTTGATCGGATGGCATTATTCCACTGACTCTGTTACCTCTTTTTATTCAAGAATAATATGCATTATGTGTGGCAGATAATATCTTGAATTTGAATTGCCATCACTTGGTCATGTCTGATTAATGAGGAATAGAAGATGTTACTCCATTGTTTAAAAAGAGAGGGTTTAAACTCACAATAACCTTTCTCAAGTGGGAGCTGTCTGTCTACATCTAATGGGGACACAACTCTTTGTTGCCATAATTATTCTACTCCTGTAGCTAGGGAGTTTGGGACAAACTTCCTGCTGTAGCTAATTAAACAACATCGGTTAACTGATCACATGTGATTGATGTTCAAACTTGGCACCGTGCACTCTCTTAACATGACCTCCCCCCCCCTCAGACAGATCCGGGAGAAATCTCCCGGGACAGATTATTTGACCAAATCTTAATTATTATCCATCAAATTCTATCACTCACCATCTTAGATGTACATTATCTACACAAACATCACTTTGAGCTGTCTCACCTTTCACCATCTTGGAATTAGAAAGAGCAATTTATATACCAACTCTACCTATGAAAGAAAGTTAAAACATCTGTTGAACTTCTATATGTATGACGTTTTAGTATTGCAAGGGTCAAAGCACAACATGCAAAACACGGTATGATGTTTGCCTCTGTTCCATATCAAATAGTTCAGCGGTGAATTGCGTCAACAAACCACAGTTGGAAGGAGAGCTAGCCTAGACCTTATCTTGTTCTATTTATTCACTGTTCAATCTCAGGCTATCAGCTTCTTAACTTCTGATAATGTTATGTTCCAACAGTCTGTTATCTTAAATATCCCATTTATCATGCTCATTGCATTATTAACTGGAATGAAATAGACTGCCAATAAAAGTGTTAAAAAAAATTAACCCTCCATGACATCGCCACACATTAATTAGCTTTTTGATTTTAGCCTTCTCCACCACTCCTCCCATGACACATAGTTTTATGACATGTAAGATTGTGCTTGTACCCTCATTGACATATGTACACCATTGCATTCATGATTGGTCATTGATATGGCTATTAGACATTAGCAATTGTGATTGCATTCTGACTCAACCTAGAACTGTATTATATTATCAAACTCGATATAAGTGGTCTCATTTCAAAGAGTGATGGCTACATTCATAGCCTTATCTCTTGCATTGTATAATATGACAGGATATGAAATTATCTCTCATGTTTTGTCTGTCTGTTACAGGAACGGTACAGCCTAGAAATACACCAGCCATCTATAGAAGCTAGCCAAATACACAGCAGTCTATGAAATATAATATCAAATCACAGTGATAACCATCACCACAAGGAAAAGTCACAGCTGCCGGAGATAGTTATATGGAAATAAAACAGCAGGAACGGCTAGGCATGCCTGTGTTAAAAGAAGCAGTTGTTTATCTTGTATGAATTTTATTTGCAATATTGTTTGATCTATCATACTATACTGACATTTTTGCTAGCTTCACTCGGCTGACCCTCGTGAGATCTAGGTAATCACTATTTATATTGTTAAACAGCAATGTTGTCAGCGCGCAAAAGCCGATCATTTCTCAACACCACTCATTTGGCTTGTTGCAGGAAGACACGGAATGTCTATGGCGTGAAGCGGCCTGTTAAAATTCATGGTGTTAAGATGTTAGTTGGCTGTGTATAGCTTTAATGCCGACTGTACACATTAAATATTGTTTTACAGTTTGTTTATGGATGATAGATTAGATTCTGCTGAATCGTGGTACATTTCCTTCAGATTTTTCTTCTACATATTTATTTATGAATAGAAAATATTAATGTGTTAATCATGAAAAAAAATTGATATGCTGGCTTACATATACTACTCCTTAGGACCTTAGGCTAAATACCATACAGCTTGTAGAAAGTACATTAACAAAGCTCCCATGCGTAAATGTCACAACGACTTTTGGAGCTATCAATGCATGGAGATAGCATTGGTTCAATTTTGGTTCGGTTCGTTGATTTGACTTGGGCGGCTTCATTGCGTCAAAGTGGCGCAGCCCAGTGGTTTTCAACAAGGGCTGTGTTGCAGGAGGCCGGGTTCAATTCTCAACTACGGTAGATCTTTTTTAAACTTTCATTCTCATGGGTAACGTAAGCATATCATTTGATTTGTGAGAGATCTTCTTCAATTGTAGTGTCAAATCGATGTATGAATATTCAGTGATAGTTCCAATTGCTGCGCTCAAAACCGTTTTTTTAGGGATATAGATGCGTCGCTAGATTGATTTGCAATTTTGATTTAACTTTGAGCGACTCAAAAATGAGGAGTGATATATTGCTTTATTGAACACTTAGGCACAAAGGTCAACTGATATTATAAGTGATCGATTCTACGTACATTTTGCCTTGTAACAAACCTTTCATGCACTGGAGGACTATATGAGTGTCCTGGGTAATAGGACTTGTACTGAATTTTGAATGTTATCAGCAATCATCGCTATCTGATGATTGTTTTATGGTTATAATATTCTAAAATGCTGAGATAAGATGAAATGAACCAGTTTAAATCTGATGTGACTGTCTTTCAGCCTGGATTGGTCTTTCAGTTTGGTGTGCTTGTCTCCAGTGCTTTGAGCTTGGTTCCTTAACCCCTACGTCAGGACTCAATTGTCACAGATCAGGTCTGTACACAAGGTAAGTAGTTACAGTCTGTTTTTTTTTGCTTTTTTCAGAGGTAAACAAGTTACCTATAATTGAATTTTTTTTGCTATGTGTACACTTCTAAGAAAACGTCTATAAATAGATAAAAATAAAACTTTTTACCTTAATGTTTTCCTGGTCAGAGAATAGGAATTACTCACCTTTATCGGTGAACGTTACCACACCTACCTTACCATTGAAAACGGAAAGTTCGGCAAGGCAACTGCTTGGTTACAAGTTTTTGCCTCTTTCCACGTTTGTAGGTAGGTCGGAGGACACCTGAGGCACAGTGCCAAGTAGTCAGTAAATGGCAGCGGGACTTGAACCCAGCACCCTCAACACTTGTGTGTTTGAGGGCAGGCGCTCTAACCAGCTGAGCTACCTCCCACTCCTGACTACTGCTGCTACCAATAAAGTGATCATCTTAATTGTTGCCATCATACAAATGTCTTCGACTGCCATGTCTTATTCCACATTACCTTGCAGAAAGAGCAGCCCGTTTGATAATGTAGCTGTCAAGATTGAATACTGCATGTTTATCCATTTTCTCTATTTAATTTGAGAATTGCTTAAAAGCCAGTAAACTGCAAAACTGCAGTGATTTTTATGGTTACTCAGTTGGAAACCCCTGGTGATGTTGTTGTATAACATAATTACTTTACCTGGTGTTTTTAATATTTGAAAGCTCTCATGCACCCTCCTATTAGGGAGTTTCGCCAAAGTCTTCGCGCTTGCTACAACTTGTTAGAAGTTGTCCCTACATACTCAATGTGATCATAACTCCCAAAACTAAAATCAAACGTCAGTTTTTAGTAGTCTAGTAGTTCAACAGGTTTACTCACTCAATGCACAAGTCATTCTCACTACTTGTAGGTCAAACCAAGGATGTCTTAGTAGGTTGTACCGATGTTGGTGCTGACTGAATAATGTTTCCATGAGGGATATTACCCAGTGAATATATCAAATGATTCATTAGCTTTACTGCTAAATAGTATTCTAGTGTGGGATTCCGGGTTAGGGAGTCACCACATTAACTCTCCGCTACTGATATCTGTGCTCACGAGCTCGGTGTGATGATTCTCACTCTGTGACACTGACTTATTTACATGCGATCATCATTTGATTCGATTAAACACATGACTCAAGAGCATGCCTTTTAATTCTTATCAAGTTTAACATCAAACGCAATTCAACTTAAACAATGCATGTCTTATTTCAACAAGTTATACTTTCTTGTTAATGATGCCATGCATGCTCAAATTTAATTCATTTAACTAAATTAGTTGATATAGATAATCCAACCAAATGTCATACTGTGCCATTATCAAACAATAAGGAAAGTTCTATTTCCCTATGAATATCACTAACGTACAATAAATGAAAATATTATGATAACAACTTGTAAAACTTTCATGTTTAAAAAAACTTACCTGTCTCCAAATGATGTTGCAAACAAAGAGAGGAGCTGCATGTCGACCAGATGGTCGCCAAACAGATCAATCATGTTTTTCCATTGGTGAACCATGCTCTTATATAGCATGGTTCCAAACACATTAAAAAACTGCTGATGCTCATCAGTAAACAAGCACAAGAACAACAACAAAACACATCTGCCCCAAGAGTGGGTTGATCGGTCCCAAGAGTGGGTACAGATATTAAAATTAGCACTTTGATTTAACTCAGCTGCCTTTGATCGATGTTCCTTTGATTCAGTTAACTTTGATCGAGGTTAAATGTCCTGTCTGTAACTAGCGTGTCCTCAAGTTGAGTTGAGTGTACTGATGCTGATATAGAAAATTCTCCTGTTTGCTCTGCAGATGTGACACTATATCGGATTCGTAGATTTAAAATGGCTACTTCAAAACCAACTCCACAGATCAAGATAATCCCTCTGACAAAGGATTCTTGCTGCGGTTACTGTTTTGCTTCTCCTGATGAGATGAAATATCCATTAGCACTTCCCTGTGGACATCCTCAGTGTAAGGAGTGTATCGAACTGGACCTGGCAATGAATTTTGATGCTCAGTGCAAAATTTGTCGGTGAGTGTACATATCATAGATCATAGTTCACCCTTTTAGGTCAAGTGTTCTGTCATGTTATTACCTGAACCGGTGGATTATCTTTGTTGTTTGAAGAATGAATCAAACTAACTGTTATTGTGGTGTGCGGCAGATTTTTTGTTTACGTTGAAGTATCATGTTTATAATATGCCACCATCATGCTGTTTATTGAGGAACAGAAGACTGGGCTGTCCCAAAAGAGGGACGCAAGTTCCCCAAAATCCTTGTACTGAGAATGTGACACATCCTATAAAAAACTAGACTGCATCCTAGAAGTGAAGCCATGAAGGACCCCCTGAACGTGGTTGTACAGCAAGTTGCCAAAACTGAAACTGGCGCTAATCAGCCATTGACAGTGACACTTTGATCTGAGCCAATATGCCCAGAAGTGATCATTATCTTCTTACTTACATCACATCTTACTTTTGTATTCACTTCACAGGGTTACCCACAAAGATTTCACAGTAGAGACCTTGTCTGAGTTATCCAAGGAAGAAGTTGACACTGCAGTGGCTGAAATCCGAGCTGAAGAAAATCTTCCTCTTCCAAATCCAAAATGTGACATCTGTAAGACACAGCCAGATGATGCGATGGTCTGGTGTAAGGATTGCAAAAAGTGCATTTGTGACAAGCATCTGGAGGTTAGTCATAGCACAACTTATGCTCACCATAAAATAATGTAAAATCAAAACAATGAATCGGATATTTAAAAGACTAGCTTTATTTTTCAATCTTTTTTTGATCTTGGGTTTTGATACAAACTAAAAAGGTCTCTGTAGATATAGACAGTTTTCTGAGCTCTTATTTATGCCTCAATTCGGAGCTGTCCTCTCTCCAGTTTGGTGCTTTTAACCCACACCGCATAGGAAAAACCTGCCGAAAGAGGGTTATCTTGAAAACCGCTTATGTTAGGATAAAAATGACTTTTGATTCAGAGTCTGCACCATTGAAAACACTGCGTGATAGGGTTTCCAAATCATCGGAGGCTTGAATACTGATCAATCTTACTTTTAGTGACAAAACTCATGAAAAATTCTGCCAAATTGTCTGCAAAACAGGCAGAAAATGCTATAATTGACTATTCAAATACTAAAATTAATTCCCAAACTATGTCCACATGAGTTTTCAATGTTGCAGATTCTGAATCAAAAATAATTTTTATCCTATTATAAGCGGTTTTCAAGATAACCCTCTTTTCAGCACGTTTTTCCTATGCGGCGTGGGTAAAAAGTACCAAACTGGAGAGAGGACAACTCCGAAGTTAGGCCTAAATCGGAGCTCAGAAAATTGTCTATTGGGATAAAATAATCATAGTTGTATTGTTTTATCCTACTGCCTAAAGGGGGTGCAACCCCAATAATCTTCCTTTTACGATGTTTTCTTTTGTTTCAGGGCCATTCACAGACGTTCACAGACAACCACAAGCTTATACCAATCCAGGACTATGAGAAGGCCCCTTTGAGATACCATGTTAGAAACTGTGAGAAACATTCTGAGTTTCCTATTCTAGAAGTTTGCCAAAATTGTGAAATGCCGTTTTGCAAGAGGTGCACAACACGAGATAACTGCTTAGTTAGGAACGGTAATTTATATTTCTTGGTTAATTTTATCTGAATCACAATGATAAGAAAGATTTAAGCTGAAAACACACGATTATGATTTCCCTATACAATGAAGACACCTGCTGTTATCACTAGTTCGGTGGCATAGCAGCACTCACTTCTAGCCACAATTCAGCTGCAATGGTGTTTGTGCCTACCTTGCAGCTTACGAGTATGTGTCGGACATAGAGCTGTCACTATGTTGTTGGCTTTAAGTGTGCTTATTTTTAAATGTTTCATAATCATAAAACCAATATAAAATTGGCATACAAATTTTCTCATAAACACTGGTTAAAATTAATCCAGATATAAACCACCTGTCTCAATGCATCGGGACTTGTGTGTGATATTGAAACTAAACAAAGAAAGTCTTTCAATCCATCCTTCCCGGAAACCAGGCCCAAGTGCTGTTTTGATCCTTCCTCTTTTATAGTTTATTTGACTGTGTCACTACTCATTTATTTATAGGAGATCATCAGATCAAGGCTATTGAAGATATCACTGGTGGCTACCGGGATGAGATGTATGATCTCAGAGAAAGGCTCTACTACAAGATCAAGCGCTGCCATCAACAGGAAAAGAGGGCATGGAAGAGTCTTAGTGACCTGGAAAGCCACATAGATGGGGTCCATCAAGACATCGACAGAATAAAGGAGCAAATGGTTAGAACTGATACTTACAAATTGATTAAGTTTAAAATTGATGATGATAAAATCTGTGCACAACGAGACAAGTTATTTGAAAATTCATATTCATATTCAATTTCATACGTATTCATACACAACATATAGAAAAAGAACCCCTGAAAAAATGTACATTTGCTCCCCTTAAATTATTTTAAGCATTTCGCCGAATAGGATCAAATTTTGCTATGCAATTAGAAGCCAGCTAGAGAGTTTTTACCTGTTTTGAAAGTACAGAGAGATCTGGTTCAATATTTCTGTTGGTTGGATAGCTACCAGATTTAAAACTGGCTGTGACCTTCAAAGCTCAATATTGATATAAAATGTTAGATAATAGGACCTGTTACTCATTGTTAAAGAGTACAGGGTATAGTTTAAATCAGGTATGATACATTTTGCCTGTATTTTAGTTTGCTCCTCTTGCAGTAATAAGCCTGCTGATCAGTGGGGGGGGGGAAGAAGTTATTCCAAATGCAGTCAAACTGGATCACACTCGGTATAGATACAGTTGTGGCATCTCACACCAAAAATACCTTTAGGATCGCCGTTAATTCGTAGTGAACATTTTATTGTATCTCCTAGGATAAATTCCCAGATGGTTTTTAAACCAATGTATTCAACATGGAATTTCTCAATTTTTAGAAAAATGAGATATTCACTGCTTAGATAGGATTGCATGAATGATATGATTGAGTTGTTATATCGCGTGCAATAAAATTGCAAAAAAATGTCAAACAAACGAGAAGGTGTTCTCAGTAGAAAATTGACCAATTTTTCCTTTTTGTAGTAACCATTTTAATCATAAGCATTGATGCATAATCAGTTAGATCAGAGCAAAATATGGTAATTGTACCTCTCTATGATAGTGTTACAATTGTTGCTAGAAGTATGTATTTATCCTTTTTTCAGATAAAAAGAATTGAGAACGAGGCTGAAGATTTGAAAGCAAAATTTTCATCTCACCTTGATGAACAAACAGCCGATGTTAACAAGTTCTCGGATAGTGTTGCCACAGAGATAACAGTCTTCACCGATTTAATGATGGCAGCAGAGTTTCTAGTAAACAAGGCCCATGATATGGAAGTGCTCAGAAGATATGGAGGGTTGAAGTCACAACTTGAGGAAAAAGTGGTTGATGAGCGCTTTGAATCATTTTTCGGAATCAAACGAGTGTATCTTCGTAAAGGTAGATGAGAACCTTGTTTGATAATCCTAAATCATTGGGTAAAAAGGTTTGATGAGAATATTTTCCCTTTGGTGTTATTGTGGCCACAGCCATGGTGTTTGGTAAAGCAATTGCAGCCGTGTATTGAAATCATGTGGATAGAAACTCTTTTTCTTTTAGAAAATGAAAATATTCAGCTAGGACTGCAAATGACACCCTCACCAACCAATTTGGAGCTGTTGGCAAGTGCCGAGACCAAAACACATTGTTCAGCAGCTATTATTGAGGATGATGGAACTATAACGACTGGTGTTCATGGTGCTATTGAGTCACGAGATAAAGCTTTGAGGCTCTCTAAGACATTTGAAATTAATGGGCTGGTATATGGCTTAGGAGAATTGTTTGGCGAAGGGAATAGATATCTTCGATATCTCAATGATGGAAAATTTCATGTTAGTTACTTAGCAAAAGACAAGCCTTTGGTAAATGTACTTGATCCAGTGAGTTTTGAGGGAGACCAAGAAATCCCATATGGTCAGAAACCATTGGCTGATAAGAGGGTTCCGCTTATCTCAAGCAAGACCCAAAAATGCGTAATATTTAGTCTTACAGAGGAGGGTAGGGTGAGATATCAACATATCGACAACACAACTGTGCTATTTTCTGAAGAAAAAGCTGGAAGGCTCAGCAAGTTTGTGATTGACCTATCACAGTCAACAAAAAGGTGTGTCTGGACCCTTAAAGATTTGAATAACCCAACAGGACTGACAATCAACGGTTCAGGGCTGATACTTGTTGCATGCGGATCAACAAAAAAGTACATCGCCATGGTGGATATGAAAGGTGATTGAGGCCCACCTTTTTTGATTTCTTGAACGGGTTATTATAATAGTGCAATGTATTGCTCAGGTTTCGGAAGAATGAGATGACATCTGGCATGGCTCATTTTTTGAATTGGTTTCATCGATCATCAGCTCACTTCTCAAATTTTTATTTGCAGTATATTTCTTAATACATGTTGAAATTCCTTATATTATAGGGAAGAAAATGGATGCTGTACTAACATGTCCTGAGTTTGAGTCTATACAATTTATCTCCAAAATGAATGCCAGAGACGGTCTGCTGGTTGTAGCTTGTGGAGAAGAAGGCGTCAAATTATTCAAATACAGTTAATACCTCTGAGAGGTGAGAGGACCTTATAATTACTAAAATATTTAGATTTTGACTGTGACTTGAGAGCCTTTTAACCTTAATTATTAGAATAAACCGCATCAATTGGACTGGTATGCTTCGATTCTGAGTCAACACCGTTGCTGATGAGCATGAAAATCTGAAGTCGCTCCTTGATCATTTTTCAGAATGTTAAAAAACGTTATAAAAACAATAATCATCTTTTGATTTATATTTTTAGGAGCAGATTGTCTATCAAAGATTCAGCATCAATGATAGTGATGTGGAGTATAGCAGGGCGAATGAAGAGACCCTTATCTAGCTAAACTAGAATCTGACATTTGCCTTAAGGCTAATCCTTATTACTCTCAAACCAAAGCATCAACACACATTTACTATAAATTATTTTTCCATTTTGATGTTGATTAAGAAATGTTTGATTTTATAATATTTGTCATTAGCCTATTGACTACATAGATATCTATTTGATTTGTCTGAAAATAAAAGAAAATATAACAATGCGATTCAAACACTCATGACAGAATTCAATACTCTGCATATCTAAATAACACAAGACTTGGATAACCATATAAAAGCTTGAAATGGCAATATTCCCTATTCACAGTTCATTTTCCACAATATAGTACACTATTTTATTAAATTCATTCGGTGAAAAAATGCATAACACAATTTAAAATATAACCTATTCATTCAATCAAATCTGACACACAATTATTATCTACGCTGGCAGTTTTCATTTATTAACCTTTGTGACAGACTAAATGTTGAATGCCATGATGTCTAAAGCTTATGCTGTGGTGTGGTCGGCACACAGCGCTGTCACCTGACCAATATGAATGTTGAAGGGGGCCAAGGATTTCCTTCATGACTGCTATAAAAAATGAATTTTGGACAAGGCGACAGGCTACTTTGTAAACCTGTTATCGTAATTTTGAATAGTGATCAGACCAGTTTTCCCAATCATGCGAGTTTTTTGCAAAGCTGCAGGCTTTCCAAATCTAAAATGGAGCTTAGCGATAACGATCAGTTGTCTGCTCATGCTATTGATTATATGGCGGATTCTTTAATGCATTACTTTGACAGTTAAATTGCATAAAAAAAACATGCAGAATCCTTTTCTTTTGAGAATCTTCTCTGCGACCAGGATTTCAATCATTATGGTCGTCATAGCAAACAGTTTAACTCACCCCACATTTAAAATGCATGACAGAATTGCAGCTTCAACTCTACACGATGACATATCTGACTCTGTCGTTTTGCCACCAGTTTCACCTTATCTGGATTGGTTTGTCAGATGTTCCAACGTATCTCTACAAATAGCTGTCATTTTATGTGAAATCCTTCCCATATTAATCCGTAGCATTGTAGCAGCAACAGCATGGTACCAAATGTAATATTGTAGATAGCTGCCATAGGTGTATCTTCATATTCAGATCAGTCAAGTACAAAGGATTTATCATTGTTCACAAACAGTTGCCATTAACTTCACTTTTTCTCTATGTCTTAAAATAATTCATGTTTACATTCATGTTCTTTGTTTTCCTAGTAAATGATCTTTATTCTTAGATACCACTTTTGATTGCACTTGAACCACTGCTGCCACAGCTGGGCATTTCCAAGCATAGCCACCAGTCAAAAATTAAAATTGTGAGTTGTGGCATCATATAACTCCATTCAAAGCTACTGGCTAGATGTTTTGATGCCACAACTCTCTATTTAAATATTTGACTGGTGGCTCTGCTGGGCAAAGCCCAGCTGTGTCAGCAGTGGTTTAAATAGAAATCAAAGCAAAATGTGTCATTATTGAGAATAACTGGGAATTTTGATGCGCATTGGGACCAATACTCTGTACTAATAACATGGCAACGTTTTACATTTCTTCACTCTGAATTGCCAATAGTACTTCAATGTTTGGCCTGTTTCCCTTATAATCTTATTATCTGCTGAACTTTTATTTAACTGTATTCATTTTATACTGATTGTAGTGCAAGGTATAATAGACTGCAGGTTGTAAATGAGGAAGGACGGATTAGAGGATAAGAGGCATTAATAGTCACGCTGTCTTAGAGAGGACAAGTGAATTAGATAAGACAGAGAAGTTGCACCAGCACTGGACACCTCAGCATATCTCATGTAAGTTTGAATAATACTACACTGATGATGAACATCTTCTACAATAATACCTCGAACGATGCCGTTCAGGTCGGCTCAGACAACTTAAACACCGTACTGCCTGGGGAAAAAAGACTGCTTTTGGAGACATATGTGCATTTATATTTACAATACTATTTTCTAACCCTATTTTTGCATGCAAGGCAATTTCATTATTTTCTGGCAGATTACGTGTACAAGCAACCTTTTGCATACAACTTTTATAGTTAGTGATAAAACTACAATCAATCGATCGATGTACACGGATTTTAAAGACCAAAGTAGATTAAATTTCTTTGAATTCTGTTACAAGTACCGACCTCTTCCTCATTGGAGTTTGTAGCCATTTCAAAGACATAACAAGAACTGCTTTACAGCTCATTCCTGCTTTTGTGTCCCAAATGTGCTCTGCGACTTCCTGTTCCCTCAAAATGGTCTGTAACTGTAACAAAACAAATGAAGTTGTACTTAGGTTAAACCTAAACACCCAACCTAGAACTGTACCACATCATCACTTGATTTCCTATCTTCAGTGCTGACAGCAAATCAGGATCTTCCAGATAAATCAGGTCTCATAATTGCCTGAATCACATCTGGCATATTCACATATTGCAGACCTTTAACTGAAGAAACACTGTCATACCAAAAATGCATGATGGGTAATATTTTGAGCAATCCTACGTGTCAGCACAACTCCAAAGTTATCATTACAACTATCTCTTATTTTTCATCTGAACGTTGACTGACTGAGCCAAAAACATGAATGATCGCATATTAAACATAGTTGATTGACTTTCATACATAAACAGGAACAATAAATAGAAATCTGCACCGAAACAAGATTGTCTTAACTGATTATCTTCCCTTGGTTTATTACTGCCCAGTCCCTGTTGTAAAATACATACCTCTTCTAATTTTTGAATATGGTGGTTAAAATCGCAAGTTTTTGTCTCTATCTGTAGACTGGGAAATAGAGGTGCCTTACCATAAAGGCGCGGACGCAATATTCCCGGACAAGTTTCTCTCAGTTTGTTGGCAGGTCGTAGAGAACCTGGAGCACACTGCCCAGTAGACTGCAACGGGACTCGAACCTAGAACCTCCAACACTTGCTTGTAGGAGGTCAGGCGCTATAACCAACTGAGCTACCACCTACTAGTGATATTGATGGTAAAATTTATAAGTGTAAGGGAGTATTTATATCTCACCATCCATGTGCTGAAAGATGAACATAGATTACAATTTTCAAATTCTATGTGAGCATGTTTTCTACATTGACAGTTCTGGTTTGTGTATGCAATCAATGGTTATCGCTGCCTTTGTTTTTCTGTTGATGAGTTTCCTCCAGTGTCTGTTTGCTTTAATATATTTTATTCTAGATTGGAAAGTCATATGCTTGTGCTTAGTTGCACCGAACTAATGTTATGATACCACAATCATGTGTTCAAGGATAGTCAGGCCTGCAAGCTTGTTTTGTGGTAAATAATTCCAAAACAAGCTTAACCGCGCAAAACTTAATCAAATAACAGTACTTGAGATAATGTGATGGTTTTTTCCCTAAATATAACAGACTAATTGTCAGGGCAAGTCATAAAACCACACTAGCTACTACATCTACTGAATCTTGTGAAAACTACTTCCTTATCTTTTTGACTTTAATTTGGCCAGCAATCTATTTTCTCCACTTTGTAGCATGGTACTAATTACACCCTTATCCCAGCAAAGCCCTCCTTGATACTGAAAGAGCCATGTTATACCAAACCCTAAGAGGATTTCAGAAGTTTTAGGCTTCCCCTCAACTATAAATGTTGTATCACCAATTCTTACATACAATTGTACTCGCTGATCACCAGCCTGATTGGAGGGCTTGAGAATGCATTACAGCTCTTCTGCTACAATTTATATGACATACTCCAGCATCTAACGTCACCTTATGTCTTAGAACAAGACAGGCCGATCTTAACAGGTTATCGGCAAGAAGCAATTTCTTTGAACAGCTTGAAGGTAACTACTCTTGAGTCCAAGAAAAGGTCAGGCTCAAAAACAACTCCTGGCAATTTGCTTTGTGTGGTAGTGGGAAATACCTATTCGTCTGTAGAAATTATGATTTGAATATATCGAACACACAGGAATGCTAGCCTTACCAATCGGAACTGCGTTTTGATAGATTCAAATGATACTGTTTTTCTTCAGTGTACAAGAAGAAACAACTCAAGAGTAGTAGTATTGGATTTTTAGTGTTTTATAATATTCCCGGTATTTGTCATTAATTAAGATGTGGTTTGTGTTATTCATTTATTTATTGAGGTTTTCTAAAAGTTTATAAATAAAGCAAATTAAAAATTACTTGTTGACCTCATGAAGAGCTGTAAGTTAAAAATGAAAAATATCATCCTCATCATCATTCAATCATCATCATCCATTTACAGTGCAAAGTTACGGTGACAACAACCTCAATATGTTACATATTCAAATCCTTTCTTGGTATCTGAAGTCATAGCTCTTGGAGCTTACTATGTACATCAAATTTGGTCTATCAACAGTTGAGTTATTCAACGTCAACACTCTGATATGCTGGTTTTGATCAGCTTTGCGTCGTCGGCAAACGGTAGATAATATCATATAATAAGAGATTTATTTTATAGTGAATGTCAGAATCACATCAAGTCATTCAGTATCCACTTGGCTGGTCAGGTCAGTATTAAGTATCTGCAAAGAAAATATAATTAGATTACGTTTATCAACTTCTTCTTGGATTCAAATGCACAGCATTGCAACAAAGGACATTTATGTGCTTTAGCGAGCCACTGCTAAATTTGTTGAGGGTTTTTGTCTCTGTCTGAAGACTGAGAAATAGAGGTGCCTGAAGGGCGCTGCAGCCATATTAGACTTCGATTTACTCTGAGTCTGTAGGCAGGTGGGAGCAGACCTGGAGCCCAGAGCCCATTAGTCATTAGACTGCAGCAAGACCCAAACCGTGAACCTCCAACACTTGGCCCTGAAAGCTCATCCACAGCAATTTAAAGGGTATGAAAATTGAAATCCAAATGGATCTGATTCTGATAGGATTGTATGATTATAGTGTTTTTGCGGCCACTCTATTTAGCTACCTCTAGCCTCCCCTGGAACTATGGGCCTGTCATGTTTGGCTTACCTGCTCCCTACTGGCACACCACACCAGCATCTTCACCATGTCCACAGTTGTGTATCCCCCATCTGAAAATAAAAGTAATTTCTTCTGTTACTTAATTTTTATTATTTATTAAAATTTATTATAAAAATAATTGTAAATTAATTTAAGAATTAATTTGAATTGCCAAATTTCTTCAATGAAAACAATTACTATATTCTTTCTTAAATATTCTGCTTCCCAGGCAGCTTGAAATTTTCTCATTGAAAATAGCTTCAACGTTTTTTGAAATTATGAGTGAAAACATTCATAGTTTACAAAATTCATGTTACTATTATCTATAACCAAGGAGTTAACTCCTTGCTATCACTTGACCGATAAAAAATCCACAAGCTGAAGTTAGTGAGTCATGAAAGACGGTTAAAATAGCCCATAAGTGTTGTGTCAAAAGGGCGGTGAAATAAAACAAAATTTTGATTTGAAAATGAGCCACTTTTATTTGATCTCTTAATGAAACTTTACCACGGCTGATTGGAGCTACCTTCTCATGAATCAAGAGAAGATAACTGAGTTGAGAAATATCCTTCATAGGCTGTCATAGATTTACCAGATTTAAGCTAAAGAGATATTCGTATATGTCATAGTTTGTACTTAACCTTAAACATTATCATAGTTTTTTTTCAATTGTATAATGTCTCTGCAATGATACATTGTACTTAACAAGTTCAAATCTTTTTCACCCCGTTTTCGGAATTCTAATAATTGTAGTCTATTAATGCAAGAATAGCAACACTGACCAAAGGTTTCTAGTTGACATAACGTGAAAAAGCAATGACTAAAGAACAGGAGAGTTTTATTTATCGGTCAGAATATTATTAAACAACACAGAAAACTTTTAGAATCAGAATGACTCATAGCTCATAATCAATAGGCATACTAGCATCAAATAAAAGTTATATTGAATTCAATATGGTTCCCAACTTCCTCAGTCAATTTTACTCCTAAATCACCTTCTGCCAGTTTCAAAAGACAGATTATTTAAGAGTATCAAATCACAGCTGATTGTTCTTCAATTAGAAGGTCATTTTAGCGTCAAAATAATTCATTGCAAGGGTGAAGTAGGGGAACTATATCAAAATCAAAACAGAGCTACTTTTTTCTGTGTGAAAACCCTATACAATTAGTCTGAGATATACAAGTGATAAGTCGGAGTCTTACCCTGCATGAGTACATCTGCTCAGACCGTGTTCTGTGCTATCACACTCCAGGTTGTCGAGGACTATATCTCCTGTACCCTCACCATAAGTAGCTGAAGAGTGAACTGATGTCGCTGACCTGACAACAAAAGTAAATAGTGGATAGTATTTGAAAGCAGAAAATATTTACTTTCTTTACCGTAGCCAGGTAGCTGTAGAATGAGAAATACCTTTAAGTATATAGTCAGCTAAGGAATTTATCAAAAAATAATTACTGTGTCATATACCTTCTGTAAACTTGTATGAACAGGAGATCGCAGAAAACTGATCTTGTTAGGGTTGCCAAGGAGTCAATTATGAAAATAAGAACGAATTTCATGATGTACAATTGCTGTGACATCGAGTCATGAGACAGGCCTTATGTAAAAGTGAGTCTCTCTAGATCATGGGTGGGCAACCTTTTCTTGAAAAAGGCCACATTTTACGCAGGCTCAACTCAAAAGGCCGCAGCATATCTTTCAGGGATAAAACTGGAACTGGAGTGACAATTTTGGCGCTTCCTATTTTGTAAATACTTAAAACAGATTTGTGCAAAGGCTGCATTATGTTGCAAGAACTCAACAGAAATACTGGTTCATCTAATCTTCTGGAATTTTGTGACTTCATTTTACCTCATGATTTGATTTTATGCGTGTCTGTATTTTTGTGTTTCATGTGTATGACAAAGGGCAGGGCGGGTGTGGGAGGGGTGCTGTAGCGCCATCCCAGGGGTTAAAGTGTAAAAAGATCATGATGGGACTGTTGGGATAATAAATAATAATAAAGGATTTTCGCGGAGTGAAAATTTTTTTGAGATTTTTCGCGCCCTGTCATAATTTTCATCTTACAGCGCCCACCCTCCTGCAAGGGAGAATTCTTTTGCAAATGGTTGTGAAATGAAAGGCAATATTGAACATTTCAAGCATAATGCAGGAGCACTTGTAACAAAGAGACTTTTTGATACAAATCTGCCTTTCGTCCAAAATGACTGTTTTGCAAAAATATTAATAACTATTATGGTAGAGAACTTTGTAATTTTAGCATCCAAAGGTCACTGTTTTGTGCTATTTTTGAAAGCAAAACAACCTAAGATAGTCGTTGACACCAGTGCTACAGTTATGATGATTTTGTGTAGAGTGGCTGGGGAAGCTTTGCTATTTGCATACTATAGAATTGCCACTATTTTTTAAATATATTGTACAGGCGCTATACATACTTGGTTCTCCACATGACGAAAGAGGAATCAAAATTGATGCGTGATAACTTTTTTAGGCATGAGGCCACAATTAGGCCGCAAAATGTGACCCATTAGGCGGCACTGGCAAAAAGGCCGCAGGTTGCCCACAGCTGCTCTAGATGTAGGTGCCAAGTATATCAAAATGATATATATCAAACACGTTGACGCTTTTACAAGAAATCAACAGCTTTATGTACTGTCTTTTACATAACGCAATTGTCATATGTAATTTTTTGCGTAAAAGAAAAAAATTTCCCTGACCACAAAATTGTGAATTTAAAATTAATTGTGTACGGGATGAAGCAGATAGGTGCCAGGTTTCAACTTCACTGCTGGAGTTTTCATTTATAGCCTATTATAAGCACATAGTTTTTCGATAATATGATAGCATCTACTTTTAACAATATACCATTAAATTTACGTTCAATAATCAAATATAAATCGTTCAAATGTAATTTTTCTGATTATCTGATTTTGTAAAACTTGTCATTGAATGAAAGTTATGCCGATAAATTTTAAAAAAATAGTTATCTTTCGAGGGGATCCAAAGAACAATAAATGATATTAATAATGATGTTATCAAGGTCATGTGGCAATGTAGGCCGGCTTAATCTTATCAGGCACACATTGTGACGATGTGATCTTGATAACATAGATTATGTTGATAGAGAGTATAATAAATCAATAGAAGACAAGAACCTGTTAAGAATTAATCAATATAATGTTGTGGTGACTGTAAACTGGCACCTTCAAGGGCTGACTATGGTTAAACTATTGTTAGATTGCCAATATATAAAACAATGTTCTGTTATTGTAAATTCTTCCAGTGATAAAATCAATTTTGAGTTGGTTCATTGGCTGTTTGCCAACTACTACCAGATTATCGGTTATTGCTTGTAATACTCTAACACCAGTTAAAAGTTAATAGACAGGGAATGGGCTGAGAACTAATAGGTGCCAGATTTGAAATCACTATGCTCAACTACATCTGTCCATCATTTTCTAGAGCTATAGGTAACATATTCTAGAAGTTATTTGAAAGATTGTGAAAAAATAACTGGAGTTAGGTGGAGATAAATCCGAAATAAAATGATGACGTTTATAGAGTTCTCATCTAGTTCTGACACCAGCATTATCTTATGTATTCAACTGATATATATATATATTTACTTTTATTGTCAGCAACAATCCATTTTTACTAATGTTTTTCATGAAGATCACTTACGAATATCCAAGCATCCGACAGGCTACATGTCCGTCTTCGATAGTAAACAAGTCATCACATATTGTACCCCAGTCGCCATCTGCAGTATTCCTCACTTCAATTCTACCAGCATTGGCACTTGGTCCGTTTACAAGCTGGATATCATATGCTAAAAGGATGGAACAAAACGAGAGATTAGATTTATTATTTTCAACTGAACATTACTCAATGTGTGTTTACCTATATAGATAAACCCATTCACACATGGGCTCATACTATGCGCATCAATATGGCATTTTATTTTAGTTCTAACCACACATTTCCCTTCTTTTGCATAACTACTAGTTAAACCTGGAATTTTTTGTACATTCATTGCTATTTTATGGCTTGATTTTTAACTTTAAAGAAAATGCATTGATCTAAAGATAATTAAGGGAGGGTGTTGTTCTCTCATGTATCTCTTCTCTGCGACAAACTGACTCTCTGATTTGTTTACAAAAGAAAAATGTTATTCAATTTAATTGTACTCATTCAATCCCTATCTATTATTCTACAAAGAAATTTAAACTCTTTTTTATCTAATTTGGCTTCCAAACATGTTGTAGATTTCTTTCGCAAAACATTCAAATTGAATTGTACTTATTTCAAACTTTGCTCATCTCTGCACATACATCACTAGATTTATGCTAGCCGATGTGTTGGTTAAGATTGGCTGTTGGTTGGGACAGAAAGCCAGTACAAGGCCACTAAAAATATCTATTTTGGTATAGAGAAAGTGAGACTGAGTTTCTTTCAGCAATGTACCATCTGACCTGACCTCGACCTTATCCCTACCTCCAAATAGCCAATCAGAACCAAAAAGCAGGCCCATAGTTCTAGGGGAGGCAGAGAGCCACTGCCCCCCCTAGAAGGATTAATACAGTGGACTAAAAACACCATAATTGAATAATCCATGTCAGAGTCAGCTCCTCTTGAATTTCCATCTGCTAATTTTATTTGGGAGGAAGTTACAGCGCGGATTTGCCTCAGACTTTTGCCTCCCCAACCATATTTTCTAAACTACAGCCATACAATGGCTAGGCATATAGACAAACCCACCTTGACAATAAACTCCTGCATCCTCTCCGTGTCCACAGTTATGAATTCCCCATCTGGAAAATAGAACGGTAAACTTGAGTAGCTACATTTGTTGGAGAAGTGAAGAAAAAACATTCTTGCATTTGGTATTTCGTTTGGAGCTTGAATATTCCTGTTGGAATGTGTTGAAGCTTGTTTACCTGAAAGGGCCACTGGACAATAGAACATGACATTTTATGAAAGATGAGGAAACCTAATCAAGTTTGACCTTGAAGTCTTTAGCGTTGATGCAACAGATATATGTGATCAGTCACAAAAGAATTAATTATATGCAAACAGCTGTCATCTATTTGAAATGAAGCTCAACATGAGGAAGTGATATATGCACTTTTATTGGCAGCCAAGGTCACCTCCTTGGAAATGTTTTGCACTCAGTGCCAGAAAACAAATAATCAACCCTATACCAAGGGCCAACCATTAATCGGTTCACGCATGTATCAGATACATGTCATCGTAAGGGAATATATTCATCTTATCGTACTAAGATACTAGAAAAGCACCGTTTGAAACAGCCTTCCATACAGTGCTGCACATCTAATCACCAGATTGGATGTATAACAAAACACAAGTGAGATTGTTAAGTGAAGACTAGATTGGATTGTATAACAGAATGATTCTCATCAACTGGAGGATCGATCACAATCGTGTGCAAAAACTTGAAACTTACCCATTCAGGGCCATGGTTTAGGAAAAATGACAGGGGAGGGGCAAATGTTGGGTATTGTAAGCTCATCCTGAGTCCCTAGTCCCTAGCCCCAGGGTTTTAATAATATAAATAACAAAAAGAAGTCCCAAATGAGATGATTCTGAGATGGAATATTCAATTACAGCACTTTTAAGCCACTCTATTCAGTATTCTGCCTCCCCTAAAACTACAGCCCTGTTACCCATTAGCTATTATCTAATAAGTGACTTACCCAGCATGTGTACAGCGTGAAAGTTCAGCTTCATCATTCACACACTCCATATTATCGATCCATATGTCTCCTACTCCCTGACCAAAGTGCGCACTCCCCGGTGCATTTAATGCGCCACTGCAAAGTATCAATGATAATGATAATGAGTTTATTTTAACCGTAAGAAATGTTGAAAAGCATTTGTATAATACAATTGACTTAAAAAATTCTCTCCGATAAAATTTTGAACTGCAAAATTGAAAAATGTTTTTTGGCACTCGGTGGTCCTGGCTCTGGTAATAAAAGAATCCTTGCAGCGAGCGGGGTGTCTCTGATTCAAAGACTGCCTCTCGGGAATAAAATAGTGTAAAAAGTATTTAGGGTAACTAAAAATCTTCAGGAAGTGGCAATGATATTGTTGAAGAGGAAAAACAACAAGCTCGGGTACTGCTAAAACTTGCAAAATATCAAATAAAGGTTAACACCTCTAACCAAAGAAGGAAGCAGTACTTTAACTTAAGGAAGTGAAAAAGGTCAGAATGACTAATAGCAAACTCTTTTTTACATTTTTTTTCTTTTGAAAGTGTCACGTATACCTTTCGTACCAAGTCTGTTTTGAGATAAAAATTCAATCTAGCAATCAATTAGTGTAAACTCGGTGATAGAACTCAGCCTAACTAATGTAAGCTATCAACACCTATCTACGACTTGATGCATTGCTTGATCACTGGTGATAAATGATATCTTTGATATGGGAATACAATGTAGGTCATGGTTAGTCAAATTTGCATGAGATCTGATTTGCCCGTGTGGCTTATCTGAACATGGAACAACTCCAGATGCAGGCTAACTTGATCAATCCAAATCTGACATTAATTGGATGATTGAAATGGATGACCAGTCTTGATTATTTGTCACGTCTTATTTATATAACTTTATGGACATGTACATCATTTTAAAGGGAAATGCTTCTCGAATTAAAGTGCCATTAAATAAGAAACAAAAAAAGGTAAAACAAAAAGTGTGATTGAATGGTTAAAGATTATTATTGTAGCATGTAATATTGAAATAAGACTTTCTTGAGAGAATTTTGTTTAGAGATGCTGTGTAATGTCACTTACAAGTAATCAAGGCTGCGACAGAGAACGATAGCATCGTTTATATCCCATAAGTCATCACAGACCGTTCCCCAGGCCCCGTCTCTGCTATTCCTCAGCTCAACTCTACCGGAGGCATCGTCTGGTCCATCTACCAATCTCACCTCCCACTCTACAGTGTAAGGAAGGTCAAGGTCATAGAAAACCTTAATTTACAACATATTAAATATGCGGATTCAGTATTCCCGCGAAAATTCTTTCCGTTTACATAGTAGGCACTTTGTAAATGGCAGCAAGGCCTAGAATGAAGTTTTTATTTCCAGTAAGGTTTTGCGGTTATGATTGTTTGATTTGTTAAATGTAAGCGCATGGCACTTAAAGCCACGACTGACATCGAGTGGAGTATCACTTTAAACCATTTTTGCAGATAATTCAATTAGGCTGATGTAAGCAAATTACATTTCATTGCGTAACATTACCTCATTGTATAACACCGCCTGCACATTTAACTAACCTACTTCTGACCAGTTTGGTTCATTAAATCTCACTTTTAACGCAGTAAAAGGAACATTTGAGTTGTGTCAGGAGTTGTCCCTCATTATGGAGGATCTGAATAGATGAGAGCACAAATCTACAGTGATTTGTATTTGCTATGATTGGAGCAGATCATATTATCATAACTAAAACAAAACCCGTATGGGAATTGATTTATTTACACATTATTTTCTAAATGGCCAATATATCTAATTTAGATGCAATACAAAACTTAATCATAATCTTTATTTGATTCTATGACTTCATATATATATATATATATATATGGGCAAAGCAATCTTTAAGTAACCCCAAAACAGATGATGACAATGTTGATCCCACAATAAAAACATTAAATTCAAAAAATTTGACACTACTAGCAACTAGATTTTATATTCTTGTATTTGCAAAACTGTCGTTACATTGAAAATGCTTTGTAAAATCACAGTTATACCTATGAGTGAAAAAAAAGGTTTATTGCATGTGTAAGTGGGTGGAACAGTGCATAAAATTTAGAATTATGTCCAGTATACATATACTAAAGTTACAGCATGGAATTTAAGTTGTGAATATCCCGCGCGCCACAACCCTTTAAAGAATGGCCTTACCCATCAAGCTTTTCCTGCTAACTTCTTGAACCCTTTCAAACTTACTCGGAATCATATTGTGATTGTTGAGATGTATTATATTTTGATTTAAATTATTATTTTGCTCTGGGTTGTAATGAAATAAATATATTCAGAAACTATTTTTTCCAGCCTAAAGGTCAAATTTTTGGATTATCAAATATATGGGGTCAATGCCGTTAGCTGAATCCACACAGTTCTTATAGCAAATTTGGCAGAGAATTTGCAAAAGAAAAGTCCCATTTGTGAATGATCATGGGAGATAACTTCAAAAAACCAACTCACCCTTGCAGACAGCTCCTGCATCCTCGCTATGACCACAGTTGTGGTTTCCCCACCTGTTACAAAATAAGACAATGATTCTGTCAGATGTGAACATAGATTTTTTTGAAGATGGTATCACTAGCAGTATGCAGTCTTCAATGATGGTATGTCTTGGTCAATCTTGCTATCTATCATTGGTTTCATTTTTTTATCGGCAAATTTGAAATGTATTTTTCAGCTTAGCAAGTTCCAGATATCCTAATGGTAGATCTTTATACCTTTCATCATGAGACTAGTGTCTATGGTTAATATAAATGTATTTATGCATATATATATATATATATATATATATACGCAAGTGCCCAATGTGTGCTCATCTCAAGGTTAGGTCAGTCTCTGTCATAATAAGGTTAGAGTAGAATTTGGTAGCTCTTTCCGCATTAACAAGGTCACACCCGCAATTCCTCAGAGGAAATTCATTATAAGAATATATGTATATATATATATATTTATATGATATATATTTACACTGTGGCAAACGCATTACAATCAAATCACAAAGAGTTAACCCGACACTAGCCTGTCATGACAAGCTTTGTTGTAGGGGAGAATCAATCCCCCCCCCAAAAACAAAACTTATTAAGACAGGCTAACCCGACACGTACCCGTCAGAGCTACATTCACTGAGTCTGGTCTCGTTCCCAGTACATCCTAACGAATCCAGCCAGATCTTACCGCTGCCTTCTCCGTATGCTGCACCTGATGATGCACTCAGTGCACCTCCACTATAAATTTTATGAAAAATATAATGAAGTACAAATATGGCCATATTTCTGTTACTATCAATAGTAATAAATATGGACATTTTTTTGTTAGTATCAATAGTAACAGAAAAAGTGTTACAGGACGGCCATAATTATATCTTATAATTCTTGGGTTTGATACATCTTACTTTACTTACTGTTTTCCAATCGCTAATTAATTCATCTTTTTCATCGTTTGACCTCGTACCGCTAATGTGCTAAGTTGGATTGTTTTCCAAATAAAAACACTGAAATTCAAGGTACCAAGCCTGGTTTGATGGCATGTTAAATGTGACTGTGCCTATTTCTTAGGCAACTACCGCATGCCAAAAGATCAGGTCTGAAAGCTTTTGATACTGAACTAAAAATAAACGTTTTGTGATGCACGTTTGGTGTACTCTATTTCCTTGTAGGACTGACTGGCTTGACTGGGTAACAAAAGTTATCAGGTCTGCGACTTTCCTCGCAAGTAATTTCAACAAATTTCAAGCTTTCGCTATTCCTTTTTTCAAATTTTCTTCAGATATACATCATAATAATGATAATACAATTTAATAATTAGGTGTCCAGGAAGGCGATTGGCCTCATTTTCACACTGATAAAGTGATATACTCTTACATAAAATTCTGATCGAAAGAGAGAGAACTGATTCACTTACCATGAGTACAATCACAAGGAATTTGGTGTGAAGACCCGAATTAAAACTTATTAATTAGGAGCGATTCCATGTTACGTAATTTGTAAATTCTCTTTAATGATCAGAGATACACATGTTAATAGTCTAGTGGTAATGTCAGTGTGGATCGATCTTGTATTCCCGAACACTTTAGGCCTAAAATTGCTGTGGAAAATTCCGAGATCCCTGTACTTCAGGTTAGCACACACTGATAACAATCCTTTTCTCTCAGGTCAACAATAACAAGTTGAATTGAAAACATCACGGGTTTAAATGACCAAGAAAGTAAAGAAGTAAGCTATATTACACAATGTATTTTTAAAATGTAGTCTCAAGGTCAGTGTGGCGCAATCCCCAACCACCTGTTAGTTTAAGGCAGGGCCGTAGGTCTAGGAGAGGCAGAGAGACACTGCCTCCCAAAGAAAGCTAAATACATTGGGGCTAAAGACACTTTAATTGAACAAATTATGTCAGAATCAGCTCCTCTAAGATTTTGATTTCCGTCTCGGCCTATTGGCTAAGATCAAAGTGTCACTGCCAATGGCCGGTTAGTGCCAGTTCAGTTTTGGCAGCTCGCTGCACACATATGATTAGGAGGTCCTCTATGGCCTCACCTCTTGGATGCATTCTAGTTTTCTAGAATGTATCACATTCTCGGTATGAATATTAGGGCACCTTGCGTCCCTCTTTAGGGGCAGCCCAATCTTCTGTTTCTTAGCAAACAGCAAGATTTCGATTGCCTTATTATATAATTAAATTTCGCGGGGAGTAGCTTACTGGTGATGCTTAGAACTTGCTCCAGACTTTTGCCTCCCCTACCATTTTTTCTTAATAAACAGCCCTGTGAGGGCAGAGAGTTACCTGTAACCTAGTTCCTTGCAGACATAGTTGGCATCATTCTTGTCCCAAAGATCATCGCAGATCGTGCCCCACTCCTCAAACCAGCCTCTCCTAAGCTCTATTCTCCCTTCTGTGGCAAGCTGGCCATCAGCCAGTCTGATGTCATATACTGCAACAATGAAACAAATATCTGGGTACAGATTTTCTGGGTACAAGTCCTAAGGACTTATTCTTCTCCAGAATGAAAATGGAATATATGAATATTTTATATATCGCCAAACAAAAATCTGTAATGTAGGAGGTAGCTTTGCTCGTTGGCTAGAGCGCTTGACCTTTCACCACGTGTTACAGGTCATCGGACTGACTACTTGGTTCTGTGCTCCAACCTGCCTGCAGACTGAGAGAAACTAGGCTAAAAAGATGGCCGTGCCCTTAAGAAAACCTAAATATCTCAGTTGATGTAATGAGACAGAACCTTGTGATTTGAGGCAACAACTTTTTAGGGTTAAAATAAAATCACTGAAAGTTTCGCTTTGGGCATATATGTGTATACAAAATCAGAATTTAAAAAATGCTAATATATTGTCCATAAATTTCATTGATACTTTTATTCAAAGATTTACTTAGCAAACAAATCAAAAGAGATTATTTTGGCACAGTTCAACAATGACCTCCTTGAGTGCGCTTACAATAGTCAAAACATTTGTACACGGCCATTTGTAGTTAGAATCCATTTTAGACTATTGTCTTTCTAGTTTTCTTACTAAAGTTAAAATTCTGATATGGCTCAAATGTTGGATATTAAACCGTATATTCCCATTACATCATGTTCTAAAGTAATTGTTCATGACCACTACTTCTCTTGACAATGTTTGCTGGGTAGGGGAGAGGAACAAAGCTTATTAATTCTCCTCCCCCCCCCCAACTTTCAAGAGCAGAGTTATCCCTCAAAGAGAATCAGGTTCAAAATTTTGAAAAACAAATTTTTGTGCTAGTGTATAATATACACTAGCACAAAAGTATGCTTTTCAAAATTTTAAAGTTTGAAATAATATGAACATATTATGTTCATATTATGACTGTCCTTAATTCTGACCTGTGTCACAGTCGTATTCAAACAAGCGGCTGATCGATTGGCTATCAAACACAATAACCTGATCAATATGAGTATCAACAACTACTGTTGTAAATACATTTGGTGCTGAAATAATCAATGATTGACGTAAAAGAATTAATACAATCCAGACTGGAAATCAACAACAGCATACCAATTCTTTATAATTATACTTAATACAATAGCTCAACCCTGAGGGCAATGAACAATAGTTTAGCTGTATCCATTCAAACAATCTCATGAAATTACCAACATTGGCATGGGACTATATTAATTCTCCCAAAATAAGATATCATTTGGTCTATGTGGCGCAATTTTACTTAAAATAAATAATAAATTGTGATCACACTACTTGACATTGTAAGCCAACACTTTTTAAAAACTTAAGTCTTGAGTAGCTGTAAAATTTCAATTCTAACATTCTTGTGGATATTAAATTTTCATGCAACGTATTAGACATCTGAATGTCTTTCCTGATCACAAACTCCCAACTTGCTGTTTAATTTCCCCTCATTCTCTCACCATCTCTCGATATCAATAAGATTATTACATTATGCTGATTATATTTTAAACATTTTTACACAGAAGTTGAAGAACTACTCAGAGGATTCAGTTGAATTTTAAATAATTCCATTTGAATTATCATTTCCCTCTAGACAGCAATGCTGTCAAGGTTCACACTATCAACATCATTCAATTCCTAGCTTGTTACACTAAAGGGAAAAAAACCAAGACTTAAATTATTGTACATGTTTCTCCTCTACACTCTGCTTTCCTTATTTTTGTAAAGTATTTCTGTCTCTATTGGCAAAACATTCTAAAAAACTGGACAGTAGGCTGTAGATTAAATTAGAACAGGCTTTTAAATTAGACAGAGAACTCTTAAATGATTCCAAAAACCTGATACTGTCAGAATCACTTCAGTACACCACAGCCAGCCCTGAATGGCGTTCAGGGTAGCCATCACAGTCGAAGGTGACAACAGCCTACATACGCGATGGCCATCCTGGATGCCATTCAGGGCTGGTCACACACACACATATGCCTACCAAGTGGGAGTTTAGGCGCTGATATATATGTGACAGCTCCTGCTGAGGTGCAGTTATCAGCCACTCCTGTGGAGTTAGATAATCCACAAACGTTATCCGTGTAGTATGTGAGGGCCTGGCACGATATACCCATACTCAGACACTGCTTCAGACATTGCAGATAGTTCTCGGCTGTTATTACTGATAATTCTGATATAATACAGAGATCATCAGCTGCTCTCGTCATATACCTTCCCTCGTCAGAACTAGATTGTGTCTGTGGAGCAAAAGAAAAGCATAAAAATAATCTAAATTGTAATAATAATTAAGTTTATATATATATAATATATATATATATATAAGTGTGTGTGTATGTATATAACATTTACAATATTATATCTTTTATCATAAGTAATCTACGTTCAGTTTTTTAAAATTCCTTTGAATGTCTACAAAAAATTTTGGAAATCATTGGGAATTTAGATTATTCATTTCAAACATTTGATTGTGTCTGAGAAGCAGAAATAATGGAATTTAAGTGGTATTTAAATTTGTTCAAATCAACATACCCTTTGGTATTCCTAAAAGGTTGGTACCATTGATATAAATATTCATATCAATGGTTGGTACTTATAAAAAATTGATAGTGAAGAACACAATCAGAAATTCAAAAACATAAACCTTCACTTGTCAGCACTAGATTGTGTGTGTGGAACAGAGATAAAGAGATAATAATGATGATGAAGTTTATATATATAACATTTATAATATTATTATCTCATCATAAGCATATCATTTTTAAATTTCTTATTGTATGTTTAAAAAGCTTGGTACTTTTTGTGATTCGTAGGGGTAGTACATGAACCCATAACAAACAGGACTTTTGACATGTGAACATAATCATAGACAGCAATCATTCCAGAGAGAGGGGGGAGGGTTGGCAAGGATGGGATTGAAGATGGCATTGTGTATAAACTGTCTTATTGCGTTCATTTCATATCAATTGTGCCCTATGAAAAGCTAAAACTGGCAAAAATTCGGTATATACAAATGATTAAAACAGCTTGAATCCTATAATTTAGCTGCCAGTGTGATCAGTGCAATAAAAAACAGATGTAATTTCTATATTTTAATTTGGTGAAATAAACAAGGTTCACTCACTTTGATGCCAGGTAGAGCTGCAAAAGATAAAATTAGACATACGCCGCCAGCATAACTCCAAACCATCCTTGCTGCTGCTCTAGAAAGCTGACTCCCAGTATAACCTTGAAATTATGTGTGTAAGTTTTTTTCACTTTTACAGGCGGCTTACCTGTATGCAGTCGTTCATTAATAGTCTATGTTTATGAGCCTTCAGATCAATCATCTTTCTTTGTTAAGTCTTTATTATGATATTATGGATTAAGCTTATTAATTATTCATCAGTAATGATGTAAATATTTTTAATTTGCTCCTTTGTTGGGCCTTACTTATGTCACATGGCTGTTGACTTGTAAAGATTTCATTCTCAAAATTCAATAATGTAGCCTTACAACTTTGTTTATTATAAATGTTTATTGGACTCATGGAAAATCAATATTTTTATTGCTTCTACCCTGAAATTGCATCTTTGATGAGTTTATAAGCGATATGCCAGTGAGCTTTCAGCCAATATTTAGTGCCCATGTGTGAGCATTATTGGGGACAATTGTTGACTTTTTTTTGGCCATCAGAAGAGCTTCCAAGGCTAATCCAGATAAAATCAGGCATGTCCGCAGAAAACAACAGTTGTGTTTGGACTTTGAAAGATGCCAACAAATTCAAATTTTTGATTCGCTAATTATCAATGCATTTTGAATCTTGTGATGCTGTAGCATTGGAACTTTGTGAATTACAAATTTTAATTGGATTTACTGAAAATCAATAATTTATTATTTGTATTGTTCGTTACCTAATATTGCCTCTTTGATAAGGTTATAAGCAATATGCCGGTGAGCCTTCAGCCAATATTTAGTGCACATGTGTGAGCATTGGGAATTGGTGACAGTTATTGGCCTTTATTTGGCCATCAGAAAACCTCTCAAGGTTAATACCAGATAAAAGCATGTATGTCACACAAACATAACAGTTGTGTTTGGATCTTTAAAAGCTGCCGACATGCAGGGCAGGGATTCATATCATTGATTCTCGAATTATTAAGTCATCTCGAATCTTTCAATGTCAAAGTGGAAGATCAATAACATCTTAAACAAACTCTGATAAGTTCAGATGGATAAACTTTGCAAACATATTAAATTTATAGGTTTTAATTATTTTGATTTGACCGTCTCTATCAGTGGAGTTATTGGCTCGTACATGCTGGTCTAGTATTCTCTGGTACACGGAATTATACACGGTCAGGTGTTGCATTACGGTTTTAAAGACAAAGTGACTGATAATTTGAATCCATTTGATTACGCCTAGTGAATCTTTAGTTTGATTGTCTTTTATGAAATGTTGGGCGCAAAAATCAACGTACAAGTGTGGGTCGGAAAATGTTATGATTTTTCTGTCATCTTGTGCCGCCCACAAATATTTACAATTTAAGTAGCAACAGAAATCGATGCTACAAAGAATTATAGACAATATCTCTTTAGTACAATTGAGCATATTGGTCCACAGTTCAGACATAATACAGACTCATATAACTCTAAAAATAAATAGGAGTGTAATAAGTAACTAAGTGTCACACATGCTGACATTCAAAATTATGACATATGCCTGTAAGTGATTGATGGCATCTTTCAAATATTTACCATTTAGGTAGCAACATAAAAAAAGGCTCTAAACAATCATAGACAATATTTCTTTAGTACAATTGAGCATAATCAGTCCGATGACATGTGTCTACAAGTGTCTGATTGCATCTACCTACCATCTAAAACCATGATACAGATCTGACAAGTTTTGGGTTATCCTGCTGATCAATTTCTGCTCTGTTCACAAACAGCAGTGTAACACGAGTGAGTAAAAGGAGCAGTGCATATCACCTTCTGTTTCTCTAATCAGTTCAAGGCAAACATAGAAAAACTTTCTCCAATGATACTTGTAATATTAAGTAAATATCTAAATAAGTGCCGTGCATACTGAGCCAGTATACAATGACAGATGCCTGCCAGATGTCATTCTAATTTAAGCCGCATATGTGAGATTATAATACGGTTCTGACAAATTTTGTACTTTCCTATTGATCAAAATAGCAGTTCTAGTCACCTTCTCCTTACTCTAATGCACGTTAGGCAAACATTACAACCCGTCTCCCAACAAATAGTGGTTGATACCAGAACTGAAAAGGAATTGACTGGCCCATTTTATAAGCGAAATACTGCTTACTGAGACAACTCTCGTTTTTATCGTATCAAAATACAAGGTTTGATTTTTTGAAGTATAGTTGTCTTGAATTTACTTGAGTCACAAGGTTTGCTTTCCATCAACTCACCAGGTCAATTGCCAAAGGCAACCCACTGCTTGTGACACAGTCCACTGCCCAAACTCACCACATGCAAATGCAAATCAGCTGATGATTCATTATCAAATTGCGTGACTAGACATGACACCATTTTGAAAACGGGAATCACATCAAGTGAGGGCAAAGCTCACGGGTAGGCAATCAGTTCCATATGTATTTAGTTACATATGATGCATATGGATAATATATTTGGAACTTTGAAAACCACAAATATTTGGTTGAGAGCTTTTGTAATGGTTAAATATTTATGATATCATTATATTCCATTCTGATATTCCAATTCTGAGAAAGATTTAGCCTGGGGTTCTAGCCACCAATGGGGCTTTGTCTGTATTTTGAGTTGTGTTGGATATTGATGCTGTGGTGTTATCTACTCATGCATCAGTGTTGCGTTACCTCTATCACTAAGGCCCCTTTTTTGTTTTCTTCAAAAAAATAACATAAAATGGGCCTTTCTCAATGGACCTATACACTTGTGTTGTGGCTTGGTTTTGATTGGCTGATGACTTTTGGTTTGTTGTTGTGCTGAGTTGTCTATCCAGGTCGGGTTTTGATTGTTGGTTTTGTTGGCCTGGATAATAGTGGGAGAGATAACAACACCTTGATCCAAACTGGAAGTCATTGCAGGCCTTGATATATTTCTATTTGTGTTATTTTATTAAACACCTCAACAAAGCCATTAATATTTATATTATTTCTGAATATTTGACATTTTACGAATTGAGTAGGTGTAATCAATATATAAAAAACTCAAGTTCATTTATAGTCTCGATACCCTGTGATACCAAGTGAGAAACCTTGATGTTGTTTGGTATTTTTGTTTCTAGTATCAGTGCGGGTGTACGGACTGGATCCTGATGGGGCACAGGAGCATTTAAGCTCAGGACCTCTTGGGACCTCTTTATTGAAAGCCCAATGCCTTGTGTATTGCACCTCGGCCGCTCCCTAGGTGTTATCATTATATCAAATGGCCGAATATAGCTTTGCTTTTCTAGATGAAAATTGTGCCAGTCATTGATTATTTCGGGCTTGTCTCATATTGGAATTAAGCTTACTGATTTGTTGGGTGGTGGTCTTTATTATCACTACATGACCCTGACTAAACACACCAACAAAAGCTACCCAATCAAATTTGAAACAAACAGCCAATGACACAGCCAGAGCAGAATCAAAAACACTCTGCACATGTCACGCAACAGTGAAAGGTACATAGAGTAGATAACCCAATACGAGCATGGAA
Source organism: Membranipora membranacea (assembly GCA_914767715.1). NCBI lineage: Eukaryota > Metazoa > Bryozoa > Gymnolaemata > Cheilostomatida > Membraniporidae > Membranipora > Membranipora membranacea. The sequence goes on from OU612071.1 coordinate 18,111,761, forward strand.
TAAAAGTGAAATATTCAGATACCTCCAGAGTATACTGAAAAGGCTCCCAATGCTAAGCAAGATCACAAATTTAAATAAAGTTAATGTTTTTCTCTTTGTGAATGAGCAGTAAATTTGTGTAGCTTGGATGATTGTTTTATTGATTGTAACTGGCTTTGCTGACTAGCAGAAATAAGTTATTCTTGCAAGCCTCATGGCTGAAAATGGGAAAACATAGGTACACAAGTAATATTGATTGTATTGATACAAAGGATAGAGATATCTAGACTCAAAGAAGGAGTTTCATTGTTGACTCTTTTCTACAGCAGGCGCTATACACTGCAATTATTTTATTTATCAGAATGCAATTACTAAGCATTTGTAAAAATCACAAAATGATGATTTGTAATTAAAATAAAGTTAGCTGTCTTGAAAGGAAATGATTAGTGGGCTTTAGTAAAACTCTAAAGTCTATTACAATTTGTCAGCTTTGGGAAAAATAACCTTGGAATACATTAATTAGTCTATGGTCACTTGCAAGGAAAGGTTTGTCAGAAGTATGATTATGAGTTATTGTAAATCAGAACAGCATGGGCAGATGATTCAGTGTACCTTTTACAACTAATTAGAAGCAAGGGCAAATGATTCAGGATACCTTTTAACAACTAATTAAAATCAATGGCCAATGATTCAGGATACCTTTAACAACTAATCAGAATCAATGGCAAATGATTCAGGAGACCTTTTACAAATGTTATGGAACATTAAGCTACTTGGCTCTTCCTCCCAGGCCTTCTAGCAGTTCAGTCTTGTACACTGAGTTTCTCCATACTCCTCCACACATTTGGCTGCTCCCTTTGCATTTGGTATTGCATTCTTCTTTTGGTCTCTCACCATACAATCCATAAGTGTTACCACAGGCACAGCTCTCAGAGTTTTGTACTCCTGACACAGGGTTACCTGGAAAATACATGAAAATAAACAAAATCATTACAAAAATATACGCAGTTCTGAATGGGCGCTAAAAACTGTCGCTGGCAATGGGTGTTGTAAGACATGTTGTAAGACAGGCCTTACAGCTCTCAAGGCTCCCACAGCATTGTTCGTAAATACAATACAGCATTGTTATACAGCCTATATCGCTAAAAATCCATTGTTCATGAGCGCTGTAAGACAAGTTGTACAACATGTCTTACAACACTCGTGTGCTGCATCAGACTAAGTACCTAAACTATGTCTTACATTGCAACACGGGCTGCACCAACATACCCTCTACTATGATTTTTTCATGAACCTGGCTATTGCATACAGAACCGGACTTCTTCTGTAATTATACTTTTCTATGCAATTTAAAGTTGGCCGGTTCAAATAGAAAAAAATATTTGCTTTTTTTATTTGCTCAATATAAGAGAGACTGCTCGATGATCTATGAATGATAATTTGTCTTATTTCTGAATGCTCACTCACTGATGCAAAATATATAAAAAAAAGTTATAATAGGTTTGGCAAAGTAACTAACATTTGCTGGTTTTTTTAAATAAAATAAAATGCTTTACCTCTAGATTTGCAGATACTCTGACATTTTTCTACGGAAGCTTCATTTGCCAGCATTTTCCATAACACCACAGGTAGATCTCTGGTATTAGAGTCTTTGAAGCATCCTGCAAGAAAAACAAACATTTTCTTTAGATTGCAGAAAATTTTGAATCTGGAATTAGAAATCATAACAAGATGAGAAATGAGGGCACAAATGATCTCAGCTACATCGTTGGCATCGGCATTATCTTAGTAGTTTTAGGGTTGGTATCTTTTTTTCTTACCTAAATAGCCAGTTGAGTAGACTGAGTTCTTTAATGAGCTGCCACACATTTGTGTTGAATCTCCCGGGCAAACCGAGTTACAATTGTCATCGGATGACTCCCCATACATCCCGAATGAGTCGCCACACCAACATTCTGTTCCGTATTGAAGGCCGGCAAACTTGTAAGCTTCAAAAATAGCAACAAAACATATTAATCAAAAAGCTCAAGATTGAAAGTTCTACTATTGACTGAATTTCTTGTAAACCATCAACATCACCAATCGATTTAGTGAATCATTGGTAGGTAAGCCAACAAAATCGGGTTGCAAGATGGCAAAATATCTGAGCGTAGTCAACATTAACTTCTGAGCTTTTAGCATGCCTGGAATTTACCTTTAGAGGTGCAAACAGCAATGCAGTCTGTCACTTTATTTTCATGGCTTGTGTAAGCATAAACTGGTAGATCTCTGGCTGAAGCATCAGTGAAGCACCCAAGATAGCCTCCATCTGTAACAATATTTCAGGTCATGATCCCACAAAATAAAATGTTTTTTTTAAACAAGCAAAATAGAAAAAAAATGCCGTGTAAACCTGATAATGTGACTTAACCAAGATGTAAGTAATCATTTATAATACCATAACATGTACAGCGAAAAGTCAGCAGCTAAATATATGCATTGCAGCAATATATAATAATACTGACAAAAATCGACTAACCTGTCAGCCCGATAAGCATCACACTAAGCATGATAACAATCAACATACTGAGTTACTTGAGGTTCTCAATGTTCTTTACCTGCAGAGCGTGAGCTGATGATTGCTTTGTATCTTACTATTGTTCGGTTATATATACTTTTATTGTCATTCTACATCATCTTTAGGAATGTTATATATAATCTTTAGGTTATATAGATAGTTACACTGATCAATGTAATCTATCATAGAATAAGGCAGGCAAGAGGAGGCGTGGCTTCATATCAACAACATACTCATTAATATGGATTGCGACTTAGCACCCCCTTGATGAACTTATGAGCAAATAACTTACTAGTTGACAGAAAGGTTAATTTGCTGTACCTTATTGATACCTTCACTCAACAAAAAGAGAATGGAAATAATTGAATCCAAAAAACTAGCATAATAATACATGTTTTTTTTCTTTGATGATTGACAGTACCATAATTGATTCGATATCATCTGTGGAACATAGTTCAATCACCTAAATGATGGCTGACAGTATCAATTCCGGAGAGAGGGGGAATAGGTGTCTGTGAGAATATCTAACCTAACATATGCCTCTCCATGTCTCTCACCATCTGAAGATCTAAGTGACCAACCAGTGATGAATGATCGACCTGAAAGAGAAATGCTGAAGTTCTGTGTTAGAAAACATCTCTGCTTAAATCCATGTTAAAACAGGTAAAGAGTATGTGAATCTTGAGGGACACTTTATCACGATGCAATCCTCTGCCTGACTCTGAGTCATAATCTTGGTATATTTTACTTATCTCAGGGGTATTACCAAGCTAAGAAAACCCTGATACAAGTACACGTATACATAACTGCATGGATTATCCATTTCCAAAACTAATCATTTCGACCAACTGTTCCAATTATGAGATTTGATACTCATCAAATCAAATGCTGTATTTAAGTTGTAAAATGATTGTAAATATGAGAGTTGCACTGGCGCTAGGGGGCATTTAGTGGTCTATCATAATCAAGGCTGTTATTACTCTTATGTCATAATAATGACCGATAATGCACTGCGCTTACAATGTGTCTACTTCACTGAATTAGATTCTTCTCTTAGAATGGAAATAGTATCATAGCGTTATACGGTTAGGACACTAAACACAGGGACCCATCTGACTGTTATCTGATTGGGTGTCCCTAGTAGCATGAATAATTAGCCTGAGAAATTGTCTTGTTTACAAAATTGCAAACAGTAATTATACCCCATACAGTGTCGATGATTAGGGCATTTCTAGATTGCTACTAGGGACTGGCTATTTTTGCAAGCCCTTTGTTTTGCAAAAGAAAGCTAATGATGCTATTCCAGATATGGAATTCAATGGTCTACTTATAACAATAGAAGGCTTCATCTCTCATCACCTGAAACAATAGGATAAAGCTTTCCCATGCTCATAGCTTTATCGATAGCGACTTTGCGCCAATAAGTCGATGGAAAGCAAACCTCCCTGCACCGGTTTGTCTTAGACTATAAGCATGAGAGTGATGGGCGATCATCACTGAAAAAATGAATAGTTGGCAGCCTCCCTGGTTGCGCAACAGAGTAAACACACCAATTGTGCCATAACACCGAAACTGACGAAATGCACTGAGGGTTCAATGAGATTGATTAAGTTGCTCATCAACACACAGGGGAGGTTCATGCTGCTGGAGCCAGCTATGAGGAAGTTGTACTAGAAAAGGCCTCGAAACAGCGCTTGACTCATGGTTTTTAGCTGAAGACCTGTGTGTTGTGCGGTGGTATGCGCACAACTGTATGTTGTATCTATACTATAGAAGTTTTCACTAGTCATCAGGCATCTGAACTGGACACATCTTAACCAAGGACACCAATTCCTTATTGTATTATTGTTCTTATTTCTATAATCTATAATATTTTCTACATATATATATATATAGTATAAAATTATCTCAAAGAAATTGCTCTTAAATACTTAAGTACACTAAATACATGGTTTTATGGTTATGACCTATGTGAAACATTTTTGAAGCAGGAAACTGGATTTTTCAAGTATATTTAATAATTGTCTGAGTGCCAATTACCCCACTCTTATGTCTTCTATGGTTAAGGTTAGGGGATATTCTCCCAGGAGATATCAAAACTCAACAATTGCAGCTTGTTATTATTGTACACAATTTGGACAAGATTCATATCAAAATTTGAGACAAAGTTAAAGTCAAAACCACGTGGTTTTAACCCTTTTATCTTTTCTCACCAATTTCGTGTTTCGCATATTTATGACCGATCAAAATGTGAACAAGCACCAGAATCTGCCATTATTATAAAGTAATATCCCTTGCAGTTTGAACTGATGATTATTCATAACTGTGTATGAAGAAGTTTCTGTGCACTCAAGCCCTTAGAGCCAACATTTCAAGGCTTAACTAATCTAAACATAATGGATGCAGCACCATGTAGTGGTATGCCCAAACCTGAGTGATACTTGATTCTGTCATTTTAGCTCTTATGGTACAATAAAAATGCCCTTGAATAATTTACACTATTGTTCTAATACCCAATGAGAACCCTTGTCTCTATCTGCACTGATCAAACCCAGAATAACAACAAGATATTGTCATTTTCCAATTAACTATGACTCAATTCTAGTCACACCCCATTGTTGTATCCTAGTTGCAAAATGATAATGAAATAAAATTATCTCAATGATGTTGCTCCTAAATACTTAGATACATTAGTACATTAGATACATGGTTTTATGGTTATGATCTATGTGAAACGTTTTTGAAGAAGGACACTGGGGTTTTCAAGTATATATTTAATAATTGTCTAAGTGCCACTTACCTCACTCTTATGTCTTCTATGATAAATGTTAGGGGATATTCTCCCAGGAGATATCAAACTCAACAGCTGCAGCATGTTATCATTGAGCACAATTTGAACAGGATTCTTATCAAAATTTGAGACAAGGTTTAAGTCAAAACCACCTGGCTTCAACCCTTTTATCAGTTCTCACCCATTTTGCGTTTGAATTTATGACCAATTAACAATGTGAACAAGCACGTGAAACTGCCATTATTATATAGTCGTATACAGTGAAGTTTGAATTGGAGACTATGCAGAATCGTGTATGGAGAAGTTGTTATGCACTTCTTCAAGCTCTTAGAGCCTACATTTCAAGACTTATCTAATCTGAAGATGTTGTTTATAGTACCATGTAGTGGTATGCCCAAACCTGAGTGATACTTGATTCTGTCATTTTAGCTCTTATGGTACAATAAATATTGAAATTTCACATAGTTTCACAGCTTCACAAAAAAATGCATTGTATGGCTTGACGTAAAAAGTCAATTTAGACTAGTCATATATCAAAGAAAATCAAATTTTACGATGAACACAATCTCTATGTATACATTCCACCTGTTTTGAAAGTTTTTGAAATCAATTTGGCTCCTCCATCTGCATTGACAAAAACAGCGTTTTCTGCCTCATTTCCTCCCTAAAATGACACAACGACATTGAATCAAGTTTTTGTTCAGATATTCGTTTTCAGTAGCTCGACAGCTTTCCAACAGTATATGATAAATGTTGATATTCGGATCGGTCTTTGACATTACCTTAAAAGTGTTTTGTAAAAAATGTATAACAAATGCAGACACTCAGTGACTTGTTTGGTTTCCTCATTTTCTCCCCCTACATTTTTTTTAATTTGATGCAGATGGCATTTAGAACAAACTGAATGATATTGTCCAGGCTTGGTGGTTGAATCACCATTTAATATATGGGATGAATGCAGTGCAATACTTAATGGTTCATTTTTTTGCGATCTCTATGTGATGAAACGATGTTGTTCTGCCTCAGGCTTAGAAAACCACGATACAGGTCCACATATCCATACTGTCACTCAGCATGATAGATTATCCTTTTCATTTTCCAAGGACACTGAGATAAAATTATCTCGAAGAAGTTGCTCTTAAATACTTGAGTACATTAGATACATGGTTTTATGGTTATGATACATGTGAAACATTTTTGAAGAAGGACACTGGATTTTTCAAGTATATTTTATAATTGTCTGAGGACCACTTACCCCACTCCTATGTCCTTTATGATAAAGGAGATTTCAAAACCCAACAATAGCAGCTTGTTATCGATCACAATTTGAACAGGATTCATATAATAATTTGAGACAAAACCACCTTGTTTCAACCCTATTATCTTGTCTCGCCAATTTTGCATTCATATTTATGACCAATTCAAAATGTGAACAAGCACTCGAACCTGTCTTTATTATATAGTTGTATACTCAGTGAAGTTTGAATTGCAGATTCTGCAAAACTGCGTATGAAGAAGTTGTTGTGCATTACTTCAAGCCCTTAAAGCATCCATGAAATAAGAATCTCTCTATGTTTACCTGAAACTACAGGTCATTCCCAACAGTTTGGTGTATTGTATGAATCCATATCCCAATCTGAACCTGAGATACAGGCTCTCAAAGTCAGCACTGTCACAGCTAGCTCAGTGGAATGGGCCATGGTTAGGGCTTATACAACATCATCTAGTGCTTATACGTAACACTCGGATTAATGGGCAGAGCTTAAATGGTCTGACAATGGCAAATTTGTGTTTTTGAAACAAGTGTTCCAGTGAAAAATTTTTAAAAACAAATTACACATTACTAGCCTGAGAGGTGAAAATGAGTTGTGAGAAGTTTGGGCAGATCCATCTGCTGGAAACTGTTATATTTTAGGAATGAAGTATATGTGGTAATTATTTACGCATAACCACTGATATACATTCATATCAATGCCCATAACTATTGGACAATGGAAATAATATGCTTCAGCGAGCGCACTAATTGCTTTTGCACTCAACTGCCCGTGTGTTACGTCACACTCTCTGCCAATGAGCTAGCTGTGACAGTGCTGACTTTGAGAGCATGTATCTCCGGTCCAGGTTGAGCTATGGATTCATACAATACACCAAAATGTTGGGAATGACCTGTAGTTTCAGGTAAACATAGAGAGATGCTTATTTCATGGATGCTTTAAAGCCAACATTACAAGACTCATCTGGCTTCATCTTACAAGCTTGAATGAGGTGCCATGTAGTGTATGCCTATTATTGCGTCATACATGAATCCGTTGTCTTATCTCTTATGGTGCAATAAAAAAGCACTTTAATAATATATACTAGACATGCCGCGATCATAAATTCCACAAGGTTGTCGAGTTGTGAGTTCAAGATGGATGGACAATTGGCGATGTCATTAATAGTGCAAATCAAAATGGCTGTCCTTTCCATACCACCAATGAGGCAGACAGCCTGAGTATCGTTGTCCTAATATGTGGCAGAACTCCCCCCACAATTATTCTCAGTGAATACAGCCATAGAATATATGGTATATTTATATATATTACATAAAAGTAAGGGGTCCTCCCCAAGCTCCTACTCGTTTTTCTTGACGCTGGCCCACTGAAGCTTGCAAAGCTCAGTGCAAAATAATCCAGGGGTATAGATTTAATGATGTAGTGGGTGTAAGTAGTAGTAAATAGAAGCCTTAACAAAACAGTTGGACCACCAAGTAGTAAAAAAGATGTAGATTAAATCAAGCTTTGCTGGCATTTGAACTCGGGCCTCTCGCGCATCAAGTGTGTTATAATTGTGGTATATTTATATATAATATCTAAACGTAGTAGTAACCATGCACCTGCTTGGTTTATTTCTGGCCCCTACCGTGATTTGAACTCAGACCTCTTACGCTGTGTTCGCGCACACTAACCAATCAGCCACACCTGCCCACTGTTGCTTGACGATTTAGATTGGAGATGAATGGGTAAGGTAAGCTGTTGTCCACAATTTTTTTATTTTTAATTGATTTCAACCTTTCATGGCACATATCAGGTAAAAAATATAATCGGCACACCCCCAAATGTGATTGAAGACAGGGCACATTCAAAAGCATGGGTGTTGGGATATTGGCTGCATTGTCTGCTCAAGATTGCTCTCTTTTTGTAGGCACCTTGGGGTATATCTGGGGGGCTAACCAAAACCTATAGGTATAATATACAGATATTGTCTGGCTGCATTGGAATAACCTTTGATCCAATTTGTCTATGAGAGTTGTGTGTCCTATGTGTTATGTTTGTACACAATACTTGGAATCCGAAGTAATTAAGCCCACTGATCAATATAATCAATGACGCCAATGAGTTCATTTGGGAAACTACGACTGTAGGCAATAGTGACCGAGAATGTCCGGCTCTATCAGTAACTTGGTGTCTTGCTTATCACCAAATCAATCGCAATGTATCAAACATATGACATCTAAACCACCAAAATATGTAATCAGGCATTGAGGATGTTAATGTATACTAGGTACCACTGCTAAGTTACATAACTTAACTTTACACTGAATATTACATTGACACGGGACATACTGGTTTTATAGTAGTAGGCGATGAGCTGCTGCAGGTTTCGAGCCCACAATTTGCAACGCTTGTGCATTATTGGACTGATGCCCCAAGCAACTGAACCAACTTCTACAACTAACATTTTTTCATGCACTGATAAACAAAAACGCTGGAAATAATCAAAAGTGATCAAAATTGATCAAAGGTGTTACATGTATCGAGAAATCTTACTTCAGATACATGAAATAGCAATTCCAGGCTGATTCCTCACTCATTTGACAAAAATTCAAATAGACCTTATCTAAGATTTAACATATTATTTAAAAAATATAGGACAATTCATTATTCTATATCAGCACAGAGCTTTGGATCTAACTCTAATTCAATAATCATCTTGTGTGCAAAATAAACTCTTCAGCTACACAGTCAGGACAATTCAAGAAGGCTGAAATAGGGAAGGAACATGAATAAGCTGCACTGAATCCTAATTAATTGTGCAGTAAGGCTTAGCTTCCACCATCAGCCTTTTATCAGAAGATTTACATGTGTAGATGGAAAAATCCTGAAAACCTGGACAGCGTCTTGTCGGATTCAATATCCCAAATAGGCAATCGAGTTTATTTTTTTGCACTGATAAATCATGGGAGACAATGTGTGATGGCGCATGAAAAAGTCACAAGAAAACTTATCAAAACAAGTTTAATGAATAAGGCAGGCAATTTGGCTTGCACAGGCAACAAAGAAGGGTTTATAGAATAGGAAGGGTTAATAACATAGTTATTCAAAAACATATGTGAACAAAATTGTAATGGCTTCAAATAGAAGTTCTATTACTGCAAGTGGAATACTTATGTTTTACACTTCTGACTGTGTTCAGTAGGTGGTTAAGGTATATCAGTGCAGGGAATTTCAATTATCAATAAACAAAATTGTACATCCATAATCATAATCATAATAAGGTGCATTGATGTTATTCAACAACATGATTTGCAATTTTGGCAAATTTTACCATACTTATAATAATGTATATCTAGCGCTCAACTTATCAAAATTTAAAAACAAATTCTGAGCATTCCTTTTCAGTCTTTTATTTTGTTTCATCGTGACCATTGTTCTCGTTTCTGGAATTGCTTGGTAATGACCCTTCTTCAATCTGAATGATTGAAGACTCATTGAAGCTCGCAATAAGAGCTCTTCTCACATCTCTTACGATAAACCGAGAATTAGTGGGTAAATGTACCTGGGCCACTGTCTCACTATCTCCTTTGAGTCTAGTATTTGTTTGTACAGCAAATACTTGGTACCTATGAAATAAAAATGCATGAGCTATGTATTCAGGTGAATACAATTCCAGAAATTGGATATTTGATGGCAAACAGACAGAGCTTTTCATCTTATAGATGGTAAGACTCAAATGAAATACTCAAGGTGATCAGAAACTGTGATATACAACCATGATATTTATTTTAATTATATCAGTCACTTCTAGTGGCCAGCCTCGAATATGGGGAAAATAATTATCATGAAAAGGATATTATTGACCCATATTATTTTCGAAAGCAACGCAATAAGTAGTTGTTTAGCCATAAATTATGTAATCCAAAAAGTATACTTCATTTTCGCTACCTGGTCTTCTGATGAAATTATCTTTGCGATTGCAAGTTTTATATGACTGTTTTTGAGCTCTCGGACTTGTGCCTCAACTATAGTGTGTTCTTTAAGATGAGACTATTTTGCTGTTGAAATACTCTGCTTCTTTTCCTCATTGGTTCACTTAATTCGCTTTAGATAGCACCAGGTTACTAGGGATTGGTACCATGTTTGTAAAGATAACTAATTCTTACCCAGGTATTGGCGTTTGTCTGTCGATTCTCATCCCATTGGTTCTACTTCCTACTTCAGTAATGCGAGTCACAGAGTGTCCTGGGTCGTCATCAATCATGTCCTGAGTCAGCTGTGAGATGACTTGACCGACCCAACTCCTGTGCTGGCGACTTTCTATCTCATGAATGCGCCCCTGACCGACAAGTGTTCTAAATGCAACAAAAAGCAGGTTACCCAGGTCTTCCCGAATTCGCCGGTATACTGGACGGCTGTTGCAAGCCAAAGTTTTCTTGGCCCTCTTAACTCTTTCACCTTTGGGCAGTGTGTCCCATGTTCCATCTCGAAGTTCAATCGGTCCGGATGAGGCATGCTCTCCATCAACATTGGATAGAATGAGTGTCGAATGTTTTTGGCCTTGTTGATCGAATATTGCTCCAACAGCCGCATTGCTGACAGCAATTGAATAGTCATATGTCAGCACCTCAACATAGTATTCATAACGGTAGAACACATACCATGTGGTCCGCTGGTATAGTTTGACCCATTTATGCTGACCTCGCCTCTCGAATCGAGTATCCGCGTTGTGCTGTTGCCACACTCGGTGAGATGAATCGAGCCATTTGCCTTGGTAGTTGGAATCAGCTTGGTATTCATGAGCATCAAAGTCAGTAAGAACTACTGGATGTCCACCGTAGCTCTGCAGAACAACAACTGAGTCACCTGGATAAAAGTCGACAAGCTTCTTGTAGGAGACACCGGAACTCCTCTCCTCCCATTCCTTGCGGTCGTGATCGGTTTCATATATGTTCTCATAGCTGTTGTCATAAGCATGCCAGCTACAGAAACTGCTCACTCCGATAAAACATAATATGAAAGCTGCCAATGTTAAGGACCTCATGGTCGCTGGCATGCACTTCCTTATACTACGAGCGTCAATTCTCTAATGAAACAAAAACTATAACGACTCAACATTTTGTTTGTACCCGTGTATGTTATAGTACAAAATAGCAAAAATACTATCACGCTATTGATTGGTGGAATGTTAAACGAGTGAATTGCACAGTGTTAAAACAAACTGATCAGCCAATCATACCAATTTTCATGTTAAAACACACGCTAGACCTAAGTCTGGACTTCAGACAAAGCATTTGGGGCCCTGTCTGTATACCTTGGTAATATTTCACTGTGATATGTGTAATTATAGCGACTATTACTCTATGTTTGTATGTTGTTTTCTACTCTATGTATCAACTGTATAAAACTGTACTGCTGCAGGACATGTTCAAAGAAAGGTTTTTTCTGTTCTGGCTATGGCATTTGCTGTTTGTCTCGGTTTTGATTGGCTGATGGGTTGTCGTTGTGGTTTTGCAATGTATTTGTTTCAGTAATGTAGAGATCAAGGTCAAAAGATACTGATCAAAAACGGGAAGTTATAGAGTATTTAGATAGAGATTTATATCAGTTAGATCAGGGGAATGATTGAAGGAGATGATTTTATCTGAGGAACAGTTAGTTTTTTGCTAAATATTCATGATAAAAAAATGTTTTTTAAAGACATTATACAAGATTGGTAGCACAGAAATTGGGCAATTTTCTTAAGGGTCGTCTTCAAATCGCTCACTGAATATGTGTGTAACCCTGGCGATTTTCCATTATCTAGGTATCTAGGTCCTGGTCTAAAATATTGTTGAATATATCTGTTGTAATATTGATTTTAAAGGGAATTGCATGCTTCTTATAACTGTTCCATTAACAGCTGGTATCAGCGAAAAATATATTATGCTATAAATAAATTTTTCAGTTTCTCAAAGGGAATTTGTGTAAGATTGTGTGTCACCATTTCTGCATATGGAAAACTTATTAAGAGCACATAGCAAAATTTTACAAAAATGAAGCCTTGATTCCTTAATTCCCTGAAGAAGCACTGAAAAATCCCTATAGTTTGATCAATTGTCTTACCACAACATGATTGAGGAGACAACTCCTAAAACAAAGTCCATAATAACCATTGACCCTAGACCATTGACCTGCATCGACTTAATAATGAACCATTGAGGCACTGAGGCATTCAATTTTTTGCGGCGTAACAACATGATGTTATCATTGAGTAACTGTCCACAATCCATGTTTTACTCTGATCACTTGATCAAATTTTATCGGATTCAAAGTTAGCATCACAGGAATACATTGTGTCAATGTTTTTCTTGTAAAGATTGAGTGAAAGGTGTTTCTTGTTTGTTGGAACTGAGAAATACATTCACGGTTCAAATAAACATACATTTCAATGTTTTACAATCAAAATGAAGGTGAATTGTTCTGCGGTTGGTTGGTTTGTGTTTCACAAACAAAGTTACAGCCTCCACAGTAATAGTCAGAACAGGTCTTTCCTACTGAAGCACAAGCGGCGTCTCCTCTGTTATGCTTACAAGGGCTGACAAAACAATTGAAACAAGATACTCCGTCGGGGCATATGTGTTGACCACAGTTTGTATCAGATGTTGCTTGGCACATGTACAGGGCGAGCATCACTGTAAATATCAAATAATTTATTGAGTTGTATAATGCTACAAAACCTCTCATGCTCGGAGGAAAGACCAATGATTATTCATATTATTATGTCTTAGCATAAATAGGACCTGATGGTATATATTTCATATGGTCACTTTCCTATGAGAGGGTGGATTCATGTGTAAAAGTGAAAAATCTATGACCTATAAACTGAATGAACTAATCTCACAATAAACAACTACGATAAAGGTGAATGACTTGCCCATGTTTTTGAGCCCAATCTTGAAAGCTAGATACCAATACAGGATAATATAAGTCAAATACCACTTATTATCAGCAAGTTATGTCATGTTATGTTCACACAAAAAAAATGAAAAGTCCGCCGTTACCAGTGCCTGAGTAATTATCAAAGACTTCTAAGAATGTGAGTACTTCTAGCGATGCTCGTAAAGTCGATCATGGTGGGTAGAAAGTTGCTTCAGTTGCAAACAGCAGGTGTATGGGACTCATTTCTACCAGCATCACAATCATTGTCAGAATAGTATTGATTGCATCACACAAAAGACCCTGCGGAGCAGGTATCTCATAAAAAGAACACCATGTTTCACGCTGTAGTCAATTGATAAAAAGATGGTTACCTGTTAGGAGCAGTGTAATTTGGAGCTTCATTGTCGTGGTTTAAAGCTGTTTTAGTGCTCCACTGCAGAGAAAATCCTGTCCCTCGCTTCGAGGTCTATCGGGTTACTGGTAAATAAACCCTCTACAATCATACTATGTATGAAGCTTAAAACAAAATACATGACCATGAGAAGGGTGGAACGTGTCCGTTGACATGATCACAGCTATGCCAACGCTAATGACATTTTCTTGTCACATTCTTAAGTGGCAACTACTGGATATGTAACCAGCTTTGGGTCATTGTGTATATCTGATATCGGTTCATTATTTCCATCATACACAGCTCAAGGAGTATTATACCACCGATGGGTTGATAGTACTGAATTCATGAGATTTAATGAGGAATCATTGCTATATAATAATATGTGTCATTAGAGGTATTGGTTTAAGGTATTGACTCTTTGCAGAGCCGACAAGTGTGATTAATCCTCTACCACAAGCCAATAACATAAGTTCATAGACAGTTTGGCCTTGGGATGCACTACAAACAACTTTGCAATAGTGTTCACAACAGGTCTTCAGCTCGCACAGCCTTCAAGGCATGTTTTTTGTGTGATGCGGGCATTACTGGTTATAGAGTCATTTGGGCCAATTCTCTCAAGTTCATTTGACAGATAAAGTTCAATAAACACTTTGAATTCACTCTGGGCTACATTGACAGCTCAGACAGAGCTGTCATGGTATTATGAGGGACCCTGTGATAAGATATGATATGATAAGATATGATGGTCTCTTGAGTCTTATTTCTCAGTGGATTTCCTTATTTGGAGATGTCCTCAAATGAATATGTTGACAATTTTCTCTTCATTGAACGGTAGATTATTTGACCATGGATTATCATGTTGCCTTATATGAACCAACAAAATGGCTGAGTGTACTAACACGAAGTTTTGATGGGAAGTTCATTTAAAAATGTCATTAAAGCTATTAAAACTGTATTGATGATCAAGTGAACAAAATTGGAGGAAAAAATTTTGTTATAATCAGAAAGCAAGTCTTAAAGTTTAAATCAGTTCATTCAGTGTATTCAGATGTATTTAGCTATATTTGAGATATTAAATTCACACTTTCAAACTTTCAATGTAATTTATATCTAATTGATCATCACAACGTTCTTTTTGTGTGTTGGTGCAGGGAGAATGGTTGGTGTGTTGTGGTTTCTTTGCTCATATCTCAATCATGTTGTCTATCTGCACAGAAAGTTACATCCGTCACATTGATAACCGTAACAGGTCCTACCAGTAGAAGCGCACGCAGCATTACCTCCTAACTCTCTGCATGGGCTTTGAAAACAGAGCCTTCAGAATTCTCCTTCTGGGCACACAATGTTATATCCACACTGTCTACATTGATTAGGAGGGGGGGACACCGAGAGCCAAGGCGACAAGACCTAAAAAACAAAAATAGGAAAGTCAGTCTCTGTTTACATGCAGACTGAAATCATTTGAAACCACCCAAAATATTTATACGTTGTCGTCAGAAGCGAGTTTTCTGAACCTCAAAATTTAGTAAATTGATTTCATTGGTAGACTAACGAACCAATTAGGCTGATTGGCATGGCATTGGATGAGTTGCGGCCAAGGGACAATTACCTCATTTACACTACAAATGATTTGGCACACTCTCAACCGTACCATTTTTCAGTTTGCAGTTATCAAATTGAAAAATCAGTCCAGAACACCTGGGTAGGGTAACATCATTTCCTGTTCCAATGAGAATGCCTTGCCACTGGTTATATCAGGAATCATAAATCAGGATAGAAGCCTGTTTACCTATTTTTTAAAATAATCAGGAAGAATTCCCAACATTCGTTGAACTCTTTGGCTGTAAACATCTAATGGAAAGGGAAGCAATTAAATCAAGTTGAAGGCACTATATCCTATTGAAGCCTCGAATAATTTGCCTCCCACAGAAAATGTGCTCAAGGTAATAATATGCTGCAATAAAAAATTGAGCATCATCATATATCAGACCGGCTTTCAGTGTTTCACGACAAGATTTTCTGACGTCCAAACAGGATTTGCAAAGAATAAGGGTATTGGTTAAAGGAGCAACCGGAATCGACTCGAATAAAGAATAATATTTCAAGAGGCAAGTGTAACATCCATCTCCAGAGATGGTATGTCTACCGGTTGTCCTGTACATTTCATTACCCAATGCCCTTAACTTTTGCATATAACCTGTCACATAGGAACAGGCTGCGTTACCCCCTAGGTCATTGCATGGGGTGGTTTAAAGAGTACACAAAACACTCCAGAAGGACAAACAATACCATCTCCACACGTCAGATGAAAAGTGTTAATCGGTTATTAATTGACAATAAGTCTCACAGCAGTGAAAACCCCTTTTTTCTTACAATCAAAGCACAGGTATTGCATAGACTTAAATAAGTAATGTAAAGGTTATAGTGTTTGGTTACAGATTATATCAGAATGTTGGGTTCACAATACGCCCTTTTAATCACTCTAAAAAACTAATAGACTATCAAAAAGGCTCATTCTCATTAGACTCATTGGATAGCCAAATCCAGGCAATCAAACTGATCACATAAAATCACTAGCATGCTTTGAGATCTTTATAATGCTATCAATCTTTATAACTCTGCTTGATTGTTATAATCCCTATCACCAACCAGTGCCTTTTTTTTTAAACGTTTATTGACAAGCAATGTTCATCATTAAAATCTTCATCAACTTTATTCATATAACCATTACCATTCTACATTGCACCCTTTTATTGGAGTCCATTACCATTCAGAGTATTCCTACCTTTTCGGAGACCACTACCTTATAGCCAATAGAAATCTGCCATTCACAAGAATAGGCATTTATTTAATAACTATTATGTATCCAGATGCTAGACCAGTGTATACATGATGATATTGGTTGAGCTCCCGACAGCTTGGGGTTTTATAAATTTCAATTTTGAAGTTGGCTGCCCTCACCCTTGTAGTTCAAGGCTGACGGATTGCTCAATGTACCAAAGTGACATTGTAGTGAAGCATGTTTATTTTTTTGTAAGAATAATTTTGTCCCAACATCAGGAGCACTGGTTGGAATCCAATTTGCACCCACTGTGCCCTCATGAAGTTTTCTGTAGCAGTATTCAGAACCCAGAAGGGAATAAGAGTTAAAATCACAAACATATTAGTTGGAAGTGTAATGCGTAAATGAAAAGACTTTGAAATTATCTTCTCTTTTGTAATAACAGGGGCTGAGACATTCACAGGAATCCTTCCCTATACTCAGCTTGTATGCTGGTGAACCTGGCTATGCCTGTATTTCAGTTTATATTGTGGTTATAACAAGTAAAGTACCTCACTAAACATTTAGGGGATAATGAAATAGCATGTCCATCAAAATTTATTTATTCTAAAATATGGATAGCTACTAGCGACAATATTGTGATTTAACAAAACAGGTAGCTCAATGGTGAGTTGACAGGTCGATCGGTTTCATGATTAAAATTATATCATGCTGTGTTTTAAGACTGAAATATAATTTAGGCAAGATAGAAGAAGGTAAGATAAAAATGCATTGCAAAACACACAGAAGTCATGGGGTTTATAATGGTGTAGTTTTAAAAAAAATTCAAAAATTTAGGTGACACTCACTCTCTATGCATGTGCACAATAACTAGATTCAAATAAGTATACAGTGGTAAGCCGAGAGCTCCCAACACGATAGTCTCTATTTAATTCCATCATCTAGTTCTAGTCCAATCCAGTCCTGTGTAGTCCATCATGAAGCTATTTACAGCGATAGTTACATCCTCCGCAGTTGTAGTCGTAACAGGCCTGACCCAATTCCTCACAGGCCTCATTGCCTCCCAATATACAAGAGCTTGCAAAACAGCCATAACAATTTACGCCTGCGTCGCAATCGTATTATCCGCAACGTTGACCAGCTTCCTCGCTGCCAGTAACTAGGGCCAGCACTATGAATCAATGAAAATCTAGAGATTTCATTTCAGCAGTTTTAACGTCGTAATATCGTCTTATACCTTTTATAATCAACAAGGCAGGCACTAAAACACTTCCCGTGAATTTGGTGTGTTTGACTTCAATCTGTTTAAAATCCTGGAAGCATTGTCTGGGCTATCACAGATCTGAAGATTTGTAAAGATGAATGATTTGATGGGCTTGAAATTTGACTGGTATGCATAGTCTGGCTGTATAATCTAGTATGCCAGGGATTTGTGGACGCTTGCTAAGTATGTACATTAGGATGAGAACTCCGAAACTCCTATTAAAGTACCAATAAAATAGGAAAAACTAGATTTCAAATTTAAGTTTATCATCGATAGTGAGGTTATAACTTACCCATACATATTAATATCAGTTGTAGTTTCATAGTTGGAGTAGGAGCTAGCTATCTGCCAAGTGTCAAGACTGGATTAGACTGACTACTGGGGCTATTATCCTCTGTATTTATACATCAAATCATTGCACCATCATCTATCACTGTTCTGAGATTCAAGCACCCAGTGTCAGACACCTTTGTCAGGACAATCTGTGGTCAAGTTAATTGAATTTCATCATTCTGGCCAAGTGCTATGTGCTGTGCTCCAATTAACCTTCCCAGGACATTTACTGCACCAAATCCCAGGGGTGTCAACCATGAATAATCCCCCGTAAAAACTATAGCCTGCCATAAAAAATACTGATACCGTAAAATGTTTGTTGGCTCTCAACGGCCTTTGACTGTAGGAGGCTGTAGAAATGCACCCTTTGTACTGCAAGCCTTCCACCCTCACCCCCACCCACATCACATTTTACTTGAAGCCCCTTTCAATCCAGTGCAAACTTGCATCTGTCCCCTTATTTCCTCAAAAACACTCATGAGTGTCTTTTTGGTTGATACATTTGAGCTTCATCCCAGTTAGTGAAATTAAGTACTTAGGTGTGATTCTTGATAACAAATTAAATTTTAAATCTCATACCAGTAAAATTAAACAAAAACTTTATCCAATAGTCACCAACTTTCAACGTAATAGAAAATTCCTGACACCTAAATTAGCTAAGCTTTGGTACATTGGACTTATACGTTCTAATCTGGAATACAGCTCTCCTGTTTTATTTACCACAAACGACTATGTCAAAAAAGAATTTTTAAAAATTGAGAATAGATGTTTGAAAATTATAGACTATAACAGTTCTAAAGATAATACTCGAAAGACCTACAACATCCCTGTTTTAACTTTGCGTTTCGAATATTTGTATCTGCTGACGTTTTATAAAATTGTTAATAGTTTAGTCCCAATAATTGATACCAATCTGCTCCCCAAGAAATTAACTAGTGAAACTCGGCTTGCTAAAAGTTCTGGGTTTAGACTATCCAAGGAAAATTTTAGATTTGCTTTAGCTAATTTCAGTGCTCAGAAGTTTAACGAATTACCCAATCATGTTAAGCTGAGTCAATCCCTTGCTACATTCAAAAATGCCACTCGGAGCCACGTCCTCAAACTTCTCAATTAATGAGTCAGTTCTTATCATTTCATTTTAGCCTACTGCTACATTGTTCTAACTTTTCTTTTCCTAGCTATTGTGTATCAACTTGTGTAATGTTTTACTGCTAATTAATGCCTGCGTGTACGTTGTAATTTTACCTGTCATTGTTCTTGATTTTTAGTTACATGTCTTTTTAATTCTACACCATATTTTTATCAATTTTTCTGTTTTCTGGGTACAAGTCCTAAGGACTTATTCTTCTCCAGAATAAACATGGAATATATATATCAAGTGAAGCGACACACTTTTATACTTTTAATACGAAGAATGGTTGGCCAAGACACAATGTGGGTGTTGTTTTTGAAGCAATGATTCCGTTTCAACCACAATAACTTGTTTTCAACCTGCCAAATATTTCACAATTTTTGTCTCCTGTCAAATATCACAGAGTAAAGTCCTATCTATACCAGGTCATCAAAGTGCATCATCCTAACACCAGAGTTATGTTGGGCCGAGGGAATGTCTTAGGAAACATTTAATATGGTATCACCTGGTCAACAAAATAATTATAAGTGTTGCAATGAGACTATAAACTTTATTGCTCACTAATATTCATATTACTCAGATAAGAATACAGGAATAGAATAATTTTTGTTATGAAAAACTAAACTAAGAGTTTGGCTGGTCCTAAATTAGGTTGCATTGTGCGCTCATAGCCCGTGGGTTTGGTACATACTAGAAGTGATAGGGTACAAGGTACTCTCTACTGTCTGTAGGGGGCTGCCAAAAAGGAACAAGGCCCTAGTTGTTGGTCAACCATGAGCTCAGCCAGTAGGCCAAGAAGCCACCTTGACGTTATCTTACTGGTATTCCAAGTAAATACTTGATGTGATACTTTCCCATACCAAGGTTGCATTATGGGATATTTCCCATGCCATAATTGCATTATGGGATATCTTCTCATACCAGTGTTGCATCATGGGATAAGATCATTGTGTCAAAGTAACATTATAGAATACTTCGACTATAAATCTGCATTGTGAGATACTTTCATGAGCTGAATTTTCATTATGGGAGTTCTCTCAACCTGTCCTTTTCTCGTTAAAATCATTATAGTATTCTATTTCTCTATTGATCAGATTGTGATGAGGTGTACGGGAGAGGTATACAAACATCAGGTGTACAGCTAACCAAACCCAGCTCTGATAAGTTTACTGTATCTGTGTATTGTGTCATACAAAAAGAGCAGGATACCGGGGGAGATAAGTCTGAACTCGGCAGAGGCTGGACTGTTATACAGCAGAGAAACTCAGGTAGAGAGAAGTGTATAAAAACGGTTTGATGAAATGGTTGATTTCCTCCTTTCCCAAGTTTTGATTTAGTAAAACACACAACTGGTCTCCCAAAATATTTTTGCGTTTCAGGTAATTCCTGTCGATCGTGGGAAACTTTTGGAGCTTTTCAGCGCAATAACCTTTGCCGGCTACCCACCTAACCAAGATGTGCAAGTATACAAGTGAAGTTCTCATAGGAGGAACAGTTTGCCAATTAGCTCATGTCTGCAATAGCTAAATTTAATGCTAGCTAACATTTACTCACCCTCTCTTCCACATGTAGACTCCAACCAGCTAAGTTTAATCCATTCTCATTGAGATCTGTGTCCTTGTCAATGGTTCGCATGTATTTCTTGATGTTAAAGGTGCATTAGACTTCAACAAGACATGGACGGAGTACAAAGATGGGTTTGGGAATGTGAGCGCTACAGAAGAATACTGGATTGGTAAGTTAGATGTAATATTGATAAAATGTTTTTTCTTGTAACAAAAAACAAGAGACCGAACCCAAAACAGTTTGCCAAAACGCCGGATGAGCAGTCAATGTTATACTGTAGCAGTTTCCTGGAGGGGACCATAATAAATTTTAAGACAATAAAGTATTTAAAACATATAAAACTGTATCAGTCCACTATGTAGGCCGGGCATATGAGTGCGTTTATTATCGTTTGGGCTGTTGCTGGTGTATGGCTTTAAACCAGTATATTCACAACTTACTCTTGCTTGCTTGTGTATGGGTATGCCCGAGTTAGAAATCTCTAAATTCCCTCTGGGAGCCATTTGATCTCTGTAAGTCGTAATCCTGAATTAACACATAGCTGTCCAAGATGCTCTACAGTGGTAATGTTTTGGTATCATTTCTAAGTGAAAACATATAAGTTATAGCAACAATAATGTAATTTTACCAAAAAATCTTAGTTAAAGTCATAAGCTGTGTTTCCCGTTTGAGTTTTGTTTGGGTTTGGGTTTTGGGTTTTGTTTGGGCTAATTTAAGGATTATCTCTCTTACTTTTCAGGTAATGAGCTGGTTCATACATTGACATCTGAATCCAACTATAGTGTTAGATTTGATATGTGGACACTCAACAATAGCTATGTCTATGCTGAATATGAGAACTTTGAGATTCTTGCCGAGAGTGAAGGCTACAGACTACTGGTGTCAGGTATTTTATGATGTGTCAATGAGTAAATTATCATCTATTATTTAATTCAAGCGGCCCATTTATACTCTAGAATACTAAGACTTTGAACCTTTTAGAATGCTCTACTGACAATATAAGATTGACTCTGAACAGTCTAATAGCACTAATCTAATAAAAACACCAGTAGAACATTCAAAGGGATTATTCCTGACCCAGACAATGGAAATGTTGGTAACCATCTAAATGAAGTTATTATACAACATTGAGGGTAAATTTCCGGGTTTTCATGGCATTTAGTAGATCAAGATTGAGCTACCTTGTCAGCAAAGAAAACCGGAGCTGCTTTGCCAAAAGCTGCGGTAACATACCAGATAGAATGTGCACTCCAATGCTGGGAAATTGGATCAACGATGAAATAGGACTAAGGATTAGTCGATGTTGATTCCGATAATGTAGTAGCAGCTATTGTATCTTTGGGCAAATTAAATAAAACTAGAATGTATTCGTCATTGTAAGATGGAGTTTAAAATTTAAATATTGTCACATATTTATGATTAGGTTCTGAAATTGTTGTTTTGTGCAGGATATCATGGTAATGCCACGGACTCACTGAGACATAGTAATAATATGAGCTTTAGTACCATAGACATGGATAACGATGTTAGCTCTACACACTGTGCACAGTTCTACACAGCAGGTATGTCTATTCAGTAATGAACCCTACATGAGGAAAATATTCACAGATTTAGATTTAGCAAAAGATGTGGTTTTATTCACTGGCTTAAGAGTCCTTATATATAAGCTAACATGGAGAATTTAACAAAAAAATTGTTTAATGGAATAAGTATTTCAGTAATTTTTCGATACAATATACTCTAGCAATGTATGGCAAAACTGAAAATCCGTTGAAACTTTCTTCCTGTTGGGTACTCGCACCCATGGCTAAACATAAAGTATCAATTGGTTGTGGTGCTGAACAAATCCTGCTGGTCTCATTGCTATTAGTGGCATGCCATTCCATAATTCATACTGGATTGCCAATAATAACAACCCAGCTCTGATTTTCAGCACCTCAACTACCAATAGGACGAATCAGGGTTTGTAAGCCATTTGATTGGGTGCAATCTCATTAGAAAATGCTGCTTTCAATAAAAGCCTAGTTTAAGTGCGCAGACTTTGCAGGAGTTGCTGCTATTGGCATTTGATCATCGTCCACCCGTGGCTGATAATCTAATGCCAATACCAGCAATCCTGGTCAAGACAAAAACTAGCTACTTACATGACAAGGCTAAGAGGAATGATAGTGTAACCCCCAGCCCTCCCAAAGTACGGCTGAGGGCTATTGATAAATCATCAAATCATCATATAATAGTCTTACAACACGTCAGAAAAGGAACCTTCATAACCATGCCTTTCAGGTGCTCTCTCTGCACTGTAGCAGGTCTTTAGTTTGGTTATGGGTTTGTCAAGCATGGATCAACGTCTTCCTATAAGATGTATACCGTAATCTTTTTCTCTATCACCTGTGGCCTTATCTACATGCTCACAGTACTATCTAAACTATCATACTCAACCTCCTTTGACAAACTTTATCGGTGTTGTTCCCCACACCAACAGAGCTTGTAAAGACAGGCTTTGCCAGACTACTAGCAGGAATCGTTTATTCGAAGGTTGTATTAGACATTGTTTTGCCTTTTACCACTTATCATTGACAGATTACAGTGGGCCTTTGATATTGACATAGTCTGAACCCCCAGACTCTTGCCCCACCCCCCAAGGGCCCCCTGGAATTTTGACCCTTAACATAGGAGCAAACCTAGATCAAGTATGAGCCAGTTTGCCTACATTTAGAATTGCTCCTTCACTACCTTCACTACCGTAGTGGGTGGGCTCATCAGTAGAGGAAGCAACTCCTAACGCAGGCAAGCTGGATCAAACGTGATATAAGATCAACCTTTTCGGAGAAAAAAGGCCCTCTGAGCAGCAATAACATAGATAATAGAATCAAAAGTTTTTTTTTAGTGTTTGCTATTTTTATTGCCATGATAACTCCTCAAAATGGATATACATATTTGATTAAAGCGTCATGGTTTTGATAAAAATATTTCTTTTCCTCTTTTTGTTTTGTTATAATTTATTTCATTCACTTCGCATCGGTGGCGTCTTTTCATAGCGTTCTTTCTTGGTCATCATTTTTTGTGTGACCTCTCGAACTTTTGACCTCTGATGACCTTGACATTTTGGCCTCTTTAGCCTTATTGCTGCTGCATTACATTGAGAACACTGGCTATCACGCTGCCTAAGAACGCAGTACCGATCATAGCTGCGTTTAGTAGGGGCTGTTGTTGTGGTTGTTGTTGTTGGTTGGCCTCTTGTTGACCAGCGTTCTCTGCTGCCTGTAGGTCTGTGGCCTCTCTATTTCCTATTGGTCGGAGCTGCTGCATACCGCACTCCTGTAAACATAGAATTTCAATGAATAACAGCAATGCAAAATCGATAGAATAGAAGGAATGGAGATTAAAGCATAACCTCAACAGTCACAAATCTGAACGATTATGTCTAGTTGCTAGGGAATTTCATAGCAAGCTTTACTACATTTAAAAATATGAAAATGTGAGATTCTCAAGACCAAGGAGATGTTATGTCCTCTCAAACAAAGACAAGACAACTTTGGAATCCTCACTTTAAATAATTTGCACCTACCCATCCGCCTTGAGCTTCGATCCAGCGATCGTATCCATGCCTGGTGAAGTAGAAGGCCACCCAGTTGATGATATCAATAATCTTGTCTGAGTGTCCGCTAGCTATAGCCGACAGGCACATCTGATTCACAAACATTGTAACCTGCAACAAACAACACAATAATAAATACAATGTTATCAACATATAGCACATAAATGCTGCAAAAATATCAGAACAAAATTAACAGGTAAAGAAAATCGAGAACGGAATGTCAAAAACTGTCCCATAATGCAAATATCTGGTATTCCTAGTGCGTTATTGTCTCAGACAACAAAAAAGTAATGGATTTTGACCTGATCCCAGGCAATTCAGTCCAATGATGATTTCTGGGTATACCATTAATTAGCTTACATAAAATATGACTTACAGCAATGAATCTGCCGAAGCTGAGTACCCCATCACAGAACATACTGTCCAGTACATGGTGTATACCACAGCCGATAGTACTACTGTTACTGTCTCTGTTAACTACAGTCAGTCCGACATCCTTCATAGTCGAGCTATTATTAGCCTGTGACATCACCCAATCAACTATAAATAGAATAGGTTTATTGGTATCCCACAATGCAACGCTCTAGTATTATCAACTGACAAGCCACCACTGGGTCTGGATCATCATTGCCGAAGGGTAGCTAACCCGATTCCGATTGTTTTGCATCAACTAATATGACACTGTTTCTTCTCCTGAAATAAACCCTAACTTTGGAATGTGTAAAAAAAGCCCAACAATGCAGTACGAAAATTCCTGGAATTTATTAGCACAATTTTCTATAAAATCACAAGGTCACTGTACCAAAGCTGAAAGTAATGTCATAATCATACAAGCCGTTAAACTTTCTAACCCGAAAGTGTGGTCGACCCAACATCAAGTTTGGTGTATTACGTATTTTACGCTCATCGAAGTTGAATCAATTTCTTTCTCGCAAGGAGGGGCTTAGACTAATCATATTATCATAGCTAACGTACCATATTCTCTTATCTTTATTACGATTGATTGAGTCTGTGGTGGTACTCCACTAAGCATGCATTCGAGCGCCGGCACTCTGCAGTTCTCCTCACTCAACCTAGAACAAATGTGATTAAATTCAGTGTTATCGTGATATTCACAGACAAAATTCGTTTCTCTAATAGCATAATCCTGTGGACAAACATGTTATTCCACTGGCCCAAATGAGACTACCGTAAAAACTCAAGCGAAATTTAGTAAAGCATCAGTTTGGACCAAGTATACAAGGCAATTCAAGCAACAGTTTATTAGATATTTCGTCAAACATCACTTGTATATGTTGTTCCACCTGCCTAAATGAGACTATCAGAAAAACGCTCGTGCGATTCAGTAATCACTGACAAAACGGCAGCTTGGCACATATCTACAAGCAGTTATCAGTTCAAAATATAGATGATTTGTCACAAATTTTTGTCCCACTTTGGGAGGAAAACTAACTCTCACTTACCTTAAACTTAAACAGAGTTCAATTTTTTTAACTCTTAACTTTTCAAAACAGAGTTTAAACTTTAAATTTAAGCGTCTCACCCACCTTGAGTGTACATATGCTATGAGAACATGAGTGGTAGTGATCTTGTTGCTGCAGTAGTTTCTGGCTGCGATCTTTGATCTTATCCTTTGCCTGATGTTACTCCCAAGGTGACTTAGTTTTGTCATCATATTCAACATTTTCAAGGAAAGTGAGCATAAACACTGGTTGGAAAATTCAAAATGGTACATTAGATATAGGTTTTATAGTTATGATCTATGTGAAACATTTTTGAAGAAGGACACCGGATTTTTCAAGTGTATTCAATAATTGGCCGAGTGCCACTTACCCCACTCCTATGTCCTATATGATAAAGGAGATATCAAACTCAACGACAGCAGCTTGTTATCACGCACAACTTCAACAGGCTGGCCAATTTTGTGTTTATATTTATGACCAATTCAAACTGTTAATAAGCACATGAATCTGTGATTATTATATAGTAGTATCCACTGAACTTTGAATCGTAGATTATGTGGAACTGCGTATAAGGAAGTTGTTGTGCACTTCTTCAGGCCCTTACAGCCAACATTTCAATACTCAACTGACTTAATCTAAAAATTTTGGATCCAGTACCATGTAGTGGTTTGCCCGAATCTCGATGATACCTAAGTTCTCTTATCTCTTATGGTACAATAAAAATGCACTTGATCTAATGGCGCTGATTCCCCACGACAACCCTTGAACTTATATTGAATTTAAAGGTACATTTTATTATTGTTGAATTGTCTGAAATCATTAAAATCAACAATTGCTACCCTACAATTCTTGAACCAGACGCCGATAAAGAAAAAACATTGCAAAGCTATTACAATATTTAATTTGGGAAAATCCTCATCTTGGAATAATTAAATTAAACGTACAATGACCACAAGGAGGTCGAGATTGCTCTGACAGCCTCTTGTGATTAATCTGTACTGATCAAACCCAAAATAACAACAAAATGTCACTAGCATAATATTGTCGTGCACTAATAAACAGAAATGCTGGAAGTGATCAAGTCAATACATGTATAGAAAACATTTCAGATAGATGAAATAGCAATCCCAGGCCGAATTCTTACTCATTTGACAGAAATTCAAATAAATAATTAATTATGATAATAATAATAATGACGGTGTTGATGACAATTTATTATTTACATCAGTACAGGGCTTGGATCTGCCTCTTAAAAATAATTTTCTTTGGTGATCAACTTTATGCTTCATCATCTTTGAAGCGCAGAGAGTTTTCCTCTCTTGGGTACAGGTATCGGGACCCATAGTACTCATGCCGCACCCTATACCCATGCCCGCCGGAAATCCGGCTACTCTTTATATCGAAGAGGCAGAGGGGGTTCTTTTTACTGCGTGTGGGGTGTGCAAATACACAGTGGACCTCCGGTACCAAATCAGAAATGACTGCCGGCGCCGGGAACTGAACCTTGACCTCAAAGATCAAAAGTCCGTACCATTAACCATTAAACCACTCCTGGCTCCTAACTTTATGCAACTATGACGAGCAACTATCCAGTCTCAAAATATGCGAACTGAACCTGTACCTCGTGTTACAATGTCTACGATAAGTAGGTAGGTGAAACAAAACTCATCCCACCAACTACATCAATACATTCCCAATCCACAAACAGGGCAAAACCATCGACAGCTCCTACGCCACACACATCGAATGGCTTTGTTAAGGAGAAGTTGGTTTTATAAATATTGAGTTTTACATGACCTGTCCAGCAAATAATTCGGATTGAATATCTTTAGCTACAGCATAAATTTGTTTATCTTTTTCATACTGTTCTTCAATTTATAGTCCATTTTCTTCACTGTCAGACATGATCTTATTTGCCCCTTGTTCTGATCAGTTTCAAATAAAGTTAATATTTTTATACATTATTATTATGGTTTATCACTGCAGGAAATGTCAATTATCAAGAAACATAATTATACATCCATATAATCAAAATAAGCAGCATCAATGTTATTCAAAAACACACAAGCATGTCCTATATTTGCATTCAGAGAAAAATCAACTGTTTCAATTAAAGTGTCTAGGAAAGCAAAAAACAATCAACGTTCATATCAAAGCTTTGCAATTGCAATAAACAAAAAAAGTAAAAATTTACGCACAAGGACATTATTGAATGATGTAACCTAATTTAAAATGCGAAAATCCAGGGTCTAGAAGGGTCTACAGTATGTTATCTCCCCTGTCACTTTAAGATTAAAAAAAGTGTTATTTGTAATTGAGGCAAATTTTCACATAGTTATATGTATATTTAGAGCTCCACTAATCAAAATTTAAAAATAGATTCTGAGCATTTCTTTTCAGCCCTTCATCTTGTTTCATCATGACCTTTGCGTCCTGTTCCAGATTTGCCTGGTAATGACCCTTCTTCAATCTGAATGATTGAAAGCTGCTTGAAGCTCGCAATAAGAGCTCTCCTAACATCTCATACGATAAACCGAGAATTAGTGGGTAAATGTACCTGTGCCACTGTCTCACTATCTTCTTTGAGTCTAGTATTTGTTTGTACAGCAAATACTTGGTACCTATCAAATAAAAATGCATGAGCTATGTATTCAGGTGAATACAGTTCCAGAAATCGGACATTTGATGGCAAACAGATAAAGCTTTTCATCTTATAGATGGTGAGAGTCAATTGAAATACTCAAAGTGATCAGAAACTATGATATACAACCATGATATTTATTTTACTTATATCAGTCACTTCTAGTGGCCAGCCTCGAATATGGGGAAAATATCATGAAAAGGATATTATTATCAACACATATTATTTTCGAAAGCAACGCAATAAGTAGTTGTTTAGTCATAAATTATGTAATCCAAAAAGTATACTCTATTTTCGCTACCTGGTCTACTGATGAAATTATCTTTGCGATTGCAAGTTTTATATGACTGTTTTTGAGCTCTCGGACTTGTTCCTCAACTATAGTGTTTTCTTTAAGATGAGACTATTTTGCTGTTGAAATACTTCGCTTCTTTTCCTCATTGGCTCACTTAATCTGCCTTTGATAGCACCAGGTTACTAGGGATTGGTACCATGTTTGTAAAGATAACTTATTCTTACCCAGGTATTGGCGTTTGACTGTCGATTCTCATCCCATTGGTTCTACTTCCTACTTCAGTAATGCGAGTCACAGAGTGTCCTGGGTCGTCATCAATCATGTCCTGAGTCAGCTGTGAGATGACTTGACCGACCCAACTCCTGTGCTGACGACTTTCTATCTCATGAATGCGCCCCTGACCGACTAGTGTTCTAAATGCGACGAAAAGCAAGTTACCCAGGTCTTCCCGAATTCGCTGGTATACTGGACGGCTGTTGCAAGCCAAAGTTTTCTTGGCCCTTTTAACTCTTTCACCTTTGGGCAGTGTGTCCCATGTTCCATCTCAGTGTTCAATCGGTCCGGATGAGGCATGCTCTCCATCAACATTGGATAGAATGAGTGTCGAATGTTTTTGGCCTTGTTGATCGAATATCGCTCCCACAGCTGCATCTCTGACAGCAATTGAATAGTCATATGTCAGCACCTCAATGTAGTATTCATAACGGTAGAACACATACCATGTGGTCCGCTGGTAAAGCTTGACCCATTTATGCTGACCTCGCCTCTCGAATCGAGTATCCGCGTTGTGCTGTTGCCACACTCGGTGAGATGAATCGAGCCATTTGCCTTGGTAGTTGAAATCACTATGGTATTCATGAGCATCAAGGTCAGTAAGAACTACTGGATGCCCACCGTAGCTCTGCAGAACAACAACTGAGTCACCTGGATAAAAGTTGACAAGCTTCTTGTAGGAGACACCGGAACTCCTCTCCTCCCACTCCTGGCGGTCGTGATCGGTTTCATATATGTTCTCATAGCTGTTGTCATAAGCATGCCAGCTACAGAAACTGTTCACTCCGATAAAACATAATATGAAAGCTGCCAATGTTAAGGACCTCATGGCCGCAGGCATGCAATTCTCTAATGAAACAAAAAACTATAACGACTCAACATTTTGTTTGTACCCGTGTATGTTATAGTGCAAAATAGCAAAAATACCATCACGCTATTGATTGGTGGAATGTTAAACGAGTGAATTGCACAGTGTTAAAACAAACTGATCAGCCAATCATAGCAATTTTCATGTTAGAACACACGCTAGACCTAAGTCCGGACTTCAGACCAAGCATTTGGGGCCCTGTCTGTAATTTAGGGGTGGAACGACCTCGTGAGGTTGGAGTTGAATTTCGGATATTTGACCTCGGATCCAACCACAAACCGGGTCGGATATGTGTTATGTCTGATCCGAGATGATGCGTTTTTAATCAACACTTACTTAGCATCATTTATCTCGCTGAAAATGACAAGGGAGGAAGTATGATAGTCATTAATTTGTAGTTCAGATAAAATGATTCAGTTTGGCTGAATGCACTCAGTGGTGATCAGTAGGAATTCAATACCTATCTCATTTTCATAGCTATCTATATTGTTGCTGATTAAATTTGATGGATGTGTTTTTTCTGCTGAAATTGATAGAAGCATCTTTACTCAGATCGTTGTGACATAAGACAAAATTTTGTCCAATAATGTTCCTTGTATCAAAATGTCTAGGTTGATGAACAAAGTAATTATCCTCTTCTGCTTTTTCAAAGTAGGAGGACAATTCCTATCCCTAATCACAACAGAGTGTTTGGGACCAGGGAGGGTGGGATATACCTCCCTGTTGGGATATAGGAGCAGGGAGTTTGTTCAAACTCAGTGATTTTTAACATCGCGGTTTGAGTGATCCTGGCAAATTGAGTGCCTATGCACAAATTCTCGTTGTCAAGAGATCTTAGAACTCATTAAATGATCTTTTCAAATAATCTGTTTGTGTGATCCTTGCGCTGTTTGAGTGATAAGTTGCTCCTGTAAAGAATTATATCCAAGCTGATATGTGCACATTTGAATTAGGGTAATGGTTCAGGGAAGAGATTGTTGACGGTGTTTATCCAAGTATTCAATGACCTTAATTGTATATTATGGTGCAAAAGAAGAGCTGCTGTGACTGGTAAATTAAACGTTTTTACGCGTTATCCGGGTCCGGATCCGATCCGAGGTTGAATTTATAGACCGATCCGATATCCGATCCGAGGTTGCCCAACCCTGATCCGTTCCACCTTTAGTCTGTATACCTTGGTAACATAATATTTCACTGTGATATTGGTAATTATAGCGACTATTACTCTATGTTTGTATGTTGTTTTCTACTCTATGTACCAACTGTATAAAGTGCACTGCTGCAGGACATGTTCAAAGAAAGGTTTTTTCTGTTCTGGCTATGGCATCTGCTGTTTGTCTCGGTTTTGATTGGCTGATGGGTTGTCGTTGTGGTTTTGCAATGTATTTGTTTCAGTAATGTAGAGATCATGGTCAAAAGACACTGATCAAAACGGGAAGTTATATTTATTTGTTTAAAGAGGTTTTCTAGAAAGTTTACAGATAACAGAGTAGTTAAAAATTAACTTGTTGACCTCTACACACAGTTAATTACACCAAAAAAAAGGGGTTATACATAAATAAATGACGATGTTCTAGAAATGGGAAAGTAAGTAAGTTATATATGGCTTTATAGATATAGAAAATGATATATATATATATATATATATTTATCGTTCTTGTGTCAATTATTATAAAAAGTATTAGTTAAAAGATAGTAGGCTGTCAGCCGTTTTGCATTTCAGTCTGAAATTGTGCAGCAGATTTAAGAGAGCTGTTTTGCCAAAATGTGTCCTAAAAGAGGGTTTTATTACTGAACATTTACGTCTAAGCGAACGTTGGTGTTTATTGGACTTTTGCACCAGGCGAAGAATATGCTTTGATGCTTTATTTTTGAATAATTTTTTATGTGTAAATTTGTGAAATAGGTAATGTCTTCTACTTTTTAGGGTGGGTAAGTTTAAGAGTGATCTACCAGTTGTGACAGAAAACTTTTTAGGTGCAGATATTATGATTCTAATTGCTTTATTCTGAACTTTTTCAATTGTATCGGATCATTTTTTGAGTGCCTTCTAGGTAGATAGATGAGCAGTATTCTAGGATAGGTCTGACGAGAATTTTGTAGGTCCTTAAGGATTCCTCAACATTCATGTATTTTCTCAGTTTTGAGAGTAGGTATACTACTTTGTTTGCTTTGGTTGCCGTTTCATTGGCATGGTTGTGGAAAGATAAATCAGTATCCAGGGTAACCCCTAGTACATTGATAAAGAGTTTTGTCTCAATTTTTGAGTTTTGAAAATTGATGTGGTAAAAGTTTTTAAAATTTCTGTTGGAAAATATGCACAATTGTGTTTTCTCAATGTTGAGTCTCAGTAAGTGGCTATGATACCAATCTGATGCTTTCTTTAGCAGAGTATTGGACTCCACTAGTACTTCATCTATGCTTGTGGCTGTACAGTAGATTAGCGTATCATCTGCATAAGCGAATGAATTGTCAAATGTTGCTAGCAATCCATTGATGGCTAAGTTAAAGAGGATAGGACCCAGAATTGAGCCTTGAGGTACCCCACAGGTGATTGCTTGTGAATTAGATCGTGACAACCCCACTTTCATTACTTGGGATCGGTTTTGAAGATATGATCGAAGTAGTGCTATTGCAGAACTGGAGAATTGTTTTTTATCCAGTATGTATAGAAGAAGTTTGTGATTGATTGTATCAAAAGCTTTTCGGACATCTAGGGATAAGGCTCCAATGTAACAAGGAGTGGATTGGTCAAGTTTAGTTTTCCATTGTTGCAGCACAGATAGCAACATTTGCTCGGTTGAATGATTCTGACGAAATCCGAATTGTTGGTCTGAAAATAGGTTGTGTTTCTCTATGAAAGACATCATCTGATTTTTCATGTCATGTTCAAATATCTTTGACTGAATTGGATGCGAGGACGTTTATGGATTGAAAGATTGGGGTCGGCGGCTATTTGCTCAAAAGGTAACAGTGCACATTCTTTATAGAATAACAAGGGGTTTAATTTCTTGAAACTTCTGGTTTTGATGAGTTGACGTTTTGGCTTTAAAGGTTTTATCCTGTCAAGCATTAAAAGTGTGGCATAGTGGTCTGAGATTGATCGCTCGCATGTTAAAATTTTGGAAGTTTTGACTTTTAGATCACAATTAACATAATTGTGATCGATGAGGCTTTCATTACCATGGTAACGTACAAATGATGAACCTGTTATCACTTGATATAGGCCTGTACAAATGAGACTCTGTTGTATAAGTTGTTTTTCTCTAGAGTTAGAGTTCCAATTTGTGTTGAAATCCCCTAATAAAACGACCTTTTTTTGAATGAACTGTTTTTGATATAAGATATCACTCAATAATGAGATAAATTTCATTTTATCAGCGTCAGGTGGAAGATAGATGGATGCCACGATCAAGCTACCTTCATCTTGTTGAGTTTTGATGTTAATCCAAACAGAGTCACATAATTCTCGCAGTTTAGATTGAGGCTGTTGAATAATTTTAAACTTTAAAATATTATTTATATAGAGAGCTGCCCCACCGCCACGTGTTTTTGTAGTCGATTTTCTGTCACATCTGATAATATTAAAGCCAGGGAGGTCCACAATGGAGTTTGGAATTTCAGGTTTCAACCATGTTTCCGAAATAGAAAAAAATGTCAATTGAGTTTGATAAATTTAGACTTTCATATAGAAATAAAGTTTGTTCATTAAAGACTTAACATTGTGGTGAAGAAGGCTGAGAGTGTTATGTCCAGAGGTCCTGGTAGCATTGGCTAGTGATGAGATGTTATCCCAGAGTCGGTTGTGGAGGTCTAGGTTGTATTCAAAGACATTTCTAGATTGCTGGGTTGAGTTAGCCATTGTTTATGTTTAGTTTTTCTGCTCGGAGTTTTAGATTTAGATCATGGAGAGTGACATTGTCACGAAGTGCTCTCTCTAGTTGATTATGATTATATTAAATGTTACATTTACTGTGCGTAGGTATTTCTTTTCAGCTGTCTGTAGTAAGTATATTGATGAGACTTCGCCAAAAATATCTTGAATCTGCTTCAAGAGTTCTTCATCTGATACGTATGTGGGAACTTCCTTCAACATTGCGATGTTTTTGTTTGGTTTTATTGGGAGGCGAGCTGTACTTCCTCCTAGCGTGTCCTTGTTCCAGTTTGTGGTCATGTGTTCTCTTATGGTGGGTTCGGACAGTTGGACGATAAATTTGGGGTCAGTAGAGTTAAACTTATATTTGTTGATGAAATCAATCATAACCGGCTTTTCTGCAACTTGACTAACTGCCTTACGGACATCATCGTGGTTGACGTTGCTGAAATCTTTGCTGTTGCTATGTATTATTATGCATTTTGCAGGTTCGAATGTCGGATCGTTTCTTTTTGTTTCCCTCGGTTTTTGTCCAGAAGAAGGTTTGTCGTGTTTGTCTTGTTTTGGTGGTGGATCTGGTTTTTGCGATTTCTGTGAATTACCGTTATTTTGCTGTGCTGATAGTTGTTGTGGGGGTGGTTTATGCTGTTGGTACTGCTGTCTCAATTGTGTTTCTGGTGGCGAAGCTGGTGCAGGTGGTGGAAGCCCCACGGCTGCTGCATTTCTGTAGCTGAGAGCCATATGGGTACTGGTCGGTTTTTCAGGCAACTTTTCAATCTTTTTGTTAAGAGTGGAAACCTCAGATTGCAGAGCGGTCAGTTTGGCTGACATCTCTTTTACGATTTCCAGCATGTTGACACATGTGATACATTCTGTTGTTATGCGGTTTTCATGTAAATTTAGGGTATCCCAGTCATCCAAACTTGTAGGTGTGTGGTTTGTTTGACAGCTTTCTTCCTCTCCAGTTGCAACTGATTTCATTGGTGTGTTTGATTGATTGTTAGACGATTTCACTTCATCTGACAGGTCAATAGGTGTGCTTAATCCAGTGCCAACTTCCTTGGTGGCCATCGGATTGCTTGACGATTTCAGAATAACTGATGTGTTAATTGGCTCATCTGGTCCAGTGGCAATTTCATTGGTAGCCTTTGGATTGCTTGATGATATCATGTCATTTGACTGGCTAAGCGGTTCATTTGGTCCAGTACTAACCTCCTTGGTAGCCATTGTATTGCTTGACGCACCTGTGGAAGTTGTGGTGGTGACAGTAGAGGAGAATGTGGTATGTTTAGATGTATAGAATACCTGTGGTTCTTTAAATCCTTGTTTTTTCATAAAGTTAATCGCTCCTTTCTCTGTCGTGTATCCTTGATAGAGGTTGCCACAATGTCCATCAACTTGTTTCTTTGCGGTTTCCCAGTCGTCGAGAATACCACATCTGCGACCTATGGCAACTGCGTAATATTTATGCTTGGGGTTTGGTTCCTGCGGCATTTTTTATCCGTATTAAGTTGTCTAAATCCTATAAGATCAGAAGAGGTAATCAAAATACATGGCCATTGTTTTTCGTGACCTTGACCTTATAGAGTATTTAGATAGAGATTTATTTCAGTGAAATCAGGGGAGTGATTGAAGGAGATGATTTCATCTGAGGAGCAATTAGTTTTCTGCTAAATATTCATGATATGTTTTTTGAAGACATTTTACATGATTGGTAGCACAGAAATTGGGCAATTTTCTTAAGGGTTGTCTTCAAATCGCTCACTGAATATGTGTGTAACCCTGGCGATTTTCCATTCTCTAGGTATCTAGGCCCTGGTCTAAAATGTTGTTGAATATATCTGTTGTAATATTGATTGAAGGGAATTGCATGCTTCTTTTAAATGTTCCATTAACAGCTGGTATCAGCGATAAATATATAAATGCTATAAATAAATTTGTGTAAGATTGTGTGTCACCATTTCTGCATATGGAAAACTTATTAAGAGCACATAGCAAAATTTTACAAAATTGAAGCCTTGATTCCACAATTCCCTGAAGAAGCACTGAAAAATCCCTATAATTTGATCAATTGTCTTACCACAACATATTGAGGAGACAACTCCTAAAACAAAGTCCATAATTTGTTTATTTGTTTAAAGAGGTTTTCTAATAACCATTGACCCTAGACTATTGACCTACATCGACTTAATAATGAACCATTGAGGCACTGAGGCATGTTTAATTTTTGGCGGCGTAACAACATGATATTATCATTGAGTAACTGTCCACAATCCATGTTTTACTCTGCTCACTTGATCAAATTTTATCGGATTGTTTGGACAGCCAAGCTGGGTTCATTATCTCTTTCATGGAATGTCTAGAAGATGTCCGATAATTCTTAGCAAAACTCAGATATCTACGTTTAATTGATTCAGTGTTAATCATCACCACCTAACCCAGTTGCACGAGTACAGTTGGCTTATTGAATCGGGTCAACATAACATCTTAAAATCGCTATTGCGACCTCCAGTCATTGCACCCTCCCCACCATTATGCCCTCCCCCTATTGTGCCTTTCCGCCATCTCACCACCCTCTGCAGGACACTACATAGACTAGTCTACATAGACTAGTCTACGTAGCCTGGTCTATGTAGACTGGTCTATGTAGACTGGTCTATGTAGACTGGTCTATGTAGACTGGTCTATGTAGACGATAGGAGTAAGTATTATCTTGAGTTGAGTTCAGCTAGTTTCGAGGTGACTCAACATAAAGGTAAGCAAGCTATAACTTTTTGCTATGAAAGGAAAAAAAGGCTATAGGAATTAGCAAACTTCCCTTCCTGAAAATGCATTATCCCTATATGGCTATGTAACATAACAAAGGAGCAATGCATTATACCCACTCAGTGTATTTTTACATTTGTGTTACCAATTATTAATTTATTTTGTAAATCGACCAATCCTAATGGTTTTTTGGCAGCCACTATGTCATTTGGCTCTCGGTGGATAATACAAAAAGACAAAAACTTAGTCTTATTGTCGGGAAATTCTATCTTGTCAGGATAGCCAGCATGGGCTTGGCTTTAATAAGTCCCGATATCCAACTTGTTCGGATGAACGCGTAAAGCCTAACGGCAACCTGCCAGTCGAAAAGTCTGTTTAAATCAAGGCTACCAGCCAGGCATAAAAATGTGTGTTTTATCAACTATACTATGATTTTATTGTGTACTAACTATCTAACTAAAACTAACAGAGTTACAAAGATTTAATGTATAAATCAGTAAAAATGATCGGTGCGTTTAGTCTCGTCCGCTAGCAAACATGAAGTGTCAA
Organism: Membranipora membranacea; assembly: GCA_914767715.1. Lineage (NCBI taxonomy): Eukaryota > Metazoa > Bryozoa > Gymnolaemata > Cheilostomatida > Membraniporidae > Membranipora > Membranipora membranacea. Next base: position 18,149,063 of record OU612071.1, read on the forward strand.
GTTGTAAGAGGGAAGAGTGTAAGCTTGCTAAAAATAGTTACAGTCGTAGCATTAATAAAGGATTATCATAACAGACAAAACATGTGTAGGAATAGAATGTATGATTAGAATGTATGAATAGAATGTGTCCTCAGTGCTTAATATATATAACAGTCAAAGACTGAAATTCCCCACATTATCTCAAGCTATGCAATGCACAACATTAGCGTATACGACAAGGTCAACGACCTCAAGCATCTCATAAATCATCTTATCAGTTTTAACACAGCTGTTATAGATAGATAAGGTTAAGTTTTAGCTATCAACATTCCACTCTATGTACTAAAAACTCTTATACGCTCTGTTGCTAAACTAGGTACGGCTAGCATTTGTGCAGCATGCATGCTCACCTTCTAAGGAACAATTGATCAATACTGATCTTAACCGGGGAACTACTATTTTGCCTTCAAGAACAGAGAGCACTACACAGCTATGGATTTGTTGTCATCGTTGGCTGCAGCCTGTGGTTTGATGGTTTTGTTGACCGCATGTTGGTTACTCTGGATGGTGATAAACATTTCATGGACTCATGCAAAGTATTCACACATACCCGGACCTAAGAGATCGAGGTAAGTCATCGAAGTAAGATAATTTAACGGCATTCAGATGTTTAGTCTGGATCGGAAACTATTAGGATAGATATATTCAAATGTTAGAATTTGCGAAGCTGTAGGGATAGGGTATGTAATTGGAACCAATGACCGTAAGTGCAGTTACATATAATTTTATTTACTTGACCCTACAGGAATAGATAAATCAGGATGGGTGCTTGAATAATCGAATGCTCTCAAATTGTACTAGAAGATTGGACACACAGCTCCCAGGCCCTCAATCTCCTGACTGTGATCCAAGTGTGAACCGAATGCCCTTATTACCATAACTGTCGGTTCTAGCGTATGTATGTAAATAGTATCTCTCTTGTCAAGCTACAATTGATATTTCATATGCTCCTCAATGTTTTCTAATGGATTATAAATGGATTTAATGATTATTACATATCACAATGTTTCATAACTTCTACACCTTAGTTTCTTCCTGGGAAATCTTGATCAAATTAATAAGTTGGCCAGGCAGGGAGAAGATACTATGGTACTTCCATCAGATGGCAGAAAGCTGAAACCATTACTTCCACAACTCTTAGAACAATGGTAAGTTGGCTGATTGATTAATTTCTCAGCGGGAAGGTACAACATAGATGAGAATAGTGAAATTCATTTTGCCAGCGTTGGAGTTGCCTCCCCCTTTGACTGTCACGCGGTAGAGTCAGTAGAGGGTAGGGGATCAAACTTTATCTAGGTACAACCAATGCAACCATGTAATTTGTTTGATTTTCCTTTTGTACCACCTATATTATACTGAGTATATAAATATACCATGTCTTATGTATAGTGAGCGTCATGCACTTTCTTTCTCCCATCTTGCTTATTGATCAAGAAGCTGTTGACTTGCGCCGGGAGGATCATAATCAACATGCCCTTTGGTTAAACAATTGGTGTTGAGCTCTATCTCTACAACTTTCTGATGGCCAACTCAGCAGCATGAAGCCACATCTGTTGTTGATTTGCAACCTGACCCCTATCCCCTATCTCAGAGGAGTCAGGTGTGGTATTATGGATCAAGATATTTGAAGTCTATGTTCAATTCCTTGCGCCAGCATTCATGTCGAATTTGGTACCGGTACACCATTCATTTTAGCCAGGTCCTTGCGGAACGGGACTAAAAATACCGGAGGTTCACTGTGTGTTTGCACACCCAGCACGCAGTGAAAATAACCACTCTTCCTCTTCAACATGAAGAGTAGCGGGGGCACAGGTATAGAGTGCGGCATTTGTATTATGGGTCCCACAACCTGTACCCAAGATAACATTTGTCATGAAGGCTGCAAACTCTTCATTGTTTCACTGCACTGAAAAAGTGTTGAAGATGTTGTGTTACCTAATACGGTGCAGTCATTCATGTAATGTCCCCAGATTTCTCCATAACAGTTTGTAAAAAAAATACATGAACGTTTTTTGAAATGTATGTGGAAGTCCCTGTCTGCATTAAAGCCATGATACACATTGTTCTGCGTATGTAACAGAATTCTATTTGAAGATTTTTTTCTTTATTTAAAGGGCTAATGAATATGGAGATGTATTTGTTATATTTATGCTGACGAGACCGATTGTAATAGTAAGAAGTCCAAATTCCGTCAAAGCAGTTCTCAATTCACCGGACAAAGAACTGTTTGAACAAGATCATATCTTCAACTTTAAATCTGTGTTCGGGAAGAGGTAAGCTGATCAGTACATTAACATAATATGACATTTGAATGCCATTGTTCTTAGACTGAAACAAGGGTTAGCTATCAGCATAATTGAACCCAAATCAACTGTTGAGGTCCTCTTGGTAGGTCAAAATTTTCCTTTTCGTACTCAAAATCAGAATGTATATTTCGGTTTGACATAATAAAGGCTCTTTTTTTAACTTAAGGTTCTGATTTTACATCGAGATCATGAATATGACTTAATGCGAGGTTGATGCCCCCAAGTGCGCAAGCACAGGAATTTGCTACATTATACAAGCATCATCTGAAACCTTAGGTTTCCAAACATTATCCACCATCCTACATCTGAAACTAGCATGAAACAGGGAGGGGAAATGGTTAGATTGGTTACTCGGTAGGATCAAAGTATTTATCATATTACATAAGAGGTTGTAGCACAGGACCTTTCCAGCTGTACTTAGTTGTAATCAACCTTGCTATCTTATTTGTCAGTATCATTAACCGTGACAAAAAAGGCGGGGTAAGACATAGCCATTGGAGCCATGAGGTTCTGAGGTTTCCCTAAGATATGCTTTGCGGTGAGGTACCAAGGATTTCTTGAAACTTTGATTATGAATTTTAATAAACTTGAATCCATCCAGGATGCTAGGTGAAAGTCTCTTCACCGTGAAAGACTACACAGAGTGGAAAACTAAAAGAGGCTCTCTACATCATACCTTCAATCACAGACAGCTAACGAACTCTATAGAGGCGCACAACACGGCTGGAGACAAACTTGTTGATGAACTTAAAGCTTATGCCGAGTCTGGAGATAGCTTAACAATGGAATCTTTCCTTCACAACACAACCGTCGATGTCATCATGAAAGTAAATATCATACCTAATACCTAACAATAAATATAATTGGTAAAGGAATAGTTCAGGTAGATACAAGGTTATAAAAAAAGCCAGTGTTAAAGAAAACACCCTAACAAGTAATAACATATATGTAGTAGGGTGCTAAATGTACAAATATTATTTCTACTTTTAGACGCTGTTCTCCGTAGAGTCAACAGATTTACATTCTGACTTTCACCAGATAACTTACTCGTTTGTAAGAGACATAGGTGAAGCTATTCAACTGTCTTCTAATCCTTTGTTCAGGGTGAGTTTCCCAAGTGAGGACATAGATGTACACATGCTGAGGATCTCCTCATAATATGTTTTATCTGGTTATATATGTTATGAGGTCCAAAAATATATCATCTCAATGGTCCTGAATATGAAAAAACTGTATTGAAAGCTCCACATCAGACAATAAATGTGCACGCTAACAATGTACTGAGATAACTTTACATTTTCAGTTTTGTACCTGGTGAAGTCATTTTCACACATTCATCTTCTCTTTTCCTTTGCTCTTCAGCTCAACCCATTTGGACAAAGTTATAGAAACTTTACGAGAGCAAAAATTGAGCAATTCCGAAGTTTTGGTGCAAGAATGATCAAGGAGCGTATAAATCAGATACAAGCTGGTGATGATGTTCCAGAGGACATGCTATCAACAATGGTCCAATCATATTGTAAGTACATCAATGGTGCAATCATAAAGAAGTACATCAATGGTCCAATCATATTGTAAGTACATCAAAGGTTTCACATCATTACTGCAAGAATTTGGTGCAATCAATTTATTTTTATTTATTTTGTACATGATAAATGACAAAGTAAATTTATTTGTCTATGTAACAAAGAAATAGTCAGAGCTCAGTGTGATATAGAATAGAGCTAAAAATCCAGAAGACAACTCCTCATACAATAGCGAGAAATACAAGGCCACTGCAAAAAACCAAAAAACTAAAAACCGTGGCCGAGTGACAAGGCTAGAGGAATGGGATGTTGGAAGTTGTTTCACATCACAGGTGTTTCCCTATCACACCCAGTATGATGTGTACTGTTCAATAATTGACACTGCATAATTAGAACTATAACAGGTTTTTTGAGTGAAATCTTCGGTTCCATATTGAAGAAAATTCCATATGACATTAGACGTCGGGAGTGAGACCTAACAAAGCATGAGTCGCAATGCCAAATGATAAACAGCAAGCTTATTTTAATTTTGCAACTCCTACATTTCAAGATTAGGGTGTGTTTTCATTTTCAGGATCAGAGAAATGATTTTCAGTCGCTAAAATCATTGATGACTCCTGCAAACACCATGGACTTATAATTCTCATGACCAACACTGCAGAAAATTTAATTCTTCATTCACATTTTCCATCATCCTAACCTTGAAAACCATAGGTTCTTGGCCTGATGGCTGAAATAATTTTAATACATTTTCTAGTGCACACTGATGATGGTACATTCGATTTTGAGGCAATGGTCGATGAGTTTGTTAGTATGATAGCAGCAGGGATGGGTACGACAGGATGTACATTAGAGTTTATACTCATGGAGCTCGGGAGAAGACCAGCCCTGACAAAACGGTGGGATTCATTTTCTCTACATCTGCTTTTCTTTTGGAAGATCTTACAACATCCTCTACTAACAGTTGACCTTTTTATTTGACTTAATCGGCGGCTTATTAATCTCTGTATTTTATGGTGACAATTAGAAAAAAATGAATGCAGCACATCTATGTCAGCTAAATTTTGTGGCACATTTAAATTTAGTACACCGGGAAGCACAAATTCCAAAACAGTGAACATCTTTTCACTCCTGTTGCGCAGATTATTTGTTTGTGACATCTCAAGATTCTCCTGTACAACCAAAGAGTATTTAACTCCTTGGTCCTACTGAGGCCGTATTACATTGTATTAAATAATGGCAGAGAGGTATTCCAGCGCTTACAAGTCATTATCAGTATTGTCATATCTCGCAATCTTGATAAAAAATCAGCTTTGTGAGCAATTTTTCAGTCCAGCATATAATTACCAATAATAATTTTCATGTTGATGGTGATGGTTAAGACGATACAATACCACTGCATTTTACTACTCTTCTGTAGTCTACAAGATGAAATTGATGAGGTTGTTGGGGAAAGAACCAAAGTTACTAGTGAGGACTTGTCCAAGCTTCATTTTATGACTACTGTTATAAAGGAGACACTGAGGCTATATCCAGTATCTATGATATTTCGTAAGACAACATCCGATACTTCACTCGATGATTTCTACATACCGAAGAACACTACCGTTATGGTGAGTTGATACTAATACGATATAAAAATCCAGCAGTGATGTCTAGGGAGAAATTTCAAAGAAAATTCAATTAGGAACAGCGGTCTGATACATTCTCAGAACTTTTGCTACTCAGACTTATTGCTGTAGAGCTGAGATTAAAAACACATTGGGTTGATCAGTAATCCAATTGAAGTGGTCAAAACTAAATCAATCAATTTGAGATATAAATATTATGTTTTTTGTGGAACTTGTCAGCGATGTCAACTTATTCTCCTTTGACATCAATTTGTCTGGCACTAAATGCCTAACATTCGGTCATGAAATTGATACAAACTGCTGATAAAAGAGCTCTTATAAAGATCTTCAAAAGTATATCCATAATTTCTTAATTTCAGATTAACATTCTTGCAGTAAATCATCATCCTGAGCACATTGAGGATCCTCTTACTTTTGATCCTGACAGATTTGATATCAATAAGTCCCACAAGTAAGTGTAAAGACTGAAGTATCATATTTGTATCGAAGTCTACACTAGGTCTTATTTGACCGTCCTATTTAACGGGCCCCCTTAATTGCAAGTGGCTTGTGTAGGGTTGTGACCCTACACACATAGGGTTGTGACCCTATAGCCCACCGTTGCCGGCTAATCTTGTTTTCAAAGAGGCAGAGGGGGACTTTATACTGCGTGTGAGCACACAGTTAGACCTCCTATATTTATGGTCCTGATCCGAACAGACCTGGCTAGGAGGAATGGCTTGCCAGTGCCAATTCAGAAATGACGGACGGTGCCGGGAATCGAACCTGGATCCTAAGATCACAAGTCCTTAACCTCCACTGCCAGACCACTATTATAATTTGATAATGGACCAGTTAATATGGTAAAATGAATACGATAAAAACTTGTTGTTATGTACCCGGCACAGCAGCACAAACTGAATAGATGTGGTTCGCTCTTTTTGATATTTATTCAAATTCTTTTTGGAGCGAACAATGGATAAACTTTTTATGGGTGTACAAAAATGTTGTAACAAATTGTCTGATATCCCACATTTTTGAACAATGTGATTGTCTTCTTTTGTATTGTGTGATATCCCACATTTTCGTACAATGTGATTTTTTTTAATAGGGCTGTAACATATTACTCAAACATACCGTTTTCTGCAGGACCCCGCAACTGTATAGGTCAGACCTTCGCACAGGTAAAATTGAAATTATCTGTCATCATAAAAATTATGATCAATTCAGTACTATGCGATTTTTGTTAATACGTTTCATTGGGTTACATATTATAACAATTGATAATGTTGTTTTGGCTCAGAGCATCCTATCCGTCATCAAACAATTTTGATCAGGTAATAGATGTGTTTGTTGTTTCGGTGTCTTTTCCTCATCATGTGTGGGAAGCGAGCGTACAACCGAAATGACAGACTTTCAGCTAATTAAATGAATTGATGCTTTAGTCTTATATTGCATTCAAGTAGAAGCTATTGAGAGAGGCAATCACCTTTATCACAATTATTAGGTCGGAAGTCTGCGAAGTGCGAACCTAGCTATTCAGGTGTGTGATTGAGGGCATCTATATTAATAATGATAATAATAATAATGATAATAATGTTGCTCTCCGCCTAGGTAGACAATGATGACTGCACAGAAGTGCTGCTTAGGAAAAGGTTTATAGTGACGACTAGGTAGACAATGATGACTGCACAGAAGTGCTGCTTAGGAAGAGGTTTATAGTGACGACTAGGTTTCCGAGTCGTTAGTGTCACTTTTTAACCACTGACAGCTTTAACCTAGCGTGAAGCACAGGTACAGGCCAGAGCTGCAGTGGTGGATGATAGCATACTCCTGTATAGAGCTTTACCATGCAGGAGGGTTCTTTGATCTGCATGCACGATTATGTTGTATTATACAGAAGACCTCCATTATTTATAGTCCAGATCTGAAGGGACTATGTGATCAATCAAAGTGGACGGGGTTTGAACCCACAACCGGCTGGTAAAGTGGTAGACACACTTACCACTGAGCGAACTGACTATACTAAGAGACTAATCATAATAACAAGCAATATCAAAATTAAATTGACAATCCTCTTTTCATTTCATTATCATCTCATGTGAGAAATGATCATAATCAAGGGAGACAATTATGACAATCGACAAAAATTCCTTACAGACACAAAGCAGTAAATAAAAAGAATCGCGATACGATTTGTTTCAGATGGAGATAAAAGTTTTGTTGGTGAAAGTATTTCAGAATTATAAGTTCAAGCTGGACCCGTCAGAGACATTTGAGTTAGGACAGAGAGTGCTGATGTCACCAATCAGCGGGGTCAAGTGTACTATAACTACCAGAGAATGAGAGGAGGCTAAACTGTGTTATGACATCATCAAATAATTTCTTAGCAAAATCATATGATTTTATCCCTCAATAATATTAGTTAAACCCAATCCACGATGAGATGCTTTTTTTTCATGTATTTTTTTGTATTATGGACAGCAATGTATCAAACAGCGAATTACGCAACATACTTTTATGTGAGTGACAAATAAACCAATCAATCAATCAGGACATTGTAGTCTGAATTATTCTATACGACATGTTGTTGAATTTGCTGTTGCCTTTATCAGGTGTGCAATGTCATCTAGAGAGTGAGAAAAAGCTGAACTATGTTATTACACCCTTAAATAGTTTCCGATCAAAATTAGGATATCTATGCTAAATTCATTTTGTATAGCATGTTGTTGAATTTGACTCAAATTTTGAAATCTTGTCTCAACACATTAACCTGATATTTGGTCTGTGTTTGATGAAAAATAGCATAAATACCATATTCATGTTTAGTGTCTCTCTACCGATATCGACTGCTGTATTGGAGACTACAATCCTAGGGTCTGTGTCCAGTAGCGCTGTGGTGAAGAAAATATTGAAATCCTATCAGTAGATTGATTGATTGATTGATTGATTGATTGATTGATTGATTGATTGATTGATTGATTGATTGATCGATCGATCATTTTGCCGATGTTTTCAAAGAGACTTTTGCTAGACTGATCTATGCTAAATTATATAAAATGAACTTTTATTAACCACCGATCAATGCATGAAGCAAATAAGACCATGTGAAAACAAAAAACAAAAGAAGCAATAAGAAGGCATTGACGTATTTACGAGTATTTATAAAAAAGGCTTTTTCTGCAAAGAGCAGTATTGGATTTAGGGAGGGTCCTGGTTTTATGATGGTGCCTGCCATTTGTTGCTAGGTGATGTAGATGATGGTGATGTGGATGGCTGGTGTTCTTTCTTACATTATTGACATACTTTAGGCAGCATATGTCTAGATAAACACTTAGTTCTGTTAAATTTAATGCTGCAAGACACTCATCATAATGTTCTAACCATGGCAAAATAACCCTGAGACATAACTTCTGTAGGCTCAGGGTTATTCAATAAAATCTAGTGTTATGTGCTGATCTGCAAACATTATATATTAGCCTCTAAGTCATATACAATTACCATTAATCGACCTGTAAGCATCATGTTCTGATTCATGGCTGAAACCAATGCATTACCGGAATTCACCTGTTTAGATATTTTTTAATCCGGTGGCAGCACCCTCCTATCTGGTCACCTCCACTTACGATTTTCGGTGGATAGGGTTTAACAGATTGTTTCGGATAAAATTTTTCATGCTGATCACAATGTGATAGTGTACTTCACACTAAGTTGCACAAAAGGCGGTTAATTGCCAAAAACACTGCTGGCAAAATGGAAGGTGATAAAAAAATGATGACATGGTTTCAAAACATCCAAGATCTGAAAGGGCATGTCATAATTAGTGGATCTTCAAGTTTGGCATGGGTCTGCTATCATAAATAGCCGAGACGCGGCCAACAACAGTTGCCATACCACTTATATCACCTGTATATGACCATCAGTAAAGCATAAGCGCCTTTTCAATTTTGCTGCCGCCTCCAAAACTGGCTTCAGACGTCCTTACAGATTTGATTTTTTCATGTTGTTACTCAATTTTGCACTGATATGAGTAGATAGTCAATCGCAATTCTATTCAACTCATCACCATTCCTACGCTGGAATATGAGGCTAAGGCAGTGAAATTGTATTGGTCGATAAATTATCAAAAATAAACAAAGGTTTCCAATGTCCGCCCCTACCTTATCATAAACTGATAAGATGCCACTTTTCCTAAAAAAATAATTAATACCTACCATACCGGTTTTTTGTTTGTTCAAAGACAGATACACGAGTAGGCATCAGCAGTCAGATCATTACAGTATAGAGTAACCACAAGATGGGGCCCAACTTCGTACCTTGTGGGTCGCCCACCTTTGCATCAATGTATCTCAGTGAATTAAATGCGATATTGTCCCAAAATTAGTATATGAGCATTTTTCAATGGATTTTGAGTGACTTGCACAGTGTGAGCAGAATCAGATTTTGGTATTGGCGAAGCCCTTAAACGAGGAAAATAAAAAAATTAGATGTTTAAAAGATGTTTTCCATAGTTTGTGTATAATTCCAAAAAGTCCCTGCAAGAGTAAGTGGCTTGGAAGATTTGGTTAAAAGTTGGCGTGCTTAGCTGAGGCGGGACTGGAAATTTTTGAACGAAAATAATTATATATGTTAACCATTGGCAATGATAGCGCATTTAATTCACTGTGATTCTTAGATCAATAAGTCAAAAGGTGAACAACAGCACAATACTCTAATATCTTTTTACCTCGTAGCTAGAGGATATGGTTGGGTTTGTCATGAATTGATTTTTCGTTGAATAGTGCAGCATAAAAAAACTGCCTCATCTCAAAGCAAAATCTGCTACATAAAATGTAGGGGTATATATATAGATATGGGGTAGAGGTTTATGACATTTAGGTCTCTCAGATATGTGTCCATCGAATGTGGATAGCCCGGTTTTGAAACCTCAATGTAATCAATGATATCATCTTACTCCGGGAATATGGATTTATTTGACCATCATGACTTTGGACCCAAATGGTATCGAAACTTGAGCCAAGCAATCTAACCTCCTGGCCATCAGAATCCGGAATGTCAGTATTAATTAATTTCAATATTTCGCAGCAGAGCTTTTGTTTCATCCTCAACCAAAGCAGGAAAGTACAAAATCATCGCATTCACTGACTTGAAACCTTCACTTTGCCAAACCCTCAACAGAACAGATTTTAGTTCAACGAAGGAACGTGTGTTTAGGTATAGATAGCTAGTTAGATAGTTCTTTTATTGAAAGTACTCGATGCCGATCAAAAACAAAACTGATTAACTACAAAATGCCAGAGGGGCTGGAAGGCTGGGGACAAAACTTTAATTAATGACTTTTTACTAGTTATTCAGGCAGACACTCTGACAGATGCAATTTCTTCCAAAACTCAAGCTTTTTGAAGGCATAATTAAGTTGAATTAGGATTTGTGGACACATGGGTAAAAGTGAAGCAACTCCTCTTGTTTACAAGTGATCATTATGATCCAATTAAATTCAACAGATGTTAACCAGAATCCTTTGATCACATAAAGGTGATCATGTCCTCACACTGAACTAATTGAGGAAATAAGGCTAATTAATCACCTTTTGACCTCTTAATTACAGGCACATGTTTTGTGAGTACAGTAGAATGACTGTGTTGTGTTTATTTTGAGATATGAAACTAAGAGCTTAGCAGAGAAAAGCTAAAGGATTTACACTAATTGTCTGTTGTCTTGTCTGGCTCAGCTAGTTGTAGTAGTAGTGAGCTATTCGGTAGGGAGCAGACTGTTTACACAAAGTAAGTGTTGTTAGAGACAACTATCTTTGATTGAAATGTTGGCTAGTGTGCTCAGTCAATGGTGTTGATGTGTGTGTGCTCAATGGTGTTCATTGGTGTGCTAGTGTTTATTTATGATGTTCCTTGTTCTCTTGTTGTAGCACTTTTATAGTTAAGTTTGTTGAACTTTTTGGCATGCCACAGAGCACAAGATGAATAAGCGGATGTATTTCTTGTGTCATCAAACACTGCACTATTAGTCTACCGCATGTTAAGTCATTGCTGTATGATGCTTTTACTTCCACTTTTATCTCAACCTGGCGCCAACACAAGCGCAATGCCTGTACTTATTTGTAGCGGGCTGTAAGTAAGGATCAAGAGAGAGTCTTTCGTTTAAGGTTTAAATGAAAATGAAAATATAACATTGCTATCTTTTCATCTTATTTAAAAGAGCATAGGCTAACTTAGAAAAGGTTTTTCCCTGACCGTTGACCGCTAGATTGATGGCGCTTTACATTTTAAGCGGACAATTTGGAGCGAGCTTGACCTCCATAATTTTCCCCGAAAATCCTAGCCCATTTGAATGACTCCAAAACTTGAGCGCAGGCCTGTGTATACTAGTTTTATTCTGCTGATCTCAAAATACTGTTCCAAGCTTGCAAACTACAATTTTAAGCTTGCCAGAATTTGCGGGACTTGGTGAAAATACCATTTTATCGTCATTGACAGTAAACATGTCACTTCATTGCAGCCTGGAAGACGGAATCTTTGCTACCCTGTCAATGAGGATGGAAGGAATATCTAGATTAACAATGCCTCTATTGTTATGCTCTCTGTTCTGCCTACTGCTAGAACCTCACTATGTCTCTGCTCGATCTACCAGGTAAACAATAATAATAGTGACATGGTGTATGCAGGGGGTTATATCATGCCCGGTAATTCTCCAAATCCTTTCAAAACTAAAATTCAAAATTGATCAACCTGGTTGCTGTCAAGCTAGCTAAGCAGATAACAGTATGAGACAGAATTTTCATCGGTTTGGACAGTGCAACTTGGGAAAATATTTAAACTAGTCACATACTCCTAACATCATGGTTAAGGTGTTAGTTTGTGATTGTCTAATGGACTAATGGTCATTATTCATTCAAAATAAGGCTAAGTCAGTCAAGTCTCTGTGGCTATAATTTTTGAGTTTGTGGTCGCTATATTGTGATGATCTGTTTAAATTCAATTTCCTTGTCTCTCGTTTGTCTATATATCAGACCCCTCCAAGTTTGATGAATCATAGCTATCACCAGAGAACTTACATTATTTATCTGGTGTCTTTTATCATTATAGAACTACTTGCCGAGTATGTTTCCAGGGTCGTAGTTAAGAGAAATCAATAGGGGAGGCAGGAAATTTGGGGAAATGTAATCACCTTTAGGGTGAAGCCAATGCTGCCAAGACCTGTTTAATTATGAATGTGAATTGGAATCCAAAAACCTACCCTGTATTTTTGCAAGTCTAATGTTTTTACGTCCTATGGGAGGCAGTTCCTCTCCCCCTCCCCTAGGGCTGCAGGCCGGTGCCATTGATTTTTGAAAAAAGTTGTTTTGAGTTCATATCTGGTAAAGTCATCAATTTGTAATAATAATTATTAGTTGTTTTGCAATAAACATCTTTAGTAGCCATGGTCAGATCGACTACCTGTTTGTTCTCTTTGCAACACATTCTTGGTGGTTTTGATATTGGTTTATAAATGGGGATGATTTGGCTGTTGAACATTTGCTCGACATATAATGGCTAATGGCCGGTGATAGAAGATTGTCCCACTGTCAATTAATGCTGTGTTACTGTACAAGTTATATTGTTGGCCAGATTCTCTCACTGGTACTGCTTTTATTTTGAACAATACACTGTGGTGTCATTCATGTGAATATTCACACAGGCCTAAACAACACCTCTGGCTAGCTGCCACTTTGGTTTCATTGGTGTTGCGTGGAGAATGCTAATCCTTTGAATCTCTGAGTTTACCCTTTGTTAATCTTGAGTCACTCAATGTTAAGGCCCCAAAGTCAAATTGCTTTGATAAAGCAGAGAAAAATCACGGATACCATCAATAATTATTTTCTTTGCCATACTCTCTGATTTTTATTTCGTATAGAGATGGCGAAGTTGCCCTCCCCATGAGAAGATATGAGAGACCTTACTTTGTACAGGCGATGGATGATGATGGTAGTAGTGATGATGTGTATAACGGCAGCGGTGAAGAACAAGAAAGATCAAATCTCCCGACACCACCACCATTGTCACCGACACCACCACCATCATCGTCACCGACAACCGGGAAATATCCTAAACTCCTAGGGCTACAAGATGATGTGCAATCTGGCAGCTTCAGTCTCCGGCAGCCTTCTATATCTATATCAGGTCTAAGGTCTGCTGGCTCTTCTGGACTAGAGAAACTCAACAATCTAGTTATTGGGCCACCCATTGCGGATGAACCTACCGAACCAACTACAACTTCGTTACCTGCAGTTGTCACCACCAAGGCTAATTTGAATCATCTCTCAGACTCCAAACAAACATTGGTGTCAATTACGGCCTATACTACTGGGGAAAATCAACTCTCAGACTTCAAACGATTGACGACAAAAGCACAGGATATTCTGTCATCTACTGCGACGTTGGCGATAGAATCAACAACTGACTTATTACTTGATTCATCTACTACCCTGGATAAAGAAAGCAACGATTCGACTCCTTCAACATATCGAAGTCAAGTCTCTGAACGCACAACTGTCTCAGCGTATAGGACGGATCAAGGCACAAGAACTATGCATGCCGTCAGCGATGCAACTACACAGCCTGCAAGGAGCCCTACAGAACAAAAGCAGGAATATTCTAGTCAAACGACAGACTCAATGATGGATATCGATAACACTACGGAACTTTTTATTTCTAACAGCATAAATAGCACCTCAGATTACAAGAGTTCTAGAGGTGAGACAACTCCTAAAGCTGATGCATTGATGGCTATACAACCAACAACAGAGTCAGTGTTAAGGTGAGTAGTGGGATAGTTTCAGTGTGATGTTTCATGATAAAGGTTGCAGTTTTCAAAATATGAATAAAGGCAAAAATCGAACTAGAGAAAAATGCATTCAACTGACTGGTCTGTTGTTCGACAGGCTTATATGTGACTTAGATGAACCCTTATATATTGGATATAATTAACTAAATTGAATTTCTACCAAATAAGTGGTTTGTATGTGATGAGATGTGACCCTAGATAGTATAACAGCGTTGCGATGAACAAGTGTAGCCTATAGTGTTTTCTGTACTAGTAATGAATTTGGTTTATGCTCAGACTGAGATCTTTGCACTTATCCCAGTAGGCCATGAATAACCAATGAGACATGTCATCGCCTCATGCCTAATCTGACAGAAAATTCTAGAACCAAATTGCATTGTGGGTATTGTGTCGGATGTGCAATGGCTTTCCCTATGGATGTTACATGGTTTTTTCCTTTTCCTGGTGATAAATGAGGGCGGGGGCTAGAGGTACATATACTATGAGAAGAATGTCCCTAACAATCAGACTTACAAAAATTTGAAGTTGGAATATCAAAGCTTTTGTTTACCAAGAATGATTAAGCTTACAGGTTTTAACTAGATGTCATCCAAGAAATAATAGTCATCCCAATGTTCCGGCCTGTCAGTTGATTTAGCCTTGTTAAGTAATCAAACTTGTGACAAGTATATTTCTATGTTACAGTGATGGTAGGGGTAGTAACTCTATGAGGAGAGTAGAGGATATCCTCTCCACTCAGACCTCACTGCTCGCTGAGCTCAAGTCTCAGATATCCACACTTAGTGAGCGAGTCGACTCTCAACAGAATGACATCCACAGAATAGATCAAGTGAGTAGGCGATTAGCCTTAGTGACCAAGTTGTTTATTTGAGATTGGTGGGTGGCTGATGGAGTGGCCCATTTCGTTCCAAATTACAGGGAGCGAATTTTTAAACAGGAAGAAAATTTTTCCAGTTCTCACAGGTTAACAATACATTGATGTGTTTTACTAACAATTACACCAGCCATAGACCTAATAATAATTATTTTATTTTATTAAGTAGTTTAAGACTCAACACCCTATATCAATTTAAACTCCCACCTCAGCATGTGAAAATTGGTTACTGACCAAATCTGGCCAAACTAAACTCTAGCTCATATTTACTGCTCCAGGGTAATAAGTCAAGTCATCTTACTAATCTTTACTGTGAATCAGACGTCTTTACTCATGGCTAACTGCTATTAAGAGATGACCGTCACGGCATTGGAGTAGCTGCTGATTATATGAATTCTCAGTTTGAGGTTCGAGCGATAAAAGTCGGCCAACCAATCATTACATGATATAGATTTTATTTACCCTATTATCGCTTTTTATTTATTCTTGTGTGACAAATTTATTCTTATAATGCATCGGTTTTGTTCCAGGCACTAGAGGATCAGGTCTGGGTTCTGACAGAGCTAAAACAATCCCAGTATCAAACTGATGAACAAATTAAATCAATGAAATCTAATGGTGGAGGCTCGGTCGGGATGACAACTCCTAAAACCGACAGGTATTCTGTATTTCCCAAGCTCTTGGAAGAAGGTTCCCAATCAACTACAGCTGTGATTGCATTATCTTGTATTCCTATCATTATTGTGGTTCCAAAATCGCTGTGAATATGAAATGGTGGTTCACAGGAAAGGAAAGGAAATTATTGGTGTTGGATTGCATACCGGTGATATGATCTGATCGGCAACATTGATATAAGCTTGAGCCAAATATTTAATCTTCTCTCAAAGGTAAACTATGAGTCGTCCCTTTTCTGTCCTATGTTGAGTGGTTAGAATTTGACAGGAACCTGCTCTACTCTCACATCATACTCATACATGTGGCTCACCTCTGATTTTCAATTTCTTTTCCAGGGAGACAACGATCACATCTCCGCGAATCTCTGAGCTGTCAGATAAACTAGAATCAGAAATAGGGATCGTCATGTCTAAGGTTAGGGAGTTCGGTAACCATTGAACTAAATTGTTCACATTATTTTATTATTGTGATAAGCCAATGGTGCATGTAGACTTTTCATCAATTGTGTTTTGCCAGGCAAGTAATATATGGCATATATGACTGTGCATAAACAACTCGGTAGGCTATATGACAATACCTGTAACCATCTAAGAGGACTGTGATTTTTTGTAAAAGGCTGTAGGGCTGTTGGTTTCATGACAGACTAAGGAGACTCTTATATGTTTGGTGGACAATCCTCACTGGCTGATAACTCTGAAAGGTCATAATTGTTTTGAGATATGTTATAAAATTGCATAAGAATTGTCAGTGCAACCTGATTTCCTGAAAGAAACCAATATAATCCTGAGTGCGCTGAACAGTTTTCTACCGTGGCCCATTTCTGCCATGCAGTGTTTTGGAATATTAGGAAGCAGGTGACTAGAAATAAAATGTGTTACTTAAATAATCGAGCAGCTACCTAAAAACTTAGGAGGCTTGGTAAAGTTAACACATAGCTGCCTAAAACGAAATTGTGTTTCCTAAATAATCGAGGAGCTGCCTTAAAACAAAAAAGCAATTGTAAAATTAGCATGTGGCTGCCTACAAATGTAATGTGTTTCATAAATAACCAAGCAGCTGCCTAAAAACAACAGATACCTTGAAAACTTTCAATGCAGCTTCCTACAAATAAATGATGATTCCTAGAATTATCTACCCACTACCTAATAAATCACAGAACCGTGCCTAGCAATAAACCATGGTTTCCCTACAATCATCATTATGCTCCCTACTAAAGTTGCATGCTTGCCTAGAAATATACAGGCCTTGTTAATGATACATGCTTTATCGAGTTTATAGACAGAACAGACCTGCCATACAATACAATGCTAATTTTACAAAGTCTATTTTGTTTTTAGGTAGCTGCTCTATTATTTAGGAAACACATTATATTTTTAGGCAGCCGCGTGTTAACTTTACAAAGCCTCCTAAGTTTTCAGCTACTTGATTATTTAAGAAACACATTTTATTTCTAGGCACCTGCTTCCTAATATTCCAAAACACTGCATGGCAGAAATGGGCCATGGTAGTTTTCCACTCTAATCAGTTGATGCGTGCAAGGAATCAATATCACCCGTTGATATGAATTCATGGATTAGTGGTAACAAACCATATATGGCTATTTGTGGAGAAATTGCATCGTTATATAACTTTGTGTCAGTAATTTGATCTAGCTAAAATTCTAAGCTAGCTAAAAATGCTAAAATGCTATACATTGACTGACGGCCCAGTAATGATCTTAAAAAACTCAGGCAAGCTACTTGACAAATTTTTGCAAGGGGTCGGCTGTAGCATTACTGAAATTTTTGACCATTTGAAGACGAGAAATTGTTCCAGCAATCATACATAAATTGCCATTTGCTTGTTAAGGGTCAGATATGTTCCCCTGATCCATGAATATATATATATCAGTGATATGATTCATAAGTTATGCTGTAGAAAACAGAAAATAACAGCCATACATCCATATTGTCTAATCAGAATGAACCTTTAGTCATTTTATTTATTTTTTTTGTAGATTACCATTTTAGAAGACTCACATCTGCAGTTATCAAATGTCGTAGAACACATTGTCACTGCTGAGGTGTGGAAAGGAGAATCTCAACAAAACACCAGCAGTGTGGAGTATCCAGATCATATGGAGACGACTACCGCCACACTCAATAACTCAATCAGTGCTGTATTACCTGATGAGAATGGTGAGAACGGCTTCCCAATTTGGAGTTGTCTACTTAATGTCAATGAGGGGAAAACTACTATTATTATTTGTATAGTATCATGGCCAATAGATGGAAACCAATCAATTTGACTTATTTGGCTCTGCTCTCATTTTTGCTATTTCAACAATCATACATATAGTCGGTATAAGGCAACATTATGGGTTCAGTGATAATGTAATGTATAAAAAATCTGTGTTCATCATTAAGAATGCTTGCATAGGTGGCGAACATAACAGTTGTGATTGTATCTGCGCTATATTCTTAAAATATATCCTATCTATATTAAAAGATATATTGGATAATGAAGCAGAGATAGAGTTAGTCGAAGAGAAGACTAATAAAGTGACCACCAGTCTGGATATGTGGACAAGAACTGAACAGGTAAGAAAATAGAAACTGTGATTTTTTTCCATAGGTAGGTGTTCAGCTTTTTAAAACCAGCTAGGTGGCATTTAGGTGGCAGTATGTTCTGTTGATGGCTAATGTTGTGAAGTGGAAGTTATGCCACCATATTACTATAAAAAAGAATAAATCTAGTCAGTGAATCATCCCTATCACTTGTTGGTATAGCCCAGGATTTTTTGTGTGGATATGTTTTGTATTTCACAGTTGTGAAGTTACTAACTGAAAAAATAAAGTATCAAACCAAATTACGCATACAAACTGGATGATTATCCCCTCTGTGTAGCTCATCAATACAAATTTTGTCTATTGTTTTCTGCAGGTACTGCACCATAGTTTGGCTGACATACACAATCAGCAAAGGCACTATAATAAGGAGTTATCCTTCCTGTTTAACTACACACTTAATAACGGTATGCTGATATCAGAGTTAGCAGACGCCCGTATGTCCGACGGTACCACTATACTAACACTACTGAATAGTACCCAGAGAATAGGAGCGAAGCTACACTCACTACAGATGCATGTCATGCAGGTTAGTGTCGAAGTTATATTTAAGTTTTGTTTCAAGTGTTGGCAGTGATGCACGGCTTGGTACTGGAACACCATTTTTGCCAAGCAAAATAAAATGTTGCTGAGGTCTTCTGTGTACCTGTTCACCCTACATGCAGTGAATAGATCTGCTCTGTTTCTTTCATATATCGAGTAGCCAGGTTTCCTGTGGGTAAAGGTATATGGCACAGGTCAGTATTAGTTCTTGGTGCATACAGCTAATTAGAAGGAATTTTCAAATTGGATTTTTAATAACAAATAAAACGATGTTAAATTCACAGCTCAAAAAACTGCATTAGGGCCTAACTGCACTTTTGAAATTCCTTTTATCATTAAGGATCTTCCCACTAACTACTGCACATATTGTCTGGCCGAAATGGTGAGATGGCGCGCTAATCGGCTAGCTTAATAACTGATATAACTGTGATGTAAAATTGATATATTGCAGGGTCAGAACACTACAACTAAGTCTTTGAAAGATATGGAGCTGACAATAACACAACTGTTAGATCTCATACAACTCAACTCTCTCAAGGTGGGATTTTTATATGTATACTATGTATATTATATCTAAGTGGCAGTTTGGTAAACACCACCAACATCCACATATACAAAATATATTGTATAAACAACGTGGCAGTCCTCGTCAGGTGGTTGGTAGTAGTTTCTAATCCTCCATCAGGCAGTGCTTGCCAGATATGAAGCGTGTTTGTTCTGCTTCCGGCTACACATTGCATTTTGGGGGGGGGTGGTACATGTCGACAGGGTGACGGGCAAACAGCTCTGATCAGCGCATGTCCAGACAGGACACTGAATAGTGAATGTCACTTCAAGGAGAATGCCAAATTATCTGTGCATGCAGCAGCTGATGTATTTGAACTATGAAGATATTTCTGTTAACATTTTTATTTTATTTTCTAGGTCATAACGATACAGGAAGCACTTCAAGGTCAAGGATCTCTACTCGGATCACAGTTGAATCAGTCATTCGCACAACTCAGTAATATGGAGAGATCATTGGTGAACCTCAAATCTCTAACAGATAACTCACTAAGGTAATTCGTATCATCATGGCAAAATGAACAAAATTATTACCAGGGAAAGATTTTAAGTATGGTTTTCATCTAAAACAGGGCTGCCCAATGAGTGGCCTTGGGGCTGCATGCGGCCCCCCGACCCAATTTTATGCGGCCCCCGACCGTCTGAGAAAATCGCGTAGTCACAAAAACAATTTTCACCCCTATCGTTATTACATTCCTCATTTGTAAAATAATAAAATAATAAGGAGCGCTCTAAATCTAGTCACAGTATTTAGGAATTCCCCAACCATTGCATTTGAGTGAGCTCCAATAAATAAATTGCCCACTGCAAAGATAAAATACTGCACACCCATATTTGAGTGTTCGATTTATGGCGAGGTTACGGGCCCCCAGGGACATTGCAATATGTGGATGCGGCCCCCTCAATGAAAACATTGGGCAACCCTGATCTAAAACATCAATTGCCCTATAAAAGTTTTTGAGTATTTGAAGGAAGTAAAGTTTGCCTTGTTACAAATAAAACGAGTGAAAAAAAACACTTGACCCCTAACTCCTACCTCAGCTTGATAAAGATTGGTGCTGGCTGACACAGTGTCAGAATTTGCTACTTAATTTATGAGGCTTATGTAGGACTTTTACGACGCTGTCTCACAAGCTTATCATATTTGAATAATTATCCATCTTTATTCACAGAAATGTTACAGCTCGACTCACAATAAACAAAGAGAAGACGGACATGCTCTGGTCTAGAATCAGGATATTAGATAATCGTCTCGCTCATGTAAGTTCTTTCTTTGCCTGCTAAATTCATTTGGAGACCAAAGAAAAATAGCTTTATCCAGATAAAATTGACACACATTTTCAATAACTGTCGGGACTCCTTTTCAGACTCGCTGGAGATATTGGGACAAACTCAATAACCTACCTTCTAGACTTATTATTATTATGATAGTAGGTGTTGTCTTATCAGAGAGTGAAAACACTCAGTAACAATTGTATAATAGTAGGGATAATGTAAGGTTTAATATGGCGTAATTTAATTGAATTCGGAAATTTGTTTTGCCTCAACTTTATTGGCAACGATAAACATTTGTCATTATTGAGACTGAAGAATAAAAACAGCAAGGAACTCTAACACAAATAATATTTGTAACTACCGCATGCACATGATCATTCAAATGTCCATCTATTCAGATAAATTAAATTCGGTCAAAGATTAACTACATCAATGACTAACTCTTAATATTTCTAGTCTCATGGCTCTTCTTATTAATTACTGGAGTTGTCTTCTTAATGTCAATGAGCGGAAAACTTCTGATTACAAAACAAACTAACTTATAAACCTACTGAATATAGTATAAGTATAGTATAATATAATATCATTGAATATAGGAGTTTTATTTACAGGAACTTTTGTCTCAAAACTTCATTTATATCTTCATTGAGGGTTCTATCATTTTAAGGAGTTGACATAACAAAAAAATTGATCCAAAGAAGTAGGAGTTTTAACTTTATAAAAAAACCGACCTATTTGTTTATATTGACATTTTGTCAGTGGAGAGGAAGTGAAATTGAAAATTGTATGTCCCATTTCACAATCAGCACATTGTGTAGTGACTATCTTTCATCATATTTTCTCATCTCATTAATAATTTTGTGGTATCAAAATTTTGATCTATTTTATTTACCAGCCACATGCTTATTTCATAGTATATATTTCTATTTTAACTTTTCATCACATGTACAATGCTTAGAAATCATTGTTTCTAAAACAACTTTATTAAGCGTTTCATAAATGACCTTTATTATTATTATCATTATTATTATTTTTATAGTCTAGTTTTTGGAAGCAGGTTAACATTTTAAATTGTATATAATATCTTCATTCATTGCAGGTAGAGGTGAAGTATTTGACACAAGAACTAAATAAATATCAGAAGAGTAATGATGACTTGAGACAGAGTCTGAAGTTACTAGAGATGGAGGGTGAGATGGAGACTGTGAGGGAGAATATCAACATACAGCAGACTAATCATGGTATGTGAACTTAGTTAACATTTATATAACAATGAGGTAACGGAACATTGACAAAACTAACAGTACAAAACTAAATGTACTGTCAGTGTTGTCAATGTTCCATTGCCTCATTGTCAATTTTATCAATCCATTAACCAAACAGACAGTTAGTTATTAAATTTAAAGGACGAACGGAAAACGGAGTTGTGGCACAGTCAGGCTAAATATTTGGTTCATGATCCATTTTGGTATAATAGGAAGTTAGGGGGTGCTCCTATAGGTTTGTTGGCGGTAATCAAAAAAACCAAAGTTAAAATTTCCTGCTGCTCATGAAGTCTATAAGGTGCAATGTAGAGTAAGATTGTCTCAAAACTTCAAATCAATTTTAATTTTCCAACCTTATTACTCCTTTTAGAGTTTTTTTTTATTAATTCATCAGAATTAAATAATTCTGCAAACTCGATTTACAAATTTTTGAACAATTCTATTGACACTGATGTTCTTGCCTTTTAGTAACTTTGAATGGCAGACTGAACGGTGACTTGATTGAGTATGGTAGATCTATTAAATTGGTGTAAAATTGCCAATTTTTATCTTGCCTCAACCCACACTTGATCAGATATCAATCTCCATTTATAAATTGACTTAGAAGTAATTCATTAGTTATCTTCAGTTTTTGAATCATTCTATTCAATGTCACAATTTATTCTTAAATTTTAGTAACTCTAAACGGTAGACTGAACGGTGTTTCCTCTAATGTTGATACAATGAGCTCTTCACTGACCACCATGAAATCCGAATGGACAGAGTTTATACAAAGTTTACCTGCTCTACGGAACATGTACAACGAAGTGAGAATGATTATCGACTTGCTGCCTAAAGGTATGTGTGTAATCTATTGAGTTTGTGGTTTCATAGAAGGAAAGTAAAAGCGGCCTGGGCTCAACTAAGTTAAGCTCTGGCTGTAGCCCTGCATATGAGGTGGACAGCATCAGTATTGGCGGTGCATTATGTCCCAATAACTGGCATATGATAATGAGAGCTACCATTCTAGTCCCTTGGGCCCATTGCTCTAACACAAAAGTCCGCTGCAATATCAAACATTATTATAGAGAGAATTTATCACAAATAAGAGTTGTCACCCCATTGATCTATTTGTTTGAAAATGGATGCAGACTTACGCGAATAGACTGACAACGCCTAAGTTACTCCTATACCATCATGAAACCCCCTTAAAAATTTACACAAACTTTATGGTTTGATACAAATGCAGCAGGCAATATCTGCTCAAATAATTTATGTCCGAACGAGGTTTACAGTATTGCTGTGTGGATTTAGACCCAATCACACATTGAGAAGTTATTATTACCAGTTTTGTCCCTCAGGGAACTGGTTCTTTGCTCTCACACGCAACACCAATGCATAAGAGCAGGGAGGGTGGGATAAGTATTATAGAGACAATTTTTGTCACAAATTCAAGTTGTCCTCCCCTTGATCTATTTTGAAAAACATGAATGCAGTCTTAGGCCGATAGACTTACAATTACAACACATAAGTTACTCCTGAATTATGAAAGCCCATTAAAGAGTACACAGACAAAAAGGGGGCTCAACCTTAGTCAGAAGCTAAAGTTATTATTGTACTACTGGGAAGAAGACTGTACTTTCTATTGCATTTATAAAACGAAATAACAAATCATATTTACCATGATGTCACACAATGTATTTTATTGAATAAGAATCCATACAACCACTCAGTCACATTCCGACTCCCTAAAACAGCCCACAACCGAGAAAAAATCCATAATACCAAAAATATACTCAAAATAACTTTCTGATATGTGATAAAGTTGATAAAATAGTAATTTATGTGAGTAATTATCCGTATACATCAGCGACACATGGTAGATTAGTTGTTTGTTTGACGTTCGTCACACTGTCAGCATTACCAGGATGATCCCCACTGCATACCCATAAGGCTACAGGAGTAACTACACCCGTTACAATCATCTACGACGCAACTCGTAAAGGAGGGGCACTGCCCAGAGCATTGGTTACCGCAGATAACACGCTGACATAGACCCACGGCGCCTATTGCAGCACTGCTACCATTGTTTACCATTGAAAGTATCAGCAGCACTGTAAATTACAGAATAAAGAAATATTAGGGATGAAAATTATGTATGCATGGGTTTCAGGGAAAAAAAGCCTTCATAAATTGCCTCATATACAGGTTTGGCAGCCTTAGATCGGGATTCTCCTAAAACCGATAAGTGCAAAGTATAATATGTTGTCGTTGCTGTTTCTCATATGCCATAAAAATTTTTGGTTCAGGATCACTTAGATATGCTCAGTGGAGATCATTTATGCAAAGGCATTTATGTTCACACACACAGGAACATTGGAACAAATCCTAATGAGACAGTGTATTGGGTCTCAGGTCCGAATAGCCTTCAAACTTAGTGGCGAAAAACTAAAATCCAAATCAATAAATGAACTTTACGAATCTCGACTTAAAACAAAATGCCTTTGGATAATTCATCTAAACAATCCACCTATGATCTTAGACAAATACCCCTCAAGACGCTTTATTTTACCCAAGCACAGAACAAACCTGAAGAAGTTTTGTTTTAGACACCAAGCTGTATCTTTTTTAAACAGATTATTTAAGTAGACATTTTAGATTTTAGATTTTTATTTTATATCTTTATTTTTACAACAGAGCGCTCAACCTACAAATGATTTTATGACTAATGATGCAATACAGTATACGTATACATACATACCAAGTAACACCACGCCCTCAATTATCTAGTTCACTTAATGACAGGAAATAAACAAGAGTTAGGCGGAAAAAGAATGTTTTACTAACCTGCTAAGCTAGCAGAGACTAGGAACTTCATGATTCTTTCGGAGAAAGTTTGAGGTAATCTTGAAATGCTTTCTATCGTCAGGTCTTCCGCTGGTAGTGTATTTCTTACTGATGATAACTAAGGTTTGCTGCGGGTGTTTATATACTGGTAAGAAAGCATCTATGCGGCTGACAACATAAGATTTCCGGTGCAATAGGAATTAGGAACCATTACGAGCCTATTTCTCAAATAAACACCTTTGTAAATATTTTTTCGCAAAATATTAATCAATTTTATCCAATGGCTGCAATCCTTTTGTTGCTATGGACATTTCAAAGATATTACAAATCAGTGTAATGAACTGTGTTCTATTGAAATATGTCATTAGTAATTTGATTGGCTTAAATTCGGCCAATCAATAATCAGCATGGGTGATTACACTAATCTTTGCGTTGGGAAATGTATGCGGAAATCCCTTAGGATTACTGATAATAATCGGTGTCAGCGACATGGCTACCGAGCTGTAACTGCTTATTTGGGACAAATTATACGATGTGGACACACTTGAAATAATATTTGTCCAGCCATGGTTGTTTTATTTCAACATATAACTTGCATAACTTCATAACCAACAATCACAATGCGTTGCACCCGGATATAAGTCTACACTAAATTTGGATTGTAGTCTATGATATGCAGGCAGAGCAAATCACAGTCATTCTTACAGTGACTGTTATGATAATCTCATATCAGTTAAGTTCAGATCTCGATGTATCCTTCAGACAAGCTCTGACAGACCACATGCAGGTCTATGTTGGTGGCCTTGTTTTCAAATGCATAAAAACACTTTTGATGTTGAGAACTTCAATTGTCCGCTGTTAAACAAATGCTCAGCATCTATTGTTTAGCTGGTAAAATCATAAATAATCAAAAATGTAGCACCTTGTAAAAGGTATCTTTTGCATCTTGTTGAATAAGCAGGTTGAATCATTGTGTAATCCAATGGACAACTATCTAAGCAGGGTCGACTTGGCAGTCAAAAGTTACGAATCTCTATCCCAGATCGGTCAAACCAAAACGAGGCAAGGCCGATAGAGAAAAATTGTTAGGCCAGTAATTAATAGCTTTTTATGAGTTTAATTCCTACTTCTGTGAAGAGATATCACTTACTATCGTGACTGTGAATTACACATTTTTTAGATTATCTTCCCCTGCAACTTCTGCTATCTTGAAGCAATGAAATCGACCTACTCGAAAATACTTGATTTTTTAGAAGATAACCTATTTCCAACAATTCACATCTGTCTATTACTCAACCCCTAGAATTCCCAACACTACTATTCAAATAATGAGACATCAAGTGATGATCTCAAAAAAACTTTACGTAAGGGACCCTGCCTTCCATGGATTCTTTTAGTATAAATAGCCAGGTTCAGAGAGGCAAAACCTGTGCACATGGCCTGCTAATGATAGAGTTGCTCCTCTCATGCAGCACCTGATCTGGTTTTCTCACCAATATTCATAACACAGGCTTTATTTCTTATGTTGGTCTAACATAATTGAAACTAACAGTGACACCCACGTGTATAGAAGAGAGAACGTGAACATACTTCAAGATTGAATATTTTATTACGCTGTCAATTCAAGTAGAAAACCCAGTCAGGGATTCTAGCTACAGACACCCATGTATTGACTTGTTGATTTCAGTTCCGTGACCTTGGTTTTCATGGTATACACAACACATGTTGAGCTTTGCTAATTTCCTTGTGTAGCAAGCGTTTCTGGTTCATTACCATGGTACCAACATGCTTCTCTCAAGGGTGTTTCACTCAATACTTCTGGGCTAATTGGTCAATCCTCAATTTCCTCCTTCACTTTTTATCCATCTATTTCCGCAATTACATGTTGGAAAGTTTCAAAGATGGATGCACATAACTTCTTTTGAGAGTGAGAGTAGAACAAAATTACATCTCACCTATTATGGCTGCCTGATGCTCGATGCTGGGATATTGATATGACAAAGGCATGATTTACATGATTTTGTACCATCCAACCCTTTCATGACTGATGAAATTTGTTTGAACTGAAAACGCCAGCTGCGGCAATTCTGTTGAATACAAACATTTAAAAGTAATTAGTGAGCAAAAAAAGGAGAAAATTGGCAACAAAGGCTTGATTTAATTGAATTTGTACCATCCACATATGCTCCGTGTTCACTTGAAATAGAAAATTTTGGAATTAAAATGTGATGGTGAGGATGGTACAAAAGAGCAAAATATAGCCCTTGTTTCAGAGGACCATTTGATACCTAAGTTTGTAGAGCATATCACCAGTTAACCTCAAATTGGGAATCTAAATGTTCTAACTCTTAGTCTTATTCCCTGAATCCACTCTAAAATTAATTGGGTCTTTTGTGAAACAGAAATGAGTGCTGCACAGCAGGGGCGTATATTCTAAAAATTTTCACTCACTGACTTTTTAGAGATGAGCATAATGATCGGGCGCAGCCCGATCCACACGCGGTAGGCGT
This sequence comes from Membranipora membranacea, assembly GCA_914767715.1. NCBI lineage: Eukaryota > Metazoa > Bryozoa > Gymnolaemata > Cheilostomatida > Membraniporidae > Membranipora > Membranipora membranacea. The sequence goes on from OU612071.1 coordinate 18,176,520, forward strand.
GGCGGGGAGGGTGTGGGAGGGGCGCTTAAGCGCCCTCCCACCACGGAAATTTTTGCATATCGGTAGCAAAATAGTGCAAGCAGAGAGGTATTTCAATAGCTCACTGAGCTGTTGGGTACTTTCAGAAAACAACTCAATAGCAGTAGAAGATTACGGGAAAAATTTTGAAAAAAAACTGACCTAAATGGGATTCGAACCCACAACAATCTGATATACAGTGATTATAAAGCAGACGCTCTACACACTGAGCTATTCAGTCACTCACGGAAATCCGTGGGCCGTGAGTGCTAATATACGCCACTGCTGCACAGGGAAATTTGCAAAGCTCAATATTGATTTCACCAGCCATCTAACATGCGTACCATGAACATTATAGTCTCAACGGACTTGCATACCTACCACTCTTTTAGAGATCCACTATGACTATGTTCCCGTGTCATGGCATCGTCAATGTCAATCCTCTATTGTCTTATGACTACAGTGGTTCAGTGTTAACCGTTACACCCAAATCTAACTTATCTAAAAACTTATCTAAAAAGATGATCAAATCCTCATCAGGAAACAGTGTTCCCAGTAAGAATAATACAAGCCAAAATTATTTTCCAACATTTGAAGTTGTCTGCTACTTTTTGAGCTTCATTTTTATAAACATTTTGCCGCCTTCGAGCTGCGGCTCAATGGTAAAATAGGTACGACCACAAATGTGAATAAGGTGGATCAAACTTAATCTAGCAATCGGTTCGATAATAATTAACTCCAAAACTAAACGAAAGCAAACAAACATCGTTGCGCCAAGTGACCATTAGAAAATGGGCTAGAGAACTACCTTGAAAGAGACAATATTGCAGTGCAGTGCTCCTCGGCCTATTGGCTAAGATCGGCTTCTCGGCATATTGGCTAAGATCTAAGTGTCATGGCCAATGGCTGATTAGTGCCTGTTTCAGTTTTTGGCAGCTTGCTGCACACTCACAATTAGGAGGTCCACCATGGCCTCACCTCTAGGATGCATTCTAGTTTACTAGGATGTATCACACTCTCAGTATGAGGACTCCGGGCAACTTGCGTCCCTCTTTAGGGGCAGCCCACCCTCTGTTTTGTCATAAACAGGGCCTATTGGCTAAGATCAAAGTGTCACTGCCAATGGCCGATTAGTGCCTGTTTCAATTTCTGGCAGCTTGCTGCACACTCAAGATTAGAAGGTTCACCATGGCCTCACCTCTAGGATGCATTCTAGCTTTCTAGGATGTATCACATTCTCAGTAAGAGGACTTCGGGCCCTCTGTTTTGTCACAAACAGGGCAGTGGTTAAATATAAAAGTATGAGTCCTGACCCTTAAGTCAATTGAAAAAGATTCATAATTTTGTTAATTCCATAACTGCTCGGTTTATTCGAAGTTGTTCACAAGCCAAGAATCGAAAAATATAAAAGTTTTCAGCACAATTATTAAATCGATTCCAAAATTAACCATTTGATGCTTCTAGTTTATACACAATCATAGTTACATCCATCACAGTAGTTGGTCTGGCAGGATGTGCCGGCAGCGCAGTCGTTGAATGAGCATGGGTCGAAAAAGCAGTTGTGCAGTCGACAGCCTCCTGTTAGTCCTGCATCAGTGAGACTCACTGTGAGCATCAATACGACCATCACTGTAAAATAGAACACGAAAAGCTGACCTAAAATCACCGCTGGCTTATTATGAGTTTATTTTGTTGAAGTACTGAAGGACTGGTATGGGTCGAGACATTCAGGAATAAGATCAGTGCAAACATATAATACCAAAAAATATCTAAGTAGTTCACATATTGCTGTTTGTAACAAAAATTGCAGTGTACAATTCATATTCAATGTCCTAGCTCCGGTAAGGGAGGTAACTCTTTGGGTTTTTTCAGCTGTTTTTCCAGCCCTGCTCCTCACTATTCTTGGACCAATGCAGGGTCTCCGAAGGTGCCTACTGTGATATAGTGAAAGTTAAACTGAAATGTGTCACATTCACTATATGAGAGTAACTTTGCGCCGAAAATGGCGACCGCACCTTTATTTCTTTGTCTTCGGACAGAGACATAACTTGAGATTTTAGACCAACATCTCCGTAGGTGCTCTTAATGGAAAGTACCATCTGACCTGGCATTGTCTCTCTCCCTCCCTCCCTCCCACCAGCCCATCAGTGCCGACCTGTTTGCTACCGTGAAGGTACAAGATAAACGGTTTATTCAGAAGAATGTGATTGAATATTTGCATGATAATTTAATATTACCCTCATTCTAGACTCACCAGCTAATAAAACAGTTGGATGCATCTTCATGGTAATATTCCTCAGTCAAAAGCAGCAGCAGGAGGGAGAAAAATAGAGACTGTTAGATCCTATTGCCCAAGAAAGACTGATGGGATCGTCAGTAAATTATAATTTTATAGCATTAGAATGGGTCCATAGATTCAAACCACAATAATTTCACAATATTTACAAAATGTTTGTTATTGCTTTGCACTTGACCTTATTCCACGATGATTGTTAAAATTAGTCATGTCTAGTAGCTTTGTAAGCTTGTTGATTGATTGAAATTTAGGGTGCCTTATTACACGCCACATCCTGGGCAGCAAGTTGTGAGGCTGTGATTGCTGTTTGTTGTTCGTAGATTATAATGGTGCCAGTATAAACATGATACAAATATGAATGATGCAATGTATGTCAGGGTTGTACCGTAATCCCTCACCTATAAGTCACCGGACTTATAAGTGAATCACCCCCCTCAGAAAAAATAGAAATGCTCCAGCTATAAGACACCCCACAGCTATAAGACACCCCACCGCTCTAAGACACTCACTACACTACACTCACTACAAATGAACTAAGTAGTTTTGGGAAAAAAACTGCCCTCAGTGGGTGTCGAACTCACAACTCCATGTTTACAAGTCAAACACTCTACCACTGAGCTATTCATCTTCAGTGATTGTAAGAGATTTTGGTCCAAACTAAATATAATAATGCTTCAAATGATAGTCGTGTCTATATACTACTCTCTTATAGCCGCCTTCACTTATGAGTCGCGATCTATAGGTGAGGGATTACGGTAACACAATAATCTGATTAGCCTGTGCCATCTAGCCTGCCATGTCAATTCCTCTAAAGGTCCGTCACCAAAGTACAAAATCTAATAAACAACAGACAACAGCTTGTTTACGAATGCACAAGGCTACATCAAGCATAGACCTGTGTGTTTTGTTATTGTATACTGCAATCGAGAATGCTCGCAAGCAGTTTATACAATTTAAAATGTATCTAAAATAACGTTGTGTCTTTTAAAAGCTATTATATTTTCAGACTTGTTGGATATAGATATTTTAATTGATACTTATTATGCCCCCCCCCCCTCCCAAACCCTGTAAAAATCACAGACTAATAGTTATCCACAGATGAATGAAAACCATCATTTATGCTATATAGACACATTCTGCTTGCAGGATAGTCTTATGACATAGTCTATATCTGCAGCACACCAGTTGTGGCGCTGCCTTCCATCAAGAAAGGCAACTCCCAGAGATTAAGGTTATGAGATATCAAAGCTAGTCTTCTTTTTCTAAATTATGGGTTTTCATTGTTTTCCCAATTTGGGTACTCAGTTTAGGTGAATTAAATCAAGCCCTATGCTGCAGAAATGAACGCATGCCTCAAGAGTTTGCACATGCGCGGAGTGATGTAGACATACTACAAACAGTCTAGCAAATGAGTTAAAAAAAACTACCTACACTGCCAAATAAAAAGTGTAAAATAAGAACAATAACAATCAAATGTGACATCGTCTCTCCTGTATCCTCGGTCAGTTTTGTTTTACAGGCTCCTCTTTGATTTACCACAGTAGTATTAAATATCGTTGGATGGTAAATTCCTGCTTCTGGTTCTGGCCAGGTTCTGTTATCAATTATGAGTTCCATCAAAATTGACTTTAGCTGCCATGTAAGATATTCAAATATATATCTCTAAAGTTAAACAAACAGCAAACTCAAATATATTGAAACACTGTAATGGAAACAGATAACAATCGCGCATACAGCGATCAGTGTCAGGGGGAAAGCATGACTGTACTAACTACTAAGTAAACAAGTGAAACTTCCTCTGAGGTGTGTAGTAATGTAAAGAGATTTATATGGGTAGAGTTGTCTGACTACCCAACAAAAGGAGATAACTCCATGTAATAACAACAAGATTGGTCATTCAACCTTACAAACCCAACATGATACAATAACCCGCTGCAGTCTTCTGACTACTGGGCTCGATTGACGCCCCAGGTGTGCTCAGACCTGCCTGCAAACTGAGAGCAACTTGGTGCCAAGTATGGCGGCCGCTCCCTGAAGGCACCTGTATTTCTCAGTCTTTGGTCAGAGACAAACTTGCGATTTTAACCCGCATTTAAACCTTATAACCCACAAAGAACCTGATCAATGGGTTTGTGCAATAGTGGTCTGTTTACATAGAAAGCAGAGAAGTATTTTTGTAGCGAAAATGTGTGCACATGTCAAAGTGTGACATGGTAAAACATTGACAGCTGCAGTCAGTGATGACAGCCTTTCCTGTAATGCGTATTATCCAGGTGGAACGGAGGTACATTGTATCAGGCAATCCATGTAAGATTAAGAAAACCTACTGAGTACTTCCGTCTCAATAATCATCTAGAAATCAAATGTATTTGTAAACAATATCAGGCTTGTCATTATTTTGTTATTCATTATTTATTATCGAATCGATAAAGGATACAACTGTTATAAATGTAATCGCTTTCAGACATTTATCATTTCCTGTATTTTGTAAAAAGCTAGGGCCGATTTATCTCAGAATAGCTTGGCTTCCTCCTCCACAGATAGCGCTACATGTACAGTAATCTGCTACACAGTCTCCTGGGCAGCTTGAGACATGACAAGGGTCCACAAAGCAGGTATTCTGACATGCTTTGCAATAATGTACGCCTACTGCGAGAAGCGTGAGCACTGCAATAAAAAATACATGAAACAATGTTACACCAAGCTAAACTTGACATCTCTTGTCCATAGACTTCATATACTAGTGTAAAACTGCATATCCTGGTTATAGTCACACCCAGAATAAAATGTGATACATAACAATAATGAATCAGTGATATCTGCCTTTTAAAGAGAATGATCTTTAACCTTCCGCTTACCTGCGAGAACGAGTTGAAACCTCATGATAACCTGATGAGACGTCTAAAGTTTTGATGGTTGCTACTACACTCTAACTTCTTATTCAACAAATGATCCCACTACTAAGCATAGCCATATATTATACAATAATTTTGCTGATCATGTCAAAGAGTGCAAAGAATCGATGATCACTCTTCATTTCTTTGACACGTTTCCTTGTTATGCCTATAATACGGACCTGTCAAAGTATTCTCAAATCTCATTGGATGGTATCTTCCTGGTCACAAGATTTGACAAGTCATATTGGTTGTTAGTGTTGTGGTTAGTGGTACAATGCCTGGATATTCTGTGCCAGAGATATGAGATGGTGTAGGAGGTTACTATTGTCAATCATAAATTCGAAATCATTGGGGAGCCATCAAAGTCTAGTTTGCTGCCTTTTCTCAAGCTCACTCTTGTTGTTTTGATGATGAAGTGCTGCCTTTCAAAAGCAGTAGTGTTTCCAGGATTGCGAAGATAGATTCACAACATCAGTACCTATGTGAAGCGTGGCCGAGAGTTCTTTGTACATCTGTTAACACGGAAAATAGCCTACCTGACTATATGTGATGATATCTATGTGGTTGATACTGCTTCGTTTCTTTGACACATTTCCTTGTTATGCCAATCTGGCAGGCACAAAGTGCCAAAGATTTGTCTCCTGTCACATACCATGCAATAACTGTCAATTTAACGATGGGTACACAGTGAATTAAATGCGCTATCATTGCCAATGGTTAACATATATAATTATTTTCGTTCAAAAATTTCCAGTCCCGCCTCAGCTAAGCACGCCAACTTTTAACCAAATCTTCCAAGCCACTTACTCTTGAAGGCACTTTTTGGAATTATACACAAACTATGGAAAACATCTTTTAAACATCTAATTTTTTTATTTTCCTCGTTTAAGGGCTTCACCAATACCAAAATCTGATTCTGCTCATACTGTGCAAGTCACTCAAAATCCATTGAAAAATGCTCATATACTAATTTTGGGACAATATCGCATTTAATTCACTGAGTAGTGTTTTCTCCACCTTTTAGCTGATGGCTGTACTCAATGTTACTGATAGTTGAAAGCGTGTGTAGCTTTGCTACATCATGGTTTTGAGAAAACATACATTACATATTTAATTATAGATTTGTGTATTTATTCAATTGGGAGGTCAATCTACCACAGCAGCATTAATATAGTATGAGATTAGCAAGTGATGAAAAAACTGCTATCAATTCTCATTTTAAGTATGTTAACAGGAAGAAATAAGTCATGAAAGTTGGAATTAGTGTAGATGTGGCATGTAAGGTTGAAATAAAGTTGTTGTTTTTTAAGTTAAAAGCAGCCGACCGCTATTGTTTGGCCTACAACTATCATGGCACACAGTCGTGGAAACAGCCTCCACAGTAGTTGGCTACGCAGGTAGCATCAGGGCCGCAATCGACGAACATGCATGGATCCGCAAAGCATTTGACAATATTACAGCCTGGTGCAGCCTCCCCGTAGTTTATAGTGGTCAGCAAAACAACCATCACTGAAATTAAGATAAGAAAATAGGTAGATGACTGTGTAACAATGCACATATTGATAATGTGTCACTGTTGTTGACATGATTCCATCTACCATTGGAGCGCACTAAGGCTTAGCTTAGCTTATATTTTCCATCCCAGTGCAAGCAGGCAAAAATTAGGACAAAGACCGTGAAGCTCTAATCCGGATTTGAAACTCCGAAACTTACTTTATATCCAAGAGCCAATTAAACAGCTTTCGCCTTGGAATATTAGGCTATTCAAATATTTGATGATTGTGAACCTTTGCACTACATTAAACACTTTACCCAGGTAATTATCTGTGCACATTAGTAACTGCTTTATATGGTGACTTACCCGCCAGCACAAAAATTGTAAAAAGTTTCATGATCAAATATTTCCCAACTGTCCGTTAAGTAATAGAGATTTATTTATATGTGATGAGTTAGGATTCCGCAACTATTCTAGTGAACGCTCAGTGTCACAATGATTTATTAGATATTTTTACCTAAGCACTTTGATATTTAAGATCCCATCTATATTTAGTCTACAGCCGCAACCTTTTTTTCCTTGTCTAGTTTCCTTGAATGTACGCAAAATGATAGGGCACAACTACAGTATTATCAATTTACATTTACACGTGACATAGTACCTGTGGCCAGACGGACAGGCCAATGATGGTCCAGGGATGTTTGGTATTGGATGGTAGCACTCCTGATGTTTATACTATGACCCAATTTTGTGCTAAGATTGAATTACCGATTCGCATTTGCTTTACACACGTTGCAGATTATGAGTGACATATAGAACATTGCAGAAGACACAAATTACAATACACCATCAAAAACATACCAGAGATAGGGGTACAAAAGACAACACACAAAACAAACTTAGTCTGTGCGTCCTTAAGCCTGTTTTTTGATGGTATCAATAATGATGGTACAAATCAGAGGTTCTTATCCCAGCCACATTGGTGAGGTTGCAATGACTGAGCGGGTAGCTACCGGGTACGCCTAAGTTCTTTTGACTGGCGTTGAGGTCACAAGGCCCGTGATTAGGACCAAAGGAGGAGATTCACAGTATCTGGACATTTATACACTGTTGCTGGGGCTCACACACTGCAGTGTTTGAAAAAATGAAAACACCTCTAAATCAAGTCACTAATAATGCTATTGTCAATTAAAATATGTATTGCAATAATCTGAGGATGGCTGGTTGTTTGTGGCAAACGAGAAGAAGCCACCATGAATCCTGACCCTTGACCCTGACTCCTTGATTCTTATGATGGAGAGCATAAAATTCCACAATGGAAGACTATGACAAGTCGTTTCTATGGGAACAGGGTATTATGATGTGTTCATCGATCTGTTTTGCGATAAAAATATAATAGTCTCTTTTATTGCTTTGCCCGTTGTCATGATTGTTTATAATATAACTTCCAAGTCGTCTCCGATTAGCAAGTAAATGTTTTGTCAACTTCCTTTAAAATCTCTGGGCGCATTGATTCTTCCCTATCACTTGGTTTTCAGTCCGTTATATCATCTAAGGAGGCACAATGAAGTCCCCATGAGTCAGGTATTACTGTACTTCTCAAGCAAATAGTCGACCGGAACTGACATGATCAGAGATTCCTGAACCCTGCCCAATGCTAGATTGTCGGTTGTGCTTGGAAATGTTGAGAATGTGTAGGAGCGATGTAGATGATGATTCAGTTACATCAAAATGACACTATTAGCATGTGTCTCTCTGGTCATAAGAGTCATCTGAATACCTAACAGTACCTGCCACCAATACTCCATGTTGACGTCTGTAAATGAAACTAAGGCTAGGTTCTCGATTGATCAGAGAAATGAATGCAACAGTTTTTGACATCATCAGCGTGGATGATTGGGTCAAGGCAAGTGAAGGTACACTACATTGCTTATAAATGGTGTTAATCCAATGCCATCTGAATAGGAGATAGGGTAATTGTATAATGATCTAAAACAGCTGTGTATATTTGAATCGCCTGTTTGAATGATGGTGACACGTAGGTTGCAAGCAGTTATCAACTACCAACCCAGTCCTAAAATTTATCTCCCTATGGTTCTTCACTTCCTATCGGTTTGGCTACTTGTCTACTACAGTTAAACTTTCACATTGTAACTTTCAATGTTTGAAATTAAAACCTTGCTATGATATAGCTGGAAAAATCATGCTACCGATTAGTTGTTTGTGCTAAGTTTTCTGTTTCCCTGTACACAATGTAATTGGATCGATATGAATGTTTACCTGCTTGTTTATGATAAGTCGACAAATAGAAAGATCGAGTTCGATACTCAAAGAAGAGTATTTATTCCATTGAAGATAGATCCATATTATCTGATAATAAATTAGCAAAGTATATTATATCCTGTTTGAGTCCAAAGTTCGAATAGCGTCCGTTTTATGTAAAAGACACATATTATCACTCTGTGTGTGTTATTAACAGGGATCCACTAAGCAAGCCATCCTATATTCTCCTGAACCGAACCGTAGACCTTCAATTTTACCCAGTGTTGACAGCAAAACAACTATCACTGAAAATAGATAAGAATATCAAGGGGTCAGGGGTAGCTCAATGGATAGAGCAGCGGACTCATGATTGCAAGGTCCTGAGATTTGGCTGTTGTGGCCAGAGCTAATTCGGAAACAAATACCAGCAATAGCTTAGCCACATTGCAACAACCTTCAAATCAATGAAATAGCAATTATCTCCCCGCAAAAAATAAGAAAAATAGATGGCTGTGTCAGTCAGAGTACCGTACAGACTGATAAACAGGATTCAACCTGACACTAACATGAGGCCTACTAAAGCTTGAGCGAGGGTTTCAATGTTATGTTGTTGGCACTCATCGGAAAATACAAATACTCATCTTGGCCAGCCTAACCCGAAACCTTGTGAGTTGATGCGCTGAATAAATGGGCTTTGACTAACCTGCTCCGAAAACAGCATTGAGTCTCATAGCTGCTGATTTAGACCTGGTGGTTCGTACCTCTCTTTATATTCCCTGTAGCAGCTTTTCTACTAGACTGTTCAAGGGGAAATGCTGTGAATCTAATAATTTCCAATGATCCCAAACAAGCCTAGAACTATCATTAAACAACCATTTGTAATCATTGTTTTTATTGCCAACGAGGTCAATCAATGTTGAAGATAGAAATACAATTGTCAGTTCGAATATGACAAGTCGAGCATTCTTTATCAAGAGCTATGGCTGGTTTATATCTAGACAGAAAATGATCTTTTAATCGACACCGTATGCTATGAAAATATGCTATAAAATAGCTTTAAAATTTTTGCACAGGATAGTTATTTGGGGCGGTTAGCTGCAGACGAACCAAAAGACATGTTTCAGATTCTGACCCTTAGGTGTGCAGGTGTTTAAACTCAATTGCACACTCGCCCTCCCCCTTTCCCCACACCAACAATTAATAATTCTCTTCCCAAATACATCTACAGACTTTATGCCAGGATGTTGAAATGAAGCAAAGCACCCAATGGGTCATGATCAGAGCATGACAATAATGTCAGAACTATTTGAAGTCTTTATTATTGATATGACAAAAACAAGCACTTCCAAATATCTGTATTGGAAGTCATCGTTCAATCTATGCTTTTCTGACGCTTCCAACCCTTATTTCTCAGTTCAGGACTCTTTCTGTGTCCCTCCTCAACCTTGGTTTAGTTTATTGACTACAGTTCATGGGGTTCTGCTAGCCTGATAGGGTAATAATGATTTATTTCAGAATCAGCATGATTTATTCATGGTACAGCGTAGGTTAGCTCTTCCACTCGTTCTTTTCACTGTTATAAGATACATTTTCGATTCGCACAGCGGTGTATTGGCTGTCGATGCTCGGTCATTCAGTTATATGGGTTGATAAAGCAGTTGTTTTTAAACAATAAACAAAGTGATCAACTAGATTCAGATGCGTATGTCAAAATCACATAAAAGCGCACAAATGAAAAGTCTGAGGGGGAGGGAAACCTTGCAACAAGATTGCTCTCGGAGAGAGGAACCAGAGTACTAAAGATTTAAAGTATTTCAGAAGTTAAGTTTACATTTTACAATGCCTGTTAATGAATACACATTATGCAGTATGTAGCCTTTATTGTTTCCACTGCTTATACCTTGTATTGCAAGCAGTGTTGTATGATTGGTCAAAAGTATTTAGAGGTTGGCTCACCTGCTGCATTGCCAAGCATAATATTTTAGTGGTTAAGATTCACAAAGTCAAGCCTTTTCAAAGAGAAACCTTGAAACTTTTTGTGATATGAATCTACATGATATATCTCATTTTAAAATCCCACATAACTTATTGCCCATGCATCCTAGCCAAAAATAACAACAATATGGCGTATAACTTGAAGGTTGGGCATTTCAAAAAAGTTAGAAATTAGTCTTTAGGATAAATACAGAATGAATTATGACCTATCATAGGTAGGTATGTCTGCATCAAAAATTTACATCGTTATTTATATAATTATTGAACTTGGCAGGTGGCCAGATTGATAAATTTCCCCCACTGCATCAAACACCACAGGCACTATAACGATCATTGAAGCGACCCCATTGTATATCCTTCGCATATTGATCAATGATGATCAGTTGATGCAACTATGATGCGAATCAATGTAAGGGTCTGTCATGTATCCAACATGGTGTCAAAAAGTTAAATCGAAATGAGCCTTTCTTTTTGTTCTTCTCCTGGCTTGTAAACTGGTGACTATAAATATGCAGTAAGGAAATACCTGATAAAATAAATCAATTATCGAGTCAATCACATTGATTCCTGATTTGAGACTGAATCCAGATAACAATCAAATCCGTGTAGCAAAAAACAGCCTGATCAGTAAATATGTTGTCTAGATTTTTCTGATTCATTATTGTCGCAATTTTTAGCAGCAAATAAATCAATCAATCGAGCAGATCATAAGGTGTAAGCATCTCAAACTTGCAATGGCTGACAAACACACTGACCATATTGGAATTGTGAATATCGATCATGTTATGAAAATAAACTACATTAGTTGTCGGTCAATTTGGTATGGATATTAAATTGCCAATGTATTACAATACAGCATTCAGTAATATTTTATTATGTAATGTATGTCGCAATGGAAATTGATCATTAATTTTCATGAGACTATGATATTACTAAGTAAATTACAATGAAAGCCATCCATTTGCTATATTACGCATTATCATCATCATCATAATCATCTTAATCATCATCATCATCATCATCATCATCATCATCATCATCATCATCATCATCATCATCATCATCATCATCATCATCATCATCATCATCATCATCATCATCATCATCATCATCATCATCACTACACACAGGTATCTACAGGGCACCCACCACAGTAGTTTGCCACGCAGACTTTTCCCTGAGCGCTACAGCCATCATCCCCTCCAATCTATTATAATAATAATACTCATGGTTATGGCTATCATTATGATGGAATGTTGGTATCATGGGAGTAGATTAAAACAATTGGAAAACTGCAACATGCTCCTCTTTGCATATATGCAGGGCTCTGAACCACTCGGATTAACCCCGAGTTACTCAGGTTTTTGGGTTCAATTCAGGTAACTCAGGGGATTTCAGAATAAGGGCAAAAAGCTCGGATTTTGCCTTACACTCAGTTGGGGAATTCCTTACTGTAAGGCCTAAGTTCTACGAATTGTAAACAAACATCTGATGCTGTGAAGTATGCTACACACCTAACTAACTTAGTCTCTAAGGCTATGATATTTTGTGTTCTCTAAGATTCTCCTATTCTTCACTCAACCTCTCATTGCATTTTCTGAAGATCTCATTATTTAACAAAGACAAATGTAATGCAGCTAAAATATGGTAACAGCGGAGTATTGTCATCAATCAGATAATGTACATGCAACCAAGGAGTAAACCTTTTAATCCTTGATAGAACATACATTTATCCATCATGCCAATGAACTCATCGAACTCAATGATGATGCCATCCATAAAGATCTAGTGTCTGAAACAGAATTAGACTACAACACAGGTAATGAAAAAGTAAAGCTAATTTCATCCAACACCACACCTTTAATTAGTTAGTCAGTCCAGACCCAAACCAATGGAGCCAAGAGATCAAAATCAAATCAATCACAGGGCCCTGGAGTATTCATAAAATCTAGGTTTAAAAGGGGCCTGATTAACTGCCCTGCAATAGGAATATAGCTCAGCATAACTTATCCTCTGTTACTAAGGAAGCCGACATTCATGTGCCATCAAACCTTAGCTCAATCACCCACAGGTTACTCCAAAACCTGGGATTTTGGCAATGTTTGACTGCCTCCCTTGAGTTTTTGTCCCAGGTTTCGGAGTAGACCTGTGCAATCACCAGTGCTGAATGCTGAAATTGTTCTTAGTCAATGGATATATATGGCTGTAATTTACCATTTGTGAATGCTACTGAACTGTCCAGGTAATAAATTTCATGTGACACACAGAGAAAATTGGTATGATATATATAGCAATAACAGGTGATTGTAAAAACATCATCTCATCATGGGTCCTTTGAAAGGAGGTTGCGAAATAATACTTGGCAAACTCTCTTGGTGCTTGAGGATGTTTACGGTTAATAAAGTCCCAGGATATCTAGGCCAAATATGTTCTCTGACATGATCTGGACTGATTGAGACAACTTTAATAGCTGTGTTAGACCTGACAGTCAGTATAGCTACAGCATATTTTAACTCGACAGAGTTTTGTTGTATTTCTTTATAACTTTTGGTGAAACTGAAATTGGGAGTCAACAGGGCCCATGACTTTTCTGGCCATACAGTCAGTTTGACCCATGGAACCTTTGACAACAAACTTGGAAGTTTTTTAGGGCTAAAGAGTTTCAATACTACCCAGGATATATTTTCCACTTTTTTAAGTCACACTTGCTGTCTAGATGGATATATCGGGCACATTCGAAGCTATCACCTGTAAGAGCCACCAGAATTGAAGGAACTACACCTTTAGCTGGTAGGTCTTGTGTTGGTTGCTTATTACTCATTGCTACTTTATTTTCGACAGATACATTTGTATTTGACCACATTTAACGCACTGAAATTGTCCCAACATAAGGCATGAAAATAGTGTGACCAAGCCATCTATGTTCCCTTCAATCCTGCCATTAAAACAGTTGCACAATCTGTTATGATAAGTGTGAGCTTTGAACCGTAGATGATTGGCATGACAAGTGGATAAACCGGCACAGGCACAATTATGCGGGTGTTATCTATTATTTATGACCTTAGCGCTGTGAAACTTATATGTAATTGAAGCTTAGAGATTGACAAATTTGGTGATCGATATCTTAGGTGAGTAATTGGCTGTTTGTAGCCAACAGGCTGTTGAAGATCAAACCTCTGCTAGGAATACCAAGTCTTCGTGGCGCAATCGGTTAGCGCGTTCGACTGTTAATCGAAAGGTTGGTGGTTCAAGCCCACCCGAGGACGTTTGTTTTGAATGTTAGACTAACTAGAAGCATCAACCAAACCCCTGTAACATCGGCAGCTTTGGTATACCAGCTAGAGGCATCGACCAAACCCCAAGCAGCGATGGTTCCCTCAGTATGACCAGTCAACTGCTTTCAGGTCAATCAGCGTGTTATGACAGTTACTTTAACAAGTCACAGTTCAGTGTGAACCAAAGCTGCCCATTTTACAGGGCTTTGGTTGATGCCTCTAGTTGGTCCAACATTCAAAACAAACGTCCTCGGGTGGGCTTGAACCACCAACCTTTCGATTAACAGTCAAACGCGCTAACCGATTGCGCCACGAAGACTGGGTAATTCTTGCAGATGTTTGATCTTCCACAGCCTGTTGGCTACAAACAGCCAATTACTCACCTAAGATATCGATCACCAAATTTGTCAATCTCTAAGCTTCAATTACATATAAGTTTCACAATGGTAAGCCCACAAATAATAGATAACATCCACATCATAATTTTGCCGCTTTATCTACTTATTGTGTCAATCATCTTCGGTTCAATGCTCACACTTATCAAAACCGAATATGCCACTATGTAAATTGTCAGATTGAATGAAACCCTGAAGGCGTGTTGACACTACTTCTATTGGCTAAGATCAAAGTGTCACTGCCAATGGCTGACTAGTGCCTGTTTCAGTTTCTGGCAGCTTGCTCACACTCACGATTAGGAGGTCCACCATGGCCTCACCTATAGGATTCTAGAATGCATCACACTCTCAGGACTTAGGGCAACTTGCGTCCCTCTTTAGGGGCAGCCCACCCTCTGTTTTGTCATAAACAGGGCGTGTTGACACTACTTTCAAGATCAATAATGGTAAAAATCTCTGCATGGGTTGTGGCCATGTGCTTGGCTTCTGGATAATAATTTAGGAGATCAAATTCAAATCCAAATCTGTATAAAAAAGAGGTCCAGTGAGTAATTGGAAATAATCACAAGACCTTACAGGTTTGGGTGTAGTACCTTAAATAATTCTGGTGGGTGTAACAGGTGATAGATCCGAATGTGCGAGTTTTCTCATTCAAACGGCTAATGTGGCTTTAAAAGGTGGCCAACATATCCTGGGCAGAATTGAGTTTCTCTAGCCATAAAATAATTCCATAAATCTGGCCGAAAGATCCATGAGCCAACTGACTGCGTGGTCAAAAAAGTAATGTGCCCTTTTTGACTCCAAATACAAAGATGACTTTGGGAGAAGTGCCAATAGTTATAAATAATTACAGCAAACCTCTGCATAGTTTATCTATCCTTTACTGTAGCTTTACTGAATGTCAGGTCATACACAGCTATTAAAGTTGACACCATCAGTCAAGAACTTGGCATTAAACAGACTAGACCAAATTATCCAGGGACTAAATTTACTGTAAACATCCTAAAGCACCAAGAGAGTTCGCCAAAACATGTTTCCTTCCAATGGGCCCATCGCGTGTGTGCATCCTAATTTGGCATTTGCCTGTCAGTTATATGGACTGTATTGTCCAAGATATAATTCCAGTCTAACTGTTTATGATTTGACACTGCATTAGGCGGTCCCCAGACCAGCTAGAAAACCCAAGTTAGTAAAAATAAAATAGAGCTTGAAATTCTAGATTTACTCATTATCTCTTCATTTGTCATTGCACACACAAAGCGTGTTTACACGCAGCGAGATAATCATGAGGTCAGCTATCAGCCAATGATATTCCGTAAACAAAGCCTTTTAATGATTCCCGTCATAAACAACATGGAAAATACCACTGATTACTGTTAGTTAACCAATGAGGACATTTTCTCACTTTTCTCGCTCAGGTAAGATTTGACTTGGAATTGATTGGAATCAGGTGTTTAGTTAGTAATTATCGTGGCCTGTGAGAAAAGGGCGGAGCTTAGACAAAAACAAATGTCTCTCGCGACTGGATAAACACACGCTCGTGTGCAATAGCTCTTATACCTTGGCGAAAAGCACACTCCAAACTACTCGGTGCTGCTGTATTAACATCGTCAATCTTCATCACTGAGACCATGTTGCATTTCTTTCCCAAATATGGTGAAATAAAATCGATCGAATAAAACAACCCTGAACAATTTATAGTTCACAGGCAATAGTTGTTGCATCAATCCTGATTAATGAATCTTTCAAAAGCTCTCTCATTGGTTGATTTAATGGGTTCTGAGACTGCATTTTGACACCTCTATAAACACTCAACCGGAACACATCCGTCACAATTATCACATTCAACGGCATTTTAGTTCCTGGCATTCATGACAGAGCAAGACGGTTGCCCATAGGGGATGCAGCTGATACTGTACGAAGTAAAAATGCGCTAAAAACCTTTTGTGAAGTTCTGCTTAGATATTTGCGCTCATCAATGGACACTCATAAGTGAATTTATTTTTATGAATAGCAATAAAATGGAAATGACGACACTGGTAATACAGAATGTATCTATGACGCAATCCTAAGGCCCGATCATGAATTTATAGGTTCATGTTTATTGGTTAATATAGCTGGTGTAGAATCGACTACTGAATCCTCTTTATCACTTGCGCAATATTTAAACTAAATAAGTTGAAAAGTAACTCCGCCAATCCTAACAAATGTAAGCTAGTGTTATCTCATTCGCTGATTTTCTGAGCAATCGGGTTGCTTTATCACCTTTAAAACTCTAATACGGAACTTATAAATCATTATAATGGTGAACTAGTATGCTTATTTTCCGTTTTGATCAGCTTTGATCAACCATTTGTATCCGCATCGGTATATTGGCTTCATTTTGAACATGTGAAATTTGCAATCTCCAGGAATCTAAGATGAAAAACCAGATCGCAAACATGAATGTGAAATACAATGTACATTGTATTTGAATCAACTAACTGGAAAGTTATGATCTTCATGAAAATGCGATATTTATAATTCATTTGTGCAAAGAGCAAAAAAACACAAATTAAAAGTCTGTTTTAAAGAGTGATTCTGAATTTGTCCGCAATCACTTTCTTCTTGCATTCATGAAAAAATACAACAATAGAAGCGTGAAAAATGTAATGAGGATCCATCTTCTGTCTTAATTACAAAGGAAGTTACATCCACCGCATAAATGGTCGACACAACTCTTTCCTACAGATTGGCAGGCTGAATTTCCTCCCAAGTCATTACACGGGCTCGCAAAGCACAGGACGCAAGAAACTCCTGCTGGACATACAATGTTCTCCCCACAGGATGTGCATGACCCCGCTGGAGTAACAGCGACAAAGCGTTGACCCCCCATCGCAAAGGCAACCAAACCTGTAAGAATAAATAATCTATAAATAGCATGTAAACAATTTCAAATTGATCTTTGTAGTTTTAGACTGCCAGGGATACAATGTGATAGCCACAGGGCGAAGTGATGACCTCGGCAGAGCAAGACATTTTCTGGTAGCAAACGCTGCCAAATTATAAAAATGCACCAAATACCTGCAACATGTTTTTGAAGTATTGTTTAGATCGCTGCAATCAATGAATGATACTCTAAAGGGAATTTGTTTAATTGAACAATCAAGCAGAAATTGACAATCCTAGGTTTCATCACAAATTCTATGCTCAATGTAATTGGTGCCATGAGCTGTTTCAATTTACAATCCAAGAGAAAGCTTCCCATATAAATTTTCACTACTCAGCAATCCAAGCAAATTCCCTCTCTACATGTCACTTACCTAATAGAACTAAAGTGAGTTGGAGTTTCATGTCTCTTGAGTGATAAAACTTATCCTGTTTGTCAGAAGAGAGAATTATTCCAGTCTCTGTATCAATGGCACAATGGTGACTGAATGAGCAGTACAGTATATTTATACTTTATAATTAAAAATAACTTGGTCAATGCTGATAAATAACCGCTAGGGATCATCTCATTTGCTGATTTTCTGACCAATCAGCAGGTTGCTTTATCTCTTTTAAAATTTTAATACGGAACTCATAAATCATTATAATAGTGCCCTATGATGTTTCTCTTCCATTTGATCAGCTTTGCTTCCAATCATTTATTATCCGGACGTGTTTACTTACCTCATTTTGAATATATTGAATTGGAAATCTCCAGAAATCCAAGATAAACTAGCAAGAATGCATATATGAAAGGTAAAATATGACGTACATTGTATTTGCATTTACTAACTGGAATGTTATGATCTTCATAAAAATTCGATTTTTAACATGATTCTTACAGTCATTGCATAAAAATGATGACAAAATAAAAGTTTAAAGTGATTCTATTTTTGTTTGTTATCACTTGCTGCTTCCATTAATGACAAACATAACAATTAGTTGTGTGCAAATTTGCAATGAGGATCTATCTTTGTATTATCTACAAAGGAAGTCACATTTGTCACAGAAGTGGTCGACACAGCTCTTTCCTACAGACTGGCAGGCTTCGTTTCCTCCTAAGTCATTACATGGGCTCCACAAACACCTTACACAAAACACACCTGATGGGCATACGATATCATTGCCACAGGGTGTACATGTCCCCGCTGGAGTGAGAGGACCAAGGCCTCTGCCCGTAGCCACTGCAGCCAATCCTGAGAAAAAAAGACAAAACGCATAAAATATCCTGTAAGCAGTTTTGGAACGGTTTTGTACGTTTTGAAAGGCAATCTAAACGGGTTGTTTTTATGAGCAACAATCAAGCAGGTGTTGGCAATACTTGAAGCGCTGTGAAGAAAAACATGTAAATGATAGATAGTCAATGGTCTATCCTATTTACGACCTATTATTGGCTGCAAAATAAACAGAAATTAAACTAAACCACCTTGAATAGGTTACTTACCCAGCAAAATTAAAGTGAGTTGAAACTTCATCACTGAGAGTTCTTCAATTTTTCTATTTGTCAGAGGAGGTATTGCCAGAATCTTGTTCAAGCACTGAATGTTGATTGGTTGACCAGTGCTCAATATTTATACTTTACAGAGTGAAATTATTGTGTCTTTATACTTTTGTGAAGGCACAGGGTTGATCTCATTTGCTGATTCTCTGAGCAATCAGGCTGCTTCGTTGCCTTTAAAAACACTAAGAAGGAACAGACAAATTACCAAAAAAGTAAATATAGATTTTTATATCCTGGTAATGGGCAATTCTTCTGACCACTCGAAAAATACAAGCTATACTGATAGTCAATTTGAGCATGAAGTGGAATGATAAATGATCTGGGATAAATTGCCAAGTTAAAAGGACATCAATATCAACAGTTGTTTTGGCTCATCAAACGGTTTCAAAGAGTTAGATAAAAATGCTAATTGAAGTATTTTTGTGGATTTAAATTCCTTGGCATTCAGGAGCCGTCCACAAATACCAGGTAGATCCTGACACAGAAAATAGAATAGAAAATCTAGGCCAATAACACTTATCAATATTGTTCTAGTGAATCTTGGCAAGGATATGTTTCTTTCTTCCCCACACAATTCTGTTAAATAATTAAATAATTGAGGAAGCTGTGCTGGGTCATGGCCAGGTTTAGACAGGTTTAGGTCTAGATGTTTCAAAAGGATGAATTTCTGCGTTGTATAATGTGAGAGGTTGTGTAGTTTTATTAGTCATAAACTAAAAATACAAATTTGAGGATGACAAAAACTGTTCAAATTATATTTCAAAGTAATTGAATCAGCTATTTTTTTGAAATTCCGGACAATTAAGGTTTGATTTTGCCCTTGTATTGCCTTGTTAATTATTTACAAATGAAGTTGCATCCTCCACATGGATAGTCCTGGCAAATCTTTCCTGTGAGAGCACAAGCTTTGTTACCTCCGTAGTATGTACATTGGCTGAGCCAGCATGTACAGCCACAAGCTTCTCCGGCCGGGCACTCAATGTTACGACAAGGGCTACAATGTGGCCCTGGAAAGCCTGCCTGGCACATAGAGAATAACAGGAACACTGCAAATACAAAGTTACGTAAATTAGAAAATACGTATGGCATACTCTTGGTTTTCAAAAAATTAGCAATGCTGTGTATATAGCTTTGTAATTTAAACAAAATAGGGCTAGGTGACATGCCTCATCATAATTTATAATCAGAAATTTCACTTGCCCTACAGCTCAGTATATCCACCTACTACTCGATCCACAAATGAATGTTTACCTCAGGTACACATTATAGAATATGTGCTACATATCTATAACAAGATGATGTAAACTTGATTCTAAGGTAGTCAGGCAAAACCCCATTCAATTACTTAGTCACAACCATTATACTACACCAAACTAGCAGATAAATTGACAGACAATGTTTCAAGCCAACAAATTAATGTAAAATATCACCTGCTAAGCACCAGATCTTCATCGTTGAGAGTGAAAAGAGTTTTGTATAAAACCACTAAAGATAACTTATCTCGGTCCGAGCTCACACTGTTACTGATCAGTTAACTCACAGTAATCTTACTTTAAACGTGGACTCAAACCTCAGGATTAGTTCGCACTGGACCGCTGACACAATAAGCTGATCATGAGCTCCTATGGTTATGTCTTGACTTTCTCTTTATCACATTCTTGTAGTGACATATAGCTGGTTTTGAGGAAGGCACTTGTCAAATGAAAGCTTGTCTGTGCACCTGGTTATGATATTAAGCTGATACCTGCACAAGTTCAGTAGAGGTTTGGGTTCCAACTCATAAATTTCACACTGAAAACATAATGTTTAAATTATTTGTTTTCAATTGGAGAGATCAATAGAGTATTCTTCACATTTGTGGCTCAATGCTGCAGGTGCCATGTGCTGAGAATGATAGTATCCATGTTCTTGATTAAGATTAATTAATGATGCATTTGTCATAGATTGTCTCAGCTTTTATCATTATTTACGCTCCCTGCGGCAAATTTATTGTACAGTTAAATCAAACCCTAGCCTGAGCAAGTGACAGTCACATACACAAAACAATGGTTATTTGTGGTACTCATTATCGTCCCTGACCCCAACCATATTTTGATGATGGGTGAATATGAG
The DNA here is from genome assembly GCA_914767715.1 of Membranipora membranacea. Taxonomy (NCBI): domain Eukaryota; kingdom Metazoa; phylum Bryozoa; class Gymnolaemata; order Cheilostomatida; family Membraniporidae; genus Membranipora; species Membranipora membranacea. Next base: position 18,197,733 of record OU612071.1, read on the forward strand.
AGTTGGACAGGGTCGAAGCCATTTGGGCACAGCTAATGCAGATCATCCTGAGTAACCATAACATAATGTCATCGATATAAAACAATGTCAGTAATTTGAATAATGTATATCATCAAAATCTGATTCATATCAGATCCGATTCAAGAGTGCAAGCTGGTAGCATATGAGACAACTCACAATACTTATACTTCTTTTGCCAGTCCTCAATATTTGGATGTTTAGAATCGATCTCATTTGCTTCTTGACTGGCCAATGAGGCTGCCTTGGTGCTAACATTTACATCAATATATAAATCAATTTCCTGACAATCAGGAACACTTCCCAACTAACTTCTGGTGTAGGTAGCAATCGTGACCGGATAAAGCAAAGAATTATTCAGTAATAATCTGTGACGCAGTGTGAACTACACCTCAACTGTGTTGGCCAAAATTATCACTTTTTTTGGCATCGCAAACTTCTGGATAATGTGTTTCATTACAAGGCAAAGGAAGGGCACTATATTTCCTTGCCTTCAAAACTTTAACTCATCAATAAGCCGATTGGTCTAAATTAATTTCCCAAAATTGACTTCCCTTTGTTACGCAATTTTAGCTTTTATTAAGCTCTCTCTCTGTGTAACTCCTACCAGAAATAAAGCCTTAAAATTTCTTTTCTTTACAAATAGCCAAAATGGATCATTAGTGGATCCACAATGTATAGACAGTTTTTGAGCTCTGATTTGGTAATGGTATTTAATTTTGTGACAATTTGAGGCTTTCCATCACAAATTAATCATTTAGAAAGTCCTTTGAAAGTCTCACACCACCTGCAGGAAAGGGATCCAGGTGTCTTCTGGCGTGTAAAGTTCAGAAAATAAAACTGATTTGTGTCGTATAGCTGAATCTTGGCAAGGATGCACTTCATTCATTCCAACGCAATTGATGACAAATATGTATTGAATGAGACCACTGTGATGTGTCCTGAAAAGTTTACTTTTGGCTTTATAAGGCGCTCACAATCACTATGTTCCTATGCATTGATTTCAGCTGATATTTCACAAACAAAGCCTATCAATCATCCCGCCAAAACGTTATGTCATTACTGATAAATTAACCGATGATAATCATTGTCATGGGGGGCTGACCGATATGAGTCATCTGTCCAGCAAACATCCTGCTGTAGCTTACAAATTGGAAAATATTAGACAAGATGGTAAACAACTTGCTCAGAAACTGATGGTTATTAACTTAAGCCTATCGTGACAAGCTCCACCCCTTTCTATCAATAAGTCAAATGGAATCCGTTTATGTGTGCAATGACAAATCCAGACACAAGACCTTAGCTAGTGTGTATAGCTCCAGCACTAGTTTACTAGACATGGTGTGCACAGGCAATGAGCTTATAGTTAGTAAAAAATAAGCTTATCATACAGCTAAGCCTATGTGATGGAGGTTGACCAGCTAGAGTGGTCTGTGATTAAATCTGAGGTATAGGTTTTATCACTATGAAATGACAAAGTTTATTTGTTGAAAATGAGAAGTACATTCATGGTTCAAATATATACATCATAATTGAATCAACAGGGTTTTTCAACCAATCAAAAAGAAGGTGAATCATTCTGTGGTTGGTTGGTTTGCGTTTCACAAAGGAAGTCACACCCTCCACAGTAATAGGCAACACATGCCTTTCCTGCCAAGCACCTGATTCAAGCACCCAGTGTCAGACACCTTTGTCAGGACAAACTGTGGTCAAGTTAATTGGGTTTTATCAACTGGCAAAGTGCGACATTTACTTTGCCAAATCCCAGGGGTGTAAACCATAAAGAATCACCCCCTAAAACTACCCTGTCAAAAATATGCTGATACCATAGAATGTTTGTTGGTTGCCAAAGACATTTGATACTCCAGGGAGGGCTGTAGAAATGTTCTTTTTATGCTGCAGTATTTTCATCATTATCACATGTTACTTATTACCCCTTTCACTCCACTGCAAACTTGCATTCATTCCCTTTTATTCTCCAAAACACTCCTGAGCACAATAGCAGGCATTTTCTGTTGTGACAGATTCATTTGGATGATGAATTATCAAATGAAGCAACACACTCAATGACAAGTATTTATAATCTTTGACACACTTTTAGTTTTAATTGGAAGAGTTGGATGTCACAGAGAATGATTTAACCACAATAACTTGTTTTCAACCTGCCAAATATTTCACAATTTTTGTCTCCTGTCAAATATCACAGAGTAAAGTCCTATCTATACCAGGTCATCAAAGTGCATCATCCTAACATCAGGGTTATGTTGGGCCGAGGGAATGTCCGAGGAAACATTTAATATGGTATCACCTCCTGGTCAACAAAATAATTATAAGTGTTGCAATGAGACCAGAGACTATAAATAATAATAGATAATGTATCTATAGTCTAGAGACTATGAATCTAGATAAATACTATCAAATTTTATTGCTCACTTTAATATTCATATTACTCAGAAAAGAATACAGGAATAGAATAATTTTTGTTATGAAAAACTAAACTAAGAGTTTGGCTGGTCCTAAAATAGGTTGCATTGTGCGCTCATAGAACGTGGGTCTGGTGCATACTAGCAGTGATAGAGTACAAGGAACTTCCTACTGTCTGTAGGGGGCTGCCAGTAACTAAACAAGGTCCTAGTTGTTGGTCAACCATGAGCTCAGCCAGTAGGCCAAGAAGCCACCTTGACGTTATCTTACTGGTATTCCCAGTAAATACATGATGTGATACTTTCCCATTCCAAGGTTGCATTATGGGATATTTCCCGTGCCATAATTGCATTATGGGATATCTTTTCATACCAGTGTTGCATCATGGGATAAGATCATTGTGTCAAAGTAACATTATAGAATACTTCGACTATAAAGCTGCATTGTGAGATACTTTCATGAGCTGAATTTTCATTATGGGACTTCTCTCAAGCTGTCCTTTTCTCGTTAAAATCATTATAGTATTCTATTTCTCTATTGATCAGATTGTGATGAGGTGTACGGGAGAGGTATACAAACATCAGGTGTACAGCTAACCAAACCCAGCTCTGATAAGTCTACTGTATCTGTGTACTGTGTCATACAAAAAGAGCAGGATACCGGGGGAGATAAGTCTGAACTCGGCAGAGGCTGGACTGTTATACAGCAGAGAAACTCAGGTAGAGACAAGTGTATAAGAATGGTTTGATGAAATAGTTGATTTCCTCCTTTCCCAAGTTTTGATTTAGTAAAACACACGACCGGTCTCCCAAACTATTTTTGCGTTTCAGGTAATTCCTGTCGTGGGAAACTTTTGGAGCTTTTCAGTGCAATAACCTTTGCCGGCTACCCACCTAACCAAGATGTGCAAGTATACAAGTGAAGTTTTCATAGGAGGAACAGTTTGCCAATTAGCTCATGTCTGTAATAGCTAAATTTAATGCTAGCTAACATTTACTCACCCTCTCTTCCACATGTAGACTCCAGCCAGCTAAGTTTAGTCCATTCTCATTGAGATCTTTGTCCTTGTCAATGGTTCACATGTATTCCTTGATGTTAAAGGTGCATTAGACTTCAACAAGACATGGACGGAGTACAAAGATGGGTTCGGGAATGTGAGCGCTACAGAAGAATACTGGATTGGTAAGTTAGATGTAATATTGATAAAATGTTTTTCTTGTAACAGAAAACAAGAGACCGAACCCAAAATAGTTTACCAAAACGCTGGATGAGCAGTCAATGTTATACTGTAGCAGTTTCCTGGAGGGGACCGTAATAAATTTGAATACAATAAAGTATTTAAAACATATAAAACTGGTATCAGTCCACTATGTAGGCCGGGCATATGCGTGCGTTTATTATCGTTTGGGCTGCTGCTGGTGTGTGGCTTTAAACCAGTATATTCACAACTTACTCTTGCTTGCTTGTGTATGGATATGCTTGTGTATGGATATGCCCGAGTTAGAAATCTCTAAATTCCCTCTTGGAGCTATTTGATCTCTGTAAGTCGTAATTCTGAGTTAACACATAGCTGTCCAAGATGCTCTACAGTGGTAATGTTTTGGTATCATTTCTAAGTGAGAACACATAAGTTATAGCAACAATAATCTAATTTTACCAAAAAATCTTAGTTAAATTCCTAAGCTGTGTTTCCCGTTTGAGTTTGTTTGGGTTGGATTTGGGCGCCCAACTACTGACCTAACAGCTCATTTAAGGATTATCTCTCTTACTTTTCAGGTAATGAGCTGGTTCATACATTGACATCTGAATCCAACTATAGTGTTAGATTTGATATGTGGACACTCAACAATAGCTATGTCTATGCTGAATATGAGAACTTTGAGATTCTTGCCGAGAGTGAAGGCTACAGACTACTGGTGTCAGGTATTTTATGATGTGTCAATGAGTAAATTATCATCCATTATTTAATTCAAGCGGCCCATTTATACTCTAGAATACTCAGACTTTGAACCTTTTAGAATGCTCTACTGACAATATAAGATTGACTCTGAACAGTCTATTAGCACCAATCTAATATGCTGCTGCTATGCCAAAAGCTGCGGTAACATACCAGATAGAATGTGCACTCCAATACTGGCAAATTGGATCAACGTTGAACTAGGACTAAGGATTAGACGATGTTGATTCCGATAATGTAGTAGCAGGTATTGTATTTTTTGGGAAATTAAATAAAACTAGAATGTATTCGTCATTGTAAGATGGAGTTTAAAATTTAAATATTGTCACATATTTATGATTAGGATCTGAAATTGTTGTTTTGTGCAGGATATCATGGTAATGCCACGGACTCACTGAGACATAGTAATAATATGAGCTTTAGTACCATAGACATGGATAACGATGTTAGCTCTACACACTGTGCACAGTTCTACACAGCAGGTATGTCTATTCAGTAACGAACCCTACATGAGGAAAATATTCACAGATTTAGATTTAGCAAAAAATGTGGTTTTATTCACTGGCTTAAGAGTCCTTATATATAAGCTAACATGGAGAATTTAACCAAAAAGATGTTTAATGGAATAAGTATTTCAGTAATTTTTCGATACAATATACTCTAGCAATGTATGGCAAAACTGAAAATCCATTGAAACTTTCTTCCTGTTGGGTACTTGCACCCATAGCTAAACATAAAGTATCAATGTTGGTTGTGGTGCTGAACAAATCATGCTGGTCTCATTGCTATTAGTGGCATGCCATTCCATAATTCATACTGGATTGCCAATAATAACAACCCAGCTCTGATTTTCAGCACCTCAACTACCATTAGGACGAATCAGGGTTTGTAAGCCATTTGATTGGGTGCAATCTCATTAGAAAATGCTGCTTTCAATAAAAGCCTAGTTTAAGTGCGCAGACTTTGCAGGAGTTGCTGCTATTGGCATTTGATCATCGTCCACCTGTGGCTGATAATCTAATGCCAATAGCAGCAACCCCTGCAAAGACAAAAAACTAGCTGCCTACATGACAAAGCTAAGATGAATGATAGTGTAACCCCCAGCCCTCCCAAAGAACGGCTGAGAGCTATTGATAAATCATCAACACATCATATAATAGTATTACAACACGTCAGGAAAGGAACCTTCATATCCATGCCTTCCAAGTGCTCTATCTGCATTGCCGCAGGTCTTTAGTTTTGTTACGGGTTTGTCAAGCATAAATCAAGCACATCTTACCTTAATCTATTTCTCAATCACTTATGCCCTTATTGACAGTCACACAATACAATCGAAACTATTCAGACTCGACTTGCTTTGGTGCGCTTCATTGGTGTTGTTCCCCACTCCAACAAATCTCATCAAGGTTTTGTCAGACTAATAGGCGGGAATCATTTATTCAAAGGCTATATTACTCTTTATTGTGCCTCTAACTGATGATCATTGACTGACTACCCAGTGGGCCTTTCATGTTGACGCTAAACTTAGGAGCGAACCTGGATCAAGTTGGAACCAGTTTGCCTTCATCCGGAATTGCTACTTCACTGATGTAGTGGGTGGGCTCATTAGTGGAGGGGAGCAACTCAAAATGGACAAAAAGTTGATTCGGAGAATAAAGGCCCTCTGATCAACGATAGCACAGATAACCAAAATAACTAGTTTTGTGTTTGCTATTTTTATTGCCATGATAACTCCACAAAATGGGTGTGCATATTTGATCAAAGCGTCATGGTTTTGATAAAAATATTTCTTTTTCTCTTTTTTTTTGTTATAAATTATTTCTTTCACTTCGCATCGGTGGCGTCTTTTCATAGCGTTCTTTCTTGGTTGTCATTTTTCATGTGACCTCTCGACCTTTTGACCTCTTTGTGACCTTGACATTCTGGCCTCTTTAGCCTTACTGCTGCTGCATTACGTTGAGAACACTGGCTATCACGCTGCCTAAGAACGCAGTACCGATCATAGCTGCGTTTAGTAGGGGCTGTTGTTGTGGTTGTTGTTGTTGGTTGGCCTCTTGTTGACCAGCGTTCTCCGCTGCCTGTAGGTCTGTGGCCTCTCTATTTCCTATTGGTCGGAGCTGCTGCATACCGCACTCCTGTAAACATAGAATTTCAATGAATAGCAGCAATGCAAAATGGATAGAATAGAAGGAACGGAGATTAAAGCATAACCTCAACAGTCACAAATCTGAACGATTATGTCTAGTTGCTAGGGAATTTCATAGCAAGCTTTACTACATTTAAAAATATGAAAATGTGAGATTCTCAAGACCAAGGAGATGTTATGTCCTCTCAAACAAAGACAAGACAACTTTGGAATCTTATTTTAAATAATTTGCACCTACCCATCCGCCTTGAGCTTCGATCCAGCGATCGTATCCATGCCTGGTGAAGTAGAAGGCCACCCAGTTGATGATATCAGTAATCTTGTCTGAGTGTCCACTAGCTATAGCCGACAGGCACATCTGATTCACAAACATCGTAACCTGCAACAAACAGGACAAAAACGATCACAATGCTATCAACATCAGCACATAAGTACTACATTGTGCGAAAAATATCTGAACAAACTAAACAGCGCAGCGAATTTAAAATGGCATGTCACAAACTGTCCCATAATGCAATCATCTGGGATTCCTAGTGCGTTAGGGTCAGAGACAACAAACAAGTAATAGCTTTTGACATGATCCCAGACATTTCAGACCAATGTTGATTTCTTGGTATACCATTAATATGTTTAAATCAATATTCATAAATAAACTAATGCCACAAAAAGTTTCAAGAGAAAACAAAAATAATAAATACTTACAGCGATGAATCTACCAAAGCTGAGTACCCCATCACAGAACATACTGTCAAGCACATGGTGTATACCACAGCCTATAGTACTACTGTTACTGTCTCTGTTTACTACTGTCAGACCAACATCCTTCATAGTCGAGCTATTATTAGCCTGTGACATCACCCAATCATCTATAAATAGAACAGAGTTATCGGTATCCCACAATGCAACGCTCTAGTATTATCAACTGACAAGCCACCACTGGGTCTGGATCATCATTGCCGAAGGGTAGCTAACCCGATTCCGATTGTTTTGCATCAACTAATATGACATTGTTTCTTCTCCCGAGGGGAGATAAACCCTAATTTTGGAATGTGTAAAAAAAGCCCAACAATGCAGTACGAAAATTCCTGGAATTTATTAGCACAATTCTCTATAAAATCTCAAGGTCACTGTACTAAAGCTGAAAGTAATGTCATAATCATACAAGCCATTAAACTTTCTAACCAGAAAGTGTGATCGACCCAACATCAAGTTTGGTGTATTACGTATTTTACGCTCATCGAAGTTGAATCAATTTCTTTCTCGCAAGGAGGGGCTTAGACTAATCATATTATCATAGCTAACGTACCATATTCTCTTATCTTTGTTACGATTGATTGAGTCTGTGGTGGTACTCCACTAAGCATGCATTCGAGCGCCGGCACTCTGCAGTTCTCCTCACTCAACCTAGAACAAATGGGATTAAATTCAGTTTTATTGTGATATTCACAGACAAAATTCGTTTCTCTAATAGCATAATCCTGTTATTCCACTGGCCCAAATGAGACTACCGAAAAAACTCAAGCGAAATTTAGTAAAGCGTTCACCGGAAAAAAGCATCAGTTTGGACCAAGTATACAAGGCAATTCAAGCAACAGTTTTTTAGATATTTTGTCAAACATCACGTGGACATGTTGTTCCACTTGCCTAAATGAGACCATCAGAAAAACTCTCGTGCGATTCAGTAATCACTGAAAAAAAGGGCAGCTTGGCACATATCTACAAGCAGTTAACAGTTCAAAATATAGATGATTTGTCACATATTTTTGTCCCACTTTGGCAGGAAAACTAACTCTCACTTACCTTAAACTTAAACAGAGTTCAATTTTTTTAACTCATATTTTTCAAAACAGAGTTTAAACTTTAAACAGAGTTAAAATTTAAATTTAAGCGTCTCACCCACCTTGAGTGTACATATGCTATGAGGACATGAGTGGTGGTGATCTTGTTGCTGCAGTAGTTTCTGGCTGCCATCTTTGATCTTATCCTTTGCCTGATGTTACTCCCGCTCTGCAGCTTTCTCAGCCCTTCTTACCCCTACTTACTCAGACAGCCAACTCACTCACCTTACTTACTGACCTCAACTATTGTGATGTCATCGGTATGCGTGTGTGTCTGAGTTAGGCTTGGGATCACCTGCACTCTCATTGGATGATAACATGAGGAGACAACTACTTCTACTAATACGCATTCCGTGTAATCCCACCGGTTTTTTAACTTTACCTAAACTTTATTGCACTTATATTTTTTTTTTATATCTATACTTTATTATAACCACCGACCAATATTTCTTGACAAATGAGGCCGTGTGAAAAAGAAGGAATGGAATTAAATAAATTTTTTAAACAACTGTTTATCATAAAATGCTGTCCTACCAACATGCTGAGACAGCTGAAGCAAATCATTGCAAACATGGTGCTCGTAGGATTGAACTTTAGAAACATATCACGTGATATACTACTGCATGTATACGCTGATCGATGAATAAATTAATAATACTGGTAGCACAGTCATCCTTCATTTGGTTAATGCCCAGAGGTTTAAGTTTTTAATAATGCATGTTAGGGACTGATTTAAATCTGATGATCAGAGATACACATACATCTACTTTAATCTTGATATCAGATTAACATTTATAACAAGTCTAATATAACAGCCATGAACTTTTCTATGACCGAAAACTGCTAAAATAAGCTTTAATCGAACTACTGGGGCACTGGCCATCTGCATACATCACCGTCAGCGTAGTCCAAAGTTCTTGTATTAAATTTCGCTATGGAAGTTTTCACTGTACTGCGGTGATCAAAATCTTGACACCAAAATGACGTATATCACTGTGTTGCATCCTGACCATCATCGGAGGGTAATAATGCTTCCAAAAAGGGATCCAGGGGGTCAAATGATTAACATGAGCAATGCATTTTAGAGCAAAATAACACCGCTCAAAAATATCCCTCATATCTTGGTCTTTCAATTATACAAATTTGTTCCCAAATCATTCTGTCAGAATGTATATAGTTCGATCATTGACTGAGCAATTTGGTAATGCGACCCCAACCTGCCCAGCTCACTCAGATAGTGTTTTTGGCTGTTTTAGCTGAAGGTCCCCTAAGGTAGCATTGAGTAATAACCCGTGACAGGTTAGACATCAGCAAACCTGTCTAAATTTGATGAAACTATTCCATAATCATGTTATTTGATACTTGCTCGTTGCCATTTGAGCCTAAATACCTCAAATCACCAAGATGAGTGCCACAATCAATAACGACGGTTTGACTGGTTTATTCTTTACTATTTTTATTTCCATACTTAAATTGTTCGCCGTAAAAGAATCATCTACCACAGCGAGTTTTATTTTCAGTTTTACTGATTTTTATGGATTTTCTGTCATCCAAATGCTTCATCACTTCAACCAATCATCTAGGATCCGTGTCAGCCCACATAACATATCACACAGTTATACCAGGGGAGACAATACCGCTTATCGCATTGGGAGCCCAGATTCATTTGTGTTATGTCATCATGTTGATTCTACATTTCAGTGTGAACTTTGACATCTCAAGCCCAGAATTATTCCTGCCATGTCATCAAGTAGAATTCGCATCGAGTCTTTAACTGCCCACTTTGACATCTCTGCATAACATTGACATCACTTTGACATCACTTTGACATCACTTTGACATCACTTTGTCATCACTTTGACATCTCATAGTCGGTTCAGTACATTGAGAACACTAGCCACGACGCTGCCTAAAAAGACAGTACCGACCACTGCAGCATCTATCACTGGGTCTAACTGGTGCTGATGCCTGTGATGCTGGTGGTGTCTGTGCGGACTCCGCCGCTCCAACACTCTGCCTCCGCTCCCTCTGCTCCCAGCTGAAGATCGGCGACGCTCTTCTGCAGATTGTCTTCGTTCTTCTGCAGATTGTCGTCGTTCTTGTGCAGATAGCCGTCGTTCGGCGGCGGCAACAGAAGCACCGGACCGCCATCGCTCCTCTGGGGTTGCAGAAGCAGCGGACCATCGTCGTTCCTCTTCAGACACGACCTGTTGTACCTCCCTGGCTGGCATCATACGCAAGTTCTGTATCCCAACTTCCTGTGTAACGATACAGAATTACGCGTTCTAAAATGATTGTGACCGAAACAGGTTTTCAGTATCAAACTAGTGTTCTCAGTCTAATTCAGAAAACTGCTCTAGCCTGTCGACCAGTTTCAACTAATTTTCACTCAATGCTGCGATTGGAAGTTACTAAAACGGATTAACCTTGTATATACTATCATAAAAATAGTACCTTTTTAGTACCGTCCCATCTCATCTTGGAGTAAAAAATTAGTTGAAACTGGGCCGTATGTTGGTAATCAACCTTAATTATTAGACCGATAACTCCAGAGTTTCATTAGAAATAGGCCATGTTTTGACTTATATCTGATTGCCTGGGTGAGGGGAGAGAGCCAATGTCCAGTCGATGGTACCTATTCAGATTTATCAAAAGTGAAAGTCAAATTGGGTGGTCTTTCCATTAGAATGAGTGATACTTCACTAAAGCAAGTTATCACTAACCATCGCTCAAAATTATCACTCACTTGGTCTTCCATTTAGACAATTTCGCTCCCGAATCGCCCACTCAGAATGTTTATAATTACATCATTGACTGAGCGATTTGAAAGCGAGAGCCCTATGGGTTATTGCCCACTCACTGAGTGAGCGATCTTATTGCGATTTTGGCTGTTTCTAATTGAAAGACCCCCCTGAATCGCATTCACTTTAACTATGTCCCAATAGGTACTCTCACTGACCAGACAAAGCCTGATTCCGTCATAATCACTTTAAAGAGGTTACACTGCGAGTTTTAACGAGTTAATACACTCACCCATCCTCCCCTAGCCGCGATCCAGCCGTCATATCCGTGACTCATGAAGTAGCAGACAGCCCACTGTATAATCTTAGTTATTCTGTGACACTGACCGTGTAACATGGCGGCCTGGGACATCTGATTTACTAGCATCACCACCTGTGTAAGGGAGAGAGGCTAGAGTCAATATTGTGATATACCCTACAGCAGTTAATATTAGCTAGTGTGACTTAATGTTAGCTAGCATCACTGATAATGGAGATTCACTTAACTAAGATATGATCATAAGCTGACAGACATAAGGAAATGTTCATTACAGGAAAAGCAATGACGAAACTGAGCTAAAGGGTTTTAATGACAATCCCATAATGCAATTTAGTCCTGTTTCTTCTTATATGAAGTGGAATTTGAATCTATGATGGATCTTTAGATCGCACAAGCCATCAATCAGATGTGATGATATTACAAGAAACATATGGGAGCGAAGGTCAAAGTCAAACCATCGTTTTGTCCGTTTCAGCCTGAACATAATCTCTGTGGCCCGCTGGCATCGCATCATAGTCATGTTATGATTTAAATAGAAACCTCTCTGATTTTACAGTTGACTTGATTTTCTTATAATTGAATTCTGGGATACCGTCATTAAGAGATGATGGACAAACAGTTATTATTTCATAAACTCAATTAAACTTGATTTGGGTTATCTTATCATGTTATCTATGTGGGAAAAATTCATACGATTGAGTGCATTTGTAAGTGAGTTTCATGGGACACCTTGTGCTCCATATTCCCTCCAACTAAGCTCAACCTATGTATGAACTCGCCACACCAAGTTTGAGATCTCTGATCACCAAAATTCAGTCTTATCTAGGGTTGGCAAGTCAAATTAACTTTGAGAAATAAAAAGCTATATTTATGACCTTATGCTCTATCAATCAGAATTTCCACACGCAATCCACAATTAATTCACTTAGTAAGAGTACCATCACAAGGACTTTGGTGTGACGACCCGAGGTCAATGTTATTAATTAGGGGCGGGTACACATGAGGTACTCAGTCTAAATTGACCCTAATGATCAGAGATACACATGTTAATAGTGTAGCCTCGATGTCAGTGTGCAGGCAATCAGCTTGTTAACTCACAGCTACTAATCTGCCGAAGCTCATCTGGCCGTCCATGAAGAGATTATTGAGTACTTTAGTAAGCCCAGAGGATATGGTAGAGTCGGTACTTTCCCTGGACACGAGTAACTGAGCAGACTGTCTCATCTGCCGGGCGTTACTTTGGTCAGCCATTATCCAGTCATCTAAAAATGTTTAATACAAGTGGACATATCAATGGACTTATCGTTTTACATGCAATAGTTGACACAATAGATTATAAGATAAATGTCTATTGAGGAAGAGGCAGTGTGAATAGAAATATCACAAAGGCCTACTTTTTGTTGATAATAGGTAACTGTTGGGTATTTTCAAACCCGTCCTTCAAAAATTTACCTTCTCAAAGCAGTTTGAGCTACCTTCGATGGAATGGTGATATTAGCACCTGCTTTTAACCACCCATATGCTCCCCTCCCTTGGCCCTGGCAATCATACACTCCCAAATAAAACAGCATCGCGCGTATCAAAATCATGATCGTCAAAGTTACATCCAGACGGCAGTGTGCACACACCGAAACTTGGGTGCGCACAAGGTCTACAAATTTTGCAAGAATTATACCTAAAATAACTGTGCACGTTCAGGGAGGCGTATCAAAGAGAATTCGGCTCGGTGTCACTCACCATACTGCCTGATCCTGTCGATGATTGGTTGAACCCTTTGAGGTACTTGTTTACTCATACAATCGAGCGCCGGCACTCTGCATGATTCATCTCGCAACCTGAAACAATGAAATATATTATCAAATAAAGTATTAAATATTTAAATAAAATATTAAACATTTAAATTAAATATTTAAATATTAAATATTAAAAAAGTATTAAATATTTAAATTTTATTTAAAGTATTAAATTAAGTTTTAAATAAAGCATGATTTTTCTCTTTTCCTTTTCCTGTTTTTTCGGCACTATTCGGAAAACATTCCGCTACTGGAATGAAATAGACTGCCAATAAAAGTGTAAAAAAAAATAAATAAATAAATGAAATAAAAGATTAAAAAAATATGCAGATGTGTGCAGAGCGCGCTCAACCCTAATCAAAGCAGCTATTCCAGGTGGGCTTGATGTACTCAATGTGTTGGCTCAGATTGTTTTGGCTGGGCAGAGAGCCAATGCCAGGTTTTTGCTTTATTTTCCTGCATACTTCATATATTTCTCTCTCATCCAATCAATCAGAGCGAACACATCAGTCAGGCTTGAATTGGAGGGTCAGATGACTCTCTGGCAAACTATCAGAACTAGAGAACCAACTACATGTTCGCTAAAGTTTATATTATATTATTATTATATTATATTATAGATTAGGGTGGGTAAATGTTAGCTAGCTTTAAGTTTAGCTATTTCAAGCATCTTCAAAACTGCGAAATTTTCCTTCTGTAAATACTTCACTCCTTTAGGGTATATGAACATTGTGTCCATTGTGTAAACTCCCACCCCCCCCCCCCCCCCCCAATTATGCCATTATTTCTTTGGCACATCATGGAAAACATCCACCCAAGGGGATATTGTCTGCGGAATACAATAGTGTATATATATATATATATATATATATATATATATTAACATCAGTAACAGCAGTAACATTAGTAATAATAAATAACTTTAGTTATTTGATATATAGTTTAACATGAGTTATTAAATAACATAAGTAATAATTTAAAATATTAGAAATAATGAATTGTTGCTGACAATAAAAGTATTATATATATTATATAACATGTAATGACGCAGGCATACGTTTTTTCTTTTTTTAAGCACTTTTATTGGCAGTCTATTTCATTCCACTATCGAAAAAAAGAGGAAAAGGAAAAAACGAAAAAAAGGAAAGCTCTTGAGAATGAAGATTAGTTCAAATGGAAATAGATTATTTGCAAACTCACTGTTTTGTTCGAAACCATGACATACCTGGCGTGAACGTAGGCTATGAACACATCTTTTGTGGTCAGTCGCTTGTTGCAGTCGCTTGTTTCAGCGGCCATCTTTGATGTTATTTCCTGCCCCGCGTCTTCTGCTCGACTGCTATTTAATTCATTACCAGCTTGTTTACCTTGGTCTTAACTTTCAACCAGTCACTTAATAGCATCTTATTACATCACTGTTTTCTGTGTATTATTCTATTCCAGCCTTGACCTTCACTTCAATTCACTTGAATGTACTTTGGTGCTCACTACAAGTAGGGAAAACTTTAATGACATCTCGAATGTAATGCTCACAGAGTTAGCTAAATAGATCAAACTCATTAGAGGGACAACAAACATCTTTGGACACTTAATAGGGCATGTTTAGAAAGCCTTATAAAACATTTGAAATGATGAATTATTGACAACATTATATATACCATATATAATATAATATATAATAATATTATAATAATATAATATTTGCTGTCCGTCTAGGTAGACGATGACTGCACCGAGGTGCGGCATAGGAAGAGGTTTATAGTGACGACTAGGTTTCCGAGTCGTCAGTGCCACTTTTCAACCACTGACAGCTTTAACCCAGCGTGAAGCATAGCGCTACAAGGCCGGAGCTGCAGTGGTTGATCACAGCATCCTCCTGTATAGAGCTATACCATAAAGGAGGGTTCTTTAATCTGCATGCACGATGGTGTTGTATATACAGAAGACCTCCATTATTTATAGTCCTGATCCGAAGGGACTGTGTGATCAGTCAAAGTCGAAACAACTTTCGGTCCCGGACGGGGTTTGAACCCACAACCGGCTGGTCAAGTGGCAGATACGCTAACCACTGCCACTGCGCCAAACTGACTACATATTAGCTGCAACTTGAGTCTCTTGATAATGTCAAGCAGAGGTTTACCTTGATTCCCCCCCTCGGCGAAACATACTCAACCTGCATTGGAAAAGTTATGATATTGTCCTACTATCAGTGTAATTCGCACTAAACTAAACAGCCCTGATTTCCCTTCGCACAAGGATTCAAGGACAATATCCATATTGACCTGACTGCTCGACGAAAATAATCAGACAACTCCAACTTCCGAGGCCGCCCCAACCCTCCTCATCATCATTATTATCCTTGATACAATGCAAAGCGTCAAAGAGAACAAAGACTAAAATAGTATAATTGCAGGGTCATCCCCTCCCCTCTCTTATGCAAGTGGATACAGTATTGAGAACTAAGGCTTTAAAAAGTGACATTTTTCAATTTTTTTAGGCTTTATTTTGATAACACTTCATGCCACAAGATGCAGTATCAGGTATCTTTTCTCCGCGAACTAGGGACGCAACTTAGAACGCCCCGTCAGACATAGTGTCCTTCTTCTCTCTGGTTCCGAGCTAATTCTTATTGACAATGTCTAAAGAGAATGTTATAGCTAACGGCCATCATCCCTCCAATCATTCCTAAAGCCAGGAACAATGAGGGCATCATCACATCATTATACTGAGCTAGAGCGGGCAGTATCCTACCGAACCCTCCACCAGTCGCTCCTCGGAAGTGTGCCGGCATCGCCATCTAAAACAAAGTAGTGGAATTTTGATTAAATTTGATTGTGAGACAAATTGGACGGTTTCAACACAAGCTATTACCAGATTAATACGCTGTACCATACGAAAGTACAGCCTGGTTTTGTCAAGGTCTACACAACCATATTGTAAACAAAAGTGACACTGTTTGACCAAATTACTTCACTAAATCGCACAAGAGGTTTTCGCTAGCCTCATCGAGGACAATGGATCAATATACTTTGCCCACAGGATTATCCCACCCTAAAATGGTATCGAGGCTAGATCTAGGCAACCCTTCCCCTATAGACCACCAAGGCTTGTTACTGCTGGATACTGCTAGCTCCCCGATGAAAGATGTGACTATTGCCATGTGTCAAATTAGGGCTGGACCACGTCCAAAAGAGATTTTTTATAGGCATGCAAGAATTATGCATCTGATAGATGTGCCAAGACAGTAAATAGATATGCGTCATGGTATGAGTATGGTCTCCGACATGGTAACCAAGGTCAAACTTTCCTAGAGTACTCACCCATCCACCAGAGGCAGCGATCCACTCGTCAAAGAAGTGAGCTCTAAAGTAACAGGTACACCAGTCTATGAGCTCTACTATTCTGCTTGAGTTACACCGTCTCATAGCTATGATCGCCAACTCACTCGTGAATATTATTATCTGTGAAATATAGCAACACGATGCCATTATGTTTGATATTGTTATCTGGGTGACTTAAAGCGTGAGTGGAAACTTTAAAAATTAGATTTCACGCCTGAGGTCTTGATAACAGATTTGCATGGGTGAGTCTATGAATTTGTTTATGATCCTCAATTAGCAGAATTTGTGTTGTTGTTATATGGGAGCATACACCAACCCGCCATGTCGCAAATATGTTAAAATGTTGGAACTGTTGTACAAAGGACAGCAAACAGTAAGGCTGACAATAAGAGCCTATCGACCAGTCTCCAGATTTAAATTAATTACTTACACTGAACCTAGCTAATGTTGCGGCTCTGATTGGGTGGTGAGAGGAAGCGACTCAATGCTACTTTCCTGAAAGTACCTATTGGTACATAATGAATTTCCCACCCAACAGCCAATCAGATCAGAGACAACACATTGGTTACACTGTACCTCTAACTTACCACGGACAGCCTGCCCCAGTTAACTCTGTGATCTACGAACATCTCATTGAGTACTCCGTTGTACTGATCTCTGGCCACTTGAGAGTTACACCCAGATATACCCTCAGCTGCATTGTGTATGTGATTTCTGTGTTCTGTGTCCAACATCATGTGGCATTCTGTGCGGAGAACAAACATAAATGCTAAATACAAACAGGCTATGTCATTAAGTATCAATAAATGTGGGACGGAACAATTTCTCGCTTGTCAAAGCACAAGTGAAGAAAGGACGGGTTTGTGGTTTGGTGATAATCGTCAGTGTTGCAACGCTTGGTATTCAATGACCGCGTACACCTGATGTTACACAATCTGAATTCTTCTGATGTAATTTAAAGATATTTACATATTGGGTGTACATTTTTGCAGCTAGTTACCCTTTTTAGTTAGGAGTGAAGTATTTGTGGGCGAAAAAATTGACCATTTCACGTCAGCTTGAAATAGCAAAGTTTCAGGCTAGCTAACTTTTCATCAACCTCTACCCTTCATATAGACTCCCTTCACAGTCAGCCCAAATTTTGTTCTAGCTAGCATTAAGCCACCCTAAGACTAGCAAGAATAAACTCTAGCTATTATTTACTCCACTAGGATAGTTAAAAAGTAAACATAGCTCACCAAACTCCCTGATCTGTCTGACAGCCGGTAGGTCACTCTCATCAAACCTGCTCTGTAGAGATCTGAGAATCTGGGCTCTGTTCCCGTCATAACCAGCCTCTCTCAGCCTGTCAGAGTGAAACAAAAGTCAATACAAGACCAGCAGATGATATCTTATCTGACTCACCATGGCTTTGAAGCAATCCACACAGTGACAGGGTATTATACTTAGATCATAACTTCAATTGAGGTACAAGTTGTACGGTTTGTAGAATGAATACAGTCACTTCCTTTAATCAGGTCAGATGGTCTACTTAATCCCCCCTCTAAGTTCCCCTATTGCTCAACCAGAGACGCTGACATTGGTGTCCGTGAAATGTGAATACAATCTTTGTAAAATTATTCTCTGCAGATCATCAACTAGGCTGTGCTGAATGATAAATGTGGAGTCAGTCATCAAGGTCCCAAAATCCTCAATTTAATCTCATCTTACCGCCCTTTGACATAAGTGATGACCACATCCTTGGTGTTAGGTCTGGCTGGAGTGCCTGTTCCTGATCCCGATGCCATATTGTCTTCTCTCCGGATGTTATCCCTCCTCACTTCACAGGCTCCCGCACCCGCTTTAACCAGACCACTCGGCCACACTGTACCCTACTACTACAACTTAGGCATTGAGATCGAATAAAATTTACGGAATTCTCAACAATCAACTGTTGGAATTTACCCAAAGCACATTTTTGATCATATTTAATCCGGCTTGCTTAAATTCCAGCTCAAGCAGTATTATCAAAGTTTCAAAGAATCATCACTTCATCAAGAACTTGCAGACCAATTATCGACAACTAAAATGCCCAAATGCTGTAATCATAATTGTTATTATTATATAATAGGCGTTTGAATTATATTTTTTGCTTTGTTTATTGAACCATTATTCGCCAGTCTAGCTGACAGAAGAAAAACAGAGTTGACCCAAAAAGCGATTACTCATGATCGACTCAATACTAATGAATTGTCTTAGTTTAAGTTGGTAGATATCTTAATACTCCAGCAAGTTTTATCAGCCTTTTTTTCCTCAGCTGTAGCTGACGGGGCTGCAGCAGCCTCTTTCTGTTCTTGTGCAGCCGGAGGCGCTGCCTTTGCGCTTGACGCCGTGGCAGCAACAGCGGCGATGTTTGGTTGGGAAGCTGATATTCCCTGCAGAGTTTTGGATGTTCCCGGCTGCACATCTATTGCTTCTGATTTAGAGTTAGCGGGCTCCTTGCGCATTACAAAGCCGCTAGGTACTACTTTGGCTGTTGAGGGAGCATCAAAGACAACCTGAGTGCTGGCAGGCTGCTCAGGCTCCTGTTTAGCCTCATCTTTCTCAGGTTGAGTTTCAGCTACTGGAGCACTCTCTTCCTGTGGCTGTTGGGTTTGCTGGGGTTGCTGGGGTTGCTGGGGTTGCTGAGACAGTTGTTCACCTATGACTGCCTTTGCTATACTGCCGAGTACACTACCGAGGTTTGCCATGTCTAGTTTGATCCCCTTGCCCTCACAAGGAGGTTGTTTATCTTTACACTCTGTTTGACACATCATTTCGCACTCAAGGTTGGTCTGCAAAAGAAAGCATTAGTGAGAAACTTAGGATGAAGCGAGACATTTTCAAGTCCTAATCTATGTAGTCACTGTAAGAACCGAAAAAGTTTCTTCACATTTAAAAGGATATGCCAAATATCTCAGTGGAGTGGCAAAATGGCGTTGCCACATATACAACTCTTCTTCCCGAAAGCCCAGACTCATCCAATCACCAGTAGTACTTAGCAATTTGACCTAGCTGCAGGCAAATCAAAAAGCGAGGACAAGGCCAATTAAGTTTGTTTTGTTTGTGAACAGTTTCCAGCTCTTCAGCAGTAGTTAAAAGTACTCACCCAGCCACCCTTAGCTTGAACCCAGGCATCGATGTTCTTCTCTCTGAAGTAACAGACACACCACTCTATGAGATCCTGTATTCTCCTTATATTCTCGTGCTCCATGGCATTCTCAGCTAGTACTCCTGTCACCACCAACAGCTAAACGAAAGAGAGGAAGGAATTTTATAGCTATTCAAATTGTTGAATTGATGTGGCATGGGCAAACAACAACGAATCAACAGAATTTCTGTGACAACTATTAGTTTCGGTTGATCATAATTATGAACACTTAGTATATTCTGACTGGCTTTTGAGTGGAATACCAGTTATAAATGTCTTGAGCTTAGTTTTACCCTGCCGTTCTTCTATCAATATTTGCAGAAATGAATTCTCACAGTACACCAGATAAATCGCACTCACCATCACGACTCGTGACCAGTCGACTTTGTTAAAGATTCGGTTGATTGTTTTGGTGAATCTAAGGAATCCCTCTGATGGTACATTGAGTACTCGGTCATCATTAGTCCACACTGCCTCCTCTATATCCGCTCGGTCACAGTAATCTAAGTTCTTCTCTTCTTTAATATATCAAGGTTAGACAACTTTTTAGACCTATCAGTGTTATATAATGTAAGTTATCAATACCTGCACATTTCATCATGCAGTTCAATTAGATTGCAGCTCGAGAAAGAGATGACATTTCATTGTAAAATCTGATAGTTTGAATTGGAACTAGGGTAACAAGTGAGCGGTGATCTCGCAAATTCTCTCTGAAAACTAACCATATTCCAAGATGGTGTTGATGAAACAATGCTCATCGTAGTTGACAGGCGTCTCCAAGCGAGCCAGCGCTTGTCTCAACAGGGTGTTATATTTGTTACGCTGCAATCTGCAAGAAAAATTATCACAATGTATGAGAGTAAGCTTTAAATTAAAATGAAAGCAGATCGATAACAACTACTAACTGTAAGTTTGCCATGGGAAAAATTCAGCGAAAGATTTGGTGAGATAACTCGACCATCATTTAGAACGGTAGGGATTAAGATGGGGCTATTACATCAATATTTATTAGTACGAAAGAATAGATGATAATGGACAACACAAAAGATGAATGTTTGTGTATGCAAATGGTAACTGAACTGAAAACTGAAAAAGTGGAACACTAAGTACTAGCAGTTGAACAATCTAACTTACCTCCTTCTGACGAGGGCTACGATGATATCTCTGAGTCCTGGCTCTGGTTTGTTCTGATTGCAATCGCCTCTGACACCAGCCATGATTTCTTTTGCTTATTTTTTTGTTTTTTTTGTACTAAAAAGTTATTTTTGTTTGAAACAGGCGCACGGTTCAGGGCTTAAACTTCAATTGAATTGCTGTGACGTCACAGCATAAATTGTTGACATTCCAGCGTTGAGTTGTGTGTACTTATGGTCAAAAACAAAACTTGATGACAGACAACTTCCAATTTAATGTCTGTGAAACTGCTCATTATCAGAACCGTTGTATGATGCTATTTTGATTATTATACGGGTTATTAATCAATAACAATTTTTGAGCGACCCCTTAAAACCCAAATCCTCGAATAATGAAACACTGCAAACTATCTGTTGTGTTGCATTCTAAATAATTAGTTAACCACACATTTATCACTGGGGTTTTCTCCACCACATTCTTCACTTCATTTAATTATCATGAAAGAGCTCATGGAGACTACACATCATGATAGAGCTCATAGAGACTACACATCATGATAGAGCTCATAGAGACTACACGTCATGAAACTAAGATACAACCAAGGTCTATTGAAATGGCTATATAATCAGATTATAAACTAAATCTGTTGAACAGGGGGACTTTTAATTAAACTGAACGATGCTATTTCAACCAAAATATATGGTTATCAAATTAGGCGAAAAAGTTCAAACACAATGAGTGAGCGATTTGTTATCGGTCCTCTAGCAGGCATTACTCGCCAAGCAATGACAATCAGATATGGATTTTGGCGGTTTTCAATTCAAAGACCCCGTATATAGTGTTACTGGAATCAATCAGGGACAGAAGTTGTAACGCTCCTACTACTACTAGGACAGCGTCACCCCATCAGACTATAGCCCTACTTCTTTAGCGACTATTCAGAACAAGGCGATAATACTGTTATACTGATTTTTATTTGTTTTATAAACAGTAAAATCTTTCTTCCTTCAACCTAAGGTCTCTGATTGTAAATCATATAATATGAGCTAAAAAAAGGAGCCGCTTAGTCATTGCTCAAAGAAGTGAGTCTTAGCGAGACCCCAATTTTATCTTAATTCTCCATATTGAAGAGTTTTCAAGCTCCTCCGCAAAATCTTTGAACACGTTCACTTCTTTCTTGAGATTTTTGATTGGATCCTGACTTAGTTCTTCCTCTGGTATCTGCGTGCCTTCCTCAGTGAATCTGTCAGCCTCAGACTTAGCCATCCTAAGCTGGGAAGACTTGACTATCGTTGGTTTGACTTGCGACGAACTGTTATCTGTCGTGGATTTAGTACTGCTTTGGCTCACGGTTTGCTTGAGTTTTGATGGAGATGGCGCTCCGAGCTGACTCACATCCGATTTCTTCAATTCCACACCCTACAACACATGCCAAGTTCAGCCGTCATTTTATGTTTACATAAGCTGCAAACATGCTCATGATGCTCAAAATTATGTGACACACTAATAACTTGTGATTGCTATTAGATGGCAGCATACAAACAGTTTTAGAGGGGGGGCATTGGGGGCCGTCACATGGGGACAAGAGTCTGGGGGACTCAGACTAACAAACAGTGGTTCTCTTAATCATTCTATCAATCATTTATCCCTTCAATGATGAATAATACTTACATGTACTGGACAACATGTGTCAGGTTCTACTCTCGGGAGACCTTTGGAGGACTGAGTAAGTCTTGTTGATGGTCCATTACCATCTGCCTCTGACGGTGTGGTCACTACATACTTTACTCCAGACCTTGCTGCTGTCCTACTGATATCTTTTTGTAGGTTGAGAAGGGAGCCACTGATAGTCTCATCTATTGCAGGCTCGGATAGGATATCTTTGATCAGCAGATCGATTTCTGCCGCTGGATCCTGCTCTGGCTTACTTGAAGTCGCTATTGGTTGACCAAAATCTTGTTGCTGGCTTTGCGACAGGTTAACCCCCTGCTCCTGACTGGCTGCTCCGATCCTTTGCTGTTGATTGGAAGATGTATTCACAACCTGCTGCTGACTTGACATGGCAAAGTCCTGTTTTTGACTGACTTGACTGAAAGCCTGTTGTTGACTTTTAGGCATACTGATTCCTTGCTGCTGTTGGCTGGCTGCCCCAAAGCTATGCTGCTGTTGGCTTGATGCACCAAATCCTTGGGACTGATTTTTAGTCATATTCACTCCCTGCTGACTAGGAATTGTTGAATCCTGCTGTTGACTGGGCTGACTGAAGCCTTGTTGTTGACTGGGCTGACTGAAGCCCTGTTGTTGACCAGGCTGACTGAAGGCCTGTTGTTGACTGGGCTGACTGTGGCCCTGTTGTTGACTGGGCTGACTGAAGCCCTGTTGTTGACTGGGCTGACTGGAGCCCTGTTGTTGACTGGGCTGACTCATGCCCTGTTGTTGACTGGGTTGACTGAAGCCCTGCTGTTGACTAAACTGACTGAGGCCCTGTTGTTGACTGAGCTGACTGAAGCCCTGTTGTTGACTTTTAGGCATATTGATTCCCTGCTGCTGTTGACTGGCTGCCCCGAAGCCTTGCTGCTGTTGGCTTGCTGCACCAAATCCTTGGGACTGATTTTTAGTCATGTTCACGCCTTGCTGGCTCGGAATCGTGAAACCCTGTTGTTGACCGGGCTGACTGAAGGCCTGCTGTTGACTGGGCTGACTGAGGCCCTGTTGTAGACTGGGCTGACTAAAGCCCTGTTGTTGGCTGGCCTGAATCAAGCCCTGTTGTTGACTTTTAGGCATATTGATTCCCTGCTGTTGCTGGCTGGCTGCCCCAAAGCCTTGCTGTTGGCTTCCCTGATTAAAACTTGGCTGCTGGCTGGGGCTGGCAAAATCTTGCTGTTTGCTTGCCTGATCAAAGCCTTTCTGCTGGCTAGGAATGGAGAAATCTTGCTGTTTGCTTGCTTGACCAAACCCTTGCTGTTGACTAGCTGCGTTGATGCCCTGTTGCTGACTTGCTATGTCAAAGCCCTGCTGTTGACTAACTGCGTTGAATCCTTGTTGGCTTTGTTGCTGCCCTTGCCCACCGTTATGCTGTTGTTGACTGACAAATCCAACCGCCTGGAGATGACTGTTTCCTCCAATACATTGCTGCTGACTGACCATTCCAGTACCATGCTGTTTGCTGGCCACTCCTGATCCAACCATATGACTGGCACCTCCAACTAGCATACTCTGCTCTATTCTTGCCGGATTTGGCATACTGTAGTCTAGCCTTGCAGGTTGTCGCATACTCATGTCTGTTCGTACTGGTCCAGGTATACTTGAGTCATACTTGGCTGGACGTACCATAAGTTGATCCTGCATTATTCTTGGTGCTGGCATGCTCACCTCTTGTCTAACTGGAGTTGGAGTAAAGGCACCTCCTCTGACTGGGCTAGAAAGTGCTACTTCTGGTGGCAACTGCGGTTGCTGGGGTTGAGGTGCAGATGGTGCCGTGCTGATGTTGCCCTTCACCCTTATGTCATTATTCTCTTCCCTTCCTTCGTTTGGAATCTCCTGCTCAGTAGCTGAAAAGTCTATGTTAGGAGCGTCAGCATTTCCCTGTTCATTAACTGGGTATGATGAAGGCTCCATAAAGACGTCATTATCTTGCTGGCGTTGTGTTTGGGCAGGGTTTTGTGAAGAGTTCTTCAGTTGCACCAGTACTTCCTACAATAATTTAGGAGACAGGCAGGTCATCTTTGGGATGGAAACATTCCAGCAAATGTTATTGGCTTATGACTTGTGGCTATGACTTTGAATTACAAACAAACTTGTCTACAGTCATTGGTTTGGGCTGCACTGCTTTCTAATCTTGTGAGGCTGTCAGGGACATCAGTTTCTTTGTGCTCTTACCATTGTTGTTCCAATAACTAATTGTAAACTCACCCAGCCGCCCTTAGCTTCTATCCAAGCATCAATAAAGTAATGTCTGAAGTAGTCTCGGCTCCATATCAGGTACTCCTTTACCTCCCATGTGTGACTGAAACTCAGAGCTCTCTCAGCAAGGGCTGCCACAATCACTGCAACCTACAACACATCAGAAGCATGTCAATCATCACAATGGGTAGCTACACTCAATACGACTGCAAAGTCAGAAGAAGCTTGTCAGTCAGGTCTTCACTGGTATTCCAATAAATTCCAATAAAGGGGGTAAAGGTTGATCCGTTTTTGTCCTCATGCTGCAAAAGTTTTATTCGAGAGGCGTAAAATCTTTGTTTCTTGATTTTGCAATACCACCCCCATTATATCGGTTCTGCCTGACTAACCAATGACCTCCCAATGTAGGGAGTCCATTGATAGGATAGATAAAGAAACAGGAATCATCCTGGCAAATTTTCAGCTCTTTCTCTCAACCAGATTCATACTCACCATCACAATCTTACTCCAGTCAATAGTTTTTTCGCTGAAAATCTTCTCATCCAGCAGCTGATTAAAGTTTTTCTGTCTGCAGGGCACTGTCTGGTTGAGGTCTCTCTTGAATTGTTCTACCACAGCTACATTCCTGTAGTCACAAAGTAGCTCTGTCTCTACAATATATAGAAATGATCCACTATCTGGTGACTTTTGACTTAGAAATAATGATTGAATTTCTTTGGCCGAAAATTTCCAACCAAGGCCCCTGACGGCAGTGACAGCACCATCATTATTTAAATGAAAATTTAAAAACAAACTGTGTTTTAAGAATAAGCAAGCCCTTTGTGGTTGATAAAACACAGGGTGCTGGGTAATGCTTATGCTTTTTTTCTGAATATCACCCTACAGCACTATATTAGCCTGAAACCAATCACCTATCTTTGATGCCTGTAGCACCATCTGACTCTATCACGAAGCCGAAAGGCCGTTAAGTGGCAGTCTATTGGGATAGGCTGACAAGACTGTAGGTTCATGATGAAGTTTAGAGTGAGAATATGAGTCTGAGCCCACAGACATACTGACACAACATCAGCAGAGAGGGCCTACTTAGACATTAGTACTCACCAAACTCTCTCAGTACTTGTCCTAGGTTAGTACCGGAATGGTCTACCTGTATGCACAGACCTGGCCCTGTGTACCAGCCACAGTTAGCCTGCGTCAACCTGCAAATAAAATTATAAAATATATAATAATATACCTTTTATTTTCTATTCAGTGCCCCATTCGAGACCAATGGGATGACACAACTCATCTATTTAGCACACCCTCGAACTAGGTAAGGGTGGGCAAGCTGGGTTTATTTATGTATGAAGAGCTCACTTCCATTAGCAGCATGGGTAGTGACCGGAATTCGAACCCGCAACTCTCAGATTGAGACGCCCGAACCCCAACCACTACACCATCCTGCCACCCAATACATAGAACACACACACAAGCTACAAAAGTTACCAATGTCACTGTAATGAATTATATGAGTCCAACATGGTACAGCAAGTCAGGTAAGTATACGTAAGGCTGGTATGGTCTAGGCTGATGCTAGCCAGTCTTGACAAGCTTTGTTTTGTGGGGGGGGGGGGGGGGGAAGGGGGAACCCACAACAAATGTTTATTGTAATAGGGTAAGTAAAATTATGTCTGCTGGATGATAGTGGTCTAAGCATCAATCGAAAATCAAATATTTTGCAGAGCTTTCCACGTTGTATTGATCAGGTGTACCTACCTTTGTTTGGTGTGTGACGCGATGACATCCCATGTCGTGGCCTGCTGTTGCATCATTTTCTTCTCGTGATTTAAGCTTTGTCTCCCCTGAAAACTATTCAATATGGTGGATTCTTCCCTCAATGTTGATGGCTTCCTGAATGATTTGTCCCTTGTCACTTGTGCCTTCCTCACGTGGTGGTCTGTGCAGATGTTGCCTGCCTTCAATCCCTGATAGATCCCTGCTCTATGATGCGTATTAATACACCACCTATACCACCTGTGATCTAAACCATCGCCTACTTTTTGTCTGTTAGTAGTGTACACGGGACTCCTGTGATGATTGAATGAGTTCATGATTGTCTACATTGTCTGAGCGCAACGTAGCGAGGGAGGCAACTTGCAACTTGACCTGGTTTAAAGTACATCTATCCATTTAGAGATGGATGAGTGCTTCGCCGCTAGATAAGAAAATATTTTGATTGTGTCATTTAAAAAGGGCGAAAGAATAGTAAAGCCGTCACACTCTTTACCATTCTTTCACCCCTCTTAAATGACTCAATCAAAATATTTTCTTAGCTGACAAGACTTTAGAAGTTTTGGAACCTGCATAGGGTTTGAAAACGGGTTTCATTTTATGGTAGACACGCATAGAGATGTACAACTACAACTATCTCAACTATCTCAGATAAAAGGAGGAAAAATTAGGCCTTCTCTCTCACACTTTATTCTGTAATCATATTAAAATATAAAATATATCACCGTTTATTACTTTTTACCAACACAGTGAAAGGAAGAAAGCAAATTGTTACCCACTTCTTTTGCAATTACACTTTTTTTCAAACACAGTTACAACAAATTATGAGGACACAATGATGACAATTACACAGCATCCCAGTGTTCAGATGTAGCCTTTTAACTCAGGTAGCTGTGATATAGAACATGGCTAGTAGGCACGTTAGGGACGCCCCCACTCTTCTGATGACCTTCTGCTGTCTCTCAGTCTCTCTCTCCTCTTCTTCTCTTCTCTCAATCTCCTCCAAGTGCCTCACTAACTCCTTCTGTGAATAAAGATTAAAATGAATTATCTATTCATGTTATTATTATTATTACTTAAATTTTATGTGTTTATAGTAGGCTTCACGGTTAACAGCAAGACCTATTTTCAAAGAGATGATTGGTGGGTTTGTGCGCTGAAGCTGAGTTATAGTCTAATTGATCGGCAATCAACTTAAAGTCAACCTTTACTCTGGCCGGCCGTTGGGCGCGGGGCAAAAGTCTGGTGGGCTCAGACTAACTCTGACTCAAAGAGAAAGGCTGCTCAAAGCCGCCTGAATAGATTCACCTGTAAAGGGATTCCCCATTTTGCATCATAATGAACACCTAATTGCAACAAAACTAGGGCAAGATAACTTTTGAACTAACCATAACTCAATTGGAAAGCAACTGCTGAGAATTTCAATTTCAAATAGTAGCTATTGCTATGTAGTTCTAATTTTACTGTATTTTAGCTGAATTTAATTGAGTTTTATCATATCAAAGAACCGTTGATAATTCTCTAAACACACGAGAAAAACTGCTGAGCTGATAATATCGGCAAGTTGCTAGTGTGATTGTTTTATCTGTCGATGAGAGGATGATTCTATCCCTGTGACTCACCCAGCCACCTTTATTAGAGATCCACTTATTATAATGTTTAAAGAAGACTTGTTGACCCAGAAAGACCATATCTGATATCAGGGTCTCATCAACCTCCATAGCCATGATGCATAGTCTCACTACAGCTATCACCGTCTGCCAAAATGATGAGCGAGCAAAAAATAACAGTGAAGTGATTTTCGAAAAGAGCATCTGGTTGGTATAATGAGCATACCCAACCAACAGCATGATATTCATATATTTGAAGGTGAAAAGTTTTAGCAACCTAACTCAAAGGTTTGACAGAAGTAGTGCTATGATCTCTGACTTGTCTTTAAAGTCGGTTAAAATCCCAAGGTCTATCTCCGACTGGAAACTGAGAAATGAGGTGTTTTAAGAGGGAAGCCACATTATTTGCATGCAAGCGGGAGCACACCTGAAGCACCGATAGAACCCAGTTTTTAGTCGTCTGCCGCAGATTTAAAACACAGCACCTCCGAACATTTGTGTGTTGGAGGGCACTCACCCTTATCATCTGAGCTACCTCCTACTTTTTCACCCATCGAAGTAAGAATACTATAATTACCATAATGACAATCTCCCAGGTTTTCCCACTGTTGTAAATTCTAAACAAGGAGCGCATCATAGACCAGAATTGTTTGTTTCTGGCGTACTCCTCACTCCTCAGGTCTATTCTCTCTGTGCAGACCGTCAATCTATAGTGATGGTCCTTATTTGTCTCATACATTCGACCTAGTAAGATAATAAAACTGAACTTGTTACAATGTAACCACAATGCAACAGAAAACTGGTGTTCAAACACATATCAGATCAAATTGATATATAATATATCTCGCATCATCATTGCACTATGGTCAGCAGTGTAGTTGTCATCATCTAATCGAGTGGGCTTTGATACAGGTTACAGCATGACCAAAGGGCGCAGCGCCAAAGGGTGGGTCAGGGAGCGGGAATTTAAATGTATCAGAAAACAATAATCTAAACAGTGAGGAAGTTGCTACACTCTTGACTAACAACTGAACTAGAGTCTGTGCCCCATAGGCACTGGTGGACAGAGCAGAGGAAATCATCAAGGTTCTTTGAGACCATGCACCCATGGATAAAAAAATTAAATCCCCTTTTTCACAATAATAATTTTAACAACCTGTCAAACCAAGCATTTTTTCATAGTGACTTCTGTTATAAGTGTGTACCAAGAAGAACAAGAACACCTTCCTGAAAATTTATCCGCCAGTAGTTAGAGTAATTAAATCCATTTATAACCTACCGAGAGATCGCATAGTTTTCTGTGACTCAGTCGGTTCTTCAGGCAGCTCCCAGAATAATCTCTTGAGTGTCTCATACTGAGTTACGTCATAACCAGCCACTGTTAATCTGGTGGGACAAAGGATATTATGTATATCACGTTATAAAATTTGTAAAAGGCTGATATCACCTTAGTCGTAGTTTGAACCTGATTTCAAAGGCCTGGTGAGGGAAGGGAACTGTGCGTCAGTTCAAGTAAACAAAAGAGGTCATCTTTAACAATATAAGTATCCGATTCATAAACCATGAAACAAGAGAATATAAGATTATTTCCAGATTGCACTCATTTCGAGTTTCTCCCCAGCCGAAACAGTAGAGTCTCACTGGGAGAGAAGCGTCTCATAATTCAGGCAAATTAGATTATAAAAGTTTAACCAAAAGCATCCTTTATTGAACATGACTGCTATTATAAAATTACCTTAGCCAGTAGTAACTGCTTAGCTACTTACCCACTTGCTAGACATACCCAGAGGATGATAGATATAGGTACAGATTATGTTACTCACAAAAGAAAAAAGTTAGTTAAGAAGAAGTCTACCTAACTGTGTAAAAAACTCTGCACCCTCCCATCTTGCTCACCATTGCGCATCTACCTTGAATTACCCACCTAAACTGAAGATAGTGTAACAGTATTTGTCTTGTGGTAACACAATCCTCATTCCAGTTGGCCATTTTCTGTTCGTAACAAGGACTCCATGAGTCAAGCTGCGACTCTGTCACGCATACACTCTTCTCTTGGCCCGGATCTAGCGGTAGCTCTGAGATTTCAGTGCTTTTAGTTTCAAGAGACTCAAATTCCCTATCGGTATCAGTATCATCGTCACAGCTCGGTTTTATTTCCAGTATTTTAGATAGATTTTTGTTGCAGCCTGTTTCTCTTGCGGCTGACTTGTTTTGTGCACTGCTGTTGATTTGACCTTGACACTTCAAGACCCTGACCTTTTGATCTTGGCAAAGTTCTGATGAAGTGCTACAGACACATTCCAAAGATGCAGCGCTTAGCTGTGGCTTTTGTAGCAATGTGCATGAAGATCTTGAGCCTTCTGGCTTTGCGTCGTGGTATAGCTTTTTGACTCTCGCTTTGAGCTGGTCGCTGTCCATCTCCTGCAAAGTTTTCCCCTCACATTTCAACTCTGTTTGGTCTTTGAGTCTCCGCTCACATTTCAACTCTGTCGGCTCTTTGTGTTTTTGCTCACATTCTACCTCTGTTGTTGGTGGCTCTTTGAGTTTATGAGGGGATGTTTTACCACGCTTTGAACGCATATTTCTCCTGATGATAACTCTCTCTATCTCTGCTTGCTGTTTTATTTTTTACATCTTATGTGCATCCTTGCAGATATCCTTATCACTCACATAGTCATACAAAGGCTAGTCCAGCTAGCAGAATCGTTTGTATACGCTGCCGACAGCATGTTGTCAGCATGGTCCTCTCACTGGTGGAGATTGTTAGAAGTAATGTTGGTAACGCAATGTCGTTTCTAGACTCCACAATTTACTCACAATACACCCTAGAAGAGTAAAGTAGTATCACACAGGCTTGATAAAGCCAAATTCAAGCTTAGCTAACCCTTACTTGGCCACTTTACTTGATTTAGGCTTCCCCATTAGCTTGTCAAAATTTAGTGTCACGTCAAAACTAATAAAAACTAAAAACTTATAATTAATTTAATCAATTAGAGTAATACCGAAGATAATCATGATGTATTGCGATGTTTATATTTTGTTTATTTTGAAACAGTTGAAACAATATCACCTCAATCTTATATTTGAAGTTGCACACCTTTTAAAACCAGGAAGAATGGTAAAACATGTGACCAGACTGCAGACCAATCAAGATCAAAGATATGGTTTTAAAAAATCAAATGAAGCGACTCAAAAATAATGTTCCATCCAATGATCATTCGATCAAGCATTGTCTCTACACTAGTATCCTGTACTAGACGGCCCCCGACTTCAAATGTAAGATCTGAGTCTATATTTGCACCCAGAGCTCGGGCTATTAGCCTCAGATCATCCCCAGGCATAGTTGAGGTCAGGAACTCCACCATAAGCATTAATAACCCCAGGATTTCTCGAGATTCAGATAAAAACCGACGGGCTGAAAAACAAAAGATTAAATTATAAATGATTGCGGCTGCATCAAAACTTTGATATTAATGTATGCAATTTAATTTTATCCAACTCGATTAAATTTTAACAAATGCCACGGGTTTGCAGAGTCGTATTGATGGTAAAAACCATTGAACATTTCGCATAATGGTATAGTAAATGTGTCTATTGCGACAATTAAAAAATCCCCTTCTCAGTCTTGAAACTTGAACCGAAATACTAACTTTGGGGTAAAGCTAGAGAAGTAAGGTCTGTGCTCTGTGAGTATGGATTTCACATCTCCTTTTACCTGTATTGCTAATGTTTCTTTCCCCTTGATTAGGCCTAGATGTAATACTGTCCAAACTAGCATCAGTTTCTACATTAGCTCGGGCTTGTGTTGGGGCCAGCTCTGTATAGCCCCTAATTGGTTCCGATATCTGCTGTATTGTCTGCAAAGGTGTCTCTACCTCCTCCACAGCTGGCTGATTTGGATTTGGTAGCTGCACTACAACAACATCTGGTCTCTCCTCAGAGGCAGAGCCTTGCAGCTCACCGGTAACATCAGCTTGGTGGACTTCAATACTCTCTATATGTGGTCTTATTGGTTCTCCGCCCCTTCTAGCTGTCCTAAGGGGCCTAACTGTATGTCCACCATTTCCTACACTCTCATTTGGTTGGATGATAGCTCGGATATTTGGTGTGAGTTGCTGCTCAGCTGCTTGATGGAGGTGGGTTTGTTGGATTGTGATTTCTCCTGGCTGTAGTAGTTGATAAGTTTGCAGAATCTGCTGTCTCAAGCTCTCTTCACTCCCGCTATTGCGGGAGTTTCTCACAAATGCATCATTGATGAACCCCACCTGTTGTTGTTCTGAGACTTCAAGACTCATCCTATCTGTTGAGTTTGTTCCTGGAGGCAAACTGGCAACTGATGTTGGTGATGTAGAATATGACCCATCGTTTGATTGGTCACCACTGACCTCCTGACCCTGTGACCTATATCCACTGTCAGCTGACGACCTTTCTCTGCTTCCTGTTGTTATGCTGTGGCTTTCCTCCTGGGTGCTCGCCGTTGCGTTTGCTGTGCTGAGTGTTGTTCTTGCTGATAACATGGTAACATTGCTGGCTGGTGCTGTGCTTACTGCGTCCAGGTTGGTTGAGGAAAGAATTCTTAGAATGTTGCGTGTCGGCGCTAGTCGGTATCGTAAAACTGTGAGTCTATCGTATATCTCTGGTATAAGGGATATATCGTACCCACACATGTAAAGCCTGAAAGATATCAAAACAGTTTATATATAGATTGTCTCCGTCCTTTTTGCCATTGTTCAATTTGATACAAATTTTCCTGGTAAGAGCTCAGTTGTTACCCAATTATTTGCTTACATATATACAAAGCTCCCCAGTCCCCTTACCTAACCAACCTGTTAGCTCTGATCTGATTGGCTCTTTGGTGGTGGGAATGTGAGCCAATGCCAGGTATTGACAACCCTTACCTGAGTAAGGGGTTTCAATTGACAAGCTACATTCCTCTTTTAATTTGACCATTCCAAAGCCATGACCGATTCAACCTTAATAAACCAAAACACTTTAGTCTCGGATTGTTGGATGCTCGCTGTAAACCATTTATCTTCCAACTATTTACTAGATTTCGGTATAAAAGCTGCTCTTACTTGAACAAAACAAGGTTGCCAAGTGCATCTCTCAGTGCCGGATCCATTTTCCTTTGATTTGTTTTCTGTATTCTTTATAGTCTCTCTATTTTTGCCTCAAACTTATATCTTGATACCTCTTCTTCTTCCTGCCAAGCTGAAATGTGCAGAACAACATTACCATCAAATAAACAGCTCAATGCCATGACAAATCACCCAGGCCTAGGCACCTGTATTTACACCAGCTACTAGTGTTATGCTGCCTGAAGCCAGTGTGTACACTTATTTGTTGTATACACTGGTGCTCAAGCCGGGGGGGGAAGTATTTTGGCCGAGTAAGTGTTAATCAAAACCTTATTGCCCTCAAGGATGGAAATAATCATGGATATAAATTCAGCCAATATGGTTCAATTCAGGGGTTGTAATATTACCTAATTCTTGGATTTCCGATGATTAAGTTATTGAAAATGTAACAAAATATAATTATTTACATGCTAATATTTAGCGATCGTCGATCAGCAAATTTGCGAAGAATGACAACTCAAATTCGGTTGATTTCACGCGTTAAAGCATAACCCAATTTCAACTGTCATTGCAAAAGTTGCAAATTTAACAAAATCTAATTATTTACGAAATAGCAAAAGCTTTTAACTTAAAATCCAATAATGATATTGATCATGTAGGGTACCTTACCTCTTTAAATGTTTACTTTCTGTCACAACCCCTGAGTAGATCTAGTATATACAGCCCTGTGACAGCGATACAGCCCACTAGTAGAGCCGTCTTCAGTATTCTCTTAACTTCGTCGTGTTCTCCATCAGCCTCTCTCTGTAGTTTGTTCACCAGACGCGCAGGCTGTCGTTTCGTCGCGTAATGCTGCCGGTAACCAGCCTATTAACAGAAGAGATTCAGGTTTTCATTTTTTTGCATTCACGTACAGCCTATGGCACAGGGTTATGGCATTTACAGGGTTATGGCATCACAGGGTTATGGCATGTTACCATAGGCTACCAGATTGGCGTGTCTGTTATATTACTACATTCAGTTACATCAGCCCTTACACCCTTACCAATCCTTCTGGCTAGCCCACAATCATGACCAGTTTATCTACTTACTCTTTATACTAATGTATGTCCATTTCACCTACCCCTGCGATGCAGCAACGCCAAATACGGCAACACAGATCATGAAATAACTTCATCTGCGTACATGATCAAGAAATAGCTAACCAATACTCTCGCTAGTTTCATGATCAGTGTAATAGATTGAAGTGCAGAAGTAAGTGTGGCTCGTTGTTGTGATCCAAAATAGCCTGATTAAAGACACCAATCATTACTCATATATATCTATGTATTAAGGCACATAAAACTCCATAATCTCACCCATCCGCCGTGTTCAGCTATCCAACAGTCAACATGCCTCTGAAAATAGTCTATGGTCCAGTCTACTATCTCTCCCGCTCTCTCGTAACAGCCATTATCTGCAGCCTTCTCCACCAGTAAGCCGACGTATGTCAGAACAGAAGTTATACGTCCCCAAGATATCGAACCTGATCGCAAATGAAAAAAAATGATTGATAAGCAAAGAAGGGTGGATACAAAATTGGAAATTCTGCCCGCAGTAGAAGTGCTCAGTACAAGAGTACCACATTAGATGATTCACTAGACAGGAAGTTCGCCATTCCATGCAGGCGTGTAACAGTGAAATCTATCTTTAGCTAACATTTACTTACTCATTGCTTCATTAAAACTCCCAACTGGAGAATGGTGCTAGTGATCACTAATATCCCCCAAACAAACCAAACTAGTTTGGGTCGACTAAATGAGCCATTATGGGAGGCGCAGTTAAAATATTAAGATTATTATAGTCATTCAGCCTGCATACCTTCGTCAAATGTGTTGGAAATAAGGTTATTGATGACAGGTGGTCCCCAGTTTTCCTCTTCTGATGGTGTAGCTAAGGCTAGGTTAGCATTGGGCATCATACGAGCTATACTCTGACCTGTCATAATATATACGTATCATATACGTACACGACATTCATACAGATGTATACACTAATATAATGTTTGTATATACACAATATAAAATGATGTGACAAACATACATACACAATGTATCCATATGCGATCCTAGCATACCAAACTATTCCCATGATGCATTTTTTGTGAAATTTTGAATTGACAAAAGTTAGTGGAATATCCCATGATGCAACTCTTGGCAGTATTGTATCAGTTTTAATTTTGGGGCCTATCTAATGTGAAAGCAAGCTGAGCAATATTATGGAAGAGTTTACCTATTATATCACATTGCTGGCACATGTTTCTGATAATACCAAAACTTCATCAACATGGGATGTCAAGCACTTACCAAGACTCCTGAATGCTATGAGGTCAAGGTTATGAGTAGGGGGAGTTCTGTCGATACGCTCCTGTAAGCCTGGTATCTGTACAACATACTGACAGTTATTCCTTCTCTTGCACCTACAGAATCAATATAATTAATGAATTAGTGATGTTGGGAGTGGCCATAGCTCAATGGGTGTGGCGTGGGTACGTGAAAAGCTAGGGCTTGGGTTTGATTGAGAACGGATGATGGGTATAGGGTGGTGTCAGAAAGGGCATCTGACCACAATTGCTCCCGTGCTACACCAGTACCAAGTTTGTTGACCCACTGGAAAAACCCCACTCTTGGTTTCTCATAGGGTATCACACGTATAAACTATCCGTGAGTTATTCATTTGTGGAGTCATTGGCAATAATAGTATCAACAAAAACATTTACAGGGTGGCCCTATATTGATATGGCCTTCACTCTTATCAGGTTGTCTCCGTCTAAATTTAATGATTGTGTTAGTGGTAATGTTAGGTTCAGCTCAAAACAAAATCTCAACTGGTGACAGCATAATTTTGGACAACGCCTATATCAAATTTATATGCATTGGTACTGCAAAATAGTTTGAAGGGTACTTACAAAGCCCTGATGAAGTCGCAAAGTATAGCCTCAGTGCTCACAGTCACCTTCTCTACACAAACCCTTCTATCATCACAAGTATTAGCCTGTGGACTAGTGCAAGGTGGACTGCTCACAGGCGCCCCCTCTTCACATTCTATCCTTTCATCACAGGCGTTCGTAGCCTGTGGACTTTTGCAGGATGGGTACGGGGCGTCACTTGCGCCGCTCTCTGAGTTGTCCGTTTGTTCTATAAGTACCATCTTGTAACTCTTTTTTCATATTTTTCTGATGATTCAGTCATACCATCTCGCCGACCCGCAGCACATGGTAACACTAGTAGTAGTAGTTCTAACTACACACTACTTCCTGTCACACGTCATCGCTGTGAGAGAAAATCAGAAATAATCCATTGTTGAAATAGTTTGGAGTGTTGTGACTTGTCTTCTCTTTATGTAAGGAGAATTGGCATAACTTCCACATTTCGGCCTAGATGTTGTACTCTATTATTCCTGGAAATTTATATTTCCATATGATTTTCATGAGCACTCTACCTAGAATATTGTCACTGCTTTAAAGGCACAATCCTCTTAATAATGTTGAATCCCTTTCCATGATAGATTGAATTACACTCTAGTGCCAGCAGTATCATAGTCACTATAACATAAGAGAGTTATGAAGGGGTTCACAGCTTTTCAGTGATTAAATGATACCTCACTTTAGAGTAACACTGAAACCTCCACCCTACTTAAGTCATACTCACATTACAACCTCCACCCACAAGAGCACTTTGCGTTACCGAACCCTTTCCGTAAAACAGTCAAACAGACGATACCAGCGACGCCACAACCAGCCATACGCTTAAACTCGTCACTGGTAAAGTAGTCTGAGAATGTCACCTTCTCTTTAGGGTAGTAGTCCAGGAATGCGTTCTAAAATTAATAATGGAATATCAGCTCTCTTTCTCCATGGGTACAATCAATAATTTTATACTATTTATGCAATTCACCATTTCATTTGTACCAAGTGACATCAAACAGCACTGTAACTCCGGAATCAGATAATTCGCCAGATAGAGAGGATAACCTCACAAAAAATTCTAATCACCTCAGAAATTACTTTTACATGCAATAAAACCTGTTGGTGGTAGCATGTGTTTGGTCAATTTGTAGACTTCAAAATTATTGTCTGTCGCAAAAATGAGCCAATTAATAATAAAAACGTCCTGAGTTGCTTCTCCTTTGCAGGCCAAGAAACACTGCCGTTGAATACTTTAAAATATAATATACATATACAAACACAATGTAATAT
This sequence comes from Membranipora membranacea, assembly GCA_914767715.1. NCBI lineage: Eukaryota > Metazoa > Bryozoa > Gymnolaemata > Cheilostomatida > Membraniporidae > Membranipora > Membranipora membranacea. The sequence continues at coordinate 18,235,211 of OU612071.1, forward strand.
AAAAATACAACTATACATACCCATCCACCCTGTGTGCTGATCCAGTCGTCCTGGTTTCTAGCCATATATCTGGTCAGCCAGTTAATGAGGTTATATATACTTGTGTTATTCTGCTGACTAGCTGCCTTTATAACCAGACGTGACGTCACGCTAATCGCTCGCATGATCTGAATATTATAAAGACGTTGTTTTCAGAGTAACATGAATTAATATCGGACTTTGCTATGGTAAAGAATTCTAGATGGGCATGGTTTCTAAATCATCAGAGTTATTATGGAGGTCAGGCAGCGATCTGAAAAATAATGGTCTTGCTGGTGGAAGACCGAAAAGGTAGGATTCTTGCTGACTGAGAATTGGCCTCAAAATCAACTAGAAATCTTAATACATAAACAAAATATACGCTGATTATTATACTTAAAGAACCCTCGACCATTAGCAGGCTACTCAATTCTCACACCAGACCATACTTGGTATAGTTTACCTCCTATTCGCACTCTTATTGTTCAATATGGCCTGCAGATCAAGTTGAAAACATATCGCCTACATTATATTTGCTACCATTCTACCGGCGAACCACTGTTGGTTAGAAGGGGTGCAACCCTTAAGCTCAGGCTTATTGATAATACTTGATCTAGAAATGCTAGCTGCCACCTCATCTCACCTTGTTCCACTTGTCATTCTGACTGTCACCTCCTCTGAATATATTCTCTATAATAGTATTAAATCTCTGCTGAGCGAAGTCACCTGTCAGTACGAAGGAGTCGGCAGTGCTTGTCAGGTACTTCCTACCTTTCTCACTCTGCTCGTATTCCAGGCCTGTCAAAAATCAGTAACAGACGCTGACACATACACTCGAGGAGTAAAGGAGTAAAGTATTCGCAGCAGGAAAAGTTTGCTAAGATCAAAGTGTAACTGCCAATGGCCGATGAGTGCCAGTTCAGTTTGGCAGCTCGCTTCACACCCAAGTTCAGGAGGTCTTCTATGGCCTCACCTCTAGGATGCATTCTAGTTTTCTAGGATGTATCACACTCTCAGTACGAGGACTCCGGGCAACTTGTGTCCCTCTTTAGGGGCAGCCCAACCAATGTTTTGTCATAAACAGGGATAGATAATATCACTCACCTTTGCCTTGTCACGCGGCCACAGATTTTGGGTGGACACGTGATATGGCTTCACTCACCCCCTTTACTTTATATAAGCTCCTGCTTTTGCTAGCTAAAGTTAATGCAATGTGAAATTCAGTTGCCCCACAGCAGATACTGACAGCAATATTGTTATACGTGTCGGTTAGATACTAGACAAATTAAAGGACTTGTTTATCTCCCCACGTACCAATATCTCAGAAATGTTCAACATTGAGGTTTTGTGCAATGTCGGGTGTACACACTGAATCAAATTCTTCTCATTGAACGGAAATAGTATCACAATATCCTACAGTAATAAAACTCAGCACACAACTGCAATGGATTTGATTGGCTGTCCCTACTAGCATGAATAGTACAGTAATAAAATGCCTTCAGCTTCGATGATTTGGGCTATCTTAGAATGCTACTAGAGACTGGTTTTTTTGCGAGCCCATTGTTGGCCAAAAGAAAGCTAATGATGCTTTTGTAGATATGGAATTCAATGAGCATATAGTATCTTTGCCTTTTCCGCTGACAGTACGTTATCACCTAAGGTAGGTAACATCTGAGACTAATGTAGTAATATAGTCTGATCACCTACCGATTTGTTTGAGTTTTCTCATACTGCCGCTTGTTGTGATTGGCTCTTTTATAACCTCAAGTAAACGCTTCTGCTCACCACAGTATCCATTTGCTTCAAGACTGCAATGTATGTAACAAAATGAACATATAATGAATATATGAAAATATATAAAATAAATACCAACAGTAGAGAACAACTTTGTTGTGCATAAGTCGGATAAGTCGGAACTAGGCAACATATCAGGATTTTCAGCCTGAAGTGTGAGATCAAAAACAAATAATGTTAAAATAGCACTAGCGGCCGTGTCCAGGTCTGTGCTGACAGCTCAGAAATGGATTAATCTTCACTTGTAGCTTCCAGCGAAGCGGGAAGGAGTTACCGGAAAGCTTAAACTTCGCATAGTATTACCACCAATCAATCAGCTTTGGCATCCGATTCAATACGATCAAGACTCGTAAAGCATATCAAGCTCATCGAAAGGTTTTCTTTCCCAAATCATTCAAATCAATTCACTCAATGCAACTTATATGATCGTCTTAGTGATTGATATGGGAATGCATTGGCATGTTCGCAAAGCAAGGGTTACGACTGAGCCAATCAGAAGCAATGATTTGGGCCGGAAGCCTCACTATTTCTTTGTGAAAGTTCCCCTCCCCCGTTATGAATTTTACAGCAGTCAAAATAATGTTTTAAAAACAGGGCCATAGAAAAAATGGTAGGGGGGCAAAAGTCCGTGGCAAGTCTGAAGCATCACCAGGTGCTGTAAGCTACTCCCTCAGCAGTTTTAGGCGTATAATTAGCAAATTTAAATTCCAGAGGAGCAGATTCTGATACGGATTATTCAATTATAGTGTTTTAGGCCGCTTCATTGAGCATTCTACTTCTAGGGGAGGCAGAGCGTCCCTGCCTCCCCTAAAACTACGGCCCTGTAGAACCCGCACAGCACTTACCGAGAGCACACATAGTCTAGTATCATGTCTCTGGTGAAAGCCATCTTCTCTTTTCTTCTCTATCCCTTTCTTCTCTCTCACTAAAGCTTTACTCTCCTTCTCTAGATGTTGTCCTTCTCTGCTCTGGCCTCGCGTACTTTACTTTACACTACACACTAATTATTGTTGAGTATCTTTAGTGAAGGAGGCAAGAATGGTTTTATTCCTGGTGGTGGCTTCTTAGCGACATGATGAAATTGAAGTTGTCTGCCCATAAGATGCTGATTTCTATCATATTTTTATTTTCAGTTTATTGCTATTATTTTAATGTATTTGCTCCTCTTTCGATCTAAGCCCAGCAAATTTTTCTTTTGTTGCAGTGAAGGGAACTCAGGCAACTCAACAAACAAACCAAATGGTTGTTCAGTTTGTTCATAAACCAATAACTGTTACAACATGGTACCCCATATTTTGTTAGATAATTTGGCACTACACAAAGTGGCATATTACCAGTAAGGTCTAATTAAATAAACTAGAACCCAGTGTGAAGGCTGAGACTAGTAAGATTTGGTGGAATTCCATTATCAAACATGGAAAACCTACACGCCATCGATTAGGCGCTCAAACCCTACTTTCAACCGGAGTATCTTTGATAAGTTCTCCTTTAGGTAGCTAACCATTTGCATGATAATAACAATGAAGGTTGGTGATTCAGTCACCTGTCAACCTTTCTCGTATACGCATGTTACAATATATTATTATTTGTTATATTATGATTTTATTTTTATTTATATTTATTATATAATTATTATATTTATTTAGGTTGGTGGTATAAGCACTGTCACTACTGTAATCTGAACGGAAGATATACAGTGGGAGTCGTCTGGTTCGACCATAACATCGATGACTGGCTGGAGCTGAGACAAACTAGGATCATGATCTCCAGAAGACAGGAATAAAGACCCGATGATGGATTCACGAGCAAAACTAAGGTCGGCATCTGAGTTTGTAGTTTATCTATTAGCATTCAAATAGCCAAAACAGGAAACATGCAAGTACAGAAAGACTGATTGGTCATGAGAAAAGCTTGAGTACCATACCACAATTGCAAGCAAATAAAATTGTCAAAGAAAGTCAATCAACTTAGTAGTTGCCTCAACATGTAAAAATGGAAGACAACTCTCCTTTGAGTTTTACCATGGTACACAACACCACAGACTGTCTATATTGATATTTTATATAATATTTCCTACTCTTTTGCCTTTTTACTGGACACTCATCTCAACAACTTACTTCATGCCAAAGATACCAGGTGCTTTGTGCAGTATTATAACAATAAAATTTCACTTTTACAGTTTTATACAAGAGTTTTTAGTGAAAAGGTTTTCTAGTCTTTTTATACATTTTGGTAGAGTCCAAATCACTGCAGTTTCTGGCCACTAGTTTTATTCTTACTGAGTGTATTTAGATTCCTGTTTATATCGCATAATAGTAAGCATTGTATTACGCTTGTAGCTTATATCAAAATAATTTTTATTAGTGAGGTGCTTTTTAGTGTGTTTTACGCAATTTCATACATATTACCAGGAGTTATAGTCTTTTAGTATTAAATCACCTCTTATAGTTTGAAATTCTATTTCATTTAAATCTCAGTAATTAGCAATACTTATAAAAAACTTAACCAAAAATACCAACACATTACCATACCTAGCAATGCGTTTCATTTGCAATTAATAGACCCTAGAACAAGTTTTGTGCATTTGCCTGAATTTAGAGTTGCTCCCCTCCACTGGTCACGCCGCAGTCCTTTGCCTGTGGTGTGACCAGTGGAAGCGAGCAACTGGAATGCAGGCAATTGGATTAAACTTGATCTAAATGGACCCTAATTCACTTTGACTAAAGGCTGGTCCAGAATTGCAGCAAAATCGCACGATTTCGGGAGTTGCAACAACACTGCAACTCACTGCAACCGTCTTACCACCAACTCTGCAATTCTAGACCAGCCTTAAGTGAAGGGTTAGTTTACCACTCAGACGAATAAAAGTCATGTTTTCTCATGGAACAGATTACTGAAAGTAAGGATAGTATTGGCGGCCTAAATGCTACTGCTGCCATGAACAGCTTATCAATTCCACAGATTGTGTTCTGAAAAATCGCTTCTCGGCCTATTGGCTAAAATCAAAGTGTCATGGCCAATGGCCAATTAGTGTCAGTTCAGTTTTGGCAGCTTGTTGCACACTTATGATTAGGAGGTCCTCTATGGCCTCACCTCTAGGATGCATTCTTGTTTTCTAGAATGTATCACATTCTCAGTATGAGGATTAGGGCACCTTGCGTCCCTCTTTAGGGGCAGCCCAATCTTCTGTTTCTTAGCAAACAGCAAGATTGTAACTCAAAAATCAGTTAAAAAACAAACTAAATACCATTATTTCATTATTTTAACCGATGAAGGAGAAACATGTAGAAGACTAAAGTAGTCCTCACTTTTTATTGTAAATTCTAAATGTGTTTGGAAAATTAATCCTCTCTTGAGTAGGACATAAAAAATGCTGTCTGAGCATCAGCTGTAGGATATAAATATGAAAAATCAAATACAGATTTAATCCATAAATAAAATAATTCTCTTAGAAGGGGGACATGGCCGATATAAAAATTGGTGATGTGAGGAAGGAAGAATCTATAGAGGAATGCTGTTAAAGTAGAAAGCAGGGATTGAAATAGTTATGTAGCATGAAAAGCAATCATTTTAATATAAATTTTAAATTTAAGTGTCTCAATTAGTACAGCTTTGCAAACTACTGGAATATAAAATATAAATACTAAAATACTAATTAAATCATAAATATAGTCTGTTCACATAGAACAAAGAGTCGCCAAAATTTAACTTCGATCCCGATTATTTATAAAGTATCCAAAAACGCTGTGTGGTTGGAGACCCTGGTAGATCACATCAATGGTAGCATTTCTCTGCCAAATAAAATAGTGAAGATATATCACGATTTGGACCGGATTCCCTGTGGGTAGCTATTTTCAGTTGCATTCTGGGAATGGTGTTAACATCCCTTAGCAATTAGTCAACGAAACAATTTAGGCATACAGATACAAGTATCAGCTCCTATAATACATGTTAGAAATATATAGGAGCACTCTCTGATCGAACCACCGGAGGGCGACGAATGTTATTATGGTTGGCAAAGTGCATGTGCACTCCATTTATCAAATCATCTGTGGACTCGTCTTGGTCGAATGTCCATGGCTTATTGCTGTGTACGGCAGAGTCAGCGGCCTCGTTTTCAGTCATATCAGATATCCCTACTTGCATAGCTCTGTCGTTTTTCTCTCTAAGCTTGAAACTGGTGTTCCTGCTGGGTGTGTAAGCGAGTGAAGTTGTGCTCTCTGTATTAAATGAGGTTATGGCAACTGTCGTTGCCTCTTTTGTTGGATGTAACAGTGAGTTGTATTCTTCAGTAGGCGTAGCAGGTGTGCTCTGTAAATAACAACAGATCAAAATTTTAAAGCAATTTCATTCTGTGTAGAGTTTTCTGGGGGAGAGAGGAATATCACATGATAATTCTATGGCTATTCTGTCAGCCAAGCGAAAAACATGGATTTTTTAGGCAAAGAATATGTAACACATCATGAATAGTTGACCTTGTGCCTCGCCAAGATATTCCTACTCCCTGGGCCGGCACTCAAAACTTCCTTCAGATACTCCTGCCACTACATTAGGTAGATCAAGCGGAAGGCGGATAGATGGTCAAGCTGGTCATAATATGCTGAGTAACTGCTGAATGAACCCACTTGTCCGTATCTGATCTAGCCTGTGTAGGCTGTCGGGGATGGGAAGGTGGGGGAACACAACCCACCCGTCCCCGACAGCCTGTCCAGGCTATATCAGGGCGACATGACTGAAGAGCACATAATGCATAACAGCTGGCTCTAATGATACTTGAGAAATATTTCATCGCTTGATTCAAGTAGGCAACAGGTTTTGAGCAAGGCCATAAATATTTATGATATTTATCAGCAATATTACATTCACACCTCTATTTGTTTGAATCGGGCCGAGGATGTTTCAAAACTGGAAATTTTGACCTTTCCTAGAATTGCCCTTTTTGAATTGCCATTTGTTGCCTTTATATGCATCCCAGTTTGCACACCTGAAACACATCAGTAATCTAGTGCAGATGTTACCACTTTAAAATTATGCCACATAAAAACTGTATGTTGAATTTACAGATCAGGGCCATTATGTATTATGGTCGGCGAGACACCCAATAAACAAATTTGTTTAGCTTCTTCACTGATAGTTGTAGCTGTCCCGCCTACCCATACAAATGAATGTGTTTGTGATCTGAAGTTTTATTCTCACTTACCATTTCACTCTCCGAGTATTCTACACCATTAGGTGTGCTGTAGCTTCTCAAGTATAGCTTAGGTTTCTTAAGCAGCCCGGTCCTCCTGTGCTTCATCGAGCCAGACGTCGCTAACTTAGACGAGACAGGAACAGGCGATGCAGAGAAGGATCTCAGACTACAAGTTTCATGATTAGGACTGGGAGATCTGGGAAAATATGTCTCTGTTACGTTTGTTCTCAGACTAGGAAAACCTTCTGAATTTGGTGACCTTAAACTGCCACAGTCAAAATAAAGGCTGGGTGACCTTGGGCTGTGACCTATCAGTACTTTCTCAGAGTTGTCTTCACATGAACTATTCAGCACAACATTCATGTATGGTACAGAGTGTTTCCTGACTGCCGGCACAGGTACTACGTAGTCATCAAGATTCGTTTCTAAATGTCTTCTAGAATCTGTTTGTGATTTGATGGAAGTAGATAGTTTGGGTGGTCTCGGAGGTTTGTATTGGCCAGTTGGGGTGGGGCTATCACACCCCCATACCAGAGGTGAAGTTCTAAGTGGCAATTTCGCACCAGCTGTAGGTGGATAGGTTATCATTGTCTCCCCATGGATTTGTTGGGAATTTGGTACAAAATAGTCTGAGTTATCTAAACATTGGTTTTCCCAGTGGTTTTCCATATTATTGTTCCTGTCGCTTAGCCTCTGTTCTGTATATGATTTTGGAATGCTTTGAGTGGGCTGCGAAGCTATCTCACTGAGTAGCTGTTTCTGTATATCTGGAGAGCTGACACTCTTCTTCCTCATGCTTATTCTGGGCGGAACTGGAGGCGGAGCGGTCTGGTCAACATCCGTCTGAAATATAGAAACATAATAGAGTATAAATATTTGGGTTACCACCAACATTAATCCCGTGGCTCAGTTGACCGGGAGGGCCGTATGGGTTCAATCCCCATTTTTCAGAGTTTCCAGTTGAAACATTGGCCTGATTATCCTAAGTGTGATAACAAAGATTTGTTGTAGACCACCATTTTGTCAATGTTCTGGCGGATTATTTGGGTAGCCAATGGTTACCAATTGACAGCATTTAATAAAATGCTTACTTTCAATGTCTTGCCAATTTTGATGGAAGTTACAGCCTGTCAAATCAAAGACCGTTATTGTAGAAATAATTCAGGACCACTGGAAAGAATCATGCCAGTTGCCAAATGTGTGTCTGGTCTAGTAGGAATCCAGCAATATCAAATATGACTGTTAGTGGGTACTTCTGAGAATTTCAATATAGCTGCATTTAAATGTTCTAATTTAGAAGCTATGAGAAATAGTTCCATTAATTTACCTGTTGTTCTCGGACTAGGACTAGGTCTCTCTCATTGACTTTATCTTTATCCTCAGTTTTCTGATAGGCTGATTCAGGATCATCAGGGTTAGAGTATGACCTCACTTCCCGTCCCTCAGGCTCCGGTAACGGGCTAGTCGCTGCATCCGCAACCCTATAAATACCAGCAGGTTAAAAGTGTCAAGGTTGAAACTTTGTACAAGAAGTCATGGATCACACAAGGTGCAGGAGCTTTTCAGGATAATTTTTCCATGACATATTCAAGTTTTCCTGTGAAGATGTAAAGTCTTACGATGCAGGGGTTTTAGTTTTTATATGGTAGGAATCCAGACTTGAAATTGTCAGGGCCATCTCAAATAAATTACACTCAGACATCGGCTTGTATAACCCTAGTCAATGGATGCTCCATGTGGTAATACATCACGTTGCTGTTTGAGAATCACAGTTTGATTCAAGTTTAATTGGACTAAATCTCCTTTGAAGATCTCCGATACTCGATTTTCCTCAATTTGAATTAAAGGGACAAGGAACCAAACTTGAAGCTGTCAGCCGGCTTTATGGCCTTGTATTAAATGGTTAACAAGGCTTTTGAAAGATAATGTTTCTAAAACTGACTTCCACTTCCAATACCAGAAGCCTGGATATCTTCTCCTTGAGACTGCATGTACTGCCGCCTTCGCACCAAGACTGCAGAGTTTTATCACATTTGCTATCTATTCAACTTCATGTAAGAAGATTTCAAGTGAGCCGAACTATGTGATGGGATGGAGTTGAAGTTGCTCGAGGCATACTGGTTCAAATTTCTGCATTTTTAATAATCTACTTGAGACATTTCTTGTCTCATATTTTGAACTTTATACCGAGAAGTTTAGAGAACTTAACAAAACTCTTTGTTTCAACTCCATGGTCCACGGCATTGGCACGCTGGAACGAACGAAAGCACATGCGAGGGGTTTGACACTACCGTTGAAAGCACGTTAATGACACATCAACAATGGCTTGGCTAGACAGACATTACTGCAGGCTTCTGCATTTTTGTGTTTTAAAATGATCGTGAAAGAATCAGGCTTTTGATATTTTCATCAGACGAGAGATACAGTATACCTTCTTAGTACCTTCTCCTTCTGGTCTGAACTTTGAGTGAAAATCAGCTGAAACAGGGCCATAGGCTGTGTATGAGCCTAGAGCAGTAATCTAAATTAGACTGATTAGAATGATACCAAAAATATGATTCTCTTACAATCACTTGAATTCGATGTACCTGCTAGTTATGACATCACATGTAGGAGTTGTCTGTGTTGTCCTCTCCACACAAAGCTGAGTTATCTTCTCTTCACCAGCCGTATCCACTTCATCCACTTCATCCCCTTCACGATTAGGACTTTGTTTTCTGCTGTGACTGTTCTTCCTTTTCTGATACCTGCTCCCTGGGTCTGTGTTTGTTCTCTTACACTTCTGATGCTGTGAGCAACTCAGCAAAGCGCCCTCTACTGACCGCTTGTCTGGGTCTGTGAAATTTCTGCTCTTGCTGCTCTCTGTGCGGAAAAGGATCAGAAAGTTGAAATGATTCTGATTTTTTAGACAGGCCCGTAGTTCTAGGGGAGGCAGCGAGGCACTGCCTCCCCTAGAAAGCTAAATACAATGGCCTAGTCTTTGATGCTAACCGCTCAGCCAGGCCAGCTTGCTGTAATGAGAGCAGCTCAGTGCGAAGCTGCAGGTGTTTCGATGGCTCGAAGAGCTCTGAAAACGCCTGCAGGTTCACACTGAGCTCTGAAAATAGCCTCAGCTCGACCTCAAATTTAACGCTATGATTAGAGACCATGATGATGTTGATGATGATGTAGACCCTGGCTTTAAATTGAAATACAGATGTTTTAATCAATTTTAACCACAATAGCTGCTCCCTGTGGCAGCAGGAAAAGCCGCGAAGTGGGGTACATATAAATGTTTTTGGATATACAAATTTGGAAACTTGTTGTTGATTGCACTATGGCAGTTATAATTTCTACCTGACCTTTAGCCAGCTCTGTTAGCCTGTTAGCCTGCCCCCTCCCCATCCACCCACCCCAACAGCCTGCCCAGACTACAGCTCTGTGCTGTGTATATGATGACAAACATTGCATTTTACTGATAATTTCATTGTTTGCTGCCTTCAGTTCACAATTACAAAAAAGATTTATCTACTTACCATACTCTGTGAGAGGTAGACTGGTGCTCATAACAACACCAGGGATATAGTCTAGGGAGCCTATAGCCGAGTCCCCGCAATCTATCATCTGTTGTATCCTGTGGTTCTCATGCTTTAGTGCCTCTAGACGAGATTCCAGGTCTTGTATTTGTGTGTCCTTAGAATTAATGATTGTCTCCACGCGCTTCTTGTCTTTCACTAGTCTGCCTGTGAAAAATCAGAAAATTATTACTTGGTGGGTCAAATTAACGCAAAATCAGCATCAATTATTGTTCCCAAAATAAGCTGATAGCTTTTCAAAAACGTCCAAAAATTGTCAATTTTGCTAAAAACGTCCAAAAAACGTCCTAGTATAAACTCACCATATTAGAAAATTTCATCAAACTTAACAACAGATTATCTTATTGCTGATGGGGACAGGATTGTTTGTGAAGCTGGTCCAACTTGAGAGCACAAGCATTGGAATGATGGCGGGATACTGCTTGATGCATTCAGGGAGGGTTGGATATACCCCCTCCCACCCTCCCTGATGCATTGTTGAAAATAGCATTACAATTGGAGGAATTGTCTTCTTAATTTGCGGTATGAGACAACTCTGTCACCATAAAGGCACGTTACTGCAGTTCAGCGTTATGCTCGTACTTACTCTCTAGAAAGAATAGACGAGATACGATAACTTTCATCTCATTATTTCTCTTTGACTCCAGCTGCTGGACTTTGTTCTCTGATATCTCTAGTTTCCTCATACACTCCAATAATTGTGTGAGCAATACGGAGCTCTGAACTGCAACTATGAAAATAAAATTTATTTTGCTGTGAGTATAGGCTATATTTTGTCTGAGGAGGTTTCGTACTCGGAAGGAGATGATTTTGAGAACAAATATAACACTCTTCTGTATTACAGAGTTACTCTTAGTTAGCTGAAAAGTAAGGATGGAATCAAATCGAACATTGTTTCATCATGGATATCTTAATGCAATATTGCTCTGGTAAAGTAACAATTGACCAAATCTTGATCTGTTGAACTTGGCTCAACAATATCGCTAAATCGCAATGTAATAGAAGAGAGACTTACTTTGAGCCTGTGGTTCAAAGTCAGATGAATTCTCGGGGTAATCTACCTCCCCATTGTATGAGATGGCACTGCTATCTAGGATCTCAGTCTCTGGTACTGTCTCCAGTAGCGGTCTGTGTATGGCAACACTCATTGTGCCACGCCCTCAATGTCAAGGTCAGAGTGACGTTATGTCGATCTCAACTTTCCAAGAGCACCTAAAAGTACAAAAAAAATCGCCTTGTTATATCAAATCCTTCTAAGATAAGAATGAGTCGAAAGCCTATTTTAGACAGGCTGCTTTTCTCAAGGCACTATTTTAGCGTCATGAAAATCTTTACTTTCAATTAACACCCAATCAATCGTCGGAGGGTTTGTTAATTTGCTAAAATTAAGAATATTTTATTGCTGGTAATTAGTTTGGCAATGTAGATTTTTACTACCCACATGCACCAGGGAAAATGGAAGGGGGAGGAGCCTGCACTCGATAGGCCACGCCTTTTCGATTCTCCCTGCATCCACTGAGATTGCCAAATGTAGGTTGAAAAGCATACTGAAAATTTGTTGTCGCCATCAAATTCTAATTATTTAGGAATACAAGACAGCCGAGCTTCTAATAATGTTTTTTCTGGGTATGAATTAATTTATTATTGCATAAAAAGGAAACAATCTAAGCCTTATTAGGTAAAAGTGTTTAAAATTTGAATAACTTGTAATCATTATCAATATTCATTAGGCGCTGAACAATGACTAGTAGATGATAATTTTGGCTGGCTCCATAGTAGTAGTAAAATTCCTCATTATTTTAATGACTCGAGTCAGCCATCTTCTCTTGGGTTTTGAAGCTTTGTACGACTTGAACTATTTGAAGTGACTTTTTTTATTGACTGCACGATGTTATGCATAGCAACTCATCCCTGATCAACTATAAGTTGCACCTCCCCTCCTTCAATCATTCTCCCTGCTTCAATATCCGTAGTTCAACAAGAATAAGTCTGTTTTTATATCAAGTAAACACTGATTTTAAGTATCTCCTGCCCATGGAGTCTATATTAACTCTATAAACCCATGATCATACACCAAGCTATTATTTTAGTAAAAATATTCAGTGCCTAATTTTTGTAAAAATAGTATCATCGGATACAACATGCAACCAGAGAGTTTATATCCCAAACTCCCTGATGCCACTGAGTAGGGCTTCCGCTAATGCGAGGGAGTTCATCGCTTCCGCACCAGTGTGGGGTGTTGACAAATGAAAGTAATGACAACATTTAGTATCTTTGCTATCAGCAAAAATTATAAATCATTGCTGATAGTAATCCCTGCAGCCTGTGGCCTGTCAATTCACAAACATTGGAGATACTGAATATCACAAACATCAGCAAAACTTGTGTATGAATAATGGTCTTTCTTTGTTCATTCAAAATTACCATTATTGGGTCAACAATCTGTTCCTTACAAGCAGTGTAAGAGATTTATGGCACTGATTTCATTCACAGATTACATAATACAAACAGCCTTTTGTCATATTTAAATCCTAAGACTCAGATACCATTGTCTAGTGGGTTTGTTTATTCCTTGGTTTAGGGATTGAGTCATTTCAAGATTTTGTCTGTCTCTTTGCCCCATGAATCATAGTCTATTGAAACGTTCTGAATTCGTATCTGAAGACAAAAATCAAAGGCACTTGAATCAGGGAGAATATGTATAGCTAGTATTATTTCAAAGAAAGCAGATATAGGGGTGAAATGATACAGTGTAGAAAGGTAACTTTAGCTCCTATTGTAGGAGCAGCTTGGTCTTATGAGTCATATTAAGTAAACAAATATTGTACCCAACCCATATAGCTTCATCTCATAAAACAAAAGACCCCAGAGCAGCCTGCTTAGATAAGGCTAACCTAGCCTGTCTTGACTAGCTTTGTTGGGGGTGGGGGGGGGGGGCGTTTTCCCCGTTTATGTTTCTTTCGCTAGCTTATCTTTGACTGAGAACGTTGCATCTCAGTTGGACTTCGAACATCTTCTCAGACAAGATCACTATCCGATACATATATATATATATATATATATATATGTTATCTTGATCTGCTGCCTCATGTATTTCCTTTTCTCAGAGTCAGCACATCACACGCCGTACTACGCAATGTACGTCACAGATTGCTTAATTAATCATGATGCCAATAAAGATAATTGTGTCATCAGCATTCCAATCAGCCAGCTCGATTATCAACCTGCATACCCTGGTCTATTGCTATTCGCTTAGTTGTGGAGGGAGGTTCCCTACCCCACACTAAAGCTCGTCAAGACAGACTACCTGGTCTATTGCTATGAGGTATCGGTGAGTACCTCGAGGGCTAGAGCTTGAGGGATAACATCTCATTATCTCACACAACATAGTATAATTCAGCTTATTCTGTTGACATCCCTCCTTCCTGGCCTTGGGTGTAGCCTTGGCTTGTGCACATAATATTGTCAGATGTGAATAATAAATTTCCTAGCAAACAGATTGGACTGTAAAAATGTTTCTGATCGATCGGAATTATTTTCCTAAATCGATCCTTGCTCAAACTGAAATCTGTGGTGAAGCTGAAATCTGCGGTAAAGCATGCGTTCAAAATATGATTTACTAGGGGCCAGTATTTATTCATTATGTAAATTGATGGGGTGTGAGTATTATGAAACTGCGTTCATTGGCATTATTACCTAAGTGCTTGACCAACTATTTAATACCCAATTCAGTATTCTAATCCTCAACAAGTTCATCTAAACTTTTCCGTCCTCAATTCCTAATTTCTTGGATGGAAGCCACAGTCTAATTTAGAACTGGGCACATTTCTACAAGTTAGACTAAGAACCTTTAAAATAATACTAATTATGGGGAGGTGACACAAAGCGATTAATTGCAGCATTATATGACACGCTATCTCCACTCAACAGCTTCTTCACTTGTAATGTGCGGAATGCTGTTAGAATATTATTAATAATATTAGGTGGTAGTATGACATGTAAGCCCAAGGTGCGATGGCCTGGACCAAACTAAGGTATATATATATTGATATATGATAGTGATAATCGAAGTAGGAGTTAGGGACATACGATATGATGTTTGATACTATCTATTTATATCATTTTATAGCAGCGCCTGTAGGCAAGACCATAAATAGCTATGATCGAGTTAGCCCCTCAATATAGACATGGGCTGTCCGATAGTTTATCGATATTTAACCCGATTGTTCTGCAGTTGATTTGGCGGTTTCTTTCTTTTGTTTTTGATATTTCGTCATCTTGTCATCCCTAATGATATCAGCCCAGGGGATCAATAAGATCAGGATTCAAGTAAAGAGACCCAAGTTTGCTACTCCCACTAGAGTCCACACTCACCGATCCCTAAATTATTTAGGGTGGTAGGTAATGCGAAATTCATAATAAACCAATTTTTTCGTAGTGCTTGGCATAAAAATTGTGAACTGGGGAATTTTTGCTAACAGCCTCAGGCAATGTGTAGGACCAGCAGCGTGGGAAAAATTACGCAACGCTTCACGTAAAATGAGCATCAGTTTACAACCCAATCGCCTACTCTCCTAATTTTTTTTCCAAACATTATTTTGTCGCAAGCTTCTATCACAGTAATACAGTGTGGCCCAATATCAGCTTCTCTCAATGTTGATTGGCGAGTTCTGGTTGTGTTTTGAAAAAGGTGGTTCTAGATGGCAAGTTGATAATTGCCGGGCGATAGACACTTCTCGACGTATGCCAAGCTCTGTGATTAAAGAGCATACACTAATCCACACTGATGGGGAAGCCTCACTTTGCACTGTGCAATCGTGCTATGATAGTTATCTGTTCAATTAAAACTTGTCATTATCGGTTAGATCAATTTTCACTGTTGATTTTCAAATAAACCTGCTATTATCAGGCCAAAGGAAACAAGCTTGAACAACTCCAAGCATGCGATATTCAAGATATAAGTCGAGATATTGGTAACAAAAGCGTGGCTTGGGCATATCTGCCTGGTAACAAACTACAAATTCAGCGAGCAAACTTTGGAAGGTCTTTTTAAGAATCATTCTGAAGGACACTGAATGTTTATCAGGGATTAAGAGCCCTTGACACAATCAGTTTGCATTCCGGAAGGCAGGGCTGAAGGCAAGGCGAATCCTTTTATCATATATTACCTAATGAAGGATAAAAAGTCCCCGTCAGATTCTCAGAAATTGAGTTTATTTTGAGATATTATATCACAATGATCTTAAACTACGGCTTTGCCATGTAAATCCTCAGAGTGAGATACTAAATATGATACTAAACATGTTCTAAGTCTTGATAAATCCATTTACAGATTCATAAGAAAGCCCTATCTGAGTGTGTTAAATCTTTAAACCTTGTGTATTGTTGTAATCTTCACATATTGGAATGCGCCTTATCTAAACTCATGTTGACACAAACTCGGTCAGGGCAAAGTTATTTGGCAGTGTTTTATGTATAGAGCAATTAGTAGCCCAGTGGTAACGAATTTGTGATAAAAATCTCAATTTAAGGCGCTCCTTTATCGTCAGGATTTTACCAGGCTATAAAATCAGGTCTCTGTGATGCCATTTATTGCTCTGAATTACTCCATACTGTGGGTATACATTAAACCAGGGAGAATTCTCCATGATTAAACTAGAAGCTGATCTTAATCAACACAATCAATAGCTAACCAACTTTCTTATAATACATTTGACCAACTTTCTTATAATAAAAATGGCAAGAAATCTAGAGTTGTGCCCCCTGCTATATTCTGATTAAGCATCAGTAGTTTTTTACCCATACCAACCAAAAGAGTTGGGTTTCCTGAGTAAGGAGCTAACAATAATCCTAAAACATGTTCACTGGAAGTTGTCGCCAAATTCCCAACAGTTTTAAAAGGTTACAAGCTGCTTTATAATTGCCAACCAACTCCTGGTGCCAAGGAGTAGAACTATGTGTTGGTACAAAGTTAATTTGAACGACATCAAAAGGCTAATTTTGCAATACAGACTAACTGTTACTGAATTACTATAAATAGGAAATTGGCTCTCAAGTTTTATTCATATATTTTATAAACGGAACATGAAAGTTAATTAGCGATTATTTAATTAATTTACTGTGTGCGAGGTGGCTCATTTAAATTCCGCCCTGTTTTTTGTTAACATTTAGCGCACACAGCAATTACTGAACCTGGGCTGCATGCGGCTTGATGTATATTTAGGAGCATTGCTTCGGTTAGCAGACAACAAGTATGTTTTACAGCCTCTTATGCGTAGATATACTGCTATTACAGGGCCGTCTTTCAGGAAAAATCTTAGGGGAGGCGCAAAAACTTTGAGGCTATGAAGTGGCCCAGGTTGGATATTGTAGGCCCCTCCTGTGAAGTTTGGGGTGTGTCCTCAGCCTCTGAAGCGATGTAATGATATAAATAGCAAATGGAAGTCCCAAATTAGCTGATTATGACACAGTATATTCAATTATAGCTTTTTAGGCCATCCTATTGAGCATTTTAGGGGGGCAGAGCGCCCCTGCCTCCCCTAGATCTACGGACCTGTATAAGCAGGCCCTCAATTCAGACCAGGTGCACACCACACACTTACATCCAAGCTCTTCGCAATTAGTGTTTCGTAATTTCTAAGTGAGAGCATTTCTCTGCTCATCTCCGAATGTCGAAAGTGACAACATAAGCACGTACTGATCACAATTACAGGGCTTCCAAACGCTCAATCTCTGTAAAATTAGCCGCTCACTTTGGGCCCTGACAGCTCGTCCCAGCTGGCTACTTCCTTCACATGGCGTATGGTTGCAAATCACTATCTAACAGTGGTATTTTTATTTCCGTATGCAGGGGCTATTAATCTTTGACTCAGGTGCTAATTTTAAGATACCACTCTATCAAAGACAGTATATGGTGTCTTTGACTATATCATACTTGAACCAAAGACACTAAGCACTCTCCCTGATTTGACTCAGGTGCTAATTTTAAGATACCATTCACTACATAATCACTATATATTTAGTATCTTTGACATATTACTTGAGTTGATTCTGTCCCAGCTTTGTAGGAGAATTTGATCGTTACCACCAGGGTGATAACTGTGTAACTATGAACTGTTGATAGTGGTTAACAGATGTGGAATTTGTCACCATGTGGTTAATTGCCACCTGAGCTGAACGCTCCTATTATCTCTCTTTGACAGTCACTGCAAAGATTATAAATACTCATAGTCATTGGTCACTGTGCCCCACTTCATCTAAATCCCTGGAGGCTAGAAGGTTTTGTTCTAATGTAGAGGCAATATTATGTCAAGTTGAATGGGGAGTAACATTCTTTGCATTGCATAGCATGTACTTTGCTGATGTGACATACCCTATACCCTAGAGGAGCGAAGTATTGGTGGAGGGAAAGTTTGCTGTTTCGCAGCACGGGGTCGATATAGTGTAACTTCTGGCTAGCTAACATTAAATCAACCTCATTACTTATTATTAACTCCCATCTTGTCAAGCAAGTATCCGTGCTAGCTTACATTATAATATGAAGTTTTCCCAAATGAGTTTACGTCATATTAAACTTTCCTAAACTAGCTAAATTAATCTCAAGTCAACATTTACTGCCATTTATACATGCTCTTTAAATTCAGTGAGTTGAGAACACCGAATATTTATCAAATAAACTTGAAGAATATTTATAGCTCTAAATTGATGATAAGACTATCGGCTGCCTATGTAAGGGATGGTTGACATTTCGGAAGTAAAATTTGATAGATTTAACATAGCCTGAGTGACTTCAGTTGTATCGAGGCTCTTCTGGTTTGATATCGAGGTGCCCCAATCCAAACCCCACCCCAGAAAAAAACACCCAGATGAATTCTCAGACTAAAATTTGACTGGACATTATCATAATACAATCATCCATAATTTAATATTCATGATGACTGAAGTTATCACTTTCAAGTGGTCATAAAACAATTGACGCTCCTTAAATATATAACTGTAGAGGTGAATTATGCAATGTGGATATGGCCACCATTTTTCCTGTCGTGTCCCTTTAACAACTGTTTTATCAATCAGTTCTCGTGACTTATTCGACTGAGCCCAGACCAGCATGTCTGGCATGTGATTTTGTTACTAAATTTTGAGCGCTTCACTTGTTTAATCGTCCGGACTTGAAGTTGGTTGGTACTGGTAGCTGTGCATCACTACTACCTCACACGCCAGAGTCTGGCCCTTCAGACGACTGCCCCACCAGTTGTCCAGCATCATCACTTGGTGGTACAGGGACTAACCCTACCAGCACACAAATCCAACAAAGCACCAAAATAACCTGTATGTAGTCTGAGTTGTAAGATGCTAGTTTGAACTTTCAAAATAAGTTCGCACTGCGTACCATGGGGGCGTTTGAAAAGGTTCGCTTCGGGGCCAGCGGTCAACTCAATTATTTTACTGATGGAATGCAGTACCCACCCATCGATCTATGGGTGGTTTGGTTACCAAGAATTGCTGAGGTATATATACATGTAGGTTACAGCGTGTCACACATAGAGTTATTATAATAGTAACTCTATAGTGTCACACAACATGAGAACTAGACAAACAGATGATAAGTTTTGGCCCATTTGCTCCTCAATAATACAGTCCTGGGCACTTAATTGCATAACCCACAGGCAAACATCACACCCTAGAATGGATTGAGAATAGATCATCACTTGAGAGAATAGATTTGAATAAGATTAAGTCATGTTTAAATCACCACCCCAGGTGCTTCAGTGGGGGATCCTCATAAGGTATTAGCTACCAACACTGGTCTAAGTGTTGTAGGTTTGCACTGGTAAGGTATCAGTGAGCACTGGTAAGGCATCTATGGCTGGTGATTGCGCTTATATTGCTTCTCCGAGTATAACTCCTATCTATCTGTCTTTACCTATGTTGTGCGCAGACCCAAAGGATTTTAAGCATATTATCCCCTCCTGAAATTTATTGCTGTTCAGATAGCCTCGCGGCTCTTTAACATGTACCCGGCGGCTTTGGATGCTCTTGTTTTTTTACGAAATTGGGTCAAAAAATTTATCAATAACTCAAAGTTTCAAAATTTTCTGCAGTGCCAAACCTCTTCATTAAATTACTCACCAGTATAGAGCAAGCCTTCATATATCCGATGTGATCATGGCAAGACGGAGGCAACTATCTTATTTTGTGAGGGCGAAGAATATTTAAATATCCAAGTAGTTTTCACAGTTTAAGTCTGACAGTTGCGATCACCTCCAGCTAGCAGTTATTTGAGGATGTGACACTGGCTACTATCCACTGAGTAAATAAGCACCTGGGAGGAAGAGAAAGGAGTGAATTACTTGACATGTAAAAGAAATCAACAATTGTTTGATATTTGCGTTCAACTTCTACTGGTGTCTTTGGTGAGAAGTGTCTGATAATTATCACCAAAGTCAATCAGTTAATAAGCTATGGGTCCTAACCTAGAATCAATTAGTGCGCAGCTTGAACACCAGAATCTAGAATTTGTTACTCAGTCGAAGCCAGAACGAAAGCGCTATGATGGCCCTTAATTAATATATCCGCGACACAAATAGCTGGCCATAGCTTGATGTGACCAACTATCTGATCTGGTCCAATTACGTGACGGCCGTTGTTGCATATGAGATTAACAAGCCATCACTTTTTTACCCACCACCTCATCGCTCATTGGTCTGCTAACATATCCACATACACAACGGAAATGATTGTGTTCTTCGTTTCACTACAAAACTCTGATTTTCACAAGACGGCAGATCGCAGGCGCTCACGTTTATTGTTTTACAACGCATACAGTTTACAAAGCTTGTCCAATCTCCTGAAACCAATACCGTTCGTCAGTTACCTGTTGTTTAAGTTGGTTACTTTCTCAGGGATCAAATGAGGCGGCGGCAAAGACTAGATCTCCAGATGCGTGAAATATCCAGAGTCTGTGATGAAATATCCTTCAGTCAAATTATTCTATTAAAATATTAATGAACAACTCTTATATATATACAATCTATCGCTAGCTTCGAGAGATGTTAGCATGCAAGCTCCTGCAGGCACAACACATAAATAACAATACAGCAAACGCTTCAAATCATTACTGATATCAAAATAAGGAAGCCGATCTCATTGGTCAGTTAAGCGTGAGAAATGATCAATTAATATATACACACCTAAATACCCTTATATTAAATGCAACATCTGCTACAGCATGCAAGGGCGGTGCATCACTAACCAACCTAATATAAAGTAGGACCTCAGGCTATTTCTCATCCTGATGCATACAAGTATTTTTTTGCAAAGTATGAGACTGAGCCTCACGAAAACTTGCTGATTGCAGGGGCGTATACCATTTTTCCTAAACTACGCCCCTGCAAATGAGATTATTGCTATTCACTGCCAGGCGATTAGTGCCGCAAGAGTTGTGGGTTCGAATCCCATTGGGGGAGCTTTCAAGGTTGATTGTTCCAGCCCCCAGCACCCTATGATGCACACCTCATCTTTGGAATACCTCAGGCTATTTCTCATCGACCCTGCCTCCCCTAGAACTACGGGCCTGGATTGTTATTTATGACGACATGAGATTTTGTGACCCTGGCATTTGATTGACATTTCATAAAGTTAATCAGCTAATTGTCTGTTTGATATGCTATTATTGTGATAAAGTGAACTTAAATAACAATATCTGTCTGATGTAAAAAATAACAGGACTGGTGTTTGTTGAGACTAGTGAACACAAAAGATGGAGTATGTTTCATGACAATATCTCAGTGTACTTTTGAGCAATTGATTGAGACTTGGGGAGGGAGTAGGCATGGGGTATGAGTAGTCGGGGCAGGCCACCCACCCACCCACGACAGCCTGCCCAGGCATTGGGTGTGAGCAGGAGAATACTCATCTGATCCCTTGAACATTGTCTGGAATGTAAGGAACAAGAAAGTGTTACGATTAAACAGTAGTAGGGGGCACAACCCCCCCCCCCCACAATAAATCTACAGCAATGTGTCAATACTTCACTAAAAAGGCAAGTTTCGTGTGCCAGAAAAAAAATCGCATCTCTTTGGTCTGTTTTGTCAGATGTCTCACAATGCGGTAAGCTGCCAAATACAAATTTCTGATCATTACAAAATTTGTATCAGATCGATTCTCCGCAGCACACAAAAAGAGTGAGTGTCACTTCCAACACCATGATTTCCTTCGCTTATACCCCAGGTGTTTTTGACGGGTCATTAAATAACAAAATACCTGCACCGAAGGTTGAACGACACGGCTAATAGTATCTGACAAAAAACGCATTCTGATTAATTTGCCTAGCGGTGACATCGAACAAAAAAATAAAAAACAAAATAAAAGCAAATCAATTTTCTGGAATTCAATGAGAGTCACTTTCAACCCTCAAGCTTGTATCGCAGGTGTTTTTGACGGGTCATCAGATGACAAAAGACCTGCACTGACGGTATGAACGACATCTCTCCAATATCAGACAGAAAATATGCTCTGTCTTTTCAAACTGGTCGTGACTACGTAGAAGGTTTGATGAGCCTCCCACTCAGGCAAGAAACTACATTCCCAATCATCATATATCGCTAACATCACATCATTAAAATAATTATAGTATTAGCTGTAGGAGATTGCATAAATGAAATCTATATAGGATAATACAGTTTAATTTATCAAAATATTTATTATTCAGTTTGTTTTGCATCAGTGCTGACAGCTTTGCGTGTCAGTCACAAGGTCAGCGGCCTCCTCTTATGAATGGTGTCACTGCATTCTGAACGGGTATCAAATCTGATATATCGATATCACTTCCTTGTATTCAATTTGTATGCTGTACTGACGACCGTGGAGAAGTGTTGCAAACCCAGGTTTATAACGTATTAGTCGATGAAGCCTCCAATCAAAGATAAGTTATGGATGGGGGTTAGTTATATAATTAACCTGGGATAAGGTACTATGTCGGCAGAAGAACAGAGTGTTGTGTTGACAAGGTTTGGAGAGATTGATGTGTTAATTAGTTTGATGACAGGGTGGTATAGACGTTAGGATTCACAAACAGACAAACAAACGAAAATTAAGACTGCACTCTACAGTAAGAGGAGAGGATGGGTGGATCTTCTTAAATCTGGTTTGATGTTGTCAGGAACTCAGGCTAACTTACTAAGGTTCCAGATTGCCAGATATACAATCCAAAGGTAGCTATTCCTCTATCAACTGTAACACAGTTGATTGGGGGCGGGGGGGGGGGAGAACGGAGGGGGGGCGGAGAACGGAGGGGGGGCGGAGAACGGAGGGCTCAATATACCAGAGCTAACTGCTTATATTTCGTTGCAAAATTCAAAATTGAAGCTATCTTATGCAATGAAATGTGGTGGTGAAATTATAATATGAATATGGCCCTATCCCTTCTCTGTGTTTGCTCATAGGACAGTTGGTACACATGACTAACCTCTGCTGATTGTGAGATGAGGATTGAGGGCCGAGCTGGCACGAGCCAACACTGATCATCACTAAAATTATTCATCATGGTTTTATATTTGGAAATTATAAAATTTGACACTATTTATATGAATGTGATTATAAGGTCAGTTTTGAGTGAAATGTTGTTTTGTTTTTGGATTTGTAGTGCCCCTCCCTTTGACCTCTCCAATCCAAAGTAGGTGGTTAGTTGCATTGCAGATAGATGGTGAGACTGCTATTGTGATGTGTGGCTGGTGAAGAAGTGCCCAACAATATAAGTTGGCAACCAAAAATAGGGTAGTGACCGTTTAAACATTTGGATCAGCTTACTAACGCTGAGAGATGCTCTTCAGTAGACAATGAGATTTTCTCATTCCATGGTCATTCAGTTCTATGCTATGTGTGAGTGCCAATTTTATCACACAGCTATTTAAAACTTGAATGTATTGTATACAAAATATTAGAAAAATCTCAACAAGAGAGAGTTTCCGTACTTGAGTTGGGGGTTATTAATGGTTTTTAAAATACTTAGGGACAGTGTTAAATAAAGGATTAAAATAGAGTTGCGTACTGAATGTTTTACACATACTATGAGCGGCCCTTGAAATGCAATTTTCAAATTGAAAACAATCTCAAGATGTTTGAAAATGGAATGATTCATCGACTCTAACAGTTCAAGGCTACCTGAAGGCTGCAGATCATACATGGGTTTAGACAGCCCTGTGCTGGACCAGTTTTCGGGAAGGCGATCGCGATAAACGTATGTCAGCTTTTTGGTCCACTGAGCGAAAAATTCTCTATTAAAAGTGCTATATGGGATTAAGATAGGATATGAGGGTAACGTGAACACTTGTTTCGGGATTAATCTAGGACTAATTGAGAAACTGGCCTAGGCATTCCATGACGTTACCAAAACATTTGTATACCAACCATTAGTGGTTAGCTCCATATTTTATTACCGCTCATCCAATCTGCTACCCCTTCTCTCATTCTAATTTCTAACAATAAAATGATATCAAACTCAACAACCCAAATTGGTGCCCTGCGATGTCAAAACTGTGATTGAAAATCCGGCGGCGTTCTTCTCCAGAAACAAAAAAGATGCGCTATCTGACCCTACCAGATAAAAACGCCCATAGATTATAATAGCTACCTCGCCATGAATTGTTGAATTCACCTATTAAATAATTAGCGATTCCTGCATATAAGCTATCATAGAGTATTCTGCAAAAACAAATCATTAGCAGAATTAGGTGTCTTACTCAGTGACAAAGTTTATCACTCGAGAGCCAAATGGAGACGAAACAAGAATGACATAGAAGATTAATCTCGAGCACCTCGTAAGCTGATCTCCTATTTGTTTTAAAAATTGTGAAACAAAGAAAAGTGATAACTGTAATCTTCATGCGTAGACAAAAAAACAGTGTAATCCTCAATCAAAACTCAGGCTAAAAAGAAGCAAAGACGGGTGGGTGTACTAAACCCCGCATTGTGTGATGTAAACAGATGTGAGGATTATGGTTATGGAGACTGACAGTTGTGTGACGTGGTGTTAAGATGAGCAATTAATTGTTAGTGACACCTGACTCAAGGTGCTTGTATTACTAAACCTAATCTCCCTTGCTTCACTCTTAAGCAAAACCTGATCATTTTTACTACAGCTCTTTCTTACCCAGCCGGAGTCTTTTCGCAGTAGGAATGGTTCGCTGTTTCACGCAGGCTTTGAGAAGGGAATTTAATTGCCTAGCTAATATTTGCCGAACTCATTACTTTTTACATAGACTGCCACCTTATCTAGTGAATTTTGGTGCCAGCTAAGATCAAGTCTGCCCACACTAGCTGAACTTAATGCTAGCTGATATTTTCACTTCTGTGCCTATTCTGTCAATGAACGACAAGCAAAGCCAAGTTTTGAAACCAGGTGTACTCCAAAAACAGCCCCTTCATTGGATTAGGGTATTGCTGAAAGGAGGATAAATCCGCCGGGGAGCCGTCGGGCGAGGGGCAAAAGTTTGGGGGGCTCAGAATAAGTATGAATAGGTCTGTCCGCTCAATTGGTGAGCGTATCCTTTCTCTAATCTAGAGAGTTATTGATTGATAGTGTCTGGAAAATAGAGATAAAAATCCCAGAATTATATTTAATTCAGTAACAGGTGCTTGTGAGATATTTATGAATGTAAATGGTAGAGATTATGACAGGTTGGGTGTGGGATTATGACAGCTGTGTCAGGCAATTAGATCGAGGAAAGGAAAGGAAAAGACACAAACAACTGCCAAGTCAAAAACTAATGGTGCAGTATGGAGGCTCATGACTTAGACTGATGAGTAGGGGTCACTTCACTGATAAAATAAGCCGAAAGTGGATGTCATAATCATTTGATCGGAAATTTGGCAAATTCCTACAAACACCTTTTGGATTGTATTCTGGAATTTTGTAAAGGCCTTAAAGCAGCACCCCCCCCCCCCCATCCCCTGCACAGGTGATGTAATGTCTGCGTGATTTGTGATGAACTCTGATGAGTTGCCAGAGTGGAGGAGAAACTAGCTATGTTCTATCTGTGTGATCAAAAAATTATATCTACGTCAAGAAAAAGCGAAATATGTAGAGCTTATCCCACCATCTCCTGACAATCAAATACAAGGGCCCTTTCTGTTGACTTTAATACTGCGTCGCTAACAACACTCCCTGAATGCTAATTTTCCCTGGAATTCTTAAACACTCCTGATAAATTTTCTATACTAGATGTTTATCAATGGTTGTCCTGGGAATTCCAGCAAACTCCGGCTAAAGGTTATTTGGGTTTAAAGGATTAGAAGGGTGAGGATCCCTATCATTAAAAAATCAACACTGTCTCAGCCTCACACAATGTGCATTAATTTAGGCTCAAACAGAGCAGGCCGGGTGTTGAAAGTTCAGAAGAAACAATTTCCTGTTCGCAATTATTTTGACCTGTTACAGGCTTTCATGAAGTTTCACCATCAGGCCATACAAAGTACATGGTCCATGGTTTGGACAAGAGCTTTGCTAGAATTTGGTCACAAAATTTGATGAGGTGAATGCGGTTGTTATTTTTCTGCACATGTTCTGAATTATTGCGGGAAAAAAAACTTGTTGAATATTGTGATGTGGTGCATCATGTAAACTCAGATTAGTCACAGGAAATGGTTGTTGGGTGGGGGAGCTGGTCACTGCCTCCACCAAGCAGCAAATCAGAGTAAACTCATTGGCTGGACCCACGTAATCACATGTACACACTTAGCCCAGATTCAATTCTTTTGTCCCAGTCGGAGAAGTGAAGGTAATTTGCAAAGATGAAGACATAATTATCACCAAGACTTTCTAATGTATGTTAGTATTATTTCCTGTCCTATCTCTCTCATGAGAATACTGAGCATCAATGATAATTTCTGCCTTCGGGTGATGATTTCCTATTCTGGTTATAATCAATCTGGTGAGTCAAACCAGGGAATCGAAAGAGACAATTTGTATTTGTCTGTTTGTCATACTGGATATGCAGATAGAAATTCAGTATGCAAATTGCAAGATAAATCAGTTTTAGCCAAGTGACACATGTAGTGAGGGTGACCAATATTACATGTGCTGCCGGCTGAGCAAACTTCTAATGAGGGGAGGGAGGATGGTGGGAACTATTTGGTTCAGGGTCACCAGACATCTTACCATCAATTGTTGGTGATGGTGTGCAATTGGAAGAAGCATACACAATCAGACTCAACCATAGAAAAACCACTTTCTGCGTTACCTCATGGAGTACATTAAATGAATAACGTGTAATAGTTCGTGCTAGCATGCATCACGTGAAACACACCTAAATTTGGGTTTAAAAGTACAATTTATGATCTTTTTAAAAAAAATTTGAATTCGAACTTTATTTCACCATATGACCACGCTGTTACTCCGAGTCATAACCTTTAATACAATAATAAAAATATTCATACTTTGACATGATGTCACTGAAATAATTGCCCCACCTTCAAAGTTTTACATGTGGTGCCACTCTTAGACCTTCTCCCAAAGTCATCAATCACCAGGAGAGTCAGGTGGTCAGGGCACCACCCAGTGAGACAAATAAATCGTAAATTGTCAAATTTATGATAATTCAAGTTTTAACTGTCTATATTGCATAAAGGGAATGATGATCTCTTTTTTAACCGGAATGGTGCTCTTTAGGCGATACCTATCTGACTACAGGTGGTCAGCTCCTGTCAACCAAGTAACAGTATCCGGAATACAAGAGTAATTACGGATACAGGGGAGGAATAAAGTACTCCTAATTACCTATTAACTATGAACTCTAATTGGCTTTGCATTTTATTTTTGACGATAACCGCAACTGCCTTACCAAGATCAGCCCAAAGATTACCTCCTCCCATCCTAACTGGTTCTCCTCCCTGTATGGCATAGACCTAGAGCGTTGTCTTATTATGGGCAGCTATGATAATATGGGTAGCGGTGAGCGGCCACGTTATCATCATTATCCAATTAACCTGGTGTAGTTGTACTTTTTTTTAAATCGTTTGCATACGACCCATGACACTCACACCCAACACGGTTACATTTACATGATGTCATGCTAGTCTAGCTTGAGGACCAGAGTGTGTCAATGGTGAGGGGGGATCAGTATCTCCTTCCCAAACGTATAGCAACAGCAACAGGCTCGCTTATCGCTTCTGCAGGATTACATGACCTTTACATAAAAAAACAGGAAATTAGGAAGTTAAAAGTTGTATAATAATTAGTGATTGTCTTTGGCTAGCTATTATATTAAATAATCGTTTTTTAGGATATCGATTAATAACCACCCCTTGCGTTAATGGACCACGGACACCACATGAATCTGCCACCCAAATTCCATAATAATGAGCAGAATAATCTTCTACACAGACAACCTTATTTTGTTTTATTTATCATGTTTAGGAAGTCACTGTGCTGGAAACAGGTGGATTGGGATGAGAGAGAATGTGTGTAATTAGGAGGTGGCAATTATCAACCCAAATTTATGTTGAATTAGAAAAGATTTTAATTAAACTGTAATTTTAAAGCTTTGATATAATTGTTGCTGTCTATTTATAGACACCTCAACTGTCATGATGACTCTGCTGTTTTTTTGACTAACAGTGAGCAAATGTGAAATAAACTTCCCATACTTGAACTTTGAAAAATCTGCCGAACCCGATTTTCCTCAGTGTTTGTGGCAATTCATTATCGACATCAAAGGAAGCTTTGATAGTGTAATGCCACAAACACACACTAGCAGCCATGTGAACACTTAGGGATAGCAGGTAGGGTGGGACACCCCTTTCATCCTCACTGGTGAAAGATAGCCTTGTATTGTGAACCATCCCATTGTGATACAAGAGCATCATCGTTTTCTGGATTGGTCCCCCAGAATAAAAAAAAAACTTATGCTATAATACTTTCATTCTTGTACGAGAAATGGAAGCTTATATGTTGCGTGTCCGTAATATACTATACTATTTACACGCTAGAACTTGTATTGCTTTCCTTAGCTCTCAGAAATTTTCCCGGAGAAGATCAGTGTAACATCTTGCTGTTAGTAACAAATAGTCCGAATCTCTCAGCAGGAAATTGGTTATTTTATAATATCTACGTCTTAATGATGATTAAAAATAATGATTAAATCTAAAGTAATCACTTTGGTAGAGTGTTGTGAGTATTTGCGTAAGAAATGATGCTGTTATACAACCACAGGCCTTTATCTTGATGGGCCTATATAGACAGTAGGTCATAATCTTGAAGGGCCTTCCTGACAAGGAGTCTATCTCAAGACCATCTTATTAATTTTAAGGAGACCTAATGATTCTGGGTGTTGATAATCGATGATTACGTAGCACACTTCACTGAGTCGGAGTATTAAAACATTACACCATTACATCATTTTTAGTATCAGAAGAAGAACACAGTGAAACCTTGATCAAGCATGATCAAATTTGCCTGCATTTAAGCTTTGAGCTGCCGGCGGCTTACAGTAGAATGGGGATGATAAGACTGCGGGCAAAATGGATCAAACTTGATCTAGTGAAACCCCGATCTTGTTACGGAGTTCTTCTTTCCCCAGGTGGTCGCAAGTCATTTATATCAATGAACGGTCATATTTAAATCGGAAACAAATATCTACCACAGTGACCAGTACAGGATTAAAAATGGTATTTTTTGTGCTAGTTGTATTGAAGGCCGCAAATCTATTTTTGCAGGGCATGCAATTTCTAGACATGTTTGGGGCTTGGAGTCTGCTTGGAGTTGGAGCAGAGAAAATACGGCCTGCATAAACACCTTGCGTAGAACTTACTGACAACTACCCTACCTACTAGTCCTGTTCTACAGAGAATAATATATGATTTCATCAAATCAGGTTATTTTAAGAAACCTCTGCATTCAAGTCGTTCACTGCACCATGTTGTATGATCAGTCATTAAACCTATTAGATCTAAACTTGACTCTGTATGATTTGTTTCCTATACAGTCCGTCCTGCAGGCCACCAACCTGTCATCGGATGTCACCAAACTTTGTACTATGATGACCGTAATCAATCATCATAGATGAGGTCAGCAAACTCAGGGTAAATCTGTGAATTTCCTCTGCTAGCTCTACCTCTGCTAGCTCTACCTCTGCTGCAGGCTATCTTCATCAGGAAAAGTGGTGTATCTAGAAGGGGAGCCGCTGTGGACAAACAGAGAGGATGTCACTGGGGAAAAAGGGGAAAATAGGCTTGTCCGATCGAAGCTCTCAACCAAACCAATGGTTATAATACTGTATAATTCATTATATGAAATTGATTGGCTTCACTTACATGCCCTGTTACATACCTTGTTCCGGTTTATCACTAACATCAATGGTGGCTGATGGCTCTAGTAATTTGTTGGCCGCTGATCGATTAAACATTCCAGGGTAAAATATACCGGCATCACCATAACAAGACTCAGTTTCTAGGTGTCTGGAGGACCAAGCAGTAGACTGCCAGTGGGAAGGATGTTCCTCTGCTTGGCAGTCTTCACATAGAAACAGCGGGAAAACTACCTTGTCACAAATGCTAAAATCCATATCATGTCCCTGACCTGAGATCTACGTACACCACTGCCAGGAATTACAACGTGTCTTCAGATTTTGTGCTATAAATATTATTATATTGGTTCCTCACCCACAACAAATTGAAGACGTAGCTAAAATGAAGTAGTTTTACTAATTGTGTGTAATTATCTGGCTGAGATAATTATGAGATGATAAGTTGGTAATTGGCTTGATTTGAGACTGAGGATCAATAAAGTTGTGATTGAGTTTGGCCTGGTAAGATTTAGGTGTAGTAAGCTTAAGTGAAGCTCAGTAGCTTTCCTCGGCACCTACTTTCAGAGTCAAACCTTTACTCTGGTTTCTGCCAACCCAGTCAGTGCAACTTCAACCAACTTGAACAAAAATATACAAAGAAATCTCCTCGAAAATCATGTACACATCAAACGACTTCGACTATACTATGTGGAACCAAGGAGTAGAAGAATCTCCTTGGTGGAACATACCCCGACTTTTAATGTATTATTAGTTATTACCGGTTTTATGAAAGATTGGCTATGATTGGGATTTGATAGATCATAACGCATCACTAAAATCACGGGAAATCTTTTTTGATGAAGCACCGTTCAGTGACAACAAACCAAACCATGGTCTCCCTGTTCCTTTGTAACAGCCAAAATTTATACTTGCTTAATTTCTCTCTCCACAGCTCATTGTTCATAGACAGATTAGCAACAGCACCCACCATTTGTTGCTTCAAGGATGGGAAATGGTGACCTGAACAAATGAAGAGAATACCAAATACTTTTGGAGTGTATTTTTTTATTTTATTGAGACCAGATCATTGAAAAAAAAACTATAATAACATATTGAAAGCACTAACTAGGTCCTAAAAAATTAAGTGAATCAGGGAGGTGGGAAGGTGGCAGAGTTCATCATCTTTGCCTTTAAGTTCCAAACTCAAAGTCATTAGCAATGTCAGACTGCATCATGTAACTCATAACAGGGAGGTCGGATCATCTATGCTGTACTTAACAGCAGTTCATTCACGCCTCGAATGTAACTAATCCCATTTGGAGAGCTAGACATTGGGACCATTTGGGCTGATTAAAAAATACATCGTGTGCAGTGTCTCTTGAATCAACAAACTTGAGAAATGAGGGAGTTGGGCAAAATAAATCACTATTATACAAGATTTCATTGATCTAAAAACGCTAATCAGGATAGAACTAAAAACCTCGGGACAACATGGAGAGCGTCTATCATAAAATTCTACCGCATCATAATATAGAAATAAAGGCTACACGATTGCTTGATAAAGAAATAATGATATATAATATCAGGTAGTTGTGTCCACGCTACAAAAAGGAACACAACTCCAATAATATGTAAAACTAGTATTAATTGAAAAAAGGCAGCTTATTGTGTGGATGTATTGAGTTGATGTGTGTTTTATGAGATGTAAGCAAATTAGACTGAGATTTCATCAAAGCATCAGCAGTAGCGACTCAAGGCAAACAAGATATAGCAATCTCATTACATTTACCTGCGCCAAACCATGTAGTAGTGGAGAGACGACCTTGGTAACTAAACGAGACTTGACCCACGTATTTTCTGCTGATGTAGTGATGTACATCTTCACGGGTATATGAGGAGCATATTGTACATATTGTGAGCCTTCAGATTATACAAAAGTTTTGTTGATCAACCTGCAGCGTCAAACTTTTGTGACATCTTCCAGATGTAGACAGATGTATTCACGGCGATGTCTTTATCTCACAATGGAATCTTATAGAATGTTGTTTTTATATTCCCACAATGCATCAGTAAACAAGGTGTTTAGAAACACCATCTTTGACTAGTGGTGGGGTATTTTCAGTAACACATTGCATTATGGGAAGCCACGTTATTTCTCTAACCCTTTATAACTCGTGATGTCCTTTCTCCAGAGCGGTCTGGAATGATTTACTATAATTACTGGGTTTGCTGATAAGTATCGCTCCGGCTGTGAGGTAACCTCCAGCCTTCAGTAACTCAGAGTAATCCAGTCCTAAACGATTGTCAAACTTAGCTTCCCATATCTACAACATCAACAATCACATTATATTATGTGTGTTACGGCAGCTGGCAAGAAACTTATACCCTACAGGCTGAGAATTTCGGATTTAATTTTGTCTACTTCTCTAATAGAAAGTTAAATATAGGAAACATAC
The DNA here is from genome assembly GCA_914767715.1 of Membranipora membranacea. Lineage (NCBI taxonomy): Eukaryota > Metazoa > Bryozoa > Gymnolaemata > Cheilostomatida > Membraniporidae > Membranipora > Membranipora membranacea. The sequence continues at coordinate 18,267,525 of OU612071.1, forward strand.
TCATGGATAGAATTTCAAGGCCAGATTTTGTGAATTTGACAATCTTGGCTAGGCCACTTAAATTGATTCTTTGAATTCTTTCATCCAGAGGGTATGATGCTTCCTACACTCCTCACATGGCTGTTTTTGGGAGTACTTGTAAGGTGCTACGGAGCCAAAATGATTCTTGACTGGGCAGTTAGTATGCAATATACCTTTGGTAACAAAGTAATCTCTACTTTCATATTTTTTCCATGAACAATTTGTGATCAGAGAGTATAAAACTCTGGATTTTATCCTTCTTTTTGATATTTTCACACCGGTAATGATGATGATAAAATATCAAAGCCAGACACCAACCCTATATTATCCAACGGGCGGGAGGAGATTGTTATCACATTGATGTGACAATCTCTGCACACAGTTGTGTACACAAAACATACAGCAGGGCAGACAGAACAAAGTGCTTCCTTCAAGACTCCTTGCATGTTTGACTTGCTGATTTCCAACAATTTTTGGTAAGTTAACCGAGAGGGGCTGTGACCAATATTTTTTCTATTGATAGAAACAAGTGCTAAATGTCTCCTTCCTTAACCACATGGCATAAGTTGGCCTTTTTATAACTCCCACTACTTACGTAGTAAGTATAACTACCAATACTACTAACTATACCATTACATAACTCACGGGGAATGATTCGGGAATGAGTCTAGGATCGAGATGTAGTATAACTCCGTTAGCGTAGAGTACATTGGCTGCATTCTCCTCATCTACTCTCATCACTCGGTAAGCGAACGTCATACGGCTGATCATCTCCTATACAACAAATACAGATTGGGTTGTGAGTTGGTGACATAGACTTATTATTAAGTGTGCAAATATTACAAAAATAGGCTGATCAGAATAAAGGGTGGGTTTATACTTTTTAGCGATACTGATGGACAAAGTTGCCCGCCCTTGCTTAGTTTCGGGTCCAGAAAACCTCCTAGTATGAGCCCAACTGGCATTATAAAGTTTTCCTTGCTTGTAAGTTATGATCTAGAAAGAGCAGAAACCCACATTCAGCTGCTTAGTTAAAGAAATAAATGAAGCAAATAAGACAAGTTTTCTTGGAAAGTGCGTCTTGAATGCCTACAACATTTTTGGCCAGGGGTACAAAGGTATTTGAGGGGGAATAAAGTAGTCTGAGCCCCCAGACTGTTGTCCCCCCCACAGCCCGCCCTGGCTGGGGAGATAATGAAACCTTATTCCTCTGTATTGTTGGGATATAATAGGCATGAAATATCAGTTGAGGGATTCACTAGCCTTGTTAGGTGGCTACATTTTTTTATAAACAAAAAACAGCGACATGACAAGGCTAGGGATTCACCAAAATTATAAAATGGATATAATGGTGTTGCGTGTCTTTAAATTTCGATGAGACAGTTAATTATTTTGAACACTCAACGATGGTGGTTTGAATCTACTTTCAAAGATGAAGAGCAAGCATGGTTTTTTGAAAGCTTTTGAAAGACTATAAATTGCTTTCACTTGTTTACGCAGCCTATATAAATGTGTGTTATTTTGTGGTAATCAATTAAGTTCTAGTTTTCAGTCTGTTTGTTTTATCATGATAATGACCTTATTTTCTCAGAACTACGCAATTCTGAGATCTAATGACATTTTCTATAATGATGCAATTTTCTTGATGAGATTACAGATAAGAGTTAGTCATAACATGCCTGTATTACTGCCTTGTTTTACGGTATCAAATGCCAACAGCATGTCTAAACTATGTATCATCTAACAACAATTAAGCCTCTAGCAAGCTTAATGGGGGCAGAGTGCAAGTTTGAAAATGTGGCTAAATATTCAGACCCATCAGACCCTATACTAAAGCTAGCAAGAATTCAGCAAGCATGAAATTTCATTTAGATCAGTTGTTTATCAAATAAATTTAGAAAATATAGGGTATATAGAAAATTTAAGTGTAAGCTTCCATGTTAATCTTAGATGAATCTATATCAGAGTGGAAGCCACATTTCAATAAAGTTCAGAGGCATAGATCACCGATCTCCTCATGCATAATAGTCACAAATTGATGTATGCTCTTCTAAAAATAATTGAGTTAGAATTTTGAGAACAAATTTATCAGTTCTGAGGGTTATACCACTGTGCACCATTACTAACCTGTAGACATTTCTGACCGAGTGTTCCTCGAGTGACGACTATGACGTCAGGACCTCCGATAGTCATGATCTGATGTAAGTGTTTGACTCCCTCAGGTAGACTGATGATTGTGACTGCGTACTCAGGGAAAGCCTTAGCTACACACTGAGCTCCCTCCTTATTTGTGTAGTTACCGATACCCACTATGATCTCTTTACCTATTACAACAACAATGATGATGATAATGATAACAATACTGTACGCAAAACCATGTAGGCCTATACCAACTATAATGTCTTAGCCATATCATAATAATTGCAATAATGATAACAAGTATGTCAATGCTCATGACTGAGATTGACTTGAATTATGAAGCATTTTCATTTTTGACAATATTGTTGTAAAGACAATTTTCAAATTATGAAGCATAAAGAATGGACAGCCGCCACTCTAGTCTTCGGAATATCTGATTCACCCATTGCTTTTATATTGAAAAACGCTTTTTCTATTCACTTTAATACATAGCAATAAAAAAAGTGTCTTGTTTATCTTGTTGATGGACGCAGTGCTAGGAACGTCATTTGCCATGATAGAAAAAATCTCTCTCCAGTTCAACATCAGACAGATTTCTGAAAACTTTCTACCTGCCACCACCTTGTAACAGTAAGTAGATGCTGTGCTACAGAGTGACTACTCACCAGTAAAGAGTACATCAGTACCCTCTAGTGTAGCTGCTTCATTATCTACTTCTACTATTCTCATACCCAGATCATTACTCAGAGTCGCTCTCACCACTCCAGTCTACAGGGAAAGGATAACAAAGACTGATTAAGACAATACAAGAATAAGCTTCAGTATAATCTAAATCAGGATTATTCCGTCTAACCGGGAAACAAGCTAACTCAGAAAATGATTCTCAAGATATTACATCAACTGAGTACGTTCAAACACGTAACAATCAGATTAACTGGTAACAGGATTTGAAACCGAAACACAGACCCGGGACACCAGCTAACAGATGCAATAACTTGTAATAAAGCATTGAGGCCATGTTACCTATTGGACAAGTTTGTCCAAGGAGTTAAAGACTCCTTGGTTTGTCTAAGCAGTTATCTGGATTGTTTCATGTACATCGCATTCTTTTTAGTAGAAAACAACAATGACAATAATGAAATAGGGATTAAGTTTTGATCCTTAATTAATAAATGTCAATGAATGGCCTACATAAAATTGGTTTGATTGGTGCAGAGAGACAAAAGCACCAGTTACTCAAAAGGGTGGGTCATATCTGTATTTATGCAAACATCTTTACAGAGTACTAACTGCTAGGGAGCAATGGGCTTCTTTCATTGTAAGAGTGATGATGATGAACCGGCTCACAACACACACATTATTATTATCAAAATCAAATTTTAAATAAATATTCATTGAACATTGTGAGATTACACCTACCTCTCCAAGTCTGCTTTTGTTCTTGTCTACACTGAATGGCTTGCAGATCAGAGCAGTTCCATTGATGACCACAGCCATATCAGCTACAAACACTGACTCTGGATGTCTCTCATCATGAGGCAGCTCCAAGACATCCATTCCCAGCCTCCTCAAAAGCTCTGAATATTCATTGTGCTGTTTGATGGCCAGTGATAAGTCAATTGGATCTCCCTGGCTCACTCTTTGAGAATATGCAAATGAGTCTGGGATCTTAGACACCAGAGCATAGTGGTATTTGAATACATCGACAGACATGGTGTGTGCAGATAAGGAAATATGTGAACAAGAGAGTTTATTATAGTCCAAACACACAAGTGCTCAAAATTTTCTAAACTGAAACCGAGACCACCCGGAAATAACCAAAAATGACCTAGTTACATTGATGTCATGCTATTGGATCAATAGTATATAGAGAAAATTCAATTATCTGCTGTCTGTTTTGCAAGTTATCTCCCTACACCACAAAGAGCACGTGCATTTGTTTACCAACCTTTGATCCTAAAATGCAGAAATTGACCAATAACAGCTCTAATTTTTAGTTGTGAAAATTTGTTGAAATCAATTTGGTGCTGCAAAACAAAAGCTCACCAAAACTGTCCACAGAATGATGCAAGAATGAGCACACCAGACAATAGTAGTATGGATCTGGCATATACAAAGGCTACCTCCTGGTTTGCCTGGATGTGGGATGAGTTGAACTTTCAATTGAGTCAGTTTTACCGTTCAGAGGTGAGTGGTGGTTCCTCCCAATCCAGACCAATGAAGAATATCAAATTCAATATTTTATATACTACTATATAGTATGGATGTATATAGACAGGGAGGTGAATAAGTAATTCATGATCATCATTGGTTGGATCTTCCCCATTGCTATGAATTACTTTTGTTTCATATTATATGTTCATTGTCCTAGCATAAGCATATCTGAACTGTAGATGGTTGAAAATGCAAATCTTTCAAATGTGTGATTCACTCCAGGCTACTTCATTCCAGTCAAAGGGGTTAGTTAAATAGGCAAGGCAATACACTCAATACATACAGCACACTACTACTCTACTGACCTGAGTACCGCTACTGGCTGCCTCAGTTAAGAGTAAAACTAATATTTGCTGTGCAATGCTTTAGTGTCGTTATGCGCTCATCATCACATAGTGAGTATCATGATAGGTATAACGTTCGCACGTCTACTGGTTGTTGCTCCCACCTGTCTATCTATATAACTCAACCAAGATATGTCGCAGTCATGTATTATGCATACATGCTAAGTGCTATTAAAGATAAAATAGTCCAGTTGAACGTGATAGGCCCTTGAGGCTTTATAGACATGCAATGGGCATGGGAAATAAGTTTTTGACATGATTAGGCCTAATGCTATTGCTAGGCCCGGGTCATCACCACAATATAGGCTCTATGGGACAAAGCCCTCTTATAGCTGTAGCCTAGGGGCTTATATTTCATCTCTTTTATTTGTAGAACTTCCAGACGAATACGATAATAGCCTGTCTAGTGTTCTGCTTCTTTTACGTGCTCTTATACTTTATATTCAGAAGAAAAGAAGGTTTGTTATCCACCGCCCCTCTGTGCATGGGCAAACCAAACCGTTTGGGCATATGTTGGTCTCTGCAGCATAGAGCCTGATTAATTCACCCAGTCTAAGTAACTCTATTGCGAAATCAATGGAAACCTATAATTTAGAAATATTTGGGCTTCAATGAAACACTGGTTTTGGTTTCTCATAGCCTTGAACTCTTTGAGTTGCCTTTCTTGATGAGAGGCAGCGTCACCATTGACGTGCTGCAGAGATAGACTATGACATGAACCTATTCCGCAGACAGGTTAGGCCTATGACTGCGATGATTGGTCAAGGTAAAGACTACCTGTGTTGAGGTGTGTGCTTATATCATGACCTATAAGTCTTGAATAAGACATGCCTTGATAATAGGTTGTTACTTGACCGCTCAACGGTGAGGAAACTGCATTTAGCCTGTGCGATGAAGAGGGAGTTCAATGGCCTGTGGCTTTCTTGCTTTAATCTTTTGGAGAACCATAAGACTTCTGTCTGGGCTACCAATTGAGAGTTCAAAAATGTGATTCTAACACGACCTCAAACGAGGGGATAAGGGCAGGCCTAAGAAGTACAACTCTTTAGTATCTATCTGTCGATTTTGTGCTGACAACAGATTCTGATCAGCACCCAGTCACACACTATTAGAGAGTGAATAAAATGATCCGCAATAGTTGAGTAAGCTGACAGTCTGATAAACCAGGCTAGCTGTGTTATGATCTATCAGTATATTCATAGTAACTTCCGTGCTGGTAGGGCAGTCCTAGTCTCTGTGGACTAACACTGGTAGCAACATAACTAATTATTGAATCTATTTCTATTTATTCCCACACATGAACATACCGTATTTTCTAAAAGCGACGTTTTAGGCTGCAGAAATACGATAACTAACTATCAGCCATTGCATTGAGTCCATAGCACTGATAGTTCGCCTACCATCTACGCATTCCAACCTTCCTGCATGTCAAGAATTCATCCCTATCCTCAAGTTATACCAAATATCTGCGGCAGTCCTTGTGTTATATTATTATATATAGTGATAAACCCAATGTTGATGTTGAGCCCCCGATTAAAACTGCTTGAGAAATCTATCTGGATAAACCCAGTGATCGATAGTCCTTATTTTTTGGAAGATTTAAAATAATGATGAAGTTTGTTATATTTATTTTAGTCGCCGTTATAATTCAGGAACATTCAACAAGACCCAGATTTAGGAAAAGAGATAAAGTAAAATATTATGCCAGGAAAATACTTAGAAAGGTAAGTACAAAGTTATACTTAGAAAGGTAAGTACAAAGTTACGCTCATGATTAACCTCCGTCTCCGTAGCTTGAAAGGCTGCACTGTAGGCAATAAACTAAACTAAAGGGGTTTAATTCGTTTATGTAGGGCAGGTTTGTATTGCTGACGTGACCATGACTAGACATGACCTTGGCGACCCTTTGACTTCACGTTATTTGTACGTTGATCTTCTCTTACTTCTCTAACTTCTCTTACTTTGGAGGGAAGTTGTACAAATTTAGCCTTGTTGTCACGCGGCTACTATTTTGGTTTACTTTACTCCCCAATTCAAAAAAGTAGCCACATGACAAGGCTAATACAAATGTGTAACTATACTTCCTGCCAATCCTTATCTGATGATAGATGAAGATACCAGATTTTAATGTGAGTATCACTGGTTGACCAACCGCTGGCTTTGTTTGCTGAATGCCTACCGGTAGATGCTGCAGTAAAAATATCCTGTACAAGCAACTTGGCAAGTAGCAAGGGCTGTTGGACAGATGAGGCGGGAGGTAGAAAAAGCTTGATCCAATTTGCCCGCTATCCTGTCACTCCAATTCTATTGGTGAGCCGGCGACAGCTCAAATCCTAAATGCAGGCAAATTGGATCACCCTTGATCTAGGCGGGAGGATGTAGGTAAGAGGGGGGGGGGGGGTAAGGGCTCAAACTAGAAAGTCTCAATTGGTGATGAGATCTTACCACAAACAATATGACTACTATTATTAACAAGGAAGTGTTTATAGTAGGCTTATGGTCTTTGAATAGATATTCTCATTATACATCTTTTTATGCATGACATTTGCATGATTGATTCATGATCTTTGACCATTCAAAAAACTGGATAAAATTACCATAATAATGTTTAAATGGTATAACTTGTCTTGCAAATAACAACCAATGAACTAGGCCTCTAAACAGCAGTCTATGATCATACTGACAATAACAAATACTCTAGTGAAAAATAATACTTTGAAGTTCATATAAGCCCCACTATACTGCTAATTTAATTGTTATAGTTTTACAATAGAGCTGACTTTCATACTGCGGGCACGGGCACGTACACACACTCAGTTGAAAACTATTTATTGAATATGTTCAGAATTTGATACGGAGGGCAAAAGCCGGCTTGTTAATGGATTATAATATAATATCACTAGTAACTTAGTAAGGATAATATGATAACATAACGTTGGTATTTAGTATCTCTACTTTAGATGAATGACTCATGCTGACCTTTGATCATATAGTGATGTGTTCTCAGTGATGTTCTCAACGCTGCTACTGATTCATATATAAAAAAGTCACACACATGTATTAAGTAGAGACCGACTGAAATAAAGAAGTGGAGATATAAAGTTTGTCACTGCTCATATTGGGTGGTAATTGCATTAAACTCATAGCCACAATATCACAGAGTAAGGATATATCCTAACTCTGTGACAATATGCTACTACTTATTCCTATATATACAAAGTCACCCAGTTCCACAAGTGAAATAAAAATGTGGTGATACAAAGATTGCTCCTAATGGGCTGTCATCACAGTACAGTGCACTGACAAACATTACATTAAAATAAGAGAACTTTGGGGCTACGTGATGATGGTCTGTTTTGCTAGTATAAGCTTTGTTGGTGTTCCTTGTTCCTGGTTATCTAATATCAATCTACGTCGGTATTTCTGCGTTAACAATTCCACAAAACAACCTCTCTGTCCTGTCACTCAAAACTGAATGAAGGCAAAATGTAATGCTGACAGTGAGGCATAATATGCTGTGTTAGTGGCATTCACGCTGAATTGGAAGCATGCACACTGACTAGGAAACATTCAAGCCGATTTAGTGTTGTGTACGTTATGGGCGTTCACACTGACTAAATGGCATGCATGCTTAGTAAGAGGCATGCACACTGACTGAGTGGCATTCACAATGGCGTAATGGCATGCACACTGACTTAGTGGCATGCACACTGACTTAGAGACATGCAGATTGACTTAGTGCCATGCATACTGACTTAGACGCATGCATAATCACTTATAGGCGTGCAAACTGACTTAGTGGTATGCACACTGACTTAGCGGCATACACATTGACTTAGTGGCATGCACTCTGACTTAGCTGCATGTATACTGATTGAGTGGCATGCTCTCTATTTCCTCTCCTTATATATATTTGTAGTTCTCTGTTGATACGAGCGTTGAAGTAAGCTATATACTGTTTGTAGTTGTGTCCTCTTTGGTGTGATTTTGTAGTTTTACTATCCGAGTTTCTTGGGTGCAGTGTGACTTAATTTCACTCATGACTACATTTTAGTTTTCGACTATAGGTTTCATGCTGATTGATCTTTTGATATACTGAATCATGTATATCTCTGATCGACAGAGCAAGGACTTACTTATGTAGCCTAGAATTAGGGGCTGGCACATGTAAGGTACTCACACTAAATTAACTCTAAGATCAGAGATACACAGGCTACGAGTGTATTCTCGATGTCAGCCGTTTCCATTTTCCAACAATTTCTGCATGGGCAAATACAAGGATAGCCATCAGACCTGAAAACCTGGTGGAACTTCAGCTCCAATTTGACTTTACTGTGCCTAAAACTATCCATTTCAAATTTCTATCAAAACAAGAAACGATCTTTCCACTTTCTGCCACCTCTCATATTCACAAACCCAATTTTACAACTAAAATTGCAATATAACGGCCGGTATTGGCGCTGACTTGTGACTTTGAGATTTAACAAAGAAGTTAGACATTATTAACTTCTCGATGTTTTACTAAATATCGATACTACATCATACACAGTGAGAGAAATTAATGTTTGCGCTTGTTGTATATATAGTAACAGTATGATGAGTTTTGTGACTCTAATTGTGTGGATTGAATTAATAAGAGTGCTTGTCGTTGGGGGCCATTGTCATAGACCATGTTTGGTCCATTTGCCTGTATTTGGAGTTGCTCCCTTCAACTGGGCTCGCCGCAGGCCAAAAAGCCCGGGGCGTGACCAGTAATAGGGGAGCAACTGGAATGCAGGCAAACTGAATCAAACATGTTCTACATACACAGTAGGCCTACTTTCCCATTCAGGTTTGTTTCACCACAAAGAGTACAAATATTCAGACAGAAAACAACCACTGAGTATAAATGTGGTTTTCTAATGTGATCTTCATAAATAAAAGTTCTTACTACTGTAGGCTGACTTGATTATGCATGGTACCATGTACTTTATATAGTAAGAGCATCTCCATATAAATTAGATTCATATGCAGCTCTCTTGGGTATTTATTTTGAGCGTCACTTTGTATGCCGTATTGTATGCTTGCTACAGTCGCATGAAAAAGTAACTCCGTTTAATTAAGCAGAGAGCAGCAGCTGGGAAACCCTGGAGAAACATTTTAATAAAAGGATGTTAGTGCAATGATGCACATTAACCTTCATTTAATCTCTATATTGTCCTACACACTAGTCGTAGAGTGTGGGGTACATTTTGATTATTTTTACTAAATTTCATCATTTCTTATTTTAATAGGAATTTATATCTTTATTTCACAGTCTAAGCAAGTCGTGAACCAGGCTCGGAAACCACCACGTAATAAGCAGGAGTTTATGAGATTAGCCCGAAGTCTGCTGCGTATCAGACAGAGGAGTAAACAGTTGGAACATAAGGACCCACCCGCAGCGCTACTCGAGGCTGATCTACATGGTACTGAGTCTGACCTCAGGCTACCTACTGAGTTTATATATCTGCTCAGGTTTGTTTTGATAGTTTAGATCTCTGTTTATCATCTTTTTTTATCTCTAGTAAATATTTGCCTAAATCTCCTGATTGTTCTTGGGTGTAGCCCCCCCCCACCCCAAAATTTCAGCCCCAGGGGGGCTGCCCCAGGCTGAGGGAGTGTCATAGTGATTAGAAGAGGCCTTTTCAGGCACATGACACTGGTTTACTTATAACCCTTTGCTCACCTGAGCTGAGGCTTATTCCTAAATGGCATCCGATATGAAGCTGACTCATATATATTTACAGAAATGTACAAGTATTCGGACATTTAGATCAGCAGGTCTTCCTGGAGATTAACAGAACCATGTCAGTAACTAACTACAGAGCTAACCAGTCTGTCTTCCAGGTAAGTCATTCATTAATTCAATTAATTGTTATCAAGAAGACGTGGCTATTGGAAGATAGGAACTTTGGGAATTGAAAACATTGAGCAGACAACTTCGAATTGCAATTCATCTTTGTTTATTTTTATCACAAACTCAGTGCCCACCATACTGTAGGCCCTATATGACTTGAGATTTACCCCACATCGATCACTTTCTACAAAAAAGCTGTTGAGTTTTACCTGTCCTAATCGGCTGGGCTCTAGAGGGATGGCCGTATATATGTGACAATAATACAATTTTCTAGAATTGCAAGGGTTATCAGGCCAATATAAATCAACGATTCGTCACCCTAGGTTCAGGTTTTAGTTGTCTTATGGGTATGTGTATAGCAAGTATTTTTGCATAATTGTAAGTTCAAGTACAGTTACCGATATTTGTGACATATTTGGCGTACCTCTTTCCTTCCTCACAGATAGGAGATCCCGATGACTGTATATATGTGGTCACAGAAGGACTTATTAATGTATATATAAAAGAAGCTAACGGAGATGAGGTGTTAGTAAAGGAAGTATTCGCTGGTGATTCTATATACAGTCTGCTTAGTATACTGGACTTACTAACTGGTATGTTATAAATTGTGCTTTGCAAATGTTATGTCAAAGTTTTGTACAAATTTAAACTTTGGTTAAGGTTGTAGGATGATTTAGCTATTGTAAGCCTGGCTCATAGTTGAGTTGTCAAGTGTGTTCAAACACAAGGTTGGGGACAGGTTGAAGCCTTAGATGTAAATGAAGAGTATATCGAGTATGATCCAATTTACCTCTCAGCTGATCAAAACCGCTCTCCCTTTCTGTTTACATGCATATTACAGCGCTTTAGCGATCAACTGCTCTTATCAGTCTTATTCTTGACAAGCTTCAGTGCAATGCAACTTACTATGCAGTGTGGTGGGCACAATTTTATGTATGAATATGGACATTGTGATGTATTCCAGAAGGACCACAGCAATATATAGTCTGGCAGCTAGTTCTAGTTCTAGCAGCACTTATGCAATGTTTTCACATTTAGAAAAATTCAGAGCACTATTGGGTGAAAATGATGTATAGTGATAGAAATTGTCCTCCCTTCTCATCTATGAGCTATGAGGTATATATGGGGCCTAGTGCTGTGCCAACCTAATAAGCTAATAAGATACATAAAAATATTCTTTATCCTATACAGGACACAAAGCTCCCTATAAGACGGTGTTTGCCCGAGCGATGCAGGACTCCACAGTACTGAAGGTACCAGGTCAGTCATTCGCTCGAGCGTTCGAGGACTCTCCTGAGAGTATGCTCAGAGTCGTACAAGTCATCATGGTCAGACTGATCAGGGTAACCTTCTGGGCTCTACACAACTACCTCGGCCTCGATCAGCAGCTCATGAAACCTGTGAGTGACAATATACCCTAGAGGACTTAGTATTAGCTTAGTATTAGTTAGCTAGTTGGGAAACCTGTAAGTGTGATATAATGCAGTTTTACAGCGCTGTTTTCTGTATCTGATAACTCTGATTTAATGTTAATACTTTGCTTCACAGCGCATTCAAATTGCCTCTGCATCCACTTACCCAACAACCCCTTAGCTACCTTAGTGTACAGAAGAGGGTTATGTCACTGTAGAGTTGTCTTTTCCTGTATAAACTGCTAGCAATGGCAGACAACTTCAAGTTGTACCATATTGTATTGATATTATAAGATGTACATTGTATAAGCTGTTGTGTTTATTTACAGAGATGTGAGCCACAGGTATCTGAGATGTTGTCCAGTAGAGGCATTGAAACTCTCAAGGTATGAATTATATTTCGCTGTAGATATCATGATAAATGTTTATCTAGCTCTAAAAATAATAAATCGTTTATCAGTTTGTCATTGATACCATGGAACAAAAGAACAGAACTAGTTTGGGTGCTCAAACTCTGACGGGTTGCTTGTAGTGGAATTCTATCATCTTCCTAATCCCAGCCTGAGCAGTGGTTGGGATGGGATGCCAATACCAGCGACCTAGGCAACGTTTGTGCACCCGAACTCGAAACTCCTCACTCTGATTGGTTATTTATGAATTCATGCTAAATTATGTGGTGTATTCTTGATGCTGTGTTGGTTGTTTTGCTTTAAATGACTTGCTTCTTTAATTGAAGTCTGATGAATTGAAGCAGTCTTCAGAACGAGATGAAAAACTAAAAGAGCTCGCCATTAATGACATCTCTAAAATACTCAAGATGGAGGTAAGTGACATCGTCATTTTAAACTTGTCATGTCATAGCGGATTGTAAGTTGTGGAAATGATGACAGAGGTAAAATTTTGATGTACCATTGAATCCGAGGGAATTTCTTTTCGAGTTATTATATGAATGTCATTAGCAAACTGTTGAAAATGACATTGATGTGGTACCCTAGATGAGTAGAGTATCTGCAGGAGGAGTATTTTGACTTTTGAATCGGCTTGAAAATATGAAAATTTTGGTTAGCTGTCATTCACACAACCCACAACAAATGACCTTGAAAATCAATTTTGGTGCAAGCTTACAATCAATTGGCTAAGTTAAACTTGAGCTCTTATTTAGTTCTCTGGGGTATACTAATGTATACTCCCAACTTAGCCAGTGAATAATGGGTGCTAGCTAACTTTAATCTGCTAAACTAGACTCTAGCTAATATTTTTTACCTCTATTATAATATTGAAACCGATTCCCTGTTCTCACTTAACCAGGACACATCACTATTAGAGGATAAAATACATATATGTCACTATAAGCCTGACAGTGTGCTGTGTAAGCAAGGAGACGCTGACGCCGACATGACCTTCGTTATCAGGGGTCAGCTCAAGGTCACACAGAAATCTATGACTGATCCACAAAAGAGGGACACACTCATGTTCAAGGCTGGTCCGGGAGAGGTGAGTAAATTATTTTATCTTTTTATGAATATTATAGACTAGATCAAGTTCGATCCAGCTTGCCTGCCTTGGGGTTTGCTGAATCAATCCTGGTCTTATTATAGACCAACATGAATGACATTCAGTATTTCATGATGCTGTATTTTTTAAACATTAACTGGTCGCATTCAATGTTACACCCAGGATAAGATATTAGATCACTTCTCATCCCCATTGTTATCGTAATGTTGGTGATGTCGTCATTGATGAAGTTTTGGTCTATAGGTTTGAGTTGTCCTCTCCCTTACAATAGAAGGGCAACTCCAAAGTATGACTTATTTGCTTTTTTTATGAGATACGATATTCTATTGTTCTTTCATCTGACAGGTCGTAGGAGTATTAGCCACACTGAGTGGAGAGCCTTCTATATTTGGTATTAAAACAAGCGAAGACACCACAGTTGCTCATATATCTAAAGTAAGTCAATTTTTAAATAATGAATATTTTTCAAGTTCAATTTAGGAAAAACATCGAATAAGGTATTCAAGATCTTTTCCCACTGGTAATGATTATCACAACGCCTATGTGATGATTGTCCTTTCAGGTCCGAGCTATGTGTATAGCCCATTTGCAACTGTTAACAGGATAGATTTTTCAATATCAGTGTTTTATTTTATCCTGCAGAGTAATTTTTATGCGATGATGAAACAGAAGCCGGGTATAGTGTTATCAGCCGCACACTTACTGGTACAGAGGCTATCTGCGTTTGTGAGACAGATAGACTTTGCTCTCGACTGGGTACAGGTCGAGTCTGGCAGAGCTATCTATAAAAAAGGTAAGTTTTTCTTTTATCTACTATACATTTACTATGTCTATAAAAAAGGTTTGTTCGTTCTCTACTATACATTTACATGGTTCGAAGAGTCTAGTTTTGTAACTCTTGATTTGAATTTAAACTAGATTGAGTTTATCGAGCTACTTGGGACGGGAATTAAGACCATGTTAGCTTGGCTGTTGGTTTGCCTTCTTTTACTTCTGAGAAGATAAAGTTTGGTTGTTGAAGACCCCTGTGAAGACCCCTGTGAAGACCCCTGTGAAGGCCAAGCGCAATGCTTGCCAAGCATCCACGTTCGAAGTTACAACCTTGCATCTGTAGGACTTCAACTGTGTTTTTTCTCTGCTTCAGAGAAATTATAGGCATCATAATGAGCACTAGTTAGTTCGTGATGGTGTATATTTAAAAGATTTTGAATAAATATATAAATATATTTTTACCATTTTACCAAGTTGATGATAATGCATGTTTTACCAGGTGATTCGTCGGATCACTTGTATATTATATTGTACATTTTACCAGGTGATTCGTCGGATCACTTGTATATTATTCTGAACGGACGTATACGTACAATCATAGAAGGTAAGGAAGGTAAGAAGTCAGTAAGTGGAGAGTACGGTAAAGGAGAGCTAGTCGGCATAGCTGAAGTCATCACTCAAACAAAACGGTAATTACTTCTCCATATAATATACTTATTGATAATGTATATGGGTAGATCCTATCTGATTTCAAACACATTGAGCTATTTACAGATATCTCATATAAACTTACATATTGTTATCTACACTCCTGTATATTTTCAATTTCTTATTATTAACGGGTGTGTTTGATTCCCTGCTGAAAGTTATCAGTTGGAATGTCATTCTATTTGATTTTCCTATCGACAAATACGCCCAGTTATCTTCTCATCGATATTGTCAGAACAACTCAAAACTATCGGGAACAATTAAAATGTCAACTGCGAAAAATTCCCCAAATTTATTGCACATAAAGCAAAATTTTCCCCAGTTGCAATACCAACATTCTGAACAATACTTGACTTTTGTTGTCAAACAGAAATGTCTTCAAACTCATGCACACAACTACAAATGATGCCAGGTAGATGTACCACTCATAAGCTTGTCCTCTAAAATTTCCTTATGAATCTATTATATTTATAGTAACATGACAGCGATGGCCGTTAGAGACACAGAGTTAGCTCAGGTTCCTTCACAGCTATTAGAGCATATCAGGCAGCTCTATCCACAGATCATTACTAGACTCTACTATCTGTTAGGTATGAGTAAACCATGGACATATAAATGTCTATGAACCTAGACAGTACATAACAATACAATATTCTATTAGTTATGACTGTATGATACAGTTGCGCTATACACATTGAATTCCATATCTGGAATAGCATCATTAGCTTTCTTTTGCAAAACAAAGGGCTTGCAAAAATAGCCAGTCCCTAGTAGCAATCTAGAAATGCCCTAATCATCGACACTGTATGGGGTATAATTACTGTTTGCAATTTTGTAAACAAGACAATTTCTCAGGCTAATTATTCATGCTACTAGGGACAGCCAATCAGATAACAGTCAGATGGGTCCCTGTGTTTAGTGTCCTAACCGTATAACGCTATGATACTATTTCCATTCTAAGAGAAGAATCTAATTCAGCGGCTATACATGAGACATGTGGTGTATATACTAAATATATATAAAGATGTATGTATGTGCTATATTATGTTCTTCATGATAAATATATATATACATAAGAACAGATATTTCTCATGCTGCTTGCATATTGAATATGATATACACGTCTATCTGCACAATAGTGACAGTGTCACAAAGTGGCCCATCTGACCTATTTACATCTTGCCTATAGATGCTAACTCAAGCACATTATGATTAATCCCAATGCTACAGTGAATGGATAACCAACCGGAACTAATTTGCTGCATATGTTCAAAGTAAATGAGTCTTACTTCTTCTTCAACTCTGATAGGTCAGTTTTAATCTTCTTGCCTTTGTCTCCCCTGTACAGGTAACAGACTGATGGGTATGCAGATGAGGATGGATGAGGAGACTTTACTAAAAGAGAACCCGACTGTAGATCCCAGATCTCCTATATCTAATATTAGTACAGGTTTGTATGTAATAGTAGATTGTTTCATAGTATCTGACTGACTGGTCTGCTGCAATTACTAAATCCAAGATAACATTATTGCATTTGGCTTTGTCGAAGCGTGTGTTTTGTATCTCAGAGTACAGACATACGGTGTACCACAAATACCAATTCTTAACTCATAAACCAGCTCGCTGCAGTGCTCATAACATTCAATCAATTTTCCTGATATATTCTGACATATGCCATTTTGTTGTACAGTTGCCATCGTACCAGCGAGTGACAGCGTACCTCTGACAGCGTTTACACTAGAGTTACAGCACGCTCTCAGCTCTATATGTCATAGCCTGAGACTCACCTCCGACATCATCAAAGAGAAACTAGGATCCTGGGCTCTAGACAGGTATGTTCTATGCTCCATATGGAACATTATTTGCTGTTTGCCCATCATATTATTACCGGAGCTGAATCATGACTTGGTTAAGACTCTCAAAAGTTGACCTAATTTTATGCTTTTAAGGACCTGCCATTAGCCTGTTTGTATCAAGATAACTGATCTGTTTATTTCCATCTCGATGGGTTGGCAATGTATTGGACTCAAGCTGGAGATAATTTCCTCGGTGAGGGATTGAAATTGTTCATATAAAACGGCCCAGGTTCAATTCCCGGCGGATACGATGGTATCAGGAAGGGCGTCCATCTACCATATCTCCCATGCCGGATATGTAAAAAGTCTGTAGACCCACCCTGTGCTTCTCACAGGTTATCGCAGTTATAAATAAGCATTTTACTTACAGACCTAGTGTTCTATTCTTCTTACGTTATATCTGTTTTCCTTACAGGCCGAGTGAGTATAGATTAGCGAGTTGGTTAGCTGCTCAGGAGGATACACACCGTACTGTTATATATCAGTGTGACTACCAGTTTACTGCCTGGACACAGAGATGTATCAGACAATCTGATGTTATACTTATAGTGGCTCTAGCTGAGGAGCAGCATAAACCTGGAGCTGTGAGTAGAACTGTATAGCTACTTGTTTTTTTCGCATGTCATTTTCTGTACAAGGTAGCTATTGGGGATTGGAGTTGATATTAATTTTTGGGAAAATGACATGCAAACATGCTCTTAGGCTGCTGTTTTTGGGTTGGTTGTGGAGCCCAAGGTTGGGCTCTTAAGCTTGATTTATAACCTCAGTATCCAAAGGCTTCTTAGTACTGGGCGCTTCTTAGTACTGGGCGCTTCTTAGTTCAGTATGGTTTTCTTTTGTTGTATTGTTTATGCCATGAATTCAGAAGTCAAATGAAAACATTTGGCAGATAGAATCAAACATATGAATCCTGGGGCTCAGATCGTCTGAAGACTGGCTGGTGGCTGTCCTATTTGCAGTTACCTGTTTTTGTAGTTGCATATTCCAACGATTGACGTTGTATATAGGCAAAGTGCCTTTCAAGATAAACTCTAGCCAGCGAACAAAAACCAATGATGATAATTTGAAGTTATGATGAGACGGCTATATTTATTTAATTGAATTCTTATAGCTTGAGAAAGCTCTGGAAGGAATGGTGATGAGATCACAGAAAGAATTAATATTACTTCATAGATCTGACGCTACCAGGCCACAGAACACTGTTGATTGGCTCAATGCCAGGGACTGGTGTCTCTCTCATCACCATATAAGGTAGTGTGATGTATATATTAAAGTTGTATTGAATGTATTATTGTACTTACTGTACATCTTGGCGTTGTAGACATGTTCAGCTCATTTTTGCTACTACGGTATAAACAGCATAATTCAAACTGTATAATTCAAGACTCCAGTCAGTCCTGACAAAATTTTTCCTCCAAATATCGGTGCACTCAAATGCCACTGAGTTTAGTAACAGATCTTGGTAACTGAGGAGGATTGAACTTTTTGGAATGCACTAATTCTAATAGCAGTTTCCCCGTTACACACATTTACATGGGGTTTCTCAAGTAGTGCTGCACGATAAAACGATATAGAACGATATGTAACGATAAGAAAGGAATATCGTATGTTAAATGTCACATTTTTGCAATCAGGAGTTATCGTTTCATGTTAATCGATATTTATTACGATAATTTATCGTCCAAATAAACAGTCTAAATCATGTTTATGAATTCTTATTGGCAGTTTCTTTTCAGTTGACCAATCAGCAGGTTATTTTAGCTGGCACCAGATGGAGCTTTAAGAACCGCCATTAATTGATATTTTTTGGTTGTCATCAGGTTTGAAGTGAACTGCTAAACTAGGTAAGAGTATTGACTTTTCCTCCTACAGTTAAAAGAATTATTTGTGAATTCATTGCATTATGTCTACTCCATTCATCTATGTGTCATAATGTTAAAGTGAATGGATGAGTTAGTAGTAGGTAGAAGTAGAAATGGAACAACCCAGCCAGTCTTCTCTTCATCATATTCATGATGATGATGAAGTGCTGCCAATGTATGTCAGCCTCATGGTTGGTGGTGGTGGTAAGGCAAAGCAAGTGTGTGGTTGAGTGAGATTGGCAATTCTCCTCACAATCAGTGATGATGATACACATATAAACTTAGTCAGTCAAGGCAAGGACTGTTTCTCACCGAAGGTTGGGCTATTGTCTCACTCATAGATAGTCACTTTTTTGAGCTGGGCAATTCAATTGATTGAGTGAGTAGTATTGTTGTAATTGTATCACTTCAAATGTGTGTGAGTGAGTGAGAGTTGGCAGGCCTGATTTTCATTCCAGTCTACTCCAACACCACCATGCTGCTTTGATCTTGGGGAAGGGAAACTGAAACTGACTAAACTTACTTACTAGCTGCATGTATCATCATGCATTTACTTACAACACCAGGAGGTTGAATTTTATTGACATTAGATTATTGTACTAGTACTACTACTAGCCAGCCAGTTGACTACTAGGTTAGGTTACTTAGTCTGTCAAACACAGCACACTTCTACTATTACTACTGCTCCTACTTCTACCAACTCCTGTAATTACTAGCTAGCTATGCAGTCTGAGTCTTTCTATCCGACTGCATTTTCTGCCCTGGGGTCATGACTGTTGAGTGTGTGTGTGTATGTCATGTACATAGCAATGATAGAAATTAGGTAGATAAGATCATTAATTAGGAAGTTTCAACAACACTTTCATTTCAAAGTGAAGGATGAGTCAGCCTTGGTCAGCCTGGCTGAACAAAGATTTGATCAATTTGATGGCTACATTCTTCGTCAGATTTATCGGTCTGTAGTGTTAGAATGTACAATAGTCATTGAGTGAGCTGAGTTATCATCTTTTCTGAATTCTGTATTTTGATTAGCTAAATCAGGTCTACCAACGGTGAGTTAGGGGGAGGAAGAAGCATTCTGATTGCCTGCAGCCAGCCGGCCTAGCTTAAGTAGTAGCTTTTGAACTCAAAACTCAAAAGTAAGCAAGACATACTAATTTTTTCCATTCTTTATTTTCTATGCAGACAGAGATGGCGGATGCTGATGCTGTAATTGATATCTCGGAGTCGGAAGAGCAAGATGATGATACTACTGAGAGTGAAGTTGTAGCCACGCCTCACTCCTCCAGACGCAGAAGATCGCCAGTCTGGGCATTCTTCACTGCACCCGAAGGCGAACGTGATTAGGCAAAGTGTGACATTTGTGACAAACATATAAAAACTAAAGACTCCAGTACAACCAACCTTTTCGCTCATTTAAAACATAACCACCCTACTCGGCACGCAGAGATAAAGAGCTATCACCCCCCTTCAACTTCAACGCCATTATCAAGTACAGCCAGTTCGTCTAAGTCATCAAAGTCTAGAGCAGACGACCAACCCTCGATCAAGGAATCACTGCTGAATCGTACACCTTACCATAAGGACTCAGATCGGGCCAAGAATTTAACTGCTGCAGTCACCGGGTACCTAATATCAGGTTGGTGTCATATTTTATTCGGACTCTTTGTTTCTCGTATCACTACCCATCTTCATGACCTACATATAATCATTCACGCAATCACAATCGCTGTGCTTGTGACTGATCAGTGGGCTTTCATATCACTTTCAGTGAAACTTTAGGATCTACGGTTTTATTACTAGCCATCAATATTTTTTCAGTGAAATTTTATGAATATGGTAAATTGATTCATTGGTTAGTTTGGTCACCAACAGAAATGTTGCGATGGAAAATGGTAAGACACTGTTTTTAGATTGTTTCTTTCTCTAAGTTTAGCCCCTGCTGCTAATTACAAGATATTGAAAGATTGATCTAGATTCAAAAGCAATGCAATAAAGCAAGCGACAAATGTAATTTTATTTGATGTTAATTTTGACACTTGATTCACATGTCACTTTTCTTTTGATTATTTAGGTTCCGTCCCTCTCTACACGGTAGATGGGCAAGCCTTCAGGGAGATGGTAAAAGTTTTTGACCACAGATATAACCTACCAGGACGAAACCATTTTTCAAAGATAGCTGTACCACAATTATACTCAAAGAAGAAAGCAGAACTCACAAAAGAAATCAAGAATGCAGAGAGGTAATGTGTTATAGTGCCCAGTCCACTACCCATAATCGTTACAATTGAACCATTGTATGTGATATATTGCCTGGTTGAAACGTGTATCAGTATAAAATGATATTCTTTATATCATTGTTTTTCAGTGTGCTATAAAAGCAATGATTGGTCTAGCGAACATAGCGCTGGCCAAAGCCAAAATAAAGCTGTGAGATAGCATAGACTTATGTTACAAATACTGCTAAGGCTTTTAAGGGGCTGATGTCACTAACCCCAAACACATAAACATTAGAAACTTGTCTAATATAGCCAGCTACCACAAGGGTGCATGCATTTTAATCCTACCACTAGAATCATGCAGCGTCTCTGTTCTGGATATATATACTACACCTATAATGTAACACTGGTGAACATATCTATTTACAGTGTGAGTATCACATCTGACGGGTGGTCTTCCATAACGGGAGATTCTTATATGAGTTTAACAGCTCACTACATCAGCCGTGACTGGACACTTCGCACAGCGTGTCTGAAGACACAGTATCATCCCGAATCCCACACCGCTAATAATATATCTAACTTCCTGATAGAATCGCTGAAAGAGTATGGGCTGACCAGAGGAAACATAGCAGCTATCACCACAGACTCGGCCGCCAATATGGTCGCTGCAGCTAGAGAAGCCAGTATGTAAAATAAATTAATCTTAAGTTTTGCTATCTTAAATCAAACTCTACCCCATTATTCTACTGACTGTTATTTGTTCCATCATTTTGATGTCCCCTCTCCTATGCAAGTTGCAGATTTTTTATCCATCTTGAAGCAATTGCTGTAGTTTTCAATTCATTCCCTGCAATCAATCAGTGACTTTGCTGTGATTTTGATTTATGTTGCCGCACTGTAATACTTCTATCTGCCGTTTGTTTCTCAGTTGAGCCAGTTGGGTGCATGCCAAATATCCTGAGACTAATATGTCTGAAATCTACAGCAGTGCAGTTCAGATTCATTCTAGATTTTGCATAACTTTTTCTCCTCCTTGTCACAGAACTTCGACGGATACCGTGTATCGGGCATATGATGCACAATGCAGTCACAACGTCTCTCACCGACACAAGAATTACCAGAGTTCTAGGGATCTGCCGTAGTATTGTTAGTCTGATACATTCCTCGAATAACTACAGACAGCTACTACTTAAGACGCAGAAGGACTTAAAGCTACCACAACTGCAGCTTGTAAATGATGTGTCAACGAGATGGGGTAGTAAGCTGAAAATGCTTACCAGAATAAAACAGCAGATGCCCGCCATAAACAAGATGTTCCTAGATGATAGAAAATATAGGCACCTATCAATAAATTGGCAGGATGCCAACATCATTGATTCAGTCATCACCGGATTAGAAGGATTTATGGTTAGTTTGGTTTGTTGTAGTGTAGCTGGATTTCAAGGTGTCAATACTCAATAAATAATTTGATCCATTGTTGCTGCTGGCATTATATTTTACGCCGGTGCTTAAAGTATTTGGTGAATTGATTCCACTTTCCTCCATTCGTTTGTAAATAACATAGTGCTTCCAGTGACCCAGTCTCCAATGGATGGAAGGAAAAGAAAACCAACCAAACCTAACCTATATATGCAAAGTGCCTAACATATTTTTTGTTCAATGGCCATCAAAATCAGGACTTAAAAAGCTATTGGGTTTAGGGCTAGCTTAAATTGGCCTTGTTTTTTCTTGTCGCAGCTCAACCAGGCAGGGTGCCTCAATCAGAAATGGTGACCAAACAGAGTTCTAGCTGGTTGATCGATCGGTTGCGATTATGAGTTGTGTTGCTTATTCCGTCATGCCCAACCATCCTGATTGATTATGTGGATATTGTATTCTGATTTCAGGTACTGACTGACCACTTGTCAGGCGAAAAAGAAGTCACTATATCGAGTGTTATTCCTACCCTAAGACATATCAACACTCTATGTGGCGGTGATACCGAGGCAGACGAACTGGGCAAGAAAATAAAGGGCGATATAACAAACTACTTCAAAACCAGACTAGAACCGGATGAAGAACTTCTTATATTTCTCTGCGTAGCCGAGATGCTGGACCCGAGATATCTGGACTTGGTTAAGGCTAATTCAGCTACTGAAGGTGAGCGAGTTTCAACTAAGGTGTTTGTTTGTAGAGACCGGTACTAGCTCATGGTCATATGGAACCCTACCCAATCATACCCACTGGTGACTTAGATATCATGTTCCACAAAGTTAGATAGTGAGTAGTGAAACCCGCAGTTATATATAACAATATTATGCATGTATCAATCAACATCATATCAAGATCATTGGTTAGGAGTTAGGACACTTGTTTTTTTTGTATAGTATGTGTGTATGATTTATCTAATTTAGAAGAACTTGGTGAGGACGGCGATGATGATATGTTTATAAAACTACCCACACAGCCAGCTGTACAGGACGAGCTGGTGCGGCTATGTACTAGTTTGGCGCCAGAACAACCTGAGGCTCAGTCGGATGTTGACGATCATACCCCTCCACCAACAAAAAAGTCGAAGTCGCTGGTCGATCTGCTTCTCAGCAAATCACGAAAATCCCCAGCATCACAACCAATTTCCGCTACTACTTCTCTAGAAGTCAGGATCAGAAGGGAGCTAGACTTTTATTTAACATTACCATCGGTGTCTAGCGAATGTAATGTTCTTGGATGGTGGGGGTCTCACATGGCGGAGCTACCGCTGATGGCTACCTTAGCGAGATATGTCCTTTGTGTAAACGCAACCAGTGTGGCCAGTGAGAGGCTTTTTAGTCTCTCTGGTCACATAGTCTCTAAGCGAAGAAACTCTCTAAAACCATCAATGGTCGATATGCTAGTCTTTCTAGCTTTCAATAAATAAATTTGACTTCTTTATTATTGTCAAATTTGATGGCTTTAGAATTGTTCATTTTTCATTACCGAAAGTCATAAACTTGAATTAACTTTACTTGCTTGGACTAGAGACTATGTGACCAGAGAGACTCGTCTTTAAATCTGAATATCCATATAAATTGTCACAAATGTCAAACTAAGCCCAACCCTGTTTGTAAACCCATAACATATATTGATTTGCAGGCCCTTGTTTTACCTCTCGAATCACTTGATGATACAGATTTACGCTTTAAGTATTCATTCTTCTACGCTGTGACCAGAGAGACTGTCAATTTCTAAAACTCCAGTGTCACAAATGTCAAACTTAGCCTAACCCCGCATTCTTCAACCATTTGTATCTTCTGTATCGTCTATGTTCTGCTTGTTTGTACATACTTTGAATATGTTAACTACTGGAAGGGCTGGTTGTAAACTGATAAGATATCTTGGTAGAGAGATATGCAGGCCCTTGTTTTAGCTCTCGAATCGCTTGATGTTACATATTTATGCTTCAAGTATTCATTGTGCTAGGCTGTGATCAAAGAGACTCTTAATTTCTAAAACTCTAGTGTCAAAAATGTAGAACATGGCCAGCCAATCCCCACATTCTTCAAACCGTATTGTTTCTTTTGTCTTTCCTTATCTTGTAAATTGTTTGAATATTTTAACTACTGGAACGGCTCTCTGTAAAACTTAAAAGGTATCGTAATCGATACGCATGCTTTTACTGATTTGTGCCCAAGTCTCGCCTAAGTATTCCTGTTGTATGTATGCCATATTTCTTTAGTATCATCATTGTATTTGATAAACAACAAACAAATAAATACAATCATATAAAGTCATGATCTGCAAGTATGAGTCGGTGTTCTGTGAATATTCTCTGTTGAAGTGAACTGCCTTCAGGTGGGTACTCTACAAAGAAAACTGTAAGCCCGTGTATCAAAGTCCGAGTTTATTTCTTTGGTGGGATGACACTTCCCTGGTGTGCCCTTGAATTTATTTGTTAGGATTTGGGAGTTGTGTCCTTTTTTATTTGCACAGCCATAAATGGGAGTTGTCCACTCTTTGCCAAAACACGATAATTTATCGTATGCGTTATCGTAAGAGGGCACAACTTCCACTAACGATAATAGGCGATAACGATAACTCTTGTTGTCTCAAAATCGAATTGTTGTGTAGCTCATATCGTGCAGCACTATTCTCAAGCTTCATGTCAATTTCAATAGTTTTCAGTCTTCAATAAAATTATAGAGATATGGTATTTGAAGGCAAGGTGGGCTAAAGAGTGAGAGAGAATCAAAAAAGCTTGTCCAAGCAGGAGCTTTTTTGTCATCTTAGAAAATCATGCCATCCATATCTGCTTTTTCACTTTACTGTATGCGTTATGCATATGTGTATGCATAAATTTATATGATATGTGTGTATGCATGTGAGATGTATTTGTCACGCCATATATTACATATTTATAATATATTGTTTATCTTACCACAGATGTCCCAATCGAGTATTCTCACGGAAAACTCCAGAGAAGATTCTAACACTTTATGAGAATGTGATCCAAACCCAACCAGATGTGAACTCAGACATGTCCAGACTCGCCCGATTCCTAACTGGTACTGCCATTGGACTAGTCCTGGGAGGAGGCGGAGCCAGGTTAGTAGATTAGAATCTTGTCGGATTTTATGTTTATCTTATAGTTTTGAGTCGAGTAGAAAAGTCTGCTATCAGCATAGACTTGGTAATAAGAATATGCTGGTCTATTAAGTCTATCATAGACTTAATAATTAGTTAATTTTTAAGTCTATGGCTACCAGAAGATATTTTTGGCACTGCTCAATTTACTGAAAAGTAATCACCCTGCTCGTATTATGATATCTATTCTGATGAAAGCAACGGTAGATTATTGTTTGACATGTTGTCTGATCTACTTGCTGTATAAAAAACAGTAAAACACATACTGCAATATTCTAAGGTTTCATATACTCAGCAAGCTTGAGGAATCTATGACTTGACTCATCTGAAAATCTTGTGTCATCATTCTAAACTCTAATTAGGGCAAATGATTATATTGTTTGGTATGCTACATCACAGGGGTGCCTCTCAGATAGGTTTGATAAAGGCGATGGTGGAGGCGGGAATCCCTATTGATATGGTGGGCGGTACCTCAATCGGCTCGCTGATGGGCGCCCTCTGGTGTGAGGAGCGTAACGTCACTCGAGTAGTGCACAGAGCCAGAGGCTGGTTTAAGACTATGACTTCTCTGTGGAAGAAGATCTTAGATCTCACCTACCCCATCACGTCTATGATGACTGGTGAGTTACATTTACAGGGACAGGTCATTTTTGAGTTGTGCCCAAGTCTTCTATGATTACCATATGTCTATGTCATTTTGAAATCTGATTTTGGTGGGAGATATAAATGAAGATGTGAAGTTGGACAAACTATGTCACACAGACTCAACAATTTTTCATGAATTTTAGCAAACACCTGTTCTGCTGTTTCAAAGTACCCAATATTACAGTATAAAACTATGTTGCCAGTCTTTATATCAATTGTTGGCCCTTCAGAAATCTACAAGCAGTAACACAAATAAGGACAAGCGCAAGGTGACCAGCCCTTTACAGATAGTTTCTTTTATTAAATATCACCTTTTTATATAATTGTAGGTTATTCCTTTAATCGTTCAATTGAGGATGTATTTGGAGATGTACAGATAGAAGATCTCTGGATTCCCTACTTTAACATCACCACTGACATTACAGCCAGTAAAATGAGAGTCCACACTAGCGGTAGGTGTCTCATTATCCATGTATCCATTTTGAGTTTTGTTCGGCGTAAATAAACTTGCCACCCCGAGAACAGCATGAAAAAATAGTCCAAGTGCCAAAAGTTACGTTGATGGGTCAGCAAACTGAATCATGAGTCTCTTTGCAGGTCTTCATTCTTTTACTACTATCAGCTTTTGATAATTGAATTCCTTTAGCAGACATTGTTTTTCCGTAGATGAATTTATTGATATACATCTGTGTATGTACATATATATAAGTCTTTATATGTGTATAAAGGTTTGATATATGTATGTATACATATGTTTCTATGGCTGTATATCTATGAATATTTACCGGCATATAACAGGCTAATTTCATTGATTAATGATTTGAACAGGAGATAAATCCATTACTGACTTTCATGTATATTGGCCTGTATATGTATGCTGTATATCTATGTATATTGGCCTGTATATGTATGATGATAAAACATCTGATGTATAATATTCGATATAACAGGCCTAGTATGGCACTACACACGAGCCAGTATGTCGTATCCCATAATGCTCCCTCCTTTCTGTGATCCCGTGGACGGGCATCTTCTGCTAGATGGGTGCTTCGTCAATAATCTGCCAGGTTTGATCATCCGTTTATATTTGACGGGCGTGTCTAGAATCTAATACTACACCCACAATACAGTTTCTACTGAAGTTCGATACACAAATTTGTGGGCAAAGGCTCTATGTGTGAAGCTGATATGCCTGTGTAGAGATGACGGTAGAAACAATGCATTGTGGGACAGTATTAGTCATGCCCTATTGAAAGCCGCTTAGAAAGTTATGTAGAAATCGGAGGAAGAAAAATTACCATTTCATGTTTCTCCAGCTGCTTGTTGGGACCATAGACACATAAATACTGTGATAGTAGTACTATACCACATTTATGTACTAACATAGTATTTATTTGTTTGTGTTTACGTCAATGCTGGACATGACCCCATATCCGCATCAGTAGGAAAAGGATCCAATGTAATGGAATGGAATGATGTGGAGCTTGCAGTTTTGAAATTATGTTGTTTCAGCATCCCCTTCAGTTAACGTTCATGATTTATTCTAGGCGGCTTCCAATGTCCTGGACTGGTATCATGACCTTGAGAGTTGTCTACTCAATGATATTTTGGGTAGACGACTCTCAATCACTCTTAATATACCAGTTCAAATAGTTTTGATTTTATATTATTAGCCTCATTCAACAAGCATAAATTGGCGCATTCTGATCCAGGCTTCGCCTATTGCGGTATCAAGGGTCTCCGCATACAAACAAAGGAAAGTTCAGAAAGCTGCAGCTGTTAATGGATGAAGACAGTAAAAAATTTGACTTGCCAAACTTTATTTCAATTTAAAGTAAAATAAATTAAATGCCATCAATAATTTTATGAGCTTGTTGGGTGAGGTTGATAGTATATATCAGCACCACTATGTGCTGACTTGTTAGCTGACCCGTTAGCTGACCCGTTAGTGTTGCCGGTATTTGATGTTGACTGATGTTGATTGGTTGGTTGATTGTTAGGAGATTTGTGGAGATATGTAAGGGCCAGTATGAGTTTATCTGGATACCTGCCTCCCTTGTGTGATCCTAAAGACGGACACTTACTCCTGGATGGTGGATACGTCAATAATGTACCAGGTAACTACGGGCGGGGTGTTACGGCTACCCTCCCTAAAACATGCATGAATGGAATTAGAGAACTTAGTCTACTTGTTAAAATGGTGAGAGCTGGGATTGTGAGATTTCGATAATATTGTGCCAACAAGTCCATAAAGGATAAGGCTTCAAATTTTCTACTGGTTGCCGATGTGTTGATAGTGGGAAAATGAACTTTGTACTGCTCGCGAAATAAATCGGAAAAAGGTTACCGAAATTGTGAAAAAAATTTGTGTCTAGAATTAGAATATTAGAGACTCTGTAGCTTTCTCTGTCTATCTGCTGTGGTGTCTCC
Organism: Membranipora membranacea; assembly: GCA_914767715.1. Classification (NCBI taxonomy): domain Eukaryota; kingdom Metazoa; phylum Bryozoa; class Gymnolaemata; order Cheilostomatida; family Membraniporidae; genus Membranipora; species Membranipora membranacea. Next base: position 18,296,141 of record OU612071.1, read on the forward strand.
TATCTATCTCCACAAATCTCTTGGCTCTCACCATTTGATATATCTGTTTTATTTTTTGGCTTCGCTTTTAATCTTACACCGCAATTTCAATTTTCAAGCTAAACTAATAATATTAATGATTGGTTAATTGTGGCATTTTCAATCTATGCCCATTTATATGGCACAGATGTATAAATGCTTCAATTTGCCAATCATACTTGAAATTTAGTTTGTATGTATTGATATAAGCCAATCCAAATGGTGAAAAATCTCACTACAAGGAAGCACCATTGTGGTGTTCCTGAACATAAACGTGATTAGAAATCATTTCCATAAGTATACCAAGGAAAGTCATGGTCATAAATTGTGTTTATACACCTTGGTCTTGTGCAACTTTCAGTAGCTTTTCTTGTTTATATCTAATTGGCGCTCACAGAATTAGTTACCCATGAAAAAATCAGAATCGCCGACCGCAATGTAAGATATCATCCGCTATAGTTTAAACTATTGAACTTAATATTTCCTAATCGAGTATTACTTCCGTCTCACAGCTGACGTAATGAAGGCTGCCGGGGCATCTATTATCTTCGCTGTCGATGTCGGAGCTCAAGACGACAGAAATTACACCAACTATGGAGACCATCTCTCTGGGTTCTGGCTTCTCTGGAAAAAATGGAATCCTTGGGCGGAGCCTGTAAGTTATAGCTCCACTCTTTCGATATGAGCTTTGATAACGCAAATGATCACATCCTTTGCTATCAAGCGAGAGGTCCCGGTTCAATCCCCGCTCTCGTCCCGAGGGATTTACCCTGGCTTCTCCCTACCCACATACGACAAAAACTCAAAATCAACTTCAACCAAAAACTCTCACAAGTCACACACATCTTAAACTCAGACAACTCTCATAATCACAACACCGACTGATGGAACTACTGATATACTTCTAATATCAAAAATGTGCTCTATCAGTAATAATCAAAATTGTCCAGGGGTCTTTGAGCACCAAGGGAGTCAAACACCTGTTATCTGGAGAGTACGGTCTCATACCACTACCCTCCCCTCATAAGCCAAGACAAGACTCATCAGGATATCTGTCAATGCTTGGAACAAGAAAAGCCTTTCTCATTGATAGTTGAGACCAAAATCTCTTGAAAACAAAACCTGTGAAATCGATTAATCTTCGAAAGTAAGCTCGGTCTCATTGTTTTTGGGAACATGTAAATGTGGTTTCTGGGTAGGCTTGATGTCATCTTTATCTCAAATTTTACTAGAATCAAATGGTTTGGTCATGATAACCATTTCATGTCAAACCAATGCCTTCCATGTAAAAAAGGAACATAGTTATGATATGATATTAGCAGCGCACTCCTTTTGATATAAGCCTTTGGTGACCCCCAAGTTTTGTTCCAATTAAGCAAAGTCTGCATACAGAGACATGGAAAACCATTGTGATTTAGCTAATGAGACCAATATTCTTGGTCTGAGTTAGCAGGAGTTTTCAATGATACAGTCTGAAGCAAGAGAAGTAATAGGTACATGCCAATGTGAGATCCCACAGGCCCCCAATGGTCAAGGCCTTTTTTTCTCTTCAGATAAATGGGAACTGCCTGAGTTTGACGCCCATTTAGTTGGCTGTCCAATAAAGAAGATGACCAATTAATTGGCAGCAGAGACTCACCTCTACGATAATCTTCTTGTTATCTGTCACTCATTTACTTGTTCCCTTTCTTGCTATGTGATCAGGTGAGAGTACCAGCTATGGAGGAGATACAGTCACACTTAGCTTATATCTCTTGTGTTAAGAACCTGGAGGGAATACTACGGAGTGGCTGCTGTGAATATATCCGTCCCCCTATAGATAAATTCCAAACTCTACAGTTCAACGCCTTCGACGAAATCATGGTACGTATTTTACAAATAATTATCTTAAAGTGATTGTGAAGGTATCAGGTTTTTGGTATCATTCTTGAGTTCTCAGTCTTATTTAGAAAACTGCTATAAAGTCTGTTTACAACATATGGCCCAGTTGCAACTCATTGTTTCTCAAAGTTGAGATGTGAAGGTACTAAAAAGGTACTATTTTAATCATAGTATACAAATACAAAATAGTAATTTTCTGTACCTTCCAATCTTAACTTTGAGTGAAATTCAGTTGAAACTGGGCCACTTAATGTTAATACACCAGATTTATAAATTAGACTGAGAACTCTTAAACGATGCTAAAAAACTGATTCCTTCACAATCACATTAAGATAGAAAGTTGAAACTGATAAGAATCGATTAAATAGTTGGATTGAGTGCAAGAACTGCAGCTTTATGAGAGTCTTAAGTTCTATATGATGCCTTGTTGCAAGGGCAGCCGAACTAAATTCATCTGCTCTGTGGGAAACTTTTATTTGAATGTTGCTCATCAATGTGAATGACAGCAGATTGACTAGACTACTGAGTTACATCTGTTTGAATGAAATATCAAACCAAACCTCAATCCGTATCAGTTTGAATCGTGATATTTCCATCATCTATACAAGCTGATAAAAAATGAGTTGCCAATAAACACATTGTCAGATTTTTTATAGTGTAAAAATAAGCTATATTAATAAGTTGTTTGCCATCCGACATTAAACTAGATTATACTGTGGAGAGTTTGAGAGTTTCACAAACTCACCACCTCCCTATTGTATCGATAAACTCACTATTTTGTCCAGATTAAGAGTTGTCCCGTTAAGATTGTTAAGTTCAGTTGAGTTCAAGGAGCAGACAACTTGAAGTTAATACATTCCGCTTTTTATTTGCAACAATAATTCCATTGCAAGGTCTTCAGTCCTGGGGCTTAGTTGTTGTGGCTTAATTGAGTAAAATAACATTGGATAAGCATGCTATGTAACCAGCTCGTTGGGAAGTTTGAGGTCCCTAGACCGATTCGACTGACAAAACCAACAAGAAATAGGGGGCTATTTTTCCCTCTTAATCTTCATAAAGTTCACAAATTCACTTAATCTACTTTATTTTCCTCTTTTAACAGGACTGTGGATACAACTTTGCGCGGCCTTATTTCCAAGCCATGATACAGACGGAGAAGTTGCGGGTGGTGTTGAGACCAACCGATAAGATTACTAACCGACTGTCCACAGGGAAGCTAATTCCTGAGACCAGCTCACTCACAGACTTAGCTAATATGATGTCATCAGCTGACATGAGTGACATCACAGAACCTATTACTGTATTCGACATCACACATGCTTTAGGTGAGTGAGCCCTGAAATGTAGGCTTAGCCAAATAACATGAAATAAATACAACAGACAGACCGTAGCAATATATGATATTGTTCATCAGTATGCAATATTTTAACACTGAAGTAACTCCTTGCTCATCTGGGTCAATATTATATTTAGTGTTTAAAGCTGTCCCCTCTTTTTATCTATAAGGTATTTATTCCTACTGCAGAACTAGCTGACAGACTATATTTGTTGCTTTGGTCTTTCTGTAGACTTAAAACTAAGCTGCATCAATATCTAACAATAGTTATTTTCCCTTTGGAAAATTGCTTCCCAGTATGATAAAGTTGCCAATACCTGCCATTTTCTCTGATACTGAATATTGACAGCTGATATCATATCCATACTCCTCCCCATTCCCTAAACGATGATGTATGACGAGCTCTCATCATCAACATCTGGCCTTCTTTATCTCAAGCTCTTCATCTTACGTTATAATCCTTGATAGTACTTGAGGCTGGATTAATCAATCAAGAAATTACCGCCCAATGAGCCTTGAACCAATGACTAATACAGCATCAATACCCCTCCAGAGATATGCAGATCCGCGAACCGCTAGCACCGTCATTCTAAAATTCAGATGGATGATGGCACCACTAAGAATCATAAATATTATCATCATATTATAGGACTCAAAGGGATGAGCACAATTATTATACTCAAACAATTGTGCTGCTCGTTATTGTTAATTATTAACAATTGTGCTCATATAGCTATATTTTATTATGTATACACTAGAACTTACATTACAGGGACCCAACTCTAACAACGGTGCGGTGGAAGGTAGGGATAGGAAAAGTGTGCGAGGGGAGGTATGTTTGGTATATTTTGGGGTAATTTTTGTGAAAACTGCCTCTTTCATATCATTGGTATATTAGGACCATATCACAGGTCTACTCCAAAACCTGGGTCTTGGGCAATGTTTGAATGCTCCCGTTGAGTTTTTGTTCAAACAACACAACACCAAAAACTCAAGGGAGGGGCAGTCAAGCCTTGCCAAAGACCCAGGTCTTTGGGTAGACATACGATAGCGATTATATATATTGTTTATTATATTATTGTTTTTCAGGTTCATATAAATAGATATTATGTACAATATCATTATTAAATTATTGTATATTTTTAGGTACATATAATGATGAGGAGACTGAAGAGACAGCAGAGAGTCAGGATAGCGCTGAGTCTGAAGCGCCTGAGTTCTACGCTTCTGATGATGAATGATGAACTGCGGGGCGTACCACAATACCATCGTAAACACCAATATATGTGTGACTTATTTTTATAGCCTGCTTGGAAAGGCAGCTCCTTCAGTTGCATTTGATCAGTTAGAGCTAAATGTGACAGAGTCATGGTAACAATCAAAACATGACCTCAGCACATTATAAACCCATGAGAAAGACTTTGGTTCCTTGCTGACTGTGGGAGTGTAAGCTCGCCGACCCTAACCCTTTTTTTGTTGGCCTGAGTTCTACGTTAGATTACATGTAGATAAAATGTGAGATTTTTTGTAATACAAGATATGCTCAATAACCTTGTGATCACCGGTTTCAGAATATTGACTGCACAGATCTAAGTTAAGCTGAAAGAGATTGGTAGTTTTTAACACCAACCGATAAAACTTTGGAATAAACCGCATCTTCCACACTTTGTGGAAGTTCTGTGGTATGAAGGACACTGAAATTCTGGTATTGTACCTTTTTTTGTGTGATATCACCATTAAGCCTTGAAGGCTTTGGCATTCAGCTAGGCAGGAGATTTCTGAATGATCATAATACCTGTATATTTCCTGTTCTTCCCCTTCTTACTGTGTAGTCTTGTTACGTCTACATGACAAAGCACAGTGATGTATTAGAAAACTATGCTTTTCTTATGTACCAGTTGAAAATGTGCCAAATAAAGTGTTTAAAGGAGACGATTTGCTTAGTTGACTTGGTCATGGTAACTCTGCAAACATGCTATGCATTTGCTATAGACTGGTAATTCAGACTCTGGTTCCTCTCTGACTGTCAAATGCTGGATTACCCCAACTCAGGCCAATTTTTCTGGAACCATGGGTCACACTCAGTCCCAGGCTATGTGGTCAAAGCATTGATAAAAAGGTGAAATTAGTAAACCAGATTGTGGTGTGAATTATGGCTGTGAATGGGAGAATGGGAGCATTAACTGATGATAGATATGGTTACACGGTTCTTAATATGTTTTCTGATACAGAGCGCATTGTTTCTTTTAATCATGTGACACATAATAACTTCGTTATCGCATTCAGAACACCTAACAATGACACTTTGGAATGATAATACATCGCTCATACATTGTGGTAATATCCTGGTGATACCATTTTCAAAGAGACGTGATTTCAGTGATTTCAGTGATTTCACTATTTAAAGTAGCATTCATCCCTGACACCGCTAAATATGAATCAACTTGAAATTTGCCTTCACACGTAGGCAACATACTCATCTATGAAAATCCAAGGTATAAGCTCTGATTCTGCAGCACAGGGCAGTCAGCAGCCCCTTAATCCAATGGCTGCCATAAACTGAATTAAATTGGGAGGCAATGTTCTGTTGATAATCTCATAGAAAATGCTTATTAGTATTTTTTAGTGAAAGCAATAAAGTTATTTTTTTAGAGAATTTTGTAATAAAGATGACTGTTTATGTATGAAGATTGAAACAAACCATCAAGACAACTGTTTTGAATCGAGAAACCATCATCCGTTTTCCGAATGCTCTTGAAGTGACAGTCCTACTAGGCCATGTTTGGTATGGTTTCAAAGAACTCAGGCTGAAAAGTCATTAGGGCATATGAAATAAAACAGCCTGTGAACCTAATTGCAGTAAAACTGCTGCAAAGTCTGAAAATTGGCATCATAGTGGATCATAGTGATTTATTGCCTCCCCCTGACCACTATGATGCACTATGATCCTTGCTAAAATAATTGACAAAAAACTAATTGCTATTTTCCACAATTTTCATTTTAAAAAATTTTTTGTTTGCCATATGAACCCACAATATTTGATTTACTGGGGTAATATATCCACTTTTCTAATAGGACTGACCCTTTAACATCAAACAAACAGGATTTCTAGAATCCTTTCTCCAGTACACAGAGCCTTCTGATAGACACGATCTGCAACGAATTCATGATACCAAAAACATGACATTGCTTCACATAGCAGCGGTCGAGTGTTGTGACTCCGTGAAGGCCATACTAAAATCGGTGGCCATCAATGTGCGGTTGAGCTTGTTATCTATTCCTGATGACCTTGGTTTGACACCGCTTCATTGGGCCTGTCGTATTAGGGATGTAGAAGCAATGGAATTAATGCTGCCGGGTCTCGATAACAATAGTTGTGCTAAACTGCTACGTGGGCAGGGAAACTTAAACAAGAGGTCACCCCTCCATCTTGTAGAGCTTCTACATCACCATGCTTTAATCCAGATTGTAAGAAATTTGGTCAAGCCTGAATGATGGGTCCAGATTATCTGTATGGGAGACATATTACAGCGCACACCTTTACATTTGGCTGCGCTAAAGGGCAAAGACTGTAATAAAGATATTCTCTGAAACGATGAATCAAGAATAGCTGAAATGTAGATTCCTTAAACAAGATGATGAGCGTAGCACAGCATTGCATCAAGAAGTCTTTGACTTGACTCCTTGGTTGCATATTGCTGCTTTCGAAGGAAATTTAAGCATAGTTTGAGCATTGTTTGAGTATTGTCTTTAACTCCTTGGTTTGAGTCTCTTTCCAAAACCCTTTGGTACCAATTGCTATGCATGCAAGGTATGCATGGCAGGCCTGCACTCCTCATCATATGGCTGCAGAGAACGGATGCATAGAAGTAATTGAAGCTGTCAAAGAGTCTGTACCACATGAATTTTTGCCGACTTCTGGCAAAATACAAAGATATAAAGACATTGTCACAGGGAGCTAATATTTTAGATGGAATTTGGGGGCGTCATTGCGAACCTAAAAACAGAGTTTCAAGCGATTCTAAGCTAGTAAAGATTTCTGCCCAAAAAATGGGCCTAATTCCCCAGGTGTAAAATAGAAAATCTTACTAGCTTAGAATCGCTTGAAACTCTGTTTTTAGGTTCGCAATGATGCCCCCATGTCCCATCTGAAATATTATCTCCCTGTGACAATGTCTTTATATCTTGGTATTTTGCCAGAAACTGGCAAAAATTCCTAGGTACTGTCCCGGGGAAATTAGCCCATATTTTTGGGCAGAAGTCTTCTGTAGCTTAGAATCGCTTGAAACTCTGTTTTCAGGTTCCCAATGACGCCCCCATATCCCATCTAAAGTAATAACTCCCTGTGATGATTGTCTTTATATCTTGGTATTTTGCCAGAAATATGCGAATATTCCTAGGTACGGTGTAGTATTGTAAACTGTCCCCTGCGCGAAAACAACACCCCAGGACACTTTACAATATTGTAAACTGTCCCGGGGACACTTTACTATAAAAACAGGCCAATGTAAACTGTCCCCCCCTATTGTAATCTGTCTCCCCTATTGTAAACTGTCCCATCTATTGTAAACTGTCCCCCTATTGTAAACTGTCCCCCCTATTGATGACTGTCAATTTCAAGGGCCCAGCTGTTTATCATCATTCTAAATGGGTCATATCATCTAACTGGAGCATACCATGATGTTCTGGCTGCCACTATGATGGCCCAAGGTGTACCATGGGATGGTGGTGGTATCTCATTGACATTATGATTGAGTGTATAAAGCCTCTTGTTCATGTAGTACTTGATAGGTCTAGTTTTCGCAAACACTGGTTGTTATTTGAAGCTCCTATGATTTACAGATGTCTGGTTTGCGAAAAAAGGTGCACTAAGCCAACAGTGAATAGATGTGTAGTTTAGTTTTTAGTTTAGTTTATTTACGCATGGTCATGGGCATTATCATGGTATTGATAAAATTGAATGCTTTCAGTGTTGGGATAAAAATGACTATGAGCAAAGATTATTAAAAGGAGTCATAAAAAAAGGGAAAAAGGATTTGGCACGTTTTTGGGACCTACATATAGTTTAGGTCTAAAAATGGTTTTGCAGCGAGAAAATGTTCTACATTTGTGTCTGAAAATACAATTAAGAAGAGGGTGTGTGTGATCATCAGCTATTTTTACAAAATGCCTCTTGCTCTGATCCAAAATAAAATCATGCAATGAGGATAGATTTGAAAACTCCAGCCTTTCTTCATAACATAGGTCTGGTAAAATTGTCCTTGTGGCCGATTGCTGGATTCTTTCAAGGCACACAATGTCACAATCATTTAAAAGTAAACACCAAGCAGGAGCAGCATATGTGGCTAAAGATCGTATGTTGGCACAATAATATTAAAATAAACTGTTGATATTCATACCTAGCACCTTAAGTTGGCGTAATAAAATAAGTCTCGAATTGCAATTAGATATAATGCTATCTACATGACTAGAAAAATTAAGGTGATTGTCAATTTGAACTCCTAAAATTGATTGACATCACAGATCACACTGTCCTTGGAGTGCCTTGCAAACAGCTACCATTGCCAAAGTAAGAACAATTATCAAAACCGTACTTAGGCACCTTGATGATGATATACTCTCTCATGCAGAGATGGCTGATGCTTGATGGAGGTAGATTTCATGATGAATGAATGGGGTGGTTGTTTTCGCGCGGCTCATGAACGTGCAAAGAACGACATATAACCCGTTGTGTCATTAAGTTCTAACCTAGCCATCTGAAATTTGCTACACAGTCACCTCATGACAATCACATTATGGCTGCAAAATCATGATTAATTCTGTATGAGACTTTTTGACAGATAATCTTTGTAAGACAGCTTGAGGGGTGGTTGTTTAAGCAATGGGTCAATATGCAAGGTGACAGTGTTTAGTGCGATAAGTAATGTAGTAGAAACTGTTTCAGGACTCACACTAACAATGACTGAAAAGCAATGTATCTCTAGATAGAAATTTGGGGGAGGGGGGGGTTGTTTTCGGGCGGGTCAAGGAGCTACTGTGAAATGCAAATAACCTGTTACTTCCATTAAATTGCAATTCAGCCATCTGAAATTTGACAAGTAGCATCGTTATGACATTAATACTGTTGCTGTAAAATAACATAAGGTTCTGATAGCAGTTTTTGAACATACAGTTCATACAAGCTAATGTGGGGGGGGGGGGTGGTTGTTTTCGCGCGGCTAAAGCAATCATTTACAGTGCAATACCAGGGCGCACAATAGGATAAGCTCAAAGATGATTTTTTTTCTCGTGTCACACTCGTGACTGACTGTCATCATTCACAGGCAAATGCTTGATAGAGGTATATTTTATGATGAATGAATGCGGTGGTTGTTTTCGCGCGGCTCATGAACCTGCAAAGAATGACATATAACACATTGGGAAATTAGCTAATATATTTTAGCTGAAAATCTTACTATACTGGGTCAAGGATTGATAGGGGGATGGGAAAGTGGTATATATAAAGCTTAAATTCATTTGACTGAATGAAGTTTTCTGCATGGGTGTGTAAAATAGACTCCCCCAACTCACCTAAGTGCCACTCACATTATTGAACCACTTTTATATACTTTTCATGTGGATTCAAACTCATATAAAAAACAATGGGCTGTATAAATTTGGAGTTATCTGCTCTCAATTTGCTAAAATAATTCATTTGGCTTTTTACCTGCAAGCTTTTTTTTGGGACTATGATCAACAATGGAGATATTCAGAAATGCAGAAATTCTCAACTACATAGGAAAGTAATTTTAATCTTGGCATTGCTTAGTTAATTTTGACCATCAATCATTGTCATCATTCTTATTCAATGCCGAGATTATTCAAGATTGACAAATAATAAATGTTACAAGGGTGAGTAGTACAGATCATGAATAAATTAGAAATTGCCTTCCCCTGGTTAACCCTTGATGGAGTATAGTTTAAAATTGCTTGAAACTCTGTTTTCAGGTTCGCAATGATGCCCCCATACCCAATCTAAAATATTTGCTCTCTGATGATTGTCTTTATATCTTGGTATTTTGCCAACAATATGCAAAAATTCCTAGGTACTGTCCTGGGAAAATTAGCCCATATTTTTGGGCAGAAAATTTTACTAGCTTAGAATCGCTTGAAACTCTGTTTTCAGGTTCCCAATGACGCCCCCAAATCCCATCTAAAATATTAGCTCCCTGTGACACTCTCAAACAACACTCGCTAAACTGAGTAAAAACTATCTCTTACATAGTACTACCAAAAGGATGTAAAAATAGGATATCATATGATATCAATTAAATTGCAAAAACTAGGTAATAGCAAAGCGATAATTAAATGGCTCACGCTCATCAAGACGCAAAGCACAACCACACACACCCGGACACAGCCCATTAGTTGGTCATTGTTATTGTAATAAATGTCTATTGAAATGTTATTATTTCTGCCACTGGAAGTGAATAAGAAATGGTTATTATTATGGTACTTCCAGTGACAGCCAGAAAGGTCACTGTCATGACCTGATACACGACAGGTGATGGCTGTTACACCCACATGCATAATCCTGAATACAATTGGTCCTGTCCTCAGCCTTAAAACAAGATAAATAATAGCGGTATGATTCGCTTCTGCACTTAACAAAGTTAGGTGATGCTGCAGCAGTTTGAATACTGCTTACGAACTAACCAATTATAGCAGTGTATATATTTATGTAGGCTATTGTTATAACTTTGCTGATAGGAATGAGAGTGTCATAATCATGATAGGCGTTTCAATGCCAATGTGAGAAGTAGCATTGCTTTGCTATACATGACTGTGTTGTGACCATTCTTATTGTCTTAGTTTTATCACTAACAACACACAAGTGAACTTCTGCTACCTCTCCACATTGAGAATCTAGAATAAGGCTGATTCACACACTGTAGAGACTGTATAGCAAATCTTCAGATTGAACAACTGTAAGTGTCTTTGTTTCAAGGGTTCTATCACCTTTACTTTTGAAATTTGAATTGAAATAATGATTCAGATCTCCTCAATGTAAGCTACACTTGATGTGTCTGGTATGAGGTTGTTCCTTTGCATTAGCAGTTAGTCTCTTATTATTTCTCTGTACAAAACATAATGAGCAAAAGAGCAGGTCCAGGGTTTTTTTTACTTTTAATCAATGCTGTTTTTCTCAAGTATACTCGAAATCTTGACGCGATACATGTGACCCCATTTTTTCCCTAGAATGAGATGATTAAATTAAAATGGAATTAACAATGCTTATTCTAATTATATCCGCCTACACTTATTATCCAAATAACAGTGCCAGTGTTCATTTCAAGCCACCAAAATTATGTCTGTCTCAAAGTTGTTTGAGGAAGTTGGTGAAACTGTGCAGGAATTAGGCCGGCTATAACAATTAACAATTAACAAAGTACTAGATAACAGTCACTAATCTAATCTAATACTAATCCTAATTTATACAAATACTAATCTGACTAACCTACTGATAAGAATAGACTCCGTCACATGCTAGACAGATTAATTGTAATTATGTGTATGTGGCTTCTTTTTTTGCCATCAATGTAGAGTCAATTGCTGTGTGTTGTGTGTTCAGGCCATTAAACCAGTTTCCTTTGTTGGGGAAATAATGTAAATAGGCTTGCCTGTCTGAAAAATTCAAGCACCAATATTGGCTTTGCAGGAATTTAAGCACATTTATATTTGCGGTCATTTTTCACTGTATCATCTAGCTAGCGGAAATACGAATTTAATATGAACCATATTATGACACGCTAAGAACACCGAGGTATAGTTGAGGATAATACATAGACAATAAATGCCCTAATATGGTGTATGTTTGATGGTCATGAATCTCATTTATAAATAAAAAAATAATGTAAAGAAAAGTTTTGAATTTTAAGTTTTCCCACCAACATGAAGTCCACAACAGTTCTCTTTGCTTCTTGCAGTTGTCCAAAAGTTCTCTGCTCTTGGAGGAAAAAATGGCTACTTCAAATTTGGACCCTGTTCTTATGAGAGTGAAGAATGAGCTAGAATGTCCAGTCTGTATGGATGTAAAGAGACTGCTACTTCTACCCTGTGCTCATAGATGTTGTCCTGACTGTATCGGTAAGTGAAATAATTGAACTCTACCAAAACTGTTTGAAACTACCTTTTCAATGTCTCCTTCAAAGATAAAAAGATCACATTTTCCCTGATATAAAAATGTGAATGCATAGCCAATGAGGTTGACCAGTGTAAGGTTAGCACATAGATAGGTATACATTTACACATAGAATGCCCGCAAGAGTGATAATGATATATAACCACACACCTTGGAGTCCTAGATATAAGAGAGCTCCTATTAGTATAGTATTTCCCGCCGTGTGATGTCACAACCTCAGGGCACACTGTCACCCAAGAGCAGACAACTCTCACAACCAGTAGCTAATAGCCAATATTATATCAAACTACTTATCTGCTTGCTCAATGATAATTTTCTTATGTCAAGGAGAGGTTATTGTATTTGAAAATTATGATGAAAACACAAGCAGAAACCGACAGTGACAATATACTAAGAGTCCACCATTGTATTGTTCATCTACAGAGAGAATCGCAGGAGAAGAGAGACAGCTTGATTGCCCAACTTGCAGAGCTCCATCTCATGTGCCAGATCAGGGGTTCCCAGTCTGCGTTGTTACAGGACATATCCAGGATATTCTACTGGAAGCTAGAGAGAACAGGGAGGCTTCTGTCGTCAGTGACAAGAAAACTCCTGCTCTTGGGAAGGGTAAGGGTTGGTAATCTAATCCATGACGGCTAGTTGTGTTCTGCTGAATATTAGACATAGCATAAAACCTGCATATGTTTAGGTAGTGAAAATCTGGGTATTATCGAGCATTCCTGAGTTTAGTTTCGGGCATGGTAGTCGACCATTATGTTTATTCATCTTTCGCAGTTGAAGTCACAAAGTGTGAAATATGTACAGAAGAAAATGTGAATGTTTGCTGTAACAATTGCCGCCGATTTCTCTGCTTTCCGTAAGATCTATCACCTTACGTTGTATCACCATGTATTCTTTCTGACGGCACTATTTATCATAGCCTGGTAAAACGCCATTGCTGATTGGATCGGGGAAAGAACCAGAGCCTGCTCATAAAATTGATGTTTTTAAGTAATTAATTATAATCTTATATGTACCTAAATAGTATGATCATGACAAATCTGTTCTATTATTTTTCGCATCACCATTGCCACCCTGGCTCATTGCTTGGCACAGTGGTAATATTCAAGTAGTCTTTCCAACTGGTCAGTATGTTTTTCGACGCTGTAAGATCTGTTTGGTAATAATAACCCTCCCCTTAATATTTTGAACAGATGTTCTGTCAGAAACAAAATGTGTGCAACAGCAGGTATACAGCATGTTACAACACTGATTGAACAAATATTCAGTGACAGATCACAACAGCTTAAGCAGTGGCAAGATAAAGTTCAAACAGAGGTGAGATGATGCCGAGATATCTACATGAAGAACTGACTCATCTGTTATGCTTGTGGATTTGCTGTAAAAGGTTACAGTGTCTTTTGAACACTTAACATCATTGATAATAGCAACTTAGTTCAGTATGACACATAGAATGAGATCACTGATATATATTTTGGTACCTTTATATACCCATCCGATGGTAATTCGTTGAGATCTATGTGCCTTACCTCAAGATTGTCTAACATCACTCACGACTGACTCGCATGATATCACCACCAATAGCTTGCAATTAGCGAAAATATCATTTAGGAACAGATGAATTATTATTGTAATGATATTGAAGTGTTACAAGCAAAGTCGTTCATCCTCCAGGTTAGTATCGTTGAAGCAGAACTGACTCCTTTGAAGAATGAGAAAATGGCTCTAGAGAAGGAGAACAGAGAACTAAGAAACAGACTGAGGACGGTAACACAGAAGATAACTGCAGTAGATGAGAGCATCAAAGAGAAACAAAAGAAACTGGATGATAAATCTTCTAGGCTAAAAGCCGCAGAGATGATAGAGTCAAATGGGAATGTTGTAGAGATTATCAAGCTCACTGAGCAGATATGTGGTGAGTGATTCAATCTATGAGTTTCATGCTTATTGTTAAGCTCATTCGAATCATGAAAATTACCTCAATGCCCAATCAACAAGGAATATTCAATACCTCCTGTTTGCTCATACTCTACATGTTGGATGGTAACCCATTTTGCCTCTCTGAAAACATTACCTAAAAAGCAGAGATCGTTGACCCATGAAAACTGTCAAAGCTATTAGATTAGTATGACCTTCCAAATTTCCCTTGTATTTTTTTTTCACATCATTACTATTCATCCAATGTGTAAATTGATGAATATTGCTTATGTTTCTATCATCTTATACTATTTTTTTGGACAATCAGTTTGTGCAAAATATTTGCTCATTCAGAATTCAATGATGACATATCAAATTGAGTGGTAGCAGTTGTAAAGGTTTTTGATTGCCTTATTAGTTGTCTCCTCTTTATCAATGTTTTGACAACTCTGTAACAAGCCCACCAGTATTGTTTTCTTTCATGCATCCGAATTTCAATTTCAGATCCTATGCACGAGCCTCTTCCTATCTCAAAGTTATCCAACACAAAAACAGACCTCCAAATGTCCCAGTCACCAGCAGCTCTTCAGTTTCTTTCTGAGCACCCGACCAGTGATCAGTGTATAGCATTAGATCAGTGTATAGCAGTAGATCAGTGCACCACAGCATCACTCATGACATACTGCTGGGATGCACAGATGGTGTGAAGATATTCAGCAAAGAGAGCAGAGAGGTGAAGGACATGACTGATCAATCAATAGCTAGAGCAGTATGTGAGACTATGTGAGACATGCACCTGTTTTGCTTATCGGCAGCATTGCACCTCAGTTGAAATGAATGCATCAACAAAAACATTGAGTTGTTGTATCGTTATGAATGCCATTTCAAATAAACATTCACAATAAAAAAACAAAACTGTGAAATACTCTGTAACACCACAGACCAAAATACCAACTACAAAGTTTAAACTTGATGTTCAGTATAATTGCCTATGCTATAAAAATTCACCTTGTTAGACTTGGCAACTGTGAAACCAATTGATAATGGTTATAATTCAGGGCGAAAAAGGCATCTGAAGTACGAACTTGTGATTGATGCTAGCAATTGGCACCGAGAGGAATTTCTGATCACGGAAAAGATTGGGTACCCCACCTAGCTCTATGTTGATGTTGTTTTTATTGTAACGACCATGTAGTCCGGTGGCAGCTCCCTCCCATCTTATCACTTCCATTTGCACTTTTGGATGGATAAGGTTTTTCAGTTGTTTCCGGTACAGATTTTTACGCTGATCAACTCACAAGGTGAGCACAGGACAGACCTTTGAAATCTAAAAAAAACAGCAATTTTGGCCATTTTCAGCAGCGTTTTTGGCAATTCGATGCCTATTGTGAAACTTTGTGTAAGGTACATCATCACCATTGCGACCGCCTTGAAAAACTCCTTTAGAATCAACCCATAGAATTAATCCATCCTATTTCGTAAATGAAGTTGCGTTTCTTGCCACATTTTTGGTAGGCTGCCACTGGACTAATGGTCATGGCGCAATACGACTGAGTTTTGATCCGATGTAGTGCGCGAGACTTGAGGTAAACTGATGTCATAAATGGTTTTTAAGATGGATGCTAGCTAAACTCTCTGTTTTGGATAATTCAGTGCACCAACATTGTAGTCACCTGGCACCGAGAGGAATTTCTGATCATGAACAAAATTAGGCACCCAACCTAGCCTTAGTTTGTCCAATGAACTCCCTCTTCCTCAGGAATAACAACACATATGAATTGTGGGTGTGGCTTAGTGTGATGTCCTAGACAATTGGCCTATTTAGTGTCCCTTATAATATAGGCTCAATAGATTAGGTCTATATAGGAATATTCGGCTTTCCATTGTGTATGCCACTAAACAATAGAAAATAAACAATAGACTCACTGCATCAAATAGTATCAGGGCTTTCATTGGCTGAGAAGGTTCACTGCCACCAATTCAGAGCAGATCATGTTTCTAGGATTATTGAGGGGTAGTAAGCTGTATTTGATTCATAGTTGATCTCAATTAAATGGGTGTTCACCACATGTCTCTAAGTGCACTATGACTGAAGATATTTATTGTGAAATTGTATCATTTGTGAAGTATTTTGAAGACACATTTTTGCTTTTGTGGCTTGCTACCCCCTCACATGGACAATGTTTTGGAAAAGTTAAACATAGTTGATTACCTACAACATGTGCCATCCAATGAGCATAGTTTGGGGCCCAAGAGACCACCCTAACTATATTTTCTGAGCCAACAAAGAAATAAGCAGTGTTACATAGGGATTCGAAAGCAAATACTCCACCACAGTACATAGAATCTCAGGGCACAAAAATTACTTCGATTCAAGAAATTTCTGAAGCTTTTAATACTCATTTTGCTAGTGTGGGGAAAGCTTTATCAGGTGATCTCCCAACTCCAACAATCAGCTATAGCTTATATTTAATAAATGACAATAATTTGCCAGCATTTGACTTTTTAGAGATTTCTAATGAGATAACTGAGTCTGTAATCAACTGTTCATCGGAAAGGAAAGCTACGGGCTATGATGGAATACCCATCAGCCTTATAAAAGAAAATAAAACCACACTTTCACCGATCTTAACCCACATGATTAACTTAATAGTGCGCACCTCGAAATTCTCGGATAGCCAAAAGATTGCCCGTGTAACACCACTTCACAAAAAAGGATCTAGGTCAGACCCCAATAACTATAGGCCGATTTCAATTTTAACAGCATTATCCAAACTTGTAGAAAAGACTTTAGCATCACAGCTGCGTTTCCACTTTGAAAATAACAATATTTTTAGCGACAGCCAGTTTGGTTTCCGGGAAAACCGCAACACTTCATTAGCTATTTCACGCTGGAGAAACTCTATAAGAATTTTAACAATAGTGCCATAACCCAAGGAATATTTTTAGATTTTAGTAAAGCTTTTGACACAATAGACCATGAAATTTTAATCGCAAAACTACCTTACTATAATTTCACCCCTGATGCTTGTAATCTTGTAAAAACATATTTATCCGAGAGGTACCAGAAACTGGATTCGCAGAGTTCATCATGGCTGCCGATTAAAATTGGGGTACCTCAAGGCTCAGTTCTAGGCCCTATCTTATTTCTTATATTTTTTAATGATCTTATAAAAGCAGCTCCTGACCTTGAATGTATTTTATTTGCAGATGACACAAACATTTTTTCAAAAGATTCCCATTTAGTGCAAGAAAATCTGCACAAAGTAGAAACTTGGTGTAATGCAAACAAGCTCATTTTGAATTACTCTAAAACTTTCCAGGTCATTTTTAAAGCTCCAAATAAACTGATTAAAACTCCGGAAAACTACATTTTAAATATGGGCGGAAACCAGCTTGATAATAAATTAAATACAAAATCCTTAGGGATTGAGCTTGACAGTAACATAACTTTTAAACCTCATATTGTACAAATTTGTAAAAAGCTCAGTTTTATACTGTTGCTCATGCGTTCTATAAGACCATATTTAGATATTCCAATGATGACAAATTTATACTACACATTTTTTTACCCACACTTAATTTACGGCATCGAGTTCTGGGGCCATGCAGCTGAATGTGAGATAAACCAAATTTTACTTTAACAAAAATCAGCACTCCGTGTCATTTTAAAAATTCATCCACGAGGCCATGTAACTTCATTCTTTGAGCACCTTAAAATTATGCCGGTGCAAATGCTATTTAAATATGGCTTTTTAATATTATATTCAAAAACAATTGCAAATTGTGAGATCTGTGTGAGCTCACCAAATGTTAGTTTCACGAGAAGTAAACTTGGAGTTGTCCCTCAAAGAGCCAAAAACTGCAGGGGGGCAAGGACCCTGTTGACGACAGGTGTAAACCTGCTCAACAGGTACCTTCCTGGTGAAAGGGTTTGTGAGCCCCTTGGTCTGCGTGGTCGGCTGACCAGGGCCCTGTGGGGGTGTGGTGCATAGTCAGCAGGCGCGGCGGGCGGGGTTCCTTGGGCTGTCTTCAGCCACATAGTTCTTGGTCATACTGTTAATCGGGCGGTCGCCATTCTAGTCTCTGACTACCTGATTGCTCCGCTGTCATCATTTTCTTTTAGAAGAACCTTTTATTAAAAATAAACACGAACAGAAACCGGAAAAAAAATGAGGGATTACATGCATAGCCAAAAACAAGGACATAAAATGTGATAAATAAGAAATTCTAAAAGTGACAAAGCAATCTCATTGCTCACAAAATCAGCGAATAAGATCATCTCTAGCTGTGATTTATCGGCATTGACCCAGCTATCTTTACTTAATTAGTATAAATATTGTGTACTGTTCAATCAGTTGTCACTACGACAGAACAAGAAGTTGGTATACATCTCTCTTCTGACTAACAGGACAAGATTTATCACTTGAGACATGAAGCTCAAACTGACTTTAGTTCTTCTACCCTAAGGTCGCTTATTGTAGCCGCATGGTTAATGTCCATGAGTGGTTAAAACTTAGTCAAGCATACCGCAGTTATAATAAGGGCATTGTTTCCAAATTCTATAGGCAGGTGTCTAATGAGTGAACAACATGCTAACTCAGTTGTAACAAGCTAGCAGCGACTAATATCTCTTATATTTATTAGCAATCTGCAACCTTAGAAGAGACATATAAAAATTGTTGAGCTCAATGTATTGACAATGTCAATGTCAAGGTTGGTTTACTCGTTACAGAACTACCTTAAATTATCATCAAATAAGAAACGATCTGACAAATAATTAGCCAATCAGGATTCTTCTTCTTTATCAGTCGATGCAATTTCATATAATTATGGCAGCCAGAAATGTATCATACTGATTTGTTTTGAAGAAGTTAGTAGGACAGCTGTCGCATCTACAGCAGCAAACAGGATAATTTCAATATCAACTTCAGACACAATAAGAACATCCAATATCTTTGCCAGCATCATCATCAGTACACTCAAACCTCGACTTGAGGACACGCAGTTACCAGCCAGTGCATCTCACCGCGAATCAAGGACACGCAATTAAATTCAAATCTAAATTCTATTCTTAATACCGGTGTAGTATTGTAAACTGTCCCCCGCGCGAAAACAACCCCGGGACACTTTACAATATTGTAAACTGTCCCGGGGACACTTTACAATAAAAACAGGCCTATTGGAAACTGTCCCCCCCCTATTATAAACTGTCCCCCCAATTGTGACGGCCCATAGCAAGGGCCCAGCTGTTTATCACCATTCTAAATGGTTCAGATCATCTAACTGGAGCATACCATGCTGTTCTGGCTGCCACTATGATGCCCAAAGTTGTGTATAAAGACACTTTTTCATGTGGTACTTGATACATCTATTTTTCGCAAACACTAGTTGTTATATGAAGCTCCTATGATTCAGGGATGTCTGGTTTGCGAAGAAAGGTGCACTAAGCCAACAGTGAAAAAATGTGTAGTTACCACATCACAGAACGCGCTGTTCTTGGAGTGCCTTGCAAACAGTTACCATTGCCGAACTAAGAACAATTATCAAAATCGTACTTAAGCGCCTTGATGATGATATACTCTCTCATGCAGTGATGGCTGAACAAACCAACTAGCGGCAATGTGTACTAGTGCTGCTTTCGTAATAAGTTGAGGCCAGAGTTTTCGCTACACCTCAACAACGCTTTGCTTAAGCCGTGCGAAAACAACCATCCCCAAACAGAGAATTTTTTAAACTGTATGCTCAAAAATGACAGGTGGCATCTTATGTTATTTTACAACCATAGTGTAGGCGTCATAATGATACTATTTGTCCATTTTCGGATGAATGCGTCGCAAGTTAATGAGCATTAAAGGTGTTTTGCGTTTCACAGAAGCTCAATGAGCCGCGCGAAAACAACCCCCCCCCCCAAACACCCATCTAGAATGGCACTGCTATTCGGTAATTTTGTGTTCGTCCTGCTGAAAAGGTTTCTGCTGCATTACTTGTCATAATTAACACTGCAACCCTGCATATAAACCAATTGCTTGAGCCGCGCGAAAACAACCACCCCCCAAACTGTCTTATAAATATTACCTGTCAAAAAGTCTCAAACATAATGAACCATGATTTGGCAGCCATAATGTGATTGTCATGAGGTGACTGTGTACCAAATCTCGCATTAATAGGTCAGAACTTAATGACACAATGTGTTTTTTTTCAAGTTCATGAGCTGCGCGAAAACAACCACCCCAGTCATTTATCTTGAAATCTACCTCGACCAAGCATTTGCCTGTGAGTGATGACAGTCAGTCACAATTGTGATCAGGAGAAATAATTACTTTTGAGCTTTTCATATTGTGAGGCCTGGTATTGCACTGTAAAATATTGCTTAAGCCGCGCGAAAACAACCACCCCCCAAGCTGTCTTATAAAGATATCTGTTAAAAAGTCTCTTTCGTTGTGTCATTAAGTTCTGTCCTACTAATCTGAAATTTGGTACACAGTCACCTTATGACAATGCCATTATGGCTGCCAAATCATGGTTCATTATGATTGAGACTTTTTGACAGATAATCTTTATAAGTCAGTTTGGGGGGTGGTTGTTTTCGCGCGACTTAAAGGGCAACCAAGGTTTCAAACAACTTCTCATTGATGGCCATTGATTAATAGCAGATTGCACCTTCTGCACGGGGAAAAAGACAAAATATGGTTCGGATGAATATTCAGCCAGAATTCTTGTGAAACATTTCTTCCATCAGGTACTCAAACTCAGCTAAAAGAGAATACCACATAGCAGTTTCCTGTTCCTGTTATTATTTAGCCTGTGCTCTATAATTATTACAGCAAAGTCTTGGAACCTCCCCTAAACTGAAGTGTTACCCAGCTTAGAGTCAGCAACTACTTTGAGTTTTGCATCGCGTAATGCACAAAGCTGATGCTGCCCAGCACATCATTTGCTACCCATGATTGCATTGCTGCGAAACCTTGGTTGCCCTTTAAGCAATATTTTGCAGTGCAATACCAGGCCGCACAATATGAAAACCTCAAAAGCGGTTTTTTCTCCCAGTCACACTTGTGACTGACTGTCATCACTCACAGGCAAATGCTTGATTGAGGTTAATTTCAAGATGAACGAATGGGGGGGGGGGGAGGGGGTTGTTTCGCGCGGCAAATGAACTTGCAAAGAATGACATATCATCCGTTGTGTCATTAAGTTCTGACCTACTAATCCGAAATTCGGTAGACAG
Organism: Membranipora membranacea; assembly: GCA_914767715.1. Lineage (NCBI taxonomy): Eukaryota > Metazoa > Bryozoa > Gymnolaemata > Cheilostomatida > Membraniporidae > Membranipora > Membranipora membranacea. The sequence continues at coordinate 18,317,705 of OU612071.1, forward strand.
TCACCTTATGACAATCACATTATGGCTGCCAAATCATGGTTCATTATGTTTGAGACTTTTTGACAGATAATCTTTATAAGACAGTTTGGGGGGGTGGTTGTTTTCGCGCGGCTTAAGCAATATTTTACAGTGCAATACCAGGCTGCACAATATGAAAAGCTCAAAAGTGGTTATTTCTCCCAGTCACAATTGTGACTGACTGTCATCACTCACAGGCAAATGCTTGGTCGAGGTAGATTTCAAGATGAATGACTGGGGTGGTTGTTTTCGCGCAGCTCATGAACTTGCAAAGAACGACATATCATCCGTTGTGTCATTAAGTTCTGACCTACTAATCTGAAATTTGGTACACAGTCACCTCATGACAATCAAATTATGGCTGCAAATTCATGGTTCATTATGTTTGAGACTTTTAAGAGATTGACAAATTTGGTGATCGACATCTTAGGTGAGTAATCAGCTGTTTGATGCAAACGGGATTTAATGGTTTCATAGATCAAAACCCTGTGCATGTTTGACTGTTAATCGAAATGTCGTTGGTTCAAGCCCACCCGAGGATGTTTGTTTTGTATGTTTGGCCAACTAGAGGCATCAACCAAACTCCTGTAACATTGGCAGCTTTGGTTCACCCTAAATGTGACCTGTGAACTGTGAACTGCGATAACAAGCTGATTGACCTGAAAGCAGTTGACTGGTCATACTGAGGGATCCAATGCAGCAGATGTTACAGGGGATCTGTTGATGCCTCTAGTTGGTCTAACACACCAAACAAACATCCTTGGGTTTGCTTGAACCACCGACATTTCGATTAACAGTCAAACATGCACAGGGTTTTGATCTATGAAACCATTAAATCCCGTTTGCATCAAACAGCCGATTACTCACCTAAGATGTCGATCACCAAATTTGTCAATCTCTTAGCTTCAATTAGATATAGGTTTCACAGTGCTAAGGTCATCAATAATAGATAACACCAACATATAATTGTGCCGCTTTATCCAATTATCATGTGAATCACCTACGGTTCAAAGCTCAAAGCTCAAAATCTAACATGCCAAGATGTTAAATGGCCACATTGAAGGTATCCTTAAAAGGTTTGTTGACACTACTTTCGAAACTACTGATGGAAAGATCTCTGTGTCCTATGTCCTTGGCTTCTGGATAATTATTTACAAGCTCAAATACAAATTCAAATCTGAAGAGAAATGTACTGATATGGGTATTTAGCAATCAATACTAGACTTATTCAGGTAAATATTTACTTGTTAAAGTTGATAGGTTCGAATGCGTCAGTGATATTCATTCAGACAGCAAATTAGTATTCAAACAATGGTCAATGTATCTTGGGCAGTATCTTTTCCCTCCAGCCCTACAAACTTCCAATTTGTGGCCAAAAGATCCATGGGCCAAACTGACTGTCTCTGTCTGGTCAGAAAAGTCGTGTGGCCTTTCTGTCTCCCAAATCAAAGATGAACTGAGGAGTTGTGCCTGTAGTGATAAATCAATACAAGAGACCTCTGAAGAGTTTACCTTCCCTGCACTTGAGCTACACTGACTGTCGGGTCAACACATGATCATATCAGAAAAAGCGATAGCTTACGGATAAAAGTTTTGGTGATGATACATCTAATTTGATTTACCAGTTATTCTTATACCCACATTCTGTCTACTTGTTATATTCAGACTAACCATGTCCTTTTTTTGGGTTCGGTGCCTCGGAAAGCATTTCAGAGACTCATTGCCTTTTTTAACTATTTTAAATCTTCTAATGATGAGAAATACACCAAACAAATTTTCTCTGTGTATTGAATGAAAAATGTATCATGAACAGAGCCAAATGAGTTCGATAGGCAGATTCACATACATCACATCAGGATTAGATGATGAAACTCAATTATAGCCACCTGATAGGTCCACTCAGACGAATAAAAAAGGAAACATTGGTATGAACTTGTTGATGGCTTAGCTACTCTATAAATACCACGTATGATATACCAATAAATTCTTAAAACAATGATAAAATTTTCAGTATAAGTGCTAGACTTTCAGAGAGGGTTTGGCCAGGCAAATTGTGAAGATTGATCTAAAACAATCACTTATCAAAGCTAGTACGTAAATACTGTGTAAATCAATTATTGTTTGATACAATTTTAATGTATCATCTCATTAATGGGTAAATGGTAAGAGGCATTAAACTTATTTAACCACTGGTCATTGGACCTATTAGAGGAAAGATTCATGTCAGGTTGACAAAAATGTGTTCATTAATATTTTCAGTCCCGGTCATAATTCTGATAGAGATGAGTTGCACAACGTCTAACGATCCATGTGGATGCCCATGCTCCATGCTCCATGCCTGTACTGTAAAGTGAGCCCTTGTACGATAGGTGATATACAATAACATAAAGTCTCACCTGCAAACATATGTGCTTATAATCCCAGGGCTTATGTCACGAGAATTTTGTCGGCGAGCTCATGTGTTTCTTCATTGAATAATGATCAATATATCGAAAACTTCTAAACATAGATGTATTGGGCTTACATCCTCTGGATATTCAAGTAGGTCCAATCCTAACTATTGAGCACATCTGCTTACGGGTGCAACTTTACAGCCCATTTCTAAGCATTCAAACTACACATGCATTGGGTATTGACTCAACTTGGTACCTTCAACCACTGCTGCCACTCAGGCAAATGTGTGCTTATTGAATTCTGCATAGCTCAAACCTAATAATGTGAGACTGCAAACTCAGCATTGGCATCTAAAGGGCAAATCATTTGCTCAAACTGATCGCCAAAATCAGGGCATGAAATTAAATACATGCCGTATCATGTGATGAAGTTACCGCCTTAATAGTGGAAATTAATGACGTCATCAGCTAGTGGGTCAATTTAATACCTTGATTTTGAAGACCAGTTCTTGCAAATTTTTTGCCCATTAGGTAACAATTCAAGCCACAATTAGCTTGGCGTTATAAAGAATTGAATTGAATTGAATTCAATGAGCAAAGATTTGCTTGAGTGGCAGCAGTAGTTTGAGGTGATGTCTTGTGTGAAAACTATGTAGACCATTAAGTAACATACATATATGCCTACTCATAAAATTGAGGAACCTGCTTATGGACTGCAATTCATCCTCATTGACAGTGCAAATCATCCCCATATTATGGATATACTGTACAGTACTGTATAAAAAATTTTGAGGAAAAAATGGCATAAAATTGATGACAAGATGCTGCTGATTGTAAAGCGATTTTCAAATTCAAAATCCGATCAAAGTTGATCGAGTTATGAACATAAAACCTGGATTATGGATGGACAGTAAATCAATATAGCATCATTGCTCACCAATGACATTACCTCGCCCCACAATTAAGTGCCTCATTTCAGCTGCATATAGTGTCCTGTCTAGGTTTATTATCAAGTTATGGTCCCTGCACATTTAATGTAAAAACAAAACACCTTTTAATTTCTAAATAGGACCACAACAACCGGGTACATTACATCTGGTGAAATTTAAAGAACAAACACCAATGACGTTAAAAACGTGATCAGTATCCTGACATCAAAAATTGGCCGTGCCATTATTTTAAAGAGCAGTTGTTGCTACACTGCTTCTAGCCTACTTCAGCCTCTTCCTATCTCAAAATAAACACTTAACACAGTGAATCTACTGTACTCATAAAACATGTGCCAGTAATTATGAGGTCAAACAGTGATTAATTAGCCTTGTTTCCTCAATTAGTTCAGTGCGATGATCAGAGGATTCTGATTTACATCTGTTGAGTTTGATGGGATCATACTGATGTCTTGTAAACAAAGAACAGTTGCCTCACTCTTAACCATGTGTACACAAAATCATTATTCAAATCAATTTTGCCTTCAAACAGCTTGAGTTTTGGACAAAATTGCATCTGTCAGTGTGTCTACCTAATAAATAGAAAATTCTAAATATTGCAAGTTTTGTCCATAGCCTACCATCTCCCTCTGGTAATTTTTAAGTAAAATAAGTTTTTGATGTTCAGCATCGAGTGTTTTCATAAAAAAAAACTACGAAACTCACAATCTATTCCTAAACACACCCTGCTTCATAGAGCTAAACTCTGTTGGAGGTTTCAAGTGAAGTGATTGTGATGATTTGGTACATGATAATACTTTCCTGTTTAGATTTGAGATAACACAAAAGGCCTGCTTGCAAAATATTAACCAACATAGAAAATATAAATGAATGATTACCATATACCAAATATCTGTGAAACCTAATTAATAACATAATAATATTTGTACGTTCACACTTATTGCTCTGCTGTTTCTGGCCTATTATGGATTATGTCAAATAAAATTGGATGTGATGCAATCTTGATGAAGCCCTACAAACAGGAATTAAATATAAATACTGTACAATTACATTGGGAGCAAAAACAGAAATTTTATATTTTCTTCATTGCACAATGAACATTTCACAATACAGTAATTTGCTTTCAGATTTCATCATTGATCTGAACAGATATTTATATGGACATAACAACCATTTACTGGATTTTCTGATTTAAATCAAGTCAAAAAAGATGTGTTTAGTTACTCTAATTGTGATTTTTAATCCAGCAGAGACATCGAATGTATTGGTGCGTTGTCTCTTACATTCTATCAAATTAAATTTTACTAGACAAGCCATAGTCTATCATTTCCAGACATCCAGAACCCTAGATTTCAACTGTGAAACTAATAATCCCAACATAAAAAAGCTAAGAGAGGATATGAAATTACAGTAATTTTTAAAATTAGGCCGGCAAAAATATCAGTAATGTATTGACATATGCTTATTGTATAACATGATGACTGGTTTGTACACTGTTTATCACCTTGAAACAAACCAGTCATTTTTATATAATTTGCTGATAGCGTCCCTAATTTAAACCGAGAATCTAATCGTAAACAGTAATCATCATCATTCAAATATGACGTCTGGTGCGGAAAAACTTGAGCCGTGAATTAATTTTAGCTAATGCGCCTTGCAGAAATACAAAATGACTTGGTTTCATACAAAATCTGCATTGTCTATCTGACAACAACCACAGTTAACTTGAATGACCCAACTATGCAAAATGTTTCTTCCAAGATTTTTGTTTTCCTGTTGGAATAAGATCAGCATCAGCAGTCCCATCTGAAAATTTTAGGGCAAAAAGTATTTAAGAAAATTTGTTTCTATTACAAATAAAGTTGTAAGCAATTATTAAATAAATAAAAAATCATCAATAAATGCATAAAATGATTGTTGATTCAGAATCTGCGCGATAGAAAAGTCATAGGGACATAGTTTGGGAAAAACATTGGTATTTGGATAGTCATTTTCATAATTTTCTGCCTGTTTTGCTGAGAAACTTCATGGAGTTTTTCATGAACTTAGTCACTAAAATTGAGATTATTGTCAGCTTTCAAGCTCTAATGATTTATGACCATGTTTCCTCAGGGTGTTCAATGATGCTGATGCATAACCAAGACACATTTTTATCCTATTATAAGCTGTTTTCAAGATAACCCTCTTTCACCTCCTTTTTCCTATGCGGCATGGGTTAAAAGTACCAAACTGGAGAGAGGACAGCTCCGAAGAGAGGCTCAAAGTAGAGCTTAGAAAACTGTCTATTATAATAAATATATTCTGAAAATAAACAGGGTCTAAAGTAATCTTCATTTGACATATGGATATTACACCAGTCTTGCCAGAAATAATTGACAGATGTGACCATAGATCTTATCGCCCTCTATAACAAACACTTGACAGAATCATACTTATCTTCAGATTCAAAGATTTCGTTTTTGAATACAATGTCTGCTATTATAATATTATATAACACCTAACTACACCTTCAAACAATCTAATAAAATTGTGACAAGCAAAAGAATAAAATCCTGTGGGTCATTGTTTAGCAGTCTACATCTAAGTGAGTTTTGCCCATTCATCCATGAAAAAAGGAAACCTTGATGGGGAGGGTGTGCAATTTTGAAGGCAATGTGCTAGATTATGAGTGAAATCATGGCTACTGATCCAAATTCACCTTGAGATACTTTTACACAAAATTTGAAGTAACAAAAATGTTACTACACTGACTGAGGCTTTCTACTTTTACAATGAACAATAATTGAGTCATGATCTTCATGATAACTGAATATTTCTTTTAGCTTTAATTATTTCAGTAATTATTCCTTTAGCTAGCAGGGGCGATTTGTGTTTTTTATAGGCAGTTTTCTGAGCTCTGATTTATGCCTCAATTTGGAGTTGTCCTCTCTCCAGTTTGGTACTTTTAACCCACGCCGCATAGGAAAAACGTGCTGAAAGAGGGTTTTCTTGAAAACCGCTTATGTTAGGATAAAATGGTTTCCAAATCATTGGAGGCTTGAATGTTGATAAATCTTAATTTTAGTGACGAAATTCAAGAAAAATTCTGCCAAATGGTCCGCAAAACTGGCAGAAATTGATATAATTGACTAACCGAATACCAAAAATATTTCCCAAACTATATCCCTATCAGTTTTCAATGGTGCAGATTCTGAATCAAAAATCCTTTTTATCCTACTATAAGCGGATTTCAAGATAACCCTCTTCAGCACGTTTTTCCTATGTGGCGTGGGTTAAAAGTACCAAACTGGAGAGAGGACAACTCTGACTAGAGGCCTAAATCAGAGCTCAGAAAACTGTCTATTCAACCCCAGATCCGTGCGAAGTGCGAAAAAAAATTTGGGTCTGGGGTTGGCAAGTGAAAATCTGGGGTAGAAAAGATCTGGGGTTGAGCTCATTGATCTTGGGTTGAATTCCAACTTTTTGTAAAAAGATGAGATGTCTCCTCTCCTTAACAAACAAACAATTTCAAGCTATGACCTTTGACTGACCTGACCAAAATCCAGATGAACACACAACAGATCAATTTTGTGGGTGGGAGGTAATTATTTCAGGACGCATGTTCTAAATAAAAGATTTTTGGTCTCAAATCTTTGGAAAAGGAGACTTGAATAAAATGTCTTTAGTAACAGTCCTTGACAACGCGAAACAAGAAGAAAAACTTATGTATCAGAATTGACATTCATTGCAGTTTAACCCACCCCAATGTTGAGGATGGAGGGGGCTCCCCGTGTATTTTACAGAAGATTGAAGATTGGGTGTTTTGAAGTTGAAGAAAAGATTTAAATGAAAAATCAATAGAAGATTTCCCCATTTCAAGTAGACTGGATTCAGTCTAACAACTTGGAGTTATCTACTCAGGTTGGGTTTGTTGGTTTGAACAGACAACTCTGCACAACAACAAACCAAAACCCATCTGTGTTACTGATTTTGGATATCAGGATCCATGGTATGAGCCCCACCAGATGCATTGTTTTTCAATAAAAAAGTGATCACCTTCCTTAAATATTAAACTTGCTGGCTCAATTCTCACAGTCATTTAGGTTCAGCAGTTCTATGCCGAAATCTAGTTGTTTTGAAGAAGTTATTCTGAAAATTAGAGTTTTAAAATTAAAGATTGCTCTATTTTCTCTGAAGAAACAGGATTGTGTGCAGGGAGCCCCATGGAGCGTTGGGCCTACTTCAACACCAAAAACTCTTACCCCAACGCCATCGGGTACTGTTGGGGCTCACCATCACAACCTTAATGCAGTAGAAAGTGATTTTTGAGCTTATTTTAGCCTGTTATACTTTCAACCCCAGATTTTCTCTCCCAACTCCAGATCTATGCAACCCCCGAAAATCTGGAGTTGTAAATTCAACCCCCGGTAGGCCAGGGGGTCGGGGGGTACTCCCTACGCCCCTGTTAGCTAGAACTGCAGCATACTAGGTTAGCCTAAACTTTGCAGAAATGGTTAGCTCACATTGACAAAGTTCCAGCAACTGCAGTTCACTGGGTTGTCGCCTAGTTAGAAGATCCTGACTGGTTGGATCATTCGAGGTGACTTACAACTCACACTTAATTGGTATCCATTCCATTTCTACTCACACTTTGACTTGCTGACAAACATGCTGGGCACTCATCTTGTAACTGTTGTTACATCTTAGATATCTTAATTCTAACATTAGCTTTGATTAACAACCATATCACTCATTCTAAGGGAACTCTACCTTTGCCTTATGACCCTTGATGTACCAAACAATCGCAATCAAGTGCCCTAAAATAAAAGCATCCATAAATAATGTCATACTTTATCTGAACATCAAACAGTGGGAGGTGCGGATGTTTCCACATGTATCGAGGGTAAGTGTAATTAAATATATAGGGTCATGTTTTGTGGTGTTTTTGCCATCCAATGATGCAACAAGAGAGACAACCTAACAAACCAGGGCTGTAAGCTCAAAGGAAGCAAGGAGCCACTATCTTCCCTGGAATGCTAAATAAAATGGCCTTTAATCACCATAATATAAAAACGCCTATCAGAATCAGCTCTTTTGGGGCTTAGCTATCAATATACTTTGTACAATATGGAGGCCAAAGGCCCCACAGAAGAATTTACAGCACCTAAACTGGATCCTTACCTCCCCTTCCAATTACTATGAACTACAGCCCTACATGCATAATATTGATCTTAATTAAATAAGTAAAGCCTATGGATGAGCTAGCTTGGATTCCTATCAACACCAAGTCACAAGGACGGACATCACACTGACTAAGGCAAAGGCAACAGGAACGGACATGGCCACAAACTGCAGGCTGTGAATTCAATTTTGTGCTTTTCAGCCGCCCACCACAAGCCAGATGCTGATATTTCATTTAGACTGTGACCTTCATACAAAAAGTCTGTGCCTTTAATCAACAGCTGATTTGCTAGGTATATAAACGCAGTGCAGAGTGATAAAACCTCTGTCAGAACTACACTGTCAGTTCTAGCAGAAGATGAAGTCTGGCTGTCATAAAAACAATACTACTTGTTTACTGTTTTATGTGATTGTGACTAATTTTACTAAGTGAACATTTTATATAAAGAGACTACAGAGCTTAAGTTTAGACAGTAGATCTTCAAGAATTGTAATGGGTCCGGAAGATGAAAGGTTGAACATTTCTTCAATCATTTGGCACCTGTTCACCGTTGTAGCGAGTTTAATTCATCTCTTTCTTTTGACTAAGCTTGAGGGATTCAAGGAGAAGCCCATCGGCAAAGTGATTATTGCTATCACCATTTCCGAGATATATCTAAGTGTGTTTACAGCTCTCGACACCTCGAGATTTCTTGACATCTTAAAGATACCTGATACTGTGGAAGAATATGTCTGGGCATGTTGGATGTCGATTCGTATGGGAGCTGTTCATATGACCTACTATGCCTGTGCTTTCAGTAGCTTTGAGCGGTTCATGGCTCTGTGCTATCCATTCAGACATAGGAGTAACAAGATTGTCCAGAACATCGGTAAAATTATGGTGATTACAGCCATTTCAATGAATTGTGTTTATATCATCGCCCATATAGTTGGAGTTGTTCAGACTGGAAACCTTGCTAGTGTGAACCTGATGGATAGAAGTTTCACTGTGATGTCAACCAATATAACTGTGACATTCGATATTGGGAATGGTACAGACATAGCTCAACCTCCAAGTAATAGTCAGCTTCCACCTAATAATAGAATGCAACCGCCTACAGGGAACGGTAAACCTCCACCAGGAAATGCTAGACCTCCGCCAGGGAATAATGGACCTCCACAAGGAAATGGAAGAGCACCACCAGGAGATGGAAATCCTCCGCAAGATAAAAGTGGCAGACCTAATTTTGATCCACTTGTGGGGCAGCAAGGATTTCTGTATTATTTCAGCCTCATATTTTTTATTCACCAAATACAGTTAATGCCTGCAGTCATTGCTATGGTGATCTTCATGCCACTGACTTTAAGGGCCCTTGTGAGGAAAAGCCCGTCTGATGGTTTGCCAGGCAACTCCCCTATGAATAGGCAGGTCCGTATAGCTGCCATCTACATACTTGTGATTTGTTTGGTATCTATCATCTTACTCATCCCCCTGTTCCTTCTCAGGCGCATCGGTATCAGGCTCCCCTTTCCTGTAGTGCTCACATTCAGATTCCTTCATGACGGTTACGGCGTGATGAACATTATCTTATATGGCATCATGAACAGGAAATACCGTGAGTTACTCAGCTCTTATTTCCGTGGGCAGTGTAAGCCTATCGGAGAATCTGGTCAGACCCCTGCAGCCTCTAAAAGGTGCAAGTAACTCTGGAAGAAATAATTCATGTTACACAATAACATTTAACAATATATAACAATAATACTATATTTGTTATGATTGTTGTGTATTTAAATAATAATATTATATGCGCTTTGTATAACAAACACGTCACATCACTTATCCTACCAAAATTATTATTTGTGATGAGCTGATTGACTCATTGACTTCTTTTTTCCTTGATTTGATCTTAGAAAAATATTGCTTTTTTTTAAACAAGCTACGTTGAAAGGAAAGATCAGACTTCCATTTATAATGCTTTGAATTGATTTGATGTTAAAAGTAACATGGTATTACCTTAACTATTATTGTTACCATAATGTAAAAAAGTTTCCGGTCTTGCGGCTAGTCCAAAGATATTATGTAATAAAATTGTTTTTTTTTGTGTGGGTAAAGCTTTATAAAATGCTTACCTCTACTGCTCAATGTCTACATAAACTCATCGCAACTTTGTTTATAAGCTACTTTCATGTGCTAGCTTTTGAGGTTTTTCAATTAAAATGAGAAATGGTTTATTGACAAAATTATTGCTAACGCTTCGCCCAAAATGCTTGCTCAAAAAAATCAGTAAAACTCACTTCTAGATTTTCACTGATAGTGTATAAAATGCCATGGAATTTCAGCATATTTGGAAACAAGACAATGCCATTAATGGGCAGTTGTTCATGGAAAGACCCTGCTGTCTTTTAATAATATTCATTTCTTTTTTGTAAAAAGTAGAATTGAACGATAGAATAAGGACTAAGATCATTGTCAATTTTTTTCTTCACAAAAATCTGATATTATTTTCATCCTGCGAACTTTAAAAACCCTAGTTTACACTGTTTTCATAATTGGTGGATTAGCATTTACCAAGTTTTATATCAGTGCTGAATTGATAACAAATTTCTATATTTAGTTTGTGGTATATATCTTGATATATATTGTGAATAATGGAATGAGCTTTCTTATGATCAATTTTTATATTATTCAGATTGTTGTATTTATGATTTGATAAATAAGCTATTGTGTATGAAGGAAGAGTCTCCCTCAATATTATATATTCAGTTTGTGTTATATATGTTTTGATAAATAAGCTATTGTGTATGAATGAAGAATCTTCGTTAATATTTATTCATTCATTGTTGAGTTGTACTGTGACCATGTAATTAGTGTTGTATTCAGGGTCGAGTCAACGGGTCGGGTTTCGGGTTTCTGTGGTCGGGTCATGTTAGGGTCAAGTCGGGTCAGAGGTCTACATCCTTACGGGTCTCAACTACTAGAGTGATGGTCAAAGTACTGCGTGCACCTGGACTCGAACCTGAGACCTAGTTCACTACAGTCCACGATCTTAACCTATGGATTTTAGGTGATGAATTTGGAAATAGAGACTATACGATGATAAAACATATTATAGCTATTAGTCATGCTTTTGCTGTGATTATTATGAACGGCTTACAACACTACATAAAGCTTTCTTCAGAGATCTATAATTCAATAAATACTTGACAGAATTTGATGAAACTTGGTCTCAACTTAGTTCATTATGTCTAGGTGATATATTACAAACTGAAGCAAACTTAACATGTACTTTTAGCTAATTGTACTAGTGATTAGTGGATGAATATCCATCATTCTTTTAAATTGTTATATCTGAAGACAGTGTTGGCGTAGGACATCGACTTATGAAGTCATAATGTAAATCCATTTCACACGCTCTTTTCGACTCGACCTGACTCGTATCCGAATTTAGGGAAATCTCAGTGGCTCGGCTCATTTTCATTTTTGCTGGCTCAATACAACACTACATGTAATACATCTGTTGCACCATCATTGTTTTAATCGAATCAGCTTTCCCCAACTTCACACCCGTTAATACATCACAAACAAAATGTTGAGTCTGAATCACATGTATGGGATTGAGCAGGATATTTGGGATCATAGGGAGCTGTCTCTTCTGTCCATCACACAATAGACATGTACATAACTTAAGAAAAATAATCCTCACATTTTTCTTCCCACTGTCGCCACTGTTTAATCCCTAGACCTAGTAAATCTCCACAAAGTGTAATGTTTCTGCTCCCTCATAATCTCAGACAATATGGCATTTCAATAACTGTACTGTACGAAAAAGGTCAATACATTTCGTATATCTGCAAATTAATTAAATAAATATTAACCGTTATTTTCTTATTGATCTTCCTAATTAGATATCCGATTTGACAGTCCATGACTATTAATAACAAAGGAGTATTTCTGTTCTGATCAAGCAGTGTGTATGCAAATCATAAAAAAACGATCGGTTTGCGAAGAGCCAGTTTTAAAGGATTCGTAATTATAGTTTGCTGTTAACTAGAGACCAAACACCCCAGGCCGAAGATACATATAATCCTCTGTTATGGTGGTCACGTTCAATATGTATCGAGTCATCTTCCTGATCAGGGAGTGGGCAACTTCATACATAAAATATCATGTGTACTTATTAAAATTTATCCTGATGTGCATAAAAAATATTATCATTATTTTGTCCTGTGTAGTGTTATTCCAACACCTGTTGCCAGCGCCTGTTTTTAATGCCCATTTAGAACAACATGAATTTTGGTAATGTAAATTCCGTGACTGGTTGCTAAAACAGGCGTGATGCTAACTCTAACTTTTTTTCAAGGTTGATAAATCTTTTGAGAAGATAAGTCATACTACCATACCTAACTTGAATGGTTGAGCTAAAAATATTACTAACTAACTGGTTCATTGATAACAGCTGGTTTTGCTATGATTCCCACCCTCCCTAGTGTTCTCATCCCCCCGGATTCTTATTTTAATTATAGGGAGTTGCCTTTTTTTTGGAGTTATCAAAAAATACCAAATAGAATTCCCAAAACACACTGATATCAGTTGGGGTGAAACACAATACGAGCATTAAGTATAAGCAGGAGCAGCGGACTAAAGACCCAAAAATCTGCGGAACAAAGATCCATGCGGAACATAGGTCCGAGCGGAACATAGACCTGCACCCAAATCTATTGCATGCTCCCTGAACTCTGAAATCTAGCCCTGACCAAGGAGTTACTCCTTGCCCTGACAGCCCTGGCTTGGCTATACACATACAGGTTTGTTATTTTGATCCTCAGTGGGCACAAGTCTAATGCAATTACCATGTGCATTTGTCTCATAGGCCCCTGGGACTAACATGCCTCTACTTTGCCACCCAACAACTTGGTGGTTGATACTGGAATTTGGATTTGGAAAAAAAGTGAACTAGAAATGCACTCTCTACCTGATGCATGTTACTAACTAAGTAAATCCCAGGCCAGAGGCCCGCCCTATGATAAGAAGCAAAAGCCCTTTCTTACTCCTCCGTCAAATCAATCAAGAGAAGACTTCTTCTGCTACTCCTACCAATGCACATTACACACACACCACAAATTACATAAGGTAGTAAGATAGAAGACTTTAGTGTGATATTAAGTGGTTTTCATGTCTGCCCTCCTTCACCATCTGACTACTGGGCTCAATTGACAACCGAAGTGTACTAGGACCTGCCTGCAAATGAGAGCAACTTGGCACCGGCGCCTTTGAGGCACCTCAATTTTTCTGTTCATGAGCAGAGACGGACTTTTCAACCCACATTTTTACCCACACTAGGATTTATTTACGCCGCCATTTCAATTTGCCTATCAGTTCTGGAAGGACACATTGTCTGACCCAAACAGGTGCGATGTTGGACAGTCTCGGGACATTGTTAGACAGCCTGGATATATTTAGCCTGTCTTGACAAGACAGGCTAGGATATATTATGAGGCAGTCTTGAGGGGTTGGAAGTCTCAAGACATTGTTAGGCAGTATTCAGACTTGTAGGAATCTTGAAACCTAATGCATAGACTGCATCCTCTTCACACCACAAACAAAAGACTTGAGTGGATAACCATACACCCAAACCCTTGGTTTTGTGTAATGACGCATCTCTGTTTTCAGGAAACTTCTGCTGACTTGTCGACCCGCACATTAGAAATATGGCAGCTGAGAACAGGTTAGTAAGAGGCATAGTTATATAAGAGGCAGCTAAAGTTATCGTTAGCTGCCTCGGATATCAGCTGCCTTTGATCTTTCAGTCTCACGCTTGAAATAACATATCACTATGATATAAGTCTGTATAAGGTAGTAGGGGAAGGCGAGGCATGTTGAGTCGTGGGGCACGTTGATGTATCCCACTTTTTACAAATACCATTTTAGGTTTTGAGTTTTCCCCTTCATGCGAGGTAATATGACCAAAGGCACCCTTTTTGAGCAGGCTAACAGAAAGAAAACTACTAAGGGAAGATAATTATTTAGTTTTTATTGTTTTTAGTGTAAAAAGTAAATTATTGCCAATCAACGGAAATGTCATGTATTCCTAACAAGACTTGACAGATAATGCGACTTTTATCATGTGATAACATCAAATTAAGTCTCATTCTCACATAATCTAAAACTATCTCTGAAAGAGAGATTATGTTTGATTTGAATTAAAAGTGAAAAATAGGCTGTTGGGGCACATTGAGCCATGCTCAGCAGTATATGAATGTTATATGAAGTATGTTTGAAACTGTTTGACAACACTAACATACACATAAAAAACAAAAATATTGGAATTGATCTTTTTTTCATGAAATTAGTTATTATGCTGAATTAACTTTTCCGTTCACTTATCATCAAGTTTGCTTTGTGCAAGTTTTCGTCTATCTACATTTTTCAGAGATTTATTTCGTGTTGCGGATTATATTATATAGTTCTATTAAATAAAAAAAATGCACTTTTGCAATGAATTTGGTTGCTTTACTTTAGTTCTTACAGTTGCAATGAATTAAAAATAATTACCAGCAAAGAGATGACAATAAAAAAGTGGCTCAACGTGCCTCATGTCAAATTTGGACCCGGCTCAACGTTCCCCGTGCTTGGGGCACGTTGAGCCGCTTACCAAATTTTTTTGAAATAGCAATGTTTCCTTTTCTTGCTGCATTAGGTTGCTGACCTCACTATGTTGATGGAAGACATGAAGACCATTTTCCGTGCCAAGTTTCGTTACTTTGGTACAATTCAACTGCGTGTTACAATAAAATATGTAAAAGCTGGCTCAACGTGCCCCACTTCCCCTATATATTTCACTGACAGAATTGTTGCCCAGAATCAAATAATAGACATCTTAAATAAGCTCACTGTCAATTATAAAACTGAAGATTGTGCTCACAGCTAGAACTTAGCTACGGTAAAAGCATGGGGACATTTGAGGTACTGAGGTAAAGTGTATCATGTGCAATATTTTGTAGCCAATTTGTTGGCTATGACTGCCTGCTGGGAGGTTGCCAGTGCAGGAGGAGACAATATTTCCCTGGAAGTATCTGTTAAGGTTATAGAGAAAGTGGAAGTAATTTTACTTTCACTTTTACTGTTTCTTGGCATGTACCCTGAGTGACCTTGTATTGGCTCTCTACCTCCCAGTCAACACAAAACAACACATTGACTGAATATTTTGCGCTGTCTATAGAAAAATGTTAATCTCAGCCCATTTTACGTTACTCAGCTGCAGTCTTATTCACTATTTCTTAACTTATCCAGAAGTAAGAACCAAATTGAGTACATATCCAGTGGGAGTATCTCAGATCTTAATCAAGGTTTGTCATTTTTAGTTTTATTTCGTACATGTTGATCACTGGAAGGAATACCTGTGGTATTTCCAAGCTCACACAAACCCACGTTATGTGCACTGCCATTTTTGTATTGTTTCACATTGAATTAATTATTCACTCTTAGTAAAATCAAGCAAATGTGTTGGCTCTGATCAGAGCCAACACATTGGCTGAATAAAAACCAGACTGGTTAGACCAAACACCACTACTATAATTCAGTGTACGGGAAGAAGGTTGGAGCCAATTAAAGGTCGGTTTTGATTTTCATAAACTGCAAAGACAAAAAGTCGTCTCTATTGTGTAAAACTCAGGAAGTTAAATTATGAAATGTAATATTGCGTTGTAATGTAAGAAGTTCATGTCTCAGTCTCCATTGCAGGCTCACATAGACATGTGTTATCTGATTGTAGATGATGTACACAGACAGCTTATGGAGACAGCTATGTCTATGAGAACATCAGCTTATTGCCCTTATAGTAACTTCAGAGTAGGAGCTGCTATTCTGTGTGAGGATCATAATATTATATCAGGTCTGTTATACATTTAGCCTGTGATCCTTAAAATATTTTGGGATGACACAGCAGCAATACTAATATATACATTGATGCATTTTGCTCAGGTACTAAAGCTATTCTAGTATCATATTATGTGTGGGGCACTGCAATAAAGATAACATAAAGTTTGTTACTTTGATCATCAATTTTCACACATTGTGTAAGAAAATATGAAAAGTTTGAAGCGAGACGTTGAAAACTGGAATTTAAAGTTTAGTATGAGATTTTATGAATGCTTCGTCCAGTTATATCTTGATCCTACTCCTTATGTGTTGTGTTTCCTCATCTGCTCAAAATAAATGAAATTGTCTCTGACATTCAGACTATAATGTTTATTTTTTAGAAGAATTTTTCTGATGAACTTGGATGACGTGATAAATATGGCTATCTCTACCCTCCCCCCCCCCCCAGACTTTCTGATATGACCGTCTGCACTAAACCTATAATTCATCATTTGAAATCATGTTTATTTTACCAGGGTGTAATATAGAGAATGCCTCCTACGGTCTGACTCTGTGCGCTGAGAGGGTAGCTGTATGTAATGCGGTAACTAAAGGACATCAAAATTTCATATCTATGGCTGTATGCTGGTAAGTTATATCCTCACATCCCTGTTGTCCTCTTGTTGCTATCCCTGTTGTTCCTCCCATTCTCCCTTGACCACATCTCATCGTCAACTGCCCTGTGGTCCCTTTCCCTACTCATGAGTAAGACTCACAGGGCGGTTGACGACGAGTTATGGTCCGGGGAATGTGGGAGGGACAACAGGCTTCTCTGCTAACTACTGAATGAACCATTGGCTCTTTTGTCTGTTCACTGTTCCTGAGCAGATTCAAGGCCCTATAGCATATGGGATAACCGTAGACTTAATAACAAACCTATACAAAATACCTTGTACAGCTAAAGTGAGGCATTCAATTGTGGGTGATGTTTCAACATTGAATTGTGCGGTAGTAATGATGCTGTCATTGATTTATTGTTGAAAGCCGATCAGTTATGATCGGATTTCAAGTTTGAAAACTGCTTTAAGCTCAGCCCCTTCTTGCAATTTAATGCTGTTTTTAAAAATATAAGGTGAACAATAATCGTGAAAAAGCTGTTGATCTCTAGCAATTTTCGAACTCAAAATTAAAATTGATGGATTAATAAACAAAAAACCAGGATTGTGGACTGCAAATCACAAATAGTATCAACACGATCCAATTTTGTAAAGTCGAGCACAATTAAATACCCCAGTGCCTCAATGCTAATGCTCCATATAGTGTCCTGTCTAGGTTTATTATTAAGTCTGTAGGGATGAATATTCTTATATCACGTTTCTATTCAACCTGAGACACTGAGACTCCTGCCATATGAATAATCTCAGACTTGCAAAACATGTAAGAGTGAAAATAACCTCACAGTCAGATAGACCTTACTATGTGTTATTGTTTCTACTTTTAGTGACCTTAAGGGAACATTCAAAGGTCCCTGTGGAGCATGCAGACGAACATTAGTAGAGGTAAGAATGTAGGTCATATTGATTGATTGATTAAGATAAGCCAAATTGTATTGCCTAGAGGAGAGTAATTTTTTGACTTTGCATTGTTCAATCAAAGTGTCTGATGTTTGTAGCATTTCTTATTTTAAAGAGTACACAATTACCGATGCATGTTATAGTCAGGCAGTTACTTATGATAAAGTTACGTCAAAATTGCATGGTGAAAATTCAATGCTCTACTTGGCATGAATTATTGATGGTCGATGAAGTGCCTCCAAGAAGGGAAGGTTACTCTCATTCTTTGCATTATGATGGCACTATAAACAGGAAGTGCTTGTTTCTTGTATCGCACATCCTTGTTCAAAGTGACATCATGATGCAGAGAATCACAGTTACCTTCCATTATGGTAGGCACTCTTTCCACCAACAATAGTTCATGCCAAGTAGAGCATCGAATTTTCTTACTATGAAAATCTGACACAACTTTATCATATGTAACTACCTGACTGTAACATGCATTAGTCTTTGGGTAGTCTTTAATTATCTGCTTCATCGCTTTGCTGACACTAACTATTTATTCTGTTTTGAGCTGGGTTGCTCTTATCAGGATATTTAGAATCCTGCAAGGCACCTTGTCTTAATCATCTTGGATTATATGGGGGGGGGGGGGCGGTGTCTAAATCGATTCCTACAACAGTAACTAACATGTGGTTCCTCTCTTGTTTATCTCCAGTTTGGTACTGACTGGAGTACTGTGTGAAGCCTGATGGTTCTTATATACAGTTATCAGTCAATGATCTCCTACCTCTAGGATTCCATCCTGCTGCTCTTAAGGAGGAAAGAGACACAACCTAACATCTGACCTATATAGATCACAAAAAGACACAACCTAACATCTGAGTTATATAGGTCTCAAAAAGACACAACCTAACATCTGAGTTACATAGGTCACAAAAAGACACAACCTAACATCTGAGTTATATAGGTCACAAAAAGACACAACCTAACATCTGAGTTATATAGGTCATAGAGATACACAGCCTTACATCTGAGTTATATAGGTCACAGCGATACACAACGTAACATCTGAGTTATATAGGTCACAAAAAGACACAGTCTAACATCTGAATTATATAGGTCATAGAGATATACAACCTAACATCTGAGTTATATAGATCAAAGAAAGACATAACCTAACATCTGAGTTATATAGGTCATAGGTGCATTGTGGGAATGGAGTAAAGTATGGCGGTAGGAAAAGTTGGCCTCATTTTAGAATGAAGTTGTGAGATTTTAAGTTTACAGTAATTTCACAAATTATACAGTCTATTTTTAAAAGTTTACTTTCCTAACTACATCCCCTTAGTCTTTTGTTTAGTTGGGACATCAGTACTTGCACTTGATATTGGACCCAGAGGATCATTGCATTTAAATCGTGTTGCATTGTGCTTGCACTTTGAGGCCAAAGATCAAATTTTGGTGTTTTCTTATCAGTATTTGTGTCTAAGGGTCTGGCTAGAAGTTTTCTAAAATATCAATAATAATTGGTGCCTGATGAGATAATAATATTTCATTCAGAAACATTATTCGGACCATTTTCTTTTACTATCTATAGCAATGAGAAATAACAATAAATCCAAACTTTGTACCGCTTTTACTATTATGATTTTAACCCATGGAGTTCACTCTCATTACTTTAACCACCATCTGTTCTAAAGAGACTGAATTACTAACTTAGAGACAACCAGGTGATAAACTGACACTGTCCTGACCAGCGAATTGTATTGTACTAATACATATATTGTGTCTGATATAACTGGTACTAGAACTAGTAACTAGAACTAGTATGACATGAGACAAGTCCATCTATTTCAGGTGTCACCACAAGGAATCCATGTTGTAACTCGCTCAATACATCATCAAAGTTAGGTTTCGATTCACAACAGATTTCGGGTATTGAAGGTCGCCTTATCTCAAACTCTTGAATGATGCATAGTGATTGAGATAACAGCATCATAAACCTGGCATCTTGTCAGCAATGGTACACACAGGTGGTGATGATATACCATGTCGAAATGTGGAGACAACTTATTATAAGCCCCTTATCAGCACAGTTACCTACTCATCAGCATTCTACTGTATAATTTGCACTAAGCACAGTTGGAGTTACTTAGATACTACCAAATGACCACTGCATATTATAGTCAGGCAGTTACTTATGATAAAATTGTGTCAGTTTTGCCTGGAAAAAAAACTCAATGCACTACTTGGCATGAATGATTGATAAAGTGCCTCCAAGAAGGGAAGGTAACTCCCATTCTCTGCATTATGATGTCACAGTCTCTGCTTGTTTCTTGTATTGTATAGTATCTACATAACCTTCATATATTATATACTGTCTCAGGGCATATGAGATGTATGGCTGACTAATTTCCCCTATGTGATCCATCTGCTGATTGATGACTGAGTGCCTCTAAGCCAGCAACAATGCTAGCGGTACTCCAACAGGTTGCGCAACTTATTGGGAAGCACTTGCGTAGGTGCAATCATTTATTTACATTATGGATTTAGTGCATAGAGCCAGGCAATAATATAGTACAATCTAAGATACTCTGACGGACACTTGTCTTATCTCAAACCCACTGCAGCAGTGATATTATAAGAAAATACGGAGTTGAACTATACAAAGTGACCTTTGTGATATAATGACTTTACCTCAGTATTACACAGCTTTATCTTTTTTTCAGCGCTAAGTGCTCAGTGATTATCAGGTTATGGCATTTATTTTGTTTGCTTAGTCTCCTAGTAACTTGCCTTTTTATCCTGAAGCTCAGACACTTTACATGGTGGGAACCAATCCGCGTGACCATTGTTATCAGCACTGCATGGCGCTCTCAGCTCTCCGAATATATCCTAGTGATGTGCAGCTGTCGGAAATGGCACTTTAACTCGTTTGACTGTTTCTGGACTTTCAGGATATACTCAACATAACCAAACTTTATTTGATAACTTATTGCTACGATCTTTTATTGGTGCATCTTCATTATGTTGACAGCTGATGCATAAATCTAGTAAAGAAACGCTGTTACTCCTGTCCTGTTTTAGCAGAATAAGAATCAATGATATGCAAAAAAAGTCACCTACATCAGTAGTGGGCGTGACCAGTTGCGAAAACTACAACCTATCTTGACAATCTTGTCAGGTATTATTTGGAGACAGTTGTCTTCTCATAATTCAGAGTGAACACTGTTAACATTGACGTGTTCACAGGTGTTTTCTGATTGGTTCAGCCCTAACTTTTGACTCAGACAATCTGTAAATAAACCTTATCTTAATGTAGGAAACGCAAACTCCAATATTCACTGTCCTCATCACATGATCTTGTAGATAACACATCGATGAGAGAATGCTGACATCTCTCACTTAACACTTATTCGGAGTAGACATATAAAACTGGGGATATTTCAGGTTAGAGAATTTTGTTTTTACATCATGATAGACTAACCATAAGTTTTCAATAAAAAACACAGCATAGTGAACAGGAGAATTTTGTGAGCACTTATTTGATGATAGTCTGTGATCTTACAGATTCAGCTAGTGTTTAATACTCAGTAAGAAATCCAACAAGTACAGTCATAGTTAGACAGCACGTCTCATTAACGTGCTGACAATGTGTCGGTTTTTCTTTTGCAGCATTCTGTACTATACAACCATCAAGTAATGGCCCAGGTGAGAGTAACCACGGTCACTCTGATGAGATGTTGGAAGTGTAGTGCTGTACATGGTCAGGTGGTCTCTTTGTCATGTGGACATAACTTCTGTATCACATGTCTGGAAGGTCAGCACATCGAGTGGACTGAGGGCTGTAAGCAGCCATGTCAAGCCTGCTTCAAGCTAACGGTACCAAAGAGGAGTGATATCAGCAACCTGAGACCTAATATGAACCTGCCTGATATAGGTGAGAGTGACCTAAACAAGGGTAGGTCATAGTAACTCTGTCTTCAAGTTATATTATGGCATTTATCAATTAGGTGACCATAATCACATTAAATGGTTCAGATCTGATATTTGAATGTTTTTGTGTCTTCTCTCGACTCTAATAGGAGAATCATTTATAACTTATTTTATGTGGAGCTCCTCTGTGTTCTTCCAAGCTAGCACTGAAAGAAAAAAAATTACTTTCTTTGCGTTTTGCTGCATAGTTTGACTTTTATTATGATTGAATTTATTCTCGAGCCTAAAATAAGGGGGGAATTGCTCCCTCCTTTCAAAACAGTGCAATCGAATTACAAAAAAAAATTTAGGTAGAAGGGAGCTCTTCTTTTACCTCAGACCCTCCTTACTATGACAATGATATAAAGATAAACAAATCCCGGCAGCGGCAGATCTCTCTCAATGTATTTTATATTATCGAAAACGATAGCATTCATCATTCGAAACGAGAGTGGACTAATCATTCTAAGCATGAAACCTTAGTGATTTAGAAATACGTCAACGCAATTGTTGATGTGAATAAGGTTCTCAATTCAAGGGTGCATTATGGTTAAAATCGGTCAATTCCATAAAAATCACTGATATACATACCTTCACACAAAAACAGATTTAATTTTATTCAAGCTCTTATATTGATTCAGATCTAAGCGGCCAGAATAGTGGGCATAAACAGCAGGATATGCTCCTTATTTTTACTTTGCAGAGATTTGTTTGATGAACTTAGGTTTTTAGATTTAGCTGAATTATTTCCTTGTTCTGATACTGATAAGTAAATCTTTTTTCCTCCACGTCTACAGGTGGACAGACAGCTCTCACCTCCAGAGGATCAGATGATAAACTCAGACCCTGTATGATCAGCTGGGAGTACACAAAGATGGCAGAAGATCGTCTGAGAGAGAAGGCTGTACTTACAGTTATAGAGGCTGTACAGAGAAGTGATGATTACTGGCAGAGAGCTAAATATGTGAAGGATAAGTTTGATGCTGAGGAGGAGGGAGAGTGGTGCTGTTATGTTGAACACCTGACTGATAAACCAAGAACTTATTATCCTCATCATGGTTATCTCATATATCTCAGAGTAGGAGGACGATATTTTACTATATGGAAGAGTAAACTATAGTATAACTAACTGTTTCCTGACACAGATATCTATATAAGATATACCCAGAGAGGCTAACTCCCAGATAGTGTTAGGTCTGGTGAGCACTGTTCTATGATTACCTGTTAATAATTAAAATCTGATAAATCTGCAATTTCAACATGCACATTTTTATTTCGCTTCTCAAAACGGACACTTAAACCACCAACCACAAAAGTTATATTTTGGTATTTGATGCATAATGATGTACTCCTTCTAAATTTAGATGTAATGTTATAAATAAATGTTAAATTTGAAAATTTTAATTATATCAATTACAAACTCTCTTCCACCATTTTGTTTGAGTAACACAAATACCTGTACTCTCTAAATAAATATATTGTTGGAAAAAAATGATGTATGAAATAATTATTTTCTAGAATCGAAGCAGTTATCTTTGTTGTGTCATTCTTAATATATGAACAGTCATCTCAGTTACAAAATGATCTACAAAAACAATATTATTGCTTTCAATACCAAAAATAAAGCATTTTCTTTGAGATTATAGTAGCTTCTCAATTTAATTCAGTTTATTGCAGCCATGGGGTGGAGGGGCTACTGACTGCCCTGTGGTGCAGATCCAAAGATTATACATCGGATTTCTATTGCTGAGTATGTTGCCTACTGGTGAAGGCTAATTGCATCTTGATATGTATTTAGTGGTGCCAGTGTAGTCTTCTACTTTAAATCATGACAACGAGCTGAAAATCTGAACAAGTATGATTTCTATATTCATCCATTTATTTGTATCAACATCCAATAATACAAAAAAAAAGATAATATAGATTAATTTTGTACACATTGTATACAAATTCATGATAATTTTTTAGTAGTGCCCATATATGATAACGATAGCTTCAAACTGTTTGTTGTTGGTGTGGTCTCGGATAGCTGGACTCTGGGGTCAAAATGATATCAAGTTCTCTCTGCAGGATGCTTATAAAGATAATTATGATGAATGGAGTTTGACCTGGTGTGATCACGTATGCTGTGATCCTATCTTAGCTGGCAAACCAATTGGAATACCAAAATTATTTTATAGTTTATTGTTTATTTCTGATAAATATTACTCACTGCTTATTTAATAAAGTGGTAAAACAATTAAGGTGCTCAAAGCTAGTGCAGATCTCACCTTGTATCGAATAGATACTGATGCAGGTCAAGAAACTGAATACTGAATAAAAATGAATATGAAAGTTTGTCAAACTCTTGCTTGATAATCTGTGTGTTTGTTCGTATAGACTTAAATGCCTGTCAATACAGTAAGGTAAATAAGACAGTGCTCACAATGTTACAGTACTAATAAAGAATTGTTTGGATGAGCGCACAATTACTCATTGTAAATAGAAAAACGAAGTCTGTCAGGTACTTGTACACAATAAAAAATTACAAATAAAACTAAGAAAACTGCTGGAAAAGGCTTTTCGATGTTAAAGCCGTGCGGGATTTATCTTTAATATGTCGCCCGCTGTGTGTAGATATCCGGCCAGTGTTTGATTGGTTGTATAGTGGATGACTAGGACTGGCTCGCAAACACCTTACATATTTCTCACACAAAGCTGTTAAGCTGGTGGTGATGGTTGGCAACCCGGTTTCTTGAAGGCGATTTTCGGTGTGCTCGAGGTCTGGCTAGATAAACCGGAGACAGTGGCGTTGGTATTTCTCGAGTCTCTCTGCATCACCTTTCCCTAGTTGCGGAAACCAGCATTGTGCAGCGTATGTTATATGAGGCAATAAGCGGGTCTGGTAGAAGAAGGTCGGCACTTTTTGATAATCATTAAGACATGTGCAGAAAACTTCAGATGACGATCGAATGTCACACCCAAACAGTTTCACATTGTCACTGTTACTGACTGCTGAGTTGTTAATGCTGATTTGGTTGATGTTGATTGTTTTCTGCAGCGTGAAGATTATTGACTGGGATTTAGCGGCATTCAGAAGCACGCTATTCTTATCGCACCATAGTGATGCTTGATCAGCTGCATTCTGGAGTGGGTTTTCATGGAGCTTCAGTAAACTGGCTGTTCTCGGCGTTATGTCAGTAATATCAGCATTAGCTTTCATGATAACGTGATAGAGGGTTTAATCATCTGCATATTTTATGTGTGGCACATCAGGAGTGAGGTCATTGATATAGATGTTCCATAATACTGGACCTAATATCGTTCCTTGTGGCACGCCTATGTGACAGGACTGATACGCTGATGTGTGGTTCCCATACCTAACACACTGAGATCTATTTGAGAGAAAGCTTTCGACTAGTTTGATAGTTACAGGATTGATGTTCATGTCAATGAGTTTGGTGACAGCAATATTCGGCTGCATACGGTCGAATGCCTTGGAAAAATCAAACATTAGTGATGTTACACCAAGACATTCTTTGTCATCCAATTTGTCTATGATATCAGATGTAAATTTCACCAATGCATCTGTTGTACCGATGTTAGGGGTGTATGCGTATCGATGGGTCATAGTTGGTAATTGAGCTCGTAGTTGTTTTACGATGATACGCTCAGTGGTTTTCCCAGGTGGAACAAGAGGCTAATAGGTTGCGAGTCTTTGAATTTGTTTGGGTTTTCTACTTTGGGTATGGGAGTCACCTCAGCTTTCTTCCAAAGACATGGGAAGTATCCATTAGCGAGTATGGCATTGATGATATTTGTGATTAGATTGCTCATGATATGGCTGTTGTTCTTCGTTATCCAGCTTGGGAAGTCAAGCGACGAAGTGTGTATTTGATACTGATATTTCTTCTGTTTCTGCTGTGGGGACCCGACTATTCAAGTGTAAATGTTACCTTCGCACCTGCCAAGGCAGTTGTTGTCAATAGAAATAAAGACTAGGACTCCACCCTACTCTTACTCACTCTGTTTTTTGTGCACTCATACCAGCTATCATAGGCCGTCATCATATTCCAGTTACAACCCTATTAATCATGTGTTTATGATAGGACATTTAAGTATTTATGACATTACACAATGAATCACCCCATGCTTAGGGCCATATCTTATCAGTGCAGTAACACTAAAACACACTGGGTTGCTACTGTATAACCTGTACTAGGTCAATTAATATGGACTTTAGACAAAGTCAAACCTCTCATTTCATACAAGTTTTCCGATTTCCGATTTTACCAGTGTCTGTGGCAAGTTATAAGGAACGGGTAATTTCTTAATGTACACTTATCATATCTAATTACAGAGCATATGTGTCGAAGGAAAATTCATAATTGCATTTTAATGTGTTTGAGGACCACTTCCCAGTTGATAATACCTGCATTGAGGTTAGGTGAGATATATGTTACCATTTAGTTTCAAATGTCCCAGACTAACGGCTGGCATAACCAGCGGGTCGGTCCCAAAACGGCCCGCGGCCCAAAACGGCCCAGCATGATTTATGAGTTCTCCAAGTCCCAAAATCTCTAAAAAACGAGTTAAGTCAACGAACTTAAGTTTTTGTGAAAAAACTCAAGTCTTCAAATTTTTCAAAAAAGCGGCCCATCTTGGTTTTTGAGTTCTCCAAGTCCCAAAATCTCTAAAAAATGAATTAAGTCAACGAACTTAAGTTTTTGTGAAAAAAACTCAAGTTTTCAGATTCTACTTTGACTTGGAGAACTCAAAAATCATACTTGGTCGTTTTTTTGGAAAAACATTTAAAATAATTTTTTTCCTCAAAACACCTTGTTTGTTGACTTAACTCATTTTTTAGAGGTTTTGGGACTTGGAGAACGCAAAAACCAAGATGGACCGTTTTTTTAAAAGTTCGAAAACTTGAGTTTTTTCACAAAAACTTAAGTTCGTTGACTTAACTCATTTTTTAGAGGTTTTGGGACTTGGAGAACTCAAAAACCAAGAAGGGCCTTTTTTTGAAAAATTTGAAATCTTGTGTCTTTTTCACAAAAACTTAAGTTCGTTGACTTAACTCATTTTTTAGAGGTTTTGGGACTTGGAGAACTCAAAACCAAGATGAGCCATTTTTTTGAAAAATTTGAAAACTTGAGTTTTTTTCACAAAAAATTAAGTTCGTTGACTTAACTCATTTTCTAGAGGTTTTGGGACTTGGAGAACTCAAAAATCATGCTGGGCCGTTTAGGGCCGCGGGCCGTTTTGGGCGTTTTCCGCAAAACCCACTGCAGGTGAGTATATCAGTTGACAGTAAATGTTGTGTATTTATATTTGGGTGAAAGATTACATTACAGGTCATTCATATTCTGCTCAAAGGCAATTGATTGATAACGACTCCAATGGCCGATTAGTGCCAGTTCAGTTTTGGCAGCTTGCTGCACACCCACAATTAGGAGGTCCTCCATGGCCTCACCTCTAGGATGCATTCTTGTCTTCTAGGATTTATCACATTCTCAGTATGAGGAGTTAGGGCACCTTGGGTCCCTATTTAGGGCAGCCCAACTTTCCTTTTCTTACTAAACAGCAAGATAAAAAATCCAAATTCAGGCGAATGTGTGCCTGATAACAACATGGGGCTTCACTAGATCTGTCAGTGTAACTCTACATCCGTGACCCTCGTTCCTAGTTTAGGTTAAATTAGTAATGTTTGTGCTGCCAGGCAGTACTTATACAGGTAATTTACAGATGCAGAGGCTGCCACTGAGAGACGACAAATTGTCGTTGTCTACAATATGAGAATATGAGAACATGGAACCTCCATCAAACAATCTTCTTTGCAATCTTTCTATAAATTTCAATATATCAGGTCTGCAACCAATTTAAAGCCTTTCCGACAATATGCATTTATGTATTTCATGTCTAAGACAGAACCATTTTCATTGTTAGTCTTCATCTTCCATATTTATTTATTTTTGTTTTACTTTGGTACACTCGGAAGAACATTATTTTAATGATGAAGATTGCTTGTCAATAAATGTTAAAAAATTTTTTTAAACCATGTATACTATCACCAAGGACCCAGGTAGTCGTTGCTCTAACCAACGGTGCTTTAATTTAATAAGTGGTTCCGGCCGCTGAAGTCATGTTGCATCATGGTTTTTTATTTGCAAAAATTTAGTATCTGCTGGTATATGATTTGGGATATGATCCCTTATTACAAAATATTAGCGGATAATCTCACATAATTGTTACCTTCTAATACAAATGTTAATGTTCAATAGCTTGCCTTGTCATGTGGCTACTTCTTGTGTTTTGAGGGTAAAAACAATACAGAAAATTCAGCTGTGTGACAAGGCTAGTCTAAAGATGAATAGCTACGACATTCCTCTGTGATAACAATGCAAGGCGGTACAGCTGTGGTAATGAGTTTATCAGCGCAGTATTAAAATGATAGGCATGATTAGTTACTATACAGTTTTTACTAAGCGTAGGTTGTTTGTACTTTACTATAATTGATCCTGATGCCAATACTGTTCATAGTACTGATAGATTATTTTATTGAAATACTATTTTGACTTGAATCAACTGGAAAAGCTAAGATCCAATGTCTTAATTGTATTATGCATGTTACGCAACAAATATAAATCTGTGTTTGAAAATGTAGCCATGGGCATTAGCTCAGCGTATTAGCATCAATGAAACCCATTAAGATGTCTTGTCAACACAATATATTCCCAATACTCAATGGTAGTTAAATTTACCTGACAATTCCTGAACTTTGTTAAGTTGAACTCTCTCTGAGGAAATAAATGCTGGCTATTTAATTTCTGCTACTTATGGAGCAACAATATTAGCTTCTCCAAACCTTCAATTCTCTCAAATCCGCCTATGAGCAGAGCTCGAATGTTGCACCAATGTTGTAAGAGCACAATATTTTCGCAATGGGTGCTAGATCTGCTGAGAAAGATGATCAACATATTATAAATATGCAAATTCCCCCCCCCCCCCCCCCCCCCCGGAAGACTAGGGTTCTAGATGATCTAGATTGATTGTTCCTTAAACTTGCATTATTACCTTACTTCTCTAATAGTCATTCTGATCATTTGTGTTGAAAACTAGCCATTAATATGAACCTGTTTATGCAGACAATAATGTCAGATTACTATTTTCCTGATAACGGTAAGTTTCCCTTCAATAGCTAAAAGTCCAATTGATGATCAAAGCATTGGTATACATATTGGGGTACCTTGTACCCTTGATATCAGTGCAGGGGATATTCATCCATGCAAATCCATTCCATATATTCATTTGTTGCATTTGTGAAAGGAACGACTCTTCATATAACATACATATTTGCGATTGGATGTTTATTTCATATCGCTGAAAGAGAGTTGACATTATGCTTTGCTAACTAGTGTTAACAAGGATTGACTTCAAAAGCTTTCGATTTAAACTCAGTGGAACAACAGATCAAAATATATCAAAGTTCACCTGTGCCAACCTTTTATTGTTGAGGACCGTCAATCATTTTACAGAATTTCCCTACTTGATAACAATATTTTTAACAAATTCACCTGATTCGCTACGAAATTTGTTTTATGCAAGGTCTGATGCGTAATTTATGACTTGGTAAATAAAATTGATATTATCATTATTATTATTATATAATAGCAATATATTCATGCATATTTTAATCAACTGAGGGCGTCTAACATTCACCCCTTAGGTCACTTGTAGGGACAGCTTATCAGTTAGAGAATGAGTTTACACTAAGTTTCAATAGCTGTAACTGCATATTGTGCAAAATACCTCACTTTGTAGATCAGTGTCAATAAAGTGGTTACAACAGCTGTTAAATTCAATTTTTCTTATACGGAACTGTAAAGTGAAACCAAATTTTTTTGACCTTAAAATCTACTTAAGTCTCCTTCAATTTTTTGCCCCAGATTAATCTCTATGTTGACATGAGAGCTACGTTGGATTGCAACTCTTTTCATCGAAATTTGGCGAAATTACATCAGTCCAATGTTTTTGATGGTGGACATAAAAGCGAAACGTTTGTTCATGACATCATATCCCCCTACACAAGGCTCGCGAGTGAGCGTCAGCGAGGCCTTACTTTGATAAATCGTAAGTTCAGTCCTAGATGCCCAATTGGGATGATATTGGGCTCATTTTTAAGCTTATAAGCTGGAGAAGTTCTTCTGATTATTTGAAGGTTAATTTCATGGATGCTTTAAGCATCATTGGGCTCACTTTTTGCTGATGTTTTCAAGTCCCTTATGACTTCGTCTCAAGGTGCAAACAATCACAACAGTCAGCATGCCATTGATCTCAGCCGGAAGTACCTGTTGGGTGAAAGCACCCCAGTGATTATAGAAACTCAACAACGCATCAAATTCTTCTTCCAAGCCTTCATTCAAACTGCACAAGAATAAGTGAAGCAGGATATTAATAGTCAAGAAATATAGGTAAGAGAAAGATAGGAACAGGGCGAAGCATTTTACACATTAGTTGGTTGACTGCTGCACTGGGGTACTGAACTTTAACGTGGGGGCATCATTAGATCAAAATTTGTTCTTGTTTCTGCTGCAGGGGGAAACATAGCCTGTCTTAACAATCTTTGTTCGGTTGGGGGGGAAACAAAGCTTGTCAACTCTTACACTGCTCGATATCGTAGATTAAATATTGTCTTCTCTGGTGATCGGATAGATAACTTCTCTATCACTGCTTTTGAGACAACAGATTGGGATTCCCTGATATCGGATGACCTAGATCAATCAGTAATTACCATCACTGATTATATTAACCACATAATCACTTCCAACTCAACAACAATAGAAAAGTGGGTGTCTCATAACAACCAACCATGGCTAACAAAAGGCATTAAATCAATGTCCAATCTAAACAAAAACACTCCCTCCGTCGACACTACTGTTGCCCTAAGTGATCTACCTCTCAACTTTCTGATAACCTCAACAAGTTTTACCTGAGGTTTGAGCATGATGAAACACCACACCAGTTCCAGCCTCATGACAACACACCTTTAAATGTTCCAGACTTCACTATTGCTGAGGTCAACGCTGCTTTAGGGAGGTGCATACCCGGCAAAGCTAGTGTACTAAGATTCTGAAATCATGCGCCAACCAACTCGCTAATATATTCCACACGCTTTTCAATCGCTGCCTGGCTGCTGGTTCCATCCCTCAACTATGGCGGAGATCGGAGGTGGTTCCTGTTTCTAAGAAGCCTAAGCCATCAGCCCTGAATGATTATCGACCTATCGCCTTGACCTCGGTAGTTATGAAGACTTTTGAGCATTTGATCAAAGACAGACTGTGTGCTACTCAGAGGTTAGATCAAAACCAATTTGCTTATAGGAAGTCTCGTAGCACAAAGGATGCATGTATTGCTTTTGACTACAGTGTTAGGCGACACCTCGATACACCAAGGAGGTATGCTAGAGCTTTGTTTGTAAATTTTTCTTCGGCATTTAATACGATATCGCCACAACTTTTAGCAGATAAATTAATTGATATGTGTGTACCTTTTCCTTATGTAAAATTGATTAATTCTTCTCTCAGTGAACGACGACAGCATGTTAGAATCTCCAGTCATGAATCTGATATTTTACCTAGTAGTACTGGCTGCCCACAGGGGTGTGTTTTATCTCCATTGTTATTTTCCATCTACACTGACACGGTTCAATCTGATCACCCCAACATAACGATTTATAAGTATGCTGATGACATGGTTATTTTGGGTCTTTTGGATCATAGCAGTAGTGATGAATTTTATTTTAAAGCCGTAAATGATTTTTCCGAATGGTGCAAAGCTAACTGTCTTATACTGAACACCGCTAAGACCAAGGAGTGATCTTTGACTTCAGTAGATCCCAGGAAGTCACTTCTAATGTTTTTATTGATGACAACCCAGTAGAGAAAGTTCAATGTTTTAAGTATCTGGGTATTATTTTTA
This sequence comes from Membranipora membranacea, assembly GCA_914767715.1. NCBI lineage: Eukaryota > Metazoa > Bryozoa > Gymnolaemata > Cheilostomatida > Membraniporidae > Membranipora > Membranipora membranacea. The sequence continues at coordinate 18,349,551 of OU612071.1, forward strand.
ATGATGATTTAAAATGGACTGATAATACTGACCACATTTTTCGCAGATTGAAAAGCAGATTTTATGCATTGTCTAAGTTCAAATCTTTTTATCCGTCCATTACTCAATGTGAGTATTTTGTGCAATCTCTTATATTACCGATTTTATTATATAATTCAGAAGTTTGGTTTAACTCTTGAACGGCAAAGGAGAGATCTCGATTATTATCTCCTTTTTCTACCTCTACAGCTGTGACATTCCTAATCTGATCTTAGACCGAACTCTTAGTACTTCAGTAAATTTTATTAATGACGAAGACCATATTTTTAACAAACATCATGTTCCAGGTAGGAAAACATTTTTATCAATCTCACGAGCGAATACTGAAAGGGTCGACTTTGACGCCTCATAAAACAGCTTCTAGTGGTCCAAGAGTATCATGTTTAGGCTTGTTGTGAAACTTTGATAATCCCAATCTTAATTTCATGTATGCTTTAAACCACTGCTGTCACAGCTGGGCTTTGCTCAGCGTAGCCACCAGTCAATAATTTAAATAGAGAGTTGTGGAATCAACACATCTAGACAGTAGCTTTGAATGGAGTTATATGAGCTCTCAAAATGTAAGGAGTATCTTCTTCCTCAGCCATCCACAATTAGTGATGACATAAATGTTCAGGTTGATCAATCAGGTGCCTTTAAAATCTAGCTGAGATCCGACAGTAATAAAAATGTTGGATCTCAGCTAGATTTTAAAGGCACCTGATTGGTCAACCTGAACATATGTCATCACTAATGGTGGATGGCTGAGGAAGAAGATACTCCTTACATTTTGAGAGCTCATATAACTCCATTCAAAGCTACTGTCTAGATGTGTTGATTCCACAACTCTCTACTTAAATTATTGACTTGTGGCTACGCTGAGCAAAGCCCAGCTGTGGCAGCAGTGGTTTAAGCATCATTGGGCTCACTTTTTGCTGATGCGTTCAAGTCCCTTATGACTTCGTCTCAAGGTGCAAACAATCACAACAGTCAGCACGCCATTGGTCTCAGCCGGAAGTACATGTTGGGTGAAAGCACCCCAGTGATTATAGAAACTCAACAACGCGTCAAATTCTTCTTCCAAGCCTTCATTCAAACTGCACAAGATTAAGTGAAGCAGGATATTAATAGTCAAGAAATATAGGTAAGAGAAAGATAGGAAAGCGTAGCATTTACACATTAGTTGGTTGACTGCTGCACTTGGATAAATCTGGTGCAGTTGCAGTGAGTGAATAAATGAGTGAGTCATCTACTGACCTGATTAGTAAATATCCAGGGATCTGTGTGACTACAGCTACACTAGCAGCAGCAAGTTGTATTGATTGACCCTTCAGAAGAGTTTGAGAGCTGGTCATGGCCTGCAGGCTTTTATGGGGTACTGAGCTTTAGCATGGGGGCATCAGTAGATCAAAAATTGTTCTTGTTTCTGCTGCAGGGGGAAACATAGCCTGTCTTAACAATCTTTGTTCGGTTGGGGGGGGGGAAACAAAGCTTGTCAACTCTTACACTGCTCGATATCGAGCAGCATAGATTAAATATTGTCTTCTCTTTTGATCGGCTAGATAACTTCTCTATCACACTAATCAATTTGTATAGGAAAACGGAGCTGCCTTTTTCGGAACACAACTCCGCTTTCCTATACAAGTTGATTGGTGTGATAAAGAAGTTATCTACCCGATCACAAGAGAAGATAATATTTAATCTATGCTGCTAGACATCGAGCAGTGAAGAAGTTGACAAGCCTGAATTACCTTGCTCTTAAATCAAAAGGGCCAGCAGGGGTTGCGAAGAGCTAACAAACTATATCAATATTCGACAACTCTGCAACTTCTGCGTCAGAGTAGGCCATTTAGTGCAGCTAACAATTTCTGATTAATTGCCACTCGATCAAACATTTCCTGTTGACGCTTGTACATCATTTACCATTATATCGGCAAAAGATAATCCAAGAAATACTTTATAGATTACCACCATCCCCCGCTGCAATAAGGTAATTATACTCAGAAGATTCGCTATAAACTTATATTTGACTGTTTGACTGTTTGCTGCAATTTAAGGCTGGTGAAGATCCTAAATTATTTGGCCGTTTATTGTTGGATTGTGAGCCCAATAAGTTTTGATAAAACTATTTGACAATCTCAAAAATTTAAATCCAGTATCAAAATTCTCAAATTTGCTGGTTTCTCATTGTGCAAATTACCTATGGAAGCTAAGGTACAGTGCAACTCCAATGTCCTGGATACTGCGTTGTTGAACAGGTCATTGAGCAGATGAAGAATCGGTATCTCCGTCAAAATTTCAGTTGTTGTATTCATAGTTTCTACAATCGATCCATACTGTCACAATTTCCAAGGCAGGATGACAAGTCATGCCAATTGATGATATTTATCCAAAATCAACACCGCCTACCAATTGCCTGTTTTCCGCTGGTTCAGTCAAGTTGAAATCATACTTAATATAACATAGCGGGCAGTACAGTGTTTGCGATTTCAACTGATCACGCTAAATTAAGGGGAAAACACTTCAAATAGCCATACCAGCTTCAAATGTCATTCAACAGATTGTGATTGAAATTTTAGCTCATTGTATTAGAATAACTTCGTCTTCAGTTTTTTAGAGTTGTGTTTGTAGTGTAGTGTTATATTGCTAATAGCAGATTATATCTGAAATAAGTCACCTCAAATAATATGGTCACAAGGCGCTGACAAAGACAAGCTGACTCTTTATGTAATGGCTAAGTTGTTATCACTATATGATACTTGTTATTCCAAGAGTAATTGTTGGTTTGTGCTGCCAACAAGGTCAAAGGTTAATGGCCTGTTTATGGTTGGCACATTAGCAGTTAAATTGTCATATACTCATCTATACAGTTTCATCTATATTGTGTGACTGGTTATATTGATAAACCTCTAATATAGGGAGAATAAATTGTTTTCTATGCTCTCTGGAGCGGCCAATCAGAGCGTGTGAATTAAACCTCCATATCCTCATGTTTTGTATGCATTGTTGGTTGGGGACGAGAATGCCTCAACCTGATTCACTAGAAAAGGTGTACTTAGGGGTGTACACTAATAACTGGTTGGTGGAACATACTAAATACATTAAAATATAAAACTCACCGAATTACACTGTTCTACCTCTGAATTGGCAACCATCAAAGTAATTTTATCCTGAGTGACCTGTCCTGTTACGCTCACGTCAAACCTAGAAATAGACAAAAACATGTGTGAGATAAATCGTCACGATAGAAAACAATACAAATAAACAGAACAAAGTAAGAGCCCACAACTACAATCACACGACCATCTTTGTTTTGTGTACTTAGCTGATTACCTTTCGTCGTTGTTTTTGGTCAAGTTGTTGTCGGCTTTTTGTCGTGTTTTCTTGTATTCAATACTGAGTTTGTGGCTTGGTATCAAGGTGTTAATTCCCTCCTCGATTGTATGTCAGCGTGTCATACTTGCTTTCAAATGTTTTGCTGATGCGGACAGCAATCTGATTTACAGCATAGATATCAGCCTATGCCATCCCATCTACATGCCAGAAAATATCCTTCAGGCATCAATCAAAGAATTTGCAGCAAATGCTGCAGACTTTGCGAGAGTGGCAGATGTACTTCTGATAAAACTTGTTGCCACAGACACCAATTTAATCAACAGCATAAATATCATCCTACTCCATCCCATATCTACTATTATTGGTTTTGCAAATTGATTTTACAGATTTTTGGTTTTGCAAATTGATTTTACAGACACATCAATCTTATCATCATGACAAGTGACATCTTAAACCATTCTCCATTGCCACAAATTCAAGTTCATCTTTATAGTTTTTGCTGTTTTTCATATTGTTATTGCAGTCACATGCTAAAGCACACAATGGCGTATTCCTTCAGTAACGAAGTTTTATTAGCTATCAGCTTGAGGTCAATGACCTGATTAGCTACTGATCCTTTAAGCTGAGCATTCCTATTACTAGTGATTCGACTACGCTTCCACCCGAGTGTCATTGGTCAATTCGAAAGCATGTGCTTGATTGACCTATTAACTTTCACAATAAAGCATTTGATTGGTTAGAACAAGGATTTACAGTTAACTCCTTGTTTACAATGCACATGCATTATGTTTGTTACCCAAACATAGTACGGCTATATACGTGCAATGTGCTCACCAGTGCATTACCGATTACGACTGTAGACTGTAATTATCACAGCCTACAATACGCCAAAGTATGCTCGATAAAAGATAAGTGACATTTTAAACCAATCTTCATTGCCAGAAATTCAAATCAAATTTTTATGAAAACTTTTGCTTATTGCATTGAATTTCCATCAGGATTGACAGCAAATTTACATAATCATACACGGGACTCTGCCTCATTTTGAACAATAAGGAGATTAAACATTTTTTTAAAGTTTATCAGGTATATCTATGAAGACAGCCTGTGTTGCCAAGCATAGGTATCTAAATGTGTTCGTTCCTGCCTGCCTGTACAATTATCAGTTACTCTTCATTACAACAAAATGAAGATGGATTTCACATTATATCTAAGTTTTAAGGTGTTGGGAATTTTATTATAAAACTTACTTTGGTTGAAGAGCATATTCACTTTTGAGCATCAATTTATTACAATATATATGGACTCGCGTTGTATTATTATGGTTTAGGGTTTTGATACTGCGTTTCCCTTATTTACATATTATAATGACCTGAACTTCTGAAAGATTTAAGCGTTGGTTTTATGCACTTTCCCGGCAAGGTGATGGTTGTGGAGATGATGAAATGAAAATGATTAATTAAAGAAGTGCAGCTTGCGTCGTTAGGGCTAGGCAGAGTTCAAATTTAGGCAATTTTTTATATGTTGCTGAGTTTAACGATGCATTGACTTTATGCACTTTCCTCGGCGAAGTGATGGTTGCGGAGATGATGAAATGGAAATAATTAAGTGAAGAAGTGATGGTTGCGGAGATGATGAAATGGAAATAATTAAGTGAAGAAGTGCACAACTTGTCGTAAGCGCCAGGCAGAGTTCAAATTTAGGCAGTTTTGCTAAAGTTAACAATGCATTGGTTGAGGGTGGTTTGTCCCGGCAAGCTTTAGTTGAGGAAATGATAATATGGAAGATAATTATTTAAAAACAGGTCAGATCATCTAACCGGAGCATACCATGATGTTCTGGCTGCCTTTATGATGGCCCCAGCTGTACAAGGGGATGGTTGTGGAAACTCCTTAACATTACTATTGCGTGTATAAAGCCTCTTTTTTATGGAGTACCTGATAGATCTAGTTTTCCCGAACACCAGCTGTTTCATAATACACACTGTCCTTGCAGTGCCTTGCCAACAGCTACCGTTGCCGAGGTTATAAAATTTTTCAGAATGATACTTTGGAGCTTTAATGATGATACACTTTCTCATGGCTGAACAAACCAATGTGTAAAATGTGTACTATTTTTGCTTTTTTTAATTGAGTTTAGATCGCAATTTTTGCTACACCTTAACAAAGCTTTGTTGAAGCCATGAGAAAACAACCATGCCCCAAGAGTTACTTAAATGAACTCTATAGTAAGCCAAGCATTTGCTTGTGAGTGAGATTAAATTAAGTGCATATTCGAGTGCCAAAATACTTGACAAAAGGAAGCAAACAAGTCCCTGAGGCATTAGATTTTTTAGATTATAGATGAGGTCATAGAGCTACTGTGGAATGCAAACAAACCTGTTACTTTTGTGAGGAAAGGAAATTAAACTCACTGTGCGTATACTATAAGAGAGTATATGCTGTGAGGAACGGAATTGGTACTATCCTATACTCAAGTAAATGCCGTGTACTATTAGTATGTATAGTTGATCTATAACCGTCCTACTTTTAAATTTGGTTCTAACTATGGTTCTAGTAATGGTTTTAAATCTTGCACTCCGGACACTTCTAAATGTCACTTTATTGTTGTGTAATTTATTTGTAGTTCTAATTTGGAGTTACCTCCTCTTTCATGCACTGAAGAAAGACAAGATCGCTCAAATCTATTAAAACGTGGTTCCAATTGGTAATACTAGCACTCTGGTGAGTACGAGGTATTTAACTTATTAATTTTTAGTGACGAACAGCTGGTTCCCACTACTCCACAAATCAATTTACTAAGGGGTTGTTATTGAGCCTGACCTTTTCTTAGCTTCACTAGAATTTGCCTTCAAGCTGTTTAAGAAAGGTTCCTGCCTATAACCTGCTAAGACCCCTGTCTTGTTCTAACAGTAAAATTTTTGATAAATTTTGAGACAGTGCTCTTACACCACAAAGTCAATATTATCCTTAGATGATAGTGCGACCCACTGATTTATAATACATGGATTGGTGTTTTTTTGCAGCTGGTGGAGATTTCTGCTATACTTGGCACAGCTCCAAAAATATTACTGTTTTCTGACTGGACACAACAATTTGTGTTGTTATTGGCTCGTAATAGATGCCAAAGAGTAAGCCACAGCTCAGTTTATTAAGCACATTTATTCATTTTGTTCATGTTTATATTTTTTTATATCTATCCCAAACTATTTGAAGGGAAATAATTTACAACAATCAATAAAGGACAAATAAAAAAAAAAGATAGTTATTGTGATCAGTTTCCGTTTTAAAAACAAGAAATCTTGTTCTCCGGCGAAAATGGGATTCCGTATTCTCGAAACTGAAGTTTCCGTATATCAAGGGTTCCGCTTTCCGCAGGATCCGTTTCCGTATTCCGTTATACGGAAATTCTTATTCCTTATTCCTGATTCCTTGATCCTGATTCCTTATACCTTATTGTTTCTTACAATACATTTATTATCAGTGCCCTTTTGTTTTGATGGATCATTTCTTTTATTGCTTGCATACGATGATACACTTCTAATCACTAGCTGACAATAATAATAACTGCTCACTAAGAGCGCACATCAAGTGGGCGTGACTAAATAATATGCACGTGACTAACATTCACACTAAGTTATGACGTAGTGCACAGATACAAACTATACAGTGAAGTTTATTTTGGCTGCATAATATTTCTACAGGTTGACTTTGTTCTGAAAGCAGAAGTGGGCCGCCATCTTTGAAAAGACCGGTGTTTTAAAACCTCTTAGATCCATGGAAGAGCAACTCCAAATTATCCTAGCCTAAGAATCAGCATCCAGAATTTTTTTACTGCAACCACCTGCACAGCTCATGCCAATAATCTGCTTATTACCCAAGTTATATCTTCTGATTAAGCAACCAAGACAGATACACATATCAAGCTGGTGTCAGCCTGATCTGTCTAGATATGCTAAGATTTTGTTCTGTAGTTATTCTTGATGGTGCAGGGCTCCCAGTTGTCCTGTGTAGGGAAACGCAACTCCTGAATAAGCTATGCATACTTCATACTTCATACTAGATTGCAAAATTTGTCATTGTGGCCAAAATCTTGTGCATATAAATCCTGCTAAGGGTTAATCAGGGCAACCTACCTCACTTAGGAGTCACCAAGATTCTCAAACCACCTTTTCTTGGCAACTCTTTTCACAATTCAATACGATAAACCCATGACAGGTGGTTTAATTCTATAAATTGCATTGAGTTAGGTAACATGGGTAAACGACAGCGGTGTCTTGTCTGCAAGGCGGTAAGGAAAGACCGAATAGATAAAGACTTCCGACCTCACCATGTGTAAGTTATTCAGTGTAGCATCTGTTTATAATGTATGACACAACAAAACAATTCTGTAGCACTATTAGGTGCTGCCAACAATTGTGAGGAACGGAAATTGTCGTCCTGCATATACTTTAAGAGAGTATATGCTGTGAGGAACGGATTTGGTACTATCCTATACTAAAGTAAATGCCGTGTACTATTAGTATGTATAGTTGTTCTATAACCGTCCCACTTCTAAAATTGGTTCTAACTAGGTTTGTAGTTATGGTTTTAAATCTTGCACTCCGGACACTTCAAAATGTCACTTTATTGTTGTGTAATTTATTTGTAGTTCTAATTTGGAGTTACCTCCTCTTTCATGCACTGAAGAAAGACAAGATCACTCAAATCTATTAAAACATGGTTCCAATTGGTAATGCTAGCACTCTGGTGAGTACGAGGTATTTAACTTATTAATTTCTAGTGACAAACAGCTGGTTCCCACTACTCCACAAAGCAATTTACTACAGGGTTGTTATTGAGCCTGACCTCTTCTTAGCTTCACTAGAAGTTGCCTTCAAGTTGTTTAAGAAAGGTTCCTGCCGATAACCTGCTAAGACCCCTGTCTTGTTCTAACAGTAAAACTCTTGATGAGTTTTGAGACAATGCTCTTACACCACAAAGTCAATATTATCCTTAGATGTTAGTACAACACAATCACTATTTATGAATGTGTTCAGGTACGTTTGATATTTTTGTTATTCAACTTAGGTGACTGATTTTAATTATGAGTACCTACTTGATCTCTGTATAGTGCCTGGAAGCCCAATCAGGTAATCAAGGCGGTGTTTCAGTATCACAGGCCTCTTAGCCAAGTTAAATTAGCTAAAGACTCCAACCCAATTTCTAGTGAAGGAAAGAGGTATCAGTCTGTGGTCACTCTAAAATTGATGTTCAATTTCTATATTCAATGTTGAATTAATGTTTCACAGATTGGAGGTATCTTATCTTAAATCGGTAGCGTCCTACTTCTTTAAAACACAAGAATCTAATCCTAAACTATTATTCGGAAACTCAATCTATTTAACCCCCAAGCAAATATGAATACTAATTAATTCTGTTCTGCTTTAACAATAGTTCCCAATGATACTTCTAAATGATTTCCGACTTGATATGATCCCTGACGCAAATTACCTGCGTTTAACTGTGAGTCACAATGATTTCCGACTTGATATGAGCACCGACGCGAATTACATGCGTTTTATGGTGGGTCACAATGATTTCCGACTTTGATATGAGCACCTACGCGAAATACCTGCGTTTATGGTGGGTCACAATGATTTCCGACTTGATATGAGCACCAACGCGAATTACATGTGTTTTATGGTGGGTCACAATGATTTCCGACTTTGATATGAGCACCTACGCGAAATACCTGCGTTTATGGTGGGTCACAATGATTTCCGACTTTGATATGAGCACCTACGCGAAATACCTTGCGTTTAGCGGTGGGTCACAATGATTAAACCTCCTAAAGTTAATTTTGAATCCTGTTTCAGAGTGTTGTTATAGTAACAATTAACAACGACTTACTTTAGTTGATTGCAAAATTGCCTTATAAACTCTTAGTGAATATGACCTAACGTCTGAGTACCTGACGAACTGTCCCTAATTACTTTGCCAATTACTATATGCATAGAAATCAATTACAACAGTATATTCACTAAAGTTATTGTTTATTGTCTTGATACTTATAAAAAAATGATAATGTAATTCAAATGATACTCACAGTATATATTGGTCCTTAGACTCCACTTTAGTTTTAGCGTTCCAACAAAGATCTCTGATTTAAAGCTAGCATTTATTAAATCAAAATATAATGTCTTTTACTAGCTATGTAAAAAGTTGACTGTGCTGCTCAAAGAATTAAACTGTACTAATTTACTGTTCAAAATTTCGGCTTTTATATAGGTGCCGATTTTTGTGCTGACTCTGCTTGTTGTCGGTTGATAAGCTGTCAGCGGATTAGTGGATTAGTGTCTCTTGTGGCTTTGTCATATGAAATCGTTCTGTGGTCACGTCACGTGGTATATGGCTGCTGTTCCTCAGTCTACCTTCTGGAATTTATTGTTCTATTTTTGGGCTGACTTTGTTGTTGTTACTCCATGATCAATTACTTCCGTGTCACCCTGAAGATAACTTGGTACTTGGTGCTATGACGTTTTGGAAAACCAAATTCCTGAAGATTAATTGGTACTTGGTATTAGGACGTGTTGTCAGCGGATTAGTGGATTAGTGTCTCTTGTGGCTTTTTTATATGAAACCGTTCTGTGGTCACGTCACGTGGTATATTGCTGCTGCTCCTCAGTCTACCCTCTGGAATTTGTTGTTCTATTTTTGGGCTGACTTTGTTGTTGTTACTTCTGTGTCACCCTGAAGATTACTTGGTACTTGGTACTATGACGTGTTGGAAAACCAAATTACTGCGTCACTGGAATTCCTATTTTCTGACCAGATTAGCATGCTGCAGTTATCTTTGTTACATCTTTGATGGATTACTTCTGCTTCTCTCTGCTCATTGTGTTTGCTTGTGACTACTAAATACCACGGAGGTTACTGGGTGCATTTGTTTTCATATCTATCTGTACCCTCTGACTTCTGCGGCTGGCTGAATATAACAACATATCTCAAGTGCCCATTTTTGGTACTGACAAAGGGAAAGAAATTGATGGGAGTATGTTTGAACATAAAAATTTCAACTATCACGGTTACCTCATAATCTTGAATTCACAAAACTAGCGGGGGGGGGGGGGGGGGGGAAATAATCAGTCATTTGTGTGAAGTCACTGAGGCACACAATCCTTGGTGACAGAAGAAGACATTAAATTGCGTAGTAGCAATGATTGAAACATTAAACCAGGAGTAAGGACTGCAAATCAATGATAGCCATGATTAGAAAACTCCAATGCTACCGCATATTTTAACGATGCTCTACCATCACAATAACTTTCCTCAGTGAAGCAGCACGGAAACTTGTCTTCAAATGGAGAAAATCAAACAATAATCTAACATTCTTACCGGTTGTAGTTGTAGGAACCTCCAGGCACTCTTTATACAGCCTGGGCACTTTTCTCCATCTGGTCCAATTCTGTCCAGAAGTCTGATCAATGAATAATTACAAGGAGGTTGTGGAAAAATTATAAACAAGCGATACAAAGATGATGATGTGAGAGTGGATGGGGAGTGTGGGAGGGCGCAATCGGTGCTGCATGATTGGAGGGTTTTAGTACCTTAGGAGAACTATTTTTGATGTATCGTTTCAACCCAATCCAACCTGTTAGTTTTTTCTTGATAGTATTATAGGCATGCAGTGCGTTTCTTTCAAAAGCGTAGCGGATTCTTTCAAAAGAAAAAAGGGTAAAGTGAATGGATGCATATGTGGTCATAACACAGTTACTGTTCTTAGCGCTCTGCCATATAGCAATAGAGCTGAAAATGGGATTGTCGCACAACACACTTTTGTGCCATCTGGAAGGGAATGGGAATTGTACAATCCAGTGGTAAAATTTTCATCTCATACGGCAGATGTAGCCTTATCATGCAGCTACAAGGCTAGGGCAAATTCCTGTAAACAAACTTACCCTTGTACCGATACACTGCTGTCACAGGGAGGTGGAGCACATCTCACCACCGGGCAAGGTCCTGGTATGACTACAACAAATTTGAAAACAATAAATCTAAATATTTGTGATATGGGTGTCAGCTTTCAGTGTCAAACGTCTGAATATAATTAAATAGTGCTTACACAGTAAACATTCCTACTAATAAGAACATAACATAAACATAGCCTCAGCACTTCACACAACACCCATCTGAGCTAAGGAACATGGCCACTACCTATCAATAAATCATCTGTAACAGGCTTGACAAATTTTCTTTACTAGAGTGGCGAATTTGATGACAAGGACTGTCTCGGCTGTCTACAATGTCCTGAAACAACTACAGAACCATCTCTATTTGTTTAGTGCAGAGTGTGTATAATGCATAAACCCTAGGGGAGTAAATGTTAATACTGGCTTTGTCAAGCCTGTTACATATGATTTATTGATATGTAGTGGCCATGTTCCCTAGCTCAGATGGGTGTTGTGAGAGGTGCTGAGGCTCTGTTTATGTTATGTTCTTATTAGACCTGTGTACAAAATGGTATAAGCACTATTTAATCATATCCAGATGTTCAACTCTGAAAGCTGACACCCATATCACAATTATTAAGATTTATTCTTTTCAAATTCATTGTAGTTATACCAGGACCTTGCCTGTTGGTGAGATGTGCTCCACCTCCCTGTGACAGCAGTGTATCGGTACAAGGGTAAGCTTGTTTACAGGAATTTGTCCTAGCCTTGTAGCTGCATGATAAGGCAACATCTGCCGTATGAGATGATATTTTACTACTGGCTTGTACAATTCCCATCCCTACCAGATGGCACAAACATGGGTTGTGCGACAATCCCATTTTCGGCTCTATTGCTATATGGCAGAGCGCTTAGAACAGGCTGATGATTGTGTTATGACCACATAAGCATCTGTTCCATTTACCCCTTTTTCTTTTGAAATGCACTGCATGCCTAAAATACCATCAGGACAAAACTGGATCGGATCGAGTTGAAACGATACACCAAAAGTAGTTCTCATAATGTAATTAAAACCTCAAATCATGCAGCACCGAACGCACCATCCCACACTACCCATCAACTCTCACATCATCATCTTTGTATCGCTTGTATTATGAATTTTCCACAACCTCCTTATATTTTTCATTGATCAGATTTCTGGACAGAATTGGATCAGATGGAGAAAAGTGCCTAGGCTGCCAAGTGTGCCCGAATGTTCCTACAACTAAAACTGGTAAGAATGTTAGACGATTGTTTGATTTTCTGCATTTGAAGGCAAGTTCTCGGGCTACTTAACTGAGGAAAGTTATTGTGATGGTAGAACACAGTTGAAATGTGCGACAGCATTGGAGTTTTCTGATTGTTATCATTGATGTGCAGTCCTTACTCCTGGTTAAATGTTTGAGTTGTGTTTGAAATTGCTAAGAGTTCTGAATAAAAATCCTGGACCGCGAACATAAAATAAATTAACAACCAGGAGACAAAATCATTGATACTACGCAATTTGATGTCTTTTTCTGTCACCGAGGATTGTGTGCCTCAGTGACTTCACACAAATGACTGATTATGCCCCCCCCCCCCCGCAAGTTTTGTGAATTCAAGATTATGAGGTAACCATGATTGTTGAGATTTTTATACTTCCATCAATTTCTTCCCCTTTAATTATTTCGAACATGATGACCCACTTAAACATTAAAACCTCATTGCGTTTGATTTTATGATGCAAACACTGATGGTGTCAGAAATATAATGATAACGAATGATACAACAATTTTCTTACAGGTTTATTCATATCCTATTCAAAATTTATAAGCATGTTGTCAATCTGTAGTGAATTTTATTTTGATTGATATCAAATATATATATCAATGTATGGCTGACATTTCAATTTAAATTCTAGGAACCTCACAGATGCTTTTTGACTGGCAATAATGAGTATATAAAAGCAGCATCTTCCCCGGAGTAACTCATATCGCTGGCTTTCTCAGTTCCACTGCACAACAATCATAATCTGACTGGTAAGTTTCAATATTATATATAATGTGCAGTTCAATGTGACATTCATTCATATGTCTAAATTTAAAACACAAATTCACAAAATATGATAATAGACCTGGAATGTAATTAACTTTAGCAAATACAGTCACGTTTGTGATATAATCTTCTGTGTCATTCCCAGGTACCTTATTTTCATTTCTTTTTAATGTATTTTATTGACTGCCATAATCATTTTAATAAAAAATGTTCCATAAGGAGTCAAGAAAGTAACAAAAACCAAGAAAATAATCATAGATATTATTAATAGATCTAACGTAAAACATAATAAATAAATCATGTGTGTCAGTGATATGCTCATGAAAAAAAAGTATTATTACCAATGCTTCACACCGGGAATCAGTATTCTCTTTGTCTTTTTTAGAAGATGAACACCCTCTACAGCATCCTGACACTCTTTATGCTAGCAGGTGTGAGCGCAGGGTGCTCCACTCCCTTTGACTGTCGATCTTATCAAATTTGTAACTTTGGTGAATGTACAACACTTGGTCTCGGCAGAAGATAAACATGAGCGACTACACCCGAGCTAACTGCTGAAACTATATTTGATTCTATCAAGAGATGACATATGTCAATGATATATTTTCTTTACACTTTAGAAATTAAATAAAAGGTAAACTGAGGCTGCAAGGTGAATACTTGTCTTATTCTAAACTGTGTAATCTGGAACTTATGTCAATGGCGAGGATATCGAGTGTAGTATCAGTATACAATGATACAACTCCTTCTGCTTACATTGGACTCATTCATTATTAATATCTGCAGTTCCACAACATTATATCCTTCCACAAAATGTGACCAGCTATCTATCTTGCTTCGAAAACCATTATAGTCAGAATCACATCCAAAATATCAGGGCACTTAAAAATTGTTTAATATATGATAAGGACGACATTATCGAACGAATGATCCGAAATTTGCACTAACCCATCTCATACCTCTGCTCACCCTCAGATTCAGGTTTACAAAACTGTTTGGTGGAGTTAAAGCAGGCAATAACGAAGACACAGAACATTGCAATAAACTAACAATCCAAAAGAAATGAATGATACCTTTGAGTTTAAATTTGTTCCCTTAACATTTAACTCAAGATTATCAAAATACATAGGGAGATACAGTGGGCACACATCAATGATAAACTTACTGCCTATTTTCTGACAGTCCCTACAGTGAACCAACAGGTCCGTCAAACCATATTTTATCCATTCAGAAAGTTGAATTAATATTATTGATATTTTGAATGAGATTTTAGGGCCAGGCCCGATGGCAAATATCCAATATGCATACACTTGGTCCTGACACACATGATACTGTTGTTACAACTATCTATGTTTTCTCTGAAACGCTCCTCCTCTCTTGAACATGGCAACAATTCAAGGTATTCTTCATCAAAAACTATGACTCAAAATCATACCGACCCATAACTTTGACTTGTTTTCTCTAAAAAGCTTTTGATTGGCTGATAGAGCTTGAAATATAACTTACATCTCAGACCAATCCACAGACAGTGCATTACATAGTCTATCTGCTAAACTGTACGTGAAAAAAATATTGTGACCTTCTCAGACATCCAAGGTGAATTTGAAAAATACTGCTTCTCAATGCAGTAACTGCTGCGATTATCAACCAATAGGGCCAAAAACCAAAAACTGACCGGATCACCCAAATGTTAACTGATAAATCGATAAACCAAAATAAACCACCAGGGCAATATTATTAACAAAAGCATTACACAAGGATAACCACAAGGTGGCATACTTTCCTCCTCTTTTGTGGAATCTGGTTGCAAAAGAGATGTTAGAAACTCTAAGAAAAAATCATATGCAGTCCCTAGGCTAGGCTCGTGAATTAGTTATATAAAGTAACAACATACCAGCATGCTATGAAGTGGATAAATCTGTTATTTCCCTTTTGGAGGATTGGTTTTCTAAAAAGGCCTTCAAACGTTAGCCTTCACAAGTTAGTTCCTTCACAAGTTATCCTTCAAACACAAGTTTGAAGGCTAACTGCTTCTTTATTGATATTATGATGCTGCGTCTGAAAACAGTCCTAAAATACAGGGTCAGCTACAGTAAAAACTCTTGGACCAAGAAAGCACTCTTGGATTCAGCACAATCTCTTCGAGTCAGTTAGCACTATACGTCAGTACAGACACCACTTCAGCAACGATAAGCTACGTCGTCTCTTCAGCAACAGCTCACCACGCCAGTCGGCATCGTTCGTCTCTCATTCACTAAGCAACTACGCTACTCCAGCTATCGTCCAGCTATCGTCAATACAGACCCGTATATAGGGTAAGTTACTGTTACCAGGCATATTTTTGATTTTTCTATCATCACCTGATCGTGTCTCACATCCAGGGCTAGGGTTAACAATTCCTGGGTCTTTGGTCTTGCTGTTATTTGTGAGGTGCCGGTTGTGCTCATTTGTCTGCAATTGTCCTTGTGGTCACAGTCTGTTGTCCCAGGGTAGCGACAAGCAAAGTAGGTTGGGTTGATGCGATAATTTATCAAAACATAAGTACATTTAAATTTCATTTGAGCTATTATTAGCGCAATGGACCTCAATAACTTTCCAATTCCAGCCCGCGTAGGCAGCATGCCAATAGCATTTATTCCGATGAAAATCATAGTGGTATTTACACTAGAAGTTGCGCATCATGTCGTAGCAGAGATTTTGATAGAAATTCACCACACCAGAGCAATTATAGTACTCTTGACCAACAAAGAGCAGCTGACCAATTAGATGCTGCCCATGCCGCAATAGAAATAGAACGCAATCAAAAGCAAGTTGAAATTCTAGCATTGCAAAAGGATTTAGAAAGTCAAATGGCCAGAGCACAGCTCGAGTTAGAAACAATAGACTTTCAGGCCAAACAACAAAAAATTAGAGCAAAATCGGAGGTTTTAGAAAATTACTGTCTGGATGATCGTGAAGATATAGCACATGAACTAGAAAACAGATCTAGACCAAGATATTCACCAAGATCACAATTCTCACATCAGCACGATTCTAATCCATCTAACATGAGACCAACCCCTAAACCACGCTCAGTTTACTAGCTGCCTAGCGCAAATAATCCAGTCCAAGTAGAAAGACTAAAATTAGTACCAGTTGACTCTGATCAAACAAACAGAGCGACATGCAACTACTCTCTGAAACTCTACCTAAAGCTCTAAACAACCAAAAGGCACCCTTGCCCGAGCCACATGTTTTTGGAGGGAATCCGCTTGAGTTTCCTGCCTGGAAAGGCGCCTTTATGGCCTATATGTCTCAGGTAGCTATACAGGATGAGCATAAAATCCACTATCTGCTAAAATATATAGGAAATCCTGCTTCAGACTCAATCAGCAGCTAT
Source organism: Membranipora membranacea (assembly GCA_914767715.1). Lineage (NCBI taxonomy): Eukaryota > Metazoa > Bryozoa > Gymnolaemata > Cheilostomatida > Membraniporidae > Membranipora > Membranipora membranacea. Next base: position 18,366,287 of record OU612071.1, read on the forward strand.
ACGCTGCTTCAAACTACAAATGCCTACCATGATGCTCTAAAAATTCTTGAAGAGCGTTTCGGTTCAACATATACCATTTCTGAAGCCTTCCGTAGCAAGCTGGACAGCATCCAACGAATCAAACCCCATGACGCATCATCATTGCGTAAATTCTCAGATTTCTTGAACCAGTGTAAATCCGCAATGCAGTCTGTACATGAACTATCTGTTCTGAATGATCCACATACCAATGTCAACCTGTGTCAAAAACTTCCCGATTATCTGGCTAACAAATAGAAAGAAAAAATTGTGAAGCACAGACAAAACTATGGCAATTACCCTCAATTCAGTGATTTTGCTAGCCTTGTCAAGCACCATGCAGACATACTAAACAATCCAGTTGTTCTAGGTATGGCTAGAACCCCAGTAAACTTAATCCATTCATCGACCCGAAGGGCATTTTACGGGTAGGAGGCAGACTAGCGCAGTCAGATTTACGCTATGATTAAAAGCATCCATAATAATTATGCTACAAATTATAGTACTCTTCATATCATTATCATTATCAATAGTTTGGTTTTAATTCCACGCTACCCGCTTTGAATTAATAGGGGAAGTGTAAATATCACAAATTCTTCTGATGATTAATCAGATAAATCAGGGTCAATGATAATTAATACGAGGTTATGATTAATCAGAGCTGTAAATCGCAATACTACATCAGGATTCACCTGTCTTATTTTAGCAAACACTTCATGTTTTGATAACAATTAGTTATCATCAATCAATCCGCTGTTGGCCTCGGTCCGCTCTTTCGTGGACGTTGACTTTGATCTGTAGCACAGTTGTGGTTGGATGAGTACTGTGGCGTGCCTTACTTTTGATGGTTTTGCCTCGGCCCACAGGCTTTGTTTATTCCGGCCCCTTGGAGTGAGACACAATCATGTTCAATTTTGCAATATGTTTCTCAATATTTTTCTATGATTCAAACCTGGTAACAGTAACAAAAAAGACCTCACATATAAATATGCTGCCTCAAACTATCAACACCAGTTGACACGTAACTCGCTTGGCACGACATGCTGCCACTCTAACTTCAGTCATAAGATACCCTAGGCATAATTTATTCTGCCAAAACATTACAGTTTGTTCTTTATTAAGCAGTTCAGCTTTAATCATCTTCAATTCAGTTACTTATTAGCAGCTCCGTACGAGGACCAAAGAGTTTTTACTGTAGCTGACCCCGTATTTTAGGACTGTTTTCAGACGCAGCATCATCATATCAATAAAAAAGCAGTAAGCCTTCAAACTTGTGTTGTGCTGCGTCTGAAAACAGTCCTAAAATAACACAAGTTAGCCTTCAAACACAATAAATTATGCCGAGGGTATCTTATGACTGAAGTTAGAGTGGCAGCATGTCGTGCCAAGCGAGTTACTTGTGAACTGGTGTCGATAGTTTGAGGCAGCATATTCATATGTGAGGTCTTTTTTGTTACTGTTACCAGGTTTGAATCATAGAAAAATATTGAGAAACATATTGCAAAATTGAACATGATTGTGTCTCACTCCGAGGGGCCCGGAATAAACAAAGCCTGTGGGCCGAGGCAAAACCTTCAAAAGTAAGGCACGCCACAGTACTCATCCAACCACAACTGCTACAGATCAAAGTCAACGTCCATGAAAGAGCGACCGAGGCCAACAGCGGATTGATTGATGACAACTAATTGTTATCAAAACATGAAGTGTTTGCTAAAATAAGACAGGTGAATCCTGATGTGGTATTGCATTTACAGCTCTGATTAATCATGCCCTCTTGTTAATTATCATTGACTCTGATTTATCTGATTAATCATCAGAAGAATTTGTGACATTTACAGGCCTTAGATTTAACTTTGCTAAAACTGAGCTTATTCTAGTGATACGGAATATATATTCTGTTACATCCGTGACTTCCTTGGGCAGGTCAAGGGAGATGCTATCATCGCTGAAGAAGTTGTCAAAAATCTTCATAACCTTCTTCGGCTGTTTTCTTTTGTAGCTTTGAGAAGAGAAAAAGATCTACTAAGCAAAACAGACTTTTCAGCAGCAGTTTCTAGAACAATAATTCAATTATTCAATGTCGGTCTTTTTAATGTCTGCTTGCCATTTTATGTCGGTCCTGATATTGTCAAGTCCATAGCTGCGTTGCATTGATGCATGGTATCAACATTTGGTCTGACATCTTACAAAATACACCAGATATTTTGTTTCGGTCCAGGATGTAGGTCTAGATGAAAATTGGCCACATTATTTATGATTGACATCATAGGCTAATCATTAAATGATTAACTGTTGTTATTCTCTCTTTTTTCACCTTGTTTGCCGTCATCGCATGACAGAAAATTGAAGGATCTTGTCTTGTTCCTAGAACAGCTGGTTTTTTCAGTTATTTTTGTATACTCATGACAGGATATACATGGAAATGCCAAGACTAGGTGTCGAACAATCTAACGACATATCTCGGTATAGGCATAGAATTTGAACTAAATAATAGTTGACCAGATCATCCTTTGCAAAATGCAGACAAAAAGGAACGTGGATGGTGTATCTTTTTATTTTCCCAATGACAAGAAGTTGAATTCGCTTGAGTGCAAAGATTGTATTGAAAAACAGAAATGCTACAAGTTTGCCTGATGTTATAGCCACTCATTTTTCAATCCTTTCGGCTTGGCTGAGTTGAATAAGAATAATATCGGCTTCTGGCTTAAGTTGTGTTGGTATTAATAAAATTTCAAGCCCTGAGATCTCTGGCTTAAGTGAAGTTCAGTGTACGCAAATATGTACATAGTATGCATACCCATTCGTAACTAGAAACTACAAAAATGCAGCCTCGTAACAAGGCTAAGTATAAGGACCTACATCACTGATTATTTTGAAAAGAAAAGATTCTAATGATTATGATTAAACCATGATCACTTTGTAAACTAATTGGTGATTAGTATTGATGCATAATTGAACAAGTAACCCCAAGTCATCTGCATGGTTTATACTTCCAAGGACCACGATTCCAGTTAAAACCATACTATTGAGAATGAGATACCCAATGATGATAAATGGCCAGGGAATGCAGTTTGGACATAAAGTGAGCATTTATGCTCACAAACTATCTATCACTGAATAGCTAAGTGTGGCTCTTGCCACATCTAACTAGTTCTGCTGGTACAGGCTTGTAGATAAGAGATAAAAGTGGGTCGGTGGTCACTCTAGCCAATCTTGCTGAACCCTTGCATTTATCAATATCTCTATTTTCCTTCCCTCAATTCAGTTCCATCCATTGTTCCTGGACAAATGAATGCCTTCTAGCACAGATGTAAAATATAGCATAGGTATCAAAGGTTGTCTAGTCTAGACTTGATATGCTTGGAACCTACAAAACAAGTTTTTAAGGATGTGCAATGCTGGGGTCCTATAATTAGGGTCCTATAATAGGGTCCTATAATTAGGGTCCTATAATAGGGTCCTATAATAGGGTCCTATAATAGGGTCCTATAATAGGGTCCTATAATAGGGTCCTATAATAGGGTCCTATAATAGGGTCCTATAATTAGGGTCCTATAATAGGGTCCTATGATAGGGTCCTATAATAGGGTCCTATAATAGGGTCCTATAATAGGATAAATATTCTCAATTGCTGGGAAAATGGGAGACAATCTGGAACATGTGAGCCCAAATGTTATAAGGATTGTAACATGACTCATTACTCTGTCACACTCCAATTGCTATCAGGAAAAAGCACACAACAGAGGATGTAAAACTTGACTGGTGTTGATTTGTGTGCATAAAGCACTTCGTTGAATTCTTTATATGTGTCAAAACTGTTATGTAAACAAAAATAATACAATATAGTTATTGGTATATTTCATGAGAATATTCTTTATGACTATGAATGATTATCTTGTATGTATTATATGTGTGTTATGTTTTATTTTTTAGAGTGACTTCCCTTGATCACCGCTGTAAAACTGCATTTGCTAACCTCATTTGGTTAACGAAAACTTGCCTCATATTTCATAAGAAAAGTGAATCCAAAAATAGTAGTTCCTATTACAAATAAAATAAATTAATATGAAATTGTGTCAAAATATATGTGAACTCTATCAAATGCAATGAAATTTGGTGTCAGGGGCGAAGTGTCGTGTAGAAAGCAGTAAATTTTTATTAATAAATCGAGTTAAAGCTCAAAATCATCAAACCAATTGACAATGATTACATAAAATGTAATAACAATATCTATTCCTGTGACTTTTACCAACGTCAGGATACAATGATCTTGCAAAAACTAAACTATATTTTTCACAAACAAAAATAAGTTCCATATTTTTTGTAGAATGGTGTTGTGACTGTAGATTGACTTTGACAAGTATGACCATCTTCAAACAGGCAGACAAGTCGACTAAAAACGGAGCGTATACTAGCTCAAACAGAATCAAAAGCTCTGTAAAACTAAATTAAGAATTTTGACAACAGCACCTTGTCTATTACATCTTTTTTTTCTCCCTATTCCTCTCTGGATCGCAGTGAATTCAGATACCATTTTTTGCAGTCATAAACGTGATAGTATGTCGTTTATTTGTCTCTTTACTGATGTTTAAAGACTTTGTTTGAGGCTGCTCTTTTGTATCACATCTTATTCTCCTTATTTTATTCTATCATGTGAGCGATTTTCAGCTTTAGAATCCAAATATTGAGGAAGTTATGGCCTCTCAAACTTCCATAGTGATTGCCTTCAATCGGCATTGGGAATAAGCGGATGTTTCCCCTGGGGTATGTCACAACCATAGACATGTGACATAGACATTATGAGTTATTAGTTAATACACTAATAATCAGACAGATAAGATGATGATCAAAATTCAGACCTGGGAGGGAATCGAACTCGGGTCCCCTAACCTATAGGCAACGACGCTACCATCACTCCACTTGGACCAACTAGGTTAGCTAGTTGTGACGTACCCTAGGGATTGCCGGCTGATTCTTACTGCCGATAAATTGCCGTCATCTTGGAAGTTTGAGAGGCCATAACTTCCTCAATATTTGGATTCCAAAGCTGAAAATCGCTCACATGATAGAATAAAATATAGTGAATAAGATGTGATACAAAAGAGCAGCCTCAAACAAAGTCTTTAATGCCTTACAAACTCTTTATAATTTGATGCAATTTAACCAAAATAAAATGTCTTGAAGGGAACAAACCATTTTGTTGTAAATTAAGTTGACGGAGGAAAAAATAATGTTGTGTCAAAATATATGTCAACTCTATCAAATGCAATGAAATTTGGTGTCAGGGGCGAAGTGGAAGTGTCGTGTAGAAAGCAGTAATTTTTTATTAATAAATCAAGTTAAAGCTCAAAATCATCAAACCAATTGACAATGATTACATAAAATGTCATAACAATATCTATTCCTGTGACTTTTACCAACTTCAGGATACAATGATCTTGCAAAAACTAGAGGCAAAAGCTAAAAGTGACTTTGGGGTCACAAGACACCGGAGCAAGCGTACCGTTACATTCAAATAACTACAAACCCGACAATAGATTATTCAACAAAATGCAACTATCTAACTATCCATAGTTATATAAAATATTCTCTTGAGATATACCAAAAATTATATTGTATAATTTTACGAACATTCCTGCATCTCTTCTACAGTCCTCCCCCATCCTTCCCTACCCGGGAGGAGTGCGGTGTGGTGCAGCAGCGATGTGAAGGGGCGCTGGAGTGACATGCGCATAACTCCAGCGCCCCTTCACATCGCTGCTGCACCACACCGCACTCCTTCCGCACCCCTCTTGCATTGCTATCGCACCCTTCCAAAATCCCACCCGGGCTCCTGCTGCACCCCATTCGCACCCCATCAGCACCCCAATCTCACCAACACAACCCTTGCCCTACCACTTTACAAGCCATAGGTGCAGCCCTGCTGCAGATCATCATCATTATAGAAATATAGTATTGCAAGAGTAGGATTTGGAAAGACAGCTTTACATTGGTGCGATGCGTTTCAATTGCTCAGACTTCCTTATTTTGCCAGAGGTTGCGAGACAGTTGCGGTTTCCCATAGTTTTACAAGTTTGGCAAGCATTCATTATTCCCTACATAATATACAAAAAATGAGTTTTCACGAAATAACAATAATAACTAGCTTTATCAACACTGATCATAACAAAATGAATACAACCCTGAATTTAATTAATGGATATTCAATAGGTGATGTTTGGCCTTAAAGGGAGTTAATTAAATGTTGGTTGAAAATTTTGTTTCAAATCTTACGAATGGGCTGCAAAATAGGTGGTGCCTTAGGGGCTAGGCCGCCAATGTCTGCTCCAATTTGCTCTCAGTTTGAAGGCAGGTCGTAGCATCAACATGTCCCAGTAGTCAGAAGACTGCAGTTGGATTTATTTCAAACCCAAGACCTTCAACACTGCATGCAGAAGGACACTCTCTTACTAGCTGAGCCACCTCCTTCTCCTTTAAGGTGTGTAGCGCATTGGTTCCAGTGTATCAATAGTTATAAAGTTTTACATGGAGTTGCATTGTGGGCATTTAACTAAAAACCTGTTCTGTTATTGCTCGATCGATATTGTGCTGTATTATTAAATCTACAATCCTCTAACACAAGGATCAATAATATATCACCTCACAACTTCAAAGAATTATTTATTTAGTCTGAGCGCTTGGGGTGCAGGTAAATTATAGCTTTGCAAGGTTTGTTTTGCTTGGCTCAAGTTTGAAAAACTAGTGATAGAAAACCACCTGTAACGATAACTTGAGCACACACCTCCCGATTTAAACCTATGATCAAGTTTAACAAACAAGAAACAAGAAAAGCAAAGTCTACTCACTTTTAATACCAACATCAAACTTATCGACAGTAAGTCATATGCTTGGGGCTCCCCCGCATTTTCGCGAAGACAGAAGATAGGGGTTTCTTAAATGTGAAGACTGGAAGATGTGAAGATTTACCATGGGGAAGACTGAAGACTGAAGATGAAGAGGGAAGAATTGTCACTTGTTTGTCACTTGTTTGTCAGTGATTTCCGGTTGTTTACTTGTCTCTCGGTAATCAGTGTTTCCGGGGGGGGGGGGGGTTGTGAATTTGCGTAATTGCCGTATTACGACGTAATAATTTGTGTAATTATATTAATTAGGAATTTGCGTAACTTTAGGAGTTGTCTTCTATTGTTATGATGATAGAGTATACTGAAAAGGAAAAGCAATTCCATGTCAAGGTCAAGGGCAGGCCATTTCAAAATAGCTTGTGTTTTATCAATAAGTAAAGTGAAATGTTAGGGTGATACTGCAGAGTCCTTCTTCATTCCAAAGTTAACTGATCTAAATAAGTAAAAAAAAGGTAAATTTTTCCATACACCCTAACGCAAAGACAGATGAGGTGGAAAGAGAGAGAGAGAGAGAGCCACATCACTCTACTGAGACACCCCTTGTACAGGACAGCTCAAGAAGAATGTGTGTCCATTTGCACTGACAGAATTAAGAGATTAAGTTATCAAAAAACAGGTAATACAGGGAAAATACTGACTTGTTGTTATTGGTAGGTTATTAATATTGCTGACCCAGTTCTGTATATAAATATGTATACAGTACAGCGGTAGTGTCGCATCTACAGCAGCAAACAGGAGAATTGTCTATACCAACATCCGACACAATAAAACATCCAATATCTTTGCCAGCATCATCATCAGTACACTCAACCTCGACTCGAGGACACGCAGTTACCAGCTAGTGCATATCACCTCGAAACAGGGACAGGCAAATATATGCAAATCTAAATTCTATTCTTCATACCGGTGCCACCCTAACGCCAGAACCGTGACAACCATGACAATGCAGTAAAGGTGGCGCTTACAGAGACAATTCAGAATTAGTATAATGCCTGACTTACACCAACCCACACTTGCGGCCGATCAACCCTGGATATCTGTTCTATTATTGGTGACCTATCCAAATCATGACATTTCATTGGCCACTGACAATTTAAACTTTGAGCAGATTGATAAAAGAAGGGGAGGATAATCCTGAGTTCGGTTTTATGAGGGTTCGTAGTTCGGGAGTTCGTCGTTCGGCTTTTCGTACCTACCGACAGTACAGGGGGGTCTTTCAATTAGAAACAGCCAGAATAGCAATCTGACCGTTCACTCACAGATTGAGCGATACCTGCTAGGGGTCTCGCTTTCAGATCGCTCAGTCACTTGATGGAACTATATACATTCTGAGTGAGCGATTTTGTGAGCGATTTTGTCTAATTGAAAGACCAAGCGAGTGATAATATTGAGCAATGTGATAGTGATAACTTGCTTTAGTAATGCATTGCTCTTTCTAATTGAAAGACCCCCTGGCTAATGTTTTTGTTGTTGGAATATTGATGTGAAGTGTAGGCTCAGGTACTGAAGTATTATCTCATATATCTGGCTGTGTGGTTATGTGCTTCTTATGTACTCTAACCAAGGAGTAAAAAGACTCCAGTGGTCCAAATTGCCGATTATTATATTCCATGGATGTCATTGATTGCTATTGTCATTTTGTAATAAATTACCTGCTCAATATGATCGAGATTTTTTAAAGTGAAAATCCCTGTTCGCATTTTCATTCTCAAAAGCCGCAACGCCAGGAGAATACCCAAGTTTTTATGACCAATAGTTGTCGGAGATATATTAATGTTTTCACTAAGGCTGCGGGCGCTTCATCAGTCATACAGTGTATGGGACTAAGCATATATGTCAAGCTCTTGCAGCAAAGATCACAAGATTTCTAGACGTATCGAACAAATTATCAGCTCAGGTTGACAGAAGTTTTCTTGTCATGAAAACAAACTTGTGGGAGGGTGTAGCATAGCTGCGTGAAATGATATACTATATCAAACAAATTTAAATAAGCAATGCATTGTGATATGACAATATCAAGGTTGCGATTACTTCTACGCTTCGCGTTTTGTTTTGGGGATAACCCACATATTGTACCAGGCCATATATTCATGAAAGAGTCTGTCGCCTTGCTGCTTTACAGTCATACTTAGCTGTTGCAAAGAGGACTTTTAAATTAATTCTTCGATAACTTCGAGGCTGCAATACAGTTGAAATACTTTCATTGCCTCTTACTCTGCAAATGGTCAGATATCATCATACGTCTCTCATAACAGCTGATCAAGATTACTATTGTGTCTAAGGAGTTGCCCCCTTTTGAAGTAAGTGAAGACAACTAACCAACTTGTTGGTTTTCTGTTACTCAGTGCAGGGAGGGTGGGTGTGTGGGAGGGTGGTGCAGGGAGTCCCAAACTGTTCAGTGTTAACACACAAATTGTGTTTCAAGGAATCGTTAAAATCTTCCGGTTGTTCTATTCGCATTGATGCGACTGAAATATATTTCCATTTCTTGTGTTTGGATTTGGAATTTTCAGTCTATTTTACTGAAAACAATAAGTGCAAGAATGTATTACAACATAAACAATTGAATATGCTGTACGGCTTTCTTACTTGCATAAAGTATTTAAAAATGTTTCAACTATTTTCTAATTGTCCAAGAAACAAATTGATCTTTCAGACTATAAAACGGATCTTTCATATAACACTTCATATGTATGAGGTAGCTTAGTTGGTTAGACCCTGGCAGAACATAACAAGCAAGTGTGAGAAACGCTATATTTCATCATAATCTTAGGTTTAGATGATACAAGATGAGCCTGAAGTGACTTTTGTTTACGTCATGTCATAATGTGCACAACTTATTTTTCTGCAATATACAGCTAATGTATCAAGATCAGCACAGACCATCAAAGGTATACATTTGGCATTATTTCTCCATGACGCCAACTATGCTGTCAAAAGGATCATAACTATGGCCACATAATTTTAATCTGTAAATACTCACATACGAAGCCGCATCGATTAAGCATCATACATACAGGAAATGCCAACAGACTTTGGCACTGTGTATGCAGGTTTTCCTGAATTGCGCACCACAGAATGCTCAAAAACAACTTAAAAATCGAGGAAAACTGGTACTGTATGTACCATGCTTCATGAAAGCGGCTTCGCATGTGAGAACTTCCAAAAACGGGTTGTGTGGCCACAGTAATGGTCCTTCCAACAGCATGTTTGATGTCATGTGATGTTTACGGAAAACAATCTGCCTTTGATGGTTTGTGGTGATCATGATACATTAGCTATACTTTTCAAAGATGGTTTGTGTGCCATTTAGAGGTCACTTCAGAGGAAACTAGCTAAAATTTTGACTCAAACATTTAACTGTCTTGAATGGTTGCTTGAAATTTCAAATTATATCATCAAATTTAAGATATCACTCACATTATGTCGTTACTAATGGAGCCACTTTAGGCTCACCACCATATGTAATTTTAAACCAAAAGTTGTGATGAGCTATATCACTAAGAATAAATGTTACCTTTTTTTAAATTTAAATTGGCTCAGTCATCATATTAGCTAAAAACAGTTTTTTCGGCCTCATTTTCTTTAATAAAAAGATTCGGCGTCATTCAATATAAGTTTTGATGAGTTTTTTGCCGTTAGTAGCTCGGCAGCTTACCAACGTGTGCCCAATCTTTATCATCTAGAGGGCCAAACTTGAATTTTTATATGTTTAAAGAGCCTTGCCTGGCGTGATAAAGGGGCCTAGGCCTGATGTGCATGGAATGTACGTGCGGTGAGGGTGTGGAAGGGGTGCCAGAGCAGCCTCCCGCTTGGGGTATTGGGTTATTCATGCCAAATTGAGGCATCTCACATATGCTTGTGACCAAATAAGCAGTTAAAATTAAAGACATGCATTGAACAGCGATTAATAATTGGTGACAGTGCTGTGTATCTATACGTTTTGAAGTGTTTGGGCCAGGCGGGATGGGTGCAGGAGATATGCTGTAGTAGGGGTATGGAATTTGGAATGGTATGGAATGGAAATTTCAAAACACAGATACAATTTTAAGGCACTCCAGCCCTTTTTGAGAGGAAAAGTGACAAATAATCTTAGTGAAACATCATATCTTATCCCACGTTATTAATTCTTCAAATTGAAAAATATCAATGACAATTTTATGGAGTGTGGAAAGAGAATGGACAGTAAAAAAGATCCAAAATGTCAAATTTAAATGTTGGTTGAAAAGAACACAAGGGAGTTGTAGGAGGTAGGAACCAGTCCTTCATTCATCTGCTTACAGAGAAGAAGAAGGAGGATACCAGTCAACCAAGATGTGACAGTGTTAAATTCCCCATGAATAGATTTAATAATAGTTTAGTAATAATCGGTTTTGGGGTGTGGGGGAATTTCTTGATGAAATTGTAATTTTATTGACCACCACGGTGCCATGAATTTCCTAACATTGAATTTTCACAAGGCCGAACACCATCTGTAATCAATTTAGAACAAGTAACGTTAAGAGGCTGCATGTTTAATTTTGGCCAAAAGGTTTTGAGACAGCCATGACGCGGAAGAATGGCTCACATGTTTTAATCATAGATGTATTGATGAACTCTGAGCCTCGTAACAAGCAGAAATTTGACATTGGAGTAGACGGAGAGTTTAAAATATGTCAGTTTCGCGCAGCTAAACCACAAAATTGTGAAAAAAGGAAATGAGCCACCAATATTTTAAAATGAGCCATTTGGACCTATATATATATATATATACTTTGAGCCCTAGGTTTGGCACTAGGGCCTGGGAGTAGAGGGTCAATATTTGCTAACCCCCGTATCTCTGCCTTAAGGCGCCTTTTATTATCTGTCTTTGGGGTGGGACAAAACCTTGCGATGTTAACCAACATAAACCTTAATATAACTTTTAAGGAAAATTATAGAGAACTCTGCCGAAAACTTGTCTAAAATAAAAAATAAAATAAATCTTATACAAATTTCACTATATTGAGGGAAGCCCACTTTTATGTTGATAACAAAAATATGATAGACTGTTATTTTAATTGCTTTACCTCTGACCAAGTCACAGTGAAACTCAGAATATTGAAAAATGTAAGTATAACTCTTGGCTAAACCATGACTTGATAGTTTATTGAGAGTAAAATGTTGAGCTAAGCAATGGTAGTGGCCTTAATGAAGGCACTGAGAGGAAAGAAGACTGACACACTGACTGGGTTCATTTTAAAATCATTGAACATTGGAATTTGACTGATTCGCGAACATCATCTGTCAAATCTAAATTATATCACTTCTCTTCTGGAACATCATAATAGGACCTGCAAACGCAATATATACCCATATCTGATGCTCCTCCCTCCTCCTCCTCCAGCTGTCGACCAAAATGAGTGGTGATGTCATAATGAACACTCCTTAATTATCACAAATGCTAAGAAGTCCTGGGTACCAGCTAACGGATTTGACGGAAGCCGGTTGGAAAGCCAGGGATTAAGTCCCGTGTACCAGTTGATAACTTGGCGCCCGGGCATTGATGCATTTGAAGATGAGAGGCTTAGAGACCAGATTTATAGTGCATGAAGGCAACTCATGGACACAAGTTTAGGGATCTACAGGATCTGTGGGTGGCGAAAAAAATGATGCACAGACAAAGCTGTTAGAATGCTGCTTGTTAGTGATTTGGGATCTGCATGTTGGTTTGGATGCTAGTCTCAAAGAGAACATGGTATGTGGTATGCCTGGGCAAAAAAAATACCCCTGCGGTCTCTATTATGAATATCCGTGTTTAGTTTCATTACATTAGCATTCGGTTTTTGGGTTAATTTTTTTTTAAAGTGTGTTGGAGTTTCTTTTTTATCTTTCGGGAATAATGATAGTATGGTTTTTATCTCTGTTGATAAATTAGTAACATTTAATTTACCACCCTGAGTAGCTTTCATTGAAGTGCGGTTAGGATTTTTTCAGGATAAAACCATAGTTTGGCAAGATCCGGTGCATCTTGAGGCTTCTTCATATCAACCACAATCGGCTAATTTGTCTGCCTTTGTCACCACCAAAAGTGGATGCCTTGCTGCTGCTTTCCAGTTTTTATTTCAGGGCAATTGACTGCCCGTTGACTTGGTGTGAGTCAACCAGGACGAAACAAGAGTTTGACAGCACTGGTATATGGTGATGGAGGCTATGATAATTGTATGATAGGACGTAATGCTATAGGCAATTGGGGCTGCGAACAAGGCCGCAAACAGACGATTGAGGCAAGATATGAACATTTACAAAGGAACACCACAAAGCTAAGTTAAATATCATGTATTGCTACTTTTTACAGCCATGTTTAAGTGATCCTCCCAACAAAGTTTAGATCATTTGGAAGCTTTGTCCAATTGTTGCATACATTTGCCTGCTATGAACTTGGATGTTTGTAGCTGAGCCTAGAGACCTATATAGCTTGCTAAATTGAGTTGAAAGGCTTTCGGTTTGAAGGTAGAGCTACCTAAACTTGTTTATCAACTTGTGTAAGCTATGAAATTGGCTCAAAGATCCCTGTAGCACAAGTGCTTTCTATCCTCTGTACAAGCAAACCTATTGTGATAGCATGCAGACCAAATGAACTATGGAATGGCACATTCCCCCCTTTTTTCCGCTGGTTACAAAATATCTAGGGGCCAGCACATAAATTCTCGATAGCATGAGCATAAGCGCTGTTTATTCTCTTTACAAGCGAACATAGTGTTATCGCATGCAGATTTCTATAGTTTTACTGTATAGGGGATCTTCCAATCAATTGGAAGCTTTGTCCAATTGTTGCATTCATTGGCCTGCCTTTAATTTGGATTTTGGTAGCTAAGCTGTTAAGCGAGACCTGTGTAGCTTGCTAAACACTAAAATAAATTGAGTTGGAAGGCTTTCGGTTTAAAGGTATAGAATTACTTAAGTTTAACAAAACAGCTCATGAAAGCTGTGAAGCCGGCGCAGAGAGCCATACTTTAAAACAAAAAAAATTCGATAATATGTGAAAAAAACTGGCCATTTTGAAGTTAAGTCACCATCATTGCAAGCAATTGGATGTATAATAAAGGGGAATCTGTGGAGCATGTGTCATTTACAAATTTTAGCATCAGCAAGCCGTTGGAGTCTTGCCCAAAGCTGATAAGTTTGCCGAGTTGGAAAAAAATGTGCCAGGTTAGAAAGCTTGCTAGGTACAATAGCTTGCCAAGTACGATAGCCTTCCCGGAGCAAAGTTGGTGCGAAAGTTTGCCATGTCCTACACAAATGAATTTTGTACCATGCAATTGCCACTAACCATGTACGTTTAAAAGGGATTTTGTAGCAATTTTTATCGTTATTGGCCAGCTCCCATAGGTGGCTGACTTTGACTTGTTTTTATGGCAACATTTTCCAATGTTTATGGAATTTATCGCGTGATGTTTGGATTCCTTGCAGAAGTACATAATTAAGCTGGTACATTAACAATTAACATTAAGGTGGTCATAAACAATGGTACATGAAATAAATTTTTGCATGGAATGGCGTCTGAGAAACTAATTCTGGGCACATATGGCAGCGATAGTGAACAATTTTCGCCGTTGATGCAAACTGTGGCGTTTAGCCTAAGTTTTTCAAGCGGAAGTATGCATTTGCTTTGCCAAGATGGGTCATCATCACAAAACCAGTCAAACGGGTGAAAAACCAGATATATGTTTCGAGTCAGGTTGATTGCTGATAGCATTGGACCCCAGATCCAAATTTTTTGCTGACTGCATTAAGTGCCGAAATGTAATGAAAGACCCAATTGCAGGATGCTTTTCATCGCATGTACTATGAAAACCTTAATTTTACCTGTCAAGTCTTTAAATTGTACTCCATATGTTAGTATATTGTTTTAGACTTTGACAGCCGGTGATTTGAATAATTTCTTTTTTTTGATCAGTACAGATACCAGGTAAAGTGCCTATGAGCATAAAATATCGGGGTCTTTCCTGGTAACGTGGTTTTAATCAAGCATGTACTAAAGAAAAAGGAAAAAAAAGCCTTTACAAATGTTGTTAAAATTTGAAGTATTGCGTAATGCACACCAACAGGGAACTGATATGAGGAGAAAGGTGAAAGGCCAGAATCGCTGGCATCTTTATACAGACAGAGGAGTGAGCTCGTGATGTTCTCACTGCAAAACCAACATAGCAATGTGGATAGTAATTCGATACGATAATTTTGCAAATTGTTCTTAAGTGTGTGTACACTTTGGAAATCTGATTTCCTTTCATTATATGCGATTGAATAGCTGGGCATAGGATTTCATGCACAGACTTGGTTTTTTCAATTTTCCCAGTTACAAGGGAGCACAACTACAGATTTGAACTCCTTGTTCAAATTTTGTCCGGGAAAACAACTGTATTGTATACATTTTAATGCCTTTCCTGTTTATTTGACAGAAGCCCAGAGATAATTTTGCAATAAGATGGACTATAGCTGATTTGTTATTTCATTCCACTGATTGACCAGGACAGAAAGCATCGGATATTCTTCCTGAAACTGCACATGACAATCAGCACTCACAATTAAAGCTAAGTACTGTTCAACGGCTCCCATCATTAACATACTGGATGGTACAATTGAAATATAAGGTTACATCAACCTCTAGTCATATGCTTTGAAATGATTCTCGTAGAATACACACAGTGATTTAAAGGTATATGGGAAATACCCTGCTCAGTTTTGCAATTGGGAGCTTTTCATGCAGAATATTTCGTCATGACTCTTAATCATAAATCCCGATTGTTTAATGTCATAGTTGAATCAAAATTTGCAGCTCATTTCCTTGTGAGATCAAAAGTTTCGATATCACGTACGTGATCATGCTATTTGACAAACAAGTTTCCCACAATGCCTGTTTCACAGTGATGAAACTATAAAGTTAAACACATGCACACAGTCCTTGTCTCAATTTGAGGGGATACAAGGGGTCAAATGTGCCATTGAATAGGAAGACAAAAAATTTATTTCTACTCTTCACCCAACAAACTTACTTGGGATGTGTTTTGTACACCATGATACTGAGCCATGTTTCTCTCGCTAGATGGGGTAATTGCCACCTATTGGTACTGCACTACAAACCAGAGTGACTGTATTTTGATGTCAAATTTGACAATTTATAAAAATCAACTATTGTGTCTAAGTCGACATTTACATGAAAGATCAAGACAGTTCATCGAAACAGCATGCACTTGAGCTTTCAAACAGAAGTGGCTGACTATGGCATCATGTCTATGGTGCCTATCGATGATTCAGCAGACAAGGTTGTTCATCTAACAGAATATCTGTTCAAAAATTTTGAAACTTTCACTACCTCAAATTGGCTGGTCCGGTTTTCTTGCTCAGTAAACTTTGGCCCAAAAGACCATTTAAGCCAAAGGATTTCCACTCTAGGAAGCTGGTTACTTTCCAGTACGACATTGGTTTTGACTGGCACAATTTGTTGGTGACAAAAGATGATGTAACATTGGAAACTAACGGAAACTTATCAATGCCACTGTGACATAGTGCAAAGTTATGGGGGAAAATCGAAGGAAATTTCTTTGTTACCACTAAAATTGCCTGAGATTTTATGGCCGGATTTTCCCCTAGTAAAGTCTCTTTTGACACCATATGGGAGTCAGATTCATTTAAATGATTTAAAGACTACTACTTATCCTGTTTGAAGGCTGATCACCCCCACGATCTAGAGATCAACAGTTGCGTTTGGAGGCCAATCTTGAAGCCAGTGACTAACAATCACTAATATTTAATGTGTCACAGCTGGGGTGAATCGGTATTCACCAAAATGTCGGCGTCCTATTCTTCGCCAAAATACCTTACTCAGAATTGTTTTTATTCAAAAATGATGACCTTTTACTGGAATGTTTTGATGTGTTGTACAAATAAATGCCTGAATCAAATGACGAAGTTGCAGCCCGTTGATTGATTATGCAGCAATAATTGACATGAGAAAAAAAAAAAATAAACCTAATACAAATTTCACTATATTGAGGGAAGCCCACTTTTATGTTGATAACAAAAATATGATAGACTGTTATTTTAACCCGCATTCACCTTCCCGAATTAATTCTTGGGTTATGCCAAAGACACAGATTATGACGAAAAGGATATGTGCTTCTTACTCTGAGCAGAGGCCAGGAATACAGATTACATACCACATCCTTTTTATACAACCCTAGGAATTGTACCCATCCAAATGTTGTTTGAATTCTGCAGTTCTCTAAAAGCGAAAATCCTATTAAAACATTTCTTACTGAGTTGGAGCTGGAATCTAAAACCCTTTACAACACTCAAAATGGTGATTTGAAAGTCAAATAAGTGGCCAGCAACAATTAGGCTGTAACTGTGCAATTCATAAAGGAAGTTGGATGTTTTCTAATGATTGCGTTCACGCAGGCCTGATTTCATCTCTGTGGAAATACCGGTGCTATATTTCTTTGCTGGTGTGCAGTGCATTTGACCTGTAATCTTTACAGTTCGTCAGTGTACACTCTAACCACAGCCTGTACGAAAACCCCTTAGCTTATTATATATTTCTATTGCATTCAACCTACATCTAATTTATATTTTATGCTTTTCTTTATTTCAATTGTAATTAATCTATGTAGTATGTGGAAAACAACAAAAAAGTGTGCAAGGCTGTATGTAGAGGAGCATGCTAAATTATGAGATTGTCCAAAATCTTTTATCAACATAAATCTGCCATTATTTGCAAACTCTTCAAAAATTAAATCTACCCAGGAAAAATTAATCCAAGAAAATAAGAGAACACCCTTAATTGATAGAAGGATTAACAATGAACAGAAAAATTGAAATTTCAGAGGCCTTCTCAAATTGACTGGAAAATAGAGCAGGTGAATGGCAGCGCAATATGCTGGAAGTTGTGATCAAATGAGGCAATTTGAGGACTAGACATGAACAAAACAAATTACTATCTGTCCGTAATACTGTTCGAAAATATATTTGTCCGAGAAGACGCTACATATACTCTACCAGAAAAATCTTTCTCGCAGGTATGGTAAATTTTCATGCCAATTCATAAATAAGAGGCCTCATACAAAATGCAAGTTTCCTAGTGTAAGCATAGATGCTCTTCAACGTTACGAATATCATATTTTGTATTCGTCTTTTTAAAGAGACGGTGATGAGAAAAACAAATTAGGCTTATCTGGTATTTGGTTGAAAAAATTCAGAAAAATTATCATGACACAAGGAAGCATAATACTTTTATACAGAGTTTGTTAGGGGAGAACACAAACCGGGCTGCAAGCTTTGAAAGTAGATGAGAATAGTTGGCGGAAACAATCTCATAAAGTGAGGTCGATCAAGATTTGTCAAAGTACTCATTATGAAGTAAACCTCATACTGAAATGAGCTGAGCTCTTATGAGAAGGTCGAACATTATGGGTCGAAATGACATTTAAGCAGATTTTAGAGGTATACCGTGTATCAAAGTTTAGAGTAAGTGTGGCAGAGGTATTCTGACCTTCAAGCCCTTGTGAGTTGGACCAATTACTTAGCCATCTAAAACTTGACACTTTTTAGTCTATACAGAATATCACATTTGTGTATGTAGGCTTATTGGTCATTGTAACATAGAATTGCAAAAGCGGGTGAGTTGTCCTCTCTTGCTTTTAGACGAGACAATTTTTAGTTTCCTTGGTAATGTCTATTGAAACTGAAGAGATGTAACGTAAGTCAAGCTCTCCCCATTGCCACTACTATAGAAAGTTCTCAGCTTCAGTGTTCTAATCTACAACCTTGATCGATCAATTCCAAAATCTTAACTTGTGTGGATCTATACGGACTCCATTGGAACTGTACGTTAATCGTGTTGAGAAGACATGATATAGAATTGCCATTTAAAAGTATCCAAAAGAAAACATGTAAGCACTCACAAAGCTGATGTCTTGAACCAAGTCGATGAATCGTGCATTGCACTAGTCTGCAAGAGCAAGACAAGTATTTTTAGTCACTGGTATGTATCATGCCCTGTAGGAACGATGTCCAGCTCTCAGCCTAGGTGAGAACATTTATTATACAAGGTGGTTTTATTTCAACTGTTGAAAAATTAAACGTGATTTTACTGGATTTTTTTCAGTCTGCTGGTTACTCTGGCTATCGTTTATAAATCACCATTTGAAACCCAGGCTAGAGGACACCTCCGTATTTAGTGGTTACATGACTATCCACAGCTTTATTTTTCTTCAAATGATCACTTAAAGGGATAATACACTTCTGATCTCTGTTTGGCAGCCAATGGAGCACAGAAAAATGTATGTACATACAAAAACTCCTTATTTGTAATTCAAAACCCCTTGTTCTGCTCAAATGTGCATTCTAAATTGTAGTTGTGCATCTCCAACAAGAAATAAGACAACTAACAGAATTGCTTGTGATCTGAAAAAAGCTGATTTTGTGGGCAGTTGTGTGCTCCTACCTCTTGGTTAGTGTTTCAATTGTCCAGATACTCAAAGTGCGCATGTGCAATAAGGACTTTAGCTTGTTATTTTCTAACAGCCCAGCTTAACACTTTTATTACCATATCCGGTTATGGTAGTAAAAGTGTTAAGCTGGGCTGTTAGAAAATAACAAGCTAAAGTCAAAAGGTCATCCTTATTGCACATGCGCACTTTGAGTATCTGGACAATTTAAACACTAACCAAGAGGTAGGAGCACACAACTGCCCACAAAATCAGCTTTTTTCAGATCACAAGCAATTCTGTTAGTTGTCTTATTTCTTGTTGGAGATGCACAACTACAATTTAGAATGCACATTTGAGCAGATCAAGGGGTTTTGAATTACAAATAAGGAGTTTTTGTATGTACATACATTTTTCTGTGCTCCATTGGCTGCCAAACAGAGATCAGAAGTGTATTATCCCTTTAAGTCACCCTATTAATGTTTATTCAGCAGACGTAAGGGTGTGGTCACTTTAGCATAGAACCAATAAACAGAAAATTTTGCTTCAATCAACCATGTTTGTTGAATAAAAATAGCATGTAACAACCATCAACAACCTAATATGTTGTGCACCTGGCATTGCTACACCAATGCTTTTGAGCAGTTCACTAAACAATATGACAACTTACAGTAATCAATGGCATCACTATCATACAACAACAGCGAGGAGGATCACCAGAATGAGAATTGACAATCACAATAATGATAATAGCAGTAATAATAACCGCGATCAGTACCCATCTTTATTACTACCAATAAAATTTGATACTCACAATGTTCAATTCCATTACCAACTTCTGCACTAAAACGCCGGCAACAGCTTATTTTTATATTACCACTTGCCCCAAACATATAACAACAACGAAGATAAAGAACCCTGTTTATCACAGATGTTCAAGGTGAGAACCAGTCAAAAGGAGAGCTGCACCCCTTGTCACACATGGTATGAAACTCCCCCAGAGGAGTATAGAATACTCATGAGGAAACGTTTTCATTAAGCATCGTCGTTTATGGCTTGCCAACATTTACCCTACCTCATAAGTATACCTTAACTCACGTCGGCTAGAAATATTGAGGCACCTCCAAACCATCAAAACTAACTGCTCTCTATCAATAAATGATGGAACAATCAGGTGGGTTGAAAGTAATCATAGAGAGAAAGAAGATCGTGAGCTTGGGTGAATTCATTAACCATGATGTACTCAAAGCTCAGTATGGCGGACTCAATACTTATGAAAGATTTAAAACTCCAGATTGCAAATTCAATATAATGACTTATTCAAAACTATTGTCATTCATAACACTCTCAATTTGACGCATGTAATTGGGATTCTTTGTTTCCGCAGATATCTATGATGACAGCCTGATTAATGACAGCTGAAATCAATGATGTCTATGGTATGAGGTGAACTGTGTGGTGCAGAAAAAATTAGATCCACATCTTTTAATAACTTAATTCAATTTCTAGCTTTCCAATTCTCAAGTGAGAATATGAAACAACTCTTGTAACCAATAGTATGTGAGCAGCTCGGTTTGCGCACTAACAGACAAACTTCTTGTGCTGAATTACAGAGTGTAAGCTACTTCTTGAGTTTTGATAGGTCTTGAAACGTACCGCAGATTGACAAGTTATTTCTAGGTCGTGGAAGGCGAGCCAAAATCATATACCTGCCTCGAAAGTATGCACGAGGTGCTTCCAAATTCCAGTCTATATAACTCCTCGTACAGGACTCAGGTAGAAAATAGGCCTACAGAGGTTATACTAACACTAACAGTCACTGTCACTATGAATTATAAGTTGATCCTGGATTATGTGTGAATGTTTTGGAGAGACAGTGGTTAGTTAGAGCAAGGAGTCTTTTTACTCCTTGGTTAGAGTACATAAGAAGCACATAACCACACAGCCAGATATATGAGATAATACTTCAGTACCTGAACCTACACTTCACATCAATATTCCAACAACAAAATACTAGCCTGTATACTTATTTATATACAGAACTGGGTAATAATAACCTAGTTAGTAGTAGTACCAGTACCAATAACATGTCAGAATTTTCCCTGTATTACCTGTTTTTTCGATAACTTAATCTCTTAATTCTGTCAGTGCAAATGGACACACACTTCTTCTTGAGCTGTCCTGTACAAGGAGTGTCTCAGTAGAGTGATGTGGCTCTCTCCCTCCCTTTCCACCTCATCTGTCTTTGAGTTGGTGTGTGGAAAAATTTACCTTTTTTCTATTTAGATCAGTTTTCTTTGGAATGAAGAAGGACTCTGCAGTATCACCCCAACATTTCACTTACTTATTGGATGATAAAACACAAGCTATTTTGAAATGGCCTACCTTTGACCTTGGTAAGGAATTGCTTTTCCTTTTCAGTATACTCTGTAGTGCAAGTTATAATCATACTGACTCTCATGATCTGACTGGGCATGTAGATCACTGATAAACTAGGCTATCATTACCACAAAGCGGGTGTCGTAAGGCTAAGTATGTATCATGCGTGACTTGAATTTGCGCATGTGCAAGAACAATGAGTTTAGTTTGGGTTCTGATTGCAACTTTGGAAAGGGGAAATGGGATATCCCCTGCACAAACTGTCAATCAAAATCAGCTAATAATGACAAGAGAGGATAACTATTGATAACAAATCCGCATGCTTTGGGAAGTATGTCACCAGAGCAGGTAGCCAATCAGATGGCTTCGGAATTCCGAGACTCAATTTTGCAGAGATCAGCTCATGCCCAGAGCTGAGCATGCGCAGAATGAGTTATAATAGACTGCAGGTAGTAAATAGAGACAGATAGACAGATAAGAGTGCTGCATAGGAACTCAGGCTACATCCGGGAATGCGCAGGAAAGAGGCATTAATAATCACGCTGGCTTAGAGAGGAGAAGAGAACGGGAGAAGACAAAGGAGTTGTACCAATACTGGACACCTCAGCATATCTCATGTAAGTTGAATAAACTACATGGTGTCAGGAGTAAACTAGAGAGTATTAGTGAAGGTTTTGATCTAATGAGTGGCAGAGGAGACCATATTTGAGAGAGAGGAATAGTGAGGTCTTTGAATCAATAACCGACATTGATCACGTTACAAACATGGACAATAGATTTGGAAGGAGTGTTAAGACTCCTGTGTTTAACATGGAGAATGGTGCTGAGTTGGAATGTTGGAGGAAGTTTATCAGACGTTTTGAAATAGCTGTGATTGGTGCAGGGTTGAGATACAAGGACAGTGGTGGAATTAGGTCCAGGAGAAAGGCAGAAGATAGTCAAGTAGAGAAGTTTGAAATAGAGCAGAGAAAAGCGGCATTACTGCTAGATAGCATGGGGGAGTATGGTATGAACATCTTTGAGACATGGGATGGTGATGTGGATGCCATGCAATATGAGCAACTGAAAGATCTCATATCTCATGTAAGATGAATACACTACATACTCTATCACCATATCAATGTTAGTTAGTTATCTATTTTATTTTATCTTTAGACAAAATAAAAACAACTACGCCTCTTTTTGCAGGCAAAATGTATGTACAATTTTGTTTCAAATGATATAGTCTGAAGGTTAGTTAGGTACTTTTTGGATATATAGGGAAAGTGGAAAACTTCGTTTTAATTCGAACTTGATAAAACAACGTGGGTTTGAGGCTAAACACAAAAATGAAAAATCCCAAGTTTGATGTGATAATAAAAATTAAATCAAATGTGTCTATGAATTTTATGCTATGGGTAACATATTGAAAGGCAGGTTATGATGTGGCACTTTGAACTGAACTGAAAAGGAAAGAAAAACAAACAACAGGTCTACATATGGATATGAATATATTAGTCTTGAGCAAGATATGACTGTGGTACGGGAAATCTCGAAAGGGTGGAACACCTGGCCGTTACCTGGCTAGGGTTTGGTTTTCAGGCTAACGGTATCTAGCTAAACAAACTCACCATGAATGAGCTGAGAGAGGATAACTCCTGGGTAGAGAATTCCTGGATATCTATCTTCAGCCTAGAGAGGGTCGTACTGGTGGCAAAGTCAACCTAGCAGAGCTGTTTACTGAGGGTCGTACTGGTGGAAAAGCCAACCTAGCAGAGCTGTTTACTGAGGGTCGGACTGGTGGCAAAGCCAACCTAGCAGAGCTGTTTACTGAGGGTCGTACTGGTGGCAAAGCCAACCTAGCAGAGCTGGTGTCTCGAGTAGCTTACAAGCGGAGCGGGATGTACCCTGACCTTGCCCTCTGAGCAGATTAAGCGGGACGCACCCGGAACCTGGACTGTGTAGCCTTAGCTATATGAGGTGTATTGACTATATATTCAGACCGGACACTGAAACGCACTTCCTGGGAGTAATATTGGAAATGCGATAGGCTGTCTGTGATAATACTGTAAGACGGTGCAGCCGTCTTAATATTGAGTTACATGTCGATAGTTGCTACGATTAAATGTGTATAGAATATATATTTATGATGTCCGTGAGATTGCTTCTGCAATAAAT
Source organism: Membranipora membranacea (assembly GCA_914767715.1). Taxonomy (NCBI): domain Eukaryota; kingdom Metazoa; phylum Bryozoa; class Gymnolaemata; order Cheilostomatida; family Membraniporidae; genus Membranipora; species Membranipora membranacea. The sequence continues at coordinate 18,390,189 of OU612071.1, forward strand.
ATATATATGTTGAAGCCGTCTACATGATATTGATAATATACTATGTTCCAGTTTAAATCAGGGTAGATAACCCTTTTCACATCAGAATGACTCTGTTTGACTTTGAATATTCTATATTTAAAAATATTCAAAATTAGTAGGCATGATACATCCATTATATTAGCAGACAGCAAGAGTTGTCCCCTCAATAATGCGTGTTACTGGGCTCGCTATATTATTTATAGCCTCAAAACTACCTCAATGACTCAAAATTTAAATTATTTTTATTATTATGTACAATAGAAGACAACTCCTAAAATTACGCAAATTCTAAACTAACATAATTGCGCAAATTATTACGCGTAATACGGCAATTACGCAAATTTGCGTAATTGCTTATTATGGCATAATAATTTGTGTAATTATATCAATTTAGAATTTGCGTATTTTTAGGAGTTGTCTTCTATTGTTATGATGATAGAGTATACTGAAAAGGAAACGCAATTCCTTGTCAAAGTCAAAGGCAGGCCATTTCAAAATAGCTTGTGTTTTATCATCCAATAAGTGAGTGAAATGTTGGGGTAATACTGCAGAGTCCTTCTTCATTCCAAAGTTAACTGATCTAAATAAGTAAAAAAAAGGTAAATTTTTCCATTCACCCTAACTCAAAGACAGATGAGGTGAAAAGAGAGAGAGAAGAGAGAGAGAGAGAGAGAGCCACATCACTCTACTGAGACACTCCTTGTACAGGACAGCTCAAGAAGAATGTGTGTCCATTTGCACTGGCAGAATTAAGAGATTAAGTTATCAAAAAAACAGGTAGGCTATGGAATTCACACATAGCTGCCGTAGTAAAAAAGGCAAATCGTTCCCTAGGTCTGATTAAAAGAGGGCTAAGAGAAGCCCCAACTAAGACAAAACTGGTAGCATACCAAACTATGGTTATGCCTATTCTAGAATATGCATGTCAGGTGTGGTCGCCCCATAATATCGGCCTGAAAACTAGCCTTGAAAAAGTCCAGAGGAATGCTGTTAAATGGATATATCATTTGAATAAAACTGGTAGCATCACTGACTGTATGACTAATCATGCCATTCCTCTTTTGTCTGATAGGAGAGATGCTATTGATGTAACCTTCCTCAGAAAGGTAGAAGGCGGATTATTCAACATTGAACTAAACACCTACGTACGCTTCAATTCAGCATTACATGATACCAGAGGTAAAACAATTAGTTGGCAGCATAGCTGTGATGCCTGGACTCACAGTTATTTCAATAGAATGAGGTCAGAGGTTAAAGTGTACTTTCCACCCGACTAACTGTATCATGTTTAACACACACTTCTAACATCGACGACAACGTATGCGGTTGACTTTGGTCAGTTTTTGTGGTCTATCTCTAATCAAATCCTTTCTTTAACACTGGACAGGCATTTTCTTTTCATACCAATGATCACTTGAGGGGTGCATCAGGCCACACTGATTGCTTGACTGTTTTCTTTTTCTTTAACTTAATTGAATTAGACTAATAGGTTAACAATACAATTCCCTACCTCCTCAGCTATGAAATACTCTCTAGTCTAAGCCCCCCCCCCCCCCCTCCCACACGGATAATGATGGTATATTTATCCAAAAGTGCCCGTGATGTGGATGGTTTGGATTAAGTTGAAGGTAAGGTAAGGTAAGGCTGAGTAGGTTTTTATTATTGCTGACCAAGTTCTGTATATGAATTTTTATACAGGCTAGTGTTTTTGTTGTTGGAATATTGATGTGAAGTATAGGCTCAGGTACTGAAGTATTATCTCATATATCTGGCTGTGTGATTATGTGCTTCAGTAAAAGACTCCTTGCTCTAACCACTGTCTCCCCAAAACATTCACACATAATCCAGGATCAACTTATAATTCATAGTTACAGTGACTGTTAGTGTTAGTAAGTATAACCTGTAGGCCTATTTTCTACCTGAGTCCTAGCTAGCTTGTTTGTACGGGGAGTTACATAGACTGGAATTTGGAAGGACCTCGTGCATACTTTCGAGGCAGGTATATGATTTTGGATCGCCTTCTAGGACCTAGAAATAACTTGTCAATCTGCGGTACGTTTCAAGACCTATCAAAACTCAAGAAGTAGCTTACACTCTGTAATTCGGAACAAAATGTTTGTCTGTTAGTGCGCAAACCGAGCTGCTCACATACTATTGATTAGACGAGTTGCTTCATATTCTTGCTTGAGAATTGGAAAGCTAGAAACTGAATTAAGTTATTAAAAGATGTATAGATCTTATTTTTTCTGTATCTCATACCATGGACATCATTGATTTCAGCTGTCAATAATCAGGCTGTCATCATAGATATCTGCGGAAACAAAGAATCCCAATTACATGTGTCAAATTGAGAGTGTTATGAATGACAACAGTTTTGAATATGTCATAATATTGAATTTGCCATCTGGAGTTTTGAATTTGTCATAAATATTGAGTCCGCCATACTGAGCTTGGAGTACATCATGATTAATGAATGAATGAATGATCACTTTCAACCCACCTGATTGTTCCATCATTTATTGATAGAGAGCAGTTAGTTTTGATGGTTTAAAGGCGCCTCAATATTTCTAGCCGACGTGAGTTAAGGTTTCCTTATGAGGTAGGGTGAATGTCGGCTAGCCATAAACGACGATGCGTAATGAAAAACTTCCCTCATGAGTATTTTATACTCCTCTGGGGGAGTTACAAACCATGTGTCTCAAGGAGTGCAGCTCTCCTTTTGACTGGTTCCCATCTTGAACATCTGTGGTAAACAGGGTTCTTCATCTTCGTTCTTGTTATATGTTTGGGGCAAGTGGTAATATAAAGATAAGCTGTTGCCGGCGTTTTAGTGTAGAAATTGGTAATGGAATTGAACATTGTGAGTAACAAATTTTATTGGTAATAATAAAGATGGGGACTTATCGCTGCCTTGTCGTTATTACTGCTGTCATCATTACGGAAATGGCAAAATTTCTGTTCAGTGCTATAAAGTTGCCGATCGTTGATTCCTCGTGGTACTGTATTACTGCTATCATAATTATTGTGATGGAGCTTGACTACGTTACATCTCTTCAGTTTCAATAGACATTACCAAGGAAAATAAAAGTTGTCTCGTCTAAAGGCAACTCCCCCGCTTTTGCACTTCTCTGTTACAATGACCAATAAGCCTACATACATATGTGTCATGTGATATTCTGTATAGATTGAAAAAGTGTCAAACTTTTTCAAGTTTTAGATGGCTAAGTTATTGGTCCAACTCACGAGGGCTTGAAGGTCAGAATACCTCTGCCACACTTACTCTATACTTTGATACACGGTATACCTCTAAAATCGGATCGATCTTTGACATTACCTTAAATGTCATTTCGACCCATAATGTTCGACCTTCTCATAAGAGCTCAGTTCCTTTCAGTATGAGGTTTTCTTCGTTATGACTAATTTTACAAATCTTGATCTCAACCTCATTTTATGAGATTGTTTCCGCCAACTATTCCCATCTACTTTCATAGCTTGCAGCCCAGTTTGTGTTCTCCCCTAACAAACTCTGTATAAAAGTATTATGTTTCCTTGTGTCATGGTATTTTTTCTAAAGTTTTTCTTTGCTTAAATTTGTTTTTCTTATCACTGTCTCTTTAAAAAGACGATTACAAAACATGATATTCGTAACGTTGAAGAGCATCTATGCTTACACTAGGAAACTTGCATTTTGTATGAGGCCTTGTATTTATGAATTGGCATGAAAATTTACCATACCTGCGAGAAAGATTTTTCTGGTAGAGTATATGTAGCGTCTTCTCTGACAAATACATTTTCGAACAGTATTACAGACAGATAGTAATTTGTTTTGTCTTGTCCTTAAATTGCCTATTGCGCTGCCAACTGCCATTCATCTGCTCTATTCTCCAGTCAATTTGAGAAAGCCTCTGAAATCTCATATTTTCTGCTTATTGTTAATCCTTCTATCAATTAAGGGTGTTCTTTTATTTTTTTTGGATTAATTAATGACACCAGGCCTGCTGGAACGCAATCCTTAGAAAACATCCAACTTCCTTTATGAATTGCACAGTTGCAACCCAATTGCTGCTTACCACTTATTTGACTTTCAAATCATCTTTTTGAGTGTTGTAAAGGGTTTTAGATTCCAGCTCCAACTCAGTAAGAAATGTTTTAATGGGATTTTTTTTAGAGAACTGCAGAATTCAAACAACATTTGGATGGGTACAATTCCTAGGGTTATATAAAAATGATGTGGTATGTAATCTGTAATCTTGGCCTCTGCTCAGAGTAAAAAGCACATATCCTTTTCGTCATAATCTGTGTCTTTGGCACAGCCCAAGAATTAATTCGGGAAGGTGAATGCGGGTAAAAATAACAGTCTATCATATTTTTGTTATCAACATAAAAGTGGGCTTCCCTCAATATAGTGAAATTTGTATTAGGTTTATTTTTTTTTCCTTAAAAGTTATATTAGGGTTTATGTTGGTTAACATCGCAAGGTTTTGTCCCAGCCCAAAGACAGATAATAAAAGGCGCCTTTAGGTAGATATACGGGGGTTAGCAAATACTGACCTTCTCCTCCCAGGCCCTAGTGCCAATCCTAGGGCTCACAGGTCCAAATGGCCCATTTTAAAATATTGATGGCTCATTTCCTTTTTTTGCGCGACACTGACATATGCGTCATCAGTTATCACCAATGTATATGAGTTGGATATAATATCTCTATTCTAAGCTCTCCGTCTACTCCAATGTCAAATTTCTGCTTGTTCATCAATACATCTATGACTAAAACATGTGAGCTATTCTTCCGCACCATGGCTGTCTCAAAACCTTTTGGCCAAAATTAAATACGCAGCCTCTTAACGTTACTTGTTCTAAATTGATTACAGATGGTGTTCGGCCTTGTGAAAATTCAATGATAGCAAATTTACGGCACTATGGTGGTCAATAAAATTAGAATTTCATAAAAAAAATTCCCCCACACCCCAAAACCGATTATTACTAAACTAATATTAAATCTATTCAAGGGGAATATAGCACTGTCACATCTTGGTTGACTGGTAACCTCCTTCTTCTTCTCTGTAAGCAGATAATTATTGAAAGACTGGTTCCTACCTCCTACGACTCCTTTGTGTTCTTTTCAACCAACATTTAAATTTCACATTTTGGATCTTTTTAACTGTCCATTCTCTTTCCAAGCTCCATGAAATTTTCATCAATATTTTTCAATTTAAAGTATCAATAACTGTGGGATAAGATATGATGTTGCATTAAGGTTACTTTTAAGGTCACTTTTCCTCTCAAAAAGGGCCGGAGTGCCTTAGAACTGCATCCGTGTTTTGAAAATTTTCCCATACCCCTACTACAACATATCTCCCGCACCCACCCCGCCAGGCCCAACCACTTCAAAACCTATGATACACAGCACTGTCACTAATTATTAATCGCTGTTCAATGCATGTCTTTTATCTTTTTTAATTAAAATACATTTCGCAGATTTTTGGTATTTTGATTACCTTTATCATCATCATCACATCATCATCAAATTTTAACTGCTTATTTGGTCACAAGCATATGTCAGATGCCTCAATTTGGCATTGATAACCCCATACCCCTCAGCGGGGGGCTGCTCTAGCACCCCTTACATACCCTCACCGCACGTACATTCCATGCACATCAGGCCTCGGCCCCTTTATCCCGCCAGGCAAGGCTCTTTAAACATATAAAAATTCAAGTTTGGCCCTTTACATGATGAAGTTTTGGCACACGTTGGTAAGCTGCCGAGCTACTGATGGCAAAAAGCTCATCAAAACTTTGATTGAATGCAGCGAATCATTCTATTAAAGAAAATGAGGCCAAAAAGACTGTTTTTAGCAAAGATGATGACTGAGCAAATTTAGATTTAAAAAAAGGTAATATAATATCACGACATAATATGAGTGAGATTTTAAATTTGATGATATAGTTTGAAATTTCAAGCAACCATTCAAGACAGTTAGATGTTTGAGTCAAAATTTTAGCTAGTTTCCTCTGAAGTGACCTCTAAATGTGGCACACAAACCATCTTTGAAAAGTATAGCTAACGTATCATGATCTCCACAGACCATCAAAGGCAGATTGTTTTCTGTAAACATTACATGACATCAAACATGCTGTTGGAAGGACCATTGTTGTGGCGAAGTTCTCACATACGAAGCCGCTGTCATGAAGCATAGTACATACAGTAACAGTTTTCCTCGATTTTGAAGTTGTTTTTGAGCATTCTGTGGTGCACAATTCAAGAAAACCTGTCACGCAGTGCAAAAGTCTGTTGGCATTTCCTGTATGTTTTATGCTTAATCGAAGCGGCTTCGTTGTGAGAATTTACAAATAAAAATTGTGTGGCCATAGTTATGATCCTATTGACAGCATGGTTGGCGTCATGGAGAAATAACGCCAAATGTATACCTTTGATGGTCTGTGCTGATCTTGATACATTAGCTGTATTGCTGAAAATTAGGTTGTGGGTCAAATCACATCACTCTAGAGGAAATTACTAATTTGATCTGTCTCATATTGTTGCATGAAATTTCATATTGTATCATCAAATTTTAAACAATCACACACATTATGACATGACGTAAAAAAAGTCACTTCAGGCTCATCGTATATCATCTAAACCTAAGATTATGATGAAATATAGCGCTTCTCACACTTGTTTTGTTATGTTAGGCTCTAACCAACTAAGCTACCTCATACCTATGAAGTGTTCTACGAAAGATCTGTTTTATAGTCTGAAAGATCATTTTGTTTTTTTGACAATTAGAAAATAAGTTGAAACATTTTTTAAATACTTTACAAATAAGACAGCCGTACAGCATTTTCAACTTTTTACGTTTTAATACGTTCTTGTACTTATTGTTCTCAGTAAAATAGACTGAAAATTCCAAATCCAAACACAAGAAATGGAAATATATTTCAGTCGCATCAATGCAAAAAGAACAACTGGAAGATTTCAACGATTCGTTGTAACAAAATTGTGTGTTAACACTGAACATATTGGGACTCCCTGCACTGAAAAACAGACAACCAACAAGTTGGTCAGTTGTCTTCACTTATTTTAAAAGGGGGCAAATCCTTAGACACAATAGTAATCTTGATCGGCTGTTATGAGAGACGTATGTTGATATCTGACCATTTGCATAGCAAGAGGCCATGCAATAAAAGTATTTAAACTGTTTTGCAGCCTAAAGTTATCGAAGAACTAATTTAGATAACTGTAAAGCAGCTAGGCGACAGACTCTTTCATGAGTATATGGCCTGGTACAATATGTGGGTTGTCCCCAAAACAAAATGTGAAAGCGTAAAGGTAATCGCAGCCTTGGTATTGACATATCACAATGCATTGCTTATTTAAATTTGTTTGATAAGTATATCAGTTCACGCAGCTATGCTGCACCCTCTCACAAGTTTGTTTTTGTGACAAGAAAAGTTCTGTGAACCTGAGCTGATAATTTGTTCGATATGTCTAGAAATCCTGTAACCTTTGCTGCAAGAGCTTGACATACATGCTTAGTCCCATACACTGTATGACTGATGAAGCGCCCACAGCCTTAGTGAAAACATTATTAAATATCTCCAACAACTGTTGGTCACAAAAACTTGGGTATTCTCCTGGCGTTACGGCTTTATAGAATGAAAAAGCGAACAGGGATTTTCACTTTGAAAAATCTCGATCATATCGAGCAGGTAATATTACAAAATGACAATAGCAATCAATGACATCCATGGAATATTATAATCGGCAATTCGGACCACTGAAAAGATATAATATTGAGAACGGAAGATGAAAAGCCCTGTTTGCCACATATGTTCAAGATAAGAATCTAACATAAGGTGAGCTGCACTCCTTGACACCCATGGTATGAAACTCCCCAGAGGAGTGAAAACTACTCAGGAGGAAAGGTTATCATAACGTATCGTCATTTATGGCTAGCCCACATTTACCCTACCTCATAACTTAACATAACATTAACTCCCACGTCAGCTAAATATATTGACTCACCTCCAAACCATCAAAACTAACTATAGATTATATTTACTCGTCTAAGGTAAGCGCTCTCTATCAATAAATGATGACACAACCAGGTTGGATTGAAAGTGAACAAAGATATAAGAAGATTTTGAGCTTGGGTGAATTCATTGATTATGATGTATTCGAAACGGAGTAAGGCGGATTCAATACTTATGACAGACTCAAAACTCCAGATGGCTAATTCAATAAATTATGACTAATCCAAAGCGTACATTATCTTTCATAACACTCTCAACTTGGCGCATATAATGAGAATTCTTTGTTTTCAGCAGATATCTATGATGACAGCCTGATTAATAACAGCTGAAATCAATGACGTCCATGGTATGAGGTGAACTGTGCGGTACAGAAAAAATTAGATCTAGCTTTCCACTCTTCTCAAGCGAGAATATGAAACAACTCGTCTAATCAATAGTATGTGAGCAGCTCGGTTTGCGCACTAACAGATAAACTTTTTGAGCTAAATTACAGAGTGTAGGTTACTTCTTGAGTCTTGATAGGTCTTGGAACATACCGCAGATTGACAAGTTATTTCCAGGTCCTAAAAGGCGATCCAAAATCATATGCCTGCCTCGAAAGTATGCACAGGTGCTTCCAAAATCCAGTCTATGTAACTCCTGATACAAACAAGCAGTACCTGAGCCTACACTTCACATCAATATTCCAACAACAAGAACACTAGCCAGGGGGTCTTTCAATTAGAAAGAGCAATGCATTACTAAAGCAAGTTATCACTATCACATCGCTCAAAATTATCACTCGCTTGGTCTTTCAATTAGACAAAATCGCTCACAAATCGCTCACTCAGAATGAATATAGTTCCATCAAGTGACTGAGCGATCTGAAAGCGAGACCCCTAGCAGATATCGCTCACTCTGTGAGTGAACGATCAGATTGCGATTTTGGCTGTTTCTAATTGAAAGACCCCCCTGTACTGTGGGTAGGTACGAAAAGCCGAACCACGAACTCACGAACTACGAACCCTCATAAAACCGAACTCAGGATTATCCTCTCCTTCTTATATCGATTTGCTCAAAGTTTAAATTGTCAGTGGCCAATGAAATTTCATGATTTGGATAAGTCACCAATAATAGAACAGATATTAAACTTTGACTTTTAATAGAGCTCATTGCAACTTAGCTTGGTGCACAAGCTCAAGGTCATTTGATTAAAAATTATAGAGAGCAATGTGGCACGGTTTGGTGCACACAAAGTAGATGTCAAATTTGAAATTAGTCATAATGAATCCAAATGAACTTTTGCATTAGAGAGAGGAATGGTTTGACTATATATTCCTGCAAGTTTGAAAATGATGGAAGTATTTGGAGCTTCTAGAGAAGGCTGTAATGGAGGACAAACCTCACTTATTAGAAAAAGAATGGTCACAGTTTAGTATAGGCCTATTGGAGTCCATTGACTTGGCTCTTCACTGGAGCACAGCTCAACAGAGTTAACAAGTATGTTCTATTGGTGTTAGCCTATCTTGAAATATTGTTTTGAATGTTCATGGCTGTTCTTTGGCTTCAAAGCATGGGGGGGGGGGGAGAAAGAAAGTAGCCTGACCTCTGAATATACATTATTATTCTCTTCTATAAAAATGAGGTCATACATACAGCATTTGGTGCTACTCTAAGAGACATCAGATCAGTGTTGCCTCTACATTAGCATCATCTCTGAAATGATTCTATGAAAGTGGTTAGGCAAATACTTATATGAACTGCATAGGGCCTATTGCAATGAATAACATAAGAAATCTTGTGTTTGTAGATATCCATGCGGACCCTTACTCATCACAACTTCAGCTATTGATTTCTCTTACTCGTACCACAGAATACCAAAAAATGCCTGTTTTCCCTCTAATAATATAGTGCGACAATGGGTATTTTGGTTCGATGGTCAGACTCACATGCTGTTCTATACATAAGGCCACGTGACTTTGATATAGCCTGTTATTTTTGTCAGTGGGTTGGGGTGGGCGAGAAGAGAAGAGAAGAGAAGAGAAGAGAAGAATGAGTATAGGGGGGAAACCATCAATGTAATCTCATGATACTTTTTCGATGTGTTTTGTGTGGGTATCTATATATAAAGACATAGACATAGACATACATAGACATAGATATATATAGATACCCACACAAAATTGAAAAAAAAAACACATCGAAAAAGGATCATGAGATTACATTGATGGTTCCACCCTATCTCTTTCACTCATCTCCCACCCCCACCCACTGACAAAAATTACAGGCTATATCAAAGTCACGTGGCCTTATGGTTCTATAGCTGTGTAACGAAGTCAGGTTCAAGCTGTGGTGGTCCGGACTAAACTGATAATGATAATATCCTAGTCTTCTGCAACGGCCTCGTGTAATTAAGCTGGAAGTTGGGTCAGGTATGTATCAAAATAAATTGGGTATTATTCATTTTATCCCAGCCGAGCATGATTGATATATAATGTGGTGTGAGTTTCACCAGTCACCATCTAGCCATAAAAAAGCAAATAAATTTAACGGGCAATAGCGAAACTGTGAGCTTAACTCATGCTGCCCTAAAGCTAGGAGTAGAGTGAGGTGAGCAAAAAAGTGAGTTATAAATTTTAACTCATAATAACATGACATATAATATCAAACACTTCTCTTTGGATTCGTATGTGATATTTTCTGGTTTTTTTAGTTGCGCAGTACCAGAAGACACAGCACAATCCTCGTGATAGCTGGTGTGCAACAGTGATGGCTTGATAGTTAGCTTACTGTCATTAACAACATACATTGCCACTACGATTGGGTAGGAAATGCTTTATGTCCCCAATGGTCTACCATCATATGTGTATTCACAGCCACAAATGCTCACACTTCAGTTGAAGTCCACCCGAGCCATTACTATTCTCTCACGACTTGTGTCTGCCTCTCATTTTGCCGCTATTTCAGGCACCATAATATACAAAAAAGTTCATTGAATACACATATAAACACCATCAACAGTCTCTTCTCTGAACCATTACCTTTATTTAAATGCGCGTATAATATATGATCTGCTTGGATCACCTTATCACTCGCATAAACTGAGTATTTGCAAGCATCATTTAATAAGTAAAAGGATCACTGCGAGCGCCACTTGTGCATAATCACTCAATTTTCCAGGATCAGTCGCACCACCGTGGTAATAATCACTAAGTTTGAACTTGGTGGCTCCCAGCTCTCCGGAACCTCTGTCTCAATCTGGAAATCGTTCAAGCCATGATCTTGCCTGGTGTCTTTTCTAGAACAAAATCCCCTTCTTTGTTCAGTTGGGGACAAACTCCCTGCTCCCCTCTCTGTTCCCCTCCCACCCTCCCTGCTGCTACTGTGTCCAAAACTCTCTGCTGGGATGGGAGTTGTCACCCTACCATTTGCCTAAGTGCAAGCGAGGATAACCCTGTTCTTCAAAGTTCCAATTTTGTTACAAAGCATATCATTGGACGAAATTATGTTGTCAGACACATTGAAGGTTCGGTTTTTTAAAGGTTCGTAGCTTGAGAGTACGTGGTTCGGTTTTTCGTACCTACCGCTGTACTGTATACATATTTATATACAGAACTGGGTCAGCAATATTAATAACCTACCAATAACAACAAGTCAGTATGTTCCCTGTATATGTTTTTTGATAACTTAATCTCTTAATTCTGTCAGTGCAAATGGACACACATTCTTCTTGAGCTGTCCTGTACAAGGGGTGTCTCAGTAGAGTGATGTGGCTCTCTCACTCTCTCTCTTTTCACCTCATCTGTCTTTGAGTTAGGGTGTGTGGAAAAAATTACCTTTTTTTTACTTATTTAGATCAGTTAACTTTGGAATGAAGAAGAACTCTGCAGTATCACCGTAACATTTCACTTACTTATTGATAAAACACAAGCTATTTTGAAATGGCCTGCCCTTGACCTTGACAAGGAATTGCTTTTCCTTTTCAGTATACTCTATCATCATAACAATAGAAGACAACTCCTAAAGTGACGCAAACTCTAAATTAATATAATTACACAAATTATTACGCCGTAATACGGCAATTACGCAAATTCACAAACCCCCCCCCCCCCCCCCCCCCGGAAACACTGATTACTGAGAGACAAGTAAACAACCGGAAATCACTGTGAAAGCAGAACAAGTGACAATTCTTCCCTCATCATCTTCAGTCTTCAGTCTTCCCCATGGTAAATCTTCGCATCTTCCAGTCTTCACATTTAAGAAACCCCTATCTTCTGTCTTCGCGAAAATGCGGGGGGAGCCCCAAGCATATCACTTACTGTCGATAAGCTTGATGCTGGTATTAAAAGTGAGTAGACTTTGCTTTTCTTGTTTCTTGTTTGTTAAACTTGATCATAGGTTTAAATCGGGAGGTGTGTGCTCAAGTTATCGTTACAGGTGGCTTTCTATCACAAGGTTTTCAAACTTGAGCCAAGCAAAACAAACCTTGCAAACCTATAATTTACCTGCACCCCAAGCGCTCAGACTAAATAAATAATTCTGTGAAATTGTGAGATGATATATTATTGATCCTTGTGTTAGAGGATTGTAGATTTAATAATACAGCACAATATCGATCGAGCAATAACAGAACAGGTTTTTAGTTAAATGCCCACAATGCAACTCCATGTAAAACTTTAAAAATATTGTTACACTGGAACCAATGCGCTACACACCTTAAAGGAGTAGGAGGTGGCTCAGCTAGTAAGAGAGTGTCCTTCTGCATGCAGTGCTGAAGGTCTTGGGTTTGAAATGAATCCAACTGCAGTCTTCTGACTACTGGGACATGTTGGTGTGCTACGACCTGCCTTAAAACTGAGAGCAAATTGGAGCAGACATTGGCGGCCTAGCCCCTAAGGCACCACCTATTTTGCAGCCCATTCGTAAGATTTGAAACAAAATTTTCAACCAACATTTAATTAACTCCCTTTAAGGCCAAACATCACCTATTGAATATCCATTAATTAACTTCAGGGTTGTATTCATTTTGTTATGATCACTGTTGATAAAGCTAGTTATTATTGTTATTTCGTGAAAACTCATTTTTTGTATATTATGGAGGGAATAATGAATGCTTGCCAAACTTATAAAACTATGGGAAACGCAACTGTCTCGCAACCTCTGGCAAAATAAGGAAGTCTGAGCAATTGAAACGCATCGCACCAATGTAAAGCTGTCTTTCCAAATCCTACTCTTGCAATACTATATGTCTATAATGATGATGATCTGCAGCAGGGCTGCACCTATGGCTTGATGCTGATGGGGTGCGAATGGGGTGCAGCAGGAGCCCGGGTGGGATTTTGGAAGGGTGCGATAGCAATGCAAGAGGGGTGCGGGAGGAGTGCGGTGTGGTGCAGCAGCGATGTGGAGGGGCGCTGGAGTTACGCGCATGTCACTCCAGCGCCCCTCCACATCGCTGCTGCACCACACCGCACTCCTCCCGGGAAGGGAAGGATGGGGGAGGACTGTAGAATTATAATTTTTGGTATATCTCAAGAGAATATTTTATATAACTATGGATAGTTAGATAGTTGCATTTTGTTGAATGATCTATTGTCGGGTTTGTAGTTATTTGAATGTAACGGTACGCTTGCTCCGGTGTCTTGTGACCCCAAAGTCACTTTTAGCTTTTGCCTCTAGTTATTGCAAGATCATTGTATCCTGAAGTTGGTAAAAGTCACAGGAATAGATATTGTTATGACATTTTATGTAATCATTGTCAATTGGTTTAATGATTTTGAGCTTTAACTTGATTTATTAATAGAAAATCACTGCTTTCTACACGACACTTCGCCCCTGACACCAAATTTCATTGCATTTGATAGAGTTGACATATATTTTGACACAACATTATTTTTTCCTCCGTCAACTTAATTTACAACAAAATGGTTTGTTCTCTTCAAGACATTTTATTTTGGTTAAATTGCATCAAAATATAAAGAGTTTGTAAGGCATTAAACATCAGTAAAGAGACAAATAAACGACATACTATCACGTTTATGACTGCAAAAAATGGTATCTGAATTCACTGCGATCCAGAGAGGAATAGGGAGAAAAAAAAGATGTAATAGACAAGGTGTTGTTGTCAAACTTCTTAATTTAGTTTTACAGAGCTTTTGATTCTGTTTGAGCTAGTATACGCTCCGTTTTTAGTCGACTTGTCTGCCTGTTTGAAGATGGTCATAGTTGTCAAAGTCAATCTACAGTCACAACACAATTCTACAAAAAATATGGAACATATTTTTGTTTGTGAAAAATATAAACTGTAGAAGCTGAATGGGAGGGGGGAGGCGGTAAAATTTTTCGGTCATTCTGTTTGCCCATTATTGCCCCGTGGTATAGAGGATGAAATCCTGATGTAAACTTCTTGGTAGGATGTACACGAGAATGAATTCATTGTCAGATCAGCTCAGAGCTCATTCAATGAGGCTAGCAAGCGTTATGCAAATCACCACATGATATAGCAATGAGATAGCTTTGAAAGCCAATCATCATTTCAAATGTAATTCCTAAGTTTGTTGCTCCCTATTGTGATACAGATAAATCCTCACTTTACTGGACCACAGTGAATTAAAAATAGAAAAACCTTGCACAAATGCACCAATGTACAAGGCAAGATCAATGAAGTCTCAACCGGAAAAAAAAAACATTTTGCCCCAAAATGTACATTTTGATTTATCTTTTTTGTTATAGGAATTCAGATTTTTGGATTCACTTTTCTTACGGAATATGAGGCAAATTTTCGTTAACCAAATAAGGTGAGCAGATGCGCTTTTTATACAGCGATGCTCAAGGGAGGTCACTCTGAATTATACAACATAACATACATATAAAACAGACAACATAATAATTCAATAAATTCATTAAATTCATTAAATAATTCTTTAAATAAAGGTTTGACTTACTGCAGTCACTGTTCATTTTCAAAATCTCAATATCTCTCCTTGATTAATGTGACATTCCTACTAGGCCACGTTTGGTATGGATTTAAAGATCTCAAGCTGAAAAGTCATTAGGGCATATGAAAAAAAAACAGCCTGTGAACCTAATTGCAGTAAACCTTCTTCAAAGTCTGAAAATTGGGATCATAATGGATCATAGTGATTTATTGCCTCCCCCTGACCACTATGATCCACTATGCTCCTTGCTAAAATAATTGAAAAAAAAATTGCTATTTTCCACAATTTTCTTTTTTTTATTATTTTTAATTGCCCTATGAACACACAGTATTTGATTTACTGGGGTAATACATCCACTTTTCTAATAGGACTGACCCTTTAAGAACTTTCAGTGACTTTTCATTGGCTCTTCGTTCATCCCAACAGCCATTCAGTACCATCACATCGGCCAAGGTTTGACTACCTGCGCATATACGATCTTTTTTAGAGTTATCAAACCTGTCTGAGTTTTCTTTTATATTTTGTGAGGTGGAAATTTTCTATGAATGGTTTGGATCAGTTTGATCCATTTTGCCTGCATTTCAGTCATCCCTCTCCCCACCAATGAGCTGCGGCTCATCAGTGGAAGGGGAGCAACCCAAAAAGCAGACTAAATGGATGAAACTTGGTCAAGGTTAGGATAGAGTCGCTGCAACAAAGGTAATCCCTCTTTCATGATATTAAGGATGCAAGACTGATCCAAGTCCCATGTTCCCCAAGAAGTGGAGTAGATTATTGTCCCTGATGCAATATTTTATACAGTGTTGAATTTAATTTAATTTGAATCAAGGCTTCGAACATATATACCACAGTTGTTAGAGTCAAAATAACATAGCACGTTTAATCGCCTCACAATGAATACATCCTCAGTCAGCATTGGAAGGTCCCATGACTTTTTCGTGACCCCATATGTAGATATGAGTTTACAATGGTAATGGTAATAAATATGAGAATAAATACTCACGGAACAAGAATTGATTAGAATCCAGTTTTGATTATATTGCACATGCTTTAGCCTTTTGTCTTGTAAGATCCCAGTTGTACCAGTTACCCATACTTTGACTCTAAAATATTGCTTGTCATAACTCATAATCGATAATCTTAAAAGCACTGTCTTGGGGCAATTACAAACAACATTTTTGGCATTTCAATTGCCTGTTATGTCATTTTTTGGCTGGATATCTCTTGCATAACACATGAGCAAAGAGTTCAATGAGTGCCTCACTTTTCAGAAAGAAACCAAACTGTCAGAGTCTGAAAAACTTAGATATGCCAGCTTCGCGTACTTTCCTATCATGCTAATGACATGATATGGGGATATGCGGTAGCGCTGTCTCTCATCAAACATCTCATGCAATGATAAAACATATACAATGTAGAACCCGATACTACACACAGAGAAAAATAAGGGAGTTAATCGCAACGATATTTGACCTTTTTTAAGAGTTATTTTGGGAGCGTTAGTGGCTGTTACTTTAAGAGAGTAAGTCGCAACGATAATTGACCTTTTTTAAGAGTTATTTTGGGAGCGTTAGTGGCTGTTATTTTAAGGGTTAAACATGGTTGATTTCAGAGTAAATTTTGCGCTGGCACTGAAGCTAAAGAAGTACCCATTGTTCTGTTTAAGTAGGAGCATGATCCACCCAATAAATGGTTCAATCCGGAGTAATCTGTCGATAGTGTTTTTAAAGGATGATTGTAATTGTATGACCAGCCAGCAGAGTAATTTGAGGTAGTCATCAGCTAGGTTTCAAAACGAGAAATTAACAACTATCAGCATGGTAGGAGACAAATACTACTGCATATTGCACTTTTAGCTGGCCATCTTGCTGCGGGGATGTTCATAAGCACTGAGTGTGATTCATCAGTTTCAGCCAACTGGCTGGCCTCCTAGTGTATGGTATTCTATGATCCAGCTTCATCAAGAATTATTCTCAAATTGTGTCCAACTGGTTACTTTACAAATTTTATTGAGTTAAATCTGATGAATATACCACTGCCTTTGAGTATGCTAACTGGCAGGTTGGTCTATATATTTTTTGTTCTTGTAAGACAATCATTTTTATTTGAAATATTATATAATCAAAGCTGGTTTCTTAGCAAGGGAAACAATTTTCTACTCACTTAAAATTTGTTCAAAAGTATGATAATTATAGGATTAAGAGTGTTTATAATTTTGTTCACTTAACACATTGGCTTTTGTTTACCGAAATCTCATGCCAACTAGATCATAATTGGTGGGGATTACCTTGGGTACACTCAAGAATTTCTCCTTGGTACTTTACCAATGACAGTGACTAGAACTTAAAATCAGTGGTACTACAGGTGACTAGCAAAAATAAAGGCCAGGTTATGCAATCAATGAAATCTTGAAGGGAGTTTCACAACATCATGAGTGCAACACATTATTAAATCAGGCAATAGTTTACTGGTGTGGCTCATTTTTAGCAAAACACAGTATATCACATGGTTAAAAGCAGTCAAACACCATCATTTACATTATCATTTGTTTCACATGTTCAATGCACTAGCAAGGTTGATGATCAACTACTCAATCAATCAAATGTTTATATGACTGCTCTATGTCATTTAGGTTACTCTGATTTTACGCTGTTCCAGCAAATAAGCAATTTTCACTCTTTTTTTACACAGCGATGACTTTACTCTCATTGTAACAGCATTGTGAGCAAAATATGCGCTTATATCAACAGAAGTTTGCACTGCTCTGAGTTCACCGACAATTAAGTTGTTTTTCATCCCATTATTTTTCTCTGTGTAGTCTTGACTTGTGCCAACTGCATCAAACTCTTGACTTCCCACTAATCACGTATGGATAGTGTGAATATTTGGGATATGCAGTAGTGCTGCGGCTGACCTCTTCAACTGGGTACACACTTTTTTCCTACATCAATTTTGAGCAGTCTTATGTCTAAGCTGCTTTTTGTCTTGTTCTCGTTGAGATGTCGTGCTGTCGCTGACCACCTTTTAAAATGATGTGATATAATATCTTGTTAAAATCATACAGATAGTCGCGTTTCCTGCTCACCATATAATCACTTGACATTTCACTTGCCTAACCGATTGTGAATAAAATTGTAATTATGCTGCCGCTCTGCCGCTGACATGATTGCTACAACCGGGTACATTCTCAGTTTTGGATTCAGGACGTTGTTCTACCCTAGATAAACCCTTGTTTAAAACTCGTAACATTTAACTTATTATTAGCGATTTTGAGAAAAATTGCGATATGCTGCCACGCTGCCGATCTTCTGCTGACATGATTGCTACGACTGGGTACACTGGACCAAGTTTGGTCCATTTGCCTGCATTCCGAGCTGTGGCTCCATATCCACTGGTCACGCCGCGGCGTGACAAGTGGATTGGGAGCAATAGGCATGCAGGCAATTGGATAAAACTTGTTCTAGGTTACACCCTATTTCTTTATATTCAGCACGTTGTAATACCCTTGTAACACCTTTTATTTAAACTCTTAATATTTCACTCATTAAAAGCAATTTTTAGAAGAAATGGGGATATGCTGCCACGCTGCCGCTGACATGATCGCTACAACTGCGTACAACCCTAATTTTGGATCTTGTGGATCCTGACAGCTTCTATCATATTATACAAGGTCAGGTTAGGGTTTTACGTCATGTTATACAAAAGTATAGTAAAAAACAACTGAGATCCAATGATGAATTTTAAGTGGGTGATCTTGGCAAAGATAGTGCAGTGACATCTAACATAGATATTTGAAGCTCAAATGGCGTAGATAATTGTATCCTGACGTTGATAAAAGTCACAAGACTAGATATTTTTATGATATTTTATGTAATCAATTTCAATTGGTTTGATTAGCCCTCGAATTTAATTTTGATTGAATAATAAAATATAATAAAAATTGACTGCTTTTTCCATGACACTTCCTGACACCAAATTTCATTGCATTTGATAGAGTTCACATATATTTTGACACAATTTCATTTGAATTCATTTTGTTTGTAATAGGAACTACTATTTTTGGATTCACTTTTCTTACGAAATATGAGGCAAGTTTTCGTTAACCAAATAAGGTTAGCAAATGCAGTTTTACAGCGGTGATCAAGGGAAGTCACTCTAAAAAATAAAACATAACATACATATAATACATACACGATAATCATTCATAGTCATAAAAAATATTCTCATGAAATATACCAATAACTATATTGTATTATTTTTTGTTTACATAACAGTTTTGACACGTATAAAGAATTCAACGAAGTGCTTTATGCACACAAATCAACACCAGTCAAGTTTTACATCCTCTGTTGTGTGCTTTTTCCTGATAGCAATTGGAGTGTGACAGAGTAATGAGTCATGTTACAATCCTTATAACATTTGGGCTCAGATGTTCAAGATTGTCTCCCATTTTACCAGCAATTGAGAATATTTATCTCTACAGTAACAAACCTTCCTGCAGGCCTTCGTGCGCCCCTGTTGCCCTCCCCCCCCCGAGCCCCTGTTGCACCCTCATTGCAACATAATAGTACCAACACAACCCATGCCCCGCCACTTTACAAGTCATAGGTACAGCCCTGCTGCAGATCGTCATCATAGAAATACATCTTGTTATGCAAGGTTTGTCCTGCTTACTTGAGTATCGTTCCATTACTGCATATAGATAAAGAAGGGGCCCAGTATTTGTGGTGATTGATTTAAGGTAAGGCCACACGTTCAATGCAAATTTCTACTTATTCTTGCAAATTTAATTTCGTACTAATGTCCACCTGCCACACATGATTCTCATCTCCCAAAATTGTATGAGCCGATCCTCCTGCGCCAATACGAACCATTGGCCTAACAGTGATATGAAATAGAAAGATTTATACCAAGGAGAGGCTGTTACTCGTTGTTTATACCAACCGCCCAGTGATTCAGCTTCTATGTATGCCTCAACCATCTCCTAATAATTGTTTCAATTTGATACTCATAATTCACTGTATCCCTTCCCCTCTTACTCAAGGTCCAAAATTGAATGAGAAACTCTACATATTGATCATCCACTCCATCTTTTTACCAAAGTTGTGTTTGCATAGATATAACCTTGACTTTTCAATCAAAACAGGCAGCCACTCAGATAGCATTTTGTGAAAATTTATACTATCTGGTTACGTGCATTGTTAACATACAACGTTCCACAAATTGTGGGCATACCAATCCGAACGAAAGTTTACGTGAAATTTACTCCTAATTGTGAGAAAATAACCCCATATGACTTCACTTGTAGACAGATTTTTCTTTTGGTTCTACTAACAAGAAAATTCAGTGACAAGTTTATGACATGGCAGTCTAGAACCCTATATGTTTCAACTCTGGCTTAAGATGTTTGCTATTGAATTGTGTTAAATGCAGATGAGAAGTCCCAAAAGTAAACATCACATATAGCATACGAGGCGTTCTGGTCTATAACGTAAGTGACACTTTCAGGACCTGTATAGGGTAAACTGGCTAGCTCTGTATGCAACTATTGCCATGGGTAGTGGTTGGTCATGTATTGCTATAGAAGAATTTGGAAAGACGCATCGTGATGGTGTGACGTGTTTCAATTCCTTATTTTGCCAGACAGTTATGGTTTCCCATAGTTTTACAAGTTTGGCAAGCATTCATTATTCCCTCCATAATAAACAAAATATGATTTTTCACAAAATAACAATAATAACTAGCTTTATCAACAGAGATCATAACAAAATGAATACAACCCTGAAGTTAATTAATGGATATTCAATAGTTGACATTTGGCCTTGTGATGGGGGATCTTGTGCACTATATAAGCTGGTTTTGCAGGCTCAACACAGTCATCATCTAAATCAGCAGTCGAGCAGATAGAGATATTTCAGCTTCTTCACCATGGCACGATTCATATTGATGGTTATTGCTTGCCTGTTCATGGCCGCTGTTGGTGAGAATACTTTAATAATTTATAGTTATTGTAATATGACGACTACAGTATTAATTATTCATGTGAACTATGTTCTGTTTTATCGATTAAGAATGTTTCAAACTATTTAAAATGTGATTTTGTTAATTAATAATTGTAACTTGATAAATCACAAAGAAGAAATCTCAGACTTCGAGATAACAAAGTCAAGAACTAGTTGAGAATTTAAACAAAATTTGCAAACGTGACATAAAACAATTCATGATCGTTTAAATGCTTATCATATTCTTTTAATTTTTTCAGTTGCTGCTGTCACAAAAGCAGAATGCGAGGAATATGACACTGCGGGTGGTGAACAGTGTGTGCGAAGTAAAGACTGCAACGGCTACGGCGACAATAATAGCTACTGCTGTACAGATTGCAAAGTTAATGTTTGTATGCCTGATTGGATTTGCCACTACGACTAAGAGTAAGTATTTTAAAGTTTCAATATTTTGTTATCTCCATATGTTGCCCATTCAGGACATTACAACTATGAAGATTTGCTCAAACCGATAGTATATACCTAAGGGTCTAATATGTGACTGATTCTAGGGCTACTTGGTTTCAGAATTTCGATAGTCTAGACTCTAGAGTGTCTTAAGAAGGTTGTCTCCAATTGATTAAGTTACGTCGCGTTGTGTCCAATTATTAAGTACGCTGTGTCTAATTATGAACAAAAGGATATTATTTTTTGTTTCTTAATCTTTGTAATTTAATATAATTCTGACTCTCTGGAATAACTGATTACTCCCTCTCTTTTATTTCCATGACTCAGATCTCTTTGTTGATTACAATTTAGAAGGGGGGGGGGGGCGTCGGACAAAGGGGGTGGCAAGAGTCTATCTTGGTCTCTGTCAGCAACAACCCTTTATTAAATTAATGGAAGATGACCTCTTAGGCAAGATGCAAAGAATGTTTTTGACCCAGTAAATCTTAAAGCTTCAGCTGTGTTCAAAGGCAATCACAAAGTTCCCATGCATTGATTGGAACTCAAAATGAAGTGAATCCCTCACCATCTGAAATGGGATGCTTAAAAAAATTCAAAAAGGTCTACTGCAGTCGACAATTGAACCAGTCTTTGATGCTATCCACTGTGCTCGGCCCTAATCCAACGAAGGAACACAAACCAATACACAACTAAATTGAACCAATGCTTTTGTTATGATTCCATAGCTCCTCAAGTCGATGTGAACACAATGAATGGGAACTAAGTGAATGTCAAAGGTTGCTGACGCACGGAAAATTAGACTGAGAACTTCAAAACAACACCAAACAATATGATAGCGACACTGTGACTTAAATTAAATGATTTACACCAGGACTTATGATAGCATCAAAGTAGAGAACTGCTTTTTTAGCTTTTCAGCCAAATTGACTAAAATATATTATTATTTGCGTCTTTTAGGTAGTTGATACATCCGCCATCACCGGAACGGACAAGCTGCGCAAGTACTTCACTACTTCCTTCTGAGCTACGAATATGATGAATTCCTTTGAACACATCATTTTCTATCATAATCTTAGCTACAAAACAATAAAACTTCATCAAAGAACCCACAGTGATTTTATTTATGAGCTCATGAAGTTGTAATGAGTACAAAAATAGTGCTGCCCCGGCAGGGGGCCATCAGATGTGGCGGCACGAGTCTAGGGGGCTCAGGCTAGCTACACAGTCATGATGACAGACCATTTGATTGAAAACCACATCATGAGTAATTGTTGAAGTGCATTTTTTCAGGTTAGTCATTATTGTCAAACATGTGCTGGGGTATGCAGCGGTACGGTCATAACCTGGCCATAATGCCGTGGTCAAAATACCATCAGGACAAAATGCGCAGAGAGCATGATATGCCAATGAAAGAAAATCCAGGAAGATATTACCATATATTGTAATTACTCTGTAAAATATACCAAGGCCCAAATAAAAGTTTGGGAAAACACCAGTTGTTGCAACAGTCAAGAGCCCAGTGGAATCAAAGTCAGGTTGGACATAACACCTTTCGGGACAACAAGCCATATCCAGCGCCATTGCCATAAGTCTAAAGAGTTTAGTCGACATAGGTTTATGACTGTCAGTTTCTAAGTGACAGTAACAATGACAGAAACTGTCATTTTATAGTCTGAGTTTACATCCAAATTGCAATAATACTAACTGTAAGAGACAGAGCACGTATTAGATCCATATTTGTAAGGTCGGATTATCGCCTACCCTGTATACATGTGTATTATATATATATATCACGATGATTTACAGATTAATGAGTATGGTAAGGGATTCTGGTAAATTTTAAATAGTCTTTGTTAAAGCCCCAAATAATATAATGTAGAAACCTACCCAATAGGCCTACCAAGATTATTCACTGGCTATTGTTTTGGAATCGGCCAAGCCATAGATGGACATGTCGGGTTAATAAATTTGACTAATTTTATGTGTCATTTTACGCCCTATCAGGCCTGTCAAAGAGATCAACACTCTTGTATGACAATCAAGTTCATGTAGGGTCTTCATGATGGTACCTGGAGATTTAAAAGTTTCAGGTTACAGATAACTCCACACAATAACAAACCAAAACCTGTCAGCCAATCAAAACAAAAGCACATGGGTCCATTTTTAAGGGTACAATAATAGTGATACATGAGCAGATAACATCACAGAAGCAAAATCCAACATCACCAATAACGCAGACAAGGCCTCAATGTTGGCCTGTATCCCAGGCTACCAGTGTGCACCAACTCAGCTTCTTATTTCTCAGCACAGACTTAGGAAAACCACTAACTGGGCCTTCCACCGTTGGGATTGCAAAAAAAATCATATTATTTATTTGATGCAAATTGGAGTCGGGTCGACCGGCGAGGTATTTCTCTACACGTGGATCTGCCTCAAACTTGGCCGACCATTGTTTAGCGAAAGGAGTTACGCTCACCACATCTGGTGTGGCTAGTTTAGCAAAATCCATACCACACCATAACCATACATCAGCAAGACCAATCTGCAAAATTAAATAATGTTGTTAGGATAATTCTTCTACATGCAGAGAGGCGTGAATCTAAGAAAATTCTTATATGCATTGGAAAAATTGGAGAAAATTTCTGCATTCACTTGCTTTAGTAATATAGGTGAAGCAATCATATCCCTTTTTCACTGTGGGTCAGAGTTTGGAAAACATAATCAAAGGACTAATAACTAGTTTGTGGCGATGTGTAGTGACATATTGTGCATATCAAATAACACATAACACAAAACTTCATAAGTACTTCACATTCGTCCTGATCCATACCTCAGGCCAATATGTAGAAATTGTCAATCAATTGCCACCCGTCTTGAATGTAATAGCAGTTAAAAGGAATTCGGACACAAAATTAATCCGCCCGAAGAATTTTGGCCAATGTACACTACAGTAAGAAAACACATTGACTACGACCCAGGTACTGTATTCTATTTATTTTGATTAGAAGAGATATGTAAAATAGAGCGTAGATATCTTTGTATGACGGTCATCATTTCACTAATATTATGACCGTCGTAGATGCATGTTTTTGACTCCGGGTAGTCCAGCTGGCACAGGCGTGCACACAAATATTTAACCATTTTAGTTGATATTTTACTGGGCTGCCAAAATTTGCCATGATATAGCTTCCCTCCTGCTTAGGTAGACAAACACACATCATGATGGCAATTTGTTACCAAGAAACACTTCGCCCCAGGTATAGATTTAGATTATGACCGTACCGCTGCATACCCCAGCACATGTTTGACAATAATGACTAACCTGAAAAAATGCACTTCAACAATTACTCATGATGTGGTTTTCAATCAAATGGTCTGTCATCATGACTGTGTAGCTAGCCTGAGCCCCCTAGACTCGTGCCACCACATCTGACGGCCCCCTGCCGGAGCAGCACTATTTTTGTACTCATTACAACTTCATGAGCTCATAAATAAAATCACTGTGGGTTCTTTGATGAAGTTTTATTGTTTTGTAGCTAAGATTATGATAGAAAATGATGTGTTCAAAGGAATTCATCATATTCGTAGCTCAGAAGGAAGTAGTGAAGTACTTGCGCAGCTTGTCCGTTCCGGTGATGGCGGATGTATCAACTACCTGAAAGACGCAAATAAAAATATATATATAGAATTTGACTGAAAAGCTAAGAAAGCAGTTCTCTACTTTGATGCTATCATAAGTCCTGGTGTAAATCATTTAAGTTAAGTCACAGTGTCGCTATCATATTGTTTGGTATTGTTTTGAAGTTCTCAGTCTAATTTAACGTGCGTCAGCAACCTTTGACATTCACTAAGTTCCCATTCATTGTGTTCACATCGACATGAGGAGCTATGGAATCATAGCAAAAGCATTGGTTCAATTTAGTTGCGTATTGGTTTGTGTTCCTTCGTTGGATTAGGGCCGAGCACAGTGGATAGCATCTAAGACTGGTTCAATTGTCGACTGCAGTAGACCTTTTTAAATTTTTATTAAGCATCCCATTTCAGATGGTGAGGGATTCACTTCATTTTGAGTTCCAATCAATGCATCGGAACTTAGTGATTGCCTTTGAACACAGTGACACTGAAGCTTTAAGATTTACTGGGTCAAAAACATTCTTTGCATCTTGCCTAAGAGGTCATCTTCCATTAATTTAATAAAGGGTTGTTGCTGACAGAGACCAAGATAGACTCTTGCCACCCCCTTTGTCCGACGCCCCCCCCCCCCCCTTCTAAATTGTAATCAACAAAGAGATCTGAGTCATGGAAATAAAAGAGAGGGAGTCATCAATTATTCCAGAGAGTCAGAATTATATTAAATTACAAAGATTAAGAAACAAAAAATAATATCCTTCTGTTCATAATTAGACACAGCGTACTTAATAATTGGACACAACGCGACGTAACTTAATCAATTGGAGACAACGTTCTTAAGACACTCTAGAGTCTAGACTATCGAAATTCTGAAACCATATAGCCCTAGAATCAGTCACATATTGGACCCTTAGATATATACTATCGGTTTGAGCAAATCTTCATAGTTGTAATGTCCTGAATGGGCAACATATTGAGATAACAAAATATTGAAACTTTAAAATACTTACTCTTAGTCGTAGTGGCAAATCCAATCAGGCATACAAACATTAACTTTGCAATCTGTACAGCAGTAGCTATTATTGTCGCCGTAGCCGTTGCAGTCTTTACTTCGCACACACTGCTCACCACCCGCAGTGTCATATTCCTCGCATTCTGCTTTTGTGACAGCAGCAACTGAAAAAATTCAAAGACTATGATAAGCATTTAAACGATCATGAATTGTTTTATGTCACGTTTGCAAATTTTGTTTAAATTCTCAACTAGTTCTTGACTATGTTATCTCGAAGTCTGAGATTTCTTCTTTGTGTATTATAAATTTACAATTATTTATTAACAAAATCACATTTTAAATAGTTTGAAACATTCTTAGTCGATAAAACAGAACATAGTTCACATGAATAAATACTGTAGTCGTCAAATTACAATAAATATAAATAATTAAAGTATTCTCACCAACAGCGGCCATGAACAGGCAAGCAATAACCATCAATATGAATCGTGCCATGGTGAAGAAGCTGAAATATCTCTATCTGCTCAACTGCTGATTTAGATGATGACTGTGTTGAGCCTGCAAAACCAGCTTATATAGTGCACAAGATCCCCCATCACAAGGCCAAATGTCAACTATTGAATATCCATTAATTAACTTCAGGGTTGTATTCATTTTGTTATGATCTCTGTTGATAAAGCTAGTTATTATTGTTATTTTGTGAAAAATCATATTTTGTTTATTATGGAGGGAATAATGGATGCTTGCCAAACTTGTAAAACTATGGGAAACCATAACTGTCTGGCAAAATAAGGAATTGAAACACGTCACACCATCACGATGCGTCTTTCCAAATTCTTCTATAGCAATACATCACCAACCACTACCCGTGGCAATAGTTGCATACAGAGCAAGCCAGTTTACCCTATACAGGTCCTGAACGTGTCACTTACGTTATAGACCAGAATGCCTCGTATGCTATATGTGATGTTTACTTTTGGGACTTCTCATCTGCATTTAACACAATTCATTAGCAAACATCTTAAGCCAGAGTTGAAACATAGGGTTCTAGACTGCCATGTCATTAACTTGTCACTGAAGTAGGAGTAAGAGGGGAAGGGATACAGTGAATTATGAGTATCAAATTGAAACAATTATAAGGAGATGGTTGAGGCATACATAGAAGCTGAATCACTGGGCGGTAGGTATAAACAACGAGTAACAGCTTCTCCTTGGTATAAATCTTTTTATTTCATATCACTGTTAGGCCTATGGTTCGTATTGGCGCAGGAGGATTGCGCTCATACAATCATGTGTGGCTGGTTGACATTAGTACGAAATTAAATTTGCAAGAATAAGTAGAAATTTGCATGAGAACGCGTGGCCTTACCTTAATCCAATCACCGCAAATACTGGGCCCCTTCTTTATCTAAATGCAGTAATGGAACGATACTCAAGTAAGCAGGACAAACCTTGCATAACAAGATGTATTTCTATGATGACGATCTGCAGCAGGGCTGTACCTATGACTTGTAAAGTGGCGGGGCAAGGGTTGTGTTGGTACTATTATGTTGCAATGAGGGTGCAACAGGGGCTCGGGGGGGAGGGCAACAGGGGCGCACGAAGGCCTGCAGGAAGGTTTGTTACTGTAGAGATAAATATTCTCAATTGCTGGTAAAATGGGAGACAATCTGGAACATGTGAGCCCAAATGTTATAAGGATTGTAACATGACTCATTACTCTGTCACACTCCAATTGCTGTCAGGAAAAAGTACACAACAGAGGATGTAAAACTTGACTGGTGTTGATTTGTGTGCATAAAGCACTTCGTTGAATGCTTTATATGTGTCAAAACTGTTATGTAAACAAAAATTAATACAATATAGTTTTTGGTATATTTCATGAGAATATTCTTTATGACTATGAATGATTATCTTGTATGTATTATATGTATGTTATGTTTTATTTTTTAGAGTGACTTCCCTTGATCACCGCTGTAAAACTGCATTTGCTAACCTCATTTGCTTAACGAAAACTTGCCTCATATTTCGTAAGAAAAGTGAATCCAAAAATAGTAGTTCCTATTACAAACAAAATAAATTAATATGAAATTGTGTCAAAATATATGTGAACTCTATCAAATGCAATGAAATTTGGTGTCAGGGGCGAAGTGTCGCGTAGAAAGCAGTAATTTTTTATTAATAAATCAAGTTAAAGCTCAAAATCATCAAACCAATTGACAATGATTACATAAAATGTCATAAAAATATCTATTCCTGTGACTTTTACCAACGTCAGGATACAATCGTCTTGCAAAAACTAAACTATATTTTTCACAAACAAAAATATGTTCCATATTTTTTGTAGAATGGTGTTGTGACTGTAGATTGACTTTGACAAGTATGACCATCTTCAAACAGGCAGACAAGTCGACTAAAAACGGAGCGTATACTAGCTCAAACAGAATCAAAAGCTCTGTAAAACTAAATTAAGAATTTTGACAACAACACCTTGTCTATTACATCTTTTTTTTCTCCCTATTCCTCTCTGGATCGCAGTGAATTCAGATACCATTTTTTGCAGTCATAAACGTGATAGTATGTCGTTTATTTGTCTCTTTACTGATGTTTAATGCCTTACAAACTCTTTATATTTTGATGCAATTTAACCAAAATAAAATGTCTTGAAGGGAACAAACCATTTTGTTGTAAATTAAGTTGACGGAGGAAAAAATAATGTTGTGTCAAAATATATGTCAACTCTATCAAATGCAATGAAATTTGGTGTCAGGGGCGAAGTGTCGCGTAGAAAGCAGTAATTTTTTATTAATAAATCAAGTTAAAGCTCAAAATCATCAAACCAATTGACAATGATTACATAAAATGTCATAAAAATATCTATTCCTGTGACTTTTACCAACGTCAGGATACAATCGTCTTGCAAAAACTAAACTATATTTTTCACAAACAAAAATATGTTCCATATTTTTTGTAGAATGGTGTTGTGACTGTAGATTGACTTTGACAAGTATGACCATCTTCAAACAGGCAGACAAGTCGACTAAAAACGGAGCGTATACTAGCTCAAACAGAATCAAAAGCTCTGTAAAACTAAATTAAGAATTTTGACAACAACACCTTGTCTATTACATCTTTTTTTTCTCCCTATTCCTCTCTGGATCGCAGTGAATTCAGATACCATTTTTTGCAGTCATAAACGTGATAGTATGTCGTTTATTTGTCTCTTCACTGATGTTTAATGCCTTACAAACTCTTTATTATTTGATGCAATTTAACCAAAATAAAATGTCTTGAAGGGAACAAACCATTTTGTTGTAAATTAAGTTGACGGAGGAAAAAATAATGTCGTGTCAAAATATATGTGAACTCTATCAAATGCAACTCAGTTCAATAAAAGTATTGGCTGAATTTAGTGTTTATCTCCTCCTGACCAAACTTTGAACTTCACTCTAGGGAAGTGTATTTATCATAGGTTAATAAGACCCACATGTAATTATGCATTATACCAATATAAACCCAATGAGCAACAATAATATTAAACAAAATATTATTTCTCAAAGAAATCTACAAAAAACAGCCTTTACTAACAAGGTAATGTATTGCAAACCTACTTCCAATAGTCCGATTTCTTCCGAATTCTTTTTGGTTGTTTAGAATATGGCTGTCCAAAAATGCCGATTTTTGCATCATTGCATACAAGCAAAATGTAACATGTATATCTATTTTTTTAAAGTATGCCTGATGTATGCTAACGATTGCGCAATACGCCAGAGACCTTAGCCTTTGATATACTCTCTTTGTCTAAACAAAGCCCCATCTATAACGAGCGTTCAATTCAATCAATGTACATGGCACAATAATCCTTTGTCCCAAATGCCACAAGTACAATTATAATCCACTACAGTTTGCCTAATACTGTTAATACCAAAGATTATAAATTGTTAATACTACATTTTACAAAATATTCTGATTATAAATTAAATTATTGATGGTGCTGGTTCGAATCAAGTAATTTAGCAGAAAATCTCATCATTCAACATCAAATGTGGAAATGAGTCTTGGGCACAATTGGTCTTGTTTGGTTTCCCATCTTATTTCAATGTTTAATATCTCCACAAGATTTTTTTATTCATGTGTAGTTAAGTTGTAATTTCCATGTATATATAGGTTAGCTCACCTTTGTCAAACAACAGATTGTCGTGGAAAGTGCATGAGTTTTATACTATTCAATTGACATGCTCCACGACCAGTAGCGCCTCCCTGAGCCAAGCATAGCAAGCCAGTGAAACCATGACGTGAATGTTTATTAATATTATTATAATCTCATATGACACATGCCTCCACAATATACTGACTCTGTCGGTCCGAAAAGATCTTCCTTGTACTTTTGTGATGGCTTAATTAGTCAAACGTCAATGCATCTTTAAATTTAGAAATTGTGGCTAAAATAGATTATATTATAGTTGCTTCGATTATTTATTAATGCAGAAAGCGTGCTAAGAAGAATGAAATTGATTTAAGAGTTGGTGGTATACGCTTAGAGTGTCAGTCGCTAAGCACGCATGTATTTGAGGTCATGGGTTTGGTTAGTCCCCGGGGCTTCGCAATAGGCAGGCATGGGTAACTCTTTGATTACAGATTTCTGCAAGAAACTGATCTATGAATACTGAATTGCAATCTATCTATTATGATAAAGGGAAGGTTACCAAAATATGTGTATGTCTTGGTACTGGGGATTCATAAGTTAAAATTGAGATAGGAGCTGGACAATGTTTAACACAGCATAATTTACTATTCTAGCAATTTCAATTGTAAGCAGAGGCTGTACACACAGCATTCTTCTCATATAGGGTTATCATGTGCTGCTTTTCATAATGATGTGTAATTGTGTGGCTAATTAAAATTGTTTTAAAAACAGGCGCTTGAGCTATTGTTTGGTGACAAGATTAAATGGACATAATCTCATAATTGTGTTGGTTTGCGTTGTCGCAACGTCTCTCTGTTTAGTCATACAATCAAATGATTTACTACGTAGTGCTCTCATATTTACAGGTAGGCATACCAGGAGGGATTGCTGGCATTAGGCTTACAAAACAATGACTAATAATTTAGGCTAGCGCAATATAATTTTGAATATAATCATGGGCTAAGACTCCTGTAACTAGTGCTGTCACAATACGATTCATATCCGGACTACCTAATCGATCACACCTCATTATCTCGATTTAATAAGGTGACAGTTGAAGTCGATTGCACAGCGATAAATTCATTGTCACGGTTACTATGGTCGATATATGGTTATTACGATTCCTCTTTTCATTCACACAATACCTTATCACACTTCAATTCACTCGCTAACTAATCTCAAAGATTATAACCATATATCGATACCTAAAATCGAAAATACCGATAAGGAGAAATCGAAAATCGAAATTGGGACAAGGGTTGGTTGAAAGCGAAGGTGTCAAATCGAAAAATCGAAATCGGGAGAATCGATGCCACAATCAGAATTGAGGCAGTCCTATCCGAATACAAAGTCGTGACAGCGCTACCTGTTACTCCTTGCTCTCTGTATGGCATCACAGCCCTCAACACAGTGAACAATAATATCCTCATGACAGGTAGATACCATAGTAAATACCTTTCATACTGTGATTTATTTGGATACCAAACTAACCACATTGACTTCAAACTGTTGATGGCATATGGCCAAGGAGCTATTGGTGACTGCATTTGGGAATATTATAGCTCAAATTAAGCTGCAAAATGAAATCCCTCTCATGCCTTCTCTGGTGTTTACCTATCATAATCGAATAGTAACTAGAAAGTATTTTATATCTTATATAATATGCCTCTATAATATCAATACTACTACTATTAGGGCTTCTTTGAGGGAAGGATTTGGGATTTGAACGTGACACTTATTTTTGCTCAAATCAGAAGCACTGCCCAATCTACTCTTAAACATTTTGCTTGAAGGACAGTAATTTATTTTTGAAACAACCCTGATAAACTTCACTAATTTTTAATTGACATTGTTTCCTCGATTAATCCTTGTTAGAAATGTGATAGTGTCAGGCCTTCTTGTGTATTTCGTAGGATTAAAATATTTTATAATTTTCTGATAAGTATCCCTGGCTCAAACTTTGTTCATATCACTGGTTAAGGTGGGTTGATTCAAGTACCAGTAGATGAATTATGTGACCTCATTTAATCCAACCGCTCAAAAACTATTATCCAGTCCAGCAAACATTAAAAGCAGTAGTATTGAATTGAGATTGGAAATTGTAAATCAAATATCTATCGCTATCTATTCTATTATTATCTTGCGAGTATAAGGGTTTATGGAGAGTTTTTAACGACATTAACACAATTGATTGTTCTGCTTGGTGCTTGGAGTTTGAAATAATACCTGTATACAGGAAGAACTTGTATGCTGATAAAATTTCTAATGTTTGGAGACATTCAATTATTGATCCTAGATTCTTCCTCTGTAAAGAATTCTCCATGTTTAGCCGGATACAAGGACGGGAAATGAAAAATTGGGCAAAGTGAGATAACTTCTAGTTCATAATAAGAACAAAATTGTATGAAAATGAGAAGATAACTCTACAGCAACTTGAAGCCAAAATACTTTTAATGAACCGAGAATGAAATTTGGTGTCAGGGCCAAGTGTCGTGTAGAAAGCAGTAATTTTCTATTAATAAATCAAGTTAAAGCTCAAAATCATCAAACCAATTGACAATGATTACATAAAATGCATAACAATATCTATTCCTGTGACTTTTACCAACGTCCGGATACAATGATCTTACAAAAACTAGAGGCAAAAGCTAAAAGTGACTTTGGGGTCACAAGACACCGGAGCAAGCATACCGTTACATTCAAATAATTGCAAACCCGACAATAGATCATTCAACAAAATGCAACTATCTAACTATCCATAGTTATATAAAATATTCTCTTGAGATATACCAAAAATTATATTGTATAATTTTACGAACATTCCCGCATCCCTTCTACAGTCCTCCCCCATCCTTCCCTTCCCGGGAGGAGTGCTGCTGCACCACACCGCACTCCTTCCGCACCTCTCTTGCATTTTTAAATTTTTATTTTCCTTCCAAAATAGTTCAAGCAAGTTTTAATGTACTAACATATCTTATTAGACAAAATTATAATGATGGGAGATTTCATACTGACTTTTGTGATCTGACTGGGCATGTAGATCACTGATAAACTAGGCTATTATTACCACAAAGGAGATGTCGTAAGGCTAAGTATACATCATGCGTGAGTTTGATTTGCGCAGGTGCAAGAACAATGAGTTTAGACTGGGTTCTGATAGCATATTTGGTCAGGGAGAATCAGATAGCCCCTGCATGAACTGCCAATCAAAAACAGCTACTAATGACAAGAGAGGATAACTCTTAATGACAAATCTACACGCTTTGGGGAGTATGTCACCAGAGCAGGTAGCCAATCAGATGGCTTCGGGATTCCGAGACTCAATATTGCAGAGATCAGCTCATGCCCAGAGCTGAGCATGTGCAGAATGGGGAGATTTTGAGAGCAGTGTAAAACCTCAGACTATTGTGAAAATGAAAATATATGAAATAGCTGTTACAAACAGAGGAAGCAACTCTAACTAAAAAGAGTGTTTGAAACATAATTAAAAGGTGTCGTAACTCCTTGAACAGAATGTCTTACAAATATAGTAAGAACTATCTTACATATATAGTAGGAGCACGATCTTACTCATTCAGTAGCACAAATGTCAGTATGGGCTGCATATATTGATAGACATAAGATGATAGAAATTCAACCATTTAACCTTAGAACAGGAGAACAAAAAGATTGCATATGATCTACCCATAGAAGCCACCGAAGAAAGACCATCTGAAGCAAGTGTCATATCCCCTACATCTCAGACTATTGATCTGTAAAATGCAAACAATAGAAAAGTTATACATGGGAATCACGCTTAAAGAACAAGCTTATTGTGCTAGAAAGTGAAATAGGGATGTGCTTTATTTAAAATCTGGCAAAGATGATCAACATTCTATAATAAATCAATATTGTCAACAATCCTACCAATGGTTATTGTTTGCATCAAATTGCAGCAAAAACTCAAATGTTTGGTCATGTAAAATGCTTGCGACGGAAGTACTGGCAGAAAAGTCCTGATTCACTTCAGACTGTATGGAACGTCTGCTGAAAAGCTATAT
Source organism: Membranipora membranacea (assembly GCA_914767715.1). Taxonomy (NCBI): domain Eukaryota; kingdom Metazoa; phylum Bryozoa; class Gymnolaemata; order Cheilostomatida; family Membraniporidae; genus Membranipora; species Membranipora membranacea. Next base: position 18,424,475 of record OU612071.1, read on the forward strand.
AGTTAAAAACACTCCTCTCGACAATCACCAATTTGCCTACCGAGCTAAAAGATCAACCCAGGATGCAGTATTATGCCTTATTACCACTATAACTTGTTACATAGACCTTCATGCTGCCAACTATGCAAGATGCCTATTTCTCGACTTCTTGTCTGCATTTAACACCATCAGTGTCAGTAATCTCCTCACAGAACTGCAACATCTAGATTCCAGAGTTACAAACTGGGTGTCGAGTTTCCTGACAGGCAGAACACAAAGAACAATAGTAAACAATATTCTCTCAACATCAACCACCACCAACACAGGAACACCCCAGGGTTCTGTCCTCAGTCCTCTATTATTCTCAGTGTATACAAATAGGATTAGGTCAGAACAGAGCAATATAACTATTTTAAAATATGCTGATGACACTTGTATTGTTGGTTGCATCTCTGATAATAATGACTTGTCTAATTATTTTAATGAGATCAATAGAATCTCTGGTCAATGCAAAGAACTTGACTTATTACTTAATCCTTCTAAAACCCAAGAGATGCTTTTCTCCATTAAGAGAGATAGACCTGACAGTCCTACTCTCGAATTAAATGGTGTAAAAATAGATTTTTGTGACAATGTTAAATATTTGGGAGTTCTCTTTGATAACAAATTACGTTTCGAAGATCATGTCAATAATGTTGTATCCAAAGCAAATCAGAGAATGTTTGTCATCAGAACCTTTAATTATCAGAGTACAAAGCCTTTAGCCTGCATGTTATTTAAAAGTTTTATTGTATCCATTCTAATCTACTGCCTACCTATTTTGTTCACTAGTATTTATTCACGAGACAAGAAAGCTCTGAGAAAGTTTTTTAAGCAAGGCGACAGACTAGGTCTTGATATTGGGGACCTAGATTCAGTCATATCAAAACGTACAAAGAACCTGGCCCTGCATATAATACATGATGACGAACATTTCTTAAATAATTTTCTTGAGAAACTCCCCTCAGGCAGATATCGCAGCCTTAAATACAGAACTGCCTGGGGTAAAGACTCATTCCTCAGACACTTGATTTTGATATTGCAAGATATTCTTTTATCCACTAGAAGTCAGACTTTACTTTACACATTTTGTTTATGTTTCATTTTGGTATTCCCTACTTATGTAACAGTATAAACACTCAATCTCGCAGCATACCTAATGTTTGTGACAAAATAAACCAACCAACGGTATACCACACAGGGCCTGAATATAATACCATTGTTCTGAACCTGGTTCACCTTAACTACAATAAGTCTTACCACTCCATAGTCTGAAATCAGGAAACCATCATTGCAGACAAGAGTCATACAGAAGAACTTTGGGCAACTTGGCTTCTCTAAAAAACATAAATATGCATCGCAGCTTTGTAAACATAGTATTATCATTAAACTTTATTATTGAATAAACATTTAAGAATTCAGTTCACACCTCCACAATCAAATCAATGTCAACTTGCCCTTACAATTTACATTAAGTGGGTCATCAAGTTGGAAGTAATTAAAGGGAAAGAAATTGATGGGAGTATGTTTGAACATAAAAAGTTCAACTATCACGGTTACCTCATAATCTTGAATTCACAAAATTAGCGGGGGAGGGCATAATCAGTCATTTGTGTGAAGTCACTGAGGCACACAATCTTCGGTGACAGAAGAAGACATTAAATTGCGTAGTAGCAATGATTGAAACATTAAACCAGGAGTAAGGACTGCAAATCAATGATAACCATGATTAGAAAACTCCAATGCTACCGCATATTTTAACGATGCTCTACCATCACAATAACTTTCCTCAGTGAAGCAGCACGGAAACTTGTCTTCAAATGCAGAAAATCAAACAATAATGTAACATTCTTACCGGTTGTAGTTGTAGGAACCTCCGGGCACTCTTTACAGCCTGGGCACTTTTCTCCATCTGGTCCAATTCTGTCCAGAAGACTGATCAATGAATAATTACAAGGAGGTTGTGGAAAAATTATAAGCGAGCAATACAAAGATGATAATGTGAGTGTGGATGGGGAGTGTGGGAGGGCGCAATCGGTGCTGCATGATTGGAGGGTTTTAGTATATTAGGAGAACTAATTTTGATGCATCGTTTCAACCCAATCCAACCTGTTAGTTTTTTCTTGATAGTATTATAGGCATGCAGTGCGTTTCTTTCAAAAGCGTAGCGGATTCTTTCAAAAGAAAAAAGGGTAAAGTGAATGGATGCATATGTGGTCATAACACAGTCACCGGCCTGTTCTAAGCGCTCTGCCATATAGCAATAGAGCTGAAAATGGGATTGTCGCACAACAAATTTCTGTAAACAAACTTACCCTTGTACCAATACACTGCTGTCACAGGGAGGTGGAGCACATCTCACCACCAGGCAAGGTCCTGGTATGACTACAACAAATTTGAAAACAATAAATCTAAATATTTGTGATATGGGTGTCAGCTTTCAGTGTCAAACGTCTGAATATAATTAAATAGTGCTTAGACAGTACACATGCCTACTAATAAGAACATAACATAAACATAGCCTCAGCACTTCACACAACACCCATCTGGGCTAAGGAACATTGCCACTACCTATCAATAAATCATCTGTAACAGGCTTGACAAATTTTCTTTACTAGAGTGGGCGAATTTGATGACAAGGACTGTCTCGGCTGTCTACAATGTCCTGAAACAACTACAGAACCATCTAGTAAGATACTCATCTATTTGTTTACTTCATAGTGTGTGTAATGCATAAACCCTAGGGGAGTAAATGTTAATACTGGGTTTGTCAAGCCGGTTACATATGATTTACTGATATAAGACATCTCATACATACACTTAATAATATACTATTCTAAAAAACTTTTTATACAACAGAGATCTGATTTTTCCATGTTTTTCGTTCTTGTCAGTATTAACAACGTATTTCGTGACAAATTTTTGTCTATGATAGTAATAAATCCATCCATCCATAATGTTAGATAAATAAGTATGTGGATCCTGACAGCTCCTATCATATTATACAAGGTCAGGTTAGGGTTTTACGTCCTGTTATACAAAAGTATAGTAAAAAACAACTGAGATCCAGTGATGAATTTTAAGTGGGTGATCTTGGCAAAGATAGTGCAGTGACATCTAACATAGATATTTGAAGCTCAAATGGCGTAGATCATTGTATCCTGACGTTGATAAAAGTCACAAGAATAGATATTTTTATGACATTTTATGTAATCAATTTCAATTGGTTTGAATAGCCCTCGAATTTAAATTTGATTTAATAATAAAATATAATAAAGATTGACTGCTTTTTCCATGACACTTCCTGACACCAAATTTCATTGCATTTGATAAAGTTCACATATATTTTGGACAGAATTTCATTTTATTTTATTTTGTTTGTAATAGGAATTACTATTTTTGGACTCACTTTTCTAACGAAACATGAGGCAAGGTTTCGTTAACCAAATAAGGTTAGCAAATGAAGTTTTACACCGGTGATCAAGGGAAGTCACTCTGAAAAATATAACATAACATACATATAATACATACAAGATAATCATTCATAGTCATAAAGAATATTTTCATGAAATATACCAATAACTATATTGTATTATTTTTTGTTTACATAACAGTTTTGACACATATAAAGCATCCAACAAAGTACTTTATTTTATGCACACAAATAAACACCAGTCAAGTTTTACATCCTCTGTTGTGTACTTTTTCCTGATAGCAATTGGAGTGTGACAGAGTAATGAGTCATGTTACAATCCTTATAACAAATGGGCTCACATGTTCCAGATTGTCTCCCATTTTACCAGCAATTGAGAATATTTATCTCTACAGTAACAAACCTTCCTGCAGGCCTTCGTGCGCCCCTGTTGCCCTCCCCCCCCCGAGCCCCTGTTGCACCCTCATTGCAACATAATAGTACCAACACAACCCTTGCCCCGCCACTTAACAAGTCATAGGTACAGCCCTGCTGCAGATCGTCATCATAGAAATACATCTTGTTATGCAAGGTTTGTCCTGCTTACTTGAGTATCGTTCCATTACTGCATTTAGATAAAGAAGGGGCCCAGTATTTGCGGTGATTGGATTAAGGTAAGGCCACGCGTTTTCATGCAAATTTCTACTTATTTTTGCAAATTTAATTTCGTACTAATTTCAACCTGCCACACATGATTCTCATCTCCCAAAATTGTATGAGCGCAATCCTCCTGCGCCAATACAAACCATAGGCCTAACAGTGATATGAAATAAAAAGATTTATACCAAGGAGAAGCTGTTACTCGTTGTTTATACCTACCGCCCAGTGATTCAGCTTCTATGTATGCCTCAACCATCTCCTTATAATTGTTTCAATTTGATACTCATAATTCACTGTATCCCTTCCCCTCTTACTCCTACTTCAGTGACAAGTTTATGACATGGCAGTCGAGAACCCTATGTTTCAACTCTGGCTTAAGATGTTTGTTATTGAATTGTGTTAAATGCAGATGAGAAGTCCCAAAAGTAAACATCACATATAGCATACGAGGCATTCTGATCTATAACGTAAGTGACACTTTCAGGACCTGTATTGGGTAAACTGGCTTGCTGTGTATGCAACTATTGCCATGGGTTGTGGTTGGTGATGTATTGCTATAGAAGAATTTGGAAAGACGCATCGTGATGGTGTGACGTGTTTCAATTCCTTATTTTGCCAGACAGTTATGGTTTCCCATAGTTTTACAAGTTTGGCAAGCATTCATTATTCCCTCCATAATAAACAAAATATGATTTTTCACAAAATAACAATAATAACTAGCTTTATCAACAGAGATCATAACAAAATGAATACAACCCTGAAGTTAATTAATGGATATTCAATAGTTGACATTTGGCCTTGTGATGGGGGATCTTGTGCACTATATAAGCTGGTATTGCAGGCTCAACACAGTCATCATCTAAATCAGCAGTCGAGCAGATAGAGATATTTCAGCTTCTTCACCATGGCACGATTCATATTGATGGTTATTGCTTGCCTGTTCATGGCCGCTGTTGGTGAGAATACTTTAATTATTTATAGTTATTGTAATATGACGACTACAGTATTTATTCATGTGAACTATGTTCTGTTTTATCGATTAAGAATGTTTCAAACTATTTAAAATGTGATTTTCTTAATAAATAATTGTAAATTGATAATACACAAAGAAGAAATCTCAGACTTCGAGATAACAAAGTCAAGAACTAGTTGAGAATATAAACAAAATTTGCAAACGTGACATAAAACAATTCATGATCGTTTAAATGCTTATCATATTCTTTTAATTTTTTCAGTTGCTGCTGTCACAAAAGCAGAATGCGAGGAATATGACACTGCGGGTGGTGAACAGTGTGTGCGAAGTAAAGACTGCAACGGCTACGGCGACAATAATAGCTACTGCTGTACAGATTGCAAAGTTAATGTTTGTATGCCTGATTGGATTTGTCACTACGACTAAGAGTAAGTATTTTAAAGTTTCAATATTTTGTTATCTCCATATGTTGCCCATTCAGGACATTACAACTATGAAGATTTGCTCAAACCGATAGTATATACCTAAGGGTCCAATATGTGACTGATTCTAGGGCTATATGGTTTCAGAATTTCGATAGTCTAGACTCTAGAGTGTCTTAAGAACGTTGTCTCCAATTGATTAAGTTACGTCGCGTTGTGTCCAATTATAAAGTACGCTGTGTCTAATTATGAACAAAAGGATATTATTTTTTGTTTCTTAATCTTTGTAATTTAATATAATTCTGACTCTCTGGAATAACTGATGACTCCCTCTCTTTCATTTCCATGACTCAGATCTCTTTGTTGATTACAATTTAGAAGGGGGGGGCGTCGGACAAAGGGGGTGGCAAGAGTCTATCTTGGTCTCTGTCAGCAACAACCCTTTATTAAATTAATGGAAGATGACCTCTTAGGCAAGATGCAAAGAATGTTTTTGACCCAGTAAATCTTAAAGCTTCAGCTGTGTTCAAAGGCAATCACAAAGTTCCCATGCATTGATTGGAACCCAAAATGAAGTGAATCCCTCACCATCTGAAATGGGATGCTTAAAAAAAATTCAAAAAGGTCTACTGCAGTCGACAATTGAACCAGTCTTTGATGCTATCCACTGTGCTCGGCTCTAATCCAACAAAGGAACACAAACCAATACGCAACTAAATTGAACCAATGCTTTTGCTATGATTCCATAGCTCCTCAAGTCGATGTGAACACAATGAATGGGAACTTAGTGAATGTCAAAGGTTGCTGACGCACGTTAAATTAGACTGAGAACTTCAAAACAATACCAAACAATATGATAGCGACACTGTGACATAACTTAAATGATTTACACCAGGACTTATGATAGCATCAAAGTAGAGAGCTGCTTTCTTAGCTTTTCAGTCAAATTCATTAAAATATATTTTCATTTGCGTCTTTTAGGTAGTTGATACATCCGCCATCACCAGAACGGACAAGCTGCGCAAGTACTTCACTATTTCCTTCTGAGCTACGAATATGATGAATTCCTTTGAACACATCATTTTCTATCATAATCTTAGCTACAAAACAATAAACTTCATCAAAGAACCCACAGTGATTTTATTTATGAGCTCATGAAGTTGTAATGAGTACAAAAATAGTGCTGCCCCGGCAGGGGGCCGTCAGATGTGGTGGCACGAGTCTAGGGGGCTCAGGCTAGCTACACAGTCATGATGACAGACCATTTGATTGAAAACCACATCATGAGTAATTGTTGAAGTGCATTTTTTCAGGTTAGTCATCATTGTCAAACATGTGCTGGGGTATGCAGCGGTACGGTCATAATCTAAATCTATACCTGGGGCGAAGTGTTTCTTGGTAACAAATTGCCATCATGATGTGTGTTTGTCTACCTAAGCAGGAGGGAAGCTATATCATGGCAAATTTTGGCAGCCCAGTAAAATATCAACTAAAATGGTTAAATATTTGTGTGCACGCCTGTGCCAGCTGGACTACCCGGAGTCAAAAACATGCATCTACGACGGTCATAATATTAGTGAAATGATGACCGTCATACAAAGATATCTACGCTTGGATGGTGTTCAAGTCTGTCCCAGAGCCAGAAAACAAAGACGAAGTCTTGGAAAAAGCCAAACAGAGATGGGTCACCGCCCTTAACTTGGCTGAGAAGCTATCAAAAAGTTGCGGATCTAAGAAAGTTCTTTTCGGACACGAGGTAAGACAACTTTTACATATCTCTTCTAATCAAAATAAATAGAATACAGTACCTGGGTCATAGTCAATGTGTTTTCGTACTGTAGTGTACATTGGCAAAAATTCTTCGGGCGGATTTATTTTGTGTCCGAATTCTTTTTAACTGCTATTACATATAAGACGGGTGGCAATTGGTTGACAATTTCTACATATTGGCCTGAGGTATGGATCAGGACAAATGTGAAGTACTTATGAAGTTTTGTGTTATGTGTTATTTGGCCTATTTACTCAGGGCAAGTTCTACGGTAACAAATGCTCATATCAAATATAATGGTGCACAGTGCAAAAGGGATATGATTGCTTCACCTATATTACTAAAGCAAGTGAATGCAGAAATTTTCTCCAATTTTTCCAATGCATATAAGAATTTTCTTAGATTCACGCCTCTCTGCATGTAGAAGAATTATCCTAACAACATTATTTAATTTTGCAGATCGGTCTTGCTGATGTATGGTTATGGTGTGGTATGGATTTTGCTAAACTAGCCACACCAGATGTGATGAGCGTAACTCCTTTCGCTAAACAATGGTCGGCCAAGTTTGAGGCAGATTCACGTCTAGAGAAATACCTCGCCGGTCGACCCGACCCCAATTTATAAATTTGTGGGAGTTGTCTTGCATCTGATTATTTTTAGATCTGTCAAACAGCAGTCAGTATTTCTCTCAATATATGAGTTATCATCCATTACATGCACTTTCTGTGATAAAGAGACCAAGTTATGTTTTTAGGTACCCTAGCTAACTAAACATTGTGTTTACTAAATTGTTTTTTATTTTTTGATGTTGTTCTAGTAACGTGTTTGCAGTTTGTCTCGGCCAAGGACTTAGATTTATTAAGCCTATCAATACATCATAGCAAGCATTTCACTTACTGTCGATAAGTTTGATGTTGGTATTAAAAGTGAGTAGACTTTGCTTTTCTTGTTCCTTGTTTGTTAAACTTGATCATAGGTTTACATCGGGAGGTGTGTGCTCAAGTTATTGTTACAGGTGGTTTCTATCACTAGGTTTTCAAACTTGAGCCAAGCAAACATACTGACTCTCGTGATCTGACTGGGCATGTAGATCACTGATAAACTAGGCTATCATTACCACAAAGAAGGTGTCGTAAGGCTAAGTATGCATCATGCGTGACTTGAATTTGCGCATGTGCAAGAACAATGAGTTTAGTTTGGGTTCTGATCGCAACTTTGGAAAGGGGAAATGGGATATCCCCTGCATAAGCTGTCAATCAAAATCAGCTAATAATGACAAGAGAGGATAACTATCAATAACAAATCCGCACGCTTTGGGGAGCATGTCACCAGAGCAGGTAGCCAATTTGATGGCTTCGGAATTCCGAGACTCAATTTTGCAGAGATCAGCTCATGCCCAGAGCTGAGCATGCACAGAATGCCAAGCAAAACAAACCTTGCAAAGCTATAATTTACCTGCACCCCAAGCGCTCAGACTAAATAAATAATTCTTTGAAGTTGTGAGGTGATATATTATTGATCCTTGTGTTAGAGGATTGTAGATTTAATAATACAGCACTGTATCAATCTAGTAATAACAGAACAGGTTTTGAGTTAAATGCCCACTATGCAACTCCCAGTAAAACTTTAAAATTATCTTTACCCTGGAACTAATGAGTTACACACCTTTAAGGACTAGGAGGTGGCTCAGTTAGTTAGAGCGCGTCCCTCAGCATGCAAAGTGTTGAGAGGCGTGGGTTTGAATTGAATCCCACTGCAGCCTACTGACTACTGGGCCATGTTTGTGTGCTACGACCTGCCTACAAACTGAGAGGAAATTGCCGCAGACATTGGCGGCCTTGCCCCTATGGCACCCACTATATGTTGCTGCCCATTCTTAAGAATTTAAATAACGTTTTTAACCAACATTTAATGAACTTCCTATAAGGTTACTTTAGCCTCTAGACACAATACTCCCGCCAACGATCTGAAAATTATAATTCATTTGCATCAAATAAATAATATGATTTCTTTTGCAATCCCAACGGTGGAAGGCCCAGTTAGTGGTTTTCCTAAGTCTGTGCTGAGAAATAAGAAGCTGAATTGGTGCACACTGGTAGCCTGGGATACAGGCCAACAATGAGGCCTTGTCCGCGTTATTGGTGATGTTGGATTTTGCTTCTGTGGTGTTACCTGCTCATGTATCACCAGTGGTACTTTTGTAAGGGATAATGAAGTGGAGCTCTTACTTATTTATAATTTTTAATTCATAAATCCTCTCAGCCGGCAAGGTTTAGCCAGCAACCTTCTGTAGAGGTTGCCAATGGGCAGCTTTATTGTTAGCCAATATCCTCTGACATCACCTGTCTTTGATAGGTATGCCAGAGGGAGCCAGATATCCCCATTTCCCTGCAACAGATATAATTGGTTGTAGATGCTTCTGTTTTTATACTCTATTTTCTTGCCATTGGCGGTTGCAGAAATAACTTTTCTGGACTGACAACACATAGCCAACACTCAAATATTAGTGTATTTACCATCTATTAGCATGGCTCCAGCATGAGAACAGTTTACTCCCCATTGTTTTCGACAGGGCTCTCAACCACTCAGGTTTAGCCCGAGTTACTCAGATTTTTGGGTTCAACTCAGGCTACTCAGGGGATTTTAGAATGTAAGCTAAAAACTCAGATTTCGCTCGTTGGCAGAGATGAATAATATATAAACAATGCTAAATGTTGCCTTACAATAATTTATGCCATATTATTAATGAATGATCCAGTATTAGATTCTAGTTGTGATAAGCTATGTAAATAATACTGCACTGGCTATACTAATAATGCCTCTCATTGAACTCACTGTAATAATACTCTCACTGCACTGACTATTCAATTCATTTCCCAAGAGATTATTATGGTTAAATAGAAATTGGAATTTTAGAAATGTTAAAAAAGTGATTTTGCAGGTGAACCGGATAAATCCAGGCAATGATTTCAAAAGCATCACATTACATTAATTATGCCTTTCTACCCTGGCGCCTTTAAATCAATATTTTTACAAACATCATATTTTAACATCATGGGGATTCATTTTCACCTGTGGCAACGGCCTTGGTTAGTCCATAATTATGAACTGGTTCATCTGGATCAAATCTAAAATTATTTACGATTTTATATTTACAAGAAATGCTCTAGGTTTTTATTGATTTACTTGCTATCACAAACATGAAATGTTGCGAGAAAAGGATGCATATACTTTGTCAATAAAGGAACTTGCTACTAGAGTATGGAACTTGCATTTGAGGGCATCGCTCTAGAAAATTGTGTATGATGTGATCAAGGAGTTGTCTTTAACAATTAAATTAAAAACTTTCCTTAGTAATTTCTTGTCTATGGTACATATGCTCGTGTGCAAAACAGGCAGACAATAAATACATAAAGAGGGAAACTACACAACTTTTGAACATCATGAAAGCTAATGGCTTTGAACTTAGATGCAACATTTTTTAAACAACATACATTCTTTGACTTGCTTTGCCAGCTATTCTTTGCACATAATCTTCAAATCTCAGGTGTTTCACCCGACAATATTTCGGTGCAATCTCAGGCGTACCCTCAGCTGTTTATGCTCAGGGCGTTTTACACCTTTAAAATACCACTATGCGACATGCTAATATCAAAACTCAGGTTTCGAATCCTCCCAGGCTGAGAGCCCTGCTTATCCAGGGAATAAAAAAAATTGAAGTGGAGCTCAGCTCCACTTCAAGAAGAGTGTTTATAACCAAGTGGAGCTGAGCTCCACTTACTCACTGTACAAAAGTACCACTGGGCCCAGATGATATTATATGATTTCAGCAAGGCCTTTGACCTTATGAATCACATTCTTCTTCTACAAAAGTTGAGACAGTTTGAGCTCCCAAACGCCCTTGTGGCTTTAGTCGCGAGTTATCTAGAAAACAGAAAACAACAAGTAGTGATTCATCAGCGCCAAGTGAAATCTCACACTGCATCTTCCAACATAGGCGTTCCACAAGGGACCTTGTGTGGACCTACTCTATGGTTGGCGTTTGTTGATTCGCTTCAATTCTCCACTGCCAGCACTGTGAAATACGCTGATGACACAACCAACTACCTGTCTCTCCAGAAAGCTGATCTTCAAATAATAAGCAATACTTACAACGCTGTCAAGTTTGAACCTCCACCCGTCAGTCAGCAGCTTATCGCTGAATGTACTAAATGGGCACACGACAACAAAATGCTACTGAATGCTACAAAAACTAAGACATTGAACCTTTATCTTAAGAAACAGATGATAATGTCGAAAACTCTCACAATGAATCAATCACACAACGTAGACAACATAGCTTCTACCAAACTACTCGGTCTTACCATCGACCAACATCTACGATTCAATGAGCATGTGGCTAACATCACTAAGTCAGCGAACAAAAGATGTCACGGTCTGCTCGTATTAAAACAGTCCGGAGTAAACCAACAAAGCCTAGTACTAATGTACAAAACCCAAGTAGTCGCAGCTATCACCCACGCTGCAGGTGCTTGGTACCCTTACACCACCGAATGTCTGAGGAATGATATTGAGAGATGTCAGCGGCTTGCTATGAGGATTATTTTCTCTGACCTCGAACACTACGATGATCGACTTGCAGCTGCGAATTTGCTACCACTAAATGATTTACTAAACGACATATGCCACAAATACGTACATCGTATTTTATCTGACGATAACCATCCCCTACACAATCGACTTCCGCTCAATAAAACCAGACTCAGACGCTCAACCCGTAACTCTGAGGGCACCATTTGTATGCCTAAATGTCGAACTGAGAAGAGAAAATGTGGAATTTTTGCCAATCCAGAATTTTATGCCATTTGAAATGATTTATTTTATTTTTGTTCATATATTTTTAGAGGGGCTTTTTGAAAGCACACTACTTTTATTATGTAAGCATTCTCGGATGAGAAGTCATAAATTAAACAAACAAACAAAACAAACAACCTCATAATCTTGAATTCACAAAACTAGCGGGGGGGGGGGGGGGACATAATCAGTCATTTGTGTGAAGTCACTGAGGCACACAATCCTCGGTGACAGAAGAAGACATTAAACTGCGTAGTAGCAATGATTGAAACATTAAACCAGGAGTAAGGACTGCAAATCAATGATAACCATGATTAGAAAACTCCAATGCTACCGCATATTTTAACGATGCTCTACATCACAATAACTTTCCTCAGTGAAGCAGCACGGAATCTTGTCTTCAAATGGAGAAAATCAAACAATAATCTAACATTCTTACCGGTTGTAGTTGTAGGAACCTCCGGGCACTCTTTACAGCCTGGGCACTTTTCTCCATCTGGTCCAATTCTGTCCAGAAGTCTGATCAATGAATAATTACAAGGAGGTTGTGGAAAAAATATAAACGAGCGATACAAAGATGATAATGTGAGTGTGGATGGGGAGTGTGGGAGGGCGCAATCGGTGCTGCATGATTGGAGGGTTTTAGTACCTTAGGAGAACTATTTTTGATGTATCGTTTCAACCCAATCCAACCTGTTAGTTTTTTCTTGATAGTATTATAGGCATGCAGTGCGTTTCTTTCAAAAGCGTAGCAGATTCTTTCAAAAGAAAAAAGGGTAAAGTGAATGGATGCATATGTGGTCATAACACAGTCATCGGCCTGTTCTTAGCGCTCTGCCATATAGCAATAGAGCTGAAAATGGGATTGTCGCACAACAAATTCCTGTAAACAAACTTACCCTTGTACCGATACACTGCTGTCACAGGGAGGTGCAGCACATCTCACCACCGGGCAAGGTCCTGGTATGACTACAACAAATTTGAAAACAATAAATCTTAATATTTGTGATATGGGTGTCAGCTTTCAGTGTCAAACGTCTGAATATAATTAAATAGTGCTTACACAGTACACATGCCTACTAATAAGAACATAACATAAACATAGCCTCAGCACTTCACACAACACCCATCTGAGCTAAGGAACATTGCCACTACCTATCAATAAATCATCTGTAACAGGCTTGACAAATTTTCTTTACTAGAGTGGGCGAATTTGATGACAAGGACTGTCTTGGCTGTCTACAATGTCCTGAAACTACTACAGAACCATCTAGTAAGTTACTCATCTAGTTGTTTAGTGCAGAGTGTGTGTAATGCATAAACCCTAGGGGAGTAAATGTTAATACTGGGTTTGTCAAGCCTGTTACATATGATTTACTGATAATGTTAGATAAATTAGTATGTGGATCCTGACAGCTCCTATCATATTATACAAGGTCAGGTTAGGGTTTTACGTCCTGTTATACAAAAGTATAGTAAAAAACAACTGAGATCCAGTGATGAATTTTAAGTGGGTGATCTTGGCAAAGATAGTGCAGTGACATCTAACATAGATATTTGAAGCTCAAATGGCGTAGATCATTGTATCCTGACGTTGATAAAAGTCACAAGAATAGATATTTTTATGACATTTTATGTAATCAATTTCAATTGGTTTGAATAGCCCTCGAATTTAAATTTGATTTAATAATAAAATATAATAAAAATTGACTGCTTTTTCCATGACACTTCCTGACACCAAATTTCATTGCATTTGATAAAGTTCACATATATTTTGGACAGAATTTCATTTTATTTTATTTTGTTTGTAATAGGAATTACTATTTTTGGACTCACTTTTCTAACGAAACATGAGGCAAGGTTTCGTTAACCAAATAAGGTTAGCAAATGCCGTTTTACACCGGTGATCAAGGCAAGTCACTCTGAAAAATATAACATAACATACATATTATAATACATACAAGATAATCATTCATAGTCATAAAGAATATTCTCATGAAATATACCAATAACTATATTGTATTATTTTTTGTTTACATAACAGTTTTGACACATATAAAGCATTCAACAAAGTACTTTATGCACACAAATAAACACCAGTCAAGTTTTACATCCTCTGTTGTGTACTTATTTCCTGATAGCAATTGGAGTGTGACAGAGTAATGAGTCATGTTACAATCCTTATAACAAATCGGCTCACATGTTCCAGATTGTCTCCCATTTTACCAGCAATTGAGAATATTTGTCTCTACCGTAACAAACCTTCCTGCAGGCCTTCGTGCGCCCCTGTTGCCCTCCCCCCCCCCCCGAGCCCCTGTTGCACCCTCATTGCAACATAATAGTACCAACACAACCCTTGCCCCGCCACTTTACAAGTCAGGTACAGCCCTGCTGCAGATCGTCATCATAGAAATACATCTTGTTATGCAAGGTGTGTCCTGCTTACTTGAGTATCGTTCCATTACTGCATTTAGATAAAGAAGGGGCCCAGTATTTGCGGTGATTGGATTAAGGTAAGGCCACGCGTTTTCATGCAAATTTCTACTTATTTTTGCAAATTTAATTTCGTACTTATGTCAACCTGCCACACATGATTCTCATCTCCCAAAATTGTATGAGCGCAATCCTCCTGCGCCAATACGAACCATAGGCCTAACAGTGATATGAAATAAAAAGATTTATACCAAGGAGAAGCTGTTACTCGTTGTTTATACCTACCGCCCAGTGATTCAGCTTCTATGTATGCCTCAACCATCTCCTTATAATTGTTTCAATTTGATACTCATAATTCACTGTATCCCTTCCCCTCTTACTCCTACTTCAGTGACAAGTTTATGACATGGCAGTCGAGAACCCTATGTTTCAACTCTGGCTTAAGATGTTTGTTATTGAATTGTGTTAAATGCAGATGAGAAGTCCCAAAAGTAAACATCACATATAGCATACGAGGCATTCTGGTCTATAACGTAAGTGACACTTTCAGGACCTGTATTGGGTAAACTGGCTTGCTGTGTATGCAACTATTGCCATGGGTTGTGGTTGGTGATGTATTGCTATAGAAGAATTTGGAAAGACGCATCGTGGTGGTGTGACGTGTTTCAATTCCTTATTTTGCCAGACAGTTATGGTTTCCCATAGTTTTACAAGTTTGGCAAGCATTCATTATTCCCTCCATAATAAACAAAATATGATTTTTCACAAAATAACAATAATAACTAGCTTTATCAACAGAGATCATAACAAAATGAATACAACCCTGAAGTTAATTAATGGATATTCAATAGTTGACATTTGGCCTTGTGATGGGGGATCTTGTGCACTATATAAGCTGGTTTTGCAGGCTCAACACAGTCATCATCTAAATCAGCAGTCGAGCAGATAGAGATATTTCAGCTTCTTCACAATGGCACGATTCATATTGATGGTTATTGCTTGCCTGTTCATGGCCGCTGTTGGTGAGAATACTTTAATTAATTATAGATATTGTAATATGACGACTACAGTATTTATTCATGTGAACTATGCTCTGTTTTATCGATTAAGAATGTTTCAAACTATTTAAAATGTGATTTTCTTAATAAATAATTGTAAATTGATAATACACAAAGAAGAAATCTCAGACTTCGAGATAACAAAGTCAAGAACTAGTTGAGAATATAAACAAAATTTGCAAACGTGACATAAAACAATTCATGATCGTTTAAATGCTTATCATATTCTTTTAATTTTTTCAGTTGCTGCTGTCACAAAAGCAGAATGCGAGGAATATGACACTGCGGGTGGTGAACAGTGTGTGCGAAGTAAAGACTGCAACGGCTACGGCGACAATAATAGCTACTGCTGTACAGATTGCAAAGTTAATGTTTGTATGCCTGATTGGATTTGCCACTACGACTAAGAGTAAGTATTTTAAAGTTTCAATATTTTGTTATCTCCATATTATGTTGCCCATTCAGGACATTACAACTATGAAGATTTGCTCAAACCGATAGTATATACCTAAGGGTCTAATATGTGACTGATTCTAGGGCTATATGGTTTCAGAATTTCGATAGTCTAGACTCTAGAGTGTCTTAAGAAAGTTGTCTCCAATTGATTAAGTTACGTCGCGTTGTGTCCAATTATTAAGTACGCTGTGTCTAATTATGAACAAAAGGATATTATTTTTTGTTTCTTAATCTTTGTAATTTAATATAATTCTGACTCTCTGGAATAACTGATGACTCCCTCTCTTTCATTTCCATGACTCAGATCTCTTTGTTGATTACAATTTAGAAGGGGGGGGGCGTCGGACAAAGGGGGTGGCAAGAGTCTATCTTGGTCTCTGTCAGCAACAACCCTTTATTAAATTAATGGAAGATGACCTTTTAGGCAAGATGCAAAGAATGTTTTTGACCCAGTAAATCTTAAAGCTTCAGCTGTGTTCAAAGGCAATCACAAAGTTCCCATGCATTGATTGGAACTCAAAATGAAGTGAATCCCTCATCATCTGAAATGGGATGCTTAAAAAAATTTCAAAAAGGTCTACTGCAGTCGACAATTGAACCAGTCTTTGATGCTATCCACTGTGCTCGGCCCTAATCCAACGAAGGAACACAAACCAATACGCAACTAAATTGAACCAATGCTTTTGCTATGATTCCATAGCTCCTCAAGTCGATGTGAACACAATGAATGGGAACTTAGTGAATGTCAAAGGTTGCTGACGCACGTTAAATTAGACTGAGAACTTCAAAACAATACCAAACAATATGATAGCGACACTGTGACATAACTTAAATGATTTACACCAGGACTTATGATAGCATCAAAGTAGAGAACTGCTTTCTTAGCTTTTCCGTCATATTCACTAAAATATATTTTTATTTGCGTCTTTTAGGTAGTTGATACATCCGCCATCACCAGAACGGACAAGCTGCGCAAGTACTTCACTATTTCCTTCTGAGCTACGAATATGATGAATTCCTTTGAACACATCATTTTCTATCATAATCTTAGCTACAAAACAATAAACTTCATCAAAGAACCCACAGTGATTTTATTTATGAGCTCATGAAGTTGTAATGAGTACAAAAATAGTGCTGCCCCGGCAGGGGGCCGTCAGATGTGGCGGCACGAGTCTAGGGGGCTCAGGCTAGCTACACAGTCATGATGACAGACCATTTGATTGAAAACCACATCATGAGTAATTGTCGAAATGCATTTTTTCAGGTTAGTCATCATTGTCAAACATGTGCTGGGGTATGCAGCGGTACGGTCATAATCTAAATCTATACCTGGGGCGAAGTGTTTCTTGGTAACAAATTGCCATCATGATGTGTGTTTGTCTACCTAAGCAGGAGGGAAGCTATATCATGGCAAATTTTGGCAGCCCAGTAAAATATCAACTAAAATGGTTAAATATTTGTGTGCACGCCTGTGCCAGCTGGACTACCCGGAGTCAAAATCATGCATCTACGACGGTCATAATATTAGTGAAATGATGACCGTCATACAAAGATATCTACGCTTGGATGGTGTTCAAGTCTGTCCCAGAGCCAGAAAACAAAGACGAAGTCTTGGAAAAAGCCAAACAGAGATGGGTCTCCGCCCTTAACTTGGCTGAGAAGCTATCAAAAAGTTGCGGATCTAAGAAAGTTCTTTTCGGACACGAGGTAAGACAACTTTTACATATCTCTTCTAATCAAAATAAATAGAATACAGTACCTGGGTCATAGTCAATGTGTTTTCGTACTGTAGTGTACATTGGCAAAAATTCTTCGGGCGGATTTATTTTGTGTCCGAATTCTTTTTAACTGCTATTACATATAAGACGGGTGGCAATTGGTTGACAATTTCTACATATTGGCCTGAGGTATGGATCAGGACAAATGTGAAGTACTTATGAAGTTTTGTGTTATGTGTTATTTGGCCTATTTACTCAGGGCAAGTTCTACGGTAACAAATGCTCATATCAAATATAATGGTGCACAGTGCAAAAGGGATATGATTGCTTCACCTATATTACTAAAGCAAGTGAATGCAGAAATTTTCTCCAATTTTTCCAATGCATATAAGAATTTTCTTACATTCACGCCTCTCTGCATGTAGAAGAATTATCCTAACAACATTATTTGATTTTCCAGATCGGTCTTGCTGATGTATGGTTATGGTGTGGTATGGATTTTGCTAAACTAGCCACACCAGATGTGATGAGCGTAACTCCTTTCGCTAAAAAATGGTCGGCCAAGTTTGAGGCAGATCCACGTGTAGAGAAATACCTCGCCGGTCGACCCGACCCCAATTTATAAATTTGTGGGAGTTGTCTTGCATCTGATTATTTTTAGATCTGTCAAACAGCAGTCAGTATTACTCTCAATATATGAGTTATCATCCATTACATGCACTTTCTGTGATAAAGAGACCAAGTTATGTTTTTAGGTACCCTAGCTAACTAAACATTGTGTTTACTAAATTGTTTTTTATTTTTTGATGTTGTTCTAGTAATGTGTTTGCAGTTTGTCTCGGCCAAGGACTTAGATTTATTAAGCCTATCAATACATCATAGCAAGCATTTCACTTACTGTCGATAAGTTTGATGTTGGTATTAAAAGTGAGTAGACTTTGCTTTTCTTGTTCCTTGTTTGTTAAACTTGATCATAGGTTTACATCGGGAGGTGTGTGCTCAAGTTATTGTTACAGGTGGTTTTCTATCACTAGGTTTTCAAACTTGAGCCAAGCAAACATACTGACTCTCGTGATCTGACTGGGCATGTAGATCACTGATAAACTAGGCTATCATTACCACAAAGAAGGTGTCGTAAGGCTAAGTATGCATCATGCGTGACTTGAATTTGCGCATGTGCAAGAACAATGAGTTTAGTTTGGGTTCTGATCGCAACTTTGGAAAGGGGAAATGGGATATCCCCTGCATAAGCTGTCAATCAAAATCAGCTAATAATGACAAGAGAGGATAACTATCAATAACAAATCCGCACGCTTTGGGAGCATGTCACCAGAGCAGGTAGCCAATTTGATGGCTTCGGAATTCCGAGACTCAATTTTGCAGAGATCAGCTCATGCCCAGAGCTGAGCATGCGCAGAATGCCAAGCAAAACAAACCTTGCAAAGCTATAATTTACCTGCACCCCAAGCGCTCAGACTAAATAAATAATTCTTTGAAGTTGTGAGGTGATATATTATTGATCCTTGTGTTAGAGGATTGTAGATTTAATAATACAGCACTGTATCGATCTAGTAATAACAGAACAGGTTTTGAGTTAAATGCCCACAATGCAACTCCCAGTAAAACTTTAAAATTATCTTTACCCTGGAACTAATGAGTTACACACCTTTAAGGACTAGGAGGTGGCTCAGTTAGTTAGAGCGCGTCCCTCAGCATGCAAAGTGTTGAGAGGCGTGGGTTTGAATTGAATCCCACTGCAGCCTACTGACTACTGGGCCATGTTTGTGTGCTACGACCTGCCTACAAACTGAGAGGAAATTGCCGCAGACATTGGCGGCCTTGCCCCTATGGCACCGACTATATGTTGCTGCCCATTCTTAAGAATTTAAATAACGTTTTTAACCAACATTTAATGAACTTCCTATAAGGTTACTTTAGCCTCTAGACACAATACTCCCGCCAACGATCTGAAAATTATAATTCATTTGCATCAAATAAATAATATGATTTCTTTTGCAATCCCAACGGTGGAAGGCCCAGTTAGTGGTTTTCCTAAGTCTGTGCTGAGAAATAAGAAGCTGAATTGGTGCACACTGGTAGCCTGGGATACAGGCGAACAATGAGGCCTTGTCTGCGTTATTGGTGATGTTGGATTTTGCTTCTTTGGTGTTACCTGCTCATGTATCACTATTACTGTACCCTTAAAAATGGACCCATGTGCTTTTGTTTTGATCGGCTGATAGGTTTTGGTTTGTTATTGTGTGGAGTTATCTGTAACCTGAAACTTTTAAATCATCATACCATCATGAAGACCCTACATGAACTGGATTGTCATACAAGAGTGTTGATCTCTTTGACAGGCCTGATAGGGCGTAAAATGACACAAAAAATTAGTCAAATTTATTAACCCGACATGTACATCTATGGCTTGGCCGATTCCAAAACAATAGCCAGTGAATAATCTTGGTAGGCCTATTGGGTAGGTTTCTACATTATATTATTTGGGGCTTTAACAAAGACTATTTCAAATTCACCAGTATCCCTTACCATAGTCATTAATCTGCAAATCATCGTGATATATATATAATACACATGTATACTGGGTGGGCGATAATCCGACCCTACAAATATGGATCTAATACGTGCTCTGTCTCTTACAGTTAGTATTATTGCAATTTGGATGTAAACTCAGACTATGAAATGACAGTTTTTGTCACTGTTACTGTCACTTAGAAACTGACAGTCATAAACCTATGTTGACTAAACTTTTTAGACTTATGGCAATGGCGCTGGATATGGCTTGTTGTCCCGAAAGGTGTTATGTCCAACCTGACTTTGATTCCACTGGGCTCTTGACTGTTGCAACAACTGGTGTTTTCCCAAACTTTTATTTGGGCCTTGGTATATTTTACAGTGTAGTTACAATATATGGTAATATCTTCCTGGATTTTCTTTCATTGGCATATCATGCTCTCTGCGCATTTTGTCCTGATGGTATTTTGACCACGGCATTATGACCAGGTTATGACCGTACCGCTGCATACCCCAGCACATGTTTGACAATAATGACTAACCTGAAAAAATGCACTTCAACAATTACTCATGATGTGGTTTTCAATCAAATGGTCTGTCATCATGACTGTGTAGCTAGCCTGAGCCCCCTAGACTCGTGCCGCCACATCTGACGGCCCCCTGCCGGGGCAGCACTATTTTTGTACTCATTACAACTTCATGAGCTCATAAATAAAATCACTGTGGGTTCTTTGATGAAGTTTTATTGTTTTGTAGCTAAGATTATGATAGAAAATGATGTGTTCAAAGGAATTCATCATATTCGTAGCTCAGAAGGAAATAGTGAAGTACTTGCGCAGCTTGTCCGTTCTGGTGATGGCGGATGTATCAACTACCTAAAAGACGCAAATAAAAATATATTTTAATGAATTTGACTGAAAAGCTAAGAAAGCAGCTCTCTACTTTGATGCTATCATAAGTCCTGGTGTAAATCATTTAAGTTAAGTCACAGTGTCGCTATCATATTGTTTGGTATTGTTTTGAAGTTCTCAGTCTAATTTAACGTGCGTCAGCAACCTTTGACATTCACTAAGTTCCCATTCATTGTGTTCACATCGACTTGAGGAGCTATGGAATCATAGCAAAAGCATTGGTTCAATTTAGTTGCGTATTGGTTTGTGTTCCTTCGTTGGATTAGGGCCGAGCACAGTGGATAGCATCAAAGACTGGTTCAATCGTCGACTGCAGTAGACCTTTTTGAATTTTTTTTAAGCATCCCATTTCAGATGGTGAGGGATTCACTTCATTTTGAGTTCCAATCAATGCATGGGAACTTTGTGATTGCCTTTGAACACAGCTGAAGCTTTAAGATTTACTGGGTCAAAAACATTCTTTGCATCTTGCCTAAGAGGTCATCTTCCATTAATTTAATAAAGGGTTGTTGCTGACAGAGACCAAGATAGACTCTTGCCACCCCCTTTGTCCGACGCCCCCCCCTTCTAAATTGTAATCAACAAAGAGATCTGAGTCATGGAAATAAAAGAGAGGGAGTCATCAGTTATTCCAGAGAGTCAGAATTATATTAAATTACAAAGATTAAGAAACAAAAAATAATATCCTTTTGTTCATAATTAGACACAGCGTACTTAATAATTGGACACAACACGATGTAACTTAATCAATTGGAGACAACGTTCTTAAGACACTCTAGAGTCTAGACTATCGAAATTCTGAAACCATGTAGCCCTAGAATCAGTTACATATTAAACCCTTAGGTATATACTATCGGTTTGAGCAATTCCTCATAGTTGTAATGTCCTGAATGGGCAACATATGGAGATAACAAAATATTGAAACTTTAAAATACTTACTCTTAGTCGTAGTGGCAAATCCAATCAGGCATACAAACATTAACTTTGCAAGCTGTACAGCAGTAGCTATTATTGTCGCCGTAGCCGTTGCAGTCTTTACTTCGCACACACTGTTCACCACCCGCAGTGTCATATTCCTCGCATTCTGCTTTTGTGACAGCAGCAACTGAAAAAATTAAAAGAATATGATAAGCATTTAAACGATCATGAATTGTTTTATGTCACGTTTGCAAATTTTGTTTAAATTCTCAACTAGTTCTTGACTTTGTTATCTCGAAGTCTGAGATTTCTTCTTTGTGTATTATCATTTTACAATTATTTATTAAGAAAATCACATTTTAAATAGTTTGAAACATTCTAATCGATAAAACAGAACATAGTTCACATGAATAAATACTGTAGTCGTCAAATTACAATAACTATAAATAATTAAAGTATTCTCACCAGCAGCGGCCATGAACAGGCAAGCAATAACCATCAATATGAATCGTGCCATGGCGAAGAAGCTGAAATATCTCTATCTGCTCGACTGCTGATTTAGATGATGACTGTGTTGAGCCTGCAAAACCAGCTTATATAGTGCACAAGATCTCCCATCACAAGGCCAAATGTCAACTATTGAATATCCATTAATTAACTTCAGGGTTGTATTCATTTTGTTATGATCTCTGTTGATAAAGCTAGTTATTAATGTTATTTTGTGAAAAATCATATTTTGTTTATTATGGAGGGAATAATGAATGCTTGCCAAATTTGTAAAACTATGGGAAACCATAACTGTCTGGCAAAATAAGGAATTGAAACACGTCACACCATCACGATGCGTCTTTCCAAATTCTTCTATAGCAATACATCACCAACCACTACCCAAGGCAATAGTTGCATACAGAGCAAGCCAGGTTACCCAAAACAGGTCCTGAAAGTGTCACTTACGTTATAGACCAGAATGCCTCGTATGCTATATGTGATGTTTACTTTTGGGACTTCTCATCTGCATTTAACACAATTCAATAGCAAACATCTTAAGCCAGAGTTGAAACATATAGGGTTCTAGACTGCCATGTCATAAACTTGTCACTGAATTTTCTTGTTAGTAGAACCAAAAGAAAAATCTGTCTACAAGTGAAGTCATATGGGGTTGTTTTCTCACAATTAGGAGTAAGTTTCATGTAGACTTTCGTTCAGATTGGGTTCCCACAATTTGTGGAACGTTGTATGTTAACAATGCACGTAACCAGATAGTATAAATTTTCACAAAATGCTATCTGAGTGGCTGCCTGATTTGATTGAAAAGTCAAGGTAATATCTATGCAAACACAACTTTGGTAAAAAGATGGTGTGGATGATCAATATGTAGAGTTTCTCATTCAATTTTGGACCTGGAGTAAGAGGGGAAGGGATACAGTGAATTATGAGTATCAAATTGAAACAATTATAAGGAGATGGTTGAGGCATACATAGAAGCTGAATCACTGGGCGGTAGGTATAAACAACGAGTAACAGCTTCTCCTTGGTGTAAATCTTTTTATTTCATATCACTGTTAGGCCTATGGTTCGTATTGGCGCAGGAGGATTGCGCTCATACAATTTTGGGAGGTGAGAATCATGTGTGGCAGGTTGACATTAGTACGAAATTAAATTTGCAAGAATAAGTAGAAATTTGCATGAGAACGCGTGGCCTTACCTTAATCCAATCACCGCAAATACTGGGCCCCTTCTTTATCTAAATGCAGTAATCGAACGATACTCAAGTAAGCAGGACAAACCTTGCATAACAAGATGTATTTCTATGATGACGATCTGCAGCAGGGCTGTACCTATGACTTGTAAAGTGGCGGGGCAAGGGTTGTGTTGGTACTATTATGTTGCAATGAGGGTGCAACAGATGCTCGGGGGGGGGGGGGGAGGGCAACAGGGGCGCAAGAAGGCCTGCAGGAAGGTTTGTTACTGTAGAGATAAATATTCTCAATTGCTGGTAAAATGGGAGACAATCTGGAACATGTGAGCCCAAATGTTATAAGGATTGTAACATGAGTCATTACTCTGTCACACTCCAAATGCTATCAGGAAAAAGCACACAACAGAGGATGTAAAACTTGACTGGTGTTGATTTGTGTGCATAAAGTACTTCGTTGAATGCTTTATATGTGTCAAAACTGTTATGTAAACAAAAAATAATACAATATAGTTATTGGTATATTTCGTGAGAATATTCTTTATGACTATGAATGATTATCTTGTATGTATTATATGTATGTTATGTTATATTTTTCAGAGTGACTTCCCTTGATCACCGGTGTAAAACGGCATTTGCTAACCTTATTTGGTTAACGAAACCTTGCCTCATGTTTCGTTAGAAAAGTGAGTCCAAAAATAGTAATTCCTATTACAAACAAAATAAAATAAAATGAAATTCTGTCCGAAATATATGTGAACTTTATCAAATGCAATGAAATTTGGTGTCAGGAAGTGTCATGGAAAAAGCAGTCAATCTTTATTATATTTCATTATTAAATCAAATTTAAATTCGAGGGCTATTCAAACCAATTGAAATTGATTACATAAAATGTCATAAAAATATCTATTCTTGTGACTTTTATCAACGTCAGGATACAATGATCTACGCCATTTGAGCTTCAAATATCTATGTTAGATGTCACTGCACTACCTTTGCCAAGATCACCCACTTAAAATTCATCATTGGATCTCAGTTGTTTTTTACTATACTTTTGTATAACATGACGTAAAACCCTAATCTGACCTTGTATAATATGATAGGAGCTGTCAGGATCCACATACTTATTTATCTGACATAATGAATATCAAGTATTCTTTTATTGTATGGTCATATATAACAATTTTGTTTCAAACTTTCAACAAGCATTCTATTTAAGTATTTATATAGTATAAGTGCTCAAACGGTGCAAGATGGTGGTAGAGGCATTTCATTATATATACTTTATTCTGTCTCTGCCGTTATGGTTTAGAAATATTGGTTTTGTAGAGCTAAAAAGTTACTAGTGATATAAAAGTCTGCACATTTCTCCCGAGAAAGTGGTTGATAATGAAATGCCTCTACCAGCATCTTGCACCGTTTGAGCACTTAAACTGGTATTTATAAAGTGTTAAGTGGTAGATAAGAGATACCATCACCAGCAACCCGGATCACATTTTTTGCACTTTCGTTTTAGTAATCATTATATTTTCACTACTCATAGGATGTGACGCTGGTATATGGGTATATTAAATTTTTTTTTTGAGTTTCATGGTCAATTGGTCATACGTAACAATTTTGTTCAAACTTTCAACAAGCATTATATCTAATAGGCCAGAAGCAGCCGAGCTGTAACTGCTCTATAAAATAACGGCACGGACAACTTTTGATGGCAGGAAACTGATCGCATATTATACTTCATTGATGTTTCTTCTGTAAAATTCACCGGGTGTACCCTGTTGTAGTGGTCATATTGAGAAATTAAAAGGTGTTTTGTGTTTGCATTATATGTGTGGGGACATAACTCCTATTCTGTGTAATCTTACTAATCTAATCTTCAGGGAATTCCAGGTTGAAACTGCATTGTGGGGATTTTGTTGACTTGCCAATTTATTTACCAAGTCAACTTGCAGAAGTGTTAGATCAGGACCAATTTAAAATTTTCAATAAGTATAATGTCAGATCTTTATGAGGTTAGTATGATACTGTCTTGCGGCAGAATATACGCATTATTTCTCAAAATTGTATATAATAAGTGAAATGTTAAGGATTCAATAAAAGGTGTTTCTAGGGTGGAAAAACGTGGTGAATCCAAAATTAAGGTTGTACGCAGTTGTAGCGATCATGTCAGCGGCAGGGTGGCAGCATATCCTCATTTCTTCTAAAAATTGTTTTTAATGAGTGAAATATTAAGAGTTTAAATAAAAGGTGTTTCAAGGGTATAACAACGTGCTGAATATAAAGAAATAGGGTGTAAGCTAGAACAAGTTTTATCCAATTGCCTGCATGCCTATTGCTCCCAATCCACTCCTCACGCCGCGGCGTGACCAGTGGATCGGGAGCCACAGCTCGGAATGCAGGCAAATTGACCAAACTTGGTCTAGTGTACCCAGTCGTAGCAATCATGTCAGCAGAAGATCGGCAGCGCGGCAGCATATCGCAATTTTTCTCAAAATCGCTAATAATAAGTTAAATGTTACGAGATTTAAACAAGGGTATATCTATTGTACAACAACGCGCTGAATCCAAAACTGAGAGTGTACCTGGTTGTAGCAATCACGTCAGCGACATTGCGGTAGCATACCTGCAATTTTCTTCACAATTGGTTAGGTAAGTGAAATGTTAAGTGATTAATATGGTGAGCAGGAAACGCGACTATATGTATGATTTTAACAAGATATTATATCACATCATTTTAAAAGGTGGTCAGCGACTAGGGGTGGAACGACCTCTTGAGGTTAGAGTTGAATTTCGGATATTTGACCTCGGATCCAACCACAAACCGGGTCGGATATGTGTTATGTCTGATCCGAGATCATGCGTTTTTAATCAACACTTACTTAGCATCATTTATCTCACTGAAAATGACAAGGGAGGAAGTATGATAGTCATTAATTTGTAGTTCAGATAAGATAATTGAGTTTGGCTGAATGCACTCAGTGGTGATCAGTAGGCATTCAATACCTATCTCATTTTCATAGCTATCTATATTGTTGCTGATTAAATTTGATGGATGTGTTTTTTCTGCTGAAATTGATAGAAGCATCTTTACTCAGATCGTTGTGACATAAGACAAAATTTTGTCCAATGATGTTCCTTGTAACAAAATGTCTAGGTTGATGAACAAAATAATTATCCCCATCTGCTTTTTCAAAGTAGGAGGACAATTCCTATCCCTAATCACAACAGAGAGTTTGGGACCAGGGAGGGTGGGATATACCTCCCTGTTGGGACATGGGAGCAGGGAGTTTGTTCAAACTCAGTGATTTTCAACATCGGGGTTTGAGTGATCCCGGTAAGTTGAGTGCCTATGCACAAATTCTCGTTGTCAAGAGATCTTAGAACTCATTAAATGATCTTTTCAAATAATCTGTTTGTGTGATCCTTGCGCTGTTTGAGTGATAAGTTGCTTCTGTAAAGAATTATATCCAAGCTGATATGTGCACATTTGAATTAGGGTAATGGTTCAGGGAAGAGATTGTTGACGGTGCTTATCCAAGTATTCAATGACCTTAATTGTATATGATGGTGGAAAAGAAGAGCTGCTGTGACTGGTAAATTAAGCGTTTTTACGCGTTATCCGGGTCCGGAACCGATCCGAGGTTGAATTTATAGACCGATCCGATATGCGATCCGAGGTTGCCCAACCCTGATCCGTTCCACCCCTATCAGCGACAGCACGACATCTCAACGAGAACAAGACAAACAGCAGCCTAGACATAAGACTGCTCAAAACATGATAGTGTGAGACAAATTTGATGTAGGAAAATAGTGTGTACCCAGTTGAAGAGATCAGCCGCAGCACTACGGCATATCCCAAATATTCACACTATCGATACGTGATTAGTGGGAAGTCAAGAGTTTGATGCAGTTGGCACAAGTCAAGACTATAGTATCGGGTTCTACATGGTATATGCTTTATCATTGCATGAGATGGTTGATGAGAGACAGCGCTACCGCATATCCCCATATCATGTCATTAGCATGATAGGAAAGTATGCGAAGCTGGCATATCTAAGTTTTTCAGACTCTGACAGTTTGGTTTCTTTCTGAAAAGTGAGGCACTCATTGAACTCTTTGCTCATGTGTTATGCCAAAGATATCCAGCCAAAAAATGACATAAGAGGCAATTGAAATGCCAAAAATGTTGTGTGTAATTGCCCCAAGACAGTGGTCTTAAGACCATACAATATCATACTAGCATCAAGTATCCTGCCATCAAGTATTTATAATCTTTGATACTAGTCCCATAAGAAGTTTGACATAATTCAATTGAAATTTTTCAATTTGTGCTGGTCTGATACGAGCAGCCTTCTCTCCAAGTTTACTTGGTGAATTAATTGCCATGTCAACAAAATCCCACAATGCAATTTCAACCTGGAATTCCCTAATGATTAGATTACTTAGATTACACAGAATAGGAGTTATTTCCCCACACATATAATGCCAAAACAAAACACCTTTTAATTTCCAAATATGACCACTACAACTGGGTACACCCGGTGAATTTTACAGAACATACACCAATGAAGTATAAAACGTGATCAGTATCTTGCCATCAAATATTGTCCATGCCATAACAACTTATGCTATAGCTGCTTCTGGCATATAAGTATTTATAAAGTGCTCAGAGGTCGGTAAGAAATACCAGTACAAGCAGCCTGGATCACATTTTTTGCGCTTTCGTTTCAGTAATCATTATAATTTCACTATTCATAGGATGTGACACTGGTATATGGGTATATTAAATATTTTATTTTGAGTAAAATTTTATCGATTATGAGTTATGACAAGCAATATCTTAGAGTCAAAGGATGGGTAACTGGTACAACTGGGATCTTACAAGACAAAAGGCTAAAGCATGTGCAATATAATCAAAACTGGATTCTAATCAATTCTTATTCCGTGACTATTTATTCTCATTTTTATTACCATTACCATTGTTAACTCATATCTACATATGGGGTCACGAAAAAGTCATGAGACCTTCCAATGCTGACTGAGGATGTATTCATTGTGACTCGATTAAACGTGCTATGTTATTTTAACTCTAACAACTGTGGTATATATGTTCGAAGCCTTGATTAAAATTAAATTAAATTCAACACTGTATAAAATATTGCGTCAGGGACAATAATCTACTCCACTTCTTGGTGAACATGGGACTTTGATCAGTCTTGCATCCTAGATATCATGAAAGAGGGATTACCTTTGTTGCAGCAACTCTATCCTAACCTTGACACAGTTTCATCCATTTTGCCTGCTTTTTGGGTTGCTCCCCTTCCACTGATGAGCCGCAGCTCATTGGTGGGGAGAGGGATGACTGGAATGCAGGCAAAATGGATCAAACTGATCCAAACCAGACACTCATAGAAAATTTCCACCTCACAAAATATCAAACGAAAACTCAGACAGGTTTGCTAACTCTTAAAGAGATCGTATATGCGCAGGTAGTCAAACCTTGGCCGATGTGATGGTTCTGATTGGCTGTTGGGATGAACGAAGAGCCAATAAAAAGTCACTGAAAGTTCTTAAAGGGTCAGTCCTATTAGAAAAGTGTATATATTACCCCAGTAAATCAAATAGTGTGTGTTCATAGGGCAATTAAAATTAATACAAAAAAGAAAATTGTGGAAAATAGCAATTATTTTCTTCAATTATTTTAGCAAGGATCATAGTCGATCATAGTGGTCAGGGGAAGGCAATAAATCACTATGATCCATTATGATCCCAATTTTCAGACTTTGAAGAAGGTTTACTGCAATTAGGATCACAGGCTGTTTTTTTTCACATGCCCAAATGACTTTTCAGCTTGAGATCTTTAAAACCATACCAAACGTGGCCTAGTAGGAATGTCACATTAATCAAGGAGAGATATTGTGATTTTGAAAATGAACAGTGACTGCAGTAAGTCAAACCTTCATTTAATGAATTATTTAATGAATTTATTGATTTATTATGTTGTCTGTTTTATATGTGTGTTATGTTGTATATTTCAGAGTGACCTCCTTTGAGCATCGCTGTATAAAAAGCGCATTTGCTCACCTTATTTGGTTAACGAAAACTTGCCTCATATTCCGTAAGAAAAGTGAATCCAAAAATCTGAATTCCTATAACAAAAAAGATAAATCAAAATGTACATTTTGGGACAAAATGTTTTTTTTCCGGTTGGGACTTCATTGATCTTGCCTTGTACATTGGTGCATTTGTGCAAGGTTTTTCTATTTTTAATTCACTGTGGTCCAGTAAAGTGAGGATTTATCGTGTATCACAATAGGGAGCAACAAACTTAGGAATTACATTTGAAATGACGATTGGCTTTCAAAGCTATCTCATTGCTATATCATGTGGTGATTTGCATAACGCTTGCAAGCCTCATTGAATGAGCTGTGAGCTGATCTGACAATGAATTCATTCTTGTGTACATCCTACCAAGAAGTTCACATCAGGATTTCATCCTCTATACCACGGAGCAATAATGGGCAAACAGAATGATCGAAACAATTTTTCCGCCTCCCCCCCCCTCCCATTCAGCTCCTTTCAGTTTATATTTTTCACAAACAAAAATATGTTCCATATGTTTTGTAGAATGGTGTTGTGACTGTAGATTGACTTTGACATGCATGACCATCTTCAAACAGGCAGAAAAGTCGACAAAAACGGAGCATATACTAGCTCAAACAGAATCAAAAGCTCTGTAAAACTAAATAAAGAATTTTGACAACAACACCTTGTCTATTACATCTTTTTTTTCTCCCTATTCCTCTCTGGATTGCAGTGAATTCAGATACCATTTTTTGCAGTCATAAACGTGATAGTATGTCGTTTATTTGTCTCTTTACTGATGTTTAATGCCTTACAAACTCTTTATAATTTGATGCAATTTAACCAAAATAAAATGTCTTGAAAGGAACAAACCATTTTGTTGTAAATTAAGTTGACGGAGGAAAAATAATTTTGTGTCAAAATATATGTCAACTCTATTAAATGCAATGAAATTTGGTGTCAGGGGCGAAGTGTCGTGTAGAAAGCAGTAATTTTTTATTAATAAATCAAGTTAAAGCTCAAAATCATCAATCCAATTGACAATGATTACATAAAATGTCATAACAATATCTATTCCTGTGACTTTTACCAACTTCAGGATACAATGATCTTGCAAAAACTAGAGGCAAAAGCTAAAAGTGACTTTGGGGTCACAAGACACCGGAGCAAGCGTACCGTTACAATCAAATAATTACAAACCTGACCACGAACTCTCAAGCTACGAACCTTTAAAAAACCGAACCTTCAATGTGTCTGATAACATAATTTCGTCCAATGATATGCTTCATAACAAAATTGGAACTTTGAATAACAGGGTTATCCTCTCTTGCACTTAGGCAAATGGTAGGGTGACAACTCCCATCCCAGCAGAGAGTTTTGAATATAGTAGCAGCAGGGAGGGTGGGAGAGGAACAGAGAGGGGAGCAGGGAGTTTGTCCCCAACTGAACAAAGAAGGGGATTTTGTTCTAGAAAAGACACCAGGCAAGATCATGGCTTGAACGATTTCCAAATTGAGACAGAGGTTCCGGAGAGCTGGGAGCCACCAAGTTCAAACTTAGTGATTATTACCACGTTGGTGCAACTGATCCTGGAAAATTGAGTGATTATGCACAAGTGGCGCTCTCAGTGATCCTTTTACTTATTAAATGATGCTTGCAAATACTCAGTTTATGTGAGTGATAAGGTGATCCAAGCAGATCATATATTATATGCGCATTTAAATAAAGGTAATGGTTCAGAGAAGAGACTGTTGATGGTGTTTATATGTGTATTCAATGAACTTATTTGTATATTATGGTGCCTGAAATAACGGCAAAATGAGAGGTAGACACAAGTCGTGAGAGAATAGTAATGGCTCGGGTGGACTTTAACTGAAGTGTGAGCATTTGTGGCTGTGAATACACATATGATGGTAGACCATTGGGGACATAAAGCAGTTCCTATCCAATCGAAGAGGCAATGTATGTTGTTAATGACAGTAAGCTAACTGTCAAGCCATCACTGTTGCACACCAGCTATCACGAGGATTGTGCTGTGTCTTCTAATACTGCGCAACTAAAAAAACCAGAAAATATCACATACGAATCCAAAGAGAAGTGTTTGATATTATATGTCATGTTATTACGAGTTAAAATTTATAACTCACTTTTTTGCTCACCTCACTCTACTCCTAGCTTAGGGCAGCATGAGTTAAGCTCACAGTTTCTTCATTGCCGGTTAATATTATTTGCTTTTTTATGGCTAGATGGTGACTGGTGAAACTCACACCACATTATATATCAATCATGCTCGGCTGGGATAAAGTGAATACTACACAATTCATTTTGATACATACCTGACCCAACTTCCAGCATAATTACACGAGGCCGTTGCAGAAGACTAGGATATTATCATTATCAGTTTAGTCCGGGCCACCACAGCTTGAACCTGACTTCGTTACACAGCTATAGAACCATAAGGCCACGTGACTTTGATATAGCTTGTAATTTTTGTCAGTGGGTGGGGGTGGGAGATGAGTAAAAGAGATAGGGGGAACCATCAATGTAATCTCATGATCCTTTTTCGATGTGTTTTTTTTCACTTTTGTGTGGGTATCTATATATATCTATGTCTATGTATGTCTATGTCTATGTCTTTATATATAGATACCCACACAAAACACATCGAAAAAGTATCATGAGATTACATTGATGGTTCCCCCCTATACTCATTCTTCTCTTCTCGCCCACCCCCACCCACTGACAAAAATCACAGGCTATATCAAAGTCACGTGGCATTATGTATAGAACAGCATGTGAGTCTGACCATCGAACCAAAATACCATTGTCGCACTATATTATTAAAGGGAAAACAGGCATTTTTTGGTATTCTGTGGTACGAGTAAGATAAATCAATAGCTGAAGTTGTGATGAGTAAGGGTCCGCATAGATATCTACAAACACAAGATTTCTTATGTTAATCATTGCAATAGGCCCTATGCAGTTCATGTAAGTATTGCCTAACCACTTTCATAGAATCATTTTAGAGATGATGCAAATGTAGAGGCAACACTGATCTGATGTCTCTTAGAGTAGCACCAAATGCTGTATGTATGACCTAATTTTTATAGAAGAGAATAATAATGTATATTCAGAGGTCAGGCTAATTTCTTTCACCCCCATGCTTTGAAGCCAAAGAACAGCCATGAACATTCAAAACAATATTTCAAGATAGGCTTACAGCAATCAGGGAGAATGGAAGGGGGTTTGGGGTTTGGTTTCCATTCTCCCTGCACCAATAGAACATACTTGTTAACTCTGTTGAGATGTGATGATGCAGGAGGTAGCCTTGTGCTCCAGTGAAGAGTCAAGTCAATGGACTCCAATAGGCCTATACTAAACTGTGACCATTCTTTTTCTAATAAGTGAGGTTTGCCCTCCATTACAGCCTTCTCTAGTAGCTCCGAATACTTCCATCATTTTCAAACTTGCAGGAATATAGAGTCAAACCATTCCTCTCTCTAATGCAAAAGTTCATTTGGATTCATCATGACTAATTTCAAATTTGACATCTACTTGGTGTGCACCAAACCATGCCACCTTGCTCTCCATAATTTTTAATCAAATGACCTTGAGCTTGTGCACCAAGCTAAGTTGCAATGAGCTCTATTAAAAGTCAAAGTTTGATATCTGTTATATTATCGGTGACTTATCCAAATCATGACATTTCATTGGCCACTGACAATTTAAACTTTGAGCAAATTGATATAAGGAGGAGAGGATAATCCTGAGTTCGGTTTTATGAGGGTTCGTAGTTCGTGAGTTCGTGGTTCGGCTTTTCGTACCTACCCACAGTACAGGGGGGTCTTTCAATTAGAAACAGCCAAAATCGCAATCTGATCGTTCACTCACAGAGTGAGCGATACCTGCTAGGGGTCTCACTTTCAGATCGCTCAGTCACTTGATGGAACTATATACATTCTGAGTGAGCGATTTGTGAGCGATTTTGTCTAATTGAAAGACCAAGCGAGTGATAATTTTGAGCGATGTGATAGTGATAACTTGCTTTAGTAATGCATTGCTCTTTCTAATTGAAAGACCCCCCTGGCTAGTGTTTTTGTTGTTGGAATAGTGATGTGAAGTGTAGGCTCAGGTACTGAAGTATTATCTCATATATCTGGCTGTGTGGTTACGTGCTTCTTATGTACACTAACCGCTGTCTCCCTAAAACATTCACACATAATCCAATCTACTTATAATTCATAGTGACAGTGACTGTTAGTGTTACTGTTAGTAACTATTTTCTACCTGAGTCCTAGCTTGCTTGTTTGTACCAGGAGTTACATAGACTGGATTTTGGAAGCACCTGTGCATACTTTCGAGGCAGGCATATGATTTTGGATCGCCTTTTAGGACCTGGAAATAACTTGTCAATCTGCGGTATGTTCCAAGACCTATCAAGACTCAAGAAGTAGCCTACACTCTGTAATTTAGCTCAAAAAGTTTATCTGTTAGTGCGCAAACTGGGCTGCTCACATACTGTTGATTAGACGAGTTGTTTCATATTCTCACTTGAGAAGAGTGGAAAGCTAGGTATAATTTTTTCTGTACCGCACAGTTCACCTCATACCATGGACGTCATTGATTTCAGCTGTTATTAATCAGGCTGTCATCATAGATATCTGCGGAAAACAAAGAATTCCAATTATATGCGCCAAGTTGAGAGTGTTATGATCGATAATGTACGCTTTGGATTAGTCATAATTTATTGAATTAGCCATCTGGAGTTCTGAGTCTGTCATAAGTATTGAATCCGCCTTACTCCGTTTCGAATACATCATAATCAATGAATTCACCCAAGCTCAAAATCTTCTTATATCTTTGTTCACTTTCAATCCAACCTGGTTGTGTCATCATTTATTGATAGAGAGCGCTTACCTTAGACGAGTAAATATAACCTATAGTTAGTTTTGATGGTTTGGAGGTGAGTCAATATTTTTAGCTGACGTGGGAGTTAATGTTATGTTAAGTTATGAGGTAGGGTAAATGTGGGCTAGCCATAAATGACAATACGTAATGATAACCTTTCCTCCTGAGTATTTTTCACTCCTCTTGGGAGTTTCATACCATGGGTGTCAAGGAGTGCAGCTCACCTTATGTCAGATTCTTATCTTGAACATATGCGGCAAACAGGGCTTTTCATCTTCCGTTCTCAATATATATCTTTTCAGTGGTCCAAACTGCCGATTATTATATTCCATGTATGTCATTTATTGCTATTGTCATTTTGTAATATTACCTGCTCAATATGATCAAGATATTTTAAAGTGAAAATCCCTGTTCGCTTTTTCATTCTAAAAAGCCGTAACGGCAGGAGAATACCCAAGTTTTTATGACCAACAATTGTTGGAGATATTTGTTAATGTTTTCACTAAGGCTGTGGGCGCTTCATCAGTCATACAGTGTATGGGACTAAGCATGTATGTCAAGCTCTTGCAGCAAAGGTTACAGGATTTCTAGACATATCGAACAAATTATCAGCTCAGGTTCACAGAACTTTTCTTGTCACGAAAACAAACTTGTGAGAGGGTGCAGCATAGCTGCGTGGACTGATATACTAATCAAACAAATTTAAATAAGCAATGCATTGTGATATGTCAATATCAAGGCTGCGATTACCTTTACGCTTTCGCATTTTGTTTTGGGGACAACCCACATATTGTACTATGTGCAGGCCATATATTCATGAAAGAGTCTGTCGCCTTGCTGCTTTTCAGTTATTTAAATTAAGTCTTCGATAACTTTGAGGCTGCAAAACAGTTGAAATACTTTTATTGCATGGCCTCTTGATATGCAAATGGTCAGATATCAACATACGTCTCTCATAACAGCTGATCAAGATTACTATTGTGTCTAAGGATTTGCCCCCTTTCAAAATAAGTGAAGACAACTGACCAACTTGTTGGTTGTCTGTTATTCAGTGCAGGGAGTCCCAATATGTTCAGTGTTAACACACTATTTTGTTTCAACGAATCGTTGAAATCTTCCAGTTGTTCTTTTTGCATTGATGCGACTGAAATATTTTTCCATTTCTTGTGTTTGGATTTGGAATTTTCAGTCTATTTTACTGAGAACAATAAGTACAAGAATGTATTAAAACGTAAAAAGTTGAAAATGCTGTAGGAGAGGCGGGGGCACTCTGGGACAAATTTCACATATTTGGCCACAGACCGTTTATTTTTGGGATGGTCATCTTCAAACTATACACATATATAGTTTGATGTGTTGTTAACTACATGATAATAACCATTTGGCAGTTTACCAGTCTAGAAAAAAGTTGTGAGAAAAACAGAGAGCATTGTACACTGTCCCAGAGTGCCCCTATGTCGGGGCACATTGGGACAGGGCTCGGGGCACTCTGGGACTATATGTTCCTATTGAAAATAATGTATCACAATATACAGAGAGGTCTTTACTAACTTTTGTTGTTCAACTATTTATTTGAGATATAAAACTAATCAAAATTATATTCAACTGTTTTCCAGTATAAATCAAAAGTAATAAGATAGGTCAACTGGGAAAACGATCCTCTGGGACAGCCTGCTAGTTCCACCAGTGTTCGTTGGTGGTGGTAGACGAAGGACAATATCGGTGTCATCAATATCCGTGATATCTTCCGGCTCAGATTTGATGAAGGAAGGGTTTATACCATGAATAGTCTTGAAAAACGATACAGTCGATAAGACTCCACAGCCATCTGTTTTCACTACCATGCCCACGAAATGCCTCACATTGGTCTTCTTCCCAGTAAACTTGACCAGGACGTACTCTCCCACCTCCGTGGTAGGCCTAGGTGATCTAGGTGGCTCTTCAGTATCTAACTCGTCTCCAGAACTGTCTTCTTTCTCTAGTCTCTTGGCCAGCGCTTCATCCTCTTTTCCGTCATCATCATCGCTCGATTCCGGAGTCAGTATTTTGGCCCTTTTCTTTGGTGGCTTCTTCTTTGCCTCCAGTTCTTTCAACATCTGCTGCTTAACAGGCGTATCAGTGAGGACCATGGACTTCACTTTCCTTCGATTTGAGGTTGCATTCTTGCGGGGTCCAGCTTTTGGATATGGACGAAGGTCTTGGGGAGTAAAATCGTTGGGCGATCTTTCACTGGTCGATGGTGTAGGTTCAGTAACTGTGGCAGCGGGCAGCGGATTTTGAGATTGACCAGAAAGACCTGCAGGAGGTAATGCTGGGACTTGGACCGGAGCTGGACGGTCTGTAACAGCCGAAGCCAAATATTCATCATCACTAAAGATGTCCGAGTTGCATGGGTGGATCCCAGAGACGCGGAAGCCCGACAGAATATTGGCTGGTGTAAAGGCTTTGTGGAAACTCTCGCCAAGCAGCGCTCCTATATCATGAATTGATATAGTTCTAGCCGGATTGTTGAGCATCCATCTGTTGCAGGTGTCATTATAGTACTTTTTCAGCGGGCCATACACAGTCCGATCTAACGGCTGCAGTTTATGACTGCAGCGGGGCGGGAATGTAAGTAATATTACCCCTTTCTCCTTAGCAGCATCAATTGCTGCGATTGAAATGTGGCTGGTGTGATTGTCCAGCAAGAGAAGCACTGGCTTCTCTTTGGAGCATTATTGCAATATTTAGCAAAGTGTTCTATCCACAAAAGAAAAATCTCCTGATTCATCCAGCCGGATGGGTGAGCAGCCCCGCTACTTCCAGGTGGGGTGCCATTCAGCATGGACTCTTTAAAGTTCACTCTAGGCATGATCAAAAACGGAGGGATATAACCTCCTTGGGCGCTAATGCATCCTACCAGTGTCACGAGTGTGCCTCTTTCAGCGGATGTGGATACTCCAACCTGCTTCGCATTCTTCAGAGCGATGACCTTTGGCGGCTTGTGTACAGTGGTGAGCGCTGTCTCATCAATGTTCCAAATGTCACTAGCCTCAAACTTGTGTTTGATAAGCACAGCCTCTAGGTTGGCAAAGAAGGCAGCGACGTTAGTTCTATTGAAGCTCGTCGCTCGACTCAGACTGGTTGCTTCTGGAGTACGTACTGATAAGTTGGGGTGTCTCTTCATGAAGTGGTAGATCCAGTCTTCTCCTGCAATCAATCACAATGGATGGTTAGCTCGACTTCAAGTAACCCTTAAATATTATAGAATTCTATTAAGCGATAGGTCTACTAGTATTATAACGATCATATTAGCTATATAATGAATACTAGTATTATAATGATCATATCAGATATAGGCTTATATGCTGTAATAACGATTATTTAAGCAGTGGGTATGAGCAGACTGAAAGCAAATACCTGCAGTGCTGTTGGTGTCCCATGTCGGGGGATACTTCCTGCCGATTGTCTTCGCATATTCATAGGATAATTCCCGTACCATCTTCTTAGTTAGCCCTGCATGGTGCTTGGCTGCCTCGATAAGGTATTCTTTCAGTAGCGATTCTTGCTCACCAGTGAACACTTGCCTATTGTTCCAATTTGGTTGGTATGAAATATTAGTCGCAGCTTCACCGTTACCAACAGTCTTTGCCGCGTTCCGGTACTTTGTCACGGCTCTCGCTAGCCTCGACTTGGGAATTGCATAGGTATCAGCCGCCGCTCTCAAGGATAGTGTTCCATCTACGACTTCCTTAATAGCCGTTGCAAATACAGTATCATCAGTATGACTCTTGGTTGAGGGAATTCTGTTTCTAACCATCGTGCTATGTCTACAAAATACATTCAAAATACATTATAATCAATTTGGAGGAAATCGGGGCACAGTGGGACATGTCCCATTGTGCCCCGTAGGGTTTTGTCCCATTGTGCCCCGTAGGTTAACAATTCAAACAAACTCTTATTTTCATTAAAAGGAATGTAAATCAATATAATGCTGTACTCAATCAATCAAACACACATTATCACTGTCCACAATACTTAGAGCCTATCTGTAGATGGTACCCAGTCAACACAATTATGTATATTGTATGTGACAAAATATTTACTTTTTGAACTAAAAATTTTATTTTACTCACCAAATTTTATCCTGTGTCAGCATGAGGTTGAATATAATATGGCGGCCTCAATATGTCATTTCCTGTTAGAAAACTGAAAATCAAACCCAGCAGGAGCATACAACTCTCAGAAATGAACCCGTCCCACTGTGCCCCATGTCCCAAGGTACCCCCGCCTCCCCTACGGCTGTCTTATTTGTAAAGTATTTAAAAAGTGTTTCAACTTATTTTCTAATTGTCAAAAAAACAAAATGATCTTTCAGACATAAAACAGATCTTTCATAGAACACTTTATAGGTATGAGGTAGCTTAGTTGGTTAGAGCCTAACATAACAAAACAAGTGTGAGAAGCGCTATATTTCATCATAATCTTAGGTTTAGATGATATACGATGAGCCTGAAGTGACTTTTTTTACGTCATGTCATAATGTGTGTGATTGTTTAAAATTTTATGATACAATGTGAAATTTCATGCAACAATATGAGACAGATCAAATTAGTAATTTCCTCTAGAGTGATGTGATTTGACGCACAACCTAATTTTCAGCAATACAGCTAATGTATCAAGATCAGCACAGACCATCAAAGGTATACATTTGGCGTTATTTCTCCATGACGCCAACCATGCTGTCAAAAGGATCATAACTATGGCCACACAATTTTTATTTGTAAATTCTCACAACGAAGCCGCTTCAATTAAGCATAATACATACAGGAAATGCCAACAGACTTTGGCACTGCGTGACAGGTTTTCTTGAATTG
Organism: Membranipora membranacea; assembly: GCA_914767715.1. Classification (NCBI taxonomy): domain Eukaryota; kingdom Metazoa; phylum Bryozoa; class Gymnolaemata; order Cheilostomatida; family Membraniporidae; genus Membranipora; species Membranipora membranacea. The sequence goes on from OU612071.1 coordinate 18,464,152, forward strand.
CTCAAAATCAACTTCAAAATCGAGGCAAACTGTTACTGTATGTACTATGCTTCATGAAAGCGGCTTCGTATGTGAGAACTTCCAAAAACGGGTTGTGTGGCCACAACAATGGTCCTTCCAACAGCATGTTTGATGTCATGTAATGTTTACGGAAAACAATCTGCCTTTGATGGTCTGTGGAGATCATGATACGTTAGCTATACTTTTCAAAGTTTGTTTGTGTGCCACATTTAGAGGTCACTTCAGAGGAAACTAGCTAAAGTTTTGACTCAAACATCTAACTGTCTTGAATGGTTGCTTGAAATTTCAAACTATATCATCAAATTTAAAATCTCACTCATATTATGTCGTGATATTATCGTACTTTTTTTTAAATCTAAATTTGCTCAGTCATCATCTTTGCTAAAAACAGTCTTTTTGGCCTCATTTTCTTTAATAGAATGATTCGGCGTTTGATGAGTTTTTTGCCATCAGTAGCTCGGCAGCTTACCAACGTGTGCCAAAACTTCATCATGTAAAGGGCCTAACTTGAATTTTTATATGTTTGAAGAGCTTTGCCTGGCGGGATAAAGGGGCCGAGGCCTGATGTGCATGGAATGTACATGCGGTGAGGGTATGTAAGGGGTGCTAGAGCAGCCCCCCGCTGAGGGGTATGGAGTTATCAATGCCAAATTGAGGCATCTGACATATGCTTGTGACCAAATAAGCAGTTAAAATTTGATGATGATGTGATGATGATGATAAAGGTAATCAAAATACCAAAAATCTGCGAAATTTATTTTAATTAAATAAGATAAAAGACATGCATTGAACAGCGATTAATAATTGGTGACAGTGCTGTGTATCTATAGGTTTTGAAGTGGTTGGGCCTGGCGGGGTGGGTGCGGGAGATATGTTGTAGTAGGGGTATGGGAAAATTTTCAAAACACAGATGCAGTTCTAAGGCACTCCGGCCCTTTTTGAGAGGAAAAGTGACCTTAAAAGTAATCTTAATGCAACATCATATCTTATCCCACAGTCATTGATACTTTAAATTGAAATATATTGATGAAAATTTCATGGAGCTTGGAAAGAGAATTGACAGTTAAAAACATCCAAAATGTCAAATTTTAATGTTGGTTGAAAAGAACACAAAGGAGTCGTAGGAGGTAGGAACCAGTCTTTCACTAATTATCTGCTTGCAGAGAAGAAGAAGGAGGTTACCAGTCAACCAAGATGTGACAGTTCTATATTCCCCTTGAATAGATTTAATATTAGTTTAGTAATAATCGGTTTTGGGGTGTGGGGGAATTTTTTTTATGAAATTCTAATTTTATTGACCACCATGGTGCCATAAATTTGCTATTATTGAATTTTCACAAGGCCGAACACCATCTGTAATCAATTTAGAACAAGTAACGTTAAGAGGCTGCATGTTTAATTTTGGCCAAAAGGTTTTGAGACAGCCATGGTGCGGAAGAATAGCTCACATGTTTTAGTCATAGATGTATTGATGAACAAGCAGAAATTTGACATTGGAGTAGACGGAGAGCTTAGAATAGAGATATTATATCCAACTCATATACATTGGTGATAACTGATGACGCATATGTCAGTGTCGCGCAAAAAAAGGAAATGAGCCATCAATATTTTAAAATGGGCCATTTGGACCTGTGAGCTTTAGGTATGGCACTAGGGCCTGGGAGGAGAAGGTCAGTATTTGCTAACCCCCGTATCTCTACCTAAAGGCGCCTTTTATTATCTGTCTTTGGGCTGGGACAAAACCTTGCGATGTTAACCAACATAAACCCTAATATAACTTTTAAGGAAAAAAAAATTAACCTAATACAAATTTCACTATATTGAGGGAAGCCCACTTTTATGTTGATAACAAAAATATGATAGACTGTTATTTTTACCCGCATTCACCTTCCCGAATTAATTCTTGGGCTATGCCAAAGACACAGATTGTGACGTAAAGGATATGTGCTTCTTACTCTGAGCAGAGGCCAAGATTACAGATTACATACCACATCATTTTTATATAACCCTAGGAATTGTACCCATCCAAATGTTGTTACATTCTGCAGTTCTCTAAAAAAAATCCTATTAAAACATTTCTTACTGAGTTGGAGCTGGAATCTAAAACCCTTTACAACACTCAAAATGATGATTTGAAAGTCAAATAAGTGGTAAGCAGCAGCTGGGTTGCAACTGTGCAATTCATAAAGGAAGTTGGATGTTTTCTAAGGATTGCGTTCCCGCAGGCCTGGTGACATCTCTGTGGAAATACCGGTGCTATGTTCCTTTGATGGTGTGCAGTGCATTTGACTTGTAAACTTTACAGTTGGTCGCAGTGTACACTCTAACCACAGCCTATACGAAAACCCCTTAGCTTATTATATTCTATTATATTCTATTGCATTCAACCTACATGTAATTTTTATTTTTATGCTTTTCTTTATTTCAAAATTGTAATTTATCAATGAAGTAATTGTTAGGAATAATACTTTTTAAAAAAACTGGAAAACAACAAAATAGTGTGCGAGACTGTATGAGGACCATGCTAAATTATGAGATTGTCCAAAATCTTATATCAACATAATTCTGCCATTATTTGCAAACTCCTCAAAAATGAAATCTACCCAGGAAAAATTAATCCAAGAAAATAAAAGAACACCCTTAATTGAAAGAAGGATTAACAATAAACAGAAAAATTAAGATTTCAGAGGCTTTCTCAAATTGACTGGAGAATAGAGCAGGTGTTGTGTTGATCTATACGGGCCTATACGGACTCCATTGGAACTGTTTGTTAATCATGTTGAGAAGAAATGATATAGTTGCCATTAAATAGTATCCAAAAGAAAACCTGTAAGCTCTCACATAGCTGATGTCTTAGAGCGAGTCGATGAATCGTGCATTGGTAAAACTAGTCTGCAAGAGCAAGACCAGTATTTTTTGTCACTGGTATGTCTCATGCCCTGTAGGAACGATGTCCACCTCTCAGCCTAGGTGAGAACATTAATTATACAAGGTGGTTCTATTTCAACTTTTGACAAAATAAACATGATTTTACTGGATTTTTTTCAGTCTGCAGGTTACTCTGGCTATCATTTATAAATCACCATTTGAAACCCAGGCTCGAGGACACCTTCATGTTTAGTGGTTACATGACTATCCACAGCTTTATTTTTATTCAAATGATCACTTAAGTCACCCTATTAATGTTTATTCAGCAGGCGTAAGGGTGTGGTCACTTTAGCATAGAACCGATAAACAGAAAATTTTGCTTCAAAAACCATGAACGTTGAATAAAATAGCATGTAACAACCATCAACAACCTAATATGTGGTACACCTGGCATTTGCTACACCAATGCTTTTGAGCAGTTCACTAAACAAAATGACAACTTACAGTAATCAATGACAACACTATCACATAACAATCAGCGAGGATCACCAGAATGAAAATTGGCCATCACAATAATTATGATAGCAGTAATGCAGTACCACGAGGAGTCAACAATCGGCAACTTTGTAGCACTGAACAGAAATTTTGCCATTTCCGTAATGATGATAGCAGTAATAACGACAAGGCAGCGATCAGTCCCCATCTTTATTACTACCAATAAAATTTGATACTCACAATGTTCAATTCCATTACCAACTTCTACACTAAAACGCCGGCAACAGCTTATCTTTATATTACCACTTGCCCCAAACATATAACAAGAACGAAGATAAGAACCCTGTTTACCACAGATGTTCAAGATGAGAACCAGTCAAAAGGAGAGCTGCACTCCTTGACACACATGGTATGAAACTCCCCCAGAGGAGTATAAAAATACTCATGAGGAAAATTTTTCATTACGCATCGTCGTTTATGGCTAGCTGACATTTACCCTACCTCATAAGTAAACCTTAACTCACGTCGGCTAGAAGTATGGAGGCGCCTTTAAACCATCAAAACTAACTGCTCTCTATCAATAAATGATGGAACAATCAGGTGGGTTGAAAGTGATCATAGAGAGAAAGAAGATCATGAGCTTGGGTGAATTCATTATCATGATGTACTCCAAGCTCAGTATGGCGGACTCAATATTTATGACAAATTCAAAACTTCAGATGGCAAATTCAATATTATGACATGTTCAAAACTGTTGTCATTCATAACACTCTCAATTTGACACATGTAATTGGGATTCTTTGTTTCCGCAGATATCTATGATAACAGCCTGATTATTGACAGCTGAAATCAATGATGTCCATGGTATGAGATGAACTGTGTGGTACAGAAAAAATAAGATCTACATCTTTTAATAACTTAATTCAGTTTCTAGCTTTCCAATTCTCAAGCGAGAATATGAAACAACTCGTCTAATCAATAGTATGTGAGCAGCTCGGTTTGCGCACTAACAGACAAACATTTTGTTCCGAGTTACAGTGTGTAAGCTACTTCTTGAGTTTTGATAGGTCTTTGAACGTACCGCAGATTGACAAGTTATCTCTAGGCCCTAGAAGGCGATCCAAAATCATATACCTGCCTCAAAAGTATGCACGAGGTCCTTCCAAATTCCAGTCTATGTAACTCCCTCTACAAACAAGCTAGCTAGGACTCAGGTAGAAAATAGGCCTACAGAGGTTATACTTACTAACACTAACAGTCACTGTCACTATGAATTATAAGTTGATCCTGGATTATGTGTGAATGTTTAGGGGAGACAGTGGTTAGAGCAAGGAGTCTTTTACTGAAGCACATAATCACACAGCCAGATATATGAGATAATACTTCAGTACCTGAGCCTACACTTCACATCAATATTCCAACAACAAAAACACTAGCCTGTATAAAGATTCATATACAGAACTTGGTCAGCAATAATAATAACCTACTCAGCCTTACCTTACCTTACCTTACCTTACCTTACCTTACCTTCAACTTAATCCAAACCGTCCACATCACAGGCACTTTTGGATAAATATACCATCATTATCCGTGTGGGGGGGGGGGGGGTTTAGACTAGAGAGTATTTCATAGCTGAGGAGGTAGGGAATTGTATTGTTTCCCTATTAGTCTAATTCAATTAAGTTAAAGAAAAAGAAAACAATATGTAAACAGTCAAGCAATCAGTATGGCCTGATGCACCACTCAAGTGATCATTGTTATGAAAAGAAAATGCCTGTCCAGTGTTAAAGAAAGGATTTGATTAGAGATAGACCACAAAAGTTGACCAAAGTGAACCGCATACGTTGTCGTCGATGTTAGTAGTGTGTGTTTAACATGATACAGTTAGTCGGGTGGAAAGTACACTTTGACCTCTGACCTCATTCTATTGAAATAACTGTGAGTCCAGGCATCACAGCTATGCTGCCAACTAATTGTTTTACCTCTGGTATCATGTAATGCTGAATTGAAGCGTACCTAGGTGTTTAGTTAAATGTCAAATAATCCGCCTTCCACCTTTCTGAGGAAGGTTACATCAAAAGCATCTCTCCTATCAGACAAAAGAAGAATGGCATGATTAGTCATACAGTCAGTGATGTTATCAGTTTTATTCAAATGGTATATCCATTTAACAGCATTCCTCTGGACTTTTTCAAGGCTAGTTTTCAGGCCGATATTATGGGGCGACCACACCTGACATGCATATTCTAGAATAGGCATAACCATAGTTTTGTATGCAACCAGTTTTGTCTTAGTTGGGGCTTCTTTTAGCCCTCTTTTAATCAGACCTAGGGAATGATTTGCCTTTTTTACTACGTGTGTATTCCATAGCCTACCTGTTTTTTTGATTACTTAATCTCTTAATTCTGTCAGTGCAAATGGACACACATTCTTCTTGAGCTGTCCTGTACAAGGAGTGTCTCAGTAGAGTGATGTGGCTCTCTCTCTCTTCTCTCTCTCTTTCCACCTCATCTGTCTTTGAGTTAGGGTGAATGGAAAAATTTACCTTTTTTTTTTACTTATTTAGATCAGTTAACTTTGGAATGAAGAAGGACTCTGCAGTTTCACCCCAACATTTCACTTACTTATTGGATGATAAAACACAAGCTGTTTTGAAATGGCCTGCCTTTGACCTTGACAAGGAATTGATTTTCCTTTTCAGTATACTCTATCATCATAACAATAGAAGACAACTCCTAAAATTACGCAAATTCTAAATTGATATAATTACACAAATTATTACGCCGTAATACGGCAATTACGCAAATTCACAAACCCCTACCTCTTAGTCTTGGAGAATTGAAATTCAGAAGATATTGTTGTTATTCCATTGAAAAAATAGGAAAAGCATGGACACTCATGAGGAAACAACTGAGATAGAGATTTTGCATTAGCGAGAATATAGGTCTTGCCGTAGAATAGAGCCAAATGTGCGCTCTCCCCATCAAAAAACTGTTCATGTGTAAATTTTAGGCTATGACCTTTGGCTGACCTGGCTAAAATCCAGATGAACACACAACAGATCAATCTTGTGGGTAGGTAGTAATAATTTCAGGAAGTATGTTCAAACTAAAAGATTTTTGTTCTAAAATCTCCGGTAAAGAAGACTTGAATAAAACGTCCCCTGTAACGGTCCTTGACAACTCCAAATAAAGAGAAGAAAAATGTATCAGAATGGACATTCAGTGCAGTTTAGCCCACCCCAACGCTGATGATGGAGCGTTGGGCCTACTCCAACACCAAAAACTCTTACCCCAACGTCGCTGGGGACCGTTGGGGCTCCCCAACACCACTGAGCCAAACGAACCTTGCTTCTTTCAGTATACTGTGGTAATTTTGCCAAGCTCTCTCTCTCAGTCTGACTGTCTGTTCCTGTGTTGTCTGCTCAATTCATATTTATTTCTCTTTGCACTCATCACCACAGCTTCATTGTTCACTCGCCTTCATATTATAATCACTTCTCAAAACTTTCTAAACAATACCCACCACCAGCATCATGTCATAACCAAAACCATGTCATCCCAGCGCCATCATATTATGCTATAATCACTTCTCAAAACCTTCTAAACAATACCCACCACCAGAGAAAGCGCCCTCATTTCATGAGACAATATATCACAGATCAGATTGTTTCGTTTCAAACCAAAAACAAGAGAGCAAAAATCCTGGGATAGTCAACTATAAATATCATAATATTACAAAGTAAAATTAATTCTCAAAAATGTGTCTGAATTAAAATCAGATCTGTGTTTAAATGCTCTTCATCCATGTTTCTGCCTTTCGAGCGTTGTGAGCACTTGTCTTTTTTTCATTCGAATTTTCCTCCTTTTATACCCTCTGGTGTTGCTTGCTGGAATCTTTCATCATTTTAAAGACTCTTATCCTTCATCATTTTGCAGTTTTATGGCGGGTCTGATGGTCTACCTGTAATTGAAATGTTTTGCTCTCAGCCTTTCTTACATGGTTAGTTACACGATAGCACCTTATGTGGAAAATAATTGCACAATTACCAGTTATTTTGTCGCTTTATCTATTTCAAAAAGGGGGGTGATTGCTCTTCCTATAATTAAAGTATTTCAATATCTAAGTTTCACATGATTCAATTACGAATTTCTATTGGTTTTAAGTGTAATATTAATTTTAAAGTATCAATCCTCCGGAAATGACATGTTTAGCAGATGATGCCATTGTTTTAATATGTATGTATATTTTCCCAGCAATTTACAAAGTAGATATTACCGGCCGTTAAGGTTTCACTGACAGAGACCACAGTCTCCAGATGAGCGGCTGGAGAAGAGGCTTGGGTCCGGCCCAAAGATCCTTCCTCCTATTTGCTTACTTCATTTGCGTATACTGAGATCGTAGTCAAACGATGTGAACTTCCCTTGGTTATGGCACTGAATAAATGGTGGTTTCCTGTGACAAGAACACATTGTTTTTTTAAGTAAATTTTTGTAAGCATAAAAAATAACTAATGTACAGTTGAAGTGTCTGGCCAGGAGTGGCTACTATAAAAGCGCTGAGGGCCCAAGGCAAGTCAGCTTTTTGGAACCGAAACTTAAAGCCAACACATCTATTGGATAAAAGACTGCTGAATTTTTGTATCAAAGACATACATGACAAGTTGGCAGACCCAGAACCCAGGTCTCCGCGGGCGATCTCCCCATCCCGAGTACCACCCTGTGTCCCGCAGTGTGGGTGCAATTTGGCCCTTGTTTGTCATAATTTTAGGTAAAACTTGAGCATTGTTATTAAGGATGATGTCATTTTACTTGATTTTACAAATGATATAGTTGTACAAGCAGTAGTGGTAAAGCAAATACATAGGTTTGTGTACTGTGGAGGTATGAAAACATGGTTTCCCTTGCAAAAATATGCTTCAAAAATTTTCTCGATCAAAGAAGCTGAGAATTGGGAGGAAAAAGGTAAAACATTCCCTTAAGATTGTGTATGTGGTCCGGGAAATATCTAAAGGGTGGAACACCTGGCCGTTACCTGGCTAGGGTTTGGTTTTCAGGCTAACAGTAAGGATAACTCCTGGATAGATAACTTCTTCAGACTAGCAACTGTCAGGGCTTCAGCCTAGAGAGGGTCGTGCTGGTGGTCAAGCCAACCTAGCAGAGCTGTGATACTGAGAGTCGTGCTGGTGGCAAAGGCAACCTAGCAGAGCTGTGATACTGAGAGTCGTGCTGGTGGCAAAGGCAACCTAGCAGAGCTGTTATACTGAGTGTCGTACTGGTGGCCAAGCCAACCTAGCAGAGCTGTTATACTGAGTGTCGTACTGGTGGCCAAGCCAACCTAGCAGAGCTGTTATACTGAGTGTCGTACTGGTGGCCAAGCCAACCTAGCAGAGCTGTTATACTGAGTGTCGTACTGGTGGCCAAGCCAACCTAGAAGAGCTGTTATACTGAGTGTCGTACTGGTGGCCAAGCCAACCTAGCAGAGCTGTTATACTGAGTGTCGTACTGGTGGCCAAGCCAACCTAGAAGAGCTGTTATACTGAGTGTCGTACTGGTGGCCAAGCCAACCTAGAAGAGCTGTTATACTGAGTGTCGTACTGGTGGCCAAGCCAACCTAGCAGAGCTGTTATACTGAGTGTCGTACTGGTGGCCAAGCCAACCTAGCAGAGCTGTTATACTGAGTGTCGTACTGGTGGCAAAGCCAGCCTAGCAGAGCTGTTATACTGAGTGTCGTACTGGTGGCCAAGCCAACCTAGCAGAGCTGTTATACTGAGTGTCGTACTGGTGGCCAAGCCAACCTAGAAGAGCTGTGTCTAGAGAGTAGCATACAAGCTGAATCTTGTAGCGGGTGCATTTACATCTGATAGAATACTTTGCGAAGCGGGACGTACCCTGACCTTGCCCTCTGAGCAGGTTAAGTGGGACGCACCCGGAACCTTAACTGTGTAGCCTGAGCTATATGAGGTGTATTGATAATAATATTCCCTGTTTATGACAAAACAGAGGGTGGGCTGCTCCTAAAGAGGGACGCAAGTTGCCCGGAGTCCTCATACTGAGAGTGTGATACATCCTAGTAAACTAGAATGCATCCTAGAGGTGAGGCCATGGTGGACCTCCTAATCATAAGTGTGCAGCAAGCTGCCAGAAACTGAAACAGGCGCTAATCAGCCATTGGCAGTGACACTTTGATCTTAGCCAATAGGCCGAGAAGCGGTTGAAGAACCATGTATATAATATTGATAATAATAATCAGATTTGACACTGAATCGCACTTAGTGAGAATAATATAGGAAATTTCTACACTGTCTGTGATAATACTATAAGACGGTGCAGCCAGGATTAAATGTGTATAGAATATATATTTATGATGTCCGTGAGATTGTTTCTGCGATAAATATATATAAGTTGAAACCGTCTACATAATATTGGTATAATAGGTTCAAGTTTAAATCAGGGTAGATAACCCTTTACACATCAGACATAGTCTGTTTGAATATTCTCTATTTTGAATATTCCAAATTAGTAGGCATGGTACATGGCCGTACATCCATTATGTAAGCAGACAGCTTTGGATTGATTTTGCAAGAGTTGTCCCGTCATTAATGAGTATTACTGGGTTTGCTACATTGAGCATAGCCTCAAAACTACCTCAGTGTAAAATAGTTGTCCTCTCACAATTATTTAGAAAACCATATTTCTCAGTTGTCATAACAATATGGAGCCAATCAAAACAACAGTTCAATCGCAATGACATCCAAGTTTTTATTACAAAAACATATAAGACATCAGTTGAATAGCGATTTCTCTCAAAACAAAGTGTGCACTCATTCATTCACCACAAAAAATCTTTTAAGCACTTCAACGTTCCTCAAACTTTGCTATCATGTCTGATCTACCTGAGGGATGGGAGGAAAAGATGAGCAGGTCAACTGGTGAGTAGCTTCAATGCCATAACATTATTGAACCAAGGATTTGGATAGATAGATCAAGGAGTTTCTCCTTCTTGAAACTTAGTCACAGTGAGAGTGACTGTGAGGAGTGGATAGATATGTCATCAGGGAGTACTCAGTCAAAGACTCCCTGGACCCTTCCTACTTATCTTTCATCTACAAAAAGTACCATTATAATAGTATGTATGTATAATTTATACATTTAGTAATGATCAATTGATTAACTTGGTAAGGAGTAATGTTTATAACTTTACTCTTACTGTTTAAGTTAGGGGCTTTTTGTACTAGTAATTTTCAGCTCCAGTTAGTGGTTACGGTTGTACTCCCAATTTGTTTTCATGAGGGTTTTCTGTAGCTATCAATTCCTCATCCTCAGTAGAGAGGAGTCTCAGAGAGTGTTGTCAGTTTATTCATGTCACATTATTAGGATCGTCATGAGGACCACTTTCATTCATTTATTTATTCTACATACTGTTATCCTTGTTAGCTAAGAGCATCATCAGTGTCATTCGGGCTTGTCATCCTGTAACTGTAGGCCTAAGCCAAATGACCTCAGGTGTACATCCGCAATACAGTAGCCCTCATTTAGCCCATGAGAGTCCAGGGCCTGTATGTATGCTGATGTTATGCTATGGCATAGCCTATCAATAACCACTCAGGCTCTGACCAATGAACTCCCTCTGGAAGAGGGAGTTCATTGCTCTGACAAATCCATTGGGGCTGCGCTGTTACCTGTACCATTAGACAGGCCCAAGGAGTAAAAATCCTTGATTAGGTAATATATAATGTCCTGACCTATCCTGCAATACGGTAGACTATTCAAGTGAGTAGATCTTGCAAATCGAAATAAGAGAAATTGTGAAGAGATTATTCTCTATTGACAGACATGGACCGTTTGACTTGCAAGCCTGTATACTGTCCATGTCCATGTCAACCAATTACTGGACATGGGCAGAGTACAAGGCTTGCATGTCCCGGGATTATGTCTGTCAGTCTGATATGTGCCACAAACATAATGTACTAACTGGCTGGAATGGTGCTGGGCTATCAGGCCCGCTGAGCTGGGAACTCCCAGATGAAAAATTTTCTCCCCATAACAAACTGAGTCAAAAAGCGACTTCAAAGATATCGGGAAGTACGTCCAAACTGTCGTAATAAGGAGATAGCCCACTAAAATATCTAGTAATTTCAGTTGGTCGGTTGGGGAGGCGGCTTACAACCCCTTGGTAATATGCAAATGTTTAGTGTGTTACTCGTAATCTGACTCAAGTCTCTGAATAGGGCTTAACAAGGCCTTTCACGAGGCCTTTGAGTTCTCAGACTCAACAGCCTAATCAATTTGAAAGCTGGTTTCGGCGGCAGGTGTGGTAATAATACAATCTATTCACGATGACAAGACACTCTAAAACTTGCATATTTGTAGCCTCATCTGGTCCCTAACATGTGTTGATCAGGACTCAAGTTTGCTTGATCTACAAATCTTCGAAATTTAGCCCCCAATAAAGGAGACCTTAGTTGAGTTACGGACCTCAAGTTTACGCTCCACAGTTGGAGGAGAAATGAACTCTGTGGAACTTGGTCAGTTTGGCACGCAGAGTTCTGATACCCATTCTAATTCTCTGCTGAAATATTTATCTAGTTTTAAAACATGGAAAATTGGTTAATCTGCAAAAATATCTTGAAGCCTGAGGTAAACACCAAATTATTAATGATAAGACAATCAATATGACGGGGATGATAGCATGGTGGCCTCAAAATCACCTGGCAGTGATAGTAAATAGGCTCCTGTGCAGTGATACCTAGACACGGCAGACAGCATCAATATTTTATGTAATTGAAAAATTTTTCTCTCTTCTACCTGCAATCATACTGTTTTATGCAGACTCAAGCTGGCTTATTAGTCATAGCTATAAAATATCCAGGTAATTCAGTCAAATAAACACATTGAGCAGATCAATATTAGTAGTAAACTAATAATGGTCACAGCAGCTCAACCAATTATCAGAAGATTACTATTGTGACTAAATACAACCTAATGTAACATAGCATAGCTACACAATGAATGGGCAGATTAATGTTTATTGATGTAATGTGGATAGAAGACAAAGCATGATTGTATTTTATCGTTGATGCCTGTGTATTGTCATGGTGCTGACCTAGTGATGTTATCAGCTGTAAAAGCCAACTCAATTTGGTATTCTCCGGCAAAGCACAGTGCAGAGATCAGATATCCTAGAGGAGTGGAGTATTAATTAGAGTAAAGTTTAGCTAGTTGGGGGAGGCTGGGCTTGATGATAATTTTCACTATCTAAGTTGGGAGCTCGTACAAAGTGATGACATTCAGCAATAATGTTAACTAGGCCATACATACCTATTTTTCAAGCAAGCCATTTCTCCTCTGAATGGGTTTAGGGGAGGGGACCTAATGTAAGCAAGCATCATGTTTCACTAACTGAGTTGGGAATGCAAGTAAAAAATAAAAAATAAAATAAATTCTACTTTTCCAAACCTATGCGGAGAGGCAAACATCTCTTCCTGCGAAGACTTAATTCCTTTAGGGTAGGTTGGTTATCTCCTTCATGAGCACATGAAGAATTATATTTAGCATTTATTTAACCATGTTTTTTTTGGAATGGTCATATTGACTCACCTGTGTATCAGATTGTATTAGGCTTACAGAATAGGACTTGTTGATATATGGTTTGGTTAGATAAACATCGTAAAAAAAATTATTATCTAGACAATCCTAACCTGATCTGGTATCAATAATTGATTGTTTTTGGATCAGAACGTTGTAATGGCGGGAGATGATTTTTTATCCATACCTTGGGTCTACTGTTGTGATATAGTTGTAAGTGGTAACCACTGTTCGACCACAAACAAAACAGACAGGCAAAGAGCAGAACATCATTGAATTCTGTAGAGCTCAAAGACAACCAATTAACTAAAATCAGAGTATGGAATCGATCGATGAACTAGGGACTGTTCTCACCTTTTTACTGGTTAAAGATAATGAACCATGCTTAGTACTAAAATCTCACACCCTAATTAAACAATAAGGTTATGGGAATATTTTACACATTATGTAACGTGCATGTTAGGTGACAACTCTGAGATAGAAGCCTCAAACTTCTATGAGATTCAGTACTTAGGTTGTGAATATTGCTGCTAGTGAACATTGAGCCATCCCCCTACTAGCTAAAATAAACTCATATCTTTCATCTTTTATGTGTTCCGCTAGCAATCCTCTGGCCAAGGCTACACCTTACAATAACAATTTGGTGCCTGGTTACAAGAATGGATGTATTTTTTTATTATAGAACGCTGACAAACAAGCCCTGTAATTCTGTGTAGACACTGGCAATGGTAAAAGCAAAAAACATAGAAAAACCGGGTCTCTGTGGTAAAACTTAAATAAGTATAATTGTTTAGTGTGAGTGTCAGATGTCGTAAAAGCAGTCTCGGCCCCAAGCACCTCTATGCTCTATGCTAACATTAATATATATATATATATTAATGTTATATTCTATTCCGTTTATTTATTTTATATATGTTCTGTATATTATTTTCAGGTAAAGCTTACTATGTGAATGTACATACCAAGGAGAGTATCTGGGAGAGGCCGACGTCTCCAGCTAAGGCCAGCGATGAAAAGGTCGGTTCAGATTTCTTCCACTCAGACCTTGACATGTGTATATCTATTTTGTCATTAGTTATCGTAAGGAAAATACCTCGAAAGTGCCAACCCACTCGTAAATGAGGAAATTGACTCGGGATTACCTTATCCAACTCCTTTTGGAGGTAATTTGGCTAGGTGAATCCATTAATGCTCTAGCAATCAGAGATGTGCATGCAATAGTGTAGTATGGGATCAGTGAGGAGGTCTACCTTAATGGTAATCACTCATCATTATATGTGTATTTGCGGGCATCAAAACATCATTAAAATTAGCAAATCGCCATGTCAGCAATGCCTCTTCCATCATAATGCAATGTACTGCTGAGTGATCCCATGCTGTCTTGTCAGTAATCTGTTTGGCAATTCTGACACGGCAAATCAATCCCTTCGTCCGCATTTAGGTAAAGAGCCATACCGGAGGCAATGAGTGATTGACATGAATACAGAAATGAGAAGGGATTTTCAAGACTTTTCCTTGTACTGTACTTTTATTGTGGCAATTGCACAAATAAGGAGTTATCTGCTCTTTGACATAGAGCAAGTAACTCCTAATATGAAATATTTTACGTTATAATGTTGTAACTGTTCGTAAGATAACCTGGTTATGATGTGTCATAGAGTTATAGTTAAAATTAATTTATAAGTACTCTGTCTTGGGTGAGTGAAAAACAAATCCATGATGATCACATGTCCACTGCATGATTCATTCATAATTCAAATAACGATAATAATAGTTTGGGACTGACTGAATAATAGCTAGTGTCAGCTTTCACTAGCTTAGGTGGTAACTAACGAGGTCTGGTGAGTGCTAGCTAGCCAAACATGTCACGTAACTGGATAACTCCCCTTATACAAACAAATTATTACTATTGGGCAGCACACTGACATCGAGACTTCACTATTAGCATGGTGTGTATCTCTGGTCATATTTACTATCAGAACCTAACATGTTCCCGCCCCTAATTAGTAAAATAGAACTCGGGTCGTCACACTAAAATCCTTGTGGTTTTACTCAGTGAATGATTATATACTGCAGGTACAATGCTCACATCTGTTAGTCAAGCATGCCGGGAGTCGTCGTCCCTCCAGCTGGAGAGAGGAGACTATTACTAGATCTAAAGAAGATGCCATAGACATTCTCAACTGTATGTATTAGCTACTCAGCATTCAGACTTATCTGTTTAAGGTTATGTCAAAGACTGATCCGAATATCAGCATATCATATACTGTTGCTATTTTGGGGTGACTCATATTGTGTGATAGCTCCAATGTCCATTAGCTAGGTTCTGTTCTTTTTGTGTCATGATAAACTCATAATTCATTATAAAATATAATTCTGAAATTAAGCAAGTAAAATAATAGTTGATTCAATTTATTTTGTACTTCAGATCATGATTATATATTATATTATATATTATAGTATAAATTCATCACTTTGAGTAACTGGAACAGAAAATAAATAGAACAAAATAAATGATAAATTTGAAAATAACAAAATTTTAATGTGTTAACTAAAAACTCATAATATTATAATTAAGTCCATAGTAATGTCTTGTCTTTTGTCGGGGGAGTGTGGGGGAGGGTATTGGTACGAAACCGTACTCTCCAGAGAACAGGTGATTGACACAGTCCTCTGTCCTCAAAGATCCCTGGAGAATCTTGATTATTACTGATAACACACATCCTTGATGTTAGAAGGATGAACAAAGTGTGTTCCATGTGCCAGTGTTGTGATTATAAGAGTTGTCTGGTTTTGAGATATGGGTGATTTGTGACCGTTCTGGGTTTGAAGTTGCTCTGAGTATTGTGGTGTATGGGTAGGAAGAAGCCAGGGTAAATCCCTCGAGAGAGGATGTGATCAGATGCGCTATCAAAGCTCCTTCATAACAATGTCCTATTAACTGTTTTCAGCTTACATCAAACAAATAAACTCAGGAGAGGCAACTTTCGAAGACTTAGCTTCTAAAAACAGTGATTGTTCCTCAGCTAAGCGGGGCGGTGACCTCGGTCCCTTCGGTAAAGGACAGATGCAGCGGGCATTTGAGACAGCCTCATTCGAGCTCAAGGTTTGTAATAGTTCTTTCACGTAGACCTATGAACGCCCTTGTCTCAGACAACATGCAAATAATAGTCTACTCCAGATAAAGTTATGTATGTATACGGAATAGTTCCCCTTGAGGTACCTGCTGTGTACCTGAAGGACTGGGGCAACTCCAAATGCAGTCAAGTTGTATCAGACTTAATATTAGTCTACTCTGAGGTGTCGGTTTTAACACAAAAGGTAACTTGTGTGTTCATTAGTGTACAGAATTGAAATACTTAGATCTATAGGTTGGTGAATGTGTGCACTGCTATGCAAAATACCTACACTGATCCCTCATGGTCTAAACACACTGACAGAGATTGTAACCTCAGACGATCCTCAATGATTTTTTTATATTCACATCAATCCTCTGAGACAGCTGAGGAGCATATGTTAGTAATGTGACGTCATGCAAACCGCTCTGCACTCTGAGGTTCCGACCGCTGATCGAATCTCTGAGGATCAGCTGAGGCTGCTGTCAGCATGTTTATTAACAAATTTGTGCAATCCTCAGAGCTTTCAACTGTGTGTGCTTTGCCCATGATAACGGCCTGAATAAAACATTTTACTAAAACAAGGTGTATTTTGTATTATTACAGGTTGGAGAAATGAGTGGCGTTGTAGAGACAGACTCCGGTGTCCACGTCATCAAGAGGACAGCATAATGTCCTGGCAGCTCACGCTCCCCGGCAGCTCAGGCTCTCATTCCTCCAAACATCGCAAATTACTCCTATCCTATCCTCATGTAAATATCATGTCCAATTTTTAAATGGATGAACATGCGTTCCACAGTAGCACTGATATGTAATATCGTTTGGAGGCGGCTTGCTTTGATATGGATCAATAAGTTCTATGGAATAATCTTTCAAACGGTAACAGAAGTTTATTCAGAAACCATCAAGAGCAATTTGTAATAGTAAGTTCTATGTGCTACTTACATTGCAATAGTACGTTCTTTATGCTACTTACATTGCAATAGTACAATATCTGCGCTTGTTACATTGTAATAGTTCATTGTCTGTGGTTGATAAGATTCTGACTACAGATCTGAACTCTTGTCAGCGTCGGCTGTGTCAATGACGTAAGGAAATGATGGTTATATTCAATCTGATGCCTATAATCCTAGTCTGCTGTTTACTTTTCAATTTTCTATATTCACAGTTATATCGCAATAATACATTCAAACGATAATGATATCAATTACTTGTTCATATAACCAGCAGATAAGTTTGTTCTGCATCTAGACTCCCAATGTGTTGGCTTTGATGCATACTGCTCTCTCTCTCCCCTATCAATCGGAGCCAACACATTGGCTACATCTAGACATACTGTAACAACATCAAAAACTCACGTTTCATTAATAGTCTCGATACCATGTGATGCCGTGTGAGAAACCTTGATGTTGTTCGGTTTGTTTGTTTCGGGTATCATCGATATGGGTCTGCATGGACTGTATCCTAATGTGGCACAGGAGTATTTGAGATCGGATGCCCGTACATGACACCACCGTGATCCACCAGGAATCAAACACAGGACCGCTCAATTGAATGACCCATGCTCTATCCATCACACCACGACCGCTCCCTACATACTGTAACAATTCATGTTAATGAAACCAGGGAGTGTGGGACATAAGTCATAAAAATGTCCCCTGGAAAAAAACTAGGCCAATTTTACTGAAATAGGAGTTGCTCTCCCCCTCTACCAGACATCTACACGCTGCCAGTAAAAGTGAGGGCAACTCCAAATGCAGGAAAGATAGATTAGTACATGATAGAAGATGATAATGTGTCACATGTCTGCTGCGGTCTATCGATAGAAAAAATCTCTGTGCAAATAATGCATAGTTTCATATATCAGATATTTACAGATGGTTGTCTGCTTTAGAGTGGGTGTCTGGAAAATTTTCGCGTATAGCAAAAGATTTGTTTCCAAAGCGGAAAAATTGTTTCATAGCGGAAAATTTCTTTCACACTTGTAGTCTTGTAGGATTGAAGGAACCGCTTCCCCTCCACCGCCCTGGGTGACATGCATCCAAAAATTAAGTAAAATTCGCCTTGGTGATTGAGGTGAGCATAGTGATCAGTTTTGCCCTACCTATCCAAACCTTACCAGTATGAATTTATTTGTGGTTTAGAGCTGATCTAGTATTAATTATAGCAATGGCTGTCGCCTTGATCAAATCGAGAAAGTCTGACCGCAACCTTTGTTTGTTCAATATTTATTTGTATATACACTATTTTATTGCATCAACCATCATCTGAAGATGTTCGGCCTGATGTTCAAGGAAATTAAAACAAAAAAACCGATCGAAATAAAATCAATAGGGATCCTAAAATTCAATTCAATAAAAACAAATGTTTTGGAAATGCAAAATTAAATGTATGTTCATCATGTTTCTCATTGTGCAGCATTAGCGGTTCTTCATGGATCATCAATATTATGCAGCGGGAGGGAGGGGGTATATATAATATTATATAAACCCCTCCCTCCCGCTGCATTATATAATGAAGCGTGTTTCTTTGTTGATTGTTATTATAAAATTGTGTTTTTTCATTGATCATTATACCTTTTAATCATTCAATAAGAAGGAAAGGTTTAGAAAAATATTTTTTGAGCATCTGGCGAACAACATTATGAATCGTTCAGCCCCGAGAAGTCAAACTTCTTCCTGGTGAATACCACCAACAGAAATGAAATAAATGGAATATATAGAAATAGAGGATCTGATATGGCCATCATGTGTACAGTGCAATATTAGAAAAGCAGCAAAAAAATATATTCTGCAAATATTTTCATGTAAAATATATAAAGAAAATTAGAAGGGAGGATAAGTCTAGATAATTTGACAAATATGTACTATTTTGATGTTTTCAAGTTGTGGGAATGAAAATCAGAAATTGAAAATTTATCAGATACGAGCAGCTAGAAAAAATCTTCATGTACATATATTTAATATAACTTTTACATGTTTATATCATGTATATAATAATATATATATATATATATATATATATATTTGAATAATCTGAATATGGCAACGAGTTATTTACAATAAATGCTCAGCTTTTCCGTTATAACAAAATAGATATGGAATTTTTTCTGACTCGGAGGCGAAATTTGGCATAATGCATTATGCATTTCACAGGGTTTTTATATCATCATGATGCCCTAGGTCAGGTGAACACTGGAAATCTATTGGACAAAGGTAAAGCCGATATTTAGAAACTGGCTCTATTTTGGCAGCTATTCTTATAGGAATGTGCTAGGTGATTGGACAAACCACTACATTATGCTGGTCGCAGCTTGGAATATGCCTGACAAAATATAATATCTACAATATGATTGGATAATGCGTAAACTGGGACACATTATTGGCTGCTTACTAAGAAACTCCCGAATCTGATTGGCTACTAAGTTAGATTATAATCTTCTCCTATTGGTTGAGGAAGCTCCCCTATCTGATTGGCTGGTAAGGTAGAGTAGGATCTTCTCTTATTGGATGAAAGTTTATGAGGAATTTCCCTCCAGTAGCTCACATAGCAGAGTGTCTGTTTTTATATAGCCAGATTTCCTCCAACTCTTCAAGAACTCGACAGCAATCACTGTCAGCAGTTTGGTCTCAGCCAGACACAGCAGAATCTCCCCAAACTTGTTACTATCTGTAAACATAACACCAATTTTTCATTATTTAAACTTAAATTTGAGTCAAGCAATGCTGTACGGTTGTTTTCAGGCCTTATTTGGTTTGTTTGGATTTGTACAAACATCAAAAGATATGGTTTTGAATTCATCTGATGGTATGTCAGGTTAAAAATGAAAGCCCAGTCTTAAATACGTATATGTTGAGGAAATTTGATGGCGACTTGTGCATACATCCATCAACATTGGTTCAATTGGCTCAAGTTTTTATGCTGTGGTATAGTTAGAATAAAGGAAAAGCACCACATCAATATAAACTGATTAATAGAGAGAAAGCTCACATAGACAGTTTTCTGAGCGCTCTTATTTATGCCTCAATTAAGAGTTGTCCTCTCTCTAGTTTGGTACTTTTAACCCACGCCGCATAAAGAAAACCTGCTGAAAGAGGGTTATCTTGAAAACGCTTATGTTAAGATAAAAATGATTTTTGATTCAGAGTCTGCACCATTGAAAACCCTGTGAGACATGGTTTCCAAATCATTGGAGGCTTGAATGTTGATAAATCTCAATTTTAGTGATGAAACTCATGAAAAATTCTGCCAAATTGTCCGCAAAACAGGCAGAAAATGCTATAATCGACTATCCAAATAGTAAAATAATTTCCCAAACTATGTCCATATGAGTTTTCAATGTTGCAGATTCTGAATCAAAAATAATTTTCATCCTATTATAAGCGGTTATCAAGATAACCCGCTTTTCAGCACGTTTTTCCTATGCGGCGTGGGTTAAAAGTACCAAACTGGAGAGAGGACAACTCTGAATTGAGGCATAATTAAGAGCTCAGATAACTGTCTATTATCATGCCATAGTACATGTCGCTGAAACCATACAACAATTCTTCACACTAGTAATGACTTTCGCCCACTTTCCTCTTGGTATCATAACGCAATGTAACGCTGACACCTGACATACCTGGGGTGTCCTTAGCTGAGATATAAGTTCTGAGAGCTGTCAATATATCATCCTGAGACTGCTTCAGGAAGTTAGACGCTTCTGTCGTCAACCCCGTCACATCTATAATTAAAAATATGTAGGTCATTATATTGTGATGAGATTGATAGTTGTCAACTATTAACAGCGTACTGTTGCTGAAATTCTCACGGTTACACACCTTGACACACCGCTCCCGCATTGTTGTATTTTTCCATCTTGTGGTGGCTTGCAGGAGTGTGTATGTGTGCAGGCACGACCAACGTAACACCGATGGGAAAATTTTGACTTGCAAATAAGAACTAATAATTTGTTATCTTGAATACTCAAGTCTATCGCAACCCCCAACCCCAAAGTAATCTAAGCTCAATGATGGAATGATGGCAGAGTAAGTTTCCAATTTCATGGCCAGAAGAAAACTTGTTTTGATTAAGATTGATCCTGAGTATGCGCTATTTAACCTCGCATTTTAGAAATCTGAAGCTGATGACACGAGCACTCCATATTAAGGTGGTGCCAAATATTTCCCTAACGACACCAAGACGCAAAATACACTCAAGAGGCACAGGTAAAATAGTTAAGTTAATGGTCGACCGATCCTTTATCAGTGCTGCATGAGATGATACCCTACAGGACAAATTAATCCGTAGGACTTATAGTTTTTCTTATCACAATTTCACTAATAATACAGATTTTGTAAATTTCTCAATAGAGTACATTTGCCCATATTTACACTTTCAAATAACCTAGAAATTTATAGATCAAGTCGTTTAATTTAAACTCGGTAATATTATCATCCTAAGGGTATTCTCATGACCTTTCAAGTCACAGAGTCAAACTTACCTGGATTAAGCAGTAGAAGATATTGCATACAAGTCATTTCATACGGATCAATACAAGTCGAGTTAAGTCTCTCTGTAAGTGAGTTGACTTTCATGTAGAATCCGTCTAATCCCATCTTATTCAGCATCGGGCTAATCATCTGCAGAGCAGGCTTCTAAAATCAAAACAATATATAATATGATAGAATTAATAGCCAATAAAAATTAAGTTACTGATTATGGTGTTTCTTTTCTAATTGGTCACTATATCATTACATGGAAAAGAAGTTTGGTAATTAAACTGAACTAGAAAATGGTGTAGCAGTATGGCCAGATAGTTTGTGACTGGCGATGATTTGTTAAACTACTGTTAATATCTTTTTAATTAATTATGATATGAATAAAATTCTAACTAATAATAATATTCATAAGTATAACTATCAATAAGTCAGTTGACCTTATTTTTTTGGCACGTGATGGAGAATATCCTACCGGTATGACATAGTGTGCCAAAAAAAGAGGTATAATGATAAGTCTTTTGAATAATTTTAGACAATCTGCAATTTAAGTCATATCAAATATTATCGATATTTAAATTAATAAAAATGAATATATCAATGTCACTACAAATATCTATGAAACCTTCATTCTTCTGACTTGGGCAATTTGAAGATTAATAATATTATATAAACTAATACTATGGGCTACGTATATTAATAATCTTTTGAATAAAACAACTAATTAAATTAATATATCTATTGGTTTTAAATTGCTGCAGAACATTTTTTTGACATACATCATGATTTTTGCTATTTTGTTACTAAGTCTAGGGATGAAAAAAAATTGTAACATGTTTTATTGGTCATTACTGAAGAAAACTAGCTTGGAAAATTTCCAGTATTATTTTCCGGATTTCTTTGCTAGGTGTGGTAGTCACACAACGTAATCAAACACATTCATGTTCACAGCTTCTAAAAGGCTTCTGCGAAACCCTGGGCAAGCAGTAAGTTTCCATGCCTCAAATGATCACTCGCAACGATTGCATGAATTTAGTTTCTAAACCACAACATAATTTCAGGGGAAAGGCGCCGTGAATGTAAATGAGCAATGTGAAAGGAAATGGATAACTTCATTGTACCACATTTGAAATGAATAGCTAACATGGCATAAATCTCCCGTCAAATTTAGCATGAAAGCCTTGTGAATGCACCCATTCCAATTCAAGTCAATATTATTGTGTCTAAACCTAGGGGGTGAGTGGGGTTTTTTATTCTGTCGGGTAAATTTCCGGGCCGATATTTTCCATGAGCTCTGCAAAAACATTTTTCGTTTCTTTATGTTGATGGTAGCAAGGTTTAATTTTACTTTTTGTTGGTTACAGCAAAGTTTTGTTTTTCTTTATGTTGGTAACAGCTAGGTTAACATTTTTTTTTCTTCTTGGTTACAGCAAAGTTTTGGTTTTGTTACCTGGAATGCTGAGAAGATATGAGGTGAGCTTCCGTCCATAGCTGTTGTCTGCGCCCTCTGATTATTAGCGGCAGTCAAACAGATCAGGTCTATCCAGTTATTACGTAATAACCTCATCTGATCCGTTAGCTGTACAAAGTAATACAAGATTGAATATTAGAGTAAGGAATTATTTCCTTTATGTCAAAGAGCAGATAACTCTAATAATACCCAAACATTGTATTGCAAGGCATCACAAATGTTTCATCACTTCCTCAATAATAGGATTCTAAAGCTGCAATTTGCTCACTTGAAAGAAAATAATATGGAGTATAGGATGAGATACAAAATAGCAGCCTCAAAGAAAGTCTTTTTAGGCTAGTAATTTATTGAGGTTCCTAGTTAAAGAAATAAAGCCAGAATTTAGCCTCAGGAAAGCCAAATTAATAAGTGTTGCCTGGCACCGCCCCGTCTTAATGTCTGAAGCTGAGTACCTACCTCGAGCTGTTTAAATAGTGGTGCATCCTTTGTGAAGAGCACCAGTTTGACCAGCACTTCATCTATGATAGGTACTATAACTGTCTGATAGTTAGTAGTAGTCTGTAGGAATACCTGAGGCGTTAGTAGTCTGTTAAAAAGACTCATCACCTGCAAGCGAAAATAAAATACATAATAAATAATAATATAATAACTAACATGATAAATATACCCACTAGAACTGATAGGTTAGGGACACCACTAAAGTGACACATGACAATAAGGATGGGCAGTCACCCTAGTGGAAACACTTCTTCTAGGGAAGACACAAGCTTCGATAAAGCATATGGCGTGCTGAGGTGATCTACAGTGTATATATTCCGCGATCGATAAGGCCAAAGATTAGAATTTAACCATCAATTATATTATTCTCTTCAGTAGCTTCCTGAGGGTGCCTCTGACCTGTGCTTCAGATCCGGTATGATGATACAGGGAAATGTCCAAAAAGTCTGGGGGTCTAGTGGTCTGTGGTTAAGATATGATGGCCAGCTTCCTGTAGTGCCAGCCACTTCCTTATTTTAATATGGATATGGCTATGTGGCTATGTGGTTGAAATATCGACAATTTTCATTTTTAATTGATATTAATTATGCCAAATATCAAATTAATAAATAATATTAGATTATTGAATTTTTAATTAGCAAAAAATTGAAGTTTTAATATCAGCAAAAAATTCCTTAATTTATGACTATGTAGGGTAAAGAAATAACTGACCATCTGCAGTAAGAAACCCCACTGGTGATATGATATACTATTGCATGTATATCTCTGATTGATAGAGAGTGAATTAATTCACTTAGCACGAGTACCATCACAAGGAATTTTGTGTGACAGCCCTAGTTCAAATTTAGTAATTAGGGGCACGTGCATGTTAGGTACTCAATGTCAGTGTGCATCTGCAGTAAGAAACTAACCTGAGGATGGTTGAAGAGATCCAGATTGCATGAATGTAACCAACACAGGAGATCTGTGACTCCCTCCTCCCCTGTGGCGGAGATGCTCCCTCGTCGTGACATAGATACATCGCTATCTACTGAGTCTAAAATAATTATAATTTCATTGCCATATACTATTTCAAATGATGTGGTGAAGACGCAAATAGCAAAGAAATCACTAAAAAAAGGTTTACTACATTACTACATTATGCACAACAAATTAAATGAATGACTAGGAAGGCATCAAATTCTTTCTGATCAATCTTTTGCAACAGGGCTTGCTACAAAGTTTCAAACAAGGCAATCACCTGTAACAAAGAATAGTTGAAAAGTGTAAACTCATCTCACTGGGAATAAGTATGTTGTGTATCATCAATCAAGGGGGAGGGGGTTCCATTCAGAGAAAATGGCTTTGAAGAATCTAATTGAGTCAGAATATAAGCGTTTGGCTATTTATATCTTAAATTTGAAATACATCTGTGTACTATGGATGCACTCACCATGTCTGGAGATGTTTGGTGGAGAGTTGGAGGGTCTGCTGTCTGTGCTCATTCTCTGTCGAGACACTGAGGCTAGACCCGCTGCTGAATGTAAGCCCGCAGGGAAACTAAAACCATTGTCATTATTGCCTACGATGCCGAGACCGGCATTAAAAGTTGCAGATTGCATGACCTGATGATTGATTGGCATGAATGGAGGTACCGCCGCTGAGATGTTATTTGGTAGTAGTCTACTAGCTGGATGAGGTAGGAATGTAGGGGCTCTCTGTGATACGAGGAAAGGATTTACTGGTGGTGAAGTCTGCTGTGGACTTGTTGCATCCTGTAATGGGGGTGTTATCAGCTCCCGCTTTGGCTGCTGCAGTTGGAGCTGAGGCTGTGAGTCAGTTAGTGGATAGTCATTGCTAGTAGTAGGCCTGGCCTGTTCTGAAGCAGGATTTGAGTATATCATCTCATGATTAGGAGGCATTTCCTGATCAGAATAAGATTCTGGGAGATCCGACCGGTCTGACACCTAAAAACAATAACATTATAACATCATGATGACACTCTTCGATCTTGGAGGTAAGAATGATTCTCACCTTTCCCAAAAACGCACAAGGAATCATTCAGGCACTGAAATAATATCAGATACATTAGGCTCGATAACTTTATTTGAGACACAGAAAGTGAACTTAGTCAGTCTAGGATTTTTGAAGTAGCTGCTATCAGTAGCTATCTATCAGTATATGCAGGTTATTTACCCTTTGCATGGTAGCTGCACTCACTGATAAGCCTAACAGTGTGTCACTGTATATTTAGACTATATGGTTAGATAATACGGTCAGGGTGTACTGATAAATATAACGGGCCTATATTATGATCTCAGAGACTAAACATAAGACCATCTTGGTAGCCTAGTTTGCTACAGCAGAGCAAACCTGGTGTCTAATATAGCTGTGTGGGTGAATCAACTAAAGCAAAGAGTTATGCCATTGATGAGGTATAGCAGAGGCATACCGCACAGCTTGATTTTGAGTAGGTTTAGAGATTGGATCTATTACATAAGGGTCTACTCCCGAGCTGAAGCTCTTGAAGATTAGTTCCTGAATTAAAGAGTGATGACTTGTTCAGTAATAAGAACCTACCTCATCTAGAGCAGCCATCATGTTAAGTCTCTGTTGGTTGACTTGTCTCTTCATAGCTCTGTCTTGTTTGTACAGAGCTCCAAATTTATTCCGACCTCCTCGTACTCGATTCAGCCTCACCGCTGTAAGAGCAGAAAGTATTAAATGCAGTAAGAACTATAGAGAAATTAAAGTATGGATGGATCGTAGGGCATGTAAGCCAAACATCCAGTATGAAATACTGGTTTAAATTTAGGGAGCAGGAAAGTGTAATGATATACTCAAAGAGATTGTTGACAATCTTCTTGAATGCAAATGGCAAAATAGGTCTTTCATCATTGCACGTCTTAACTTTCAAACCCTACACTTAGATTAAAAAAGCCGAGAAACTCTGCCCTCAAGGATACGAACACTGGAGGACAATATCATGGGCTTGTAATGTTCATAGCAAGAATAAAGTCGAGAGGGAAACACGTGATTTGAAAGCTCACAGGCTTGAGGCCTATATTATATGTTGATCCTGATCCTAGAACCCATTATTTAACCAAAGACTTTTTGTTCAGACCCATTCGTAATGCAGAACGAACAAGAGAGTTTCCGATCATTCCCATAGATAGTTTGGGAGACCTTGACCTTCACAAAGTAACACTTACCTTCTACTTTCATACCAACAGCCATACACTTGTTAAATCGACAGGCAGGACAGCGCTTCCTGTTCAGTTTGTCCATCTCACATGAATCTCCGTTTGGGCAGCAGTATTTCTTGTTGTTCTGTACTGTTCTCTGTGATATGGAGGAAATATTATAGGGGTAACCATGCAGAAAACTAATATCACAAGCGCCAGAAACAAAAAACGTTACGTGTTTGAATGAAAAAATAGTAATCTAGTAAACCTCTGTTAGACAGCATGGAGTGTGAGGTGACAATGAAACTTTCTATGTTATTCAAATGCTGTAAATTGTACTAGTCAAGATAGATTTGGAAATCTTGGCCCAGCGACTGCTGAAGTGTCTTGATGAAATCAGCACAGCTGTCTAGACCAGCTTTGAAATGTGGAAGTAATTTTTACCTTGAAAAATCCTTTGCAGCTCTCGCATGTCTGGAGGCCATAATGATAACCGGATACTTTGTCACCGCATACAGGGCATGTCTCATCAAGAAAGGCAGCTGTAAAGTAAAAAATATGGTTCCATACAAACTCTGGAAGTCAAAGTTCGATTTTGCTCATTGCGAATAGAAAAGGTACACATTCATAATCCCACAATGCAGTATAAGATATCAACTCTCTTACATATATATTTATTCCCAACACAAAGAACATGACAACCATAAAATATGGGACAACTGCTACAATTAATGTCAAAGAGGACAAACCAGACTCAAGAGTAAAGGGTTACCGGGCTAAAACAGATGGAAAGTCCTTCCTATAAATATTTGAGATGGAATGTGACAAAGTATAACTCGAGGTCAAGGATTTCTTACATCCCTGAGCAATAATACCGTGGCCCACCAGAGCTGTGACCATAAGATGCTACTGTGACCAAAAACTGCGACCTAAGGTGCCCAAAAATTAAGTCAAGCCCAACATGACACCCTGCCTAAATCTATTTATAGGTGTCAATATTACTCTGCTTCAATTTCTTAGAGCTCTCCCTCCTCTCCCTCACCGGGGGCCGTCGGGCGAGGGGCAAAAGTCTGGGGGGCTCAGACTAATACAAGCTCTGTACATTGCAATAAAATTCTCCTAAATAAACATATTTTCTTCTGATCCTATCAGCTCTCCCCTAATCACAACTGCACAAATTCTGGTACCATTATTAAGTAATTTCAAAGACTTATTCCCCCATTTTTATTGGGCAGAAAACTCCTATTTTTGCCAATTTTCTTTTAGTTATTTCTGAAGATTATAATTTGCAATACAATATTGGTATTGTTGTTATAAATAACTATTGAGTGTGATAACCAGGTAAAATCTTGTGATGAAATCTAAAAAGATACGAGACTCATCATTTCTGTGCATTGCATATATTCCACATAATAAACACACTGTACATAATTATAGATTTATTCATATATTGAGCTGGGTAAGTGTCTGATTGATATCGGAGGTGAGAAATCCGGGGAAGCTGTTACATCTAATCCTCACAGCTCTGATATTTAGTGAGGTGAGGGGGGAATGATCGGTGTCAGGCGATACCCAGTGGAGGTGGTTTATTTTACACTTTGATTAGTCAGAGGTGCCACAGAGGGATGCTGTCAAAAAAATCTAGAGGTTTTAATTTTTTGCTGTCATGAAATCTCGACTGTATCTAGGTGATGCATTTGCCCAACAAGAACTCAAGCTAACAGCAGTTGACAGAACGAGTATTGAGATAAGTAGACTCTGAGTCTGTGCCCTAAATTAAAGATGTTTACAACACTGCCTCACTAAGGAAAAACTCACTCACAGGCACAATACCAAACTGAACGGAGTCTTATAATTCCTCTACCTAAATTTCAGAAGGCATGCTGACTTGAGGTCTCAAAAGTGGGACCGTAATGTCCGATAACCACATAGTTACAACACATATCGATGCTTTTGCATAAGGCTATATAGTTTGCAACTGATTTTGATTGGTGAAACTGAAGTTTCTCTGTTATACTGTATACATGCTCACATCACACCATGATTATAATAAATGATGAAAGTGTTGAAGATACACAATAAATATTTCAATTCCATTTGAGAGGAAAACAACATGACGGGCTTACTGAAATTTTCCATCACTCCCGTTTGAGGGATGGCTTTGCTGGCAATAAAATAGGATGATCTGTGATATCAAGATATCTTAGCAGCTGCAGTCAATATGAGCTACCTAAAAGATTCTGTAACCCATGGATGATGCGCAAAGTAATTCCAGATTCAGTCAATTTTCTCAAAAAGGCGGTGTATACATGTGAGACTTGCGTTGGTAAATAGCGGCCATGAAACTATTTTTAGAACTAGAAAAATCAGAAAGAGAAAAAACAGAGAGAGATTTGAAGTAGGATGTTTACCGTCGTTTCTATGCTGAGCCAGTCGTCTGGTATTTAGTCGAGATACCACAGTAGTAGCCGACGGCATACTACTTACTCTCTGTGCTGCATTGGGCTGGTGCTGCTGCCAATAGGTCCATTGCGCCGTGTCCTCAGCCCATGGACCGACAGCGACACCAGATAAAGGCACATCGGCCACAGCGGACGGGTACACAGGGTTATATAAATGATGATAATTCATTGACGCAAAGTCCGCTGACGATATAGGCTGACTATCCATTTTTACTACCTCTGATAGATATGAAAGAAGTCCCTCGGAGTCAGTAAAATGTTCAAAATCCAAGCTATGCTTCGCTGCCAGGTCAACGGAGCAAGGCTGCATACCTGTAGCAGGAGTAGTATTATCCTGGTGTATCTCAGTGCAGGGTAGCGGTGTTAAGAACTAAGTAGTCAACTGTTTTTAAGTCTGATGAGTTAATTGACAAAGTGTTGAAATGACGAGACGTAAGAGAATGTCTGAACTTCTAAATGGCAAGGTAGCAGTGTTAAGAATTTAGTAGTCCACTGCTTTAAAGTCTGGTGCGTTTATTGATATGGAGTTAGAATGGTGCGACGTAAGAGCATGTCTGAACTTGTCGATGTACAGAGAGAAAGTGATGCCAGGTGACTTGTAATCACACTAATATACCAGTGGAGGTTACAAGAAAAATAAATTTTCCAGAGAGTGCATCAATGTTTCACCATGTTAGTTTCTCCGCCAGCTATGTTAAAGTGTCACCAACTTTGGCTATGGACTACAAACCCCATCCGATATAGGGATACCTGGGTCAAGGCACTCCTGATAACAACTGACCAATCAGAATCGCCGATAGGTTGCCACATCCATTAAACCAGCCAATTGCCTGTCAGAATTTGGACACACCCTCCGAGTTGATATACCTATGTATGGAAATGCATACCTAAGAAGATAAGATAAATCTAGGGGTGGATATGAGCCAGAAGCCTTATAATGACGATAAGCATGACAAGGCAAGTCATTAAAATCGTATATTCTAGAGTGACCATTTTAGATATTTCACACCATTGGCCAATAAAGGTGTCAAAAACTTTTAGCAGCTAGCTAAGTAATCTGCAGATGTGAGGAACAGAAGCAAAGCTTGTCCATAAATGAGGAAACGTCAGAGGGAAAAGGGATTAGTGTCCGGGTAACTATGACGGACTAGAAAATGTTTCGCATCACACTGTTTCAGGACGAATGCAACGCATTTTCTGCCGCAAAATAGAACAAGAGACTCTTGCTCAAAAAAATGAGATTTATTTTTACTTGAAACAAGCAGGGCAACCCCTAACCCTCTCCCCTCGCCCCCTTAGCTTGTCAACCTTATGTAAACTTGCGAGTGGAAGAAATTTTCCAGTTGAAATTATTCTTATACACCTCTTAAAATTGACAACAGCCTCTGCTTCATAAATTGCACTCAAAGTGTATTTATCTCCGAGAGCTTGCACAATGGAGTTATCAAAATCTAGCCATCGCAGCTTACATTGTGATAAAAAAGATTAAGTTAAAACTTTGAAATGACATGTCTCTTGCATGTTGGCAACGCAAAGTGAAATCACAGGGAAGAATTGTGCACAAGGCTTTTGACGTCCGTCCACAAAAACAACATCAAACCACAGAGTAATGATATATCCTACTCTGTGATCTAACATTACTTTGCTTGCATCGCCAGAAGTGATTGATTGGATACTGTCATACACAAGGAATGTTATAACCTTAAAACTTGGATACGACAGTTAACAACTAAGACCAGCTGGACATTAATATCAAAAAATGAATAAATTAACTGACATTGTGACATGAGTGACGTCACAATGCTGTAATGATATGAAGTGATAAACATTTTTGCATAAGTAGTTAATGAAATTTCCATTCTTAAATCAGTTTGTTTGGCAACTGAGATACCTAACCAGGATGTTTGACAAGAGGAGTTCTGTTTTCTCACTCCTGGTTACTCATACCCCATTAAGAAAAAGCTCCAAAACCATATAGCTTAGAGGATGTACCTTAAAATAATAGGAGATTGTATTCTGCATTTCAAGGTGAAAGTTAATTGCAAAACTAACCAAAAATGCCGTTGCTTTTTTCTAAATTGCATTTTAAGGTGAACAATAATAATATTGCTCAATATTAACCAATTTATGGATTATGATGAAACAGCTATATTGCTGCTATGGGATGAAAATTGTGAGATTGGAAGGTAAGATTCAGCTGATCTGTGTAATTGAGTTTGAGAGTTGTCATACATGGTCCCGTGGACAAACAACTTATGAGTCGCAAGACCTAGAAGTGTAAATTTCACCTATAACTTAGCTACTGTGGAGAGTGACCCAGCCTCAGGCTATTTTTTAAACAGAGGTGGAGCGAATGTTTGCTAGCCATAAAATTCATTATTTCAATCGCATGCAACATGGCGATATTTTCCTCATATAGGGTACTTTTTACCGAAGAGTATACAGCTAATGTATTTTACATTGGAACGACACATTATATCCATCAACGCCCTGCCCTGGCTGGATATTCATATTTCAATTAAATTTGAGAGGGTGGTGGTTTACTAAATCAAACCCCTACTTCCTGCATACATGATCATTATAAAAAATAAAAGCAGCATTGGGTAGACCAATATATTGACGTGATATTGATATTTGATTCTGCAGATTTGCTGTTTGAGGAATTATTTTCCGTTACCCTGATACATTGAGAGTGTCGCTCGTTCTTTGAGACTTTATCTCGGCTATCTAGTATCAATAAGTCACACTGATGATGTATCCCGGCCCGATCCGTAAGCTGACCCGATATATCCGAACTCTTATCGACCCTGGGGACCCATCGGCTTATTGTAGTTAACAATTGATAAAAGTTTGATGATGACTGTGGCGCGGGCGTCTCTGCATGATTGATACCGATCGTTCTATGATATTATGATAATATTCAATTGCTTAGGGAGGAACTAACAGCACCACTCCTGTTGATGATTCGGACTTACCTCGGACCTTTGCCCATGCAAAGATACCGAAAAAACTACAAAAATCAGATGACTTAATTAATATTTCTCTTTCGCTATTAAGGGCTATGGAAATGTCCCCTTTTTTTTCTTATAATAATAAATTCATAATATTTTAGAATGCGGGACAATCGGACTAATAGCAATCCTCCTTCGATATAAATGCCTCTATTGGAATATGGAATTCATAAACCTGAGATAATTAATGATACCAACAATACATAATGGGAAGGTAACTCCCAACTGGAAGCGGTCATGTTTTTATTCTGTATTCTTGTCGACTATAATACTGAAGCAAAGAACAGTTGCTGTGAGTCATGGCTTATGCTGGGAGATCTTGGCTGCGGATAAGAAACTCACAGCAAACAAGAGCTAAATTTTGGTCACCAGGAAAGTTAAGGAAAATTTCTCGCAACTGAGAGATAACAAAGTTTCAACTGGTATACCTTTCACGTAACAAATCAAATACTAAATTTATTGCATAACTGGTTGCATCTGCCTCTTATACCTGAAGTAGAACACTCAAATGTCAAGCCCGATTGCCGGACCTTCCTATTATTGCCCTGGAGAGGAGAGAACCACCTTACACCAACTACAAATGATTTCGTTCCTGATCCACTGGTTTGGAGCTGCTGTTGTATACCATTCCACTTATAGGCAGGTCAGCGACCGATAATAACTGATTGCGTGGCACGCGACAGCGGACAGAATACAACAAGCGCGTGATTACAACATCTCATTTCTAAAGATCAGTGTAGTATTTTCAGATGTTGGTTGAAACAGAGAAATGTTTCTCTATAACCAACATTTATTCATTCTCATTACTTACTGCCCACTTACGTATATTATTCGCTCAACAACTATCTGAGCTAACCTTGAGCTAATATTTACTCCTGTTAGGGTACACATCCCGAGTTTAGGAAGACCTAAGATGAATTGGTGTTAATCCTGATTGAACCCATTATAACTGATGCTACACAACAATTTATTCTAAAATTAATCTTTTTTTTACAACTGAAAATTATCACAATATCCTGTTGTTATCGTATATATGAATTTCAAAGTTTAGAGATAATTACGATTTTTCGTTTAGTTGGTCAACTCGGTAATCTTGCTTAAAGAAAGTGGTATGTCATCCTAAATAAATAACGCCCATTGTTATACTCATGTCACTATAAAAACGATTAAGTTATATTTAGGTCAGTGACGCTATGTCCACTTTTTTCGCCGCCTTTCATCGTTTGAGTGACGTTTACTTATTTATAGATAGCTTTTCTAAGATTTAATCCTACCGAAAGGAGGGAATAATGAGATAGTGAAGTGAAATCTTTTTAGAGAAACTGAATCGTGAGGTACATACCCCTCTGTCATACTGGTCACTGTTATGATCATAGAGTTATTATATATAATAACTCTATGATCATAACAGTGACCAGTATGACAGAGGGGTATGTAAAGCACCACAGTAAGGTTATATGTACTCCTGGTCGGAATTAACGGAAACGGTCTAACAGGAAAAAGTCTATTGGTTCTCTTTGAACCAAAATACAGAGCGATTACGTGATATCATGATGTGAACAATTGGATCCTCAGCAGTAATATTCTCGGAAATCCTGAAGTTTGGAATCAGGGTTCCCAAAAGTGCTATGAAGATTGATGGTTGCAGTGGTAATGGAAGGCAGTTATGTAGTAAGCAACGTTACTTCAAGGAGTTACGTGCTCAATCTTACGCCTACGAAAGCTTAGGTACAACCAATAAACATATAATTGAGCATTTGTATGCTTATGATTACTACACAATAAAATGCCATAAGAAAGTTGTCAAAACTTGACTTCAGAAAACAAGCCATGCAGTGGAGGGGGAATGTGAAAGATAAGGTACTGTCATCAACCCAGGCAACCTTCGACTACTTCAAATAGTATTGTAGTAATTTAACAAAATAGCCTCTGATCCACAGCATCCACTTTTTAGTAGAGTACACTTTAATACATGCAGTAGAATATCCTCTTGTCGAAACACTATTTTTAGGCCTGTTGTATGCCGAACACAAAAACGTGCCAAATATTTTTTCCCATTTTTCATGTCTTATCTGAACAAGTGATAATTTTGCCTAGTAGACTTTTTTTTATTCTTTACACTGTTAACATTCGTTTTTATCACACAATGATACTGAATGTAAAATAAACTGAAACTGCAATTTCCATTACACTGACAAATCCTCAACCTTCAATTTGATTGGGCAATCTTTATTGGAAATTTCATGCTTCGTAAATAAATCAATCTATCCAAGTAATGAATTACTTAGTGATGCAAATATTAGACAGGAAGTATACTGAGGACAACAGGAACGTAACTTATGGGTCAAATTGTTAAGTGATCTGAAAGTTTTCTAATGACTCAGAGGTCAAAGAAAGTACGAGAAAACAACATTTATCCATTTCATTTGGGATCATGGCGGTTCCAGAGGTGGTTGATTTATTTATCTGATACATATGGGGCCTGCATCTGAAAATTACCATGGAGTTATCTAGGAAGGGTGTTCCGGCTGCCCCGCCCTCCCTGCTGTTGGCCCTCCCTGCTGTTGGCCCTCCCTGCTGTTGTCGCCTCCCAGGTCAATTATTTCGAGTTGCTGTTGAGTTTCTCTTTCATGTGAAGCATAGCACATGTACCCGAATGGATCTTTTTTTGGGTGTTCATAGGAAGCATATTTTTAATTTCTTTTATGAAGATGCAAAGTTGTGGCTACTATTTGACCATGCTGCATAATGGCAAAAAATTGTTTGGACCCAACAACGGCACAAAAAGACCGAAAACGTCCTAAGAAAAACCGATCTAGACTCCCATAGGCTTACATTTGTCTCGTCATACCTGCTGCTAACCCTGGCTGAGAAACAGTATGTTCTCAATATGGAACAGAAAGGTGCAGTTGTGGGGTAGCCTAAGTTTCAACTGTTAATTATGGCGTTTTGAACAAGGGGAAGGGTTACAATAGAAATACCGCAGCAAGGCCTTACGGGGTGGCTGGGGTCACATTCTTGTGTACCGAACACAGTTATGACCCTCAATCACTTATACATAAATCATAATAATAAAGTTCTGACATGATGAAAATAATATGATATGCGTCACAAATCAATCCTACAAACGTAACGTTAAAACAAGAAATAGCCTGGCTTGACAAGCTTTGTACCGTGCCGGGATGGGGGACAAGCCTCACCCTCACCAAACAAAGCTTGTCAAGACAGGCTAAACGAAAATATGGTTTTGTTTCCTTGTTTTGTCAGTAAATAGTGGGTTTGTGGATATAAATTATATCTGATGTGTCAAAATTAAATCGATTTCTTTTTTTATTTCTGGAGCAATATTCTGTGATTTTATTACGCGAGCTGTCGTCGCAGTGCAAGGCGATGTCCGGGTTGGTGACAATGAGATAATAATTAATATGAGCAGTGATGGGACCCATCCTGTGTCGGGGTGATTAATTGGCTTGTTTGGATGATTGGCAGGTTGATTGTAGAGATCGTTTGAATGATTGGAAAAATTCAAAGAATTATCCGATTGGCCGAATCAAAAGACAAACTTTTAAAACAACGATTTGAAATTGAAATACCAGAAGATTTAAATTAGAAAGAGGAAACAGTGTCTGACTTCTGGGAACCTTAAATTCGATGACAATGAAATATCCCTGCCACCGGGACCCAAAAATATGTCCTGTTATGTTCGAAGAACTTCTGCCATCCTACTCATTATTGTTATACAAGGAGCAGAAAAAAGAGGGTAGCAAAACTTCCACTTCTGGATATAATCACAGAGTAAGGACCTGTCAAGGTGAGTTTTGAGGTAAAGATGTACTGACCTAAAGGCGGCAATTGTCAGTCTGGTTATGGACGGATCGCCTCCGAACTTCGCATGCTGCAAGGGCACTAACTGAAGTCTTGTATGAGTGGTTCTGATGAACCATGGTAAATAAGTGATGGCTCCAAAATCACAGCAAGTCCCCTATGGGCATAACCTTGTCTTGCGAGCGCTAGGATGACAAGTTCCCCCCCCCCCCCCATTACCTTGGATCTTATCCGGAAAACATCAGATAAGGTTACTGCTGATTTTCCTCACTCCTATCTAACTTACTACACTACCAGCGTAACATATCGTACACATAAATCAAAAGTGGGTGAAAAAATTACATTCTGGTTACCAAGAAACTAATGTGAGAATGTATCGTCTAATGAATTAATATCTTTTATTTGTT
Source organism: Membranipora membranacea (assembly GCA_914767715.1). Classification (NCBI taxonomy): domain Eukaryota; kingdom Metazoa; phylum Bryozoa; class Gymnolaemata; order Cheilostomatida; family Membraniporidae; genus Membranipora; species Membranipora membranacea. Next base: position 18,500,554 of record OU612071.1, read on the forward strand.
TTGTCCCCATAATTCCTTGGCTAAGTCCAAAATTATGATTTCTCAGAGAAAATATGACAAAGTCGTCGACTTCCCGTAATCCATAAATATTTGGCCTGTACCCCTAAGTAAAAAAAATGATGGTTTCCCAGAACAGAATCATAACACCACCTTCCAAAAATTAGGGATTTGTGAAGGTGGTGTCATAATTCTGTTCTGGGAGTTCATCAATTTTCTTAGTGAGGGGAGTCAGTCCCATTATTGATGGATCAGTGGATGTCTGAGAATTATTATCATTTCAGTCTAATCCCTAATTATGTGGACTGGTCAACATGGACTGAAAAATAATGACATCATTTTCTGATAATCCATAATTATTGGACATTACTACCGTGGTGACCTGAAACCTTGTCGAAGCTATCAAATGAAGGAGGGCCAGACGTCTTGGTCTAATCTACCCAGTATGCACCACTCGTCAAGTTGGCTATTGAGTTGAGTCAAAATAAATATACCACCAGGTCGAGATAGTTGGTAGTAGCATTTCATTATCAGCCACATTCCCAACCAGCTATCTCGACACAGTTTGAGCACTTAAACTAGATCCCACCGGGCCTTTCAAAGGGCCCATATTTACATGTTTAGTGATTCCCTTCACTACCCTAGAGGAGAAGATAGTTCTTTAGTTCTGTTTAGTTTGGAGTGACTAAATGTTAGCTAGCTGAGGTGGAAATTTATAAAGACTCAAAGTTTCAGTAGCATCCAGACAGGCGGTCTGGACCAGTAGTCTATTAAACTCACCACAATATCATGATAATATGTATTTTCCTTCTTACCAATAATGACTACATTTATAAAGATTTGTAATAATTTTACCTGGTTAGACCAAGTTACTGATGCATTGTGGGAAGGGAATTATCAAATAAATGTCTGCTAAGCAGATTTACAAGGAAAGTATTAATCCCTCAAGAAAATACGGCATTCATTCAGACAGATAAACTCATAGTAATATCTTGCACAAGTATTTTTCTTATTTGAAAAGGGTGGGAAATCTTACATATACAAATGTATATAATACAATATCATATATAATATAAAATCATATATACATATACATACATATATAGGCCTACCTATATAGGATCAAAGAACAATAATTACAGTGATCACAGTAGAGCAATCTGTCTTGCTTCTGCCTTAAGATCATGATATCAGCTGTACCAGCTAAATTCAGCTAGTGAGGGTGAGATATTATATGCTGGCAAAAATTCCTGCTACCTAAGGTGGGATATTATATGGAATTATCAGGTCGGCTTAATTCTAGCTAGCGGTATATTTCAGTATTTCAAGCCTTAGGCGAGTGAACTTTTCCTCCCTCTGATAACATAGATTCCTGGAACTTATGAAGAACGTAGATATTGGACATTAAGGTGGTTTATCCTCTGAATTAGCGCCTTGGAGTTCCAGAATGTAACTGAGTGACTAGGGAAGAGTGTCAGAAATATGATTTCAATAAAAGTGGTAAGGAAAACTCTTCCAATCGATATAAATATAGGAATAGATGGAAAAAGATGAGAAAAGATTTGCAACAAACGTTGGTATCTATAGTAGCCTATATAGATTGTGGTTAGAGATTAGGATTTCTACCCATGCAGGTAGCCTCTTCTAGATACATATTCTAGTAGGATTTAGCATCATCTACATGGATCAGATAAGATGAGCCTGGAAAGACCGAGAGGGATGCTTGGCAAATATGCAGGCCAAGCATACTGCTGAGGCGACATAGGAAAAGCGACCTGCTTTTTGTACGCTTCTGTCGATGGTACATGACATCACCGAACAGGTATTTTAGTATGAGTTGTAGATGCAGGTACCCCCTTGGGATGTAAGGCAATCACACAATAGATATAATCCGTTCAGGTCATGAGCAGAGGGAATTAAACACCATGATAGTGGCTTATTGAAAAATTGAGGAAGTTTTTGTAATGCATAAAGAATACAAATAATTAAAATCGAGCTTTTGAGGCACCGATCGATCGATGAGGTATTTACACTAAGTAGGAATGGGCATGTGACAAGGGAGTGTCACCATGCAGCATGTATTCTAGTATGGCATGTATAAACAAGTTCCCATGGGACCTCACTCACTACCAGAGGCAATTCTAAAGCGTCCTTCGTTACCCTGTGAGATCATAAAGAACTCCATACGAACAAAACGGTAATTGAAGTATTGCATGGGCATCTATTCATCTACTGCTTTATAGTGCCTAATTTTACCGATTTTCTCCCACAAGAAATATTGTGTCGTACGACAAAAGCTGACCGTGATTATTGAGGAAGTCCATTTCTTGCGGGAATACCTTGTTTGGATGTTGAAGATGGGAATGCAGAGTTAGCACAGTGACGGTGATAAGAGAATACCTACACTTTGTCACAGACTTCGCCAAGCCAAACAACCTGTCAGTTTCCAATTGTTTGCTGATCCCTGTCCTACATTTCATGGAGGATTTTGACACATATTTTGATTTGATTTATAACAGGATGAGCTTGTCTTGAAGACAGCTTGACTTGACGATTTTTAGATTGAATGCCTCTATATGTATGGAAATCCTAGGGTTATAGAAGACAGATTGGTTATGCCAAGTTTACTTTTGAGGATATCTAAGATAGAATTGTGAGTTTTATGTGTGGAGGCGAGGGAGGTTGTCCCACCTGAACACGGACACAAAACTTGGGAAGAACATAAATGGATGATGCTTTATATCGTACCTTTTGAGCACATACTTTTAGTCCTTGAAAGTGAAGTACATCAACTTCACTGATACAGCGACTGATTATAGGAGAAAAATATGTTTTACTTTCTGCATGATTGATTAATGCTCGAATTTTTGGCAGAATAAAACACTGGGTCTTAAGCCACCCCCTCCCTTCGAGAAACCAGAGCCAAATTTTTATATTCTGAAAATCTTTTGAGGATAAACTTGATGCGCTCTTGCTTGCAGAGATATTCTAGGTCTGTTCACACCTTTCGATCCCCATTTATTCCTATACTACAAGCCTCTATGATTGAAGCCCATAGTGACTACGCTGACTCAAAGACCATGATGCTATTATCTGATAGGCCAATGTTACAAAGGTGAAAATGTGGCAGTGGAAATCCTAGCTTAAGCCCTCACCAAGACAGTACCTGACTTTGCTAAGCTGACTTAGACAGCCCAGAGAAGTCAGGTGCTAGCTAACTCCACCAAGGAATAATTGATATATGCTACTTACAGTCACCAGAGGAATTGTCCTTATGCTTCTTGTATTTTCTTTTCTCAGTCTGTTTAGGTGGCGTTTCAGCCTGCACCTCTCCTGAAGGCTCCGACTGCTGCCTATCTAGACTTCTCGAGCCTGCAGCTTGAGGAGAATAGTCACTGTACTGTCGGGTAGAGTTTATAGTGTCAGAGTGTTGATTGTCCTTTGACTGAGTGGGGCTTGTATGTGCTGGCGATATATCGTAAGGATTGCTTGCCAGGTAATTCAGCTGACTGATGGGACAGTTCTTTGGTACCGGGAAATCTTGTGATGAGTGAGCGCTAGGCGGAAAAGCAGGTTGAGTTGTCGCCGGACCTCCATGAGCGGGGTTCTGACTATGAGATGGTGAGGGTATTTGGGGCGACAGCTTCTCTGTTTTGAGACCGTCCGCAACAGCTAAATAGTTTTCTGGTGAGGAGTGGAGTGGCAGTTGAAGTTTTTGCCTCAATTTCAGACGGTCAGCACCAGCGGCGTGTTTTGTCTGGTCACTCACTGAGTCTTCTCTGGGAGATGTTGGACTCCTACAGGCACTATAATTTGCCATTGAACTTGACATAATCCAACTGGCATCCATATCACTCAGTGCATATGCTGAACCAGAGGTTGAAGTAATTGGCAGTGGTATATGCTCAGAACTAGCAGCAGCAGAGTAAGCAGGGTAATGTGATGATATATCAAGTCTTCTGTCCAGCTTGGCAAGGTGCCAGGGGTTGTTGTTAAAGATACTTAGGTGGTGATTGTCTCTCATATGATCTAAGTCCATAGCTTTACAAATTTCACACATGCAATGTATAAATCACGTCTCAATAAACACTAGCTTTTTGGAATGTCTGCAAACACACAACCACTTCAAACATTGACAGAGCTGAAGATGATACCCTTTTCTTAAGTAAAACTCCCTATCATCTCAAGGCAAAGCAGGTAGTTGACAGGTGCCTGTTGTGGTCAAGTTGACATAACCTTGGTTCTGAAAAAATCAATGGTTGGTAAATATTGATGTCCGACAAAGGCGTGTTTATAAACCAATGATTCTGGGCTAATAGCCTATAAAAGAGTCATTTTCTAAGATTTTCATAAATGTATGCTTCGAGGCTAGAACCCAAGTCAAGGTTAAACAAAGTTCAATCATGTAATGCAAGGAGAAGAAAAAGGGATTTTTGAATGAACATGATACATTTATTTATTTATTGAGGTTTTCTAAAAGTTTATAATTAAAGCAAATTAAAAATAACTTGTTGACCTCATTGATAGATCCAGATGGGGAGGTGGGCAGCATTACTTTCCAGTTCGGAACCAGGTTCGGCAAAGGCCTGTGCATCTACAAAACAGATTATATAAATGTTGGTTTTTTTTATGATTTATTTTATCATGCAATGCATTAGGTTTGCAGATCCCTGAATGTTCAACTTATTTGTATTATATATATATATAAATAAATATATATATGACATGATGATGATCATGATCCACAGCAGGCCTTCTCTTCTGTAGATGGTGCAAGTCAAGTGATTGAGGCCTATCATCTCACCTTGCCTATTGAACTATTATGAATTATATATCAAGCTGATAGTGATTGATAGGTGACTGTGCTGCCGGTGTCTGTGTGAGTGAGTAAAGCTGATAAATTTGGAAACCAGGCCATAAGTTTAGTTAGGTTCACAGGACTGGTCTCCTCCGCAACCTGGCAATCTTTGACTTGCCCGTTGTGTTTTTGCCTTCAATGTTGTTTGAAGGTAGAGACCATACATGTGCCAGCTCCCATGGACCCTTGAATCCAAGGACGTTTGAACGGTGACTCCCTGAGCTAAGTATTTTGTTTGAAAGACTACGGCCTGTGTGGTACAGCTTCATGCATACCTCATTTGATTGAGCTAGTCACACCTGCAGCTCACGTAGCAGCAATAAATTTCATTTGGAAAATTATTTTCCAGCCTTCAATGATGTGGTAAAAAATACAAGAAAGTTCTGGGGTCCATAAAAGCTGGTCTTATTTATTGAGGGCCATGGGTCTTCGTCAATATATTTGTTCCAAGGCTATACGTTGCGTGTAACAACTATGTGTGCGATATTCTGTAGTCCACAACTACAAAGCACCAGCATTAATGATGATATCAGTATTGAGGATTTCCAATAACGGTGCAGTAGGGTGTTCGATCCCCATTTCAACCTATTTATTACTGTGATTCGTGGTACAACAGGCGTGAAGCATTGTTTGCTTGTACTTCAGGTAGATGTACTTTGCTGATGCCATATAGAAGAAATGTTGCTGCAGAATCTTAGGTCGCTGGGTCTCACCTATCAGCAAATAAGGTGCATCTTTAGCAAAACAGGCAAATGGGTAGGTGGTATAAATAACTCAAGTTTATCCTTTAAGACTACAGAAAGACCAATACAATATTTATTGCCTGGCAACTATTTCTGCAGTAGTTATGCAATAATTTGACACTAGAAAATGAATAGTCATGATGTAAATGGGGGACAATTTCGAATGCTACACATAATTTTTACCCAGAAGTGCTATGACTATGAATTTTTTCAAAATGGCAAAAAATTGCAAAACTACTGCAGTTGTTGCCTCTAAACTATATATTGCGCCTTCTGTAGACTTTAAACTGAGTCAGTCGGTTCATGTCCAAGATCCGTAGATACCTTTTACCACGAGTTCTGACTTGTAGATTTTTACATAGTTTTATACCGGTTAGCGTTAAGATTTTCAACAAAAGAGACATTCCAACAGCATCATCGTGATATATCATCGACAATATACAATATGAATCTAATCTAAACCTTGACTGACTTGGGTAATTTTCTTAAGCAGAGTATAGCTACAATCTGCTGTTCTTGAGTTTGATTTTGTCTAAAAGGATGACATCAAATATAAGGTATGTGCAGCAGTAACACCATGGGTTGTATAAGAGAAACTTTTTAATGACTTGATTCCATGATCCTGGCAGTCATGGTACAGTTATTGAAAGACATTATGACACTGTATAGTAGGGCTTACCTATATGAAGACTTATTAATTTTGATTCTACGTAATATCATGGATTTGTCCGCTGGTGAGTGAAAAGCCAAAAACTTTTGATAGAGATATCTCCGTACTATATCACATAATATAGAATATAAATTGAAAGATCAATCATATTTAAAAGTTTTAAAAAAAAATTTCAAACTTGGCAAGTTATCCTCTATGATCCCACGTCACTTATGATGAGTTGAATTGAAATAACGGTTATTAGGCTACTTTAAATTCTGAAACTACTTGCTCAATGCTCAAAAAAAATTAATTTAGAGATATAACATTTTATTCTCTAATGAATCTTCCTTTCCCAATTTCCCAAATCAGAGTTACGTAAATCAAACAACAAAATCCGAGTGAATGACCTAAGCTGATCCCAAATATGGCAATTTTTATTTGACATTCAGTGTTTAATGATCTGAATCGGCATAGTTAAAGCTATTCTAGTTTTATATATGATGATATATCGTCTTCTGATTTGCTCATGAGGTCGACTGAATCCAGTCTCTATATATATATATATATTTGTGGAAGTAGATGCGTAGAGTCTGTTTGATATGAGGCCCTGTATACTGTAGTTACCCGGCCAATTTATGACACTTTTATCACAATATGTCACCAAGGCTAAAATATCTTGAGCGGGAGTAGTTGTAATTTGCCCTAAGGTGCTTGGGTACCGTGGTATATTTGGACTTAGAACCACCCGCTATTTGGTGTAAAAATATACCAATCCGCTATGGTCGGTCAGTAATATTACACATGGTTGGCATCTAAAGAAGGGGAAGAAAAAACTGAAAGATTAGAATATGAGAAGGAGAGTTTTAAGTCCCTCTCCATCTCACCAATATGATCATATCGTAGTGACAGCTGTCTGATCTTATCCAGGACACCATTTTGTGGCGGGATTCGCCCACACACACAAGATCAATGACCATAGCCAATGATTGCTCATAGCCTCTTGAATATGAGATGGTGGGGGTGCGCAGAAAGCTACTTTTTGATGAGATATTGACAGATTTTATACCTTATGATCGATCTATTAAAAGGATAATAAGTTGGTCATAAATTAAGCTGTGGTGTCACTTGATTTCATTGTTAAAATTCTTTTTCATTTTTGCGGTTGATCATTTCTGTAGCTTTTTATGCTTGCTCATTCCAGTTGAAATACCTTCCTCCGTGAACTTGTAATATTATTTTTACCCTCCCTCTTACCCCTCATTGAGCATAATTAGTATGAGCACAAAAACTGCTGTGCCCCTCATCACAAATTGGTGACATTTAATTATTCAGTGAGAGTCTACACCTAACTCAATATCACAATTCAGTTTGCTTTCACGAGAGTATACGGTTGCCTTGAACCTTTACCGTACCCTCACCAGGATATCTAGGATGTCACAGTGTCAAATTCCTGACAAATAATTTGATGTCACTTTTACTAAAAATGAGACGGTGTGGGTTAGGTACAGTAATGATTAATGTATTTTTATATGAAGAGGCCTATATTGATGGATTTTAATCCATATGCACATAATTCAGACAGACAGAACCATCCTATCACAGCTTTAGTCGTCACCACAATCTAGATGACCACACATGACGCTTAACATTCCGTTAATTTATCTGTGTTGTGAAAACTTGGTGAGGAAAACCAACCCTTCTGACATTGATACGCATTGATGAATCTAAATTATCTTGTCGATAACTTCATTACGCCAGAGCATCAACCAAAATACAGACTTTTCAGAGAACATCAACCAAATTTCAATTCAGTGGATTGAATCTAACTAGCAATATACTTCACTCTTTCAAGCCTGCGCTATATGACAAATCTTTTCTCCTGCAAAGCCTTCTCCTATAGACTACATTCAGGTTCCCTAATGGTGAAATAATTGCCAAGAAGATAATGCTTTCCTCCTTTTCCAAACTTGATCAATATTATTTATCTCATTCAGCTAGAGTAACCACAATAAACTGAATGATTATAAATATTACATAGTTTCCACTGCAAATAAATTGGTGTATACGCTTCCAATACAAGAGTAGTTATTGGAAGGAATAAAAGTGCTACTCATGCATACGATTACCATTAGCATAAAAAGTTAACTTTCCAACAAAACTGGCAGTTTTTTAAAACTTAATATTTATTCCATTTTTTGTATGATGCTAATAGTAGCTGGTTCAGGAAAGTATGAAGCAAAATGCCAGTGCAGGTCTTCTCAAAGACATACATGATGCGCATTCCCTCATAGATTGCTAAGCTGTATAAATCATCATCATTAAATATACCTGGTCAATGAGTGGGAATAAAATATCCCATCATCGCCTGATAGGTATTAAAAATCGACATGAGCAAGATGAACACCGCTTAAACTCCTAGGTTATAATATTAATGACCATCATCGCTGATAATGATTTAGGCGCAGCATTTGAAAAGGTTTCAGCTGCTACCAGGTTTCCAAGTCAAATGCTGACAACTGTAAGACTTTGGCCTTTTGGCGGAGGCTGGTGACAGCAACCTCGCACAAGGACATGTAACGCCAAATGATGTACAACCGATAGCATGAAAGATAATGTTGCACATGACGGGGGACCTCTATGGCAAGGCTGTAACGACTTTGGTACTGGATGAGATTTTAAATCATGACTGAGTCAGTCTAGCGTCAGGTGAATTTTTCCACATATGGAAGATTGACAGAAATCTCGTTATCGACATGTCTCAATGTATGAGTCCACAGCGGAACGAACACCCCGGTATTGTTTATGCACACATCTGCTACCTTTTTTACTTGCTAAAAAAATACCTCATATTCGAGTGAAACAGGACCTATTGCTCCTGGTACCAGCATCCAAATAGTGAGGTGGAGAGTTATCAGAAAAAGAAGTGGGATGAACATCAGTATCTAACAAATTCCTTCTGTTTTCGATGAACCACAAAGGGTATCTGGTATTAACTAAACAGGTATAATTTATTGTCACCAGTTCATCGTGTTGCTCAGTTTTTCAAGGTACATGAAGGTAACGTGATAGCGTATGACTATTTCTCTTTTGGATAATGTCTGAGCATCTAAATGGGCACCAACAGGCTCGTAATGCTTGTTTTGCTCTTTGGCTGTGCAGCTGAGACATGGGCATAGAGTTATAATATAACTACTCTTATTCTTTCTAGCATTTTGGGTGATGCAATCAAAGGACACTATTTTATGACCTCCAGAACAGCTAATAATAAATATGACTGAACTAGGTCACAATGAACTACTACGATTGTACAGTGTAAAGTCCTGAATCAGCGGGTGTCATGACAGTGCAAAACATACAACATGCGTAAGAAAACACGCAATCGTATATCGTAACTGATTACTATGCAGAATACGGTCAACTCGACTTATCATTTCTTCACCGACAGAAGCTCGATGGGATGCTCACTCGCTGTAAATATAGAGAAGAAGAAAAACATTTTGGATCATATACCTTAATATTGAACCTAGGCATGTTTCCTATCCTAGTGTTCATTGTTAAGCGTGGTTGGATTAGATCCTGACACATCATATTAAAGGGCAACCAAGTTTTCAAACAACTTCTCATTGATGGCCACTGATTAATAGCAGATTGCACCTTCTGCATGGGGAAAAGGACAAAATATAATTCGGATGATTATTCAGCCAGAATTCTTGTGAAACATTTCTTCCATCAGGTACTCAAAGTCAGCTAAAAGAGAATACCACATAGCAGTTTCCTGTTCCTGTTATTATTTAGCCTGTGCTCTATAATTATTACAGCAAAGTCTTGGAACCTCCCCTAAACTGAAGTGTTACCCAGCTTAGAGTCAGAAACTACTTTGAGTTTTGCATCGCGTAATGCACAAAGCTGATGCTGCCCAGCACATTATTTGCTACCCACTAATGCATTGCTGCGAAACCTTGGTTGCCCTTTAAGTCATTTGAAGTGCGTGAGATGTCACACACAATGATACATTGAGAAATTAAAAATGAATAAACAAGGAAGGTCTACAACTCCTCCCCTAGTGGAGTAGATGTTAGGGAGTTTAATTTAGCTAGTACAGGGGGTGAGGTGGATGTAATTAATGTAAGTAAGCACTAAATTTTGGCTTGCTTATGAGTGAGTCTATATAAAGTAAAGATGGTGAGTAAATTATAAACAAGCCCAACCTTTTTCCTGGAAATACTCTTTTGGGATAGTTTTCAAGTTAGCATCCAAAGGCAGCCACAGCCCGTCATAGATGTAAAACACTGCAGGTCTTAATTAAGCCTAACTTTATAAAGAAGAGTTAAATATGGATTCAACACGGCGTATACATGTCACATAACAACTTTCAGCTTTCTTGATTTAATATGTTCAGAGTTAAAAGCAGTGGTTTACGCAGATTTATGTTAATAATTTATGTAGAGATAAACTCTAAACTCCGATGAGATCAAAAGTTACTAGGAGAAGAAAGTACTAGCGTAAGTTTCACAAATCTATCGAAACACCGTTGAGTACAGCATCATGGACTTGGATTTTCTCTTTCAATTAATGGTCATAAGATATAGACTGGAAAAATAACTCTGAACCAAACACTGATTTGTCCGTCATGATTATATGATGATGTGGGTTGGTAAAGAATTCTGTCACTACCTGCAGTATACAAGTAAACTTTGTGATTGTATTGGTCCAAGTGCTAAAACTGTGCCTGGGATACTGGTACTGGCATACCATAATCGACCACAGCCAACCCACTACCAGCTTCCTGAGAGGAGGTCAAATACATTCAAACTATGTGGCTGCCACTCAGAGAAATGGGTGCTCATTGAGTTCTGTATCGTCTTTCATTTCAAACTGCAACAATCACTATCAGATCGCTCCGGGCTGATTTAGCGATACATGTTCCGGGAAAAGTTCCCATATCGCACACTTATTGATGGAACTATAGACATTCTGAGTGAACAATTTTGGAACGAATTTGTCTAATTGAAAGACCAAACGAGCGATGATTTTGAGCACAGTGATGATTCTGTTTTTAAAAGCATCGCTGATTATATATAAAGGCCCCAGAATAGCTAAGCAGGCTTCATTTTGTGAATTATCACAAAAAGCAAATCATTTGCATAAACCTATCAAATCAGGGTATGAAATCAATGAACTATAGGTGAAACGGTAACACTTTAATTGTGTTACTGGTGAAAGGTAAAGACGACATCTCTCAGTCCATCAATTTCACTCCCTTGTTTTCAACAATCAGTTTCTGCAAATAGTTTGCCCATCAAGTGACAATTTTGAAATTGAAGCCTCAATCAGTTACCTTTGAGCTACACTGAATTCAAAGAGTAAACAAAAGTGCGTTTTATGTTTTTCAGCGGAAGAAGATAAATAAAACTACACTGATGGAAGTGGAGTCCCATTGGAAGGAGAAAGTTCTGAGTCCACACAATCCGACATTAACTCAAGGTTTGTGTTTTACAGGAATAAAAATGGTAGCGGAACTTGTACACAGCTGAACTGCTTGTTTAAACTTTGCAAAACTTCACTTGCAAAGTTTATTTTATTGCTAGTTTTCTGAAAAGCCGTCCTAATTGATGGGTTAATTGTATTGAAATGAAGGAAGAAGACACAAGAAGTTTGAAAAAGTATTTGCTGATTCGGTTGAACAATCTAAAATAAAAAATATTTTGCCTTGACATAGATTTCACTGTGTATTAAACATTTCGAACCACTTTAATGTCAATTCTGTTTGTGAAGATGCATACAGATTCGAAAATTGGCAATAGTCCATTCTCAAGATCCACAGTTTTAGCAAAGTCACTCTGTTAAATTTCATGAATATTTTGGTCCTGTTGACAGAACAGAATATTAATAGGCCCTGTTCTGGAACATTTTCTTGTATCACATGTTGTTGTGCATGCTTTGATTAATTACTTCCGCAAATTCCAGCATTAGAATCCTAAAATTGAGGAGGTTTCAAGCACTTAGACTTGCTTGAATTGTCTTGAGAGTTTAAGAGCCCAAAACTTCCTCAACTTCAGGATTTTTTTGCTGTCACTTGCTAACATTGAGAGAGAATATCGACGAGTGAAATCCTTAAACTGTTTGTAGCATGAATACAATATTAACACAAACTTATTTGGTATGGTCACCATAAGTAGCCCTTAGGACATCAGCCACCGCCCACTGTATTTTGAAGTATTGTGCTGCATCCTCACAACATTTCTAGCTACAACAGAACTTCACATTGTGTATAAAAAGTTTATACACTCTGTTGCCAATAATTGAAATTATTTGGCTGGTCTTGGAGGTAACACCTTTTATCTTTGATTCAGGGTGGGGACCAAAGTTTACGCTGTCTTGTCAAATAGTTGGTGAGTTCCTAGCCCTGCCCTGTATAAATAATTTTAACCAACCAAGTGTTGCAAAATTCATAAGTCGTGGGTTTTGCAATATAGTGGAAATCCCAAGGACATCAGGTTAAAGTCCAATGCCAGTGAAGTTCGAAGTGTTGTCATGTTTTACTTTAGGTGATGAGCTTCCAGATGAGCCATTGGACAAGATTCTACACCTACCACAACCAGATCTGCTGATGCTCAAAGATGACATCTCAATCAAACAGTCAATAAATTCAGTCACATTGAGAAACCATTTAAATGTCCTTGACCTTCTGAAGTCATAGACAGTGTTTAACATTTGCCACTAATGGTTTTTACTGTTTGTATTATCCATTGTTATTTGATTGTTCCTAGCAAGAATATCCAATGAAAATTAAGGTGATTGTAGCCTGATATCTTATTCACTCATTCCAAAGTTTTTGAGGGGATCTGGACCATCACTCCCCTAATATTTGGATTGCTCTGAAGCAATACTGTGACACCCGTAATGTATTTTAATGAATAGGAAATAGGAGCTCAGACTAAATTTTTCTCATTGGCCCTTACATGGAGCTAAGATATGTAATTGGTCACCAAAGAATCCTACGTTCTAGCGAGTCCATTTATTCACATCTGGTATCACAGTAATTTAAGAAAACGATTTAAGAAAACGCTGCTTGTGACTTCATGAGCTGAGACCATGACTGTTTTCATGAAGCATCAGCTCTGAGCATCAACAGATCTGCCTGTGGTAGGTGTAGAGTTTTGTCCAATTGCTCTAATGAGAGCCTAGAACCTCACGAAAAACATAAAAATTGCCTGACTCATGTTTTGTTCTTCTTGGAGGAAAAATCCTTGAAAATTAAATACTTTACACATATTTGTTACTAATAATAACAAAATTCCACAAATCAGCTTCACCATTAGCCACTGAATCATCAATTTTTTCATGACCTAAAAGGAATATTCCTGCTCACATGACTTTATACGTCATGCAAACAAAAGCGCTGAATTGACAGTTTTTATATATATTTGAATTATAAATTTGAAATATTTAATGATTCTTTGATGTCATTACTCCGGCTTGAAATAAGTTGCTTCTCTGGCTCAAAACCAGTCAAGCTGTTTTAAATGTTTGACACATATAAATCATGGTGAATGCATATCAATGATTTGATATGCATTCAGAACTTTGAAATCAAATGCTCTTTTTTTCCCAAAATCTGGCAGGTAGCTGTTTCATCGGTGACAGCTTGCGACTGGTGCTTCTATGCAAACAAAAGCGCTGAATTGACAGTTTTTATATATATTTAATTATATATTTGAAATATTTAATGATTCTTTGATGTCATTATTCTGGCTTGAAAGAAGTTAAAACTCTGGCTCAAAACCAGTCAAGCTGTTTTAAATGTTTGACACGTATTAAACATGTTAAACGCATATCAATGATTTGATATGCATTCAGAACTTTTAGATCAAATGCTCTTTTTTTTCCCAAAATCTGGCAAGTAGCTGTTTCCTCGGTGACAGCTTGCGACTGGTGCTTCTATGACAAGGAAATGGGGCCCTGGGGGTAGGGTGCTATGATTTTTTTATTGGCACTACTATTTAATGGTTTTGTTGTCGGGTCTTATCATTGGCCACATACCACTGAATGAGTGGCGAAATAGTGGGAAAAATTCGTGTGTCAATTTGCCCTGATAATGTTGGCCCTTTGTAGCACTACCAGAGACTATAGATATCTATAGTCTCTGGCGCTACTGAAGTCATCATACCCCATCAGTCAGTGTACTGCTTTAAAAGACAAACTTTTTTTTTCAAATGAGTGATATGAATTATGGCAGGTGATTATACAGGATCATTTGATAGGTGATTACCTAACAAAGATTTTTTTAAAACTAAGCTCGTAGAAAATAGCTCACACAGCTCGTAGAAAATACGGATATAAACTCTGTGAGATTAGTCTGAGCCCCACACCCCCCAGCCTGACCGGCAAATAGTCAATGGTCAAGGTGCTACACAGGCTTCTCAGAGCTAGGCCTATTCCCTTCAATAATAATAATAGTCTCTGTTTGGTTTGCCTTCCTCTTGTTTGGCTTACTAACAACTTGCAGTACTCCTATCCATATGGAAAATACGGTGTGTGTGTAGCGGTGTGTGTGTAGCGGTGTCTGTGTAGCGGTGTGTGTGTAGCGGTGTGTGTGTAGCGGTGTGTGTGTAGCGGTGTGTGTGTAGCGGTGTGTGTGTAGCGGTGTGTGTGTAGCGGTGTGTGTGTAGCGGTGTGTGTAGCGGTGTGTGTGTAGCGGTGTGTGTGTAGCGGTGTGTGTGTAGCGGTGTGTGTGTAGCGTAGCCTTACCCTGGTTATATTTTGCTTCTTTTACTCATTTATTGACAATAATCTTCAGCATTAAAATGAAGTTCTTCCGAATGTGCCAAAACAAGAAAAACAATAAAACAACTGAGGTGAGACATAGACGGCTTGGAGCAATAATTAATACTTTGAAGATAAAATTTACTTTGAGCACAGTGACGTATGGGCAATGCAGCAGTGTATTAGTCGGTTCCAAGCGGCCTATTTTCGCGATGGAAAGATTTTTGTGCTACCGAAAATATCTGAAGATAAATGTATCTTATTGCCACCACAACTACCTCTGAGATAGGCATCTAACAACTGAATAGTAAACAATTATATATTTCATAAAATTCTAACAATTTAATTTAATTTTAAAATTTTAACAAATATTTGGTATTGAGTAAGAGATTGTTATATTTTTAGAACAACTAAGCCTAAATACCATTTATGTCCTAATGACAGAATTAATTTAAATCTGTCAATCTCTTCTCACTTGAAAACTGAATGTTCTAACTATAGTTGGAAACATTACTCCCCACTACACCTGACCGACTAGCCCAGCAATTAGAATGTTCATTTTATTTGATTGATTGACTGATTGATTGTATAACTATCACTAACTATAAAAGTTGTGAGTAAAATGTTGGTGGTACACTCTGTTAATAAAAAGTAGTGTTGTATTGTAATGGTTTAAAGTTAAATTGATAGATAGGTAAAAAATGCTAAATTTTGGGTCAATTTAAGGTTAAGTAGTAATTTAAGACTTCACATGGATTCTTTGCTGGCACTCAAACATACCTTAAAAGGACTGGCTACCCTGGTCATCAACATGGTCATTTATCGCAGAATGATACTTGTCATTTGAAGCTGATTTGACGATGTAAAATAAAAGAATCTTGGATGTATTTTAAACCACTCTGGCTCAGAGAAAGTCAACTAGAGTTAGGTGACTTAATGTTAGCTACTTGATTTTGACTTACCAGGTCTATGTAAAGTAAAGAGGGATAGTGAATTTTAGCAAGCGCATTAGAAATAGCAAACCTTTACTCCTGCTAAAACTTATCTCTTCTGGGGTATTTCCCGTCCCAGGTTTGTAAACCAACCATGTCCGTTACTTCACCACAAAATATTGGTGAACAGTTTGTCGGCCTATATTTGTCTAGCTTTTGGTTATGGCCAATAAGGACCTGCCTATTCAGCTCGAAATTCTCACTTAACTGTCCAGCTGCCAGTAAGTTGTTGTAGTTTGGAAGGTAGCCACATATCACTACCACAACTACAGCTGAGATAGCCATAAAAGAAATTGAATTACAAAACTTTGCCAAATTATTAATAAACTGCATATTTGTTGGGAATTATCATGAGTCTGACTAGAACAGACTTACAACCATTATCAAATATGAGACTCAGTTAAAGCTCAACATCTCCACTTCACCTACTTCCATCCTTAGTCTAGCATTAGGGTTACCTGATAATAAAGCCACAAGATCGAGGGCATGACGGAGATGATTAAATTTTGACAAAGATGGGGTTTTTATGGTCCATTGCGGCAAAAATGGGGTTTTTATTGCAAAAAAAGCCCTAAGATTTTGACGTTTAACCTGATGGATTGATGCGATCATCTTTGTTAACCCCTACAACTAATATATGTCATGTGGAAATGATGTCATAGAATAATTGATGTGTTCCATGTACTGATAGTGATTATATGGTGAACAGAATGTAGTTGTTCAGTAAATAAAATGATATATGTATAAAATGATATATGTTTATGAATGCTAAAATGGATATGAATGATATATGTGTGATCTATAGACATTGTATCAAAAATAGCGGTTTTAAAGACTTTAAATCGTTTCGGCTGTTGTGAATAAGAGGGGTCAATTGACCCCCTGCGGAAAAGTGTCCCGATCTGTGCAGACTTGAAATAGTTGAATTTATGACTTTTTAAATCAACTCCCAACTAAGCCGATTTAAATCAGTGCTAACCTTAACTCTAGCTAACATTTGTTCCTATAGGATATACTTATCAAAACTTCCACCTAAACAAGTGAAAATTGGTACTAGCTAACATTAATTTGCGAAACCAAACCCTAACTAATATTTACCTAAGATTATACTCTCTAAAACAAAACCTCTGTATCTGAAGTAAAATGCGCATGTTGCATGTGCGGCGGACCCATCTCAACTCTACAGGGAAGGTGCCGTGGACTCTTGTCAAGACTGCAGCGGAGGTCATCCAAAGTTGATTTTACCACCATCCAGATCAGGTAGTGGTGTTAATGGCGTTTTCCTGTCATGGCGGCAGATTTGCCGTTGGCTCATGTCATTGTCAAGGTCATAATTGACCATCATCTAGATCAGAATGTGGACAATTGCAGGCTGCAGGTGTGCCGAGACAGTTAAGATTGGGATAAGGCGTTGGAAGTCCTCCACACAGGTGTTATTGAGAGTGGCCAGACAGTGGTCAATAACATATGAATTAGACATCCAAGCTGCACAAGCCACAGGCCTTATTCAACACTTTGTCATATGATAGTGATGGAGCATGTGACAAAGTGATGAGTAAGACTGTCATACGCTCCATCACTATCATTTTGGTATTACCTGTAATTTTCATTGATATGAATTTGTTAGAATTATATTTTAATATATATAAGTGGTAATTTTCATTTGCAGCTTGCGGTCAGGTGGCTGATTCTAACAAGAAGTATATACTGTCCATGTTCCCATACCCTAGCGGGGATCTACACATGGGTCATATGAGGGTGTACACTATCAGCGATGTACTGGCGAGGTATCACAGGCTAAATGGTAAACATGTGAGTATTATAGATATTTGTTAACCGTAGATCACGTATGATTCAATTTGCCTGGGTTTCAAGCTTCCATTGGCGAACTCGTAGAGTGGGAATGACCGGAATGCAGGCAAATTAGATCAAACCTGATCTGATGTACCAAACAGGATGAAAATATACACGGATTCGAATTTATGACCTGGTCAAAAATTGGTGATTTTGCAATGTTATTGATGAAATTTAGTGGATATTTGACAAGCCAGGTAGTTAATTGTAAAATTCACTGAACATTTTCATCCTGTAGGTAGGGCTGTGTTACATGGAAGGAGAATTCGAAATAATTGCACTGAGAGCAGCAGCCTGGAAACCCGGCTAGACTAATGGCTGGTGCACATTGTCCCAGACAACAATCCCAGATCGTCATCCCAGTCAATGTGAACATGAAAATGACACTATCTCAGACTGTCTGGGTCCGTCTGGGACAGTATCTGGAAAGTTCGTCAGTGTCAAACTCATTTTGCATCTGGGTGCTATGTGAACCAGACATTTGGATGATCTGTGTTCATCTGGGTCGATCTGGTACTATCTGGAACGATCCTAAACAATGTGAACATCATCCCAGCACTTTCCCAGACAAAAACTTAACTGCTAGTCTGGGATGAATTTTATAATGTGAACATAAGACTGGGACCATCTGGGATAAGCATCTGGGAGGGCATCCCAGTGTCATCTGGGACAATGTGAACCAGCCATTAGATCAAGTCTGAACAAGATTGCCTGCATTCCAGTCGCTCATATTCTACTGGCACGAAGGGGGCAACTCCAAAGGCAGGCAAATTAGATCATACTCATCCAAACTAGGAGTCCGTGTCAAAATGCCATGGTCAAAATGCCAGTGACATAATGCCATTGCCATTATGCCATGGCCATAATGCCATAGGTGATAACACCACTGCACATTATACCTATGCCATAATACCAGTTGTACAAAACGCCAGTTGTGTCAAAATACCAGTGGATATAATGCCGGATTGGACATATTATCACTTGGACAACATACCATATCCCAAAATACCATTGCCATAATGCCAATATATGTTACCAAAGGAGATCAAGCCATGCCTTATTTTCATTGTTAGTTATATTACAGCTGCGAATTGCTTGGTCAGAGCAGGAGGTGGTTCAGTTGGTTAGAGCCATCTCATTCACTGTTCAAGTCACGAAGTTTCTACGTTTGATTTTTGATGATCTCTGGAGTTTGCTGGCGTCCACAAACTGAGAGCTAGTGACTTGTAACAAATATTTCCCAACTATTCTCTAGAATTATAATGACAATAACAACAACTTTTTTTCGAGTCTTGACTCATGTTATTAATGACATCGATAAGACCACAATGATTGAACTTAGAGCAGGTTAACTCTGCATTTATTAGTTGCATAAAAAGTTACAGTCACAACTAAAAAGAAAAAAAAAAGTCTGTTCACCCAAAATGAACTTTCACGGCTAGGATCTCTTCCGAACATATACACAATCAACAAACTTTTTTTCTACTCAAAGGTATGAAAGCCAATTTACAGAGCGGTTTTGTCAAAATGTGGTGTTACTAGGCAAAATATTTGTTTTTCTTAAATAGATATCCATAGAAATTGATTACAGACCCATTTCAATTTTAAACTCGACATCGACGGTTTAAAAAAAAACTCCTCTCTGTGCAAATGAGAGAGTATTCGGAGTGCAAAGAATTCCTCACAAATTAGAGATTTGACAATAGATGGAAGCTCAGTACAACTGACAATCAATATTATATGGAACAACTTTTAGACCATTTTAATGATTGAAAAATCAACCAGGGTTTGTTTTTTAGATATTTCAATACAATGCATATAGGCCTACAATAAATCACGGCATTATGATAAGTAAACAGATTTTCTTCCCCCTCATATCGACTGTTAGAAATATATCTTTTAAATAGAAAACAGTTTGTCTTGGTAAATGAATTAAGTCAGGTTTACTGTCTGTCATGATCGGTGCTACCCAGGTTTCGGTTCTCGGGCCAGTATTAATTTTAATATATGAATATTGACCTTTTAAATGCATCACCCGATCTAAATTAAATACCTTTTGCTGACGATACTAATATTTTTAGTACTAAGCCTGAAATTACGAAGAGAACTTAACCTCTGATAACTGAATGGTGTATCACCAACCGTCTTGTGATAAACTATGAGAAAATCTTTTTGAAGTACCAAACAAAATTTGTAACCCATAAGATTAAAAGCTCATATTCGGGAACTCTATTTTAGAAGAAAAAGGAACAACAAAATTTGTAGGTTGAAACTCCAATACAACTTTCTATGAACATGAACAAGCCTGAAAAAAAAATTAAATTTAACCCTGATGATGATGATACAAGCACTCGGTCCAGCCGATGAGCAAAATCTAATGGTTGACATTATTATAGCTTTTACATCCGGATTTGATCTACGAATTAGAGTTCTGGGGCCACTCAAGTGATAGCTAGCTATGACTCTACAAAAATGCTCTGCTCTCATCAAGGGAATTAGACCAGGGGTCACATTTCTAATAATTATGAAAAACTAAAAATCATGCCATTACAAATGCTTTTTGAATACAGAATTTTGAAACTTTTATTGATATCATGCTCAATTCAAAATATTTTAAACATGATTTTAAACCATTAATACAACACTGCATTCTTATTGCGATTATAAAGAAAAACTAGGCATTGTAATATGTTGCCAAATGTGTCGGTATCATGTTGACAGCTATAAACAAGATGTAAAAAGTTTCAAGTACAAAGATAATCATTATGACTGTTCTAGAAATGCCCTTGCCTCAGAAGTCACTCTGAGTGTCTTAGCGCTGAAAAAGATTGTATTTTTATGCTAAACTGCATACTCATGAACTCATGAACTAGACTAGACTATGTTCAATCATGCTAGCCTTCATGACGCCAGTAATAGCATCAGTCAAGACCAGTCAAAACCCTTCTAGCCAAGATATAAAGTTGGTCAACTTTAGAGAGTCAATTAATTTGCCATATCACACAGAGTTTGCCGCACAATATTTGGCTGCAATTTCTGCAACACACACTAGCCTTCGGTACACATGGGCCCAACAAACCCCAGAGATCATCAAAATTCAAATGTAGAAACTTCGAGACTTGAACAGTGAAGGAGATGGCTCTAACCAGCTGAAGCACCTCCTACTCTGACTGCAGCTGTAATATAAATAACTAGAAGATATACTGGCTTGATCTCCTTTGGTAACATATTTTGGCATTATGGCATTGGTATTTTGGGATATGGTATGTTAGATTAGATTAGATTAGATTTTATTGATACATTCGTTTTCAATGATGATAGTGTGGAATGTGTACAATGCGTAAAAAAAAAATCCTAAGAGCTGTGATTGTTGAAATATGTCATAAAAAAAGGAAAAAACGATTTGGCACGCTTTTGTGTTCTACATTTCTTAGGTCTAAAAATGGTATTTAATGCGAGAGGAATCCCTACTAAAATTTCTTGGTATTCGATTATAAAGTGGATGGGTCGGATCATCATTTATTCGTAAAAATGTTGTCCCAAATGGTATTATGTCCAATCAGGCGTTTTATCCACTGGTATTTTGACACAACTGGCGTTTTGTACAACTGGTATTTTGGCATTGGCATAATGTGCAGTGATGTTATCACCTATGGTATTATGGCCATGGCATTATGTCACTGGCATTTTGTCCCAATGGCATTTTGACCATGGCATTATGGCCGGGTACCAAACTAGGCTAAAGGTTGCTAGTTGTTGGGAGAATAATAATAATGCATCTATTCTCAGCAACAATTCAACATTTCTAAGGGTTGTCATGATTGGACAAGAACATAAATGGCAAAAAAGGGAAAATAATACTAATAAAAGGATTTCACAAAAAATCCCAAACTCTTAACATGCCAGGTCATAGTCGCAAATCCCTGATTATGTGAACCGGGTGGGGGGCCTCTGCACTGAAACAATGATTTCTCAGAAAAATAATGACACCAGAGAGATATATATATATATATATATATATCTCCTTACTCTGTGACACCATGCTATTTTCTGAGTTTCCTGTTTCAATTAGAACAGTCACTAACTAGTCGTTCACTCATAGCATTGTGTTATGCACAATGTCATGCAGATTGTATAGAAAACATAAGTAATTATTTTGTGTGCTGTGCCTATGCAAATGCAAGACAAGTCTTCGTAAAAACTGATTCAATAACCATGGTTTTAGTGCTACCATTCAGTGGTGCTAACTTTTAAGAGCCCACTCCTGATGGTCATTAAAATCTGTTGCTAACGACTGAGCTGAATCAGTTGCTACCTTGAAAGTGGGTAAGTTTTCAATAGCAATCACTATGGTTATTGATTAATCTTATATAAATTACTATATAATGACAGATTTTAGTGACCATTGCGAGCGACTGTTCTAATTGAAACCGGTCCCTGGAAAGCTCAGGACAGTACTAAGATTGCAGGAATTAACCTGAGCTTCCTTGTAATCACAGATTAACTATGAGGCTGATGGTACAGAGAGCTATGTATCTGATAGGTTTCTCTATCAATCAGAACAAAATTAATCAGATGATGAGATCATCATTGAAGTAATCTAAAATTAGCCTTGTCACACGGTCACTTTTTTTTTAATAAGCTTTGGCCAGGTCCAGTAGGAAAATGAGAAGTAAGCAAAATCATGAGGGAGGTCAGGTTATGCATTGATTGAATAATAACCCTTCAAATGAGGGCAGGGGTGATTTTAAGTGTCAATTTGAATGCCAGAGGCTCTGACTAGGCATCCAGGATAAAAGCCTGTCATCGAACAAGTTTGGTCCATTTGCCTGGGAGTGCATGCAATTGAATTTAATCTAGCCCACCCCATCCTACCAAATTTAAAAAATAATTGGCTTCTGATCAAATCTGAATTTTAATTTTGTATATACATTAAAATGAAAAACCACGGGGATTCATTTGGAGTGAGATAACTGTTTATTCACTGTTGTCTCACTCCAAATTAAGACCAGTGGCTACAGCTAATACAAGACTCATCGTCTGCTTAACAGAACAATTCTTATCTTCATAATTGGTCAGCTGCTACACCTTATAGAAAAGAAGCAGCTGGTCCTAATTAGTCAGGGGAGAGGGGTAGGGAGGGAAATTGGGGGCAAATTAAAGGCACATTCAGAGAAAAGCTGATAGCTAATAGGCTTCGAGCTTGTTGTTTTAAACTTGCTCGGATCATTAGACCGGCAGCTACACCCTGGCTAAGCCGTTGTTCTCAGAGCTCAAACTGTGCCGGGATAGCTGGTAGAGGCATCTCAGTATCAACCACTTTCCCCACCCAATAGGTCGGCTAAGATCAAAGTGTCACTGACAATAGCCGATTAGCGCCAGTTCAGTTTTGGCAGCTCGCTGCACACCCACATTCAGGAGGTCTTCTATGGCCTCACTTCTAGGATGCATTCTAGTTTTCTAGGATGAGTCACATTCTCAGTATGAGGATTTAGGGCACCTTGCGTCCCACTTTAGGGGCAGCCCAATATTCTGTTTCTTACTAAACAGCAAGATAATTAAATGCCGCTACCAGACTTCCAGCTATCCCGACACAGTATGAGCTCTGAGAATTATGGTTAAGCTGTTGTTCTCGGAGCTGTCATAGAATCCATAGCATTCTCTCAAGACTGGAAATCCAAATTTAATGTGAATTTGATTTGCAGGTGTCACAGACTAATACCAAATAAACCTTATTAGAATTTACTCTGTGGTCAGCATACACATTATCAATAATAGTAACATGTATAGAGATCCATCAATGATCTTAATTTTCTTATTTCGAATTACAATCACGAAACCGCTATGACTGAAGACTACGAACAAATGAAAGATTAATATTATTATTAATGATATAAATAATATATCAAACTGTATGACGTCTTCATTGCGTCATGATATGTAATCCAATGATTGATAGGGAGATGATGAACCACTTCCAGTGCTATTTTTAGCTGGCTGTGTATTTTATGGTTAACATTTTCCACAGCCATGTGTGATAGTGGCGACCCTTAGGCTAACTTACTTCCCCAGACTTGGCTAGCAATGTAGACTGAAACCTAAATTGTGGTAAGAATATGCTTTCGACAATGGGTAAGAACAAGCCTTTCTATCTCTCTAATCAATCGTCTGTACAAGCGCCGTTCTTGAGTATTTACTTTTTCAAATTTATATAAATGCACTAATTTATTTGGCAGACAATATCATCCTACACGGATGTTTTCCTATAACGTGGTCAAATTGACTTGCAACTTTGCCAGGGTGCCCATATCTGAATTAAATGAGTATTTTGAAACTTCTGAACTCATCAAGAGGTTTGGCTAATGGCTAGCACAATGGAATTTCATTCTTGTTAAAAAATTTACATCCTGGAACTGCCTACTATGTCATTAATTAAATTCTAAACGTCATAGAGATCGTCTCCAATGACCACCTGGCAGGAGTTGTTATTCAGCAATCACTCAACTGTCAAAAGAGATCAAAGATAATTGAAGATTTCTATAACCAGTAGATATCATAGAGGAGATAATTTATTCGTGACCATGTCATACAAGGTGAGTTCTATTCCAGGGCCGGAGCTTAGTGAAAAAATTAGGGGAGGCGAAATTCCTTTAGGGGGTGAAATAACGCTAGGTTGGGTATTGTAAGCTTTTCGAGTCCCCAGTCCCCAACCTCCAAAACGCTTATGTGATATAAAAAGCAAGTGGAAGACCAAAACGAACTGATTCAGACATGGAATATCCAGTTATAGCATTTTTAGGCATTCTAGAGCATCCCTGCCTCCCCTAGAACTACAGGCTGAAGATCATAAAAAATTTCTATCATCAGTCGATGTCATACCGGAGATAATTTATTCATGTCGATGTCATACCGGGTGAGATCAATTTCATCATAAAAATCCAGGCCCGTAGTTGTAGGGGAGGCAGAGAGGCGCTTCCCCCCCCCAAAAAAGCTAAATTTGGTGGCCTAAAACTAATAAATTGAATAATCCATGTCATAAACAGCTCCTTAGGGATTTTCATTTGCTATTTATATAACCTGCTTTGGGAGGTTGCAGCACCCCTCCTAGTGATGTCTCAGATTTTTTCCTTCCCCTGCCTTTTTTCTAAATTACCGCCCTCTAACCATCACAGTGTCAATAAATAACAAGACTTCCATATCCTGGTCTGAGCACAGATAGGGCGTCATATCGCAGTGATGTATTACTAAAACATTACCCTCTATATCCCACTAAGCCCTTCCTATAGCGACATTATCACGCAGGTGCCTTGTGATATTTTTACTGTAGTTCCAGCTCTAGGACTTACTAGTGGACTGCGAGTCCTGAGAACAATCGTGAATACATACAAAGAGCCACAAAACTTTTATACTTTATAGTGAGCCACAAATTTGAATACTGTAAAGTACAAGAGTTTTACTTCCTGTGTTTTTGCCTTTTTGAATCTTAAGGTGATCAGACCAAGCAAAAATGGCTAGCAACTGCAACAAAATCACTCTCATCAACGGTATCCACAACTGTTCATTGATTAGATTTCATTGACATCTGAGTGCCTCTTTTTGTCACAATATGCCAAGAAAATAATAAGATCAGAATTAGACCTGTGTTATAAACCGGCTGTTTTGACAACAGTTTAGTCAGCAGCTTACACTACGGGGGGGGGGGGGGGGGGGGGGGGGTGGCGTGTGACTGTGTTGTATACATGATGATCATATCTCACACCATCAGAAAATCAGGAAGTAAGATGTTATCTAGGCCAGTTCTCACATGCTCAACGGTCAACTTGGGAAACTTTCGGTCTGAAATCTTGGCATTTTCCCTCTCCGTCAAGAATTTTGTCGCGGCACAACACAAGTATTGTGTGAAAGTAGGTTAACATCAAGTTTCAGATAATTAACATTTGGGCGCACAAGATTGCTTAGTATATAAGCGAAGCAATGACCTAGACTGAGTTTGATCCTGCAGGGAGTTTGGAACATATGGAGATTGCACTTCAGCTGTCCATATGGATCCACTTTTTCTGCATTCAGAGTTGCTCACCCTCAACAGGAACAGGAGCAACTGGAATGCAGGCCAACTGGATCCAACTTGATCTAGTAATTACCTGCCAAAGATGTGACTTCTCTCCTCCCACATGACACCTCTGTTAACCTTAAAACCGGGTATAAATAGCTCATAATTGCTGACCGGGTGCTCATGTTCACTCATAATTTGGAAAATCTTTGTAAATCTCAATAATAAAAGGTATGATGGTTTTACATTTGATATCCTGTCCACGAAACAGGACTGTTGTTATGCGTTTCACATGCTAGTATTAATCAGGTGATAACTGCTATCTAATAATAAACGGACATATGGTGATGCCGGATTTTGGTTGACGTTTTGCTACATCATTCTGACATCAAAGTTTCAATTTTCAATTATTGAATTAAGAATTCCATCAAACATTATGATTCAGAATTCAGATTTAAGAATTCGCTGATAGGCAAAAAATCACCACAAGTTACGTTTTACATCATGGAATTGGCTGCTGATGTGCAATATTTTGGCACGGTGGTATTGTTTTCATAATAATTGAATTGCATATTGAAATTTTTGAATTTTTAATTGTTTTTTTATGTTAACAACATACATCATCATACATCAACATCAAAATTTATGGGCTCTAAAATAGGAATAAAGCGCTTTGTAATAATATAGTTTGAACAGGATGAGGTTTTAACAAACAAACTCAAAAGGAAAATTTTTGAAGAAACTACTTTTTTCTACTTTGAAAAGATGGAGGTTTTTTTCTGACTAGGTTGTTTTGCATAATAAAGATGTGAGTCTCTGGTGAGTGCTAGCTGGTCGTGTTAGGCAAAACCAAAAAATCTCTTCCACAGACGGTAAAACCCGCTGATATACATTCTTAGATAAGGGAACTTAACTGACCCATACAAGCATATGGCTAGAAGAGACGCCGCAGCTTCTTTTATGCCGTACCATGACAACAATATTTTGGCAAGTTGAAAGAGTTTTAGTATCGTGTTTACCTAGAGCATCCCGCAATCCATTTTTATTATCATATTGTAATATCAGACCTGATTACAAAATAAACTAAATGTATGGTTGCAGGATCACATTTCTCATCCCGATTGGTTCACTAGTTCACTAGTTCAGTAGTGTACAGCTGACCACTCGTAATACTCTTCCAAACAAGCTTGCATGAGTTTTTGGAGGTTGTTACCGGAACGTCAATCAATGCTTAAGGTAAAAGCTACCAGAATATTAGCTAGATCCGACTACTCACACAAAGCTGATGGGAATTTTTCACAAATAATCCATCCTACTGTATGTTTTATCACCAATCCACGAATTCATATCATTGGTTATACCCAAACAATAAGCAGTTGTCGGCTCGTGAACTCTGTAGTTCAGAGACAGAACAACTCCAATATGCTTACTATAAATTATTGATACTCATAATTCATCCCATCTGGTCATGTTTGATATACAATAGTAGATTAAGTTAGCCCAAAAACACCTTAAAAAGCCCCTCAAATTGGCGGTTTTTGGCATTCTGTTGCGCATAATTCGGGGAAAACTGATATGCAGTGACATTTTCTGTTGTCATGTCCTGTTTGAACTATGCTTCATCAAAGCGGCTTCATACGTGAGGAATTTAAAAAAAAAAATTGTTAGCCTCAGTGATGGTCCTTTTGACAGCATGTTTGGCGTCATGGAAAATATGAGCATTCTGACAGAGAGGCAACTCCTAGTATTATTGATACCAATGTCTTTTATTAGTCATGACATGTAGCATAAGATCTTCCTGAAGTAAATAACCTGTCTTTTCTGTGTGTGGCACGCATCACATTGGATCCTCATCCATTTAACCAAAGCAACCTAAAAAAGCTAATAACCAATGATAACAAGATGGTTTTTCCTCTGGTACTTCATGCCACAGGATCCAGAAATTGCCCCTCATGGGTGCTTCAGAGGCTTCTTGTAAACATTACGCAGTTGAAATTAGGATATGAACCATAGTATCTGCTCCACATCGTCCTCAAAAATCCTCCTCGGAGGTGATTATCCTGCCTTTTATCAAAATAGCACAATGCCGAAACCAATATTTTCAGAATCAGTGTTTGATTAGCTTTCCTACTATATATAACATGTCAAAATCGGACAACGCTGGTATCATAACCTTAAACCACAAAACTTTCAGTTGCAGCAGTCTGAGCACTTAGACTTTATATTCAGTGATATTAGAATTTAGGGACAGTGTATATTAATCACAAGTTATAACAAGCTATGACTGCTATTTTGGGTTATGCAAAGGATCTGACCATAATGAATATTTATATTGCAGGTAATACACCCTATAGGCTGGGATGCCTTCGGTCTACCTGCAGAGAATGCTGCTATAGATCGAAAATTGGCTCCTAGAGCTTGGACAGAAAGGTATGGGTAATAATCATGTTTATTTACTGGCTAGCCAATGTGTTGGCTCTCATCTGATTGACCGTTAGATGGGTAAGAGAGCCAATGCCAGGTCACTGAAAGCCCTATTGAGATACGGTGGAAGTGAAATTTATATATTTTATGTTCACTATATATCAATTGGAACTTTAAGGAAAGTACCATGTGACCTGGCATTGTGTCTCTCCCATCAACCGGCCAATCAGAGCCAACGCATTGGCTACTGTTTTCCCTCAGAAGTTGAGATAACTACACTACCCAAAGCCTGTTATCCCTTTTAGTTTGAAATGAGAACACAACTACAAAATATTAGGTAGTTCTCACCTCGTTATGCGATTCTTATGATTTTCTTACATAATGGAATCTTTCCATCATAATACATCCAGGAATTCATAGGATTTCACTATGATTCTGCCTGTAAATGTATTTTAAAGGCTGAGGCTTCCTTACCAGATAAACTATAAAACTACAGTCATGACCGATGAAGACATGCGATAAAAAGGAAATTCTATACTGTAATATGGCTTTGGAAAGCTTTGTTGAAATATTGAGAAATAATTGCTCGAAATTTATTCCAGTGAGTTGGTATTCCACTGAGTTGGTATTCCAAGCTTCCAATAATTGTTTGCATTTTGATTTTAAAATGACATATTAATATTATAAGCTTGGAAGTGACCCAATTTTCTGGCATTTCTCTTACGATATTTGACTCAGATTACCGAAGAGAAGTAAACGTCTGCCAGGGTTTGATTAAGCTAACTTGAATTGACTTTATGATCTAAAATATATAGTAATGAGGTTGGAAAATTGGTAACCAGCTATAAATTTCATCACCTCAAGCCTGTCCAAAATAACAGGCTCTTACCCCAGCGATTAGTGTACATTTCTAGGGTAGGATGTGGCTCAATTGTTAGAGCAACAAGTCTTCAGTTGGCACAAGGTTGTGGGTAAGAATGCAACTGCAGTCCATCGACTATTGGGTTTGGTTTGCCCTCAGTTGTGCGCCTACCTGCCTACAGACAGAGAGCAATCTGGCAAAGTAATTGCAGCCGCACATGTAACGTAACCAATATCTCACCGCCCATGCTTTGTGATGTGGTGTGTGAAAAGACCCCTGATTTTAGTCAACCAAGGTATATATTATATGTTTATCTCAGTAATATAGAGAGAATGAGGACACAGCTAAAGGATCTGAGGATATCGTTTGACTGGGACAGGGAGATATCTACATGTAACTCTGACTACTATCGCTGGACTCAGTGGATATTCCTGCAGATGTATAAGAAGGGCCTCGCCTACTCTATGAAGGTAACAGAGCGTCATCACTTTACCTAGTTTGGCCCTGAATCGAGTATGGTCAAATTTACCTGCATTGGGAGTTGCCCCCTTTTGTGCCTTGGCGTCTCACCAGTAGAATGGGAACAACCTGGAATGCAGGTGAATCAGATATAACTTGATCTAATTTTTCAGTTTTTGGTGTTGCCCCAAGCTTCTATACTCCATCAAGAGCTAACCAGGGGAAGGCAATTTCCAATTTATTCATGATCTGTACTACTCACCCTTGTAACATCTATTATTTGTCAATCTTTAATAATCTCGGCATTGAATAAGTGTGATGACAATGATTGATGGTCAAAATTAAACTTAGCAATGTCAAGATTAAAATTATTTTGCTATGTTATTGGGAATTTCTGCATTTCTGAATTTCTCCACTGTTGATCATAGTCCCAAAAAAAAGCTTGCAGGTAAAAAGTCAAATGAATTATTTCAGCAAAATGAGAGCAGATAACTCCAAATTAATACAGCCCATTGTTTTTTATATGAGTTTGAATCCACAGGAAAAGTATATAAATGTGGTTCAATAATGGGAGTGACAATTAGGCGAGTTGGGGGTGTCTATTTTTCACACCCATGCCGAAAACTTCATTCAGTCAAATGAATGTAAGCTTAATATATACCACTTTCCCATCCCCCTATCAATCCTTGACGGAGTATAGTACCCCCCCTCCCTTTTCTCCTCAACAGCGCATGGCCTAGTCCTGCAGTTCTCTGATTAATCGCATGGCAAAACCAGTGGGTTGTTTTAAAAGTGCGTTGTATAATACAACTTACTCGTTTGCTTTCTGTGTGACTTCGCTTCTTCAATTTGAACTCAATTCAATTTGTTATTGCTGGATTCAGGGGAAAGATTGTTATCAGAGTGCGTTAACCTGATGCACAGTAATTAATAAAAATTTTCCACAGTTGAATCTTAAACCTGTAAGTTCCGGGAACATCAAGTTGATCTATTCTGTGGCAGCCTGGATTGCCTCTCACTTCAATATCAGAATAATCGTCGTCATCGTCAGACACTCTTGGAAAATTGCATCATGGGATACTTTCAGAACATGGCATCGTGGGATACGTAGAGACTTCAAACTAAGTGACTTGAACTTTGTAATACTAATGATGAAACTAACCTGTTGATAACAGCATTTATATCAAAGCCTGGCGAACCACAAAGGTTACACAGTCCCAATCAACCACAGAATTGTTATCTATTTCTAAGGGGAGGGTTTTGCCTTGGAAAAATAGAACGATTGGATGCTGTCTGAAAAAAAAATAGGCTATCTTTCTCCCATTGTCGGAGAGCAGTTGTCAATCACTATATATCTACATACGTTCTAGGTTGATTGAATATTCAGTGTAAACCTCTTAATTCAGACTTTATAATTTAGAACTCCTGTTAATTCAGACAAAGGACACTGGAGACGGAGATTTGAATAAAGTAGAGTGCACTGTTCTTAAATTCTCTCGTATATAGGAGGCAGTAAACTGGGATCCAGTAGATGAGACAGTACTAGCTGATGAGCAGATAGATAGTGAGGGTAACTCCTGGAGGTCGGGGGCTCAGGTGGAGAAGAGATATCTTACTCAGTGGTACCTCAGAGCTACTAATTATACTCAGGTAATACACAATATACAATACAATACAATACACTCTAGTAAATATATTATATATTCAAGACTACCCAAAGACCGAAGCATGTTATAGTGAGGCAATTACTGATGATAATGTTTTGTCAGGTTCCCATGGGAAAAAATGCAATGCTCTACTTGGGATGAATTATAGATGGTGGAAAGAATGACTTCCATAAGGGTAGGTAACTCTCATTCTCTGCATTATGATGTCACAGTCACCAGGAAATGCTTGTTCCTTGTATTGCACATCATGGTGACTGCGACATCAAAAGTAACTGCCTGACTATAAGATGCTTTGGTCTTTGGGTAGTCCTTAAGTGAATATTGAGAATAATTGCGTGTAGTCAATACTACTCAGGCTAGAGGGAAAAACTTCATGTTTGCTATAGACATTCAGAATTTTCTCAAAATAGCCGTTATTCTCTAGAGTCTAGATAAAATGTTACTAAAGCAAGACATTTTGTGTGCCGCATATACTATACTATACGGAGTTGACAATACGTATTCATATATGATGAGTACTGACAACCGGAGAAAAAGGACAAAGCATTACAAGTTAAAACGAATAATTCAGGTGGTAGGAGACTGCATGCCATTTAGCCAAAATACCAGGCTGGTAGATTGAGGGAGTGGTACAAACTCCCTGGTTGAATGCTACGTGATCTTGGAGATCTTGGGTAGGAGAATACATTGAACTGAAGATAGGAAGGAGTGCTATATAGTCAATAGATAACAAATGTTGTTGATGTTAACAGTATTTGGCATTATCACAATAACAAACCCACACTCATGTATCACAATAATACCAGTTTTCCCTGTAGATGCTCACACACTTTGATATGTGTGAAAAATGACACTAGGATGAAAGTAGGCCAATCCTTAGTCCCATAAGGGTCACCTCTGGCCAGGTACCAGGGCTAACTTTATCCATATGGCTCATTACTTTACACGATATATCACGTTCATGACAGTTTTCCTTGTTGATTTACACACAGTCTCATAAATGTGTGAAACTTTCGATAAGTAAGAAAGTAGGCCAATCCCTAGTTAAGTTATGGTCACTCTTGGCCAGGTTCCAGCGTTGACTTCATCCGTTTATGCGTATTCTGACCTCGGATAGGAATCCGCTATTTGTAGGTATAGGATGGAAACTCAGGCCAGGTGACAGAGGTGACTTCATTTGAACTGCTCTTTGCTATAACTCTGACCTCCCATGTGAAACTGCCCTATCTAAAAAAAAGTTTCGATCCGATCTGCCTGCATTCCAGTTGCTCCCCTTCCACTGGTCCAAGTTGCCTGTGGAGGGGAGGGGAGGGGAGCAGATCAGAATGTAGGCAAATGGACCAAACTTGGCCTATGCCCGTCGGATACATTAGAAACATCATGTTTCCTTGAGAATTACTATACAATTCCCTTGATGGTGAATGTGCTTATTTGAAGGATGAACTTATTGATACAGTGCAGTTCACTTAATTCAAACCTCTGGGGACCACCAAAATTTGTCCTAATTAAGCAGAGTATAAATTGAGCAACATTGGAATACAACACGAGTTTTGAACTATAAAATTTGAGCTAACCAGCTTACACTGTATACTTATATTTCTGAACTGTCCTCTCAGATATTGAGTTAATATCTCTTTACAGTCACTATTACATGGACTGGATACTCTAGACCCGGATCATTGTCAGGGATTCTCTAGAGCTCAGAGGACATGGCTGGGTGAGACAACTGGTGTCAAGATAACTGTCAGCCTACAGGTATGTGTGTATATGATATAAAATACATAATATGTAGTTATGTATATATATATACAAATATTTAATTTATAACATAATTACATCTAATTACTTTTATATATAATTATTTCTATATATATATATATTATATATACATGTGTGTGTACCGCTGGTGTTTGTGTGTGTGTGGTTTATATTTGAAAATAACAGGGTGTATGGGAGTACCGTAAATCAAGTTTGGGCCAGTTTATATATATTACACATATAAACTTTATTTGCCGACAAGTCACTAGGACATATGAGACCATGTACAGCAATTATAATAGTAAACAACCAAATGAATTGGTTGAAATTACTATTGAAAGTTATGTTGTCAGTATTAAAATTTTGTTGTTGTCAGTATATGGAAAATTTTCCTGGAATTTTGCTGTGTGATAAATATTATGACACCACCTCAAATTTTTAGAAATTAAGAGCTGCTAACTTCACAAGTCTATAGATATTGGGGTAAATACATTAAAAACA
The DNA here is from genome assembly GCA_914767715.1 of Membranipora membranacea. Classification (NCBI taxonomy): domain Eukaryota; kingdom Metazoa; phylum Bryozoa; class Gymnolaemata; order Cheilostomatida; family Membraniporidae; genus Membranipora; species Membranipora membranacea. The sequence continues at coordinate 18,534,137 of OU612071.1, forward strand.
TGATTACTGGATAGCAAACAGGGACTTTAACTAGGTAACTAGGTTTGCAGATGCTTCACTCTGAGGAAATTTGCGCTGTTGTTGTGAGAGTTCCACTAAGCCTTTCTACCACGAAGATGTCATTTGTAAGACCTGAACAAGAAAACTGAAGATACCAGTGGGACAAAAATAAACTTTCTATGCGCTCAACACGATCTGTCGATCGATCAACAACATTTCCCTTCACCTCTGATAAAGTGAGAGGTGACCGAATCTAAAAGTATTCTAACACCTTACATATCTCAGGTTGCTATTTGGGTGAAATGGAGCATATTTATCACACCGTTACCTGGGACTTATAAAATCTCCTCTCCTGACAGAGGCTGGTGTGTACAAGCCACACATGCCCACACATCTATGTGCAAACAGTTGTGTGTTGACATGGATATCGACTGTTTGTAATTTCATAACCAGGCCCAGAACTGATAATTAAGACCTAGATCCTTATATCAACAACAAAATGACAAAACTAAGACCCGAGGAAAATCTCCTTCTTATAGGGCTTTTATAGGGAGTTAATAGGGCTTTTATAGGGAGTTTATAGGGCATTTATAGGGCTTTGCTACCTTGACCTCAAGTGACACACAACTCTAATGGATGCTGCCATATAGCACCCAGGGTTATTTGGGTGTTTAGTTAACAGGCCGACAGGCAATCTTGTATAACAAATTTATCCTAACATTGATCTGATTTTCCTCGGAATCCTTTAGTGGAACGTTTTGACAACATTGCTGCAACCCAGAACTGTTAATTAAGGCCCAGATCCTTGGTACTGGTTCCTTTATATTTCAACCGTAACATCATTAGCAGCTTTGCCAATAGGAACGTGACAAAACTAAGAACTCCTTCTTATAGGGCTTAGTGGCCTTGACCTCAGGTGGCACACATCTGTAGCAGACATATAGACATTATACGATTTCGGAGATCCTTGGCATATCATTGTCCATTAGTCATTGCAGGTCAGCTAGGGTGAATGGCCCGCGACAGCCAGGTCAGGTAGAAGAGGCATTGTGGAAATATGTTGAAACATCAACAATACTGCGGCCTTGTATAAACTACATGTTTCTTTGTGAACACACTTGTAGTTTGTACCGCCTTGGCTCAATGTCAGTGGAGGGGGAGCAACTGGAATGCAGGCAATCTGGATCAAACTGGTGCCCCTCCCCCCCCCAATATATGGTATTGTTTTAAACCTCTTAGAGAAACCTCACACCAAATCTTAAATACTCATGTTCTCTCTTCTTTCATAGCCGGGTAATGACGTTCTGTCAGTATTCACAGAGACACCAGAATTACTATGTGGTGTAGGATTCCTACAGCTCTCTCCTAATCATCCTATAGCCAATCAACATAATGTGGTAAGTATGGTGTAAAAGTATCAAATTAGATATAATTTCTAATAATATCAAGTAAGAGATTTCACATTTTGTTCTTACTATGTAAGTCTGCTACATTTGTGTTTCCACCCTTTTTTATTGCAATTCCATCAACAGCCAGTTTGCTAGCTTCCAGGCCTTCAATTACCAGGTAAAGAATAAGGCTTTTGGTAGCATTCAGGAGTTCTCAGTCTAATTGATAATACTGCTCTAGGAATTATAAAGGAGACATGGTACTAAAAAGGTACTATTTTTTATGATAGTACCTTTTTAGTACCTTCATGTCGCAACTTTGAGTGAAAAACAGTTGAAACTGGGTCAGAGCCAGAGCAATATTCTAAATTAAACTAAGAACTTCAAAAAGATACCATGAACCTGCCCATGGTCAGTGCGCCCACCTCTCAACACACAGGGTTTCAAGAGGTTTAAGTCCTGCTGAAGTATCTTGAATTCATGGCTCTGTTGATGCATGTCATTTTCAGTCTTCTGCGACAGACCTTGGGGCAATCTTAATGGATTTTTGTAATGTTGTAGAGATCTGGTTTGGTACCAAATGTATCAATAATAAACCCTCTTACATCGGAGCCTATACCTATCCTAGTACAGGAGCATGAGAGCTTCACAGAGAAAAACAGATGCAGATTTGGTGAGTGTCATTTTCATCTTCCTCAATGTTACCATACAGTATCATCAATAACTCTAAAAGCTATAGCTGTCAGAGCTATATCTCTGACAGCTAAATCTGTGACAGCTATAGCCCTGAAAATAATGACTTGAGTTTTAGCTGTCAGAGCTATAGCTGTCATAGCCATGGTTGTCAAAGCTCTAGTTCTCAGGGCTACGGTTGTCAGAGCTTTAACTGTCCAATCTATAGCTGTTGTAGCTATAGCGCTATCAGAGCTATAGCGCTGACAGCTATAGCGCTGACATCTATAGCTGTCAGAGCTATAGCTGCATTCGCACCCTTTACTGATGTCAAGTTCTTAGAGTATACCATTTTGTAGCCATGCTAATATCCCTAGTTACATTGAAGTGAGTCATTTTGTTGTACAGCGTGACGATTGTAAGTAAGTCATAGGCCTTCAGTTTCCTGTCTAAACTGGTCATATTGCTGTTGATTGGCTACACTATTTAGTATTTTATGGCCATAATAATAATTCTTGCCAGAATTTTACAGGACGCCCACATTGTATAGACAGTTTTCTGAGCTCTCATTTATGCCTCAATTCGGAGTTGTCCTCTCTCCAGTTTGGTACTTTTAACCCACGCCGCATAGGAAAAACCTGCTGAAAGAGGGTTATCTTGAAAACCGCTTATGTTAGGATAAAAATGAGTTTTGATTCCGAGTCTGCACCATTGAAAACCCTGGGAGACAGGGTTTCCAAATCATTGGAGGCTTGATAATGTTGATAAATCTTAATTTTTGTGACGAAACGAAACTCATGAAAAATTCTGCCAAATTGTCCGCAAAACAGGTAGAAAATGCTATAATTGACTATCCAAATACTAAAATTTATCCCAAACTATGTCCATGTGAGTTTTCAATGCTGCAGATTCTGAATCAAAAATAATTTTTATCCTATTATAAGCGGTTATCAAGATAACCCTCTGTTCAGCACGTTTTACCTATGCGGCGTTGGTTAAAAGTACCAAACTGGAGAGAAGACAACTCTGAATTGAGGCCTGAATCAGAGCTAAGAAAACTGTCCATTCCGCCGTTTCCTTGTTTTCTATTCAGGTATAAGCGCACTCATTGAGGCTGATGCTGCTACGGCCTCACAATTTGGTCTAGAACTAAGGCCTACTGTGTTAGACTCTCAGTCTAAGCTTCAGAATTCTACGGATGATTTAAATGGTCTGGAGATAGTGAGTGCAAGGAAAAAAGTTAATCAACACCTAAAGGTAAGAAGCCAAACAAGTTGAACTGGACTCGTCGTACTTTGGTCTGCTGCCGGGTGTGTTGGGGTCATGTAATGGCTGGTTCACATTGTCCCAGATAACATTGGGATGCCATCCCAGATGGTCCCAGTCTTATGTTCACATTATAAAATTCATCCCAGCAATTAGATTTTGGTCTGGGATAGTGCTGGGATGATGTTCACATTGCTTAGGATTGGCCCAGATCGACCCAGATGATCCCAGATCATCCAAATGTCTGGTTCACATAGCACCCAGATGCAAAATGAGTCTGGGTCCGTCTGGGATAGCATCGGGAAAGTTTGACGCTCACAAACTTTCCAGATACTGTCCCAGACGGACCCAGACAGTCTGGAATTGTGTCATTTTCATGTTCACATTGACTGGGATTGCTATCTGTGATGGTCGTCTGGGACAATGTGCACCAGCCATTAGGTACATGAAGTCTGCGAGCTGAGATAATCCAATTATGGTATGAGTTCCGCTGGCCTTTTCAAAGATTCATTCATAGATAAATCCCAGAATACCTCTGTTATACATCAGGTGACATGTTGTGTGATATTTCTATGGCTTCTTCACGCTGAGCCGACTACGTGGGGAGACTTTCCATCTCACACTCAGCCAGCTCCACTGATCGCACGATAAACATTCTCTTAATTTTCCTCCAGTTTGTGCATTTTTCATAGCTTGTCAGAGTTTGTAGTAAATGTAGGTTAGGAGAATAAGTCGCAGTAGGTATATGACAGGATAGGTTCAAAAGTACAAAATTTGGAATGATGTGTAAATTTTCCCCGCAGCTATGATTTCAAGGTGTATTATATATATTACTATTGACAAATTCAAATCCATCAGTAATTGAGACTCATTTTGGAATGCGATTTTGATAACTTCATGATAACTGGTTCTCACAGTTACTTTAATGTATGTACTGTATTTTTCCTGTTATTAGGATAACAAGCTAGGGGGTTATCCTACAAACTCACAATTAAAAGACTGGTTGATATCGAGACAGCGTTACTGGGGTACACCCATACCCATAATCCACTGCAGTGATAGGTGCGGTGCTGTGCCGGTACCTGAGGAAGATCTACCTGTAGTATTACCTGAGGTCACCGAGTTAAGTGGCAGGGGAGGTAATCCACTAGCTGCTCAAGAGGATTGGGTCAACACTACATGTCCAAAGTAAGTTCAATTTGTTCTATCCAATGTGTTAGCTCTGATTGGCTGGTGGGTTTGAAGTAGCTAATTGCAGGTCAGGCAGTACTTTCCAATAGGTATTTCCAGTGACCTGGCATTGGCTCTATTTCCCACCCAACATCAAGTCAGTTCAGAGCCAAGTGAGTGGCTAATTTTGTTCTACCATCCTTGTCAAATATGATATCAGTATTTTTTTGTCTCACTACTGCTGGGAGTCTAGAAATTTTGTGCTTATTGAATTAATTATCATAATATGATAATTCATACAATAATTATATTATAATAGCATATCATATGCAGAAATTAGGGAGCAATAGTACTAGAAATGCAGTAAAACTTTGCTATTTCACTCCCCGCTTTTTTGCAAATAATTTGGTCATGAGGTGACAATTCTGAATTAGAATTTTCTTCATTTTAATTCACATAATTAATATAGTTGTTATTCACATATTCAATATAACTGTTACCTCTCTATTCAATGTATTTGTCACTTATATATTTATTACTTTGTATTTTTTATAATAATCCTTTTTTAAATATTTGTTATAATATAATTGTTATCTGTAGATGCGGCGGCCCGGCTCGTAGGGAGACTGATACTATGGATACCTTTGTAGACTCTTCCTGGTATTATCTCAGATATACTGACCCAAACAATAAGTTCCGCCCATTCTCTGCTCAACTAGCCAATCAGATGATGCCTGTCGATGTGTATGTGGGCGGGGCAGAACACGGTACGTCAGAATTGTTCATGTCATCGAAGTTTTAATATTATTTTATGTGGACCGTGACAGTTATCAAAACTGCATCAACTCTTTCTGGTGAATCTAATTTTTTTTACAACGCGGACAGTAGAAGCTTAGGTCCTACAGAAACTTCAAATTTTGAAGTAATATGTACCAGAACTTCACTATAAAGTCACCTGACTTCTTTGTATATTGCTGTGTTTTCACATTTACAAGTCACCACAGACTTATAAGTCCCCACTTACATAAAACCCACTTATGAACCATTTCAAAGACGTACCATCTCTAACTATTCTATGCACTTACAAGTCGCTATCTATAGTCAACAGAAAGGAAACATGATTAAGATATAAGCCATGTCTACATGTATTATTTTTATTATTAAGTCTGGTGACTGTATTATGAGGTTTCATGGTCAGCTTGGGGATTTAAAACTGTGGGCCAGGATCTTATTTCGCATGGATATTATTATTATGAACTATCAGTTTGAAGGTGTCAGGCCAAGTAACTGCAGAATATGAGTCAAACACTTTAGTGTATGATTCATGTTTGTACTTTGTGAACACTTTGGTTTCTTGAGAATATTCCTAGCAATTTTATTTTGCCGGTGTTAGCCTTCCCAGGGATTTTGATGGGCCTCATTCTGAAAGTGGTATGAATTTGAAGCTGAAAAGAAGTTAAAGCTAAAGAGATATGGTTGCTACAAAGAATTTCTCTCTTCTACTAAGTTGTTGTGGTTGTATAAGCTCATTTACACATTCTGGCCTTACCTCACCTCACCTCAAGATGTCGGGGAATACCCTCTGCATGAATTCATGATTTTGACACAAATTCGGTGCTGACCACAGTTACATTAAAGGTTTTAATTTACTATTCCGTTAGGGAGTGAGTTTTGTTGTTGTCGAATGACACCATCCTCGAAATTGATGATGAAGCAAATATTATTGCGTTTCATCAACTCCTTTGCATAATGAAAACGGAAACTTTGAGAAGCTGGCATTCTAGGTCTTGAATGCAGTCAATTTGTATCAAAATAACAAGATTTGGAGTTTTCTTCCCTCTGACATAAAACAGGCAACTCCCTAAATTTACATACAATCTGCAACAAACCTAGAGTAAATATTAGCTGGAGATTGCAGATTTCTCAAAAGCTGGCAACTGTAGCTTATCTGTAAAAAAAATTTTTATTTTGTGAATTCATACATTTCTGGATCCAAGTTGTGAAATTAGACTAGATTAGATTACAATTCTTAGGATTGAATGAAAGTATGTAGGGGCAAGTGACCACAGAACTATAGCAGTTTTTATCCATTTGACAATGTCACAAAACTGATATTATGGACTTTATACTAGGTATAGCATCATAGCATGAAGTTGTATTTTATTATTGTGATTTTATGTAATTAAAAGCAAGGAATTCTATTTCTCCTGTCAATGACAGAATTCATCTTATTTCTGTTTGCAGCAATTCTACACATGTACTTTGCCCGGTTTCTCAGTCACTTTTTCTACGATGAGGGTATGACACCACAGCCCGAACCATTCACACTGCAGCTAGCCTTAGGAACTGTTCACTCTGACTGCTATAAAGTTACAGAAACTGGGAAATATCTACATCGAAATAAAATCAAGAAACAAGGTGAGGTCATTACAGGTTATTCCTGGCTCGGAATGGATCTAGGTAAAATACTGCTGAGGTGATGCCATTGCTTGTATATCTCTGATCGATAGAGAGTGAATGAATTCACTTAGCATGACTATCATCAGAGGAAATTGGGTGTGAGGCCCTGAGGTCAATTTTATCTATTAGGGCCGGGTAGGGCCGGGTACATGTTAGACACTCATACTAAATTGACTCTAACGATCAAAGATACATATGTTAATAGTGTAGTACCGAGGTCAGTGTGTCTGGGTACAATAAATGGAACTGCATTACATGTCACAATTTACTTGATCAGAAATGTTATGCTATTCTATTCCGGCCATTCGAAATGAATCCTCAATCTAAGCAACTTGCCTTCACTGCTAACGGTTTCTTCAATGAAATGATTTGTTGCAGCTAAAAGAACACACGACAAATACATATCAAGCGAAATCAATTTTGAGTGGCCTGAGACATCCATTGTTTTGATTATGATTTGTTTGTTGTCAATATTGTACCAATTATAATTATATTGGCCTATACAATATATAGTTCTATATCATATTATACTGTTCTATATGAAATTGTACTATATTTTATTGCACCATACAATATTGTACTATATTATACTGTACTATATAATATATTGTAGTATAATGTGTTTATATGTAACTTTTGTTCAGGTGATGATACAGTGATAGAGAAAGGTACAGGGTCACCCGTCACTCATACTGTAGAAAAAATGAGTAAATCTAAACTCAACGGAGTCAATCCGCAGGTAAGTCTGTACTTAATGCTCGACGGTTAGCTGTAGGTAGGCTTAGATATTCTAGACCCATTTTATCAAGTTTGCCTGCATCAGGAATTGCTTCCCCCACTGATCAGCTGCAGTTTATCAGCAGCGGAAGGGGAGCAATGCCTAAATGCCGGCGATTCGATTAAAAATTGATCTAGCCCAAAGACCAATGCGTAGTCAGGCAGTTACTTATGATAAAGTTTTGTCAGATTTGCATGGTAAAAAATTCAATGCTCTACTTAGCATGAATTTAAAATGAAAAGTGCGTCCCATAAGGATTTTTTTACCATGCAAATCTCACAAAACTTTATCATGAGTAACTGCCTGACTATAATATGCTTTGGTCTTTGGGTAGCTTATTACATCTACATAGAAATACTTTGCAATATTTGATTAATACTATTTTGGTCGACTCGATAGGTTTAATTCTGTATTTCCTAATGTTTTCTATGGCATGTTCCAACATTATGACATTCTAACGCAATCCAAATTTTTCCATGAACACGAAAGATTGGGACACAGTTGCCTGTATTTTCCATAAAACTTTGTGACCGAATAAAGTTTGATATTGTAGAGTGTTCTAGATATGCATGGCGTCGATCAGACCAGGTTATATATGTTAGCTAATGAGTCTCCCAGATCTACAAAATACTGGAGCGCTGATCTAGCTAAGAAGCTCATGTTCGCTCAAGGCTACAGTAAGTATCACCTAGGTCAAGATTTCCAGAGTAATCTCCCTTGATCATTTACAGATGACACCATACTTTTGCAGATTTTGGATTTGTATTTGGAGTTGCTCTCCTCGATCTGACAGCAGCTTATCAGTTGAATAAGAGCAACTCAAGATGCATGAATGCAGGCTTCTTATTTTTTAGAAATGCAATTGATGATTGCTCATGGCTACAGAAATTATCCTCACTGAGATCAAGACTTCCCTAATAGCATGTGTATCTCTGATCGTTTAAGTCATTTTAGTTTGAGTACCTAACATGTACCCGCCCCTTATTGATAAAACTGACCTCGGGACGTCACACCAAATTCCTTGTGATGGTACTCAAGCTAAGGCTTTAGGCTAAGGTCTTTAGCCCTGTGATGTTTTTATATAACTGTCGCTGTCATGTGTTTGTAGAGATATCCATACCACACTGGATGCACATTCTCTGGCATTCAGTCTCTATTCTGCGGCAGCGAAGAGAAGCGCTGACTTCAGAACAGCTCATTGACATAGACATAGATACTGAAAGCCGAGAGGTTATATATAACACACACAATGATAATATCTGTGCTGTGTCTCAATCTCTAGGATTCCCTTTTGACCTTAACCGTGCCATACACAAACTTTACACCAATACTTACACTGCTGATGTAAGTACATAAGTATACCATTTAGGATAAAAGCTGTCATGAGACGTACTTTAGCAACCTTGCTCAACATCGTTGAATTCACAGTTTTGAATATTTATAAATTTCTTTGAATTAGCCAACATTATGACTTTTGGCCATTAACATGAAGTATGTAAAAACTAGTATTTATATTTTTATGGTTTTGTCAAATTCTAATGAAAATTGTTAATGTGAGACATGAAACAGCATCTTGGTCAGAATAGGAAGATAACTCACAATTATGTCCACTGATATTACTTTCAATTTATACTCGGAAAGCTACATATCAATTTCATCACACTCTGTGCAAGTCTAGGAAATTTTTACAAATTGTTTATTTGAAATAATTTGGTCATGAGGTGAAATTCTGAGATTAGATTCTCAACCAATTTTTTGTATATATATATTATATATTATATTCACCAGCCAATGTATCACGATCATTGAATTCCATATCTGGAATAGCATCATTAGCTTTCTTTAGCAAAACAAAGGGCTTGCAAAAATAGCCAGTCCCTAGTAGCGATCTAGAAATGCCCAAACTCATCGACACTATAGGGGTATAATCACTGTTTGCAATTTTGTAAACAAGACAATTTCTCAGACTAATTATTCATGCTACTAGGGACAGCCAATCAGATAACAGTCAGATGGGTCTCTGTGTTTAGTGTCCTAACTGTATAACGCTATGATACTATTTCCATTCTATGAGAAAAATTTAATTCAATGATCACGATAAATGAGAACGTGTATATTTTAGACATACAGATTTGGATCAGCACAAATTTACCTTGATTAACATTTTTTTCCAGGAGGTGACTTTTGACGCGAAGTGCTTCAGCTCACATTATGAGAACTACTTCGCCGACTTACTTATATTACTCCACCCGTTTATTCCTCATATGACTGCGGAATTATGGGAAGGTTTAAGAACAGCACCAAGGCTCAAAACAGACAACACCTCACGTCATGACTGGGTTAGTAGATTATCACATCATACATATACTGGACCAGATGTCTGTGGTGATGTGGACTCTTTAGTATATCCAAACACCAATAAATGTTACAGTCAGGCAGTTACTTATGATCTGGCACTTTTTCCACATCAATGATTCATGCCAAGTAGAGCATTGAATTTTTTTACCAAGCAAATCTGACAAAACTTTATCTTAAGTAACAGCTTGACTATGACATGCATTGGTCTTTTGGTAAATGAATGCTAAATGAATGCGTAAGGTCTTCTTTACGTTGGGCAAAATTATTCCAAGAAAGATAATTTGTCGAACTATGAAATGTTGTATTCCAGATTTTAAAATCATGAGCTACTCAATCAGTTTGTTTGTTTTGCTCAGGTTTTCTTTTGTTCAAAAAACCAAAACTACGCAACAACAAGATTGCCCCTCACTCTCCCGATGCACATAAATGCTCTCACTTATCTCACATTTTCTATTTTACTTTACTTTACAGACCTCGGACATATTCTGCCAGAGATGGCCTGTTTTAGATGATGATTATAATGTAAGGCTGGTTATACAGGCGAATGTTAAGCCTGATACACAACACGGTGAGGAGGAGATTACTCCAACATCAGATCGTGACACTGAAGGGGAATCTCAACAAGAACAGGTGAGCTTAGGCTCCAGGCCCTGCCACGAAAACTCAAAGACTACCCAAAGACCAATGCATGTTATAGTCAGGCAGGTACTCATGATAAACTTATGTCAGATTTGCATAATAAAAACTTTCAATGCTCACTTGCCATGAACTGTTGATGGTGGAAAGAGTACCATGCAAATCTGACATAACTTTACCATAAGTAGTTGTCTGACTATAACAAGCATTGGTCTTTGGGTAGTCTTTAAATACCAAGAAGAATAAATATTAGCTTGAGTTGCGCTAGTTTGGGGCTGATTTAATACTAGCTAGCAACAACTTTTTCTTTGCTTAGGTGAGAACTTATTAAACTAAACAGGGTTAGTAAATGTTGACACGCGACAAAATTCGCATTTTTAGGTGTGCTCTAAATCCAAAACTATTCTTTTACTATTCTCTATGGTAAAGAAGCCTTTGACCCCCCAACAATCTTTCTGCATCCAACATTCCAATGTTGTAATTTTATTTCAACGATTGGATCTGGATGAAACAATTTTTTTTCTCACATTCTCACACTGTTTGTGTAAAAGCTTACCAAACTTGTTACATATGTGAGCACATGGCAATTTAACCGGTTCTGGGAGGAGGGGCCACCAGTCAGAACGGGAACAGTAAAATAGTGGTTGAGAAATAGCTGCAACTGAAATAATAATCACTTTACTTACTTTTCTTTACTTACATAATAGCTCTTCATGCTCAGACTGATTCCATATCTTGTATCAGCCACATAACTATTTTTCTTGTTTTGTTTTAGGATTCACCAGAAACCCGTATCACTTCACAGAACAAAACATTTATTAAGCTGCCGTACAGAACAGTTAAAGATTTGACTGTAGAACAGGCACTGAACTTAGCCTTAGAATCAGGTAGAATTGCTCACAAGAATACTGAAACGTCACACAGTGTAGGTAACACTGTGCCACGATCTCAGGCTACATTGGCAATCACAGAGAATTATGGAGCTTTGTTAAAGCTCAGCGACGACTATCTGATACCAAAGAGGATGAAACAAGATGAGAATGAAGCTGTTACTTGTAATAGCTGACAGTAAATTGTACTATAGAGTTAACATAGCACACAGGTTGGTTTGTGTGTCGACCCCATGAATTCTATACTTGGCAACATTTGCAATAATATATAAACAATTTTGTCATTTTTTTGTTAAACTTATTACCATGGAATTGAATTGTACCCCCTAACAAATGGTTGACTGTTCAATACGATTGATAGAAGTATATGACATCTTAAAATTCAAGCTGCCTCACGAACTGTTAGTTTCTGTACTCCCATCAGGCAGTTTGTCTGAAATTCCCTGCTCCAAACTTTAATAACCCATTTAACAACCAGGACAATGGGTGTATTGCTTACTCAACTAAACTTCATTGCATTCAGAATTTTAGTTTTCTTTGTTATAACGCTGAAAATTGTTTTGTTTAAAGCTTGAACAAATTACTCAATATGTGAAGTAAGTTGCAGTAAATTTGGACTTGCGCTAAGTGAGAGTGCATTTTACAATGGTCTAGCTTTTAGTTGGTATAGCTAACTACATGTGCAAGGACCAATAATATAACGGGAGATGTCTGAAACGTAAGAATATATTATTTCCTTAGTATTCAGAAATGCTAACTGTACAACCACAAACAATTAAATCACAATTTATTAATCCTTGAGCTATCTAGCCACTATTGTCACTGCTTCACAATGCACCGCTTAGTTCGGAGTAGTTTGTTAGCTAAACGCCTGACAGGAGCATATAGTAGAACTTTTTACAGTGCATTTGAGAGTTGCGTTAAACATCATCCTAGTTTGCAGCATATCAGGCCACAGAGGCAGCAGTATCTACATTCAGCAGTGAACTTCTCCACAAGTCCGGGTAGGACGTGAGTATTTTGTCAAATCTATTTGTGTACTGCCATCCTCATCGAAGATTACCGGGTCTGACAAAGATAGATTGTGCTGAACGTCAAACTGTTTATAAATAGGCTTTTAAGGTATTTTGACACCTCATTTTAATCACTCCATTGTGGGTTTTTTTTGTGTCCCCAAATTGACATTGGGAATTTTTGCTTGCTGTAAGTATGAACTTTGTTATCGGTGCCTGGTTCCCCACTTAGCAAAATTTATTTACCCGACCGAACACCGGATCTTTGTGGTGGTGTGTAAACCAACTGGAGCCCGCCATAGATAAGCCAGGATAGCCTCAGTTTCTCCACTGATCCGTAAATAGTTTGACTGGGAGGTAGTCCTGGTATGCCTTATTATTTTGATAAGTTTGAAGATTAATGGCTATGAGAAAAGACAGATGTGAGAAAGTTCACCTCCAATTAGGCGCTGGAAGAGATAGTCTTAAAGCCTAAACAAAAACATCCTATAGTGCATGACATCACACAATATCTATAGTTAGGTCTGTGACTGCTCGAGTCTCAGTACGGGTTGGGTTATATACCGCCCTCAATTTTCACTCAAGTTTGGCAGTTACTTAACCCATACACCTCTATATCCACATCGAGGCACTAAGTTCATTCACAATCCTGTTGCTGCACAACAAAGTTCATTCAGGACTATTATTCACCAAGCGATAGAACCAAAATATATCTCTGACATGTCTAAGGTGAGTCTTTTCTCTGAGTTTTGAGCCTGAGCTATTAACATTTATTGCTTTTTATTTCCTTTTTAGATTTAGCAGCAGTCCACGGAATGGTGATATACGGGTAGGTGATCTTTTGTTGAAAATTTTACAAGACAGCAAAATATAGTACATAATACATAAGTCATTTATTTTATTTTATTGATTTGATGCATTAGCTAAAACTAGTATTCAATACTATCCTGGTGAGTTTTGTTTGATGGAAAAATCACTGCTTGGACTGTACTGTTGAATTTAATACAAGATCATTTGATTTAAGAAACTATTAATTTGACACTGGTTGGGTAGGAACGAAAATCAAACACTATCCTGTCTCCTTAACATTAGTGTGTATAGCTTCAGCTACTTATGTATGCAGGGAGGGTGGAATATACCCCTCCCACCCTCTCTGATGTATGCAGGGTTAACAATCAGGTAAAATTGTTAGCTGTTATTAGTAATCACTTTCCCACACTGATCACGTGATATACTATTGCATGTATATCTCTGATCGATAGAGAGTGAATTAATTCACTTAGCTTGAGTGCAGCTGAAATTCAGTATTTAGGAGACGTATGGATGATTACCCAAACTTTTGGATATACACTTATCATTTTCTCATTCTTTGTTAAAATATTCTAATTTATATTTAGAAAATCTGATATCACCTTTTAACAGTTTGAGAAGAGCATTTAATACATGTTTTTGACAAGAAAAGTGACATCGAAACTGTGTATTGCTAGCCTAAGCTCAGCAGAGAGAACTAATAATGCAGAGCTAGGTAAATCTGTTTCGATCGTGTCTGTTTCTTAAAATTAAAGTTGTCCTCTTTTTTAGCCAAATGTAGGTGCTCAATATTTGCGACAGAAGCTCTATCGATCAGAGATACACATACTAATAGTGTAATCTCGAAATCAGTGTGTCACTTTCCTCCTCCTCCTCCTTCTCAGATATTAGCAAGTCTTTTTTCTTTTCTTTTCTCTATGCACTTTAATTTCCTGTCAGTGCTTGTAAAAGTAAATGAGACAGTGATTGCAATTGGTGGGATAAAAGATTAGAGCCAGCACATATTGCGTAAATATTAGCTAGCCGTAGGTTGCACGATGAGTTGCATTTCTGGCAGTTTATGAAATTAACGGTAAATGTTGATATTGCCTTCATTTTTACAGGTAGTAGATAAACTTAACTTAGATGATGATGTCATCATGGCCGCCCCCTGTACTCCGATGTTACCTGATGGGTAAGGGTATATACATACAGGAAGTGTTAATCAGTTACCCACAATGCAATATTTTGGAAATCCCAGTGAGATCTTTTACTTATATATACTGATGAATATTTGCGTTGTGGCCATGGCGTCAAATTACATCTTTATTTACATTTTCTGGCGGATTGTGGATAAACGTAATTTAGATGGACGGAGCTATGCATGTACACTTAAAAGTGGGTGATGTGAGAGATCAAATCAGACCCCTTTTCTTACGCATAATGAACGATAAAAAATTGATTTTGGCAAACCTCTAATCAAAAACCCCGTATTAGGTCTGGAACCAGAAAACCTGACCCGGTCCTGATTTTGTGAACCCGGGACCGGTTCCCATCGATACCTAGGTTAGCCAGGATTCCCGGCTGCTCTTTCCTGAAATTTAATTGTCTCAATTGTAGGCAATCCAATTGCCATGGAAGCAATTTAAAACTTTCTATTATGACTAAGCACTGCCAATTGATACCTCAGTATTTAAATGTGATGATCTTTGTTTTAGTGAGGTGAATTTCGAGAGGTTTGAGCCATATGCTAATCAGATGGTGAAGACAGGGATCAGTGGACTTTTTGGTAAGTAAAATTCATAGAAAAATTTATGGTAAAATTGATAAGTATTATCTATTATACAGTGTTAAAGCCATAGATGCGCCTCCTCATATTTTGTATCATATTGAAAGTCTCAGTCTAATTAAGATCACCATGGCAACATTTTTAAAAAGCCTATGGACACAGCACAGTGGAAACCATCAACTTTACTAAAATGAAAACTTTTCTCAAATTTTCTCAACCACTAAAGTTGTGCCCTCTTTATCTTTATATGTTATAGTGGATAAAAAGAGGGGACACTCTTAGTGGTTGAGAAAAGTTGAGAACAAATTTTCATTTTAGTAAAGCTATTGGTTTCAACTGTGGCATCCAAAAGGTTGCCATTGTGCTCTCAATTAGACTGAGACCTATCGGAAATATCGTACTTAGCTCCAATACCCTCAGAAGGATGTTGGTGTGTTGACCCGAGGCCAAATTGAAGAACGGGCTTGGCAAATGTTAGACTACCTATTCATTCTATCAGCTACTAGCATACTGACATCGAAACTACACTATTAAATGTGTATCTCTGGTCGTTAAAGTAAATTTAGTGTGAGTATTCGGGTCGTCACATCAATTTCCCTTAAATGGTACTCATGCTAAGTGAATTAA
This sequence comes from Membranipora membranacea, assembly GCA_914767715.1. Classification (NCBI taxonomy): domain Eukaryota; kingdom Metazoa; phylum Bryozoa; class Gymnolaemata; order Cheilostomatida; family Membraniporidae; genus Membranipora; species Membranipora membranacea. The sequence continues at coordinate 18,549,973 of OU612071.1, forward strand.
TTCACTCTATAGCAATAAGAGATATACATGCAATAGAATATCAGTGATCAGTGTGAGCTACTAGTGTAATCTCGATGTCAGCAGTGTAATGTAAAATTATGACGTTATGCGTAACATGACGTCGCTGGTTGTTTGCAGTGAATGGCACTCTTGGTGAGGGAATGAGTCTGACTAATGCTGAGCGCAAAGAATCACTAGAGAAATGGTGCTCACTGAAGCGTGACAGATTTAAATCTATCATTGTACACTGTGGAGCTGGAGGAATAAAGGACACTATCGAGCTCGTCAAACATGCTGCCTCTGTGAGTTGTAGTTCACGATGCCCCCTTCTCTGTAATAAAGACGACTATTTTGACCCTTTTTGATGCTTGGGATGTTAGAAAATGAATAGCTTGCGCACATAGAGGAATCTGAGCAACAGGCCCGCCGGGACAATAACTAGCCTTGTCACGGCGACATGTGACAAGGCTCCACAATAACCATAATGTGTATCAGACAAACGGGATTTGCTCATCAAATTGCTAACATATAAAACCTCTTCCCTTGCTCGCAACCAGTACATTTATAGGCACTATTGGTTTGTGATGGTTATTCTTATTTTCTCAATTCTGACCAAACAAACTGCCATGAGTTTAAGATTCTGGTAATACCTTGGTTAAACATTGGCCTCTACGATAGGGGAGTTTCTTTTCTCCTCTAGCTGCATGACTTAGTTTTCCGTCCATCAGAAACCCATATCTCTCATCCTCGTTATCAGGTTTCAGGCGTAGATGCCATAGCTGTAATGTGCCCGACATTGTTTAAGCCGACATGTATCGCTAACTTAGTGAGATACCTGACAGAGATTGCACAGCACGCTCCTAACACACCGTTCCTATACTACGATATCAATGTGCTCACTAATGTCGTCTGTGAGTATGTCATAGGCAGCAGGCTAAAGGTAGAAACACACTGACGATTGCTACAAAGCTAGGCAAAGCGAAACGTTTGCAGTAGATGAAAAACCATATTATGTAACCAGTGGATAAGCTCAGTATCTAAATATTTTAATATTTTGACTATACCGCCAGCGTTGAATGATAACAACCAAATCGTAAGTGTGTTTCCACCTTTAAACCACTTTTTAGATTTGAATCATTGCTAAAAAATAATGGTCAAAACTCGCTTAGCGGTTGTAACCTCTGCGATTTGCGCAACGTCACCATTGTTAACATACATGCTGACAGCAGCCTCAGCTGATCCTCAGAGGTTTGATCAGCGGCTGCAACCTAAAAGTGCAGAGCGGTTTGCATGACGTCACATTACGAGCATATATGCCTTAGCTGATGCTCAGAGGATTAATGTGTATATAAACCCATTGAGGATCCGCCTTATATGTATGTATCTACGTACATACGTATGTATATATGTAAATATGTATGTATGTCCGTATGTATCAATATTTCACAATAAAATTATTGTTTTGTGAGTGCTTTAATGTATATTGGTAAAATTTCTGCTCAAAAGCTCATTATAAAAGCTAACACACATTTTTGTTCCACCATTTGATTACTGCCAGCTGTTAGTATGAGCCTTGATCAGTAGGGAAGGGGATCTAATCTAGGTAAGCCATAACAGCTTTGACAGGGATTAAAAAATAGTGAATAAGTGTCACCTATCACTTGGTAAGATCATTGGTATGAATTTATTGATCAGTGGTAAAATACCTAGCATGGTATGGTATGCCATCAGTATATAACTTTGTGTCAGAAACTAGATCGAGCTTCAAATCTGGCAGCTTTTACGTTATGCATCGATTGATTTCGCAGTAACAACCTTCAAAAGTTTATACGGGTCAGCTTTATCACGCTTCTAAACTTGTGTACCAATCAAATCTAGCTTCCACCTCTTAAGCTCACGTTTATTCTAATGATTCTCCTTCTCCCGCATCCGGCTATAGTCCGAATCTCCATCCCTTAGTGATCCTTTTCACCTGCTGTCTGGATCCCTTATGCTAATATCCGATTCCACCACAATTTGTATATATATAATATATATATATTATATATATATATATATATTTCTGTTGTAGTTGACACGGCGGAGGTTGTGAGACAATGTAAGGCCTCCATACCGACATTCTCTGGTATAAAGTACAGCTGCAGAGAACTCGGTAACTACGACGCAGCTCTCATGGAATGTGAGAACGGCAGATACAAGATGGCTGTCGGCACCGTAGATGAGGTAAGCATGGTATACAAATGTACTCATTTCTCACAATCAATCGCTGGTCGAATTAAATTTTTTTATTATATCATATATGCCATTTGGACAGACAAGGCCAATTATCTCAGTTCGACAAACACGCCAGTTAGTACTTCGTCGCGCTGGTCCAGCAAAATGTTTAATTTTGTTGAATAAATGTTGAAATCTTCTGATTTCAACCAATGTGATAAATTTTGTTCAAATATGGTGCTGCGGCTGTAGCTCATGGGTGAGTCACGGTTGATTCACACAAGATTGCCGGCTGATATGGGGTTTCAGGGAGGGCACCTGTCTGTGGTGTCAGGGAGGGCTGTGCTGCTTTAGTATAGAGTATATATGCCTGCTCGAAAACCCACCTGGGTGTCATGAGTAACCCAAGTAATCATGACATGCACCAGTTTTAGTGATTAGTTCTGTTTAAATTCTTTAAAATTATCAAAAGTGTTTTGGCATTTTGATACCGGCCAAGCTGGCACTCAATTTGATCTGACAGCACATTGTGATCATGCTATTATTATATTTTTTACTCTCTTACAATTCCATAGTCCCTTCGGATCAGGACTCTAAATAATGGAGGTCGTCTGGATTTACAACAACATGGGATATCCAGATAAAAGAACCCTGATGCATGGTACAGCTCCATGCATGAGGATGCTGTTGCCAGCCACTGCAGCTCCGTCCTGATAGCAGATATGCTCCATGCGGGATTACGGCTGACAGTGGTTGATGAGTGGCACTAATGACTTAGACCTTAAACCTAGTCGCTACTATAAAACAATTCCTATGCTGGCACATCAGTGCAAGTTATTGTCAACCCTGACAGACAGCAATATTATTATATACGATCATTCACCCTTGCACTTTACAGGAGTGGTTGCCGTGGCTACCTTTTGGAGCACAGGTTCCGATCTGTCATTCTATAATGGGATCTATCCATAAGAAGACTAAGGCGGCATTCCTAGCTGGTGACATGAAAACTGCTGCTGAAAGCCAGGTTAGATATTTTTTTTAACTTTAATGGCATAACGTTCATTCGATGAGAAAGTTTCTCAAAATCAACCATTCAAAAAAAAAAAAAAATTGCAATCAAGATGAAGCAAAATAGAATTAATGATAGAATAAAGTCTGCACTTTTCATGAACTTCAGTTTCAGTATATCTTCTATAGTATAAGATAGATAGATACATCTCCTAGGCAACAATGCTGAGTAAAATGAAAGTTTCCTCTGTGTGTCATGTCATCATATTTGTTGGGTCAAAAGCCACTTTATTGCTGTTCACCAGTCATAGAGTCGCAGAGTTTGAATTCAAAACTTTGGCTTGTAATCATTCATTCCCCTCAACTTGTCCCTCATCAGCCAAAGGTTGACCTATTAGAAATAGATCTTCTGAAAATGTTAGATTAGCTGATGTGTTGGGAACTTCCTACAGTTTCCAGTCAATACTATCTGATACAAAAAATACTACCACACCAAAAAGCCTGTGAATATCAGTTAATTAATTGAGGGGCTGCAAAATGTAATAATTGTCTTCTCCTGATACATCAAATTGTCAGCATTAACGTAAATGTTACACATTAACACGTTAACATGATTCAGAGGAACTCCTCCGCAACAATAGAGACGACTACCTCTTGTAATGAATTATAATATACCTGAACATGTAGAAGTTATTGTAACATATTGTGCATTAAACATGGTGGTTAGGGAGAACTGATGAGCTGTCGTATCTTGTATTGTGCCACATTACCAGAGAGATTTTTCTACCTCCTTATTATCTAGATTGGACTAAACCCAAGTTCCCCTTCAACGAATACATTTGTTATGTTCTTGATATTATTTTCAGCGCTTAGCTCAGAAAGTAGGAGTGGTGAAGAGAAGATTCGGTAAGTTATTTAGTGTGTCGTCCTGCAGAATGGGAAGGAGGAGGGGGTCTTACACACAAAAATCGTGTCAATAGGCTCCGCCATTATTTTGGGGCAATGTTTTTTTCGGGCCAAGTTTGGTTCCAAAGAAGTTGTGACGCACATCTCAGCAATCACTCAATCTTTGAGTGAGTCCGTTTTCACAGGATTGTCAAGTGTAAAGAGATAATCGCTCACTAGCTAACAGTGATAACAGGGAGGGTGGGACACCAATACCAACCAGTCCTGATGATTACACCATATAGTTGAGCTTAGCTTTTGCTAGAACTGATTAAAAAATGTCGCTGTTTCCATGACTGTGTTAAATTAAACCTGTTCATACATGTATTTGTAAAAATTTGGCAAAATCTGTAACAATCTCTGACGTGTTCCAATCTCTTTACAGGACCAGATATACCAGTATCTAAGGCTATAGTGAAAATGATGGGGCTTGACCTGGGCCCCGTACGCCTGCCGCTAGAGGAGCTGACACCTCAGGCCTATGGCCAACTGCAGCAAGATCTAAAGACAATCGGGTTTTTGTAATTCTTTTTTCCATAATCGGCTAGATGCCTGTGATGTGTTCGAATATGTTAATATTAACCTCTTTTTAGTTTTGGATGATTGTTTGGTTAAACCCTGTGAATAAAATGATACATACTATATAAATTTGTATTTGTAATTCATATATCTATCTATCAAAAATAGTAATCTCGGTAAATGACGTGATGTTACAATACAATTAGAATATCAATAATAGAAAATGATCAGCCAAAATCCCCATCGTTGAGTTTAGACTAGGACTCTTTTTTAGCAATTCTTTGACGTTTTCGGAGACTTGTTCAAAAATCGACCTAGTATAAACTCACCTTTCAACCGTAAGCGCTATGTCCCTCACTTGCTATGCAGTTAGAAAGCTCTTAATTTGTCTACTAATGTAATGAAATATGGCACAAGATTTGCAAAGGTCATGAAATAGTTCTTAGTTTTCATGATCGTCAGTACAAGATTTGTACCATATAGAAAGGAGTCGGGCAATATCAAAATACTCGAGCACACATTAGAAATGGAGTGGAATAAATACCAGTTTTAGACACACTAGACTTTACCAAATTTTCTGCTTTAATCTTTTAGAAAATAGTTTCCAGTAGTGATTAGAAAATAAAAACCTGCTTCATCTAACAATGTTACACCACGTTGAGTCGTAAAAAATATTTTGGTCAAATTTCTCATCAGCGGAGTAAAGTATTCGGAGGAATTCAATGATAGCTGACATTAAATCACCCATACTAGCTGAATTAAACTTTAGCTAACATTTACTCCTCAAGAGTGTTTCACATTTAAACACTAGCTCGCCTACTATCAGTCGGTGTAGTTGAGCCTGTTTGATCTACGTTAGCCTCGTTTTGAGTTTTATACCCGACATACACCTCGAGTAGAGTGTGGACGGTGTGGAAACGATAGAACAAAGCTACAGGGAACAGCAGCTGTAACAGACCCGTCCACACTGACGGGCTGTAAATCACAGTGTTCCATAGAATCTTCTGAAACAGTGGAAACTCAAGAAAACTGGCATTGAGCCAATTAATTAGATTGCTTATTGCCAAGAACTGTAGAAAAAAGGTCAACCATGTCATTTTGACTCCCTTAACTGCTTCCCAGCGGAACTGGTGACTTGATATAATTATGAGTAAAAAGGATTGGACTAGTATTTGTATCATGTCCACTATGTTAGTAGCAAAGTTCCATGTAGATTGTGATAGGATATCCTCCCTTGTAACATTCGCATGAATGAATGAAGGTTTATCCATCATTTTATCGAGTCGGATAGAGCTGAACGCTGTAGCTGCTGGTATTAATCTCACAAATACATAGATCAAGTCCCCTGTGGCGGCGAAGATTAGTAATATGTTTGACGTACTGATCTGAATATCCTGCAAAATAACAATAAATACCAACAAATACCAATAAATATCAATAAATACCAATAAATATCAATAAATACCAACAAATACCAATAAATATCAATAAGTACCAATAAATATCAATAAATACCAACAAATACCAATAAATATCAATAAATACCAATAAATATCAATAAATAGCAACAAATACCAATGAATATCAATAAATACCAATAAATATCAATAAATAGCAACAAATACCAATGAATATCAATAAATAGCAATAAATATCAATCAATTCCATTAACCAGTAAATTATACAGTACGCAATAAATCATACTATATATCAAATACTCCAATAAGAATATTCTCAATAGAATCCTCCAAATGGATACCATGAATTGATCATCCCAAAATATTATTCAGAGTGAAATCACTGATCACAGATGGTATCGGCTGTATTGTATTTCTGTATATAGGTTAAAAAGATTCAAAATAATTTGAACTAAACCATACAATTGGTAACTCTTTGACTGCTGTGTAAAGAGGATGTCCTCTAAATGGTAAATAATTGTGAAAACTCAGAAGTTGTCTTATTTGAAGTTGTGAGTAGACAATCCCTCCTTCCTCAAACCATACTTGTCAAGGAGAGTTTGGGATCTAAAATTTGCCCAAGTCTAAGTGCTCAGTCGACAGCAGTGTGAGTTTCTAGCATGACATTATCAACCATTCATTTTAATATGAATGGTTGATAATGTAATACATGTGCCACTAACTCACATTGCAGTTGTCTGAGCACTTAGACTAAGTCACAAACTCCCTGATCCGGTGCTCGTTAACACAGAGATTATTGTCACCAATCAAACCTTGGATGGGATATATCTGTAAGTCAGAGCGACAGCGGAGGATGCTGCCACCAGCATACTAGAGTAGTGAATACACTCGAGTACATACTCCGCAGAACTCAGGTAGGCCATGTTTACTGATCTATTTGAGTTACCCTTAAGTCCCTCCACTACAGATAAGGCCACAGAGAACAGAAATCCGAACACCAGACCCCATATCTCACAGCTCGGGCTCGCTGGTAACATCGTCCTTCTGCTTATCGCTGTACCTAAAGAACTTCTGTAATATTTAAACAGGTTTAGTTTGGTAAATGCAAATAAAATAAAAGCGGAATTACACATATGATCCGCTTTCAAATAATTACACCATAGCAAAGCTACAAAATTTTGCAAAAAAAACACGATTTCAGTCTCGGTCTATAGACTGAGGAATAAGGGCGGGCAAGGTCTGCGGTGCCACGTTACTCTGCACAACTAATAAGAACAGTCTTACAAAAATTGATGAGCCAGAGGAAATCCGGAAGCAAAATAAAGTATTATAATATAATAATTCTTAAACTTACGTTGATCCATATCCAGTTTGCAATTCACCAGCATCGCCTTGATCCAAAACCTCTCTCTCAACATCCGGATGCTTAGGCGCTAAAATACACAAAAATTCTTGCGACTACTAGTTTGATTGGTGGGGGGGATAACTTCATAAGTTTGAACAATGTGATGAGTTTTGTTACTCGTAAAGTTTCTAGGCCGTATTCTAGGCCTGACATAAGATTTGTAATAATAATCCAGATCATATGTCCGGCCTAGAATACGGCCTAGTAACTTGACTAGTAGCAATTGTATTTGGTTAAATTATAACCAATTACAATACAAAAAGTCCCTATCTTTACCTGCTTTTGCCAGGCTAAGAAGGAGCCCTATTGAGGCGAGACAGAACTCGATCTCGAAGGCATAGAAGTACTGACTCTGACCCTGCAGCTCCTCTTGGTAAGTCGAGTTACCGACAAAGCAGTCCTTGATCTCACTGTCACTGGGCAGATATCTCAGTATGTCCACGTCTATATTAATGTGATCTGTGCCATGTCCACTTCTCTCCTGAAATAGAAAGTGCTTATATTATATCATATGAAACTATATTAGAATATATTATATTATAACTACATAGCCAGATTGACTCGCATATTATATGAAATTAGCCTTGTCACAGGCTACTTTTTTTAGCCGCGGGACAAAGTGAGTACGAAATAACATTCACACTCAAAATAATGTTTATGTAGACAACTCATTCTTTGCAGTAGTGATTGATTGTCATGGGGGGGATAGTATTACAAAAACATGATTGTATCGCAATGCCTTCCGCCTATTAGCACAAAATCAACTTGACGTAGTTGGGAATTTATTGCGCCTGTGAATTTGGATACACTGTCGAGGGTAAGACTGGGCAGGCTGTCGGGGGTGGAGGGTGTCCCCCCACCCCAGACAGCCTGCCCAGGCTAGCCTGAGGGTATCAGAAACACTCACCCTTGTCTCCCTGACAAATGTGTAAGTGAAAATTGAGGTTGTCGCCAGCAGGATGATAACTACTGCACAACGAATAAATCCCATACCTCCGCTTATCATCACAGCCTGCTTAGCAAACTTACATAAAAATATCACCTGCAAAATAAAATAGTCTTTATTACTGGTAGGACTCCGTGCGGTACCTAAACTCGGACTGATAGGGTGGGTTTATGGCTTCATCAGAAATTTGTGTGAAAATGTAAGTAGAGAAAGCTCAATTTGACAAACATACAATAATCAGATCAGGTAGAATCGTTGTTGCTTTCAGTCCAAAATGAGACGATAAACGGTTCTGGGGATGAAGACGAAACTAGATACTCATAGATAATTACCTGTAGTGCTATACATGCTCCTTTGACCAAAGCATATGCTATCACAAGGTCGTAATGCTGACGTACATCCTGTAAACTACTGCTGACGTTCTTCGGCATATTCTTCCATTCAGCATCCTCCAATATTGATAGGCAGTTGATGGCACTTGGAGCCTCAAACACCACGTCCAGTAAGATAGCGCAGAACCCAAATAAAGTGAGAGGGGCGTAGTTGACCAAGCCTTGAAGGAAAGTGTTTCTAGTTGTGTTTGTAACGTGAGGGATAACTTCCACTGTGATTTTCTTGGTCACGTGGCGTATCAATGGCTGCTCATCTGAAAACAGGAGATAAAAAAAAAATTAACGACTTTCATTTATTTATCATCCTTTGCTAGCAATAGCTACTCTGACATTATAGCGCTGTGTTCAAATGATCTATATTATGCCTATGAGCAATAGAGCGCAACAAAGTCATCGGTATTATGTGCCTTTTGTGTTATTGCTGTAATTTGATCACTCGTAAAAATCATTACCCCAATGACTCGACCTTGCGTTGAATAACATAGAAACACTGGTAAAGTGAAGGTCAATAATAAAGTGCTGACTAAGTGTGTAACCTGGATTAGTTTTGGTATTTGAGCACAGAGATAATACTTTTACATATCATATCCTCCAAAGATGTTGACTTATGACGCATGCTTTGTCAAGCTCAGAGGAGTGTTCAGAGTTCCGACTCCTGTAGCTTCCGGGTAATGTTCAAAAACATTGATGCACAAAACCAAAAACTTACACTTATCGTCTAAGTTTGGGTCCCCCCCCATACTTCCCCCCCCCGCCCGACGGCCCGAGTGTAGATCTTACCTGAAGAGTTGTCCTCCTCATCATGATCCTCATCCGCATGGTTTGGAGGTGTTACTGTTGTTGAGCAAATCATATCTACAAATCATATATTCAAAATCACACCGAATAAATTGCATCGCATCTTTTGCATAATATCATCACAGTTATCACATAATCTCATTGCGTCAAAATGTATAATGATTCTGAACATTCATTTAACTGCAAAATACAGCAGCCCAACGTCTTGTAACGGTTGTTGCTGCCTTGTAATGTTTTGGCAGCTTGCTATACACCCTAGAAGTCAATTCATGCCTCCCACTTTTAGGATGCCTTCTCGTAAGAGGATTTTAGGGCATTATGGAGTGGGGCCCATTTTAAGGCCAGCCTGACTTCCTATAGTAGACATTGATATTGACATTGACACGCTCATCGAAATGCAAATTAATCCCTCAATTTGCATTCTAATCATCAAATCAGGGCCCATCTTTTAAGTTATTGATTTCTCGAGCTATGTGTCATACACAGTGACAGAGAAGAGAAATGCTGGGACCTGGCCCTTGGTGTTGCGGAGCCCGTACTAGACTATACTTAGAATACGCGTACACTTATTATTGTCCCACTTGTTGATCGAGTTTCTATGGTTAGTGAAGCTACTTACTAGCAATGAAGACGGTCAGCATGACAAATATTGCTGCCGATATGACTATGATGAGGAAGATTTGCACTGTGGTACTTGAGATCACTTCTATATCTCCGTCGTTGAGCCATTCTGTGAGTATCACAGTGAGGCAGCAGGTTAGCGCTGCCAGCAGTAACAGCATGGTACACAGAGCACCCTTACCCATCTCACAGGTTACCATGGTGACGACGCTGATCTCTAACAGCTATTACTCCTTTAAATCGCTGTGTTTTGTTGGCTTTCTTTGTGAGTTTTTGTTTGCGATTAGTCCTTCAAATTGCTGTGTGCAATAGCTCTTTTATGTTGCTGTGTGCAATTGGTCCTTTAAATCGCTGTGTACAAGTGTTCCTTTAAATCTCTATGTGCAATTGGTATTTTGAATCGCAGTCTTTTGTTGCTCAGGTTAATTTCTCCGCCAGATTCCCCTTTTTTGGTGAACTTGAATCTCACTCATAATGGTGACAATATCGAGCTGAAAGTATTTAAGTAGACTGCTGTTTTTGATCAAGATGTGCATTTGTTGAACCCGCTGCCAAAATACTCAGTAATACATTACAGAGTATAAGCTAGTCACGACGAGGAAGTAATGTTTGAGGAATGATTATCAAACCTGCTGCTAAGCAAACAAACGCCACATGCAAATTTTAGAAAAATATCTTCTTACATTGTAACATGGCAAGCTCAACACAAAAAATGAATTTGATCATCCACAAGACGCTGGGTTAAGTTTATGAGGAAGTAAGTGTGAGAGGCGTATTGTGATAGAGAGTAATTCATCTGAATCAATCACTATCGAGAGATAAAATTGACAAGTCAGGTCAAAGATCATGAATTACGGACAATGATGCAAGACTGGATAGATAAATATTTATATAATTGTTATATTATATACTCTATTATTGCCTTTCAAAGTCAATGACAAATAAGACCATGCATAAATAAATAAAAACAAAGCAGTCAGGTGTATTTATGGAAAATATTGTTGTCTAAAAATGGTATATTATTTATTGAAGGGTGATCTTGGGCTTCCAAAAATTGCATGGATTATCATTTAAGCTTACTGCTAGAAATTGATTTGTTGGTACAGATGTCGCATCTACAGCAGCAAACAGGAGAATTTTCTATACCAACATCAAACACAATAACAACATCCAATATCTTAGCCAGCATCATCATCAGTACACTCAAACTCGACTCGAGGACACGCTAGTAACAGACAGGACATTTAACCCATTGGGGACGGGCAACTGAATTAATAAAGTGCTAATTTTAATATCTGTACCCACTCTTGCGGTCGATCAACCCACTCTTGGGGCCGATCAACCCACTCTTGGGGCCGATGTGTTTTTGTGTTTCTCTTGTTTTTTTTTGCTGATGTGCGTCAGCAGTTTTTTAATGTGTCTGGAACCATGCTATATAAGAGCATGGTTCACCAATGGAAAAGCATGATCTGTTTGGCGATCCTCTGGTCGACAGGCAGCTCCTCTTTGTTTGCAACTTCATTTGGAGACAGGTCAGTTTTTTAAACAGTTTTTATCAAAATACTTTCATTTACATTAGTGATATTTATAGGGAAATAGAACTTGCCTTATTATTTGATAATGGCACAGCATAACACTTGGTTGGATTATTTGTATCATCAATTAATTTAGTTAAATGAATTAAATTGAGCATGCATGGCATCAACAACTAGAAAGAAAAACTTGTTGAAATCAGACATGCGTTTGATTTTAAACTTGAAAGAATTAAAAGACATGCTCTTAAGTCAAGTGTTTATTTTTTAAATCAAATGAGATCACATCTAAATAAGTCAGTGTCACATAGTGAGAATCATCATGCCGAGCTCATGAGCACAGATCTCAGTAGCGGAGAGTTAATATGGTGACTCCATAACCAGGAATCCCACACAAATGGTTGAGTTAGATGCGGCGCATTAATTCTCATGCATATAACGTTACAACTTCATTTATACCCAGAAAATTAAAATAAAACGTATCTTATATATGCAAAACAGTCACAATTTGGTAAGTATCTCCTGACCTGTCAGAAATATGATTTAAAGGTAAACAGGTCAGACAGTGTGTTTAAAATTATAGCATTGTATAACATGAAATCAGAGACCATGTGATATTATAGTTAATATTTAAAATCCTATAAAAAGCACCAGGCAGCATTGTCAGACTACATAACCATAAGGAAACTCAATATCAAATGTCAATTTCAACTATAAAGTGGTGGATCATCACACATGACAAGGGGAGATACTTTATGATCCTGTTAACATCATATATACATACTTTTCTTTTACCTAGGAAAAACAGAAACGGCGTAGTCTACTGTTCATGAATATCGCAGAAAAAATGGTGTTTTAACTGCATTAGGTTTCAAGGGCCTCATGATTCAGGCGTAATGTTTTGACAGAGGGGACAATGCAGACTACAACAGATATTCCACTTTCTAGGGTTTTTACTACTTGCATCGTGCACTGAATGCTGTAAGCTGTCTATTTTAGAAGAGTTGCTGACTTTGAACAGGTCGGGTGAAATGAATTCTTCATTGGTAGTCAGCTTCTTGTGTCTAATAGGAGCGGTAAGGAGTAATTTGAAGGTCAGTAGCTCAGAGATAAAGGGTGACGTGTGAGCAGTTACTAACTTCAAAACAGTATTACTGAATACGTTGTCGATTAACAGGGCTGCCAATTTATCCATGCTCAGTGCACTTTCCGAAAGTGTAGATAAATTGTTGCTTTCTCAATGATAATTACAAAATATGTCTGTCCGTTTGAATGGCTGTCTAATAAATTGGAAATGCAAAATCTGGGAAACACTGGAGTGCAACTTCAGCCGCTTATGTTTTATATGCCGGGAGACCATTTTTTCCAGCTGTATATACCATTAGCCGATTTGTGAAAAACGATGGTCGTTGGTGGTTGGGGAAAAAGGAGTGACTGCTAATTTAAAATTAAATGACATTGAATGCTGGTGGATTTTAAAATAAAATACATGTAAATTTAGTTTTTATTTAATAATGGTTTGCCAGTGCTATGGTCAGAAAACTTGCAACGAACGATCTCATAAAGATGAAAGTTAGATCAGTTTTTATTTATGGTTAGTCAGAATGAAAACAACCGGTAAAGCAAAATACTAGTTTTAGCTCAAACTGAAAATTAAGTGCAGCTCAAACCGAAAAGTAGATAGTTAGATAGGGGTCCCAGCAATGGGCCATGTAAGGCCAATAACCCTAACACGTACGCTGTGTTTCATAGGGTGGCAATGGTGGATTGGAATGTGCTGTGGGATGAGAGAACACAACTCCGAGTAGTGAATAGCGGGCTATCTGATTAGCGCCATCGACCCATTCTTTTTTGGGGATGGTGAGATGGCGCAATCGGTTGGCGCGCTTGCTATTCACTGCCAGGCGATTAGTGCCGCAGGAGTTGTGGGTTCGAGCCCCACTGGGGGAGCTTTCATTGTTGATTGTTCCAGCCCCCAGCACCCTCGGGTGTATACCTCTCCTTTTTCTTCTCTGATATTGCAGGCTTATAGTGATAGTCAGGATTACTCGGAGGATGAAGGAGAGCAAAGGCTTAAAACAGAACAGGTAAATTGTTTGTCCATGATATAGTTTGTCTAGTCTATCGTACCGTATAGTATCGTGTCAGATTTGAGTGAAAAATATGTTTCCAAACCGATTCCTACTCCTGATATCGGGGATCAACTTTTAAACACTATTCAAATTTCAGGATGCTGTTGAGTGTCTGATAGCCAACAGGCATACAAAGTAATTTTAACCAGAGAGTCGGATGGCATCTCTTAGGTGTCAGATGGAGCAGAGTTGAACGGAGCGTTCTAACAAGGATGTGTGATGTCATCAAGACGACACGCTGCTGGGATTTGAGCTCGTGAGTAATTTGTTGACAAGGAAATTGTCCATAATCAAGGCTGCTAATGTCTTGGAAAGCTTTTTCTGAAAAATATTCTGAATTTTAAACAGTTTTATTTTTAATTATAAGATACCTAAGATCTCACCCTGGCCCGATCCAAACTCCCAAAAGGTAACGTTGGTGAACACGGCCATGCCATTGCCCAACAAGTACCTCTCCTGTCGCTTGTTGCTGGAAGCTACTTAAATAGACAGACAGTTGAGCGATTCAAACTTCAAAAGTTCTGATGTTTCCCATTCCAGGCGGCGAGGCGGTAAAAGAGAAATATCTTCATATTGGTTTCGCTGTACCTATTATTGAATATGATGTCTCAAGCTTACCTGCCGGCTCGGCTCTAGTTGTAAGACAGTGAATGCTGAGAAACCTTGTAGTTTCACTGAACCTGGTACTGCATCAGCTTTAACTGATCATGAAGGTCAAGGACACCAAGATTTAGGAATGACGATCAGATGTAAGACAATTGCGAAGGTTAAATGTTAACTTTCTGATAACGCATATATATGTAGCTTCATGTTTTTTTACAGCCGTAAGCAGGTTTTTGTTAGATTTGTTAAATGATGATGAATTCTTTACCGTTACATTTGAGATCTAAAGAGAAGTTCAGTTCATTCAAAACTTTACTTTTCAACCATATATTATCGACTTGACCAACATCATTGATGATATTATTTCCCTTCTGTTTCTCTTTTTTTGTTATAAAAAAAAATTGTTTTCTGGCACTGAGTGCAAAACATTTCGAATGAGATGACTTTTGATGCCAATAAAAAGTATATATGAATCATGATTAGTAATTCAGTAAAACCTTGAAGTTCTCTTTGACTGCACCTGCTGTAAAAGGTCCTAATAATTATAATTTTTTTCTGACAATCTACTTTTAATGTATTTTTTTCTCTTGAGGGCTAATATTGTAAAACATTCTTTTAAAATAAAAATTATACCATAAAGTATGAAAAAAATATTGTGGCATGTTTTTGTTAGTGATGTAAGACAATCAGTAGTTGCTCGACAATTTTTTTATGTATCCATTGATGATGAACAAAATAAAGTTTTAGATTTGCTTACAACAATCAAATTGATATCAAAATATGATAGATATTCATATTGATCAAAATACTACATGAAAGTTTTCTTCCATCGACCCCAGTTAGAATCTGTTGACTGACTGGCAAACCCAAGTAAAGGTAAAGAACCATCAGATTAACAAACTTTGAAATTTACGGCTAGCTAACATTTATACACCCTGTAAATGAACTCCAACTCAAGCTAGTGCGAATTTATGCTAGCTAAAATAAAGTTATCCTAAATCTCACTAAACTCAACTCTAGCTAATATCTAGTCCTCGACTGAAACTCTAGTCACGATAGATTAGCTTGCTACAAGCTAATTATACTTTGTAGTGTAAAGTTTATATCACACCACAGACAAACAATAGAGGTTGTAACATGAAGTAATGAGAATCTGACCGTCACCGAACTTGAATGCAGATCTAAAATGGATGTTTGCAGTCCTTCCTGTACAGCAGGCAAAAATCTTTGTATATTCAAACACAGGCCAATATTAATTTTCAAATTCATATCCAAATTTAGTCAGGAGTTATCTGAACTTTTTGTGAGAAGGGACAACTCCGAATATAGTATACATCATCAGACGTTCGCTGATGTCATAATATTGTTGGACACAAGAATTACTCGGAAAGGTTACAGATTCAGTTCTCAGCAATAAAGCTCTCTAATTGACTTGAGCGGAGCCAGTATATAAAGGTCCAAAAGATCTCTTGGTAGGCCCATGAGCCAATCTATCATTATTATTAATATTTTTTATTATTATGTGTTTTTATTGAGGTTTTCAGGTATAAGTATGTTATAAACAAAGGAAAATAACAACTTATAATAATAAGTCACAAGTTTTGGCACGCAGAATAATGACACAAGCTCTCTATTCTCATTTTGTTCTACGCCTCTAAATTTATTATGTAACAGTTTAGTGAGAAGATGTTTTGAAAATATTAAACCTAACACTCCTACCATTATGTATGAGTGCTATGGGTACTTATTACTATAAGTAATCAGACAGAAGTTAAGAGAACATGTCTGGGAAGACTAGCCTGGGCAAGCTTTCGGGTGTCCGGCTGGTCGGGCAGTAGGATGAGAAGTCACGATCTTAGCAGTGTTAGGCCCAAAATTATTATGAAATTAGAGATGCAAATTGGCTCCACGGTGCACTTATAAGCTCTAATGAGTCTGAATAGACATATGAACACACATGTAATGCAGCCAACAGTGTAAGATCATATTAAATATCTTTTGAAGATATTCCTTGCAACTTGTAATCCATTATTATATCCTCCATACCCATAAGATCTCAGAGACAGTGGATGACACATTTCACCCCTGCCACCGAAAAACTTACCTTGTTACAGGATCACTTTTAATGCTTGTGAAAATAATCAGCCAAATAGCAACATTGAGTAGGGTGAATTGTATTAGTAGTGGCTATGGCTTCCCTGGCCAGGGCCCGGGCCGTCGGGCGGGAGGCAAGAGTCTGGGGGGGGGGGGGGGGGGCTCAGACCACTATGGCTACGTAGTCTAAGTTTTGTCATTTTATATTCTGCGACCTTTTCTTAACTCTTAACAGCTCGGTACCTTATTTGGCAGCTTCAATTTACATAAGCATTTGATGTCCTAATATTGTTGATGGTTGTTGTGATTTAGGTTTAGAAACATGAGAAAGTCAACTAAAATCGGACAGCGTGGTATGATAATAATTATTCTAGACACAACTATCTGATAGAGTTACTTACCTGTTCTGTTTTAAGCCTTTGCTCTCCTTCACTCTCCCAGTAATCTTGACTAGCACCATAAGCCTGCAAAATGAGAAAATAAAACATAATAATATACTCTCTGACTCCTTGGACTGAGCTGGGCTTCATTTTCTACCCTTCCAGATGTTTTGTTCTGTCCATCCATAAATGAAGGCTGATCAAACTTTCATCTTCATAATATGTTTCACTGCTTACTTTAAATACAAGTTTTCTGACCTTAGCACCATCGGTAAACCATTATCAAATAACATACATAGCATAGATAAATTGGAGGTCCAATTAATTGGCAATGCATCCAGTAATATTGGCTGTGAAGTTATAAGCAGTTCAAGCTTTACCCCTTACCCCTACGCTACTCACCTTCAAAGTACCACTTACCGCTCCGGTTAGACATAAGAAGCTGACTACCGAGGAAGAATTCATTTTACTCGACCATTCAAAGTCAGCAGCTCTTCTCAAATAGACAGCTTACAGTATTCAGTGCCCAATGAGAGTAGTAAAAACGTCCAGGGAGTGGAATTTTGTGTAGTTGACCCCCTTGTCAAACATTCCGCTTCAATCATGAGGCCCTTGAAACCTAATGCAGTTGAAACACCATTTTATCTGCGATATTCATGAAGAGTAGACTACGCCGTTTCTGTTTATCCTAGGTAAAAGAAAAGAAAGTATACATGATGTTAACAGGATCATGAAGTATCTCCCCTTATCATGTGTGATAATCCCCCACTTCATAGTTGATGATGACACTGGATATTGTGTTTCCTCAGGTTATGACAATCCTTGAGTAGTCCGGGTTCTGGGAAACACGGAAAAGCGGAAAATCTGTTTCATAGCAGAAAAGGCGAAAATTGTTTTTCACCTTGAATATGTTGATGACGCTTAAAAAAACTACTGGAAAGACATTTAGATATCACCACTGTATCATATGAGTGTTTTTGGTAGAAATCAATGGAAAAAAATGATTTTTTTTAGAAAAAGCGGAATATATTTTTCGCCTTAAAAACTGATCTCAATGCATAGAAAATGAACTATAACCCATTAAGATATCATCCCCATCAAATTAAAACATTAGTCTGGAACTTCAAGTTGATGATGTTTTACTTATTTTAGCTGATACTATTTAACTTTAATAATTTGATTGATGAGGTTATTTTGATTTTAGATCTTTGAGTTTTGGATTTGGGCTTCTGATTTTCGTTTAGTTTTAATGGTGACTTATGCCCATTATCAAGCAATGCTGAGAGGAAACAATAGAAAGATCAATGATGCAACTCTGGAAAACCAAAAGTTAATTGTTGAAGGACTATTGTCTTGGATTGATCGGTCAATGCCGCTACCTTTGAAGACCCGAAAGCTAATTAAAATTTGGAATGTTTGAGAACTGCTTGAAAAAGATAGCGAACAATGATGCACTTTAAAAAGAAAAATAGTTTCGCCGGAACAGGAATTTTTGAGAACACCTTAAAAAATGTTGACAGACACAAAGCACATGATGCAATAAAGTTGAATTGTAATCAACTCTTAAGATTGAATTAGCTGCTGCTGTTGCTGGGACTTTACAAACAATTGCAGAGACACCAAACCAAACAAACACCAAACCAAACAAACACCAAACAGACACCAAACAGGTTTGGTTAAGGTTGTGTTATATGGGATTTTCTTAGATTGATTTTTTTGGAATAATTATGGAATAATCAATGTATATTCTCCATCAAGAACTTGATGAGGTTATTGAATTACACCAATTCCATCTGAGAAATTTACCCCTTATTTTACCAATACAGTTACTTGCATAAATCGATCCGAAATCAATACAGTTTGTTGGAAGAAAGAACACAGTATTTTGGTATAATAGCAACCTTTATCTTAGTGACAGTAAGCAATATTGATTTACAATTCAACACCAAACCTTATGTAGATTTTGTTCAGTGATCGTGAGATATCGACATACACTTTTCTATAGCTATTCACTGATTGAGCACAGCCATTTAGCAGCAACCATACAATAAGTGGCCATCTGTCAAAATCTCTCCAAAATTATACCTGTACTATACTAATACTAGAGATTCGCGTTTGAGTTATTTTATTGTTTCCAGGAATTCCAACTGCGCAGTTGTTTCATACTTCACATGTTTTTCTTTCACCTTCATGAGCCCTCACTCTTTTTATCACAATATACTGCGCTTGGTTTCTACATCAGCGTTTTGGGATTCCAAATTTTTTCCGCTTTGATGTAAAATTTCAAAAGATGTCGCTCTGAAACATTTTGTTGAGGGCACCTTGGTAAAGCTCACTGTTGGAAGCATTTCACTATCAATTTGATATTGCATAAGTAAACACATGACAGTATCTTGACATTCAGCCAGGATCAGTGATCACTTTGCATTGTTTATCATTCTGGCTCTATTGGATTATATTGATGGCTGAGTAAGCAAGAGAAAATCGTCTCCAGCAGAAGCACCACAATTGCGAGGTGAATGCTGTCTCTGTCTCTGTAAGTATACCTGCCATTATTTACAACGTAGGTTCAAATTTTTAAAAGTTACCGGCATTTCAAGAAAAATAAATATCATACAGTAGTGCCATCGGAATGTAAATTATGTACTTGATCCAGTCTCCACAAAATATATAATATTATCTGCTGATTGATTTTAAAACAACAGGCTGTTAAAAGCTGGGGATGATTAATGGGTTGTAGTTCATTTTCTATGCGTTGAGATCAATTTTTGAGGGAAAATGTATTTTCCGCTTTTTCCAACATTATTTTTTCTATTGATTTCTACCAAAAACACTAATATGATACAGTGGTGATGTCTTAATGTCTTTCCAGTAGTTCTTTTTAGCATTATCAACATATTTAAGGTGAAAAACGATTTTCCGCCTTTTCAAAATAGCGACAAACAATTTTCCGCCTTTTCGAAAATGAGAATACCTGAAATTCAGACCGTTGAAAGATGAGGATGATATCGTAATGAGTTATAGTTCATTTTCTATGCGTTGAGAACAATTATTGAAGCAATCAATATTTTCTGCTTTTTCCAAAAAAAATTTTTTTTAATTGATATCTACCAAAAACACTGATATGATACAATTATGATGTCTAAACGTCTTTCCAGTATTGTTTCTAGCATCATCAACAAATTCAAGGTGAAAAACGAATTTCCGCCATTCCGAAATAGCGGAAAACTATTTTCCTCTATGAAGCAGATCTTCCGCCTTTCCGCGTTTTCCAGAACCCGTGAGTAGTCTGACAATGGTGCCTGGTGCTTTTTATAGGATTTCAATCATTTTTAACTATACAATAGTCTCTGATTTCATGTTATACCATGCTATGGTTTTAAACAATTAGCCTGACCTACCTTCAATCATATTTCTGACATGTCAGGTGATATTTACCGAATTTTTGACTTTTCTGCACAAATTAATTTTATTTTATTTCAATTTGGTATTAAATTGGCTATAAATAAATTTGTAACCTTATACAGTATGAGAATTATTGTGCTGCTTTCTCACTCCACCATTTGTACCAATAAATTGAGATCTCTCACCTAATTTTAGATAAACATTTATGTATCCAGTCTTGCGTCATTGTCCATAATTCTTGATATTTGACCTTACATGTCACTTTTATCTCTAGATAGTGAATGAATGATCTAGATGAATAACTCTCTATCAAAACACGCCTCTCACACCTACTTTTTCATTACTTCCTGCTTGGTGTGGCAAAATGTAGGAAGGTATTCTTCTATAATTAACAGCCGATAGTTTGATAATCATTGCTCAAACATTGAACATTATTTCCTTGTGAGTGGGTAGCGGCTTCTATACTGCGTAAATATATTACTCAGTATTTTGGCAGCGGGATCAACAAATGAAAACCGAGACAAAATAAAGCACTCTACTTAAATACTTTCAGCTTGAAATCCTCACCATTAGAGTATAATTTATGCTCACCAAGAAGGGTGAATCTGGCGGAGAAACCTAAGCAACAAAAGACAGCGATTTAAAAGACCAATTGCACACAGAGATTTGAAGGATTAAGTGCGCGCACAGCGATTTAAAGAATTAGTTGCACACAGAGATTTGAAGGATTTATTGCAACAAAGCTATTTGAAGGAACACTTGCACACAGCAATTTAAAGTAACACTTGCACACAGCGATTTAAAGAACTGACAGCTGTTAGAGATCAGTGTCGTCACCATGGTAACCTGTGAGATGGGTAAGGGTGCTCTGTGTGCCATGCTCTTACTGCTGGCAGCACTGACCTGCTGCCTCACTGTGATACTCACAGAATGGCTCAACGACGGAGATATAGAAGTGATATCCAGTACCACCGTGCAGATCTTCCTCATCATCGTCATATCGGCAGCTATATTTGTAATGCTGACTGTCTTCATTGCTAGTAAGTAGCTTCACTCACTATGAGAGTATTCTAAATATAGTCTTGTACAAGGCTCCTCGGTACCAAGGGCCAGGTCCCAGCATTCCTTCTCTAACCCCAGTTTTGATGATTTGTATGCAAATCGAAGGATTGATGAGCATATTCGATGAGCATATCATACCTTAAAGAGGAAGTATCATTCAGAGCCAGCATAAATTGTAGTCACTTGGTAGTTCATCTACAGGGATTTACTTGTGCGGGGGGGGGGGGGAATAATAATATGGACAAAACATTTTTTATGAGACTTCGTTTCACCAATTTGCTATGCTCAAATTTAAATCCAAATATCTTTTGACATCAGGGTAATTACACGAGCATTGCATGTCCTGTCAAGACAGGCTAAATTGAGCCATATTTAATAGTGTTAGTCATGATGATTAATGATCCATTGATTTATAATTCACTAGAAAATCAGTATTTGCAGTGCACCTGCTGTGGCACACATTGTGACCCTTTCATTTAACTATAAACTGAACTCAAAATTGTTGTATTCCTACACTTTTTCATATCTAATTTTCTTTTAAAAAAAGAGAGGTAGCTTTCAAAAGTCCATCTGCAGAGTCAAATATGGTTGAGGAATGTGTAGCTATAATGATTTTCAAAAATAATAACTATTTACTAAGAAAAATTGCTAAATGTAAATCACTCATTATTGAGTGATAGGGTATTGCTTATGAGTGTCCCACCTGTGACATCAAATCCTTATCCTTATTCCAAATCCTTATCAATGTAAACAAATCCTTCTGATGTATTTGGCGCCAAAATGGTACACATGTACAGAATCGGAATTGGGTTTATATATCAACCTGGATAGAGATGGGAGAAAGTGAATCTAAACTGAAATCCCCCTTTAAGAGTAGAAAGACTGGCTGGCCTTAAAGAGGGTTCCATTCCCAATGTGCCCTAAAACCCTATTACTAGAATGCATCCAAAGAGTGGGAGGCATGAAATGACCTCTAATGGTGTGCAGCAAGCTGCCAAAACTGTGCAAGGCAAGGCAAAGCACTCGTTACAACACAGTCTGATAATATGATGCAAAAGTTGCAATGCAATTTATTCGGTTTGTTTTCAATATATGATTTGTAGATATGATTTGCTCAGCAACAGTACCACCTCCAAACCACGAGAGTGAAGACCACGACAAGGAGGACAACTCTTCGGGTAAGCTCTACAAGCGTCACATGTGGTTTGAAAATAACCTGGAAGCTATAACGGAGTCTCAACACTCCTTTGAGCTTGACAAAGCATGCGTCTTAAGCCAACACATTTGGAGGAAATGATATGTAAAAGCAGCTCAAATAGTTTCGCCAAGGTATTATCTCTGTTCTCAAATACCAAAACAAATACAGGTTACACACTTAGTCAGCACTTTATTATTGACCTTCACTTTACCAGTGTTTCAATGTTATTCAATGCAAGGTCGAGTCATTGGCGTAATAATCTTTACGAGTGATCAAATTACATCAATGACACAAAAGGCACATAATACCGATGACTTTGTTGTGCTCTATTGCTCATAGATCATTTTGAACACAACGCTATAATGTAGCTATTGCTAGCAAAGGATGATGGATGGATGGATTTTATAACTATCACTAACAGCATTATTAAAAGAAAAAATGAGTCGCGAAATACAATGTAATTGCTGGCACTTTGAATCAGCAAGAAAAAGCGAAGACACTTGGAATAAAAAAAAAATCAAATCTCTGTCTAAAAAAGTATTTCGTTTAAAATAAGAGTGATATGACGCAGAAAACAGTCTCTCCCCAGTGAGCTTCTATGTTTTACTGTACGGTATCTGCCAGATAAATAAACGAAAGGTAATTATTTTATTTTTATCTCCTTTTTTTCAGATGAGCGGCCATTGATACGCCATGTGACCAAGAAAATCAGAGTGCAAGTTATTCCTCACGTAACAAACACAACTAGAAACACTTTCCTTCAAGGATTGGTCAACTACGCCCCTCTCATTGTATTTGGGTTCTGCGCTATCTTACTGGACGTGGTGTTTGAGGCGCCCAGTGCCATCAACTGCCTATCAATATTGGAGAATGCTGATTGGAAGAATATGTCAAAGGAAGTCAGCAAAAGTTTACAGGATGTACGTCAGCATTACGACCTTGTGATAGCATACGCTATGGTCAAAGGAGCATGTATAGCATTACAGGTAAAAATCTATGATTATTGTTTTATCTTCAGGCACTAAATTCTCAGAAACATTTATCGTCTCATTTCGAATTGAAAGCAGCGAGTCTGCCTGACCCGATTATTGTGGGTAAATCAAATTGAGCTTTCTCTACTAGTTCAAAAATTATCAACTGCAGAAAGATTTAGACAATGGGATGTGCTCTTACCATCACTTTTCATCATTATTGTGTCATACAATGATAACAGTTCACATGGTAATAAGATAAGCTTGACACAAATTGGTTGTGTTAAACAATACCTATAAGGGAACACATGGCATTGATTAAATAGAATACTTCTTTTTCCACAAATAGTTAAATGGTTATGAATGATGGTGAGGTGTTTGCAGCACCTAGCAAAAATCTGGAAAAAAGTACCAAAAGAAACCGAAAATACTGCTAATTTTGCAACCCCAATGCTCTCTTAAATCTTGCCATCCTAATCCCATGGGTTTGTCAACTTTCATTTCAACTGCTAAATCCACCTAATATGAACTGACAATGTATTTTGATCATTTGATAATTATTATCCAATATTATTGAATCATACAATGTTATCAGAATCACATCTGTTCGCATCATTATGAGATAAGCCCACACAAACTGGTACCGTTAAACACCAACCAGGGAGCATGTGACTGATAGCGTTGATAAAATTGAGAGCTTCCTCATCCACAAATAGTACGAATGATGATTAGAATGATGGTGGGTGTTTGTAGCACCGAAAAAACTCTGGTAGAAAAATCGAAATTACATTACTCTTCCAAAAAAAACTGAAATTGCTGCTAAATTTTCGACCCAACAGTCTCAATACCACAAACCACACCATGTATCATATGTATATATATGGTTTTGTTATATTACCAAGTCTAAGTGGTCAGACAGCTGCTAGTCAAATTTTGCGGCATCAAATTATCACACATATTCGATGAAGGCACAAAACGCACCCTTGCAGTCCAAGTTTAAGTACCGCACCTTAAAGTAGAAGACAAACACTGGCAATTAGCCTTCACCAGTAGGCAACATACTCAACAATAGAAATCCAAGGTATAAGCTTTTGATCTGCACCACAGGGCAGTCAGTATCCCCTCCACCAATGAACTCCCTCCACCAAAGATTTGCCTCCACCCAATGGCTGCAATAAACTGAATTTAGTTGAGAAGCTATTATAATCTCAAAGAAAATGCTTCATTTTTGTTATTGAAAGCAAGAATAATGTTTTCATAGTTGGTTTTGTAACTGAGATGACTGTTTATATATTAAGATAGACACAACAAAAGATAACTGCTTCGATTCTAGAAAAAATTCTTTTATACGTCATTTTTTTTCAATAATCTATTTGGAGAGTACTGGTATCTGGGTTACTGAAACAAAATGGTGGAAGAGAGACAATAAAAATTTTCAAATGTAACATTTATTTATAACATTCAAATTTAAAAGGCGTACGTCATTACGCACCAAATGTCAAAATAATATAACTTTTGTGGTTGTCTTCAACTTTGACCGACCGACAGGTTATGTAGAATATTTTATTTTGCAGATGATATTTTTATGTAAGTTTGCTAAGCAGGCTGTGATGATAGGTGGAGGTATGGGATTTATTCGCTGCGCTGTAGTTATCGTTCTGTTGGCGACGACCTCAATCTTCACCTACACATTTGTGAGGGAGACTAGGGTAAGAATTTATAAAACTTTATGCAGTCTATCTCATCTATTTCGATTGTCAACAAATTATCTGGATAGAAATTTAATGCGCCAGCACATATTGAATTGCTTTTATTGATGGTCTAATATTCAGTATGCTTTTTGGCTGCTTCCACAGCTGCTCATATTTTGCATGTTGAAAAAAATTCTACAATATAACATAATTTAATATAATATAATATAATATATGTGCTGTCTTTTTCAGGAGCGAAGTGGAGAGGGGACCGATCACATTAATATAGATGTGGATATACTGAGATATCTGCCCAGTGACAGTAAGATCAAGGGCTGCTTCGTCGGTAACTCGACTTACCAGGAAGAGCTACAGGGTCAGAGTCAGTACTTCTATGCCTTTGAGATCGAGTTCTGTCTCGCCTCAATAGGGCTCCTTCTTAGCCTGGCAAAAGCAGGTAAAGATAGGGACTTTTTGTATTGTAATTGGTTATAATTTAACCAAATACAATTGCTACTAGTCAAGTTACTAGGCCGTATTCTAGGCCGGACATATGATCTGGATTATATTGGCCTCGAAACTTTACGAGTAACATAACTTATCAAATTATTCAAACTTATGAAATGAAATGCCCCCCACCCCCAATCAACTAGTAGTAGCAAGAATGTTTGTGTATTTTAGCGCCTAAGCATACGGATGTTGAGAGAGAACTTTTGGATCAAGGCGATGCTTGTGAATCGCAAACTGGATATGGATCAATGTAAGTTTAAGAATTATCACATAATAATACTTTATTTTGCTTCCGGATATGCATCAATTTTTTTTAAGATTGTACTTACTAGTTGTGCAGAGGAAACTTTTCAAAATTTTGTAGCTTTGCTCTGGTGTAATTATTTAAAACGATATTATATGTGTACTATGTCTATCTACTTGAGACAACTGTAAAAATTATTAAATGAAGTTATCTACTGTTGTAAAATGTCTCCTGACAATGGAACTATATTTATTTTGAACTTATGTGGGACAGAATGGCAATTAAATGTATTTTGAAGTGTAAGCTTATTATGTTGGCACAGCACTAGGGCGCATAAATACCTCATAGCTCTTAGATAAGAAGGGAGGACAATTCCTAACACTACACATAATTTTTACCAACTAGTGCTCTGGATTTTCTAAATGTGGAAATATTGCATAATTACTGCAGAACTAGCTGCCAGGCTATTTATTGCTGTTGTCCTTCCGAAGTCTTTAATCTGTTTATATTTTACAGAAGTTCCTTAGGAACAGAGACAAGCAGAAGGACGATACAACCAGCGAGCCCGAGCTGTGAGATATGGGGTCTAGTGTTCGGGTTTATTTTCTCTGCGGCCTTATCTGTAGTTGAGGGACTGATGGGTAACTCAAATAGTTCAGTAAAAATGTCCTACCTGAGTTCTACAGAGTTTATTCACTACTCCAGTATGCTGGTGGCCGCATCCTCCGCTGTTGCTCTGACTTACAGATACATCCCATCAAAGGTTAGATTGCCGACAATAATCTTTTTGTAAATAAGCACTGGATCAGACGGATGCCATGCAAGTTAGAAGCATTACATTATCGTATTATTATTATTACATTAACATTCACCACTCACTTTAAAGTGAGTGGTTGACTCTGTAACGCCAGTAACTTCCACTACAGCTGACTTAGCTGTAGTGTAGACTAGGACAACAGATAGATCCCAAACTCCCTGACTAGACATGTATGGTTAGAGAATTGTCTACTCACAACTTTAAATAAGACAACTTCTACGTTTTTAAATTTTCAGCCCAATTCTTAACAAGGGAGGGTGGGACACCCTTCCTGGTCAAAGAGTTTCACCATTAGTATGGTTTAGTTCCTTTTAGATTGACACTTGAGAGTTTATATACAAAATTACAGTATAGCGGATGTCATTGATGATCGGTGATCCCATTCTGAGTGATGGGATGATCAACTCATGATGATCCATTTACAGGATTCCATTTAACATTATTCTTATTCAGAGTATTCCTATTTGTAGTATGCTTTATAAAGTACTCTTTAATTTACTGTTATTTTATTTATTGGAATTTATTGGCATTTATTGATATTTATTGTTATTTTGCAGGATATTCAGATCAGTACCTCAAACATATTACTAATCTTCGCCGCCACAGGAGACCTCATCTATGTATTTGTGAGTTTGATACCAGCAGCTACAGCTTTCAGCAATGCCCGACTCAACAAAATGATGGATACACCGTCATTCATTCATGCTAACGTAACACAGGCGGATATTCTATCACAATCTACATGGAACTTTGCTACTAACATAGTGGACATGATACAAATACTAGTCCAATCCTTCTTATTAATAGTTATATCCGGTCACCAGTTCCGCTGGGAAGCAGTTAAGGGCGTCAAAATGTCATGGGTGACCTTTTTTCTCCAGTTCTTGGCGATAAGTAATCTGATTACTTGGCTCAATGCCAGTTTTCTTGAGTTCTCACTGTTTCAGAAGATACTATGGAACACTGTGATCTACAGCTTGCCAGAGTGGACGGGTTTGTTACAGCTGCTTTTTCCTGTATCTCTGTTTTATCGATTCCACACTGTCCATACTCTACTTGAGGCCTATGTGGGGTATAAAACTCGAAACAAGGCTACTGTAGATCAAATGGACTCAACCTCGCCAACACATAGCAAGTGAGCTAGTGTTTAAATGAAAATGTTAGCCAGAGTTTAATTCGCCTAGTTTGGGGTGACTTAATGTTGGCTAGCACTGAATGAATTCCTGCGAATACTTTACTCAGCTGATGAGGAATTGTCAAAATTGACGGAGAGCATCATGAAACCTAGGAAATGTTTTATGATGTTTGCAAACCTTGTGCCATGCTTCAAAAATTAGTAGACATTTTACAACTGTGATCGCAGCTCTTACAATGATATAATTTTGGTATTTTTACTAGCATTGAATGGCAATGATACCTTATAGAGAATTTTGAAAATTTAGAAGCTTTCTGATCGCGACTCTGGTATATAAATAATCCATGGCCAGCTGGTGTTGGACAAAATTCTGACAGTGTAACATCACTGGCCTCGTAGTGTTTTTGGCTGATGATTTTTTATTATCGATATTGTAGTTGTAACATCACTTTATTACCAAGATAACTATTTTTGATATATCCATACATATATAAAAAAAAATACAAATGTATATAGTATATATAATCTCATTCACAATCATCCAAAACTAAAAAGAGGTTAATATAAACATATTCAAACACATTACAGGCCTATAGCCGATTATGGAAAAAAGAATTACACAAATCCGATCGTCTTCAGATCTTGCTGGAGTTGGCTGTCAACCTGAGGTGTCAGCTCCTCAAGAGGCAGGCGTACAGGACCCAGGTCGAGCCCCATCATTTTCACTATAGCCTTAGATACTGGTATATCTGGTCCTGCAAAGAGAGTGTATGGCATAAGAAATGGTTATGCATTTGATTTCAGTGATCACAAATTGCTATGACACCTTTCATCATAAATGTTACATTAAAATAGGCTGGATCAGGCGTTTTCTCATGTGGTAGGGAGTGATGGTTGGTTGAGACCATGAATCCTATATAGTTTTATATATCTTTTGATGGGAGCAACATGACATGACATGGAGATAATCCACAATTCAGTGCTGTATTACATATATATATGGTATCTATGCTATATATGGTGTCCTGTCTAGGTTAATTATTAAGTCTGTGGATAGGAATAATTAATTATAGTGTTCAAACTATGGGCAGGGATCGCTGGGTAGTAGCATTCGGGAAGGGGAAGCGGTTGTTAATGAATACTACTACCGGCAATCCGGCGCCACTAATATGGAATAATTATATATACCTCAGTGCCCTGCAAAATTTGAGCAAGCATAAAATATTCATAACCACATGACAAGCAAGAGCTGAAGGGATTTTCACATCACTGTAGCTCCACTGAACTTACACCACAAACCAATCGACCCTCACATTCACCTACACCACCAACCCACTGAACCTGCACCCTACATGTCATCAGGGAGGGTGGGATCTCACTCCCACCCTCTCTGATGTTATGGTGTTAGTCATACTGGAAGTTGTCTTCCTTTACTGATTGCGATGTACAGGGCTGCCAACTATACTTTTTTAAGAGTAAATCTACTCTTTCTCCAATTGAACTTTCTACTTCTTTGTTTTTATTTTAAAAAGCATGAGAATTTAATCATTTTTAAAATTTGAACTCATGCCATGCCTATTTTCATATTTTATCACATTTACCAATTTACTCCGCTCACAAATTTTGTAAGGTGACATTCTTTTCTCGGCTAGTTGAGATATCTATGGGTGATATCCTATCGTCTTACCTACCATGCTAGACGAATTCAACATCTCAGATTTATCTTTGTTTAGCTGACCCCTGGTTAAAGGTCGAAAGAAAAATAAGACACCTTGATGCGCCTGGTTAGCCTGTGTCACATCGACAAACAGAAAAATGTCTCCGTGACAAAGGCTAGTGTTTGGTATGTTAACACTAACAATATATTCTTTAAAGTGCATGATAAATTATCATGTGTATATAAAATGTCTATCTTTGTCCATATCAGCTTTGAATATCTTTGCCCATATTATATTTCATCAGTATATACAATACAGAACATTCACAGAGTTCCTGTGCATGAATTATTATCCTCTCAACATGCAAAACACAGCAGCTGCAGGAAGAAATGAAGCATGGAATCATTGCTCAACATTAGAATTAGACCTATAGGTCATTCATGTCCCTGCCAGCGTTAGGAGTAGAAAATTTTAGGTAGGGGGATGCCAACCAGGCCGGGGGACCAGGCCCGGTCGCCAAGCCCTGTGGTGATTACAAATGAAAATGCATCAATTTTAGCCATATTTTGGATAACACTGGTTATGATATATAAGATGGATGCATCCCCCTAGACAAAGTATGAAGGGGGACACCATCCCCTTGCATCCCCCAAATTTTAAAACTGGTCCCTAAATGATATTCACTCCGATGAAAGGGCATCACTCGAAATTGAGCTGCTCAAATGTAACGAAAATTTGCAATGAATTTATAATGAAGGTACAAAATCATTATGGTTACACTTTTCATAACGCAGTCTAAATTGCTTACTCCACTTTTCTTCGATTAATTATTGCTGCTTTTTAAAAAAAAACTGGGCTAAGTTTGGTCCATTTTCCTGCATACTAGTGCTCCCCTTCCACGGTCATACTAGTGCTCCCCTTCCAAGGTCATACTAGTGCTCCCCTTCCACGGTCATACTAGTGCTCCCCTTCCACGGTCATACTAGTGCTCCCCTTCCAAGGTCATACTAGTGCTCCCCTTCCACGGTCATACTAGTGCTCCCCTTCCAAGGTCATACTAGCTATCGTTTGCGTACCCTTTTTTCTAAGCTTCCATTAATGCATGCTATAGTAGTGATAGCAAGGAGTTGGAGTCTCCAATTCATTGGCACTAGTTAACATAATGTCAAGCTTGAATGAGCCAAACTCAACTCTAGCAGACATACTTACTTCTGCAAGGTGTGGTTGGGATGCTAGATGACAGGGTTTAACCAAAAACCATGTATCGAAAGCAACACTATTTTTCCTAGCAACATAAAATGCTTTGAGTTTCTCATATAGTGACCATTAGCCTTGTCAAAGCCTACTTTTTGTAGCCATCTTGACAAAGCTAGGAGAAGCCTTTGTCAAGGGCATGAATAGAGAAGTCCATTAATTTCAAATAAACAAAAATTGTTTACTCAGTGTCTGTAGTTAGCTTTTAATTCAGGGGGCCCTTGTAGTTTATTTGTTTCACTGTAATGGACTGCTCTAGTCATCCCCTTGACAAAGGCTATTATAAGTTGACCCAACGGGTCATGAATAGGTGTTGTTTAAATCGCAACTAAATCAATGACATAGATACAACATACAGTGGTGCGCGTACCACTGCACAACACACAGGTCTTCAGCTAGAAACCATGAGTCAAACGCTGTTTCGAGGCCTTCTCTAGTACAACCTCCTCATGGCCGGCCCCAGCAGCATGAAGCCACCCCTGTGTGTTGCTGAGCATCTCAATCAATCTCATCGATCCCTCAGTGCATTTTGTCAGTTTCGGTGGTTTGACATAATTGGTGTGTTTACGCTGTTGCGCAACCAGGGAGGCTGCCAACTCTTCATTGTTTCAGTGCAACAATGTTCGCCCCATCACTCTCATGCTTATACTCTAAGCCAAACCAGTGCAGGGAGGTTTGCTTTCCATCAACTCATCGGCGCAAAGTCGCTATCGTCAAGGCACCCGCCCCTCGTGCCACTCGTTCGCTACTCAAATTCACCACATTGAGCATAGTACAACTCATACACAAGTCAGAGAGATGACTTGTTTGCGCTACAGCCAGTGGGCTGACTGTGATTTCCTGTCTCGCTCTGCCTGCCTTTTATGCGAGGGCCAAGCTTTTAATCCTATGTTTGTAAAACCTTAGATCTAACTCAGACTCACTTTGATTTTCACTCTGCAGAGATTAAACTACTTTAATTTGAGTATTAAAGGCATAATCTTGCTTAGCCTTCTACCCCAAGCAATTTGCTTATCATCACTTAATCCCCTCATTCTAATCCTTACAAGGATTATAACAAAAGGAATTAAATGCTTGCCAACTCCACAAAACAAAGTGAGTGTGTTAAACCCCAGCTTACAAGTAATAGGATTACTTAGCTTTTGTCTTCACACAGTGCTGTTGCCATATCCATGCAGATGCGCTTTCTGCCTCATGTACTATGCTTTTTGTGGCTTGTTTGAGTGCTCTTCCTGAAAGCCCAACTCTGGTCAGAAATTTGGTAGCTGATCTAGCCATGAATCCACGGCAGCCAACTTCCACTGCGAATAATTCGCAATTCCAACCTTTGTCTTGGCATTGTGTGACCAGATCTTCGTATCTTGTCAGTTTTCTCTCATGCGCATATGAGAGATTTTCTTCCCAAGGCACCGTCAATTCCATCAGTATTAGTGCTTTTTCTTTGTCAGACCAAACAATTAAGTCTGGTCTTTGGTTCGTGATCACAATATGCTGTGGCATGCTGAGCTGCTCTGTGAGGTCGCATCTCACCTGCCATTCTCCGCTGTTCATCAATCCCTTTTTGCGCAAAATCTTTTCACGCGCTTCACCACCAGCATTAGCATATTCACACTTCTCCGTGACATATTTACACAACACTTTCAGGACTTGATTATGCCTATACGTGTATCTTCCCAGGCTCTGTTGGCAATTCGACAGTATATGTCGAAGTGTGCCCTTAGCCGAGCACTCGGCGCATTTCGAGTTCTCGGTCAAATTCCAGCGTTCCAGGTTTGCCGGGGTCGGTAGTTGATCATAAGCTGCACCAACCAGAAAGCTGATCCTTTGTGGCTCCATCGACCACAATTCTGTCCATTTGAGCTGACGCTGCTCAACAGACTCCCAACAAGTCCACCTGCCTTGTTGGGCTTGGCCTACAGCTTGTGTCTGGCGGCGCTCCTCTTCCATCTTGCGCACCTCATCAACGACCATCTCCCGTCTAACCTTTGGGCTTTCCTTTGAGAACCACCGGTTTGCTTCCCAGCCGATGCCATGACGTGCAGTTGTCACAGCACCCACAATCTCACTTATCTCCAGTCGAGATTTGGCATCTCTGACAGTCTCTGTGACAGACCATTTTTTACCAGTGTCAAGTGTTGGAGCACATTCCCTTATCACCTGGTCTGGTGACTCGTTCAACATCATATCCAGTCTCGCCTTTGATGTTTTGTACTCTTCCACAAGCGATTTCATAGGTAGTGAAAGAGTAAACGAACTGGCATACAGTGCATTAGTGTTGAAGCTCCTTGGAACTCCAAGCCACTTGCGCATGTGCTTGTTAATCATTTGCTCCATTCTCTCAACTGGTGTTAGCGGAATATCATAAACTGTCAGAGGCCACAGAATTCGAGGCATGAGTGCAAAGTTGAGAATCCAGGCTTTGTATTTGCCAGACAGACCACATTTTTCAATCGCGTCCAGCCCTGTAATGAGTTGCTTTTTCACCTCGTTTCCGCGAAACCTGTCTGTGATCGGTAAACTATACCATCTTCCTAAGCTCTTCACAGGCTGCTCTGCAAGCGTGGGAATACGCTCTGTTCCTATGAAGTAGGTATTTGGTACAGGTTTGCCTTTACACAAAGACAGGGACCGGCTCTTGCTAGGTTTGAATCGCATCGCACATCTCTCTATCAACTCATGCAGTCTATCGATTGAAGCTACAACCTGGGCCTTATCTGGTGATATTATTGTAATATCGTCCATAAAGGCCCTCATCGGCGGTAGTATCTGGTTATTCGCAACCTGGATCCCATTCACACTGCCTTGCGAATTCCGTATAACTATCTCCATCACCATAACGAATAGCAAAGGTGATATAGCACATCCCATAGGGATGCCTACTGCCAGCTCTTGCCAGCTCGTGGTAAAGTTCTTAGTAGTGAATCGCATTTTGAACTTTTTATAGTAGCGCTCAACCATAACCCTTAGCCTGTCGGGCACCCAGAAGTGTGATAGTGCGAGGTCAATTATGCTGTGCGGTACAGAACCATAGGCATTCGCCAAATCCAACCAGATTACCTCAAGGTTCGATTTCGCTTGTTTAGCAGACTTTATTGCTGACCAAATCATGCTCACATGCTCAAGACATCCAGGGAATCCTGGGATGCCTGCCTTCTGAACTGATGGATCAATGAATCCATTGTTCATAAGATAATCTGTGAGGCGTTTTGCCAGAACGCTGAAGAATATCTTGCCTTCTACATTTAGCAGTGATATTGGTCTAAACTGCCCTAGGTCCTCCGCCTTATCCTCTTTCGGTATATACACACCATTCGCACAACACCACTCATCTGGGATCTTGCCAGACTTCCAGATTTGGTTGAGCACTTTTGTCAAGATCTCCAGTATGCCTGGACATTTCTTG
This sequence comes from Membranipora membranacea, assembly GCA_914767715.1. NCBI lineage: Eukaryota > Metazoa > Bryozoa > Gymnolaemata > Cheilostomatida > Membraniporidae > Membranipora > Membranipora membranacea. The sequence continues at coordinate 18,584,328 of OU612071.1, forward strand.
TATAGCTTATAACTGATGCCATTAATTCCTGGAGCACTTTTGGCACGTGCCTTGGTAACTACATGTGCAACTTCTCCAAGCTTGATATCACCCATCTCAAAACTGAAACCTGGAGATGTTGGACGTTTAAGCCCAGCAATATCAGTGTTCACCTCGCTCTTGTTACCGTACACTTTTGCCAAGTGTGCCTCAACTTCTGCCTGACTAGCCTTGAGCTCGCCGCTCTTACTCTGCTCAAACAACTTCTTGGCAAATCCGTATGGATTTTTCATGAAATTGTTCAAGTTCTTTCGCTTCAACTTCCTCTTCTTCCTCAAGGCCTCAGCTCTGGCTAGCCTTCTTATTCGTTCCTTGACATCGTTAAGCAATACAGAAAGCCCATGCCTTTCTGATTCAGCGCAATTTCTCATTCTCTCTCTCAGCGCGCGTTGCTGAGTTCTCAGTTTGCCTTTCTCATATTGGCGTCTATTTGGTATTTTGGTGCACTGAGTTCCACCTCGTTTCGCAACTAAGCCAAACTTCTCCTCACAAATTGAAAAGAGGATAGCAGGCAGTTGTTTGGCCTTTTTCTCACCGCTTCCAGTCAATGCAGAGTTGAGAGCAACAACTGCATATTCGTCAAGCTCACGCCAAGTCTTGACACTGCTCATCTTTGGCCACTCAACCTCCTGCCTTTCACAACCGCTCCCATGATGCTCGGTGGGTGTTTGAGAATTGGTTGTCTGCCCACTGTGGTTTTCAACCTGGGGCAGTGTACCATCCGTCTTAGGTGCAGAGTTATCTACACTGCGGTTCTCTAACACCACTTCGCATCCCTTCTTAGTTCTGTGTATTTTCATACCACGCTCAGTTTTGAAACCCCTCTGGCATACGCAAGTCCATGGCATTTCCGAGTTCGTTATAACAGTTAACCGGGTACCAGTAGGTCTCTCATCCTCCCCTATAATAGAGTGAGTTAAATAGTAGCTATGCTGCATGTATTATAAATACCCCTTTCAGTTATTTTATTGGTATAACTGATTTATCACAATAGTCTGGCTTAGTGCTGCGCCAACACCATTCTTAGAAGGAAGCTTTTGATGGGATCACGCTATATGGACACAATTCGTTTGGTATCATGTAGATTCCCATATTATGATGGAATACCTAAGAAGAGTGAATATTAGCTAGAGTTGCGCGTAGCTTGTGGGGGGGGGGGTGACTTAATTTTAGCTAGAGCCAATTTTCACTAGCCTAGGTGGCAGTTATATAAAGTAATGAAGTGGGTAGATGTTTAGCTAGTCATGGACATCACAGCCCAGCTGATGCAAAAGTGTGAACTTTTCTACTGTGAATATTTGACACCTGTAGGGTTCTTATGTTGACGATCGGGTTGAAGTTTTTTAAGTTTTTGAAATTTGTTTATTGTCTTTATCTAATATCCATCCTGTAATAGGTTGATAGCATCGTAGTTACGGCCCATGGGGGGAGGATGGAATGAGGAGTCTGAGCTATATAAAATTCAAAAAAGGTCTTTTGTCTCTTGGTGGTTGTCATGCCACGAATAAACAAGGCCAGCAAAAAATAAGTTGTAGGGCCGATGAACTGCAAATATTTGGAATGCACCTTCATACAATAGCAGTAAACATGTAAACATGCCTGGAGACCCGTAGCAACATTTTTTGTCATTGAGTTATGTCATCATTATTTTTTTACAATGTATATTGATTTCCTACATTTATTCTATTCCTGTGTATTTTATCAATCAAGTTATTTATAGCTCTATTGCCAATCAGTTCAATAGTGTTGGATGATCAGTATTATCTAAAAATAATGCTTTTAATAATCTTCAAACATGCACAGCACTTATAATATATTACAAAGGTCCAAAAGATCTCTTGGTAGGCCCATGAGCCAATCTATCATTATTATTAATATTTTGTTATTATTATGTGTTTTTATTGAGGTTTTCATAATATGTATAAGTATTTTATAAACAAAGGAAAATAACAACTTATAATAATAAGTCACAAGTTATGGCTTGTAGAATAATGACACAAGCTCTCTATTCTCATTTTGTTCTACGCCTCTAAATTTTATATCGAACAGTTTAGTGTGAAGATGTTTTAAAAATATTATACCTAACACTCCTACCATTATGTATGAGTGCTATGGGTACTTATTTCTATTAGTAATCAGACAGAAGTTAAAAGAAAATGTCTGGGAAGGCTAGCCTTGGCAAGCTGTCGGGTGTCTGGCTGGTTGGGTAGTATGATGAGATGTCCCAATCTTATGCCCAGTTTATACATCAAATTAAGACCAGAATCAACTTCATTCTTTCAAAATGCAGCATTATTCGAGCAGGGAGAATGTTTCGAGTCACCCGAATTTGCCAAAATGTAAATGTAATATCCGCTGAATAATTCGACAGTGTACATGGTCTCGTATTGACTGTCAAATTGTGGTCGAATATTCATCACTCACTGTCGAATATACGAGTGGTCACCTGACACTGGAATTAGACATTTAGTGCACCCAAATTAGACCCCTAATTAACCCTAATTCAGGTGAGTTAATTTGATGTATAAACTGAGCATTAGCAGTGTTTGTTTTGATGATTTGACATAAAAGGCCTATAATCATTGTGAAATTAGAGATGCAAATTGCATCCAGGGTGCACTCATAAGCTCTAATAAGTCTGAATAGACATATGAACACACAGTATGTAATTCAGCCAGCCGTGTAAGATAGCTTAAATCTTTTGAAGTTGTTCCCTGCAACTTGTAATCCATTACCATATCCCCCATACCTAAGATCTCGGAGACAGCTACTTATAATATATTACTTGTAATTATTGATCGGCACAGCTCTACTTAATCCCAATGCCAACAGAGCGCATTCTATTAAGTCGATCGATAATACCTGAGTTACAGTAGTAGGGTGAGGTCTATATTCTACTTATAAACTTCTCAAATTGTCTCAGTGAGTCACAACCTGTGAGCAAACCTCATTCTACTCACCAAATAACTATCCGTCAGGATAACCGAGCGGGAATAAATCGGAAAAAACGACTGTACAATTTATTGGATTTTATTGGATCTGTTATATTCTGCGACACGGATATAAAATACTTTCACTGAACTCTCCTTCTGAGCTAACTAAAGGTATGTAAAGGACTCAATAAATTCTCAGTTGGCTGAAAGGTAGTGAATTTACATTCACTCAAAACAGTAAAGTAAAGTAAAAGAAAAGATATAATATTATTATTTGCGCTTCATGTGATTGAAATCTACTGATACCACCCATACAGATGCTGTAAAGCAAGCATTTACACTCCAAGATAAGGATAATATACCCAAATTTTATGAAATAGGCAAATTATTTTGAGCCTCATATTTTGGAGAACTCGACCTTGAATGTGTATCTAAAAATTTGTGTCTTTGCAGAAAAGTGAATTTTCACCATTTGACAAGCACACAAATTTATGGATATATATGGTGGTTCTTTATAAAAATGTTGCTCGAATTCGAGTCCTTGCTCATCAATATATGGAGCGACTATTTACCTGTGGCTGGCAGCTTAAGTTGGAGCAACTCAAAATACAGGTAGATACACAGGCTTACACCTATAGGGTCTATTTAACCAACTAGACGATTTGATATTATGCTAGGTTTTAATGTCACTAACTTCGGGGTGACTTAATGTTAGCTAGTACCAATTTCTACTAGCTGAGGGGGGAGTTTGTCAAGTAATGTTAGATAGCCATAAATCTTTAACATTTTATAAGCCTGTGGGAAATAGCCACCGTCTCTTCCTTGAATGATTTTACTCTTCTCAGGCACCTGTATCAATTGGATAATTGTTAGAGAGTACTAAAAATTAATTATATGTAATTTATATATTTATACATTATTAATAATATTAAATTGTTCAGACTCATTGTTCTGTGCGTGACATTCCTTCGCGTCTCGACGATGTGACGTACGTAAATCTATGACGCTTGGCATAATGGCAAAACTTGAAAGTTAAAGCTGTCGTTTGTTAGCTGTTCTGATGAACAGTCTCAATAAACGGCATGAACAGCACTAAACATCTTTAATGATTGATTGTAATTTTCGTCAGCTCAAAATCATACAACATCACGCCTTCAATGCATCTGGTAAGTGCCATGCATACATTTTAACATTTCACTGGATCAAAAAATCAAGCTACTACTAGTGCAGCACTTGATGGAGATTTATACTCTAGATTAAAAGTGTGTAACAAAAGCCAACCCAAATGCCAATTACTTGTGAACCTGCTATAATTATATCCAATAATTATATAATACCTAATTACTGATGTGTTAGTAGTTAGGCTCCGGCTATGTACTGTTAACCATGGGCCACCTAGGCAACTAAACAACTAAATATTGAAAATGTCTTATCAATACATCTTATTGACTGTGGTAAGAAAAAGAAAATTTAAAACAGTAGAGGATGTTAGCCTGGACAGGCTGTCGGGGTGGGTGGGCAGGGAGGCTGTCCCCCCTCTCCACCCCTGAGAGCCTGCCAGGCAAAGAAGATGTGGTCTAAGTAAAATAAATAATAACACTTCAATAAGACACCTGAAAAATCAATCTCAATTACTATTTTTATATGCTCTTCCCTTGTGTACCAGCCAGTCTAACTCCTTGTAATGACAAAGAGTTCGTCTCTATAGATGAATACCCTGATTATTGCACTGAACAGCAATTAAAATAGATGAAGTTACTTCCTAAGTATTAGATAACTAGTAGAACGTGATTCCAGTCAAGGATTATAAATTGATTCCGTCAAGGTAGCAGCAGTATATGAGGAGATGTTATTAGCTTGCGTATTAAAATTAGCCCTGAACTTTAGCCTGGCCAGCCTGTCGGGTGGGTGGGGAGCCTGCCCAGACTACCTGAACTTAATAATTATTTCTATGAATGACGCTATATCTATACTTTATAATTATATTGAAGAGCAGGGCCGGAGTTTAGGTAAAATAGCAGGGAATCCTCAGGGGGTGTGAAGTAAAACCAGGGTGGGTAATGTAAGCCCCTCCTGATTCCCCAGCTCAGAGGATGTATTTTCACTATCCAAACAAAGGAGTCAATTAGGCCTAGTTCGATCCACTGTGATATAATAAGAGCTGCATCCTGAAATATGGGTTACTAGAGTGCTGGCAATTTATGGATGTTATGAGTTAAGGCCGTAGTTTAGAAACAAATAGTCGGGGAGGCGGAAATTCTTGAGGGTGTGAATTATCACCAGGTTGGGTATTGTAAACTCCTTCTAAGAAGTCTGAGGTTTAACCAAAGACTCAAAAATAATTTAATGATATAACAAGCATGTGAAAATCCCAAATGAACTGATTCTGACATGGAAGATTCATTTTTAGACATTTTTAGGCGACACTATTGAGAATTCTAGGGGAGGCAAAGCGTCCCTGCCTCCCCTAGAACTGCGGCCTTGTCTGAGTTGTATATCAGGTATAAATATTTGGACAACTGCTCTGCCACTAGCAAACCTAGCAGTACTCTAGCCTGATTTCCGAGTGCTGATAGGAAGGGCTGTTGCGGTGCTTGTTACCCCGCCCCCTCCAGTCTGATAAAGCCCATCACAATTGAGTGTACATTTGAACTTAGATTAAAAATGTGTAACAAATGCCAAAAGGCAAAAACAGAGTATCATTTCACAGAGTAAGGATATATATCCTTACTCTGTGATCATTTGAAACGTTCAATAATTATATGATCGCTAATCATCTAGTACGCTAGACTTGTTTTAGAATATATTATACGTGCACATTGTCCCAGACGACCATCTCAGATAGCCATCCCAGTCAATGTGAACATGAAAATGACACAATCCCAGACTGTCTGGGTCCGTCTGGGGAAAGATCGTAAGCGTCAAACTTTCCGGATGCTGTCCCAGACGGACCCAGACTAATTTTGCATCTGGGTGCTATGTGAACCAGACATTAGGATGTTCTGGGATCATCTGGGTCGATCTGGGACGATCCCAGACAATGTGACCATTATCCCAACGCTATCCCAGCCAAAAACCTAATTACTAGTCTGGCATGAATTTTACAATGTGAACATAAGACTGGCTCGATCTGGGATAAGCGTCTGGGATGGCATCCCAGTATCATCTGGGACAATGTGCACCAGCCATCAGACTGGGTCGATCTGGGATAAGCATCTGGGATGGCATCCCAGTATAATCTGGGACAATGTGCACCAGCCATTAGAATGGCCTTTTAAAGCCTAGGAGTGTGTGTACATACATATCCAATTTCGGGTCAATAGGCCACAGCCAAATAACCACTGGTCATAAGGCCGCTGTTCAAATGACCATTACCTGTAAGGCCACTACCCATAAGGACACTACACCTAAGGCTACTGGTTAAATATTAGGTTCAAAATTTCGTTGAATATATAATACAACATTATTTTCTAAAGGTTTTCATAAATTTTCCTTTGAGAAGTTTACAGTTGGTAATTAGCTAACTCTTTGTTGTTAATATAACAAGCCCTTTTAGAAATAGTTTGTTTAGTCATCCAATCTTCCAACACCATCCTAGGAGTAGGTGGCTCAGTTGGTTAGAGCGCTGTTCCTCTAGCATGCAAATGTTGGAGAGTCCAATCCTATTGCAGTCCATCGACTACTGGGATTTGCTTGACCCCTAGGTGTGCTCCAACCTGCCTGCAAACAGAGAGCATCCTGGCGCAGATACTGCGTGCGGCCTTGCCAATAAGGCAACTACTATTTCGTCGCCCATGCTTCGGGATGTGGCGTGTGATGAGACATCTGCCTTTTTTAATCCTCCCCCGAGCCATATTATCTCTGATAACCTAGGGTTAAGTTTCGCTAGTCGTAGAGCTAACTCAATGTTAGCTAGCGCAAAACTTTCTCTTGATAGGTTCAGAGCTAATATAAATGGTGAACGGAAGTTTGCAAAAAAATTCACTACTTTATGCCTGTATGAAATTGCGATCTTTACCTCCTTGGAACACGCTGCTCTACTAAGGTTAGTTATTTCTTTGACTGTCACGAATCAGTGAGAAAACTACTCATAGTATAGTTTTATCAGATCCCAAGTAAAAAGTCTCATCGCCATCACCCTCACAATTTATCTTATGTTTGATATTGAATGCAAATAGGGCATTTGAACAGTATCCAATAATGTAATTTTACTATAATTTAAATTAAATTTATCATTACTGGAAGAAATTGCCCTGCCGCCCATCGCAAGGCAACAAAAACACTAGCTTTACTTCCTCTATGGGACACAGGTGGGTGTGGGGAACACTCTCAGTAACACCCCTTCATGTCTTATTTCAATTGCCTCTAACTCCTTGGACAAATCAAGCTACTAGCGCAGCGCTTGATAGAGATTTTTCCTCAAGATTAAAAGAGTATAACAGAAGCCAAACCAAACGCCAATTACCTGTGAACCTGCTATAATTATGTACAATAATTATATAATACCTAAATTACTGATGTGTGAGTAGTTAGGCTTGGGCTATGTACTATGGGCCACTTATGTAGCTACCATATATACCTACAATTATAATTCACCCTATTCAAAAACTACTTAAATCTTTAGTCCACAGTGACCTGCCTTTTTTCCTGTCAGTCTACTGCTGATAGGAAATAGACGCTAGCTGCCTGAAAGACTAAACAGAACACTCCTGCAAGTGTTATTTATACAGCAGGATAAGGTATTGAGTTCCTATATATCCTATGACCTATAGGTTCAATGATGATGCTCACTGTATTCAATACTCTAATTCGCGCACACAGCGCATCCCGCCCACAGCGCATCCCGCCCACAGCGCATCCCGCCCACAGCGCATCCCGCCCAGCCCATTGTTCTAAGTCAATTAGAACCTATTTCACTCGATAAGTGGGGTAAGTGATAGGCAACAGGACATTCTATTTTGATGTCCCACATAATATCCAATATCCTATCCGTCAACTGACGATGCCAACTCTATTCAATATTCGAAGACTACTTGTGTATCCCATTCCATGGACCCATACACTACAGCCTAGCCTTAGCTCCATGACCCCTCTTTTGTTTTGTTTTTTAAATCTAAAAAGGTGCCTTGGAGATGAGGCTAATTCTGGTAAGCTGTCTGCAGATAGAAGAGGATCATAACTCAAAATTTAGATATGCATTGTGAGGCCTGTGGCCCCCTACCCCCATCCCGCCTGATTGTTATGTAATTCAATGTTTGCTACCTATGATTGGTTCGCTTGTAAGAGGTGGTGGTATTTGTCAGCATCCCTTGGAGAAATAAAAGCATGTGAGCTAGTTTAGGCGCTCAATTTATGAACCATCATACAAATTATGTTTTGCTGCTAGACACCTACAGGCGTTAGAGCTGTCTACATTTAACTGTCTTCGCATAACATCAACACGTTGCATCACAGAGCATTAAACAGTCTGTATGTGGCAATTATGATATCTATCACCAAACATCTTATAGAGAGCTTATAATTACCTGCTGCACCTCAGGCTATTTCACTTTTCTCAGAAAAGGTAGCTTTCCCACCCTCCTCCTTGTTCAGAGCGAATTAGCCTCAGGGCTATCCCACCCTCCCACTGTTCCAATTGATTTAAGTTATGTTCACTCATTCGCTTCCTTCTTACATTTCTGTTAAGCTGGAATGTGGTGGAATTTATTTAGGCAGATTTATATAATTTTATATATTATATAATATTATACCTTTACCAAGAGCTACTTCCCCATCAAGTTCCCACCAAGTCCTGCCTCCCTTCCAGTAAGTTCCCATGTTACTCAGACGTATTACCCATTCCATTCCCACAGGTCATCAACCCAAACACCGACCACCAGTTTTGCAATACACTCATGTTACACAGTACACACACTTTTATAGCACAGAGCACGCAGGCGGGAGGTGGCATGTTACCGACCAGTGGTATTTTTCTTCTGCGGGTGGGCGGGAAAAGCCGCACGAAAACTATGTCGCCTTAACTTTAGGGACAAAACACATTTAATTAATTGCATTTTTGTGGATACCACTTGGCCCGGATGAGTAAATGTTAGCTAGATTGCAGATGGGGATATATATATAATAAAGCTGGTTGATGTAAACTTAGCTATTCAATCATGTGTGAAACAGTCAACATTTCATCCTATCGGACTGTCTGAGTGTCATGAGTAATCTCAGCTATTTGTTCAGCAGTATGATAATAGCTTGTCACAGGATCCTATCGTTGTAAATCGATAAAACATTAGTTACATAACACTTATAGGTAAATAGAATAAATGTGCATCCCATTCATATTTAATAATAAGTTTGACCAAGGAGTAACAGTGGAGAGGATAGTCTGAGCCCCTACGGCGTCGGGAGAGGAGAGATAACTACTTGTATTAAGTTGTCGAGGGTTCCCTCGCTACATTTTGATAAATTTTCTGTTATTTCCCTGTTACTCCTTGGTATGATCATGATCTTGCGGCAAACGGATAAGTTTCTGACATGCTGAGGAGGTCTACGTCTACCATCCTCAATCATCCGCTCTTCTCTTGACAAAAAAAAATAAACTGACTACGCATCACCATAATAATGAATATGGACAAATGTAAATTGTGCATCATATGAACACATATGGACACAGCAGCTGGGGTACAGACTGATTTGTACTGTATCGAATTACCCAATCTTTCGTTTAACTTGAGTCAGCACAATGTTTAAGCGGACTACCAGGTATTCCGACACCGTTTAATCGTATAAGGTGTTGAAATTGCGCAAGTTATTACATATTAAGCTGCAATTACAAAGTTGCAGTGAATACCAGTGCACAAAAAACTTATTGTCAGTCTGCAGACAGATTATCAAATACCAATGGCCAATTCTCCAGAGGGCATCATGATTTCAATGTATGACCTTTAAAACTATTACATTTAAAACTCTGCTAAATGATGGATGCTAAAAATGCTCTGCTAAAATGATGGATAAGCTGTTGTTGAGAAAATAAATTACACCTGGTTAAAAAACGGGAACAGCTAAACAGTCTCGAGGGTAGCAGCTGTATCAAAAAGTCAAAGTTTTCAGAATCATTTCATGCCGATAGTATTTCAACGAGAACAATTGCGTTCTGGGTAAATTTTCAACTCTTTTCTCTTGTTGCAGACCTGAGTAGGCTACTACAGTTAACTCAAAATAAAAGGCCATTCTTAGGAACCAAGAACTTAAATAATTATGTAACTGTTTATATAATTACACAAATAATCCCAAATGTTATCCTGAATAAGTCTAGCTGGCCTTGAATAGCCTAAGCTAGGAAGCCTACAATAGCCATTCATTCACACAAACCTTGGCCTCTTTATGACATGTTGGTCAAGTATTTATAATCTTTCCAGTTGCTCCCTTCAACTGGCCAGCCTCTGCCTGCGGCGTGACCAGTGGATCGAGAGCAACTCCAAATGCAGGCAAATGGACTAAACTTGGTTTAGTTGGCATGTAGAGTAGGCCAGGTTAATAGTATAGAATGCCAGCTTTCCAGCCCATCTTATTCCGTTATAACACGAGTTTAAGTTGCTCATTATTTTCACTAGAAGTCTGAGGGTTACGCATAATCCACTAGGAATCCAATAATACCACGCTAGTCTGAGCCACCCAGACTCTTGCCCACGTTCGACGACCACCCCCCCCCCCCCCCGGCCAGGGCAGACCGCAAATGGCTTGCTTACCAATTATGATGAAGTACAAGTCTTTTGTCCCGTAATCACCCTATCGTTATGTTTTAAGAGATTTTCCTAACCATTAGAGTGAGAGTGCTGTGATTTACAAAAAGTTATTACAGATAATTCTTGCACAAAACACCATCAAGACACATTTATTTTATGAAGTGGCTACATCTAGAGTATAGACTGATGCCAGTAACTTAAATATAATACAATAATTCCCTGGTTACCTGCATAGGCTTTTATTCATCTATCAACTGTTGTCATTTATTTTGTGACTTTTTACTTTACAGAACATGGGAAAATAGTGAAGTCCTTCTAATTAGTTAGAAGATACCTCCTTACTTCAGAAGAGGATAGAAGCTGTGCTTGAAAGGACGAAAGAAAGATGGCTCTCAAACTTAGCACTATCAAGTAAGGTCCAAATATGAGAGCAGGGTATGGGCATAACATTCCCAGAATGCAATATCGGTCTGTTTTTCTATGTAGATCAGGTCAACTTAAAGCAGGGAATGGGTATAACAATCCCAGAATGCAATACTGGCCTGGTTTTCACTACATCATAATATAGGTTAACATTACTAATCTAACTCACGCCCTTTTGATACACTATAGAATGAAAGGACTGAACTTACTACAATTGATAGAAATTTCACTGTGTCCAGAAAATTTATCTTCTGAAATGGGTTTTAGATATTTGCCGTCTATAAATCTATAATAGGGATACATTAAGGTAAAAGACTAATAGCCTCGTCAGACAGTTAAAAGTTTAGTTGTTTGTAAGAGTGTCTGTGGAAGAGTGAATTTATCTGTTAGTAAAATGAATACCGAATTATTCAGGTGTGGACGGTTTTTTTTAGGGCATTCCAAATTGGTTAGGTGTTGCTTTCGACAAAATCAGTTCAGAAATGACATTTTTCTTCGTCCGTGTAATTAAGATTTGTGGCAATCACTATGGTCCCATGTTGCGATTTCTTAAGGATTTCGGGAGTATGGAAATGGCATTAAAGTCAAATTCCAATTGTGACGAATGACTTTTTTGATGAAATATACGTACGTACTGTGTTGAATCTTATAACTTCCACACACAAAGCCTTCAAAGGGTATTGCCACTGGAGATCCGTGTTCGATACCCATTGGTGGTAGATGTTTTTCATGTTTTTTCCATCATCGTTAGCGTTCATAATTTAAAATCGAATTGAACCACAAATTCGAGGCATGGGACCATAGTGAATGTTGTGTGGCATTTGAACCTCAGATTTCATAATTATTTCTCAATTTTCTGTACAATTTCACTCCATCATCTAACAATTATTTAGGCTGGCAAGGGGTTACGTAGAAGTGTTGTTGCTGGTTGCTAGCTTCATAGTCATGCCACAACAACACAACAACATTTGTGGTTTATCCAAACAGTCTAGGCTCTAGGGCGTGATCCAGTTCTCAAAAAGAGAAAAAAGACTTTTCATGCAGTAATTAAAAAAAAACATTAACTAACAAAAGATCTTTGTACATGTTCCTGTTGAATTCTGAAGAAATTTATTTTTATGACCTTGTCTGACTTTTGCACGGAGTGTTTGAAATTTTGTTTGACATGGCCAAAAGAAGAATAAATAACTGTTGAACCCCGCTTACAGTAAAATTGTATTGAGGTATGTTTTTAACATGCCCTTTGAAACTCAGGATGAAATGTGCAGTTCTTATTTTGACATTTCAAGCTTATAGAAATTCAATCTTGTCCCTTCTTGTCTGTAATGCTTTTCACATTCCCCAATACCCGAGTTACATCCAAGCAAATGACCTGTTAAAGATCAGTCTTTAACAAGGGTCTGAGTTTTCAGGCTGTTAAACAGAATCAATTTCATATTTTGCCCTATAAAACACCTGTCTATATCCTAAGTTGACAAAATTTCCAATGTTCTTTGATGAGAGCCAAAGATTTTATATTGGATGGTTTTTCTTGGAATAATATGTGTCAATAATTATCACTGTCTGGTTGTCTGCTGGCCTTCAGCAAAGATATTGATAAGATTTCCCTCTGTGGATAATTGTTGCAAATGTTAGAGGTCTAAACTATAGTCTAATATGGACAAATGTAATCATTATGTAAACATGAAAGCTTACATAAAAATGATGTCAAATGATCAAATAAGTAAAAGATAGAAGAAATCTATAATTATTAATGTAAATAGTACAATTAATGTTTTATTTATAGAGGATTGACGGCGTTTGCTGTTTGTTTCGCCGTTGCGTACACAATGCTGTTATACTACAAGAGTGATCATGACAAATATGTGCTGTCTGCTGACGCTATCAGAGGTAGGCATTGTATCTTTTATTATCTATTTGATATGTATTATATTATTTATTATTTTATATTATTATTTATATAAATTATTTACAAAGCCGATACCTGAGAAAACATGTTGGATATTTGTTAAACAATATTATCGAACTTGATGGCTAGTTTTTTTACTGCTAAGTTTGTATTGATAAGCTTCATAAGCTGGCTGTACATTCTGTTAATCTGACCTATGTTTCAGCTATGCATTCAAGTCAAGGTATGTAGTGCTAGGCTCGGTATGGGCGTGACAGGGATGGGGTAACTCCTACTTGGGAAGGCAACTCGGAATGCCTACCCTCCCTGATTAAAATTTTGCATAATAATCAGGTCTTATATGGATTGGGGGTGATTTAGGCTATATTATAATTAGTGTGTGACAAACTTTGCGTGCAGAGGTTGCTTTAAGTGCTTGGTATTCGGAGTGTCGGATAGAAAAGAAGAGCAGCCCAGAAACTCAGAGTAGAGATGTGGACGATAAAAGATGCATACACGGTTACTGACTGCAGGAAGGGTGGGAGGATATCCCTCCCTGTTGAGTGGAGAGCATTGGGGGGCTTAGTCTTAAGTGCTCAGATGGCTGAAATGCATTATCGAACCCAATTTGAGTGTTTGATAATGTAATACCACTAACTCGCAGTGCAGCCGTCTGGGCACTGAGACTGGGGGAGGCTAGACCTAAACTTTTACTTGGAGTCCATTGTGGCACTATGCTAAACTTCAACGCAATGCATTCGGCATTCTTTCAAACAAGCATCTTTGCATAATTTCTGTGCGTTTGTGCATTTGTGCAACTTTCAAGTTTTGTATAATAAAGGATTTATCTTTGTATCCATGTACTTAGATAGATTGACGGGAAAAGTCCCCCAGCCCTGCACACTATACAGATAACAGTTATCCCTTTAGATTTGGTCTCTGGTTTATGAGCACTTGGTATCAGAGATTTTTGTAAGTCTCTGTTTCAAATTAACTAAGTCAAAACTGAATCCTGGACTATTACCGCTCAATAACAGCACCTGACCCTAAACCTGATACCACCTAGATCAAGTAAAAACTATTTTGCCAGCGATGGAGTTGCTTCTCTCTACTGACACTCAAACGCTGGCAAAATAGATCAAGTGATGAACAGTAAGGATGTAAGAATCGCATGCTATTAAAGTAATCAAGTGGTTGTTAACTGCACTTTGGTATCAACTGACATACATTACATTTGAGAGAACCAACGGTATGGTGTATGCCTATAAGACATGTGGTTACTGCTTATTTTTCAGAAATATCAAGGCAAGACAGTCACTTATTAAAGATCCCTCTGCTTAGAGAGCTTCATACACAAATGGATAAGTTGGAGTCACTGGCATATAGAGGAGAGCTGAACAACGATAGTATTATCAATTTCTATAATCAGCTCAGAAATATGACAATGGGCGATGCTAGTAAGTTTAAAACTTCAAAAATATATTTAACAAAATCTGTCCAAGGAGTTAAAGTCTCTAACTCCTTTATCTGTCCTACTGAGATTCTCCATCTCATATCTGTATTTACTCATCATAATAAATTTAATTTTAAATTATAATTTAGTTATTGTTATATCATGATTAGATTATGATTGAATTGTAAATGAATAAAGAATATTTTATAAATAAATTATAAATCAATCATAAATTAATTATTAATAAATCATAATTATTATGATTTATATTTAATTCACAACTTAATCTGGATGACTAAGTTTTAGGCTTCTCTTTTGTATCACATCTTATTTTCCATATTTTATTCTATCATGTTAGTGAATTCCGGCTGTAGAATCCAAATATTGAGGAAGTTATGGCCTCTCAAACTTCCAAGGTGACGGCAATTTATCGGCAGTAAGAATCAGCCGGCAATCCCTATGGTACGTCACAACCATCGTACTTATTACGATACACTAATAAATATGTTGATGATCAAAATGGTCAGTTATGTAATGGTCTCGAACCCAGGTCCAATTGGCTTTGCAGGCAACGGCTAAATCTGATCTATATTGTCTACAGGCTCACTTAGTTGGTCCAAGTGGCACGATGGTAGCCGTTGCCTATAGGTATGTGGACCCGGGTTCGATTCCCACCCAGGTCTGAATTTTGATCATCATCTTATCTGTGTGATTATTAGTGTATCACCTCATAATAAGTATGACCATAGACAAAACACATGTCTATGGTTGTGACGTACCCCAGGGGAAACATCCGCTTATTCCCAATGCCGATTGAAGGCAATCACCCTGGAAGTTTGAGAGGCCACAACTTCCTCAATATTTGGATTCTAAAGCTGAAAATCGCTCACATGATAGCATAAAATATGGCGAATAAGATGTGATACAAAAGAACAGCCTCAAACTAAGTCTAAAGCTGAAAGCTGGAGCTGAGGGATGTTTATGCCTGTTGAGGGATAGGCCTGCTAAGCTTATTAAATATGCGATATAAACAATCTTTGGGGTGGGCATTGTTAACTGTCTAAACAAAACATGAGGATGAGCGCTATTTCATTAGCTTGGCTGATGCACCCATCCCCTTTCAAAACCCTGTAGGCTTAGCATAGATGGATTTCAGACTTTTCTATGAACAGAAGTGGGTCAAATATGCATTTTGATTATCCAAGGGAAATATAATATAATTGCTCAAGCAAATTATGTGTAATATGTTCCGACCTTCATATCAATGAAGTTCATTGACTTCATTGTTCACATACAGTTTTGTTTTTGAAGCTTGTCAAGCGTCCACTCAAATTTGTTTTGTTTGCACAAATAAAAAAGTTGGACGCATTTACAAGACTACTGTTCTTTTCATAATAGTTTTGAACTGTGTAGGCCTAGACACAGTCTGTTTGTGTTTAATTTGGGATAGCTGTCTTTTGATCAAGTTAAAAATCGATCAATAATACAATGAATCCAATACTTTCAGGTTTTGCAATATGATTACCACCAAGGTCTTCTGCTATGATAAAGCTGCACAAGGGTATTGATGGGCCGTTCGTGTTGCAAGAGAAATTCAGTCCTAGGCGACAGCCATAGAGATATTATATCCTCTATGTATATAATATCTCTATTGCAACAGCTTTGACGCTTTTACATCTATAATATTAGTTGGCAGACTAATACGCCTTGAGTTTTGAGATAGTATGTCATTCAGGTTGAACTTTAAAGGATTTTGCTAAAATCTCTTATCCTGCTCATTTATGTAAAATATATTTTTTAGTGTTCAGCGGAGAACCTTTGAACATAACATCAGAAGTAGAAGTGCAGGAAGATGGGGAGGACGAGAAGGCCCTTCAAACTTTTGAGGAGAATGATGAGGATGCAGAACTTGAGGCTAGGATAGCAGCCTTTGATAAAAACTCTAGTGGTCAAAGTGTT
Organism: Membranipora membranacea; assembly: GCA_914767715.1. Lineage (NCBI taxonomy): Eukaryota > Metazoa > Bryozoa > Gymnolaemata > Cheilostomatida > Membraniporidae > Membranipora > Membranipora membranacea. Next base: position 18,600,759 of record OU612071.1, read on the forward strand.
GTGAGTAATATTCATTATATTTTATGCATGTTTCACGTATTGATTATGGACAAATAGGAAGAGATCAGAGATTAGATAATAATGTGAGTTGCAACTTTTTGCTTTTTGTTTAAAACAAAAACCAAGAAAGTGGCAGTGTTTTGAGGCTTTGAATCCCGGGCACTATCCTTGCTGTTAATGGAGGCGAGCACCTCATACATAACCCAATTGCATAACCCTAGCTTGCCAATCCCTAGTCTGTTATGACTTTTAGAGGGGCTAAATAGATATGATGATTCTTATTCTGTAAGCATGTTCTTCCTAGCCCAAAAAAAATCCGAATAGCGATAAATTTCATAATATTTTATATTTTATACAACTAATTATTTATAGGTTGACAATGAGCTTGCCTCTGCATATGACAATCCACTGCTGACTAACTGTGAAGATCTACCTGTGAGACCTCGGTACGCCTCAGACCCGATACCGCTCAAACCAGGGCAGGGCAGAGAAGACTGCAGACAACACTGCCGGGAGGCGGATAAACCGTATGCCAAACTGGTGGTAAGGGTTAAAGGTCATCTTAGCAATTAGTTCATATCAGTTAACTGTCATGCATGATGTATTATGTATATGCATATTGCTCAGAATGTACTTTATCAGTGAAAATGAAGCTGGTTATTTCCTTTGGCTCCCGAAGACAGGGGCATTGAAATATGTCCCACATGGTTACGATATTCCCCTGCATAGTACGAGTCCTTAGTGCAAGATGACAGGGATACATCCCAACCTCCCTGTTGCAGTGATAGTAGTAGTTTAAGCGCTTTAACTGTGTCCGGATAGCTGGTAGTAGCATTTCATTATCAAACACTTTCACTACCCAAGTGGCTGATAAGGAAATGCCACTACCAGCTATCACAGCACAGTTTAAGCGCTAAAACTAGGACAGTAGATAAATTCAGTGTCTTTATGGTTAAATGTCAGTTTTCCCATCGTGAGGGCAGAGGGCAGATAACACTTGCTATATTGACCCCGGATTGATTTCACTGTTAGCCTGCCAAGGGAATGTTTCCAGATATGTTTGGATGTAGATTGTTATCTCAGGATAAATGCTTTCATTCGCTCGGATGGATTATTCAAAGCTGTCGACTTATTACAAAAGCCATAAAATGTCCTACATTTATCAGCATTACAGATTTTCCCTGTCCGAAACAGGATCATAAAGATGTTGTTTCTACCAAGGAGTCACTCCTTGTTTCTACTAATTATTTTCATATAATATACAAAATTCTAATGCCTCTTTTACCAAGGGTAGCTGGGAAGGGTGAATAAGGTTATAGGGTTGCTAACTCACACCAGCCACATGGGACTGTTGCATAGGGCAGCCTAATAAGACCTAGTTTAAAAAGAAAAGGAAATTGACTACCAACAATCTAATATGAAACCTCGCAAAAGGGAGCTTATATATATTCACATAAAAGAATAAACATACCTTTATTCTTTACAATGTACTTACTTGATTTTACTTACCTTTTTTCACACAGAGAGGACAATGTTATTGCTATTACCTGGACTCAGCTCACACAGTATTAGATCTGGAGAGATGTAATGCCACCTGTAGAACTGATGAGCCTGCATGTAATGTAGAAGAGAAGCCACACTCTATTTCTATGAGAACAGGTTAGTAGTTAAGGGTACTGATGAATTTGAATTTGCAGTCTGAAGATCTCACCAAGGAGTTGATCTCACCCAACGTTTTTTTAAGTGCTTAACCCTCGACATGAGGAGACAACTCTTATTTAAGACAGGTGACCAATAAAGCAGAAAACTGGTGTATTCATAGATTGGTGGTATAATACATGGCCTGGCTATTTGTAAAGATGTTTCTTTGGTATATGAGGTTTGGTTTAGTAAATGAATCTAGCTAAGAACCTTGCAGCTTATATGCTAAGCATTGTTCGACATCACAACAACGACCATTTAAAACTTCTGGCATGTTGCTGTATTAGGGTATTACAAGTGGCCAGCAGAAGCATTGCTGAACTTGTGGATTTCATATAAATTGCCATTTGCCTGTGGAGAGTCGAATATCTTCCCCTAATCCAATAAAAATATATATCAACGTGCCACAAATCTACTCCATTGAAAACACATGTTTTCTTGTTGTTAATCCTATACAAAATGTTATTTTTATTACAGGGTATCAGGATGGAGTCAATGAGTGGACTGTTTGGATGATAAACTATGAGCTCGATGTCAAGGTTAGATACAGATCATGTCCACGCTCTACAGACAAAGAGACCAACTGTAGACCAAAAGTGGAGAGAAAGTCTCCTTCTAAAGACTCTGCTCCTCTCGTCAACCAAGGTATATATATATTGCGTGATGAGGTCAAAGGTAGCCAATGTTTTGGCTCTGATATGATTGGATGTTGGCTCATAACCACAGCCAATCAGAGCCAACACATTGGCTATATCAAAGTCGCTTCAGAAAGATGGTCTCTCATAGCATCCTCACTAAAACTGATAATGCACTGTAAAATTAGCGACTCCTTCTTAGGTCACACGATCTGAATATAAATGTTTACGAGTGAAAGCTAATAGAATAAGTTCTTAAGCGTTCATAAATTTACTGCCCCAAAAGGAGCCCTAACTATTAGATTGTGAATTTGGTCTTGATCTGATTTGCTTCACCAATGAACTCATAGAGAATGTGACTCTAAATTTAAATGGTTTGATTTTGTATTTGACGGAGTTGCCCACTCTTAGGACATGACAAAACAACTCCAATGTACATGCAACATTTTTCTGTAGAGTGTGTGTTAGTGGCAAGCGAGGTCATGAATAGCAAAGCAGTTAATTGAAAAGAATGTAAACCAATTTTATCTCACTGATGCTGAAATTACACCATAATTATGCTCTTCCTTATTTATGTTAGAGTCATAATCTAATTACCTTGTGTATGCCAACTGCCCCCTCCCCGTCCCCGCCTCTAACATCGAATTCTTTCTGAAAGTACTTGAGCTACATGACACACTTTACGCTCTAAGGGTATATGACATAACAAGTGTGGACAAACATCGATTCAAGTCTTCATGGGAAGTCGATTGTGATATCAGCCTCTAATAATTGACATTACAGAAAAAGTCCGGTTCTGTATAGGCAGTTTTAGTCATAGTAGGGGGTTTGTTGGTGCAGCCATATAATGCATGCTTAGAAGTATTTTAGGAACTTAGTCCAATCCAATACTCGGGTGTTGTATGATCTTTATCAGGAGCTGTAAGAGATCTCCCATACAGCACCTACCAAATTTTCTACAACACCCGTTGCCAGCACCTGTTTTCAGTTCCCATTCAGAACATCATTAACTTTTGTAATAAAAGATTATCTTCTTGTACTTACAGAAGCCAGAGAGTATATGGGATGTTTTACTGCTGGCTCTCTCACTGAGGATCAGATAATAAGACAGAAGGTTTATAAGAGATTATGGAAGTCTCACATGTACTGTAGGGACCTCTGTATGAATGTGAACGCCACCTATGCTTTACTATCAGCTAATACTCCACAAAGGGTAAGACTTCGCCTGCTATAATTCTTAGCTTGGGTCCTTGACTACACCTGCTGAAATTCTTAGCTTGAGTTCTTGACTACGCCTTCTAAAATTCTTAGATTAGGTTCTTGACTACGCCTGGTAAAACTCTTGGCTTGGGTTATTTACTACGCCTGCTAAAATTCTTAGCTTGGGTTCTTGACTACACCTGCTAAAATTGTTAGCTTAGGTTCTTGACTATGCCTACTATAATTCTTAGCTTTGGTTCTTGACTAAACCTGCTAAAATGCTTAGCTTGAGTTCTTTTCTAAATGAGTTTTTGCTGCACTAGGGAGGAACATGATGACAAGGACGTAGTTCTGAAGCACTGATTGGATCACGGTGTTCTCTTTACTTAGGCGTATCTATTTCAACGTTTGACAATTTAATAGTAAATCGTGTAATATCATGTTTTGAGGCGTACAACTTCTGTCCGGGGATATATCACAATCTTACTACCCTGTACAAAGACCATAAAGCAGTTAATTTCCCACTCCATCATCAGAGAACTTAGATGAGTGTCAGATTTGAATGTTGTTGACAATTTGTAGGATACTTCTTATTATGACTCGCCGCAGGTTTGTAATCATGTGGGCAGTGAGGGTGGGGGGTATCCCACCCCTTTCCTGGTGTAAGCCTCAAAGATGAGAATTCAATGGGAGACTGTGGGTGGCGGTTTGGCTAATACCACCATGTGTAGTGTATCATAAAAAATCATAACTCAGGTACAAGAGGGACTGCAATCATGGAGCTCACCCACAATGCATATGACAAAAATAATAATATTTACAGGTACCCATAGACTTAGAAAAGCTGAAACCAGGCACGCAGGTAAACTTAAATGATAGGATGCTTTCCATTGCTTGCTCAGCACGGCTTGGCTTGTAATGGCTCTGTCCTGATTGGTTGATTTGAACACTATATTTATGCTTTGCACCTCCTGACTATCTATCCATTCACTTATATCTACGTAGAGGGTTAAGTTCAAGATTGCTAGAAGGTTTCACTGTCAACTGCTTGAATCATTTGCAGGAACCAATCGATGAGGAGGTACATGGTAAAAAAAGCTTGGTTTTTTGTGGCATGGTGCCAGAATGAATTGACGCCCAGCATGTTCGTGCCGGACCAAAAAGCTTTTAAAAATTTGGAAGTTATTTTTGTGTTGCTTTGATTCCTCTTAAACTACTCCTTCAAGATTTGTGCTTATTGCACTTACTGTTCATGTTACTAAGTGGGACATCAATCTCAGAAATTCTCGCCTAATGGCTGAGGGAGTGAAATGGATTATCAGTCATAGACGATGTAGATTTTTACGTTCCATAACTCAGTCCTTTTCTGCACCAAACCCACCGCTTCCATCTGCGGTTTAGTTACATCATATTTTTTAACTATTATATATCTTAGGGTAGTCAATATTTAATTAACACCCTTAGGTATCCGTCATCAGAAATCAAATGGTTTGATAGCATAAAACAGACACCCCCACATTGCAATTCTATCAGAATACAATAATACTGAGACTCTTCTTATTATCTTGGTATGATAGTTTTAACAAAATGAAGAGGTATTGATAGTTATCTAAATGGTGCTGCCGTTTTATAACATCAATTCCTACCATAACCTGAGCACTATCACATACAATCAATCACTAACTGACTCATTGACTGGCTCACTGACTGACTCAATGAATGACTTATTGACTGACTGACTGACTGACTGACTGACGCAATGACTTACTGACTTACCTACTGACTCACTGACTGACTCACTGACTGTCTCAATGACTGCCTCACTGACTCACTGACTGACTCTCTGAATCACAAACTGACTTACTGACTGACTCACGAACTGACTGACTGACTGACACACTGTCTGACTCACTGTCTGACACACTGATCGACTGACTTACTCATGGACTGTCTCGATCACTGTCAGGTAAACAGTGACTGACTCAATCAATCGATCTCTTATCTGCTTAGAGATCATCACTTTTGAACAATTTATGCTTTTCATAAAATTTCATTTATTTTTATTAAATCATGATTCAACTAACATTCATTAAAGCCTGTGTTTTTTTTATTTTTGTAGTACGGATCGAGACAGTGTTACTGCTCTAATACGCTGGCTCTGAGTCAGCCAGCGGACTCCTGTGCTATAAACGGACTGGGGTACCATGTGTATTCATCTTCTGCTGTGAAAGGACAATATCAACTAAAGGTGAGTCTGACTGTCTCTGATTGATAGATCAGGAATTCATTCGTGTAGCTCTTGTATCCTCGGAAGGGATTTGCTGCTACAGTCTTTAGGTCAAACTATAGAATTAGGGACACATGTTAAGTATTTAGATGGAATTGACTCTAATGATCAAAGATACACGGACCCAATAGTGTTATCTTGATGTCAGTATGTCGGTTAGTAATAATTATCATTGCGGCCATGTCATTGACTAATAATAAATATCGCATATCAGTCTCCTGACAAACAGGGAGCTATTTGTATTATTACTAATTATTATTATTATTTATTCATTTATTATTATAAAATATTGTTATTTTTCCATTTTTATTATTTTTTATTATTGTTTATTCATTTATCATGATTATCTATTCTTTCATTATTATACTTAATTTATTATATAATTTATTGTTTCTTTTTATTATTATTCATTTATTATTATTTATCGACAATTATTGTTATCTATTAATTTATTATTATTATCTATTGATTTATTTTTATATTTTATTTATTATTACGATTGATTGTTCATTCTTATTGTTTATTCATTTATTATTGTGATTTAGTTATTATCGTTATTATTCGTGTATTATTATTTATTATCGATTATTATTATCTGTAGATATATAAATGTTTCAAATAATTATCTAATTGTTTATTATTACTTATTATTATGATTTATTCAATAACATCATGTGTTTAGTATTATTATTATTTTATCATTATTTAATAACATGATCAATTATTTAGCATTGTTTAACAGTTTGTAACTAGTATAAAAACAAACCCTCTCTCTCAGAGTATTCTTTATGCTATTTTTAGTTTTCACCTCCTGTGAAGAAGAAAGGCAAAGTTCTGGTAATAGCCAGGTTCCGGTCTGGCTCCTCGATGACTCAATCATTCTTTGCTAAGATGCCCAAATCTTTGGCCTACTTTGAGCCTGGCAAGATGAAGTCTAAACAAGATGTTCTACATGCTGACAGAGCAACGCTCAAGGTATGTAATAATCATCTAATGTGTTGGCTCTGATTGCCTGGTAGGTAGTATTTTCCCACTGAACAGCCAATCATATCAGAGCCATCACATTGGCCATGTAATAATGAGCTTACCTAATATATTTCTTAAAATTAAATCGTTCTTCTCCCACGAGACCAAACAAGATCCCCTGATCCACTGATCCCCTCCCTGGTTCACTTTAAAACTCTATCTGTATAATATTATTTTACAAAAATATTGAATATGATATGTTGATGATCTCCTAGATTAATGACACTTTCGAATGATCACAATATTGACTCTCTGCAGCTGTGATCTCAATGCTGTGAGCAGAATTTTTTCCCGCACAATAAAACAAGTATACTTTCATGATATATTTTCATTGTTGTGACTGCAGAGTTAACAATGTAATCCCTATAGTTATGACCACAATATTGAGAAAGAATTCTCAATGAAATGTCCTTTCTTACTGTGTATGTTTTCAATGCTAGAAATATTATCTTGCATTGTATTTCATTATGTTTCATTGATTTTTATTTTATTATTGTTTCTGCAGAGTTTAGAAGCCCTGTATGCGTGTAATCCCTACAAGCTTCCCACATTTCTACACAACTCAATGTTCCTCTCATGGAGTGATAAGATGCTGGGTATAAGAGCGCAGGAAGAGAATTATTCTAAGATTGTCCTACAATGCGCTACTAGTAAGTATAATCCTATATATATATATATAATATACACAATATATCAATATATAAATATAGATAATAGATATAATATATGTACTCTGCGAGATAAACTTCGCTATAATAAAATAAATTATAAACTTTGCCACCCTTCTCTCTTTTTTGGGTGGCAAAAAGATGGAGTTAATTACATAATCTAATACAAATTACCTCTACCTGCACAATTCAGAATATATGGCAAGGGAGGCAATTATCCATGGTTGGTGCGAATCAACATCAGTTGGGGTGCTGTAAGCTCTTCTTGTTGAAATTGCTGAACTTCTGACATATGTTATTCAATTATAGTAATTTTGGCCAGTTTATTAAGGTTTCTAGGGGAGGCACTGCCCTGCCACCCTGCACCCCCAAGAACTACCGGCCTGGTATAAAAATTGAATTATGGCGGACATTAGTTAATTAAGTTTGTTTGTTCGTAACTTTATTTTCTCTAGTTAACAAGGCACTGTGTAAGTTATTTAATTCAGAGTTCAGGAGACCCAAGAGTTGGTTCTAAATTTGAATTGTTCCAGTTATGTTCCTTGGTCAGAGAAGACAACTTGGAATTACAGTTACAACTTCGAATTAACAGGATGTAGAAACCATTCGCTGAGCTAGGACCACACCCAGGTCTCTGAATTATCAGGACTCTTGTATTAACAGGATTCAAAATTAACCAGCTTACACTGTATTTATGTTTTTCATATTACAGCGAGGCCATTTGCGTCATGTTTACCTTTTTGGGTAGAAGCCTGTCAGAGATCAGAGTTTATCAATGTGAAAACTATAAGAGTTCTCTCCCCTGAGCCTATAAGAGAGTTTATACAGAATAACAGAGACGTCAGCGTCATCCATCTGGTGAGTTGTAAGCACATTCAAACCACACTGACATCAAGACTGCAGTATTATCATGAGTGACGCTAATCCTTAGAGTCAATATAGTCTGAGTACCAAACATGTACCCACCCATAATTCATGAAATTGAACTCAGGTCGTCACACCAAACTCCTTGTGATGGTTCTCATGCTTAGTGATTAAGTTCACTACACTCTATCGATCAGAGATATACACGCAATAGTACAATACGCCATCAGTGTGTGTGTGTGTCATTAGCACATTCAAACCTTAAGAAACGATGCCGGTGTTGATGGTAGTGGCGTTATTATCCACATTTTCAGCAACGTGGTTGATAATGAAATGCTGCTACTATCAACCAGCACAGCCTTGGAACAAGGAGTCTTTAACTTGGTTGGAGCACTTGAATTTATATTCAGTCAGTTGTGAGCATCGCTGAAAACATGTGATGCTGAGATTTCAATACCCTACTTGATCAAGATATTTATTTGATTTCAACTCTCGCAATTGTGCTAAAGGAAAGTTCGCTAAAATGTATTAGCTCCACTAGATTTCATCACAATTCACATTGATGGCTATAAAGAGGGAATAAAAAAAAATTAATTAAGATATTAATTTCCAATATATAAACCCTTGAATATATTATTGGTTATTAACAATGAGGTATTGTTTTTTATTTTCTTTCTTAGGTACGGGATCCACGCGGACTATTAGCTGCCCAGAAGACATTCGGCAAACGCTCCCCATATAAATATATATGTGATGAGCTGACATCTATAGGTAAAGTGATCCGTGAGTCCAAACTGGCGGGGTATACTAATGCTCACGAAGTCTTCTACGAGCAGCTAGCTCTCAACTCATCCTATTATGGTGCTAAATTATACAAGTAAGTAAATCTCACTCATAGCCTGTTTTGACAAGACTCGTCAGAGAGGTATACCCCCCTCCCCACCTAAAATCTTATCATCCCATCTACAGCAGCTCAGCCTGGCTCAAGCGAATATTTCCCCCAGAAGGGTGGGAACTCACCAAGTGAGATAAAATTTCTCTATAAAATGACCATCTGAAGTAACAACAAATTGAAATGGAATCATCATAAGTTGAGAAAATATTCAGCATCATCAGGTTCCAAAAAAGCGGCTTACTGTATGAAGAACTGATCTTTATAGCAAGTTAGATTGATTTTCTGCATCTTCTGACTTTTTTTTTGTTACAAGTTGTTTCATTCAAGGGAAACACACTTGGCGCTGCTAAGCTGTCGATGCAATGACAACACAGTAAGATATAGCTTTCACAGAGTAAAACTAAGCAATCATCGCAGCTCACATTGGTCGTAGTGCCCAGACAGCTTCAATGCGCGTTAGTGGCATTACCTTTTCAACCACTTATTCTGAGTGGTTCAGGCTTTTGATAACGCAATACCACTAACTGGCATTGCAGACATTTTAGCACTTGAACTAGGCTTACATGATCTCATAATCCGACTAGAACTACCCAAAAAAACTGACCTCTTGACCTCTGACCTATTTCAATCTGTATATTTTCAGCGAGCTCGGGATCGAGATGCCAGAGGGAGTTGCCAGATTTCTTTCCAGAGAAGATTATCAGAATCAAAGTGATATTACTAAAAAAGAATCTCAGGTTATCCGTACAGATCCTAATGCCAGTATCTACAAGTAAGTTTGCTTTTAATTCTAAAGAGAGACTAAGTCAATATCATATGTATTATTTTAACAACTCAACAGTGTTGCATTGTGGGATACTCATGCCCTATGGTAGACAGCTTTAAGGTCTTAGTCATCATCAATTAAACATTGGATTTTGTGTGAGTCACTGGACAGGATTCAAACAAACATGATCATACTTGCCTAAATATACTTCGATCTAATTTGCCTACTTTTTGATGTGCTATAGCCTTTAAGGTTAGAGTTTCACATGCAGGCAAAAAAGACCACCGCACCACCAGTTTGGGAATAAGTTTCCTGTGGTTGTTAGCTCTTTTAACAAGGGGAGATAACTTTAAGATAGATTGGAATAAAATACAGTTATCAATAATATCCCTTTGCTGTTTCTGTTGCAGGTTTTTAACCACAATGCACTTCAACAGTGTCATAGATATAGATTCAGACTGCTCTGAGGTTTACGAGTTCTGGCCTGAGATATATCACAATCTTAGGACCCTGTATAAAGAGCATAAAGCAGAAATGGAAAAATATATATCAGTCAAAAATCGACCTAGGTTGTATGATTGGGTGAAAAAGAACGGTTTGACCTAGTCATGACAGTCATTACAATTAATAAATATATTCAATGTGTATTGTACGGTAATATATATGCAAATTCAATGTTTTTATAATTTTTTCGCTTTCTGCTTATATGAAGAATCAATGTCTTAATAATTTTTTGCTCTTCTGCTATTTTAGTATCTGTCTTACTACTCTAAGAACATTTCGAATGTCCTAAATCTTACAATGTTACCTGTTTCTAAAACCTTAAAACTTTACCTTTTTGTTATTTTATCGAAGATCTGATCCTCCTGTCTTACACATGACATAGCCGACTCATGGATTATCTTTACACAAAGTTTTCTCGGCTTTTGACCTTTGACATTATGTCCTTCCGAATAACCTTTTGACCTTCATACACTCAACCAATGTCTTCCTTCATGAAAGAGTGTAGAGTGATATTATTATGAAGGAGTTTGTGATAATAACTGATTTATTTATAACCCGGTTGATCCAGACATCCTTTCAAGATTGGGATGAAGTAAAATCCGTCCAAGTGGGTCGTTAGATTTTTATCATCAATAAAACTTATAGTAACGCACTGTGATCTTTAGATATCCATTACTCGTACTTAAAGTCGTGTGCCCATGTATCTCTTAGATGAGTAAAGAGTCCACAGGAGGAAAATCTAGCTTTTAATAAAAGATAGGTGTTCTGTAATTAGTAATGGGGAAAATTAAACCCTCTGACAACCAGTTCTTGGGATAGGAGATAGGCTCTTTTCTCATCTGATTATAATATTAATATTGCTGTCTGTCAGGGTTGACAATGACTGGCACTGATGTACCTGCTTTGGAAGTGCTTTATAGTGACGACAAGGTTTCAAAGTCATTAGTGCCACTCTTTAACCACTGACAGCTTTAACGTGCTTTAGCGTGAAGCATATTGCTACAAGACCGGAGCTGTACTGGTTGGTGACAGTATTCTCCTGTATAGAGCTATACCATACAGGAGGGTTCATTTATCTACATACACGATGTTATTGTACATACAGAAGACTTCCATTTTTTGGAGTCCTGTTCAACTGATTAACGCAATAATAATCCAGCTTTCAACACCAACAAAGAAATATTACCCAGTAGACTGAATGTCACATTATTGAATGAATATAGAATAACCTTTGGCTAGCAGCTGCAGTACTCAGTACACATTTAAGTCAATTGGGGCAAATTTTTGGCTAAGAAGTTGTCTTCTCTTATTAATGAACTTTGGTGGCTCATTTTCAAAATAGAGTAAGAAACAATGTATAACTGGTAGTTTCCATGAATCCAGCCAGTCAGGTGATTTCATGATCACACCATTGTTAGGATTACATAACTAGATAGCTACAATCACCAGTCCTGGCCCCACATAGAAAATTTGTTTCTTATGATAAACCTTTTCTATCTACCAAGGAGTAACTGTTGCTTCGTGGTTCTACACCAAAGAAGATATTTATGGAAAAGTCCTAAAGACTTTAGGAGGTCTGTCACCAGAATGAAGGTGTAGTCTCGCTCACACATTGGTATTGATTCAAATGTAGATTCAGCCTGGCAGTCAAATAGAATTTTATTTTAAATTTGCTGTTGCAAACATTCATAATCTTCTGTCTCAATGTACAAAATGAAAAAAACAGCTGGAATCTTAATATAAATGCTCAAGAGTGAGAAAAGCGGTTACAAATTTCTTTTGAATTGTAATACGAAAATTTTGGAAATGCTGCAACATAGTGAATCTCACTACCATTATCAGTAAAATGTAGTCGCCGAATGCTATGTCATAAAACTTAAAATTTTCATCAAAATCAATCAACCCAATTTGTAGGTCTATTGTTGTCTAGGTTGCTGGTGTTATGGCATTTCTTTATCAACCACAAGTTCACTCTATTCTTCATCTTACTTATGTTGAGCGCATTAATTTTGATAATCAATTTTGATTTAATAGCGGATCCGTAATCCCTTATCCTCTTAATATTCTCGTATCTCTATCACCGGTTGGTCTATCTCTAGGACTTGGTGCTGTACATTGTCCCACAGGTGGCTTATTGAAAGTAGCCGCTGGAATCGCTAAAACAAACGTAAGATAAGAGTTTGTTTGATTCAACGAGTCAGCGTTTTAAAATTTCAACAAAAACAAACAATAGAACCTAGGCCCTGAATAAGTTTCAAGCCAACAAGATGGATCACTCCAAAGTGTTTTAGTACCTCCTGCCACAGAGTACAAATACTGCAGCCTGAGGTCATTGATCAATATTTACTCTGAGTTTCAACCTCCCTGTGTTGTACGACCCTGTGAACCAACAACGTAAAATCGATAAAAATGGTGAATAAATTCTGTTAAAGGATAAGTCCTAATAGAAAAATAGATATATTACCCCAGTTAATCAAATATTGTGAGTTCATAGGGCGATTAACAAGAGTAAAAATTTTTTTTGCGGAAAATAGCATTTTAGTTTTTTTCTAAATATATATGCAGGGATCATAGTTGATCATAGTGGTCAGGTGAGGCAATAAATCACTATCGTCCACTATGATCCCAATTTTCAGACTTTGCAACAGTTTTACTGCAAATAGGTTCACAGGCTGTTGCATTTCATATGTCCTAATGACTTTTCAGCCTGAGATCTCTCAAACCATATCAAACATGGCCTAGTAGGACTGTCACTTTAATTGCGGATGACTGTAAGATAATAAACTCACGTCTGATGGAGGGTATGTTGAAGTGATAGTTCAGAGTACTGGCAGGTTGTAGGATTGTTAGAGTTGTCACAACCAATGTCGTCTCACCTGTAGATAGCTGAAGTACTGCCAGGTACACATCTATAGAAACCGAGAGAAGGATAAGAGTTATGGAATATTTATGATTCTATAGATGTCAATTTTTGATGGCACTCATTTAGCTTGGCGAAGGTCTCAGAAGCTTTCAGATTTCAGAGGTTAACATATTATCTGTTTCGACATATTATTCCAGCTATTTGTAGTAGGTTTATTTCAACTTGGCAGATTTGCTGTTTGTGTATAGTCAATAACAAATATAATCTTCATAAATGGTAGACCAAAATATGATAATATTGTGTTAGTCGGCACCAATTACATCAAACACTTAAATATCTGAAAACTATCATGTTAAAATCACTACAGTCAAACTTTGACGTTTTCGTTATCACTGTTGAAGAGCAGAAATGTTTATATAACAAAGAGTATAATAACAAAAGAGAAGAAGAACAGACGAGAGCTATCAGTTAAATAAGACTACTGCTAATTCAAACAGAAATCTTTGGCTTGATGGTGTTTGAATTATGTGACTTACCGTCGTCCAGAATGTGTTTGAGCATGACCTCATCACCCCTTACTCTGACTACTACAAAGACCCTCTCATCAGCCAAGTATTTTTTGGCGCACTTTCTGCTATTGCAGAATCGTTGTGTCTTTGCTGTCTTTCTTCTTGTGGTGCTGGCACCGCACCTCCTGCAGCGTCTCTTCTGTGGTAACATACTGCTCTGTCCGGTGTAATCCTGAAATATTAATTGATGTATGTATAGTTAAAAACAATAAAAACTGTTGTTCTCCAAAATCAGGTTCATATACAACAGATATGTGTTTAAATGATGAAATACAACCAGTGCGTGGGCAGTGTAGCAAAGGTCTCATCCAATCGGGCGGTCACCTCACTGGTCTGTGGCTGCTTGGTCACAGACTACCTGACTGTACCGCTGCATGTTCTATTTATAATGCATATATCTTATTATTAACAAAATAAAGCAGCACCCGGAAAAAAAAATTCCAGCCTTTTTGCTATTGTTTTAAGCACTGCCAAGTAAAATACAATGTATTTGGAAAACTTGAGCCAGACTACTCAGTATTGAATGCAGTTTTCATGTTGGCTCGAACACCCTAATTAACCATACCTTAGTGATAACACTCTGGTAGTTCACTATAAGTGGGGACCCGTACAAGCTTTTCACTACCTCAGTCTCATTTCTCCATACCTGACCCGTGGTCCTGTCGTAATTAACAAAGGCAAACCTCTGAAACAAACAACAGAATAATGTTGCAAATTCCAACCAAACAGCCATTGTGAATATCAATATTACAATTGAGACAAATCTCACAAAATTCGTAATCATTTTATGGGATTAATTCTTTAAGTTGTCAATATTTGATCTGTAGGATTGCACAGGAGGAGTGAACAATTGACTTTATGACTGAATCTAATTTCATTATTTTTATGCTACAACGCTATCATTCTACAATGCTACAATGTTACAATGAAAAGAGCCAAATATACCACAACCCACCTCTGTATTTGGTATCTTGATGGTTATTGCTTCTCCGGTTATATATCTGCGATTCTCATCGAAGCCTCGATAGAGCTGAAACTGGCTTATTTCAAAGTCTGAAACAAATGTATTGATTGATGCGATTTCGGCGGATTCTTTTGCAATCTTACAAATGCTGTAAATATAAGAGAAGCTATGACCTAACCTTATCGAATGATATAGCTAGGTTAAAACTGTCTCCTCCCTTCTCTCCAATATATACCTAACACTATCAACAATGAGCCCTAGTATCTGCTAGGAAATTTTGAGAATAGTCACTGTTTGTTGTATGGGTGTATTTCCTGTTATAGCTCAAATTTGATGTATTTACACTTACGACCATGACTATAAATTCATGGATTGGATGAAAAATGCATGAGTTTTATATGATCCCACCCACCCGTTATATAATAGAATTATTTTCAATGACTCTACACGAAAAAATTCTCGCACAGTCAGCAACTTTAAATCAAAGCGATGTCACACTAAGAAGAGACGTCCCAGCTTCTGTAAAGTGTCAGTCCTACTTGGCTATGTTTGCTATGGTAATAACGATCTCAGGCTGAAAAGTCATCAGGGCATATGAAATAAAATAGCCTGTGAACCTAATTGCAGTAAAACTACTGTCAAGTCAGAAAACTTGGATCAAAGTGATTTATTGTCTCCCCCTGACCACTACTGATCCTCTATGATCCTTACTAACATATTTTAAAAACACTAAATGCTATTTTCTACAATTTTTCATTTTTTAAAATATTTTTAATTGCCCGTGAACTCACAAGATTCTATTTACTTGGGTAATACATTCACTTACATAATAGAAATGACCCTTTAAAGTGTTTAATGGAGCAAAAAAGAACCACTGTTCATATCTAAGGAATATCATAGCAATGAACTTAATAAAAATAATTTCACAATGAAATTCTTGTATTATATAACCCATTTTGAAGTGCAAAAACCCAGGGTCTTGAAGGGTCTAGAGTATGTTATCTCCCTTGTCACAGATTATTAAATGATGATCTACTATCAGTATACCAGTATCTTTAGTCTTGGCCTGCCCAAGACAGTCACTAGGCTGCTAAACTTACACCAGATACTATCACACAACATCCCTTGTGTGAAATCGTTTTTTTTCCGTTAAAATGAGATTGCTTTGATATGAACAGTGGTTGTTTTTCGCTTTGATATGAACAGCGGTTGTTAATTTTATCAATTCATACTGTGACAACATCTTTCATGTAAATTCAACAATTTTTAGAACGGTCTTTACCGATAGTGCCCCGTGATCCATTTTATTATCACATGGTTATATTGGATCTGACTACAAACTAAACTTAATGGCGGTCAGTATATACATTTGTATCAGTATCTAGCAAAAAAATCTAGCAGCTTTTATGTTATGCCCCAGTTGACGTTCTAGTAATAACCATTATAAACTCAGCTAAGCTGCTTTATATAGGTTTTAAAAGCGGTGGACTGTGGCATAATTGGGATTTTTGACCAATCAAATGGAAAATACATAAATTGCCATTGCTTGTGGAAGGTCAGATATCTTCCCCTAATCTATGAATATATATCAGTGCTTTCAACCACTGTCAATGCTGACACCTAGCTTAGCTCCAGTATGTTGTTTAGACTTACTTCGTGAGGTGTCGGGTGTCCTGGTAGGGGGGCCAACCATTGTTTGGTAAGCGCTGTTATGTGATAGGAATAGTTCTTGAGTTCCTCCTATTACTCCTCTACTGAAGTCAGCTATCAATGAAAATAGACAAGTAGTGCATTATTACAGTAAAAGCTGTACATACATGTGTTCATATCTTAGATTAAGAACACTGACTATGTTGGTTTTGGACACAGCATGAGTTGACAAGCTTTGTCTCCTCTTCATAAACAAAGCAAGTTGAGACCAAACAATGTATGGGATGGCCCATTAAAAATTGGCTAAGAAAGCCATGTTGTAATTATGAAGCAGGCCCCGGAAATCAAATTCTCACAGTTGAATTTGTGCTAATATTTATTGGATAATTCATAAATATCTAATCATTTACCAAAAATATTTTCAAATATCTCATTTATACCTGGTAGTTCTTGGCCTGAGACTTGGCGTTTCCTTCGTCTATCGTAGATAGGGGTTATGCTGATCGTTCCACCACTTCTAGAGAATCTAACGAGGTAATCATACAGGGACCACCACGATCGGCCACTCTGGTATTTGGGTCCAGAAATAAGAGGGTTCATGAACAAGTTTGTGGATTCTAAAAAAAAGCATTTTTTGTTAGGTCAAAGTTTTTCATTGATATCTCTGGTCACAGAAAACCACATTTTTAGGGTAAATGAGGGAAGGTTTTGTGCATTTTTAAACAATCATCAAAGTGACCCCAGATTATTTAGCTCGGATTAATGTGCCATGACAAAAATACCACTGTTGTGCATTTCAATTATTTTTCTGGAAAAATAGCAATGTTTAGTATGTTAGCATGATGGTGATGATTAAGAACAGTATTTATTTTTCTCCAAGTTAATGTTTCAACCCTAGACTGCAAATTGAGTGTTGTGCATTCAACTTTAAAACTAATGAGTGCATAGAAATAATAAACACTGAGAGGAAAATAACACTACCCCTAATAGAAACTGTCATCAGCAGCAAGTGGGGTTATGAGTTTATCATTGAACTCCAGATCCGCGCGAAGCGTGAAAGAGTTATCGGGTCTGGGGTTGGCAAGTAAAAATTTGGGGTAGAAAATATCTGGGGTTTAGCTCATTGATTTGGAGTTGAATTCTAACTTTGGGAAAATAGAAGAGATTTCGCATCTTCTTCCCAACCAGACCCACACAATCAGTATGATTAGGAGGCCTGTGCCCTCAAGGCAGTCAAGGGCCAACTAGTAATGTGTAGTGACATGTAGCAATGAGTAACTCCTTGCATGTACTTACTCTCGGTAGTATCATGTATGTAATTTGGACTGACCACCTGGCACCATTCACACTGATTGCACCTTAATTTGATGATTCTATTTTGATTTGGCTTGCAAACATAACTCACTAGGTCTAAGATGTGATGTAGAGTGGAATCAAAGAATTAATAAATACTTGGATCGGAGGAATTGCATGCCAAGGCCATTCACTGCAGGGATTAGCACAGTTCGGTTAGCTGTATTGTATGTTATGTTAGCTGTAACAGCTTAATTCAGATCTTCATGAAATTTATGTGACCTCTAAATTATGTTACATTCCACCAATCAAAAACGTTACGAGTGCTGTAATAGCCAATGAAATATGATTGCAGTCTGGTAACCTAGTAATAACAAGATGGCCACTCCATATTCAACTCCCGGAAATCTGGGGTTGTAAATTCAACCCCTGATAGGCTGGTGGGTTGGGGTACTCCCTACGCCCCTGTCAGCAACATCATGGAAAACTAAAGGGGACAGGATTTTTCAAATCTTTTGGGGTTTGAAAGCTGATTAATCTCAATTTCAGTGACAAAATGCACGAAAACTTGCAGAAAATTTATCAACAAAACAGACAGAAGTTGATATAAATGACTGTTTGACTACCAATATTATATCTCTCGTGGGTTTTCAATGATGCCATAGCAGAATCTAAAAAAGATTTTACCACGGTTTTCAAGATAAGCCCAATTCAGCTTATTTTTCCTGTGCTGCGTGGGTTCAAAAGTACCAAACTGGAGAGAAGACAACTCCGAACATATGCAAAAACTGGAACTCAGAAAACTGTCGATGTGTTATTCAGATGTACTTAGCCATTCAAAAATTACTTAGAGAGATGCGATCATTAGAGGCTCCGAGTCCATACACAAAGAGACGGGTATCCGAACAGGAAGTTACGACAGCGTTATTATTCTAAAGTAGAGAAAACCTCATCCTCGTTATTTGATTTGTAAAGTACAACATTAAAAATACCAAGAATCATCAGAAAAGATAGAAAAAATGCTGACACATGGAAGTATGAGTGGTGGTTACCTATAATGTTATACACTTCTTATGATCTATCAAATACACAGCACAGTAATATTGCATTTTGAAGTCAGTTTGGGTGAATACTGGATCTAGTTCGATCGAATTTGGCTGTGGTTCAACTTCAACTCATTGGGCACAGCTCCAATAACAGGGATGGGAGATTGGTCGGCATTGCACATCATATACCACCAAGAAATATCACAAGTCATAATATACATTGCTACATCTGACACTGTCCTCCCTAACCTTGACTATGTATATATATAGTGAAAGTAAAACTGAATTGCTTTCACATTCACTATAATATAATGATTTGACTTTGACATTGGCTCCCCCCTACCCAACAGCCAAAAAAAGTGAACACATTTGCTTACCCTTACCTGAGCCAAACCTTAACCCCTTATAGTCCAAAGTGACCACTTCATTTATCAAAACCTATAGTACTACAGTAGACTAACCGTTGTTGTAGCAGCCGATCCAGCCCCTCCAGCTCTGTGTAAGTACCTTGTGTACCCGCCGTAGCTAGATCTGAGGCGGACACGAGGTGTACCTGATCCGTGTACCCACATGTCAAACTTAGCTAGAGAAAAAGAGAAAAAATTTCATCATAATTATAAAATTAGATATGTGAGCAAGAAATTTTGATTGCTGATTATCGGTATTGCAGTTGACAGTTGACAAGATGTCTGCTTGCATGAAATAGTTCTATAGGGGTATTATGTAGTGTTGATCCGACAAAATACCTAGGTTTGTAGACTTATCTCTAACAAGTTTAGAATTACGCCAACGTCTTTCCGGTGTGGGTGTGGCGTTAAAATCATAGATAATTCAATGATCTGAATACACCAAAAAATCTTCCTGCAAGGTTATCGCACTTCCCAAGTAATACTTGTTTCTGATTGGCGGGGAGTGACTTTGTTCATCCACTCATTGGTGTGATTACTTCCTTAATAAAGATAATGAGGAATTAGACTAAACTAATAGTCTCTATCTTTCCGTACGACGGGCGGGTAGCCTGTGTGTTCAGTCTTATGAGGCATAAGGCTGCGGAGCAGAATACAATATCAAATTAATATACCATGGGGGTTGATGAGAAAAGCTGCATTAGGTGTGATACAATCAGAAACTAATGGGCTATGCTGATCTATGCTGACTAAGTGACTCGGATTTAATCTTTCATTCACAGAGCTGACAACCAGTCATTTCTTCGTGAAATATTCTCTGATTAATATCCATGTATGTCAATTTGCATAGCACCAGTGCAATATTTTGGAATTCCACTTTATTATTAGAGGCCCAAAATCAGATGCTATCATAGTGGTACAGCGTGGTACAGCGTGGCAGAGCGCGGCACAGCTTAGCGAATGTATGGATTGTGCCATTTATTAAAAGTTAATCAGCTATTTCTTGGTATCTTTCAAAGCAAGAAGTTGGAAGCTTATTTATATGACCACATTGGCAAATTCAAACGATGGCAAATATGTCGACACCTCCAAGTCTAGACACACTGCTCCTAGCCATAATTCTCAAAAAGTAGGATAAAACCATGGACATTTGAATTTTTGACATCGTGATCGTAAAGTATCACATTACCACTCCAATCAGCCGACCTGCCAATGGTTGAACTGATAAACAAACCAATGGTTTGGTAAAAGGTTCTCCAAAGAATTAGTATAATTAAAACTACAGAACCCAGCACTGTCATCAAAAGTTATTACACAGGATGTTAAGATTTAGAAATAATGATAATTATCATCTATCTATAACATTGATTCTTAATCAAAGGTTGGCAAGTAAAGCAAATTTAGTAACATGGTAGTCATTTACCATTTAACACCTCCCGAAATTGATTATTGAGTTTTGCATTATATAATTTATTGCATCATTTTGCCACCGCTGACACTTTGATAATAATTTGTCTCCATTAATATTAAATTATTTATTGAAAACTATCAGTTCTGGATTTGCACGACCACTAACTCTGTTTCGCTAAAGGTATCTGCTATGTTGAACTTGTAATTCATAAGTAAAAGCGAATGTGGGATATAAAGATTTTACATTTTCTGAGCGGATAGAGTTGTCCTCTCATGGGTACAGGTACTGGGACCTATGGTTCTCATGCAGAACCCTATCTCCATGCCCTCAGGAAACCTGTCCACTCTTTATTTGGATGAGGCAGAGAGGGTTAATTTTTATTGCAACTAAAGAGGTGCAATCACACAGTGGACTTCCAGTATTAGTAGTCCGGTTCTGCAAAGACGTGGCAAGGTTGAATTGTCCTGGTTTAATGGTTGAACGGCGCTGGGATTCGAACCTCAACCTCAAATATTGCAAGTCTGTACCCCTATCCAAGACCTTACCTCAAGATAAACAAACAACTCTAGTGAGGCGTTACCTCTGGGGTCATGCCATGATCCTGGCACCATTTGTAGAGAGCTGCCTGCACCTGATGCCGGTACTTTGAGGTACCTTAATGTACACAAGTCCTGAAGCCTGAACTGTCCGACGTAGTGCACAGGGGAACTACAGCCTCCAACATTATATACCATCATAACTGAAATAAAATGGAAGTTCTATGCATGTCATTGACTAAAAGCTAATAAAGTAACATGGCTTTATTACTTGAAATCATGACTTTCGATCAATCATTTTTGATGACCACTAATATATCTGACTGAAATTGGCAATATACACGAATGTAGTACAGTATTTACTTCTGCCAGTGCTTTCGGTATGCAGAATATGGTACGGTTCCAAGGGAAACAACAATTATATCTTCCACCATTGGGCTATTGCCAAGAAAACTTCTAACACATACTTGGAAAGACATTACAAACAGTTTTTTGTGTTTTATAACTAAAGGCTCGTTGAATATAGGAATATAGGCTCGTGGTATGTGCCTGGATGAGTGAATTAACCTATAAATCAAATAACCACTCCCATAACAGGAATTCTCACTTATGCATGACAAGTATACATCGGACATCGCACATGTTGTACTAGTTGGCCAAAGCTAGCAGTATTAGAGAAAATTAATGAGAACAAGTAACAATGTTTGCTAGCTCCATCGAGAGTTTATAAATAAAGTAACAAGGTCCACTAAATGTTGGTCAGCCTAGTCTAGGATATGTTTTATGAATAAGAGCAATACAAACATTAGTAAACCTTGACAAGGATCGAAATTCATATCAGTCCACGTCAGTCTAGACCAAGTTTGGTCCATTTGCCTGAATTCTGAGTTGCTCCCCCTTCACTGGTCATGCAGCGTGACCAGTGGAAGGGAATAACCGGAATGCAGGCAATGGAATTAAACTTTGATCTAATGTAGGTCCGACATTTACCCGATCCTGTATATCCTTATTTCACGACTTTAGTAGCATAAAGATAATAAACATACATTTTTCATAATTGAACTGTGATACGCCTGATATTTAATTTGTTTCTCAATGCCTTGACAGATCATCCTAGCTTCAAATAGAACCCATGTCTTGGGTGCCTAATATACTAGGTTGATAATCTTAAAGAGTTTTGAAAGGTACAGGTACAAAGATCAACTGAATGACAAAGCACGCAGCGATACTTACCCAGTAATACAAGAATGATAACTGCAGTATTTCCAAGTCTTAGATAACCCATCTTATCTGGTCTCTGTTGTGCTCTCAATGAAGTATCAAGGTCTTCTACTCCTCGCTGGCAGCTAAACAATGACAAGTTCACACGCTAGCATTGACTTTAAACATGCAAGGTGTGCAAACACCATTACGATTAGATTGATGTGACCAACCCTTGGCACGCTCCATTTGGCAAATTGTTGCGTATTAGCCTTTGAATTTACCGTCAATGTAGAGGAAGTCAATCTTGAAATACCCTTTTCATTCTTGAGCCACTTTAAGTGAAGAAATGCAGCAAATGCAACCACAGCTCAGCCAGTTGCTGACTGCAAGTGAGGTTCAAAGCAACATCGGCAGCATAAAGTATAAATACGTGATTGTATAGGTAGTTGTCTTCAGCAGTGTGGACTCACAGATGTAGCTAAGCCCCTCTGTACTGATATCTAACATACCTCTTCTGGCGTAGTATAATCCAGCTAGAAGTTGGGCCATACGTGTGTAGCATACCACAGTACAGTGTAACCCTCTGAAAGACTTGCACGCTCTGAAGATAATACTACGGTATGCAGTACACCCTACTAATATAGACTAATAATTCATCATTTCCTTGAGATTATAACTAATCCGATCAGCCGTAAAGGAGATTATCTAACTTGTAAAACACCGCCTCTCCATTCCGTTTTGCCTGAAGGCTGCTTCGAACCATGAAACCAGTAGGAAAACATTGGTATTACCCACTCTCTTACAATGAGAAGATAACTAAGTTCTACATATTTGTGGTACGGAATGCTCAGAGTTTGAGCAGAGGAAAGCCTTATAGGTCAGAAGCAGCCTAGCAATAACTGCTCTATAAAATAATGGCACGGACAATTTTTGATGGCAGGATACTGATCGCATTTTATACTTCATTGGTGTTTGTTCTGTAAAGTTCACTGTGTGTACCCAGTTGTAGTGGTCATATTTGGAAATTAAAAGGTGTTTTGTTTTTACATTATATGTCTGGGGAAATAATTCCTACTAATGAACTAACTCATATGCAGAACGTTCTGATCTTCAGGGAATTCCGGGTTGAAACTGTATTGTGGGGATTTTGTTTACTTGGCAATCTATTTATCAAGTGAACTTGCGGAAGTGTGCTCGTGTAAGATCAGCACAAATTAAAAAAATTTCAATAAGTATAATGTCAGACCTTTATGAGGCTAGTATGATATTGTGTGGTCTAAGACTACTGTCTTGCGGCAGCATATACGCAATTTTTCTCAAAATTGCAAAAAATAATTGAAAAATTAAAAATTCAATACAAGGTGTTTCTATTGTAAAACAAAGTGTTGAATCCAAAAATATGGGTGTATCCTGTTGAAGCGATCATGTCAGCGGCAGCACAGCAGCATGTCCTCATTTCTTCTAAAAATTGCGTTAAATGAGTGAAATGTTAAGGGTTTAAATAAAATTGGTTTTTAGGGCAAAACAATGTGCTGAACCCGGTTGATAAAGGTCGATTAAAATCGGATGTCATACCACACGCCACATCCCGGAGCACGGGCAGCGAAATATTATTTTACCTTAATGGCAAGGCCGCAATGTCTGCGCCAATTTGCTCTCTGTTTGCAGGCAGGTCGGAGCACACCTGGGGGCCAACCAAACCCCAGTAGTCGGTAGACTGCAGTGAGATTCGAGCCTACGACCTTCGTCACTTACGTGTTGAAGGACCGGCGCTCTAACCAACTGAGCTATGTCCTACTCCACTAGTAGTTGTTGCGATCATGTCAGCGACAGCATGGCAGCATTATTGCTATTTTTCTCAAAATTGCTTATAATAAGTGAAATGTTACGAGTTTAAAATAAGGGTATTTCTAGGGTAAAACAACACGTTGAGAGTGTACCCAGGTGTAGCAATCATGTCAGCGGCAGCGCAGTAGAATATCCGCAATTTTTCTCACAACCGGTAAGGTAAGTGAAACTTTAAGTGTTTAATATGGTCAGCAGTAACCACGACTATATGTATGATATGAACAAGATATTCTATCGCATCATTTTAAAAGGTGGTCAGCGTCGGCGCTACATCTCCACGAGGAGAAGACAAAAAGCAGCCTAGTAGTAAGACTGCTCAAAAAGTGATAGCATAAGACAAATTTGATGTAGGAAAAAAGTGTTTACCCAGTTGAAGAGGTCAGCGGCAACACTACTGCATATCCCAAATATTCATACTATTGATTGTGATGCAGTTGGTAGAAGTCAGGACTATAGTCCTGGGTTCAACATGGTATATGCTTCATCATTGCATGAGGGGTTGGTCTGAGACAGAGCTACCGCATATCCCCATATCATGTCATTAGCATGTTAGAAAATATGCGAAGCAGACATATCTAAGTTGAAAAAATGTACTTTTATCAATGTTGGTGTTGCAAAGCAACATTAAAATCTCTTGTCAGTGACAGAACTCATTTATGTTCCCACAAACAACTGACACTGAAGCTCTCAGATAGTCAGTATTTGTGAACCATCTTTAGAAGTGATTGATTTCAGACTCTGACAGTTGAGTTTTGTTCCGAAAAGTGAGGCACTCATTGAACTCATTGCTCATGTGCTATGCAAAAGATATCCAGCTGAAAAATGACATATGAGGCAATTGAGACATTGAAAATGCTGTTTGTAATTGTCCCAAGACAGGTCTTAAGACCATGCAATGTCATACTAGTCTCATAAGAAGTTTGACATAATTTAATTGAAATTTTTCAATTTGTGCTGGTCTAATACGAGCAGACTTCTGTAAGTTTACTTGGTGTATCAATTGTCATGTCAACAAAATCCCACAATGCAATTTCAACCTGGAATTCCCTGAAGATCAGAACGTTTTGCATATGAGTTAGTTCATTAGTAGGAGTTATGTCCCCACACATATAATGCAAAAACAAAACACCTTTAAATTTCTAAAAATGACCATTACAACTGGGTACACCCTGTGAATTTTGCAGAACATACACCAATGAAGTATAAAACATGAGAAGTATCCTGCCATCAAATATTGTCCATGCCAAAACAACTTATGCTATAGCTGCTTCTGCATGCATAAGCAAATCCCCAAAATGAAAGACTTCAGAAGGACCAAAGCAATATTTAGTCCGGCAGCTAGGACTGCGGAAATTATGAAACATTTGAACACTAATATAAAAATTCATAGCTCTTCCGGGTAAAAGTTATGTGTAGCTTTAGAAATTGCCTCCTTTTATCATCGATTGCGCCTATGAGGTTTCAGAATCTAGTGCTGTACCAGCGCAACATGCTACTCTTTGTATCCACTTTAGAGAATTGTAAAGGTTAATAGACAAAGTTATCTACTATTGTACAATGCTCTGGAAACATAAATGTTTTGGAGGTTAAAGCACATTGCGCTGGTACAGTACTTGATTTTCAAACCTCATAGGTGCAACTGATGAAAAAAGGAGGTAATTTATAAAGAACCACAAATAATTTTTCCGGGTAGAGCTTTCGATTTGTTAAGTGTCAAATATTGCATACCTACTGCAGATAATGAAAATAATGAAGATTGAATATCAATCATTGTGATATTTTTGATCAAGATTTTAAGACTGAAATGAAAAGGATGTATTTCGATGAAGCAGTTCAGATTGAAGTTGAGATGAGCTTGTTTAATTGCTTTATTTTATCAAATGAACATGATGCAGTCCAATAACTGTGTATTTTTCAAAAAGTAGTGGTATTATATCTCAGAAAATCTGATCTAGACGAGAGTATTCAGAAGTCCTCCTGTGATTCCACGCCACGCCACGCCACGCCACGCCACGCCACGCCACGCCACGCCACGCCACGCCACGCCACGCCACGCCACGCCACGCCACGCCACGCCACGCCACGCCACGCCACGCCACGCCACGCCACGCCACGCCACGCCACGCCACGCCACGCCACGCCACGCCACGCCACGCCACGCCACGCCACGCCACGCCACGCCACGCCAAGCCAAGCCACGCCACGCCACGCCACGCCACGCCACGCCACGCCACGCCACGCCAGTAGATAAAGGATAAGTCATAAAGAGATGAAGCGGTTCATGCATAAATGATTTAATACTTTTTTCCCATTTCTGGTATTCCAAGTAGTGTAAAAGCATACTTCAAGCATAGCCTATATCAAACATGACGGTATATTTCAAGCTTGACATGTATGCATATATTCGCCTTACTTGTGCTAAATCTTGATAAGCATCCCGTAAATGACAGCAGTAATGAATTCTGAGGTAACAAGTTTTATCATGATCCTAGGAAGTTCAAAGTTTTTCTCTAATAGAAGTTGGTACAATATCCTCAATATATATATCAATATATTCAACTCCCATAGTGTATTTAAATCTGTATCCTCTACCAATTGGTATGTCACTATATATATATATATATATAACCTTGATAGCTCCCCCAGTTGTAAAAAGAGGCTTGATTATTTTTTCAAAGGTATCATATTCATAATGTTGAAGCTGCCTCACATAGCTTACAAACCCCTAACTGAAGGTTTAGCAGCCTTTCATAACAGTTAGTCAAAAGGAGATAAATATCTTCCTCACCAACTTTCACTAGCTGATTGTGGTGGCAAGCGTCAGCAGAAAGAATATTTGTCTTAGGGGAATCATGAAGTAATTCTCTAAATCGTTCCTAATTCACCAAGTTTATCACTTATAAAATGAATTAATTGTATATTTCACGAGCCTTGACATTGGCTAGCTTATTGCTTTATGGAGAGATTAAATGTTCATATCATACAACTATTATAGTTAGCAGAAGCAAACACCATCAATCAATGATAATAAATTATCGGAAGATGTCTGAAGACTTTTTACTATGATACCAAGAATCTTGAAGAAAAAACAGCAATGTTGGGATTTGGATATGTTGCCTCGTGTTTATTTCAGCTAAACAACAACAAACTTATTATCAAAACAGAAAAATCAATTACTTTGATTATTGCAAAGTACATGTAACAAGTTATAATTGTTTTTGTCCATTCAGTTAGGGAGATGTTATATCATCATCATTAGTAATCTGCAGGCCCTAAAATAAACAATGAAATAATATCATAGAACAAGAAATATCTGAAAGATGAGAAGCTGCCGGGGCCAATGAGTTGACAAACAAAAGTTCTAAATCTGTATAGTGGAGAGGATGTTTTGTTTAAAAAATAGCAATTCTAGAGATCTGAGAACCATTTCAAGTTTCAAAATCTATATGAAAAACATATAGATATTTTCTCAACTGATATGAGCTGCAACAATTGATAATTTTGTGCGAGTTGAACCTTGGTATGGTGAAGTGTGTTTTTGTCGCTCACCAGAGATCAGTTAAATAACCACATAGATTAACAAGATACTGGCACTCAGGATAGTTAACAGCCATATTGAATAAGTTATGGCACAATCTACTATACATATATATATATACATATAAGAGCAATTAGGGTTATATAAAAATGGAATGCCAAAAGAGCTGTGTATGACGTGGAGTATTCAATTAATTTGTTGTTAGGCCACCTTTTTTAGCTTTCTAGGAGAGCCTGTGCCTCCCCTAAAACTCTGAGCTGTACGTTACTTACTGGCCTGTATAGGAAAATTCAGTGATAGTGTTTTTAAAAATGAACTCAGATGGATTAGCTTAAAGTATATGTTACTTACTGGTGCACATGAAGTTCATGACCTCAGTACAATCATCGTCACAGAATGTTCTCCTAAAGTCATCAGAAGGACACAAATTTATACAGCGGGCATTCTCTGCTTTAGCACCGAGTGGCTCTCCAGTTTTAAAGAGATCCCAGGTAATTCCGTTCCAGATATTAGTGTGGATCCTTGTCTGGTAAACTCCGGTCCAGTACTTTGTATCACCAAGTCCTGTTAATGTAGACCAGATACTATTTATTGAATATGAATTATACTTGTATATAATTAATACATATTTATCTATATATTACATGTATGTTTATATATATATAAGATATTTATTGTAACTTTCAAGTATGAGTGCTAATATTGAATATTAAATTATTAATATTTCATGTACATAACATTTAAATAAATACACATTTCAATATAAATATATGAACATACATTAAATATATAAACTGAATAAATAAATAAAATAATATGTTGACTCAATTACATATATACAAATATACTTTATATTATATATATATATATATAATAAAAACATAAGTATGTTTATATATATTTCTATGTAAACATATTTTAGAATTAATGTACATGAAATATTAATAATACAATATTTAATATTAGCACTAATACTTAAAAGGTACAAGAAATATATTTGAACATTGATCTCATGGCGGTTTCTAGATAATTCAAAATGTTTAAATGTTTGCAATTTTCAGCTCCTTTGAAGATTGTAACATTTTCCAATTTTTTGTTCACAATTGGAATCAAATTAAAAAGCTTCCAATATGGATAATCAATAAATGAACAATTGAACATAAGAAATCCTATGATGAGTACATAGTGTATAAACAACACAATTACAATCAGTTGTCTCATCTTTGAACATAACAATAACTATGACTAGTGCGCAGTAATAATAACAACTTTATAACAATAAGTTGCCTTATCTTTGAACATAAGAATAATTATGATGAGTGCTTGATGTAAAAACAACATTATTACAAGCAATGATCTTATCCTTGTTCCTTACCCTCTCTAATCGCTGTTTCCTTTGTGAAAACTGCATCACTAATTATTCGGTAAACCGGCATGGATCCCCAAAATTCATCCTCGCAGAATTGCTTGGCATCATACCAGTTCTTCTTCTCCTCACTGAAGAACAGGCACTCCTTTTTCTTGCTGTCATAGTACCATCCATCCTTGCATGTCTCTGTCACAGAATTATATATTGCATACAATATAATATAATGTATCATGTAATATAATCAATTTTGATATTGACCACAATCGACCACATGTTCAAAGATCTATGTGCAATCTTGATTGTGAGTACAACAAAAGAAGAATGCATTTAGCTCTTTTACTCTTTGAAAGATGACAGATACGTCTGGCCTCAGGTGGCACACTTGCCGTAGTAAAACTGTTTGCATCAATAGTCAAAAAACTACTATGAATTCACCTTATCTTAATGAGCAAAGAGTTGTTTTTTATAGCTTGTCCTGTGCTAATATATGATGGCTTCAGACAAACAGATATAATATACAGATGTATTCCAAACTGACATTGTTGTATTAACGATCAGTCTGCTTAGGTCTGCTTTCACTGAATTTAATTGCTCTCATGGAACAGAAATATTACCATACCCTTATACAGTTGAAGCACTCGACACAGGGGCTGATCTGGCATTGATCCCATTGGTTGTCCCTACTAGCATGAATGATACAGCCTGGGAAATTTTCCAGTTTACAGAACTGTAAACAGTAATAAATTACCTTCAGCACTGATACTTTGGGTAGATATGGCGTTAAAAGTTCGCTTACCGACACAGATGAATTTCTGTTCACTGTCACAATCAAAGTTGTAGGCATTGAAGTGATCTTTCTTCGTACCCAGAGTAGCACAGGTGGCGAATCCCGCGGGCCACGTTGGTGGGTAAACAGGCTGTCCCTTAGCCCAAGTCCACCTATATATCGGTACGGTGTCTTCCTGTGTCTTCCATCCTTTAAACCTGTTCGTCATCTTTATGCCGATCCAGTAATGTTCTGTGAAGCCTTTTAATCAAGAAACAAATATTTTTACTTACTTTTGATACTGTTTCTCATTGTATCTTGCCATCTCACTAACTGTGTAACAAATTACCTCAATTTACCTTTGTGACAAAAGCTTTCTGTTGTCTACTCCCAATCACCAAAGGAGAATGGCAGCTTATGTCTATGTTAGGTGTTTGTTAATTTATGATCCTAAAGATGGCCCACATCAGTTCTTGTAGACAGTTGGAACAAATATTTTGATTCAAGACTAATCGTAAGGAAGTTTTAGCTCTCAGCAGTCATATCCTAACATAGTTTAGAAATTCTCAACTGCAACTGTGATTGTTCTTTTTTGGGCAATGATTGATAACTCACATAGGCAATCAATGCAAGGGCTTTCAAATTGTGACACCAAATCAACAAAGAGAGTTAGTTGTTATGAGGACTGACTGCCGTCCTAAGAGATGAGGTCACAAATGTACTTTTAGTTTTATCACATACCTTTCTCCAAAGCGATATTTTGCAGATTGTCAAACTCTGGTTTGGTTTTGTGAAATGGAAGACTAACAAGAAGGCCGCCATTGCTTTTGCAGTATTTCTGGGCATCATCATAAGTCTTCTTCATCTCACTGATATAATAACATCTGTCTCCTTCCGGGTACCAACCTTTCCTGCAGTGCCCGGCTGAAAGATTTATCAATCAAACATGTAACTCAATAAAGTTGTAAACGACAACAAATAATAACATATTATTCATATTATTATATAGATATTAACAAGTTATTTTAATGAATGGAAATTGATAAATAAAAGATTGTAAATGATAAATTAAAAATAATTAATAAGTTTTTATGAATAAAATATATCAATGAAAAGAGAAATAAAATCCCAATGAAAAGGTGAAATAATTAATCACTGTTATCGGGAGAGTTAAGAAGACCGGAAAACAATTATTCACTGCTTTGATTGTAGAACATCATTGCTCTGATTTTTGGCCAGTAGCATAGCCTTTGTTTGACAGGATTTCTGTGAAACTTTCTCAATGAATTGGTTCTGTCCCCATTGAATATAATATAAATTTGTAAGCTTTTAATGCCATTTGAGGTCTGAATCTATGCTGGTCATGTCAAATGTTTTTCAAACTCTTACAAGGTACCCATGGCTTTGCTTACTACATAATAACTGTGTGACACTATGGAACATCAGACTGCTTGTAAAGAACCAATGAAGTCTTATATGAAGCACTATAACCTTTTGTTGTTTATAGTCAATTTCTTCACTACACATTACTAACTATTAGCTATTGGACCAAAGTTTAGCGTATAAATACATACAGAGATAAGCTATGTATTTTGGTCCTGTGCTTAAGATTAGGTCTACAGACAAACATATATAATATACATATTAGGCCACATACATATAGATATGAATGTATTCCATTATAATGATGCTGACCGTCTATGTAGACGATGACTGCACCGAGGTGCAGATTGGAAGAGATTTTTTATAGTGACCACTAGTCATTTGTGTTTATTATTATGTAATTATAGTTTCAATTTGATGTTATTTACTTTGAGTATCAATGTAAGTTCGATTGTATGAATTGTTACAAAAACCAAACTTTTTAAAACTACATCTTAAGCTGAATGTTTACCTATATACAAACTATTTTCATTATTTACAGAGCACTCACAAAAAGATTTATCAATCACCGGTTATTGATACATACACCCAGGAGCCAACTATAACCAGATATTACTATATATTATATTATAATTATAATACATAATTATAATATATTGTAATTATATATATACATGACCAGATAATATATTATATTATATACTTACATGTGCTTTCTACAGCAGCTTCAGCGATTGGAGGCAGACCATGGTCCACCGCTTCTCCACCAGTGTCACATGGACAGGTGTTATCACCAAACGGATTAAAAGAGTTTGTAACTCCTACCAAAGCGACTAAGAGTGCCAGCATAAACCTGAAAAAATGTATCACATCGCTTAATATTCTTCGACCATGATGGCTATATATTATAAGAATGTTACCTTATACATATAGATATGACTGTTCAATTTAAACCTCAGTGCATTTTACTTAATTCAAACATCTGGGGACCACAAATAAATTTGTCCTAATTAAGCAGACCTCGAATTAAGTGACATTAGAATGCATTGAGATCTGGCTGAAGGGACCATATTTGTCTGGATTAACAGGAGTTCTGAATAACAAAGTCTGAGTTAACTAGCTGACAGAGGATTTAGGAAAATGCTTCAATCATGCTAAAATTGACTTGTAATTATTACTGTCTGTCACAAATGCGCATTTATATTACGGGCTTCCTGTATGACTTGACACTTTTCAGAGTATTTTATGCCTGTAATACATGTAACATCAGCAACCTATTACAACCAGCAATCTGCTTAGAAAAATAAATCACATTATCTAACCAACAGTACAAAAAATCACCAAACCAAAACCATAACGCTAAAACAGGTTGTGTTGGGTCAACCATATAAGCATAGAGCAAAGGTCACCAAGCAAATTAGAATGTAAATGCTCGCCGTATACAAAAAAAATGAAATCACAAAATCGTGTGTCACTGTCTACTCACTGTTTCCCCATGGTGACTGGGATTTACTTTCTCCTCTGTGATCTCTCCACCTCTGCTCTGTAACAGACAGTGATTATCTACCAAGTTATGATGATTTATATACCAGCGATGTGGTTATGAACTTGATTCTAGGGGTCCTTATAACTCCCCCCCTACCAAATCATTTCCCTAACCTAGCGTATATTTGGGATTGTGAAAATTACAACAGTTTCTTAAGAACTACTCATCACATTTTAAAAATTAAATAGAACAGAAAAAGGAAATGTACCTGCCTTATCTAATATCTGTTAATTTCGTTGCATGAATGTCCCCTTTAATCGCTTTATAGTTGGATCCACCCCTAGGTAACTGAGCAACAGTTTTTCTGGCCTCCCCATTAGACAGCAAAAAAATGTTTGCCTCATTCTTTTGGTTCGTTGCTCACATGTCTGCAACATGTGATAATAAAAAATTTAGTCAGGCTGGTGTACCTGGTTGGGGAGACAGAAATAAAACTTCACCGCTTAGATTGCTGCATAGAGCAATAATTGTACCTTTATCAAAGTTTGATCCAGTTTGCCTTCGCTTGATTTGCTTCCTTTTCACTGATAAGCTGACAGCCTGTTG
Organism: Membranipora membranacea; assembly: GCA_914767715.1. Taxonomy (NCBI): domain Eukaryota; kingdom Metazoa; phylum Bryozoa; class Gymnolaemata; order Cheilostomatida; family Membraniporidae; genus Membranipora; species Membranipora membranacea. Next base: position 18,634,243 of record OU612071.1, read on the forward strand.
CTGATTATGGAGGGAAATCGATGTCGAATGTAGGCAATATGGTAATTCTTTAATGAAGCATCCCTTCTTAAAATCTGACAATGACTTTTACATCTGCGATGACTGAGACTGTTAGAGAGGCTGGAAGAACCTTAACTAAAGCATCTATAACGTTTACCCATCAATGGCAGTTTCACAAATTAGGAATCATAACTATGAGATGAAACGCTGTGGCAATTTGATTGGAGCGAGCACAAAATAACTGGGGTGGTAGAAGGACCATGAGCTGAGAAAATGGCCGCTTGTGATTGTCTGTGACTGCAGTTGACAGGGATCCAAGTTATGAATGTTCACTTATGACCATATGCTGATTCGTTGAGCATATCTTACAATTTGTGCTGTCCGCTTAAAGAAAATTTTGAGAGTAACAAGCTGAAGGAAAACTTCGATATTTGATATTTCATCAACGCTAATCACTTATTCCTCAACACAATATTGACATTCATACATTACACCTAAATATAAATGGCTACAAGCCTAAACAAATACTGTGATACAAGTTGAAACAAAATACCGTGATTAAAGATTCATGGGTCGTCAACCATAGTGTGCACGTTACACCACTTAAGTAGAGCAGACTTCCTAATTCTTTGTTGGTAAACATCCAATTACACAATAAGGGGAGACAACACCAATCGCACTTAGCTACTGACTCATAGTTTCTGTTTCGGCCATATTTAATTGACATATTCCCCTAGAATAATTATGTACAATGTGAGCAATAAGAACAAAACTCTGTAAACACAGACTTATCCACCAGGATATGAAAGACTAGATAGGCTGTTGTGCCCTCCATCTCATCCATTAATTACATCAAACTGTGCTCATCGATCACTTGATTGATTGATTGATTGAGTGATTGATTGATTGATTGTTTGATTGTTTGATTGATTGATTGATTGTATATTGCTATCACTATGAAGTTTTGTGAGAAAAAGGTTACACATCCTCTGCTTGTGAGAATAGTGAAGTAGCCTTGGATGCACAATAATAGGGTCAATAATAGTATTTTGAATAGACGTTACTCTTTTCGCAGGCAGTACAATATTTTGGGTCTCTGAGCCGACCTGACGGGCATCGTTCAAGGTAATCATGTATAAATTTTCATAATCAGTATAAAACTGCGAATATCTGATTCTTTGATTGAACAACGCAAACATAAACACCTTATGATCAGTCGTCGCCGACAAATACAGTGAGCTGTAGACAAACGCTTAACTGTGCTAAAACTGTGTGCATGCTGGCTGTCAATTGAGACCTTCACCCAGCATCTATTGGTCTTAGTACAATTATTTATGATATTTCACGGTACAGTATATATCATGTCTACACTCTAGATGTGGCAATGACAGTGTAGGCATCAAGGGTCTGACTAACTAACAAATATTAATAGCAGAACTTCTGCTAACTCCATTCAAGGGGTAAAAATAGCTATCGTTGAATTCTCCCCCCCCCCCCCCCCCCCCAATCATTTCCCATACCTGACCAAAATGTTTGGTTACCAATGTTTGTTTGTTAAGAACTACTCATCAGAATTGAATTGATGACAAAAGACAACATAGTATGTAATACACTGGCAGCACATTGTGGTATAGATAGTTATCCATCCCTTCAATCACTTTCTATTTGGATCCACCCCTAAGTTACTGAGCAACAAATAAATTGGCCTCACCATCATATCTTGAAAATTAATGCCTCATCCTTTTGATTTAATGCTCACATGACTGCAAATGTAAAACAAGAAGTTGCTCAGGCCGGTGACCTCAATCACTCAGTTTGGGGGGATGGGGACATTATTCACCTTCTAACAAAAATTAAACTCCACCTCTAACATTGGTACCCTATATCAAGTTCGATCCAGTTTGCCTGCACTGGATTTGATTCCTTTCCATTGAGAAGCCACCAGCCTGTGGCTGATCTGTGAGGGGGAGGTAATTTTGAATGCAGGAAGGAGTCTGAGTCTGAGTTGGAACCTACCTATAATTTTGATCGATCCGCAACGGTTGCAAAAAACAGGACAGATTTTCAAGACATTCGTATTCTACACTAGGTCTTATTTGACCGCCCTATTTAACGGGCCTCCTTAATCACATTTTGCTTATGTGGGGTAGTGACCCTATACCCTTGGCCGCTGTTGCCGGCAACTCTATTTTCAAAGAGGCAGAGGGGATCTTTATACTGCACACAAGCACACAGTAGAACTCCGGTATTTATGGCCCTTAGCTGAACAGACGTATGTGCATCGCTTCAAATGGTACGGTGTAATTAACTGGAGACTTTCTTTTTGTTTTTTGTTGAAGCTTCATGAATCCATTTTATTCAACACCTTTTTGTAAGTGATAGAAATAAATCAACGAATTAATTTTGAAATGATAGATGGATAGATAGATTCCAAAACAGCAAGAGCTGAAAATTGAGGTTGTATATCTCTTTTGAATCATATACACAGACACACAGTCACCTTATGTCATATCTTCACCAATAAATACAGTAAGCTGTAGACCAGCGCTTCACTGGGTTACAACTGTGTGCATGGCGGTTGTCGATTGAGACCTTCACCCAGCATTAAATTATCTTAGTGCAATTATTCATGTTATTTCGAGGCACCTATTTAATTTACCTATACCCTATACGTCGCAATAGCATTATTTGCATTGAGCATCTGACTGTCTAACAGATAATTTGGTTCACATAAATCAAGGGGTACCAAAGTACAATCATATAACTCATCCTCCTTTTCCACAAAAACTTTGTCATATCTAGCCAAAATAGTGGTTTGTTAAACAGTAACTCATCAGAATTAAAAAAGAACAAGGACGAAGTGTTAACTGCATAGTAATATAGGTTGATGTTGTTGCACAACACATTTCCCCTTAAATCGTCTTACATTTGTAATTCACCCTTAGTTAACTAAGCAACGCTTATTCTGGCCTCACTATAATATCTTGAAAATTATTGCTTCATCCTTATGGTTTGAGAGAACTTGGTGACGTCGATGAATTTGAGGAAAGTCATTCACCCTTCTACGAAAATTAACTTCACTCTACATCACACTACCATTCCATAATTCTTCACAAAAGCATCCCTGTATAAAATCTGATGCTGAGTGTTACACCTGCGCTAACCCAGGCTGTTAGGAATGCTGGAAACACCTTACCTAACTCATATATTGGTGCTGTGCAATCAAATCAAATTTGGAAAACAACAAGCTGAAGGAAATCTTAGATGTTTGAACAAGTATTCAATCACAAGTTTCTCAGCGCAATATTGACTCTAATATATTGCGTCCTATCATAAATGGTTACAATATGGAACAATGACGGTGGACAATGGAGCATTTTCACCGAGCAATAGTCTGCATTACACCACTTCTTCAGACCAGACTTCTTCTTTCTTGTCAGTGAATGACAAGCTATACGGGAAGGGAAGACAGCTTTGATCGATGATTCTTACAAACTTGGCTACTAACTCCGTGTCTCTGATTCAGCCCTAATTCATAGATTTATTGACTAACTTTAACTTGAATTAGATTGAAGAGCACAAAACTCTGTCAACCACATTTTTATCCACTAGGATATGAAGACTAGATAGACTGTGCTGTCTAGCCCATACAAGGATTGTCATCCTCCCTTGAAATAACAGGAAACACATCATACATGACAAGTTGGTAGACCCAGAAATCAGGAGGTATCCGTGAACGAACTCCCGACCCGGAGTACCACTCTGCGTGTCCAGCAGTGAAGGTGTGATTTGGCCCTTGTTGTCATTTATTTTGAGCCAAAACTAGAGCGTTCGTATTATGAATGCGTAATTTTACCTGATTTCACAAATTATATTGTTGCACTTTATACGAACGAGGAGAGATAGTATGTTAATAGGCAATTATATATAGGTATATGTACTGTGGGGGTAGGAAAACATAGTTTTTCTTGCAACGAGAAGCTTAAAAAGTCGTCTGGGTGAAGGAAGCTGAAAAAAGGGAGGAAAAAGGGAGATAGGGAGGAGGTGGAAAATACCCCTAAAAACTGGGAGGCTCCCTACCAAAAAAGGAGACTTGTCAGGTATGAAACACATATATCTATATGTTTAGTTATCACCCACAAGCAACAAGCTTTATACAACCACTTCACTGTGCTAAACTGTGTGTGTGCTGGTTGGCAATTGAGACCTCCACCCAGCATTTTAAGGTCTGAGTACAATTATTTGGATATTTCGAGGTATGTATTTTTTGTCTACACGCTATATGTGGCGATAACATTATTGCTATCAAGGGTCTGAAATAGTAACATATATTTATGTATGTAATTTGGTGCTATTGAGTTAAAGGGAAACGAAGCAGAATCGTAAAACTGTATCCCCCCCCCCCCCCCAGTGGTGGAAATGGAAATAAATAAGTGCCTATCCACCAAAAATTGAGATCAATCCAACGCGTAGCGCTGGGCAGCGGTGCGGGGGTTCCCCCCCGTGAATTTTTAATTACAGTGTTTCTGGTGTATCTTTTTGAGCCTAAATCTAAGAGCATGTTTTGACTGAAGCAAACAGTAAAAAAAAAGTAAACAAACCCTACAGTACAACATAAACAAACTTATCCAAACATAAAAAGTGCACAGCAGTGATAGGTTATAGGTGCCTTTACACTTATCAAAGGTGTAGAGGCATTGATGTGAACTTCCTATACACCGTATAGGCCCATTTCCACCACTGCCCCCCCCCCTCCCCAGTCCCACAAATCATAAGTGGATTATCAAAGTTTAAACAGCAACTCATCACTATTTATAAGCAACACAGTATGAAATTACTGAGGCACAGGCATAAGCATACCCCTTTCAATCACCTTATATTTGTATCCACCCCTAGGTAACTGAGCAAAGGTTATTTTGGCCTAACCATCATATCTTGATAGATTTTGGCCCATCCATTTGGTTGTTGCTCACTTTTCTGTAAACATGAAACATCAATAGCAAGAACTTGGTCACATTGGGGAATTTGGTCACTCATATCGGGGAACAGTTTTTCACCATTGATCATAAGTAAAACTAAACCTCTCAGGTTGCATCATAGTCCAATATTGTATCCATACCACAGCCAGTCCTTGAAAGCGTTCGGGATGGCGATTGCGGCCGCGATCGCCATCCCGAACGCTTTTAAGGGCTGGCTGTGATCCATACATCACCCTATAATCCGATCACTCTTCAATAATGCACCCCCAGCCTTGTCACATTGTCGCATATTCGACCCACTTGGGGCCGAATACCCGAGCAGAACAGACACCACTATTTCATTCATTTTGCTCATGTTTATTTTGTATGGAGTTAACTTCTTCCTGTTGAGAAAGAAGGCAACTCCATACAAAAAGTGTTTTGTTTACCTAATCAAATTTATCCACAACATTGTTTTTTAAAATTTTGTTACAAGTAGGTATTAATTCAATTTACTAATGACTCATAGTTGAGATGCCTTTTCGACCTTAAAATCAATTTTTATTCTTGAATAATAAACTAAGTTAGATACCAGAAAATCAATCTATACTTTACCAGAAAAACATGCTCCAAGGGCTCTCCAACCAGAACTGCCCTGCCTTGATGTTCCCCCGGTTTTTAAATGCACCGGGGTTCATCACGGCAGGTGAGCATGGCCAAAAAACCGGAGGTTGCATTTGCCCATTCTCTTGACAAAAGGGGAGATTTGATTTAGGTTTTGTGTCTGATAAAAAGGTTTTAATTATATATATCATTTAAATGCTTGCGTGTGAACCCTCCAAAAAGACGGAGATTGGACTTTAATTTATGTCTGATAAAAAGATTTTAATTATATATATTATTTAAATGCTTGCGTTTGAACCCTCCAAAAAGACGAGATTGGACTTTAACTTATGTCTGATAAAAAGGTTTTAATTATATATATTATTCAAATGCTTACGTTTGAACCCTCCAAAAAGACGGAGATTGGACTTTAATTTATGTCTGATAAAAAAGTTTTAATTACATATATTATTCAAATGCTTGCGTTTGAACCCTTCAAAAAGACGGAGATTGGACTTTAATTTATGTCTGACAAAAAGGTTTTAATTATATACATTATTTTGAAGTGGTTGACGCCGTCTGGTACCACCTGCTCCCATCCTCTTGGCTCCAATCTCTTTATCTGAAATCTCCTGAGCTGTGAGAACTTGAGATCTCACAGCTTCTGCCCTCCCTTTTTAGTGACTCTCCTGAGTCATCCGAGAAAGCTGTGAGGTTATCTCACAACATTGTCAAAGTTTTTAACTTTGTTCGAACAAAAACATATGATGATGGTGAGCTTGACTCGCCCTGTAACGACCTGAGGCTGTTGGGATGTCTGCAGACACCAGGTAGGTCCCTCAACCAGTGCGCCTTTACAACCTTGACCAATCAGGTATTGTTGAGCAAATTAGGAATCCTATTTTTGAATTGATGTAGCAAATGAATTTAAAAGAGGAAAAATTAAAAGTATCTCTCAAAATAATATGTAACACATTTGACTCATGTTTCGTCTTCACAATGGAATACAGTAAGCTATGAACAAAGACTTCAGTGTGGTAAAACTCTGTGTGTGTTGGTTGTCAATTGAGACCTTCACCCAGCATTCCATGGTCTTAGTACAATTATTCATGAAATTCGGAGGCACATTTTTATTTTGTCTGCATCATATGGTAAAGCAATGTTGTGATAATGTTGTAAAAGCATTATTGGCAAAATATGTGTCTGAAATGTAATGCCTCAGTGTGACCAGAGGTGGAAATGGAAAAAAATAAGTGCCTAAGCACCGAACATTGAGATAAACCCAACTTGTAGCATCGGCCGGCCGCGCAGTGGCCGAGTAGCGGGCGCAGCCCGCTGCGGGGGATGGGACCGGGAGGGGCGCAGCCCCCTCCCACTCCCCGGCAAATTTTTTTGATAATTTTGCCCTAATTACAGTGTTTCTTGTGTATCTTTTTGACTTTTTGAGCCTAAATCTAAGAGCATGTTTTGACTGAAATGAGAGGAGGCAAAATAAAAGACATAATAAAATAAAATGCTAACGCTAATCATATGAAATAATTTCTATATATTTCAGATTATAGACTCGATAACATTTATTTACAAATTTAACACGTTTTACCATCTAAATGAATGATTATTTGTAATATGCTAAATATATGAACACATCAGTTTCATCTACTCTTTGATTTTGAGTTTCAGTCTTTAAACAGTGCTGCCTATGGCATTGAGACTTTGGGCTGAGGCAAACAGTAAAGTAAAAGTAAGGAAACCTTACAATACAACACAACATAAACAAACTTTCCAAGTATACAAAGTGCACAGCAGTGATAGGTTATAAGCGCCTATACACTTATTGAAGGTGTAAAATTTTATTCTGTCAGATTTTCCCATCCGATTTTGCTCTAATGTATAAGCTATCATTAAGAGCAACCAAAACTCTGAATTTTGTGGCATTGTCATAAAACGCAGGTCTTTGGTCAATTCCGATACAACTGATAAAAGTAAGTAGTAAGTTGTCTCAAAATGTCTGACATGACTGTTGTTAGAAAGCAATATCTTAATGTTCAGATGTTAAGATTACCCTATTATCTTCTGTTGAATCTTCATAAATGTACCAAGGGAACAAATTGTCTTAAATTAAAACTTTAATTATGGTTTCAATTTGTTTCAGCGATATGGTATAAAGTTGTTTGAAGTTGATTATTGAAATATGGTTTCACCGTTATTTTGGGGTTTAAAATATTAAAAGCCAGTTTATTTGTACTGGGGCCATTACTTTCAAAGGTCTTCTCTCCCACTCCCACTCTGGGAGGGCAGTACTCAACTAAAATGTCCAGCTCTCGGTGCATTGTGCATTCGACAGGCTGCGACCAGGTACCTTTGATATCCCTAACTCACCCACTTCCTGTAATCTAACAGCAACGAAAACTCCATCAAGAAACAATGTTTGAGCTAATAATGAGGATATATTTTTAGAAAGGGCACACACGAACTTCAAATTTTATGGTAATACATTAGTTTGAAGAGATGTTACAAAAACTAAAGGCAAATTCATATGGTGGACAGCTGATTAACTATTGGGTTATTTGTTAACTTATAGAGACTAGGCTCTAGCCTTGTTACACAGAAAAAGGCTCGCGATTATTATGAGAAAATCACAATTTAAAAAAAGTTTTCGGCTTAGCATTAGATTGAATGAAGCAATACATAAAAATTCAAATAAAATTTGGTCCAATGAAGAAGAATGAACGGAACTACAAGATTAAACCAGTGTTCTGGATAGGACTGCAAGCTGGGAGGGAGGATGGGACCGATGGGATGGGATGAAACGCACTTCCTGGGAGTAAGATTGGAAATGCGATAGACTGTCTGTGATAATACTGTAAGACGGTGCAGCCGTCTTAATATTGAGTTCCATGTCGATAATTGCTAAGATTAATTGTGTATAGAATATATATTTATGATGTCCGTGAGATTGCTTCTGCAATAAATATATATATATGTTGAAGCCGTCTACATGATATTGATAATATAATATGTTCCAGTTTAAATCAGGGTAGATAACCCTTTTCACATCAGAATGACTCTGTTTGACTTTGAATATTCAATGACATCACAATTCTGGATGGTTGTGTCATTCCAGTCTAGTACCTCAGGTTCACGTATGTCAATAATGTTTCCATCAGTGAGGAAAGCTATTGGGGTGTCTTGGGCAATGTGGATGGCTTCTGCGGTTATGTTGGCAACTCTGAGTACCAAACACTCTTTCACGTAGCATCTTGATGCAATTAGATTGTACGAATCGACTACTCTGAAGTTTGGCTCTATGAGTCCTCCGCCTTCTATGGTGGTGTGAGCATACATAGGTATAACTCTTTCTGAGTAGGCCTCAATGGTCACTGACCGAGCTGAGTAGCATGCACACGCTAGCCTGTCACCACTACTGTTCACTAGAGGTAAAGATTGCTGTAGCATTCTGAGGTTCATTTCATTGAGGTCCAGTACACATCCAAATGCCACCAGAAAATCCATGCCAATGAAACCATTTTCAGTAATGTCAGCCACCTCCATAAGTCCTAGCAAGTTTTCACTGCCCAACTTGACATTCACCTCATGCTTGCCATAACAAGATATAGGACTGCCAGTTGCAGTTTTACCCTTCGGTTTTCCAGGTTCACACTGACCATCTAAGATACCTAGCTTGATAGCATGTACTTTACTCAATATGGAGGTGGTAGCACCCGTGTCAAGCAAAAACACAGTTTTGTACCCATTTACCTCCACCGGTACATAAGGTGAGTATAAATCTGATCGACATAATCTTCTTACATCGATTAATTGATCATCAGAAGAATCTGATTGCTGATATGGTAATGCTTCTGATAATAAGTTCAGAGTTGTCTCCTCTTTTTCAAGAGTTAAACCTGATGCATGCAACTCAATCTTATCTGGTATAACATAACCTGGAGATAGACCTGTGTTGCTAGACTCCAATTCAAATTCTGCTAGCTTAGATCCCATCTCACTAACCATAGCAATGGCCGGTTCAATGTTTACTTTGTCAGACTGAGAGTGCTGCTGAGCTACTGGGTTATCCATATCAGGATCCACAGTGTTTACACGGTCGTGTTATTCTTGGTTGAGTACCAGCGGTTGGGATAGTAGGTGATACATTCTTTTGCTCTATTGTAGACAGTGCCACAATTGGCGAGGATCTAGGAGGCTGAGATATTTGACTCTGATTACGCCTGAAGGGCGAGTCATGACAGGACCATACATCATGGATGGCAGCTCTCTGTACGGCCTCCTCAAGAGTTTTCGGGCACTCCCGATTCAGCTCATATTTGATATGGACACTGTGCAAGGAGCGAATGAAATAACTGATGGTAATTTTCTCCCTTGTAAATTTGTCACAGTCATGATAGACAACTTCTACCATCTTCCTTATGTCATTGGCTAGGTCGGAGATGGACTCATGCTGCCCCTTTTTCCGGCTATCTAGCAACGCTGTATATTTTTGCACCAATAAATGGTTACCATATCTGTTCTCTAATTTTTCAAATACTGTCCTGGAATCAGAGACCTGCTCATAGAGGATACACTCTTTAGCAGCACCAATTAGGCACTGTTTAAGCCATAGAGTGATGATCTTCTCATCCTCCCAGCCGTTTAGCTCCACACATTGAGCAAACAACAGTTTGAATACGGTGAGATCACCAGAACCATCAAACTTAGGCAAGTCGCCAAGTGGTTTACTAGCTCTGGCTCTCCTTGGCAGGTCAACAACTGGAATTTCACATGGCCGTCTCCTAGGAGCAGGCACAGGACGCTGACTTGCAGAACTAGGTGCAAGAGTCTGATAAACGGTGTCAGGCTCTCTATGTATAGGCGATGACTGATGCTGATGGTCAGCACTAGCTAACCCATATACTATGGATGAGAGGTCAGTCATTCGTCTATCCATGTATTCCTGTATTTCTTTTGTATGTGCCTTATTTCTTTCCATGGCCGCCATCATCTCGCCATGATTCCGCTCAATGGAAGCTGATAAATTGGCTGACAGGTCCGTCAAACTGACAGTAGTGGATTGATCGAATAAGCGACCTGGCTGAGGGCGGGTATCGTTAGCACCTTGCCTCTGCCCAGCAAGCTTATGACTAGGAAGCTGAACCTGTTCAGTTCTTTCCAGAGCTGAGGCAAGCCAAGCGGGCTGTGATCTTCTAGTAGTCTGAGTTCTTGGCCGTGCTGACTGGCCTTGAGCGACTGGTCGATCTGTATTTGATGCCATTGTTTGTTTGCTTTTAGATTTTGCTGAGTCCGCACCAACGATAACCTCCGTACCTTTGTAATTATGCCCACCCGAGGACGCCAAAGGCTGTGGTACAGGAAATCTCGAAAGGGTGGAACACCTGGCCGTTACCTGGCTAGGGTTTGGTTTTCAGGCTAACGGTATCTAGCTAAACAAACTCACCATGAATGAGCCGAGAGAGGATAACTCCTGGGTAGAGAATTCCTGGATATCTATCTTCAGCCTAGAGAGGGTCGTACTGGTGGCAAAGCCAACCTAGCAGAGCTGTTTACTGAGGGTCGTACTGGTGGCAAAGCCAACCTAGCAGAGCTGGTGTCTCGAGTAGCTTACAAGCGGAGCTTGTAGCGGGTGCATTTATATCTGATAGTATACGTTGCAAAGCGGGATGCACCCTGACCTTGCCCTCTGAGCAGATTGAGCGGGACGCACCCGGAATCTGGACTGTGTAGCATTAGCTATATGAGGTGTATTGACTATATATTCAGACCGGACACTGAAACGCACTTCCTGGGAGTAAGATTGGAAATGCGGTAGACTGTCTGTGATAATACTGTAAGACGGTGCAGCCGTCTTAATATTGAGTTCCATGTCGATAATTGCTAAGATTAATTGTGTATAGAATATATATTTATGATGTCCGTGAGATTGCTTCTGCAATAAATATATATATGTTGAAGCCGTCTACATGATATTGATAATATAATATGTTCCAGTTTAAATCAGGGTAGATAACCCTTTTCACATCAGAATGACTCTGTTTGACTTTGAATATTCTATATTTAGAATATTCAAAATTAGTAGGCATGATACATCCATTATATTAGCAGACAGCAAGAGTTGTCCCCTCAATAATGCGTGTTACTGGGCTCGCTATATTATTTATAGCCTCAAAACTACCTCAGTCTCACCCCCATCTTTCCTGATGCAAGTCAACAATGAATTTTATGATTATGATTATAATTTGGAGTTGTTTGCAACTGGTACTAAAATTCTTATTTAGGATATTGCTAAAAAAAATTCGACCAATCAGATCGACTAGATCAAAACATGCAGTCACTGATTTATAAATCATTATAAATAAATTATAAATCAGTGCATGCAGTTATTGGTGTTACTAGAGGTAATGATAGTCATGTCATAGTCATGTCTCAACCTGTGTCAGAGCCGAGAGATGACTACACTGTGCAGGCAGATGGATGTGTCCGACTGACTAAAGAGAGACTGACTGATTGCCCACCACTGGTGATAAGTTACTAGTACATGTGAGTATTCTTACAACGTACTGATTTCTATACACAATTATCAGTCACAATTTGAATATTCATAGTAAGTATCTTATTGCATGTGATGAGTTCTTCTTTCTTTTATTGTCTTTGCTGTGCGGAGTGCGGGTGTGGGTGAGTGGTCGCGTTTTGGCTTAGCCCTTACCAGGTAAGGTTGGTGCATGTAGTACTAGTTTGTGCATTGAATTGTGGTAGAGTAGAAAGGAGGGTAGCATGGCCACCCACTGGGACATACTTATATGCCCTTATTTTGCTAATGCCTTGACAGGTTCAGTAAAAATCTATTTACGGCTGCAGTTTCTGTTTTGATGTTGGTGTAGGATTTGCCTGTTGTTGTCACATGCATGCAACTTGAAGCATACCCTAGGCAGGGTTCATAAACTGCATCCTCGTAAGTCATGGCAGCTGTGTCCATAATGCCTGTGCATGAATCGATGCCTGATGCCTACTTTCTGTAGTGAAAAATGAAGATCTCCCACATTCATAGTGTCAATGAGCTGTATCACCCCTTTACTCAGATGATTATGTCATCTGCAGAAACCCAAAAGTTAACGCCATATGACAAATATTTTATGTTGGGCTTACTACAGTTACTCAATGCGTGTGATGTACTGCTATGCTGTGATACCTGTTTCCTACCGGAGGCTTGCTTACTTTTTGTTTGCCACAAGGCAAATACCTACATAAGGTTTCACACAGGTGGGAAGCAGGGAAATAATTGGGTTGCAATAGTCAGATATGATGTGCCTTACCACCAGTCTACATACAAAATTTGTGCGGAGCCACAGACACCAGCATGTCACCCTTCATAGGTGACTCATTTTGATTCTTCAAAACATCCGCACTGAGTAATACAAACTGGTCTTTTATAAGTGTGTACAGATTGAATGGTAGATCGGTTGGATTGCAATGAATGAACTATCATTAATGGCGTCTAATCCCACGACTAGGCATTGTAAGTAGATCAGTTTGTTAAATAACCCTGTCTTTCTATCTATTCATAGCAAAATACAGACAAGTCAAAGATGGTAAATACGGATAATTTGACAAGTGGTGGTCAAATAGCAGAACGACGAATGTGAGATGGCTGTCTTATTCTACGCGGATAGTCAGGAAAGCACAGGGAGCAATGTGACAGAACAGGTAAGCGAAAAATGATGCTGTTGATATTTGAATTCGTCATTTTCCAATTTCTCAACCAATTTATAAAAAATACACACACAGAGATTTGCCAACCAGATAAACACATGATGCTGAGTTTAATGTATTTCATAGCTGTACTACCTGCACTTTGGGGAGGATGTACAAACAGTCATATAATGGTTTGTCAATTGAGCTGCGCTCAGTTGAACAGGAACAGGGTAGCTCAGCATGGGGACATAGTGCTGTCTGTAATATTTAACATGAAATTTAGTGGTTAGCTGTTAATTGGTAATGGACACAGCTGCCAATTTTTGGTGACATACTTCATCGCTTAGCTATAAATGTTGGCAGTCGTTTGTCATTGGTACTGAACTCTGATGCTTGTTGTTAACTGCGGTTGTATACCATCAACATATTTACTGAGTCTAGTCATAATCATAAATATAAAAAGCAGGTAAACCATGCTGGTAGTAGTAGGCCCGGTAGACCACTAATTCCTGAGACTTTTTCAATCATATATATATTTTTGCACTGACGACCCTGTTGTGTTGTTTTGTGGATTTAAGCAGGATCATATGAGGGAATACTGTATAGATGCTAGTCTACGCACTTTGCAGGATTTGCTTGGATTTTTCCTCTCATTACTTCTACATTAATCTTACTTCATGATAATGATGAACTCTTTATTGATAAAATAATACATGCAAAAAAGGAGTGCCTCTATTTGCAGGAAAAGATGAAAGGATAATATTTGAGAATGTATAAAAATACAATCTACAGGAAATTGGTTTTTGAACAGATTTTACAAGTATTATAAATGACATAATAATGAAATACAGTTTGAGGCTTGAAAATAAAAATATCATGAGTATTTGAGTGGCAATTATTTGAGATTGTGATGACTGTGATTGTCCTCCGTACTATCTGAGATCGGTGTCTGCGGCGCTGGTCTCCATTCCTCATACATCAGACGGCCCTAGTCGCCGCAATACCAAACCTCAAGCGCTAGTTTGTAACTATAGGCTATAGCTTTGCCAGTTACTCCCCAGTGGAGGTATAGCCTTGTTATAGCCTGGCCTTGGCTGTCATCTGAACTGGGAAATCAGAACATCAGTCTCCTAGTGAGATTTAGGAACAAAATGACTGATTCCCAGTTGTCCATCTTATTTCATATAGCCTAGGGTCCAATAATACACATTGTATGACCTTTTGTCAATGTCATGAATGACCGCCCTTATTCAAAATGAAAGAAATTCTGGCTGACATTTTCTTCACATTTTGGCAGTGAATATCTCTGCTCATGGGTATTTCCCGGCGAGGGGCAATAGTCTGGGGGGGGGGGGGGCTCAGACTATAGGTGCAGGTATGATGTGTCTTGATGAGCTGCTGAGGTGTGGCTGACCGCAGGCAGGTTATTGTAACATTTCCTATTGGTGTTTCATCGTCAGTGACAACTGAGGTAAACTGTGAGTTTGAGAGTTCAGTTCCCTACAGAATGTGTACTAAAATGTGTGCCAAACAAGAATTTGCTACATTTGTTTCTGCTTAAAATAAGGTTTGCGCTAGCCTATTTATACTTCATTGATATTAAAGTTTACTTATTTTCCATGGCCGGGTTGCTAAGTTTGAATCAATTATTTTATTGTCCATATGCACAAGTTGCGTCATTACAAGATATTCCCCTTACATTGACAGTAGCTGGTTTTGTGCCTGAATCTGGGATTTTTTAGAGTATTGCTCTGGTGAAATAAATGGCTAAATTATTATTCCATCGTTATGGATTAGTGGGGATAAGACGGTCACTTTGCTGGTGGATTTATTTTGTATCCCAATTTTGACAGTCATTTTGTGCTAACTGTTCGCCTGATAGGTGACAGTACTGAGATACACTATGGTTCCATGGGTCGATTTTGTGGTTCACTCCAATTTCGAATGGTTAGAATCCAGTGGATTCTAACCATTCCCATGATGGGAAAAACATGAAAAGAATCTGCCGCGTTAAGTCCCTTTGAAGGCATTGTGTGCAACGCCGCTAACCATTCAGCCACGACGCCAATTAGGAAATGCGTCGAATAAACACGGTTTGGATATTCGCGTCCAAAAAGTCATTCGTCACAATCGGAATTTGACTTTAATGCCATTTCCATGGGGCGATTACTACCGAAATCCTTACATAATCGATCCATGGAACCATAGTGATAGAAGCCTCAATTAATTATCTTTGAGCCATACAGAATTCAATATGCTCAACATTTGCCTGAGTGGCAGCAGTAGGATAAATAGTCATTAATATAGGATTAATCAATAACCATGGAGACTGCTTTTGAAAACTTATTTCGTTTGATGGTAGCAGCTGTTTCAATTCTGTTGTTGGCAATCACCAGGAGTGGGCTAGTTAGTCCTAAGCCATGGTTATTTAATCAGTTTTTATGACAGCTTGCCTTAGTGTTTGCATATAGGCATCTACAAAATATTAACTTGTATTTTCTGTGCTAACTTCATGACACTGTCCATAACACAATGCAACCAGTTAGTAGTTCTCGTGGAAACCAGTCCCTGCAAGATCAATCAGGGATATTGATAGATGCCGATGAGCTCTTGTAATTCCAGTCTGCTGCAAGAGAGTGGTTTTGTAATTTTACCATTCAAGCACAAAGCTGGTATGACAAAGGAGCGTTATGATAACAGAATCTTGTATTTTACTGCGACTTTATTTTTCATAAAAAACCAGAATGCATGATGATTTTGACAATAAATTTGATCTCTTTTCACAGATATGAAGGTCACCTTTCCTCAGTAAGGGGTGTCACTAATAGTAAAGCAATGCTAGTGGTGTAACATGAGTAACAGATGATCTGAGAGGTACCGTATCGTCTCCAGGTTAGTGTATAATCCAGTAACTTGAGCACCTGTCACAAATCTGAAGCTCGTGAGAGGCAGAGAACAAAGATCTTGATTTCTACACAACAACAGAAAAACCAAAAATAGTCTGGGTTCTGGGATTTAAGCTCCATCTCATGTCCTTTTTACACTTGTAGAGAGTGCCAATAGTTGTGCAAATATAACAAATAGACAAAATTTTGTGGTAAAAGTCCGTCTAAGAATGATTAAATAGCTTACACCTGTTTGACTAAACCAAAACGAAGCGCAGCGAAATGAATTAATTTTTATTCTATCGGATTAGAAGTTATTCCATTATGAAAAAACAGGAGACAACTTCCATAAAAATGGTTCTTCACTGCTAGACTTTTCACTTAAATAGTTTTTACAATTCAGTTTTTCGTCATATCTGGCCGCCTCAAATGGGTTGTGAATCATTAAAATAAATGGATGGTAATCAACATATTAGAACTGACACACACCTGCATCTTCATATGTAATCCCATTTAACTTTATTTATGCAGGTTGGAACATGTCAGTATTGTGTGATGACCTCGTTTGATTCGTAACTGAGAAACAAACCTCTACTTCTTTCACTGAACACGATCATGAAGGTATCAACTTGACATTGCACATGGTAAGTAAACAATTGGTACCTCTAAGGCTACGAGAAAGTAAGTTTGAGCTCTCCGATAATGAAACCCTGGCTCAATTGTGAATTTGTGAATAAAACTGCGCCGTGTCGATTTGACCTAATGCCCTCTACCAGCTCTGTAACAATCAAAGGACCAGAACTGGAATTGTAAAACAATAACTTAAACTACCTGCTGCCACTCATGCAAATTTGTGCTCATTGAATTCTGCATAGCTCCAAGATAATTAATTGAGACTTAAATCTCATAATTGTAACCTAATGGACAAATAATTTGCACGAACTGATCTTCAAAATCAGGGCATGAAATCTACCACCAGCATATGACGTGTACAGTGTGCACTAGTAAGACGGTAACTACAGCACCCGATGCGGCAGATAATTAATCTCATACCCTAATTTTAACGATCAGTTTTGAGCAACACAGAATTCTATAAGCACAAATTTGGCTGTGTGGCAGCAGTGGTTGAAAGAGTAGTTGAAGCGCTCACCTGTGTTGGGACAGCTTGTAGTAGCATGACATTAAGCGGTCGTTAACATAATGCTACAACCAGCTATTCTGACACATTTTGAGAGCTTAAAATACTCATATGTTGGGATGTCATATACTTCAATCAATTTTATTGATTATTCAACCACTGTCGGAGGGATGAGATTCACAGTTTTGGTCTCTAATTAAAAACACACTTTTTATTGAATTGCATCATCGTCGCAACATGGTTATTTTACAGCAAGGAGTCTCTAACTCCTTAGTCACAGTAATCCTGGTACCTGCACTATTGGTGTGTGATGAATCTCAGGCGCCCAAAGCAACTCTATTGACTCAACGTGACATTGAGTGACCAATCACAGCTCAGTGTTCTGCAAGCCTGGCGGTGAGTTCTATACTGTGACATTGAACTTGTACCCTAGAGTAGTAGATATCAGCTGGGGTGGTCGAGTCAACACTAATTTTTGATAGGTAATTGGGAGTTTAAAGACTAGAATAGTTATTCGAAATCTCAGAAATGTGGAAAAGTCCCTTTTTAACTCCTCAATGGTATACCCTGAACCAAGTTTGCTTCAATCTTACTGCATATTGAGTAACTCTCCCTGGTGACCATAGAGCTTTCTAGTAGAATGGTAGCGACACACAATGCAGGCTTGAATTGGGCTTGAACGTCTGAAATCGAGGTCATTTAGAAACGTTATGTAAGTCAGGCTAACTTCTCCACACCACCGCTGACACTACTTGACAAGTTTTCTAGGGACTTAAGCCGAGTGTTGGCTTGTAGAACCATAAATGAGTAACTTGAACTATCGAAGTGAAGTTCCTCAAACTGCCATCTTGTTTATTTTGTTGATACAGTTCAACCATCTATAAGTTCAAGTCCATCAAAAGTCTGTGAAATCTGTAGTGGTTAAACAACATTGATGTCACAGATCACGACTTTACCATTACATGTTCGAAACAAAGATGATAATGATAATATTTCTTCAAAATTTAGTAAAACATTCAGCTCCAAATTACGTTGAGGTTTAATCAGAATTTGTAATTGAAAATAACAAAACATAACATACCTCCTAAATAATGACAACGATACCTCCTCGTCTTTTGCCCTGACAGTTGTAAGCAAGTTTCTTTGACACCCTGTTGATGGTTGTCTCATGGCTCCTTCTTGGCTAGATCCAAAGAGCAGGCCATCATGAGTTAAGGTTTGGTGTTCACATGGTGGCTTTTGAATGCCACAGACCACCTGTTGTATTCTGATGCTCATTAACAAGTTGTATTTTGTGAGATTATATTATAGCAATTTTTTTTTCATCTCCCCAAGATCTCAATTGGAATAGAAAAGAAAGTCTTCACTAGGCATGCTCAAAGCATACACCCCAGTAACAATTCGTTGCCATGGTGCTTATAAAAACATCAAATACAATACAACAAGACATCACCATCCACTCCGCTTTATTATTGCTGAGTTTTTATGTATCCAAAACCCCTTATATTGTGTGGGGGTAGGAATTCAATTGTCATCCTTTCTGATGTTTAATTACTTTCTCAGCAGCGGCGTGGTAGATTTTTTGAAAGCTATAATGAGTATAAATGACTGTTTTCTTTTTCTTTTCATAAAAATGACAAGCACATAACTGGATAAAAAATTTGAGGCAGGAAACCATCTTTGTTTTGGATCCTGTTTGCGGATTCTATCTCATAACAAGATGACCTTCCTCTACACGCTCTAACCACCTGTGTCCTTCCTGAGTTATCGATTTTATCTCTTTGTTCAAATATTACTATTAGACATGCTAGCAGTTTTCCCCTCAGTACAAAATGGAGGACAACTCCAAACTGTGGATTGTCAAAAATATTGTTCTTAGATTCAAGCCAATAATCATTAAATCATACAAGTTTGTATAAAAATTCCTGAAGAGTTTGTCTTGAGAATGGGAGCCACCCAAGTAGAGCGCCCTCCGACATACCCCAAAGTTCCTTGACGCCCCTCATTTTCTTAATTGTCTTTATTTCACATGGGTTTTCTCTTTTTTTTTCTGATTTGGTGTGTGATGAGTGTCTTCCTCCAGCTGTTTTAAACCTTTGATTTTTTTTTTGGAAATTGAGCTTTGATTTGTTCTTCTGTCATTTTTTTCTGAGTTGTTAATGCCTGAGCTATGTAGATATTATACCTCTGCGCCTGTTCAGCTGTGTTTGTCGATCATACAATGACGTCAATTCTTGCTTTGTCTCCCGGAGAAATCCCTTCCTCTCCATGAATTTAACATAGTCTTTCCTGTCTATGAGAACAAAGGGCTTTCTCCCGGAAACGTCATTAGTTTTTTTAGTTATACAGTTAGTTGATCTCTGCATTAAATATTGGACACACTGCCTGACCAATGTGCGTCTCGCCATCTTGAATCATCAAATTTCTTTCTTTTTTTATAAATGAAGTGTGGCTAGTTTGATATACTATTCCACCACATGCATATTTCACCTTAGTTGCTATCTTGTGAGATCTTATGGTAAAATAATTGAAAATTAGGTTAATTGAATGTCTACACTTAAATGAATTGACATCAATTAGTGACAAAAAAGAACCATAACCCTGTTGTGGCTGGTGTTGATCGACCCGCCAAACCAATTAGTTCTTTAGTGTTTGCAGAAATTCAGTTGACATCCTTTGTAAGTGCTATAATTACTCGCTTTTTATTATTTCAAAAATCAATTATGTGAGTCGCAGACTTGTTTTCTGTTCCAAATCTGGCAAGAACATGACCAGAAAACATGTAGGCAAGAAGCTATTATTTGCTTTGGTGTATTTTTTTCTGGATCCCTTCAATGTATTCTATCTAATAAGAAGCACTACACATTCTGACCACCTGTGCCATTCCTTGGCTCTTGGTTATTCCTCTTTGTCCAAATATTATTATTGGATATCCTCTCAGTTCATGCTGGAGGACAACTCCAATCCTTTTCTCTACATAACTTTTTCCATATGAGTTTATTTATTGGTTTAGAATTTAGACTTTGAGAAGACAAAATGCAAAATGACAAACCTTTCAGTGTGAGCTTTAGGTTGAGAAAGTTAGATCAGGTCACTCCTAGATATCAACTGACATCTACTTGTGCTGCTCTCCCCTTTTATACTGAATACTCAGACCGTTATTTCGACTTTAATGTTAATGCTGTTTTCAAATGCCCCGCTGTTCTTAAGCGGTCATGTCCCAATCCCTATAGGTTTTGATGCTTATCTGTGCCTTTGAAGTATGCAGCTGGCGTTATTTCTGTCTTGACTGACCCTGACTTGACCGTATCAGTCTAATTCTTTCCCTCTGTACCCAAAGAGGAAACCTTAGCGGTCGGACACCTGACTATTTGGGGCCACTTGATTGGTTAGAAAACACACTAGTGTGAAGCCTTGTGAGGTCCTGCCCTGCATTGCCTATCTCCAACTGTCTCTGTTGATCACAGTTCTATAATATTTGTGGTTGTTTTGTCTAGGGTCACAGCTGTTTCGTAACAGATGGTACTATGCATTAAAAAAGGATCCTGGTCATGGCATTTCTTATTGTGTGTATATGGCTCCGAACAAACTAAAAGGTTTTAAAAAAGCAAAGATTAAAACCCTTATAATAGGTTGAGGCCTTGCATAGGCATTCAAAAAGTGGTAGTGAAACAAACAACAAATTACATATTTCAAAATAGAATGTAGCATTGAAAATAATTAGAGGTTGAATCAGAATTATAAATTGAAAATAACATACCTCTGGTATATCATGGGTGTAACTTTCTAAAAAGGCCAGGGGGGGCAGCTCTGAAGCGCCTCAGCCGAGGGAGCGAAGCGACCGAGAACCCCAGCTGGGGGGTTTTGGGGGACATTATTAATTACAGGGAATATTATGTACTGGATAGGTATTATTCAAATGTCAAACTATAACAATTCAAACACTAACATCAATTTGAACACTAACATCAATTTGAATCATGTAAGCAATGAGGAGATGCGAACTTATCTACATTATTTGAGTTCTACAGTTGTAACTACTGTAACATAAGTGAGCTGAGGCTACGCTATCCACACTTACTTATAGTAGGGTATAATGACTTATAGTGGGGGGCGTAACCATTTGCAACCTGGGGGAAATTTCGTTTAATAGTGGCAATTCTGAAAATTTCTGCTGAGTAACAATAATGATGCAAACCTTTTAATTGGTTCCATGAGAAGGACTTTATGGCTGCTTTCCGACATTGACTTCAACAATGCAAGCATCGGCATTACTAATAAATAAATGAAGTGTTTCAAAAAGAGGATGCAAATGTAAGGCGACAAGTTAAGGGTTTGGTAGCTTATTGTATTGGGAGTTGGCTTTGAGTAACCTCCGGCATGTCATGATATCTAGGATAATCATGTTTCTCAATTACGGAGGACAGTTTCAAAAAGAAAATAGTAATAAATTGATGCAACAAATTGACCAGTTTTGGGAGTGAACTGCTGAATAATGTTGCCCATATGGCGCTATGTTTAATGTTTTCTGGAGGAGTTTTGTGGTAATTTAAAGGAAAAGTGCATATGACCCTTATATATAATGAGGTGGATTCACCCAAACTGGCATAAACTTGGAGCCCGGCCGCCAACGCTTTTTTAGAGGTCTCAGAAAGGGTATTTTCAGGAGACATGGACTAGTGCTGAAGGCTCTCAAAACAAATTTCTTATTCATACAATTTACAGTGTGATTCAGTAAATCAACCTTTAATTTTATTGCATACGATTAGTATCGTGGAGGATTAACAGAGGTAAGAGAAAGTAAGATTCTATTTATAAAATGGCTTTTCTGTCCGCCCGTCCAGACTTTGCCTCTACATAGGCCTTGATGATTGCTTGTATATCCAAGCTACTTGTCGACTCCTTATAGATATGCAGAGTCATGAGATGGTTTAGCCTCTCTTCTGTCATGGTGGATCTCGAATAAGTTTTCACTCTTCTCAGCGTTGAGAAAGATCGTTCTGAGATGGTATTAGTGGCGGGCACAACCATCAACGGTCGAAGTAGTACAGCCACCTCTGACAAAAGACGCCTACCGCTGGCATTTTCAGGTGCTTTGAGCCATGTTATCCGATCAGAGACATTCCAGGGCACATGCTCTTCATCATGCTAAGCTGAGTGATGAGGAAGTGAAGCTTGATGTCGTCGTTATATTTCCTCATCACCTCACTTGTAATCAGGGAAAGATACTCCACACCCCGGCTAGCTTTCAAAAGTATCTCCTGGAAAGCTATGTATACTTGCAGCCCCGGCTGATCGAATCGCTCCTGAATAGCTGATATGGTGGAGTCCAAGACCTGGTAGAACTTCTGTCTGTACATTGCCTTTGGGGAATCTTGGTGGAAGGGTTCGGCATCTCCTTGCTCGAATCTCTCGGGCCTTCTCCTCTTCCTTGGAAGAACGGGTTCAGATAACTCTACAAATCAAACACAAGCGCATTAGTTATTGTTTCAATGTAAGTAGATATTCGGGAGAATTAATACGGGTTCAAACTTACCACCTTGCTGTTGCTATGGATCTCACATACCTAGCTCACACTATCTCTCTGTAGCAGCTGTGTAAAGCTCATTAAAACCATCATCATTTCTGATTCCTTCTAGAACAGCCTGGATTTTTCCTCGCCATCTCCTGACCATCACTGGCAGTAAGTTTAGTAGCCTGCAGCGCCTTGGCTAGATTGTCAGTTATTCGGAATATGTGTTCCCCA
Organism: Membranipora membranacea; assembly: GCA_914767715.1. Lineage (NCBI taxonomy): Eukaryota > Metazoa > Bryozoa > Gymnolaemata > Cheilostomatida > Membraniporidae > Membranipora > Membranipora membranacea. The sequence goes on from OU612071.1 coordinate 18,657,277, forward strand.
ATCATCAAGGCTGAGAACAGAACAGTATTATGATAGAATTAGGAGGGAGGATGCAATAAGCAGAGTGTATATCCATTCAATTATTTTTCAAATTTTGATTATGTATGCAATGCTTTACTCCTTGCCTGAGACATAGTCCTGAAGGAAATCGGGCCGCTGATTTGTTATAATTGAGCTGACAGCATTTGCATATCACATATTATTCATAACGCACCAAAATCTGTGTCTTACTCATCAGATAGTCGAACTTCCCCATCATTCTCTGAACACCTATGATGCGCTCCTTCATGTCAGAGTCAGACACTCCACTATCCAATGTTTTCTCCCATAGTATGAGTAACTCCTCGTAATTCATGAGGACCGATTTCATGCAGTCTGCTCTCACTGTCCACCTATCAAGAAAATTTATTATTATTAGTAATGAAATCTAGCCTACTTAAGTCACATACTCATCTAGCGATAACCCATGCGCTGTCCTATAAACCTCAAAATTATAGTCATTAAAGTAAAAATTAGAGTTTGTAACCTCAAGTAAATGTCGGATATCAATGTTTTATCGTTAGAATTGCTTGTACTGAGCTGACGAGGCAGTGAAGATACTCGTGTCTTCTGAGTTCGTCGCTCAGCCTTCAGTATCTGGATAACCATAATATTTTGTCATGTGCAGATCTACCTATAAAACCAATAAGTTATTTCCTGTGTGGAGGCAGAAGATCAGTTGGCATCCTTCGTGCTCAAATTTCTGGTTTTTGATTACTATTGCAGCAGCTGCATGATACATTTTCTGAAAGCAATAATGTGAATCGCAGGCCTGTTTTCTTACATAAGTGACCAGCACTAAACGGGATAAAAAATCCTAGGCAAGAAGCCATGTATGCTTAGGTGTTTTTTTGTTGACTCATACAATGGATTCGTCATTCATAAGAAGTACACCTTCCACCACATACTCTAACCATCTGTGTCTGTCCAGTTCTTGATTATTTCTCGGGCATGCTAGCAGTGTGAGAAACGGACTGGGCTGTGTACACAACAAGGTGTAGTTAGTTTGCTCCGAGTCTACTCTGATGAGCGAGTGGGCTTTTCTATTTAGTTTTGGGTTCTATTTAGTTTTGGGTTCTATTTAGTTTAGCACTGAAAGCCTTTGCTTGAATTATGCAATCATTATATAACCCACAGAAGGGTCTCAAAGATACACTGATAAACGATACACTGATCTACGATAGGCTGATACACAATACACTGTTCCGATAAATTCTGATGGTCATCAATGAGCAATATCAATTAATCTCCTGACAAAATGTAATACACACACTGTTTATCTACTCCACATGAACTTAATGCGCTAGACGGCGTCACAAGTTTTAACTTAAATTTAATTCAAGGTTATTATAATACACAGTCTATTTAAATTATCACAAGTTATATATATTGCAGCTTTTGATATCTGTTGATGATCTAGTACATGAAAGTGCCAACAAGGCCATCCACAAGTGCGTGAGGTTTTGGATAGCTCTTGAATACACAATTGTGACTACTAAAGAGTGAAGTGGCAGTGATTACCAATTATTTGTGTCAACCAGACAGGCATAAAATTAATTTGTTTAGCATAAGATTATTTTTTTAATTACCCTGACAATTTAATTCAATGGAGACAAAATACATGTATAAAATATTTATATAAGGTAAAAATATTAAAAGGGGTCCTAGATAATCTGACCTGACCGTCTCTGCACTCGTATCCTTATTTTTTTTGTATCCTTTGTTATATAGAATGTCAGATGAGTGCTGATTTAAGCACTGATAGCACAGAAAAGCTGATATTACTCAGAATTACACAACAATACTAGTTATATTATATTATACAAAATCAATTATTTCACTTGACAATCTAAAACACTGCTGAATAGGACAACGGTCCTGATGCTCTCCTGTCTTTATGCTAACTGCCGTCTCTACGTATTGTTGTGCCACTGATGTACATGTGACACAGTCTTTTGGTAGGTGGTTTCACTTTGATGATATAGTGTTGTACACTCAGGTGCAGCTGGTGCAAGTATTACTGAGGTTGATGGTAACTTGCAGTTGTATTCTCTTTCTTCTTTTACTCGGAGTAATGGTGGAAGTCTTGTGCTGTACTGGATTCGATATTATTTCAATTCTTGTTCATCGCTCTGGCGTTCAGGTCATCATATACATAGCAGAAGGTAGGGATGTAATACTAAGCTGATGCTAAAATAGAAATCTCCGCAAACCAGGGTTAATTTACAGTTGTAATAAAACACCATTAAGTGTTGTTTTTATCTAAATAAAATCCTATCTACTGATATGCTGTTAATAATTCTGTGTACTTTTAAACTCAACGTTAGTTTCACAATAAATCCCAACACCTTAAAATTTAACTATAATGTAAAATCATCAATATTTATAAGATTATGGATTTAGATATGGATATGGATTTATGGACTTATGGACTTATGGATTATAAATTGTACCATCACCTCGTGTTCAAAATGAGGTTTGAAGGAAGATGATGTTGTGTGTCAAATTAATGATCCAAGGCTTAAAGAGTACTGACTCTGTCATCTCATTTTTGCCACGTTCAAACACGTCAGCAACTTTCACCACCCTAGCTTCTTTTCCATGGATCAAGCATAGTTATTTGTATGTAGTTGGAAGCGTTGGTTTAGATCTCTCGAAAAATTCTAGTAATACTAAGATCAGTGTATATGATTTTATCATGGTAGCGACTACTCTCAGAGATGGTGATGAAAACATTTTCTCTGGTTGAGCTATCACCGCAGAAAGTTGTTATTGTTTTTTTTTGCCATTCCTCCAGTACAGTATTTCTGTCTGGTATTCATCCTGTTTGATAACGAATCTCAAGAAATATATCAAGGTGTATGCTTTAAAAAATTGTCACCCTGACAGCAGTTATCTGCTCAGTTCAAAATGGAGGACAACCCCCAACAGTAGATATGCAAAATATAATTCTTTTAATGAAGCCACTAATCATTATAGGTTAGGTTCTCAATAATTGTGCATAATTGTAGCTAGAGTTTTTTTAAAAATTTGGGCCACCGTCCTATCCTAATTTCCTTGGTGGCCCTTGTTCTTTGAACTGCTTTTTTTCCACATGTGTTTCCTCTCTTTTTCTGAATTTTCAACCTTTCAAGGCTCTTCTTTCATATCAGTTTGACATTGTTGAAGCAACAATTATTGGTCTCTAAGAGTACTTGTCATCTCACACATGTGATATCCGTTAGATAAGCAGTGAGAGCCAAATGGTTCTTTGTGTCAACCTGATATGTGATAGGTGATGGCTGTTACACCTCCCCTATTTGGATATTTTCTCCGTTCTTCAGATTGTTGTTGTCTCATATTGTTTGTATGTATTCTATCTGTATATGTGTCAATAAATTTTTTCGTTGCTGCAGTTCCTACTGATGAGTCCATTTTTATGTGGGCAGTCCCTAGATATGAAAAAGACATGAAAACACGACTGGTTAAACCTATGGTTTTGGGGAGGGCTGTGGTGACGAGAGTTCAAATTCCTCTGGAAAGCTGACACAGAGTTTACTGCACCAGCGAACTCCGTTTTGACAACTGTCGCTGCCTGAAAGAGCTCGCCTGGCGATCTTCAAGCCAGCGGCAACACTGCTTCCTGGATCCTAGGTTTAAGACCTGTTCTAAAATGGAGGAGAATAAATGGCCTCGTCTCCTCTAGATCGCTTTATGCTATAGTCAACCCAATGCGTTCATAATACAGTGAAGCACTCTCCTCAACACCCTGCCTCATCGCTGAGACCGTCATTGCTGTGTGTTCCGATCCCTATCCCTTTATCTCTAGTTACTACATATTGATTGGTTGGTACTTCATGTAATTTACAGCATATCTCAAACTGTGATAGAAAGGATTCAAAATCTTCATCGGATTTGATGCCATATCTAATTTGACCAAGTCTTTCATACCTGAAATTTGCCTATTATCTCCAGTTTTGGTAGACCTCTGTTCATCATCAGCGTTTAACATTGGGAGATAAAGTTCCGTAAGTCCATAGTCCAGTTTGTCTGTCAGTTTTCCCATATCTGATCCAGATATTCACAGCGAGCACAGTACGTTTTCAGAAGTTCCTGTGTCTCACCCATCATTTTTCTGAACTCTGCCACATCACTCCTGGCTCTCCTTGTTATGCTGGTCGTGGTCTTTTCCTGCTCCAGACTTGTTATTCTCGTCCTCAACTCATCTTCTTGCTCTTGGTGCTGATCCATGTGATCCTTTTGATATGCGTTGAATGTTTCATCTCTGGCCTTTTTTTTACTAACCAACCTGTCATAATGTTCGTTCACATGTTTAGTTAACTGAGTTTTGAATTCTTCAAAAAGTAAACAGGTCGTCTGGTTTTCGGCTGCATCTTCTTTTACTAGCCTCTCGAGTTGCCCGAAGCCCCAGTTTGCCTGCGGTCGACGCTCCATAGTTCCTGCACTTCACCTTCCAATAGCGTGATGAGATCATATGCCTTTATAGCTGCAGCTCCCTCATCCTTACTGCAGACTCCTTCACCACTCGGGTACGTTGAATATACCTTACTTGAAGCGACAAACGACATCGCACCTAATTAGTGTGTCAATCACAGAGTGGTGAAGATAAGACAATTATATGCTATGTATACACAAGCAAACTTTATTTACTCTCTCAGCCAATACCAACTAAACAAATTAAAAACTATCTCTTTATATAGTATTACGAAAGGATATGCAATTAGGATATCATGTGATATCCATTAGATTATGAAAAGTGGGCAATAGCAAAGCGATTAATGATCTGTTCACACCCTACAGAAACGGCAAAGCACAACCACACACACCAGGATACAGCCCATTATTTAATCATTGCTATTGTCATTAATCACATTATTAAATGTTATTAATTCTACCACCGACAATGAATAAGAAAGTATTATTGGTATGGCATTCCCAGTGACAGCCTGATATGTGATATGATATGATATGATATGTGATAGGTGATGGCTGTTACACCCACTTCCATGCATCTTTCTTCACATGTCCATCAGAGACTCGTTGGCATGTATCTCTGACGATATCATGGTTGAAGGAGCATCAGTCGATTGGCCCACATGTGCCTTGACCTTGTACCTCTAGTACAACCCGAACTGCAACAACCTTTCCAGTTATGTTTTTTTAAGGAAGTATTTGTGAGATAATTGTTGTGAGTTCCTTTTGAATTGCTGCAGTATGATGCAGAGCCTGAGCTTAGGCAATAATCTTTCTTTTCAAGTTCTTTGGAATGTTTTCCTCAGTTATTGAGTCTTTGATTATTTCCTGTCGTAGTCTTCTAGGTCTCCTTTCATCATAATTTTTATATATCTACTATAAACATCCCAATGAATTTTAACTTAATGTGTTGGTCGTTAAGAGCATATTAGGCACAACAGTGAAGCAAATTCGAGGATTAACTTTTGTTGTGTCAGGCTTAACTCTCTGTCTATAATCCAGTGAAACCTGTGAATGCTAAAAAGTTACCATTCATGAAAACAAAATGAAAATGGCTTAAACCACTTTGAAAAATTGAATGATTTAACTGACAGTACAGCACTCTAAAATATATATGAAAAATTATTCCACATATATGAATTGCCTATATATCTGTTTTACCTCATGTGCAATTCCAATTGATATTAAATAATTGTAGGCGAATGAGGAAAAATTACAATATTATACTCAGAAAAATCATAAGTTGACAGTCGCTTGACCAAGCTCTTCTTTATCTCTTCTTTTTGCTGTTTCTAAGTGTGTGAAAACTTAGTCTTCGTAAGTGGTTTGCATTGAGAAATAAATCCTGATTATATACAGCTGGAGGCAGTGGTAAGGAACTAGTATTGCAATACAAAGATAAGAAAATCAATGGTATAACATACTTCATTTGTGGCTCTAGTGATCTTCATAGTAGCCACAGCTGAGAAGTTGCTCTTGCACCACTCTAAAATCAATCCAATGCAGTCCTAGCCTGTTTTAGGGTGATAAACTGAAGGACATTGGGATGCACCTTACTCCTGTAATGTTCCTGAATTTGCAGTTGTTGTTTGTCCAGTGTTCGTTTGCTAGTGAAACTTCACACATATTCCATGTAGCCGGTGCAAATAAAGGTGTCCTCTGCAAAACATTCTGCAAGCCCCTGCGGCCAAGTTTTCATTATCCATTTTCTTTTAATTATACTCATGAGGCTTGTTCCACTCACTCTATTCTTCCTACTGATGACTGCCATCATTAATGTAATCGTAAGTAGCATACTACATAATAATAGGCCATTTCTAACATCCATATCCGACATCCATTGATGATTTACAATATATACTTAACTCACCAACTAGACAGTGGTAGATTGCACAGCCAGCCCTTAAAAGCGTTCGGGATGGCGATCGCGGCCGTAGGCGGTCGTTGAGGGGGTGAGTGGGAAGCTAGGAAACTCCGTTTTTTGCAATTTATCACTTTTTTAACTTTAGCAGCTGTTCACAGCACTTTTGCCTCATCTCACAGAGTTCTAACCCTGTTTTTCAGATTCCTCATACCTTAAAACATACATTAATGTTGTCACATCAATAAAATAACATAAATGTGCAGACTTATTAATGGTTGTCTTCTCCTATGTCTGGACATTCTCAGACACGGCACTTTTCGGAGACTGCTAGCTTGTTTAAAATTAATAAGACTCGTTATATTTTATTAGGAGTTATCGTTTCGGGCATATTTTATTGTCATGGGAAGACAACTATTTAATCAGCATGGAAAATTATAGGGAAAAAAAGGACAACCTCTTATCACAATATATAACATAGCCTAAGGACCATTTATAGCGAGCATAAATCATTTTCGAGTCTCCGAAAAGTTCCGTGTCTGAGAATGTCCAGACATAGGAGAAGACAACCATTAATAAGTCTGCACATTTATGTTATTTTATTGATGTGACAACATTAATGTATGTTTTAAGGTATGAGGAATCTGAAAAACAGGGTTAGAACTCTGTGAGATGAGGCAAAAGTGCTGTAAACAGCTGGTAAAGTTAAAAAAGTGATAAATTGCACAAAACGGAGTTTCCTAGCTTCCCACCCACCCCCTTAACGACCGCCTACAGCCGCGATCGCCATCCCGAACGCTTTTAAGGGCTGGCTGTGGTAGATTGTAGTGGTTTTATAAACTAGAGGTTGTAGCTTCATTCACAGTAGTATCGTATTTTTACCCTTCAGTGAGAAATATTGGATTATGGTAAATTATTCAATTATCTTCATAAATCAAAATTCAATTTTTGGATGCTGATTTGAGACGGTAGTGGTTTCTCTGCTTTTGTTTGATCACCTTCTTTGAGTTGACCTCAGCCCTTGTTTCCATTTCCAATGTGTGAATGCTAAAAAACTTTATGGGTGAACATAATTTGCTAAGTTTTTTGGCAGCCTGTTTCTGAGTGAGAAGGCTGATCTGTGGTCAGATTTGTTTTTGATCGAGTTTGCATTGCGGTCAGTACCACCTTCTGTGCAGGTTGAGTAGAAGACTGTTTCTTTGCCCCATGTTTGTCAAACGACCAACATATGCCATAACCCTCTTCTGGATCTGAAGAGTTCAAATCTCTAGATGGTTGGCCTCACCCTTATTACCAGAGACCTTTGATCATGTTCTTCAGCTGATAATTGACGTCATTAAATATACATTGGGATTTAGCACCATGATATGACAAGAGCAACAGACAACATTTTTGTGACCCGTTTCTGTTCTTATGATTCTGTCAACTAACTTTGTAGTTCCGTCTATGACTATGTTTCTGGATGTGGATCGGACACTGAGCATTTTATCTGCTGTCGTTTGATCACCTTTTTTGGGTTTGCCTCATTCCTTGCTTCCAGATCCCATGTATGAATGTTAAGAAAGATAAGAGCACTAAATGTGAGCACTAAAAGAAAAGCTGATTTTTAGTATACCATAGCAACGTCATCTTTTTATAGCCAGTGACAATAAAAAATGAGTCACCTCGGAAAACAGCCGCATGTAATTATTTATTAATCCAAATTAAATTGCCGCCTCATTATTTCTCATGTTAGTAATGTGAAATAATGACATATAATCTCATATTTCTGTACCTATCCTGGGTAATCTGCGCTCAGACCAGTACTGCAGATTATGACGTTGTAAAGGCTGTGAAGGTTGTGGAGTAGAGTTCCGATTTTCATGGTTAGTTCGGGCTATCATTCAGATATCTGCCGCGCAGTCTCCTTCTCTGTGTCATTTGAGGATCTGGTCGGAAAAAACGTGGATAAGTTTTGGTTCTCATCAGACTTAACATATTTTAAGGCCCTTTCAGCTCTGGCACCCACTCTGTCTCTCAAGTCTTGGATCCCAGACACAAATAAAACTACATGTCTCTGCTCAAACGTAGATAAAAATTGATTCTTACCCCCCCCCCCCTCAAATTTATCTAATAGCCTTTGTGACTCTGGCACTTAGTCTGTCTCCAAATGCCTGGTTCCTTTCATCAAAAAGTCTGCTATTCTGAACACTCATAAACTACATGGTCTTAACACAAATTTCCTCTTCTTCTTGTTCACATTCTTATAATACATCTCCGCTATCCTCTTCAGCACTCCAAGCAACAAAATGTAGTCATAAATACCAATATGTTTTTAGAATGTAGCAATCAAAATTTAGAATTTGTGTCAGAATTAGAAGTTCAAGATATGATGACTATTCGCATGTAACTACATGTAACTAAATATCCATAGCCGGGTGACAGGTGATCTTTGAGGTCTTGCTGTCTGTGAGTGATGAATGGGAAAGAATCGCTGCAACCCTGCTGTGTCAGGTGCAGATTGACCGTGAAATCCGTTGATGTTTTCCTGTTGTTGAAGGAAATGTTTAGTTGAGAAATTTGTGAGTGATATGTTACTGGTTTTTTTAATCATTTTTGCAGCAGTGGCATGATAGATTTTCTGAAAGCCATAACAGGAATAGCTGTCTAGGTTTTATTTCAAAAATGGCAAGTATATAGCTGGATACAAAAATACTTTATGCGAAAAGCCACCGCTATTTATTTTGTTGTGGATTCTTACAGAAGCTTTGAAATGTAGCCTTGTCCAAAAGTCTTTGTCTCCTGGAGCATAAGACATAACATCGTGCAGTCTATAAGGTTGGTCCATAGTCAGATGTTTTGTTTACCCCCCCCCCCCTTTTCCTTGCACTGAGGACGCGACATAACTGTATGCAGAGAGTCTGTCACTGTATTTTGCTAGGCAATTGCACATTACAGAAGTCACAGCAGGTTTTGTGCGTTCGTATGTCTTATTTTTTTCCTCGCAAGGATGAAACACGACATTGTTTGGCTTGTACGAGGTCATCAGCATAAGTGGCACTCAGTAAAGACTTACCAAGGGAATAGGACTTCTCCTTCTGACTTAGAATGCGGTTACATGTAATGAAGCAGGGGTCACTGTAAATGCCCAACCCAATGGGTGTCCGAACGTACTATCTTGGTGTAAGCTGCAGGGAGTCTGCACTTAATTCTGACCCACCCAAGTGGACTTTATCAAACCAGGGAGTTTGGGACACAACTCCCTGTAAAAGTTGACACAGTGAAGCTTATTGATCTTTCGGACTGCTCTGTAAACAATTTGGTAGCCCGCCCTTTTCACATCTGGCCATCATCAGTGCTTGTGTATGCCAGCTTAGACATTAGACAGACATGTTATTCATACTTTGTTTGAGATCTTTCCTCTTCGTATAGCCTTCTCTTACAATTAGAACTGTCAATGAAATACATTTCAGCATAAATCATGTAGAATAATGGTTTGCAGGGTATATCAATGTAATATATAATATTCAAAAAATAATTTCTTAGGCAATTTCATAAAAAACTTTCAAATATTGGCAATTAAATGGAAATTGTATTATAAAGTAGGTAACATTGAGTCTAGGTCTTCTCAACTAGCCTGACCTACATTTTATTCTTAAAACATAGATCTGCAAACAGACACAGCCAAAGTTGTCCAGGTTGACTTAATTTGCTGAGTTTAACTTGGACTGGTCCTTCAATCATGAGTGATTTGGATCTGTGTATTGTCATTGCCAAATGCAAGGGAAATAGTCTCTTAGAACTTCGGGGTTAGCCAAAGGGGAACCTTGTGACTTTGATAGGTGTACTAGTTTAGCATGTTCGATAGGGGATGAGAGTTGGTTCGGCAACGGTTATCTTTAATGTTAGAAGTTTGTACCCTGTGACATAAAAATGCATATTTACAAATTATGAAACTTATTATGGGTGTAGTTCTCTGTTAATTAATAATAACAAAAATGTTTAAGTTGATTTTAAATTATGCTGCCGATAAATTCCTTAGCAATCAAGTGGACACATATTGAAAAACTTTAGCCTGTGAAAGTAAGAGTAGTAGTATAATTAAACCTACAAAATATTTGCCCTCTCATAGCCTAAATAATGCATTACTAGATAGTGATGTATACTTGAATATACTGGAAAGTGGCTTCACCTGTTGAAGAACATACGTTAATGAAAAACATGAATTGTGAAGCAAATTAACATGGACACTACAATCCTCATGATCAATGACAACAGAAAGGAAATATAATATAAAGCCATAATACAATACCATCGGAATACTGATAATATGAAACACAGAAAATTATACGACAAGACTGCATGAATAAACTTACTGAATGAGAAGAGCCATGCTCCGCATAAACATAAATCCGTGATGCTATAGTTGAACTACATGTTTGCTTAATACACATGTAGAAAGTAGTAATGTATAATATATTGGATATGATATTCTGTAGTAATAAAATCAGCAGCAGACTTTATCAACTGACTTGGTTGCTGCTGGGCTTGAAAGTGACCTCAGGTTGACCTGATAATAGCTATTTTTAGTCCTGTGCGGTTTTACGAGCTAGAGACCACACAAAGGATAGCTATCGAAATAAACAAGGTATTACCACAAGGGGTCAAAGGACAGTAAAACAGGATGTAACTATGTAAATGCTTGCAATAAAAAACTATGGGATGAATCAGATCACTAATACTGATACAATAGGTGACCTATCAATGTTGAGAAGCACTGATATAATTTCATTGTTGCATTCCTTTACAACAACGGCCCTTCCATTAACCAACTTGTTGCTGATATCAATGTTTGTTGTCAGGACGACGACAGCACCAACTTTAACTGCAAGTTGCCTCGGTGCACATTTATCGAAAAATTTCTCATCGCACGTATCGGATGATATGAAGAGGTGGTGTAGGCCTGTTAGCTTGCTGAGGCATAAGGAATTCACACTGTCACACTCAGCATTAGTTCCACTCAGTGTTGTTGATTGGAAGGCGTTTGGCTGTTTCCGTCTTTTATATCCCTGATAGTCATCTTGACGATGTAGCTCTTTTACCTTTTGAGAGGTTTGATATGCACCTAGAAAACAAATCAAAGCCTTACATATCAGGTATCAGTTACAAATTCAGCACATACCTTAGTTTGTGCATTTCTGTCAGATATTGTCAAAGATAATTGATGAGAAAGTTGTAGAAGAATAAACAAAATACGGATAGTATAGAAGTACATAGCAAAGGAACCCTATACTTTGATCACAGAGTACCACAGTAGAAGACAGAGAGAAAACAGTTCAAAGCGTAGTCAAACAAAGCAGTAACTGGCAAGAGATGAAGACCAAACATTTGGGACCACTTCTCTCACAATTAAAATTCATGAACTGCAATGTCTGTGAAACTATGAAAATTTCTATCCCGAAATAATGCAAACCATAATCCTTACTGACTCCTGGATTTTGCTACCTGGCATTTAAAAATTTATACTGGAAAATCAGATATCTTTACTTTGACAGATCTGAGAATCTTTGCACTTTCCTCAAGTTGCTAAAGTGTAACTTCAATTTTTTCCAAACTGGCGAATTGAATGCATGATCTCCCGAGTCACCAGTTACTTGGTCACACATGGGAGGCAACTGGTAGTCTCCACAAAGAACTACCTGGATTGACCCAAAAGGTCTTGCATTTTCCATTGAATATTTGTAAGATATGTGAATACTGAAAATAATGAAACCGTTGATTAAGCTTTCTATCAGCCATCCCTCAATGATGTAGAAATTATTATATCGATGATCTGGCAGGATTTTCTTCACATTTTTCGTGGCAAATAAAAAGGTTTGATTGATTGATTGATTTATGAACTATCACAAACTTTAGATGTTGTAAAAAAAGGATGAATATACCTGCCATAAAAAGAGCTTTCTACTTTTTTATCCTTGCGATGTCTTGACAACGTATTCCCTAAAGCTAGTTAGTTCCACCCCACACTTCTGTGCTGTTTGAAAACATCGATAGAGGAATGATATACTTGAAATAAATATAACTCATAAAGTCTCTAATCTGATCTCCATTGTAAATTCAATGCATGGTGACAAAGTGTCTTAGTTCATTATAATTGGATTGAACTTATCATTGTTCTCCTCCCCTTGTTCCTTTCTATTAGCGAGCGCAAGTAACAAATGGTATCATCAAGTCCACAGCCCTGTAATGCCTGACACATCATGGATGGATGGATTGGTTTTTCATTCAGCATATTTCTATGTGGTATTGATTGATTTTGATTGATTGTATCACTATCACTAACTGTAAAAGTTGTGAGAAAAAGTTTGCTTGTACACATACTCTGCTAAAAAAAAAGAATTTCCCTTGCATGCAAAAATAGGGTTAGAAAATAGTATCATTAATATAAATGCACATATATCCCAAAGAGCAGTATGCATGCTCACAGTGAATTACTGGTTTTATTATGAATGGAGCATGAGATAATTGATCTATATACTAATTCTGTACTGGTGTTAGTGATAACTACTTTACTTTCTAGATACTATTAGGTCTATAGTTGTAACAAGACTGTTTGCCACTGCTCTATGACAAACACCAGTTATATAGTAGTAATTATATAAGGGATATACTGAAATTAAAGGCTCATAAAAACGGTATACCAGATTTATACAGTACAAGAGTTTGGTTTGTTGGTACCAGCCAACAAGTTCACATGGTAAAATTTTTAAGAAATGTATAATATTCAAATTTTCGATTGACATAATTCGTATGAACCTTATATTTCGGACAGTTTGGTGTCCGAAGGAACTGTCTTGTTCACTGTCATGAAAGCATCTCTTGATAATAGTGTACCAAACACCTGGCCGATCCTTTATATAGTCAGCAATGTTTCAATGATTGCTATCTGTAATAAAGGGAAACATTCATTGTGATGGAGTGTATTTAAATTTACATGGGAGATTTAAGCGTCTTGTCACATCTATCCAAAGCTGCCAAGTAATACCAAAAAAGCTTGAGGTATTTCAGCCTCACTACAGAGAATTATACTGGTTAGCCTGGCTAGACTGCAGTATGGGAGGCAGTTATTCTATTCATCAACTTACCTTGTTCTCTGACATAAATTTTCGTGTCAGAATCGTTCTGCTGTTTGGTGATTTATTCAGCCTCCAATTTTCGGCTGTAAATGATACCATGGAATTCTGAGATGAACTAGCTGTTTGTTTATCCTTAGACCACAACCGGTCAATTTCATCAAACATACTGCAACAAACAATAATATACCTTATAATATACATATATTTTTGGATTCAAACAGTTTCAAATTTTGTTAGAAGTTTTGCTGTTTAGCGCACATTCATGATACCAAACTCTTGCCATCTAAGATTTAATTTTCCCGTAACTGCAGTATTGGTAGAAATGCAGACGAAAATGCAGATCTTTTCTCACAAGTTATGAATCAAAGAAAATTGAAAAAGACTTTCCACTGTCAGTTTATCGATCCAACAGTACAGTGAAATGTGTAATGAAAATATATTAGCATGGGTGCAACACTTATTGAAGCAATCACAACACCTAGGCCGGGTTTTGTTTGCAGTCACAAATGCTTAAGAACATAGGCTGCAAGTCCTGAGTGCACCGTGAAACATTTATCTGTTTGGTGAATTATTCAACCTCAACCTTTTGCTGCAAGTAATACTATAAAATCCTTAGATTTACTAGCTGTTGCATCAATGAGTATCTTATACTGCTGTGCTTCTTCCTCGTTGGCACTTCTTGACTGCATCCTTGTGATGGCTGTAAGCAGATAATTCATACTCCAAAGCCAGCAATGCAAGCTCCAAAGCCTCTGCAATCGCAAATTGGATCAAAGAGATTGAGTTTGCTCTCACACCAACCAGCCAATGTTAGGATTTAATCATAATGGGTCAGTAAATCACTGCGCACATTAATGGCATGTGTGCATTAACTGAATGATAGAGAGCTCCGAATTTCTTCATGAGAGAAGCTGTAGGATACTTTGTCAAAAAAAAGTGCTGTTATCGTTTGTTAACATCAAGAACTTCAGCTGGAGGCATAAGACTTTCGTTTCCATCCTCTTGTGGTCGACCTCATATGCCATCTCCTCTATTTGGCACATGCTGTGCAGAGTCTTATATATATGCAGGCATTGAATGCAATAACAGTTGTAAAATGTTATGGTGTCTTATATAGATCCAATGGCAACACTTGGGAGCTTTCAAGTTCTAGGTAGAATCACTTGATCGTTTGAAATCAACGTTCATCATCCTGCATGGGAAAATAACATGTCACTAGGAGCGGCAGTACACCTCCTATATGGAATTCCATCTTGTTTTCACATCTTAGTGCGGATTCAGTGTGAGCATTTTAGCTCTTGTCTGTGCGCGTTGCAATAAAGATAGCAGTTTATGTTAGGTATATATAATGGTTGAGATAAGTTAATATAATCACTAGAGGAGTGACTATCTGCTACAGTTAAGCTTAGCTTATTTGAATGTTACTTAATGTTAGAAATGGACATTCATAGACTGTGTAGATGGTGTTAAGTGCAGGCATACAAACCATCAATGTATCGCATGCAGGAAACCTTCATAAGAAATACATTGCAGAGACTCACCTCTGGGGCATATGTGGTTTTGATGACTTTTTGAAGTATTTTACCACCTCCCTGTTATGCTTTGCAACAACCTCTAGGCCTTTCATTGCACTTAGATTTACAATATGAGCAAAGCAGTTGACATGCTCAGCTTCAGAGATGTAGTCACATAGATCGTCCAGTTTTTGAAGCTCCTGATCAGTTATACCTGATTCTGGTGTCTGCTCAGTATCGCCTTTATCCACGTCCACATCCATCGGATGTCCTGCAATTCATTGGGCATGAGTTAAATTTGTGAACCTTCTGATTGCATTTCATAGCACTTCACAAAGCACTTCATGCTGATGGGAAAAGTATCTTTATCACTATATCATATCAAATGCAGAAATTTGCTCATTTGCTTCTTAGCATTCGGGAAGTTCCTGGCATTATCTGACTATGCACTTTCATTATACAAATTGATCTATCCCAATAAATTTCTGATATGCTTCTTTGCAGCCTGTTTTATAAAGCAAAGCATAATTATCACCTAATGCCAATTGGTTTTGGACGATTCTGATGTTTAAGCCTACAATGTACGACAACTCTGAATCGATTGCAGACAGAGGCTTGCATCTGAATAAAAATTCATGTAACTGCACATATTGTAATGTTGATAATGTACTGTTTTATTTTGTAAAGAAAATTCGTAATCAATGGGAAGAATGTAAATGCCTGAAATTTTGCACAAATGCTCTAGATTTCTTACCAAGATTAGAATATTATTTTATAATTTTCCGTAACACTGAAAGACATAATGCACCATGAAGCGAGCGAATATTTGTAGTTGCACAGCAGAAATTGGAAATAAATGACATTATTTTTGGTGTGATCGATTTTTTCATAACATGCAGCAAAATACTCCATTTCTCACCAGTCATAAAGTACTCCAGAAGGTCATACAGAATAGATATAGAGTACTACTACTACTACTACTACTACTACCACCACCACCACCACCACCACCACCACCACCACCACCACCACCACCACCACCACCACCACAACCACCACCACCACCACCACCACCACCACCAATTAAGTACCAGAGAGTAATATACTACTCTTTGACTGGGATGAAGCTATATCAACTTGTAGCCCATCCTCTAAGGATTTCTTTCATGAAAAGAGGGGTTTATCACTCTCTGTGCTCGGAAGCTAATATGAAAAATGCACTTGTAACCCTTGAAATTATTCAAGAATTGCTAGTAATTGCTATCAAGTATAAGTAACGATGTTAAAGTAGTAATAGAAAAAAATTTAGTACTGGGAAGAAATTTAACAATTGAATAAAGAAAATTCCAGAAAGATATAAAGCTTTAAAAGGAATAAGGTACTCGAAAGAAATAAAGTACTACGACATAATGCAGTATATGTATATATACACACAGTATATGCATATTCATACGTATATACATACGTATATACATACGCATATATTCATACGTACATTACGATAGATACATTTGCAGTACATACATATACATACAGTATATGTATAATACAGTATATGAGAGTAATATTAATCTTTTTAGAAGGAATGAATTGAAGTACTGCATAGTAATGGACCACTAGAAAGAAAAGAAAAACCCCTGGAACGTACTGAAGTAATAGCAAGTGAAGAAGTTTTTTTTTGGAAGGAGACTTAACTTGCCACCTCTTGCTTTTGAACTGTTGAGAAGTGATTTGACACCCATCTAAAGCTGGGAGCATGCTCCCATCAATCTTTGGAAAGTAACAGGGTTGGAAATGGAAACCCAAGATTGAGGAGAACTTTCTCCTCATCATTGAGAAGAGACAACTTTCCTCCCAGCAGTTCTAAAACAAGAGCTGGCTCGGTTAGCATTGTTCCATCAGAAAAATTTGTTGACAGGCTAAAAAGAGTTTTGATGTACTTAAAAAAGTGATGAAGCAAGGATTTAAGGGGAGGTTAATGTGTTAACCAAATCCTCGGAGTTGGTGCCCTGATTGACCTTTTTTAATATGATACTGCTGAGCTTTTCAATAGCTCCGTATATACATTTAAGGAACTATTTTATTTCACGTTGAAAAAATAAAAATGAGCTGAAAGGCCAAGGTCAGTGCTGAGGGAAAGTCCTACACCTCATAGCAGGTCCTTCCTTCGTGACAGTACTTGAACTTTCCATTAAACAAAATTTGTTAAATTTCTTACCTTCTTGGCAACTGGAACAGGGTCAGTAGCGGTGAATATCTCTGCAAGGTTCATCTTGTGACTCAGCTATTTGAGTTCTTGTATTATCAATTCTAAAATCAGAAGAAAAGATGCTCAAATGAGAATGATCATTGCAATGGTACTATTGGAAATGTAACTCCTACGCAAAAGTTATCTTCCCTCCAATATTATATGGTCAAACAGAGACTTATTTCAAGAATCTTTCTATTAAATAATGTTGAACACAGACAACTAATTTCGCCTGCCTGATTCAACCTCGTGTGAGCTGCTAGATGCCAAGATTCTAACCATTTTATCGGATATATTTATCAAATGCAGTTTGAAAGTTCTATTGGGATATTAAGTGTATGATACCAACGTTAATTGATTGCCTTTTTCGGATATATGAAATGTCCAAATATGTAAACGTTGGTATCTTAACCTTGACTTACTCTTGTCTAATTATATTTTGCTTAATAAGTGACAATGAGTTCTTCGTTGAAGCGTAAAAACAATCAATCAAATGCTAACCTGCGGTATAACATTCTTTGAACCATTCCGTCAGGTATCCCTTCAGCCGGGTTTCTTGGAAGGATGGGTGCATTATTTCAAACTCCTTTCGAATCTTCAATATTAAAATAGGGCCTACCCTGTGAAATTCAACAGTTTGCACAGTTTCATAAACTGTCAAAAATTCTGCACCCCAAAACCCCTCCCAAACCACTTCCTGAACATGAGCGCATAAACACATATTCAAGGTAATCAATTAATTGATTTCATCTTAATTTCAGCTACCACCTTAGAAATGGTACTGACGACCTACGCAAAAGAATATTATACTTCTAACTGTTCAAAAGCAAAGGTTCAAACACATAACGTGCATACGCTGCTACCAATTCATCATCGTCATCACTTTCCTCCTCACTGTCCGTAGCGACACTGCGGTTGTTACAGTCACGACAACCACAGAGGGCTGTGCACTTCATTTCTCCTTTCAAACATGAGCATCGGTTGCCAGTGCATGGGTTTGCCTTGCATTGACATTTCGTGGTTTTCATCATTGATTTAGGCGCGGAGGGGCCATCCATCCATTTAGTCTGTAGATCTCCTCCTTCCTCTTCCCATCCATTGCCATCAGGATCTTCAGCTGTGATTATCAGCATCGTGATCAACATACATTGATACACAGACATCAACTAAGTCTATTTCTACATTGTCCTCACACGACCAGTTGACCATAGAATAAAATTGGACAACTCTCATTTCATTCCGAATTCACAAGTATTGCTTATTACTAGTCCTCTCTCACCAAATGGATTTACCCAGGCTGCCCCCTCTCCACCCACCCACCGCCGACACGACAGCCTGTCCAGGCTAAATTAGGTGGTCCAACCAATCAATCTTTATGGACATCCCTTGGCGCAGAAGAAAAAATCGCTCATTTTTTACACATGGATAAGACGATAAACAGTTCAGGGCGGATATATCCGGGGCTCACTTTCAGCATGGATACAAACAAACCACATAGAGGAGCAAAGTCAGGCTGAAGGGACAATCAAATGTACTTTGGAGCGTACTATTTGGAGCAAATATGTTGTGATCACTTGTTGTAAATAGTACCTTTTTAGTACCTCAGATTATAATGGGAATATAGTGTTTGTAAATGATCAGGTGTTTTGGTACCATTCTAGAGATCTCAGTCTAGTTTAGAACATTATTCTATGTTCAAAAGCAGCCTGTGGCCCAGTTAAGACTTATTTGCCCTCAAAGTTGGGATGAGAAGGTACTAAAAAGGTACTATAATTTTGGGTCGTACGATACCCCCTACCCCTACCCTGCCTCGAAAACCCCTACACCTACCCTACGCATCGAAACCCCCTACACTTACACCATGGAGGTGCAACACCTTGCTTACACCAGAGTGAAAATATCCACAGTATATAATTGGCTCATAGGGTAGCCAATGATAATGTGACCCTTTCAGTCTTACATACAACAAACAAACATGCAAACAAGGACTTACACATTGGGGTGTAAGTCCTTGGTGCAAAAAACCCATGAGCCAAGTGTGTTTCTAGAAGAAAAAGTGTGTGGTATCAGCTATCAGGGAATGCCACATTCCCTGGTGCTATCAAACCATGGAGGTGTATCAATAAAACTCCTTGATCTAACCCAGAACAATGTTCTTCATCATCTGGTACGCTGCCGTAGTTTCACTAGTTGCGTGGAGCTTGAGACTTCCTTGCAGTGTGTGGCTATCAATGTCTCCAGTCCAATCCTGTTGCGGAGCTGAGCGCCTGAACTTGTAACAGCTGAGAGTCACCAAACACAAACATAATACAGTGAAGGTCATATGAGGGTGATTGGGCCAATTGGCCAATAGGAATTCATACAGTCTACTTTTTAACCATGACAACAATTATGCCAAGAGAGGACAACAATAAATAGGCAGACTTGCACCAGGGTGATCAAGATATAAGCTCCCTGCTTACACTAAAGCATCAAGAATTATCGGTTCTTGTTAGCTCAAGAGTTTGAATACATGTAGGTCAGTCTGAGCAAGGACTTACACAGGTGTAAGTCCTAGGTCTGAGCAGGTCTGACCATCTACACAAAACCCATAGCCTCGGGGGTATCGCCTAATTCCATCCTCCTATTCCTCACACTTGAAATATAAATCCTCGCACTTAAGCATGCAATCATCGGTCCTCAGTCTTCCCCTCCCGATCACAGTGAAAATCCCCAGTCCTCCTTGTCCAAACACAAGTGCAAGTAGTCCAGCCCTATGCGAGTGCACAATTTCTAGAACGTTTAAGATTTGTTCATGTTTTTGTAGGTGTATTAAAGCAACATGAGGTAAGCAGAAGCCCATCAGTTACCTGTGGCGAAATAAGCATTCATTTTGCTAACAAAATTTACACGGTAGCACTGCAGCCCAAAAATACCCAGGTTTAAGAGCACAAAAAGATAAAATATTGCAAACTGAGTAGTTGTCCCAGCATGATAACTTGAATCTTTGACAATGACCATATACATGAATAAGAACGCTGAAGCTGTGGATGGAAAAAATGCAAACTGAGTAGTTGCCCATGGAAATATAAATAAACTGAATACCAAAGCCTTGAATACAAAACGTAAGTAACTAATGTTAGGTACCAAATGCCCTTAAGTTAGTTACCCGAAACAAAAGTATGTAACCATGGGTAATATTTAATTAGATATACAAGGAAAATACTACAGTTCTAAAAATACAATATGCCTAACTGAGCACAATTTGATAACTTGAATCTTTGACCATGTACATGAAAAAGAACGCTGAAGCTATGGATAAAATAATGCAAGCTGAGTAGTTGCCCATGGACATATATGAAAAAAAACCGAAGCCGTGAATACTGTTATATCCTGCCTATTTTGTGTATGACTTGCTTTACCTGGCTATAGAAACTTATAGCAGGTGTTTATTACTGTCTTGTAATTGTGGCTAATATTTTAGAACTAAAATATTTGCGAGCAACTATAAAAACTTATAGTGCACAAATATTAATATAACTACTTGTTTGAGATTATATGAACATATAACTCGATTGGGTATTGACTTTGGTACAGCCTCGATGAAAAAACTATCAACAAACTCTGATATTCCAGAAATCCTCCTTAGATCGATATTTAGTTTCCGAGATTATATCCGTTTTTAGCCTCGATGCAAAACTATCAACAAACTCTGATGTTCCAGAAATCCTCCTTAGATCGATATTTAGTTTCCGAGATTATATCCATTTTTAGCCTCGATGCAAAACTATCAACAAACTCCGATATCCCAGAAATCCTCCTTAGATCGATATTAAATAAACATTGCACAAAAATAAGTATTCTGAATATTTATTTTGGGTGTTTTTATTTGCTTAACTGCAAAACTGGCAAAACAAACCTTCTCTTCCACAAAATTGTATTAATACTAATGTAAAGGTTTGTTACACAATGACAAGTGTTGATTGTCACTCTAAGCATTACTGGAATAAAACAGAATATATATACATATTGACAAGGTAAGAAATAATAGACAATACAAATACAAAACAAGAGTGAGTACTAAGATAAATGTCTGAGCCAGTTAGTATACTTTGTTTAATGTCAAGGGGGATAACCACTGTTTATTTGCTCGATACCACAATACAAAACGTAATTAACTAATGTCAGGTACTAAAAGCCGGTCAGTTACCCGAATCAAAAGTTGAGAGCATATTATTTATATAACACTAAGTATCTAACCCTGGATAATATATACATGCACAAAGAAAACACTGCCGTCCTAAAGATACAATACACCAAACTGAGCACAAATTGATAACTTGAGACTTTGACCATATTCAGAAAGAAGGCTGAAGTTAAAGCTGTGGATACAATTTACATCTAGTTAGACCGCCGTATAGCTACATATCCGCCACTAACAATATTGGTGTAAGCTAAGCTTGTGTGGGCGTAAATCTCTTACTTCTCTTTCCATAAACAAACTAAAACACCAGCTAATTATTCATACCTCCGGCCTCAAACTCAATTTCCTAACACTTTATTCATATGTTTTATTAGAACATAATGGTCCATAGATATCGGGCTTCGCTACAATGTATTGTTGGCCTATTGTACTTACAACCAATCGCAGTGTCCAATAGTGCTCATGAGGAGTTTGTGAGCATCGTGCTGAACTCGTTGAGTAAATCCTCGCCCTGTGGTATAAAGCAATAAAGTTGTGAGGAAATGTAACATATAATATGGCAATCACAATGTTAAAAAATCCACAACAATGTGTAAACTAAAACCTATGATTTCATGTAAGATCAGAGCATAGCTGCTCAGGGAATGATTCTTGGCCATTTTGCCAAAATTAATAATTCATTCGATATCAAATATATATGAAATTTCATATGTCTATTGCAAACAGTATTGTTACATATTTCCAAGCCAACAGAACATAGCTGAATACATACCAACAGCCAATTTCAACCCTTTGTTTGGTGTAAGGGTCAAGCCCAAATCGAGTTGACCTTTGAGATGCCGCAACGCACAGCCGAGACACTGTGCATTGCAAATTGTCGGTGTACCTGTAGAACAAGCCTCAAGTATTAATGTGGTTTGTGAATTTCTTTTTTATTCTATGTTCAGACCCAGGGACGTAGTGGACCGACTGGGGACTGTAAATAAGCTCCAACTTCTGTTAGTTGGTTCTTCATGTCTATAATATCATTATACGGTAGTTTTCGATGATCTTGCCATCTAAACCACTCATTCTACGTTTTAAATCAACAAGTGTTTTAGATTATACTAAGGCTGTGTCAATGCACCGAAAATATCGAGAAATCGAACGAACCGATGTGTATCGAATCGATGAGTAAAAAATCGAAATTTAAAAACTATTTTTTCCCATTATTTTCGGAGCAAAATTCCAACATGGTCTTAGATAATTTATACAAATCCCCTTAAAATTATATTGGGAGCCTAACATCTCTTACGTCAAGCATTTATTTCAGGCTCCTAGAGCGATTGGCATGAATCTGAATCGGAAACAGTGAAAAGTTGTATCGAAAATGCTAAAAATCAATATCGAAAATGACATTGGTGCTGTATTGAACCTATTACGTATATATCGAAAGTGTATCGAATCGAAAACTTGCTGTATCGACACAGCCTTAGATTATACCCAACAAAACATTTAGTCTCAGTCACATGGATAGTAATGCCACATGGTGGTAAAGAAATCCTGTTATTGATAACGCGAAAAATATTTAATATTAAAGTTAACAGCCTACAAAACTCACCATGATTAGAATCTGCAAGCACATGTATTAGGGCTTGAGCCGCAGCGTTCAAAAAACAAGATAGCCCGACATTCACAAGGCCCCTATAAGGATAACAAAATTATCATAGACAGGGAGACAGTACTCGATGACTATGAAGTATCTGGTGGTCTAGTATCAACAGTACAGTGTTAATGCAACCCTCCTGATGTTAACTATTATAAGAAAATGGGGGCCTGTTGCAGTGAACAATGGTCGTGTGTGCGGTGCACTTGAGAGAACCAGGGACATGTAATGTCACTGTCTGAGGCCAGAGTTGATCATGGTAAAAATGATATACAAATTGCTGCAATGCTTTCCCATTTCATCAATCAAAGATTGGATGTAAAAATATATACACCTCTTACTTACCAGGGTACTGCATGATGAATATCAGTCGTCAGCCAGCCTAGTCCACCCTTTACTAGAAAAAACAAGCAGGCAACAGTCTATGGCCAATCTATAGTTGGATCTCCTGGGAATTTTCAAATAATCAAATATTTAGACTAGTGAGTGAGAGGCTGTGTAACAACATCATAATGATAGTTGATACTGAAAATCCCATCGGTTATGTGGCAGTAGTTGCCTATTGATTGAGTAACAGGTCTCTTATGGAGGCCATTATTCAGACAACAACTGGGCTACAGTACAGGGCCCAGGCTCCATAAATAAACATACAGCAGCAGTAGCATAATTTGTTGTTAGGTTAGGAGTAGCATTGAATTGTTGTTGTTATGTTAAGTAGTAAGTAAGTAAGTACCACAAACGGACACACTGTTGTGAATATTAACTACTTTCGCTTTATAAAATAATGGCTGGACAATTTTTGATGGCAGGATACTGATCACATTTCATACTTCATTGGTGTTTGTTTTGTAAAATTCACTGGGTGTACCCAGTTGTTGTGGTCATATTTGGAAAATAAAAGGTGTTTTTTTTGCATTTTATGTGTGGGGACATAACTCCTTCTAATGAAATAACTCTTCCGCAAAATGTTCTGATCATCAGGGAATTCCGGGTTGAAACTGCATTGTGAGGATCTTGTTTACTTGAAAATTTGTCGTTTACCAAGTGAACTTGCAGAAGTCTGCAGTGTTGTGTAACATATAAACGATGAAACATGATATGCTTCGCAGATAACAAAGATGAAAAATAATTTAATTTATAATTGAAATAAAATAATATCCTACCTGCTTGGCTGGGTCTCTGCTGCCCACACCATCCATCTGTACAAGTAGTTCTGCTTTAATCTTTCTGCTGACCTCATGCTCTCCATCTCCCCCTCTCTGGCTATACACTGCATCAATCTCATCCAGAAATATTGTGTTTGGAGCATTTGACTTGGCCTATATAGAAACAACAATGGTAAACACTTTGTTTTTTATTGGAAAATCAAAAGTTGTCGTATGCAACTTGTCAATATGACCATCAATTACTCCTGTTCCCATTACTGCCGGCATTCTTTACTCTCTAGATTAAGAAAAGTCATATACAGATCAATCCACGGCTGCGTACTTGTTACGACTGGTTTATGGTAGATGCGTCTTCAGTAATGTCACTTGTTTCCTATGTTCTGTTTAGTTTATTTGTTTACGTTCAATGTATCTCAGGCCCTGAAGGCTGTCATGGTAAGTCCTGTTATTATAGTACATACTGACCATTTCAAACAACAGTTTGACCTTCTCTCCATTGCTGAAATATCGGCCAGTAAAAGTGGATGCACTGACATTGAAAAATGTCGTTTCACATTCAGTTGCAACAGCCTTTGCCAGAAGTGCTTTACCCGTCCCCGGTGTTCCGACCATCATGACCACCTGGAGCAGCAAATAGGAGCTGACTTGTATTGGTTGACAAAGAATAAAATCTCATGATAAAATTCAAAGTGAGTTTATGGGTCAAAATTGATATAGAACTGAGCCAGAATGAGAGTAATAAGTAACATGTACATGATGTCACTTTGTCAGGGATGTTTTTAGTCTGTTGGTACATAATTAAAATAGCTCAGACAAGCGTACTTCTGTGAAAGCCGTTTACATTGACAAATTATCCTGATTGTTAACATAACCAAAACCTTCACAATTACCTTCCATGGCCTGTGGATTCCCACAAAATAGCTCGGCATAAGCTTGGGTAGGATTAGAGCCTCCTTCAGTAGGTCCTTGGCCCCCTCATGACCCTCAATGTCACACCTGGAAACAGTTAGTTCCATACAGTATCGATACACAAACATTTTATTTCTTACATATTAAATCAAGCTGTTCTATGAAACTTTTATGAAATAAATAAATAATGTTTATCCGTGTGCGATCAAACTTACCATTTAAGGTTGGGGTTACCCTGAAAAATATCCCCTTCCAGCTCTGCCATTAGCCTATCATCATCCTTCTTAAAAATAGAAAGTTGAAATTCTATCATTTTCAAGCTTTGCTTTTTGAAACAATTTATCTGACACTAAATATAATTAAAAATCGAATTTTGACATTTGAGAAGCTTTTTGATGCAGTTGACGCACCTATCAGTATCATCTCTCAACAAACAAGATAACACTATCGTATAATATTACTATCGAATAACACTCAGTTCATCTTTCGAAAGCGGGTAATAATTTCAGTAATTATTGCTTATTTGAAGAGCATTGCGGGTCAGACGTGTTACCACTTTATACCGTAATGCAGTGTGGACAAATTTTAATCGCAATCAAAATCTGTTGGGACTGTAGTCCAACCAAGGAGTTAGAGACTCTAGCTCCTTGGTTCGACTTAGAGTATGCGTTTCAATAGAGATTAAGGTATTGTTTGTAAGCACTCACCGGGGCTTTCCCTGGCATCCGATCTCTTGTGTCCCAACAAGCTCCCCAGCTCCAACTGCTTCCACCTCTCCTCTGGTTGAATGTTTCCTGATAATTACTACAGCTGTTTGTCACTAGCACTCAAGGAAATATAGCTTGTTAAATAATACACTTTACCATTATAGAATTGACCATTGATCAATTTTTTTTCTATTTTTTTTCGGAAGAGACTTTTTGCAGGTTTGACACGCTGCCAGAAAATCTAGATATATTTTAATGTAGGTGGCAAAAGGATACAGCTTAAAAATTTAAGCCGGTAGTTGGTCGTTTCGGCATCAGTAATCTCATCCTCAACTCCGTAGGAGACCCACCTTGAAATGAAGTTACTGTCATATAACGACGTTAAGGTTTATGGATATTGTCACACACACGTTTAGCATGAAACATTCAAACATGAGGTATCTCTGAGTTATCTCTTAAATGAGCGTTTGATAATTTAATGTCACTAACTCGCACTTTCAGCTGTATGATCACTTAGACTGGGTAGATCTGCATTTCCTTTGCGAAATTGTAAGCAAAACAGTGAGTTTGGATTTATTTTCTGGTGTGGTAATCCCATACTTTAAATACATGGCGGCAAATTTATAATTATGGATTGTGACTGTTACTCACCACTTCCTGCTGTCACTGAGCCAATGCACAGCATCTGGCTCTGTTGAGAGGAAGGCCGTTACTTCTGCCCCCTTCATGCGGCATTCCAGAGGTCTTACCTGGCAAAATACATTGCTCTATTTATGTGCATATAATCACATTGAAATCAGTTTAATGTCATACAATATGAAATGGAGTCTATCAGGACACTAGCAACTTGGCTGAAACTTGCTGTATTTGGTCGCATCCAGTGTTTGTTGACTAAATACGAAAGTTCTAAATATTCTGCATGCTTATATTAAATTTGTTTCACAATCAATCAAACCTATAAGATCAATTGGTAAAGTCAATAATCTCTACCAAACCTTTTCACGCCTTCGAAAGGCAACTACGGTGTACAGCTTGCCGTGGCTTTTCACCGCATGTAGAGTTCTGGTTGCGACATCATCCGCAGTGAAGTCAAGTATCCTGCCTTAAAATATGAACAAGATAAATATAAGACTCGGTAGTCAGGGGAGATCTAAAGGTAGATGGGTTTGCTAACCCGAAACCATTTGAATGAGTTTTGAGGTTATTATACTTTCACCACAAGTTATTATCGGATGGTACTGGTTTTAGATCGCCTAACTAGGGATATGATATACTCTAGACTAGAGCCCTCTAATCACGCACATAATGTCCTGCTTTGATTTGAACAGATTTTGTTGTTATTGTTGTCACATCTCCTAAACTATCTGAATACCTTATTGATCAGTTATTAAAAGATTAAATTGAGTTACTTGTTCAATGACAAAAAGCTTTAACTTCAAAGGAAGCTAGAGAGAGAGGGAAAGAGAGAGAGAGAGCATAGAATACGCAATTGTAGAACCATTATTCTCACTTACTCAAGAAGTTTGAATTTGTGTTTAAAGTCCGCTGTCAGAAATAAAACTGATTGCAAGTCACCGGTTTCATTAACCATGGTCAATTCATAAATCGAAATGGATACAGGCGTTACCAGGTTTGTCATTTTTAGATTGTACACAGTTCAGATCTGCATCACAGGATCATCAATATGCAAGCATGGATTAATTCGAATGATAAACATTTAAGTATGCGGATTTGCACAAGGGAACAGACAGCATTACCTAACCACATAATGTCTTATTTCTGTAATTTGTAAATAATCAATTTAACCTCTAAGCGTATATAAAACTTAACGTGAAGGCCTGTCACATTCCAAACTTACGTCATTCTCGTGAAGGTCTTTCAGCGTTTTCTGCACGGCACTGCTGTCGTGGAGATCGACGCTCTGTCTAATATCACATGACTACCAAATAAAAGAAATGCGATTGAAGACGAATAATAGTAAGTGGTGGTGAGGAGTCAAGAGTGGTCTAATGTTTAAGTGTACAGACTTATATCCTTAGACCTCCAAATCTTGAGGAACGAAAAATATCTCCCTCTGCCTCAGACAAGCCAAGACAAGTTGACCGTGGGTATAGGGCGCTGTGCGAGTACTATGGGTCCTAGGACATGTCTGTACTCATGAGGTATTAACTCTCTCTGTATCAAAGAGGATGGGGTGTGAAAGTTTTACTGGTTGTCCACTCTCTGAGTATGCTGACACGATTCCCATATTATCTTAATAAATTTCACAATAACGCAAGAGATGGGGCTTGAAAGGAATACTGGTAAGTTTACCAATCAAGAGCAATTTCAAGCATCCAAGAGAAAGCAGGCTTACCTCATTAATCGCTCTTCTAAAGAGAACCTGAAGTAAATTTACTTCAGGTGCCCTGGCTCTTTTTTTGATTGCAGGTTCCCCTGTAATGAGTACACTGTTTCTGTTGTCCTAAAAATAGGAAAACTAGTATAGATCTGTGTCAAATTATTGCATCTCATAGCCATAAACTAATAGATCAATTGAATTAAAATTGGTATGAGAATAAATCTACGTTCAGTTCTTTTGGGGCGGAAATTGAAATCGACCCAGGAAAGCATACATAGAGATTTACTATGTTTTAAAAAATTGTCATAAAAAAATAGCTCAATGCACTTACCTAATCGACAAACTTTGTAATGACTGTCCTAGGAGCCGCTTTAGGTGCCGATTGAGGTGCTGCGGCTGGGGAGACTGCGGTTGGTTCCGTCAGTTCTAGATTTACCATTCTGCAAAACAGCATCATCAAAATTGACAAAATGCAATTGTTATCTGGCGAGCAAGTTGGCAGAGCATTATTTGCATTAAGCTGATCTGTTATTTTGTTTTTTGGTGCCGTACAAGAAAAGGCAAGATGCTTATCCTTATCATTTATCAAAAAGATAATAAAATGCATTGTGCGATGACAAAAATAAGTACATTGTCCAAGCTCGAGCTTACCTCCCTGTTCTTGGTTTCATTATCGAGATCACTCGACTTGTTGACTCCTCGACTGATTCTTTATCTGTAAAAAAAAACATGCGACCTGAAAATGTCAACATAGTGCTTGTCAAAGTTTACACAGAAAGTTTGATCGGAGAAGTATGGTAGAGACCATGGAGTGTCAAGTAGTAAGTCATGTTTCTAAATTTGTTCACATCAACACTAGTCGAACTAATACTCTTGTTGTGATATGGGATGTCGGCAGGGTTGTATGCCTACACCCACTTTTATGACCTGGCAATAGCATGACTTTCAGATGGAGAAGTTTTCATTTTTACCTAGACGCTGTAGAGGATGTGATTGAGTAGAATTTCAGTATTCATGATTTTTTTCACACATTCATACTTCTTTGAGTAACAGCCTTTGATGGCACAGGAACAGCCAGCTACACTCAAGATTTTAGTTCAAGTCATTTAAGCCTATCAACTCTCAGAAAAATGTTTAATTGAGATGCTATGCTTTCAAACGTTTTACCTTTTTACATATTGAATAACGATATGGCTTCTCAACTGTACATGACTACACCTTACACCTTACATACTTACCGATTCCATAGTAATATCTTTTTTTGTTAGAGGTTGACCATGTACCACCTCTGGGCCACCCTTACGCTCTAGAAGTCGGCCATGCCTTCCGGTAAGGCTCAGCAACTCAGAAATCAGCTGTTCCTTTGTACTATCAGTCACCTGCAAGGACCAGCAGCATGTTATTTCCACATTGTAATACCATTATTCTATCTTGGCATGCTTTGAGACACAGAATATTTCGCTATTGTAGCTTTCATTTTTTAAATTAAGCAGCGAGAGGGGCTTTGAAAAAACTGCTTGGTGACAAATGAAATTACCAATCAAGTACTGTCTGTGGAGCTCTGACTGGTTGAATAAACTGCATAGGTTCAAGAGAAACTTTGCTGTAGACAGTATTTAGCCCAAATAAAACTTACATTGTAAGCACTTAGGCCGGTAACTGCAAACGGTTTTCCGTCTGAGTTGAGCAGGTCAACACTGACCACTCTGATTGGCTGATTACTCATGCTGGTGGTAATTGCTTTCACCGGCTTTTCCTCTGCTATTAACACCTGCAAGAATTGATTCAATAAAGGTTCAGGGTGTACAATAGATATCCATCCAAGCTTTTTGTTTTGTTGTGTGGAATGATATGGGTCTACATATTAGGCTTTACTACTTCACAACACATCTTGAGTTTTCACGCACATGTTGCTGGCGACTGTCAAAGTTTCCTTTCAGATGTTGTTCAAGTTAAACAATGAACCAACTGGCATCATTTGTGCTGCAGCGAATACCGATTTACAAGTTGAAACTTACATGTTGGCCAGTCAAGTGAACGCAGTTACCGCACTTGTAGGCTTTCGTTACTGACTCGAACTCCTCACACTCACAATCCTCACGATTGCAGGCCCCTCTCTGTCTTCCGTGTGGGTCTAACATGCTAAAAACATGTAAGGAGAACTGGTGAAACAATGTTGAGCCTACCGTTTGCCCTTACCATTCTACACACGGGAAAAACAGACTGGACCTATATTGCGTTTACCATAAATTTACACAGGCCATTGTTGAGTCTCAATGTGTCAAAAATGTGTCGGTACATGGCCATCCACCACATATACCTGTAAAAGGGCCATCCGCTTATGACAAATACCGATCCGGCAGTGCTTTATGACCAATCATTTCACCTCGTATTAACATTGAAGTATGACTGTCACTAGCCCATCGGGGCCATAAGGCAACTGTTTGTTGCCAAAAACCTCTCTGTAAGAGCTCGGAGCAGTAATTCGATCCGCGTCAAACCTGACTGGATATTATTGGAGCGGTACTAATAATATTTGCTGTTACCATCCGATTGGATTTGTTGCCCGATGATGAGTGACTACACAACCCATCTAACACTGCTACGAACTGATCCGTTTAAAAAAAAATTGGGTCAGAATGCGTTTTATGGACAACCAGATGCCTATCTGGTAACCACCGGATGCCATGTGGACATCCGGCGGATGTCAAATGGGCAAGCAGATGAGTTTTAAGTGCAGCATGTCCCATGTGAACCATCCACAATCTGTTAAGCTGAACTAGAGAGTGGATATCCAGGTCAAATACAATCAATGGCCGGTGAGAAAAAATATAGTAGTACTGGCAAATAAAGCTGAATTGAGTGGGATACAAGACTCTTACCAAGGAGTTCCTCGTGTCTCCATGGTCTTACTAATCCGTCAACTAATGAATTTTCTTTTCCTCTGATTGAATCCTGCATGTACTTTTCCAGTGTCATGGAGAACCTTCAGGGTCGCCACCACAAGGGTTGTCCTCAGCAATGCAGTTTCTGATTCACCATGGATTAGGATGGTCCATTCAATCAACATATTTACTAGCTACCCACATCACAAGCAAGGAGTAACTCTGTTACTCCTTGTCACAAGTATGTGAGAAAAACCCGCATGGCACATAATGGCGACCAGATGGGATGTTAAACAATGATTAAGAGTTATTAATTGCTCCAGCAGAAATAGCATCAGCTTCTTTTTTTTTACATAAATGATCAATATAGTCGAACAAGATATATTATGTTGCAAGTTAGTGTATAAGTATCATACACAAGAAAACATGTTTCCGGTATTGTGGATTTCCCAAAGATGTAATATTTCGCTTTTATGTTGAGGAAATTCATTACCGGAAATATTTGTCATATCTTTTTCTCAGAAGAATATCAAATTTTTTTTCTTCGTTTTCTTCAGTGAATCAAACTTGAGCAGACAGAACATAACGGTTTTTACTCTATACTAAAAACTTTAGCCTGGAAATGGATTTAGTATTTTCCTCCTAGTAAAATTGTCTTGTATTTGGAGTTATCCTCATACAAAATAAGAGGGAACAACTCTACACGTCTATTTTACAGTTTGCATTAATGGGCTCCTGTGTGAATGCAGGGAGGGGGCCTGGTGCATACAAGTCTGGTTGTTCGCCTATGTTCAGAATCAACCACCAAACAGGGCAAGACACATATTTTATAACTTACCCTGTTTGGAGGTTTTTGGATGGTTGATTTTGAGCACAGGCAAATATAGTTTTGCAAATATCGAAATAAACATTGTTACCATACTTGTGATGCCAAAGATATAACACGTGCTGACGATCACGTTTCAATAATTTGTTCTACATACCAAAGATACACCGGCTCATAGGAATGTCATCAATTTGTAGAGAGATGCAGCTTGTTATGGCCCTGGCAACAGTACACAATGTGCAATTTGGAGGTAAGCTAGATAACTGTAACTAGGCCATCACAAAGTATGTAATTGAATATTTCTCCTCTTAAATATCACAAGGCTATGCCACAGATCGTCCTTTTGTCAATTGAATCAGAATGGATAAGTAGAGACCATATACTCCTGGGTTTGAACCATAAACCACGCCACTGGATGGTCCAGCCCGCACTTACAAGATGATAATTTACTGTTATACTTCGTCATTTATTTGCAAAAGTTGTTATCTAACCACAATGGTCACTAATATTACAGTATTTCCCCAATAACAGGCTCATCAAAAATCGCCTGGACTAGTTGGGCGGTGCATGAGTAGGCAACTCAATGTTGTTAACTTATAACCCCCAAACCTACCAGACCAAATAACCCTGATGACTAATTTAATATGCAAATGCATGTGTGATAGCTGTGTTAATCTGATTTCAAGCTAAAAAATGATACCAAGAAACCTGTTTCTTTACAAACACTTTAACAAAGTAAGGCATGAATGATCGGAGAAGTGGCACAATGATTTTGAGCTGGTAGTCTCTTTTTCAAGACTATATATCGATATCGATATCAGTTCATCTTGTTTAGCATATGTCTTTGACCGAGTTAGATATTGTGATGCAAGTTATATTTGGTAGCAAGTATAGAAAAAAGGTGTTTGAATTATGAACAGCAACTAATGTTTCAGCATCTGACCAGTTGTTGTTGTTGTGGCAGGATCAACTGATGGGCATACTTTACATGTTGGTATGTCCACTCCATTACATCTCGTGAACCTGATAGAGAACAAATGAAGAAGATCGTTTGTCATTTCGTGTCACTTGAGTCAGCAAATGGCTACTTTTTACTCTAAAGTTGAATTGCAGTTATTGCATGATTTATCATCGACGCACGATAGTATTGGCTGCAGCTTCAAGTAGGATGGCATAGATTAATAAACGGAAAAATAGAAAAAGAAGCAGTGAAATTTATCCTTTTGGATCAAGTTGACAATTAATCATTTGCCATAATGTTAGCCTGGAGAGGCTGTCGGGGGCGGGTGGGTGTTTGTGACAGCCTGGATAAATCTGTTGTGACCTCTTCAAGGTCAAGTCACAAACCTGTCAATCATATTCATGAATTTGGATTTTTGGTAAAGAGCCAACTAACACAAATATCCTTGTTAGTTTGACCAAGTCCTTGGTCTGACTTTTTTTTATTCTTCTTCTTATTCCATGAGATTCCCTGTTCACTTAGAATACCATACTGTTTGTAAAACTTAAATTTACTTGGGCTTAGCTAGTAGAGCTGGAGTGGAGAAGATTTATTTTAATTTCAGGATTGTGATCGATTCCACAACGATAAATAGACATTTAGTTTATTTCTATGCTGTGCTCAAATGACCAAAAAGACCATAGAATCAAACTGGACAACTTATATTTTAATCCGGTCTCGCAACTATTGCAATTTATTTTTGAGTTGTCTTCTCTTGTCAAATGGAGTTACCCCGGCTGTTCCTCCTCCACACACCGACCCACGGACAACCTTTCCAGGCAAATAATATATGATGAGGCAAAATCAGTGTTTTTTGTCAGATTTTGACTAACCCCAAACAAACAAGCTAATGTCACTACCGCTAATATGGCCACACAGATTCTTTAGGGAGTTATTTGCACCCAACCCTGGATTTATTTACTTTTGTACAGCGACGCTGATGTCACAGTCAAGCGGCTTGCATTTCGGCCGTCGACATGGTTCTGTAAAACAGAAAATAATGCTTATTAGCACAACTAATTGTTCTTGCAATAGAATCACTTCATTGGTAGAGCTTTGAACATCCCATAATGCAAAAATTGTTTTATCCTGTACCGACTTCCATAATCAAAAATATCAAGAGACATGGAAGCAAAGTGAACCTCGCGGTTATGTGGATGAAAATAAGGTGGTTGCTTCCCCCTGCTATAAATGTCCAGCAAAGAATTCATGTTACTCACTTGGAGCTCGAGTTGGCCTCGGACCCTTCTCCTTAGCACCGCCCAATCCCTAAGATAGAAATTGTTACTTTATGAACTGCTCCATCGCAATACATCACACATATGTCTTTCAGTTTGACAAGGAAACGCAGGCTTATTTTCCCTCAACTAGCTCAGCAATATGGCAACATCATAATAAGTGTATTGAATACAAACAGAAAGCGAAAATAAAGAAAAGGAGACACGAAGGCACTTCATCAAGTATAGAGATAAGTAAGCCTAGCCCTGGTTCGCCTAGGAAAGTTATAAGGCTGCTATACTTTCACCAGAAATTATCACAAAGCAGTATTTGCCAAAGCAGTATATGCAAGCCTAGGCAAAGATATTCAGAGTTGATCTGCAACAAGGGAGATGACATACATAAGAATTTAGACCCTTCTAGACCCTGAGTTTTTTCACTATGTGATCGTCATATCATTCCAAAATGTGTTTGTGCGAGCTATGCAGTTTTTTTGTCCATTGCTATGAGAATACTTTGATATTAAGAGTGGTTGGTTTATGCTTTCGGAAACACTATAAGCCTAGTTCTTTCCTGCCAACAATGCAAACCACTCAAAACCGCTTCAACTAATCAAAAATACAAGAAATTCTCCGGCCAACCAAATGGCACACATCTCAGGATAAGACAATATCACAATACTACTGGCAGATGTGTGATGGTTCTCCTAGAGATGTTGAGGATTGGGTCTGTCAATTATGAATGACACTTGTCCAGTCACTTCGATATTTATGGGCGTCAATTCCCTATTTCCTGATGTTAATGGTCTCAAACTGTTACCCTACCCTCTTTCAAGCTTAATGACATGTTCTAGCTGTAACTCTGTCCTCGGAACCAAGACAGTTTAAGGTATTATGTAACCAACCAACTCAATGATTGCCTGACCCACACCTTCTTAACTTTTGACAATATAATTACAGGGCCATAGATTAGGAAAAAACATAGGGGAGGCGGATATCCATAAATTAACACCAGGTTGGGTGTTGTAAGCTCCTCCTGTGGGGTTGACCAGCAGTCTCTAAAGCGTTTTAATGATATAAATAGCATACAAAGTCTCAAGTGAGCTGATGATGACACGGAATATTAAATTATAGCATTTTTGGGCCACGCTGTTGAGCCTTCTAGGGGATGCAGAGCGTCCCTGCCTCCCCTCAAACTACGGGCCTGTAAGTACATAACCAAGCTATTCATCTGAAATCGTTATGGATACACATACCGTTATTACGAGAAGAATAGCAAAACACATGACAAGCTTGAGATTCTCCATTCTAAGATCAGCGCTGCACACAGACCAACTGACTTGTCGGACTGCTGTATCATTTATAGGATGGAAATAACAGCCTAGATTTATAGACTGTTGACCTTGTCATTGCCTGACACTCCATTACATTTTTGTTATGCATCAATCATCATCTGAAGAGTTACTCCTTGGTATGCAGTGTCACAGCTTAGTACAAGTCCGGTTGATGACACCACCTTGTGTTAAGTTGGAGGCATGAGGAGTAAGGAAACTGATGATTAAGTCCGGCCATCAAATGCTATTCAATCAGAGTGGTAACCTCTCATATCTGGTTCATATTTGAAAACTTCAATGTCAATGAGAGTCATATATAAAAATCCTGACCACAGATTACACCAATATGTGTACCAGTCTACCCTTATGACGTTCCAGTATCACTGTAGAGACAAGGAAACTGTTTATTAGGTCGTGCTATCAAGTGCTATTTAATCAGGGTGGCAACATCTCATGACTCGGTAGGTTGCATAGATACACAGTGAGTTAACCGGAGCTTTGCGGAGCAGATGCGAAACAAATTGATTTATAATTGTGAGTTCCAATGTCGATGAGCCTTGGTGGGCCTCAATGAAACTCTATGAGCATCATAATAATTATGACTTCGACAACAAAATGCATAAATATGAATTCTAGCCGATCCGCTATCGTATCAAAGTAGGTAACAAATATTGACATCTTTATCACAGGCGGAAAGTATGTTGGTCATAACAATGAAGTGATTTGATGGCTTTGCAGGTATTGTTGAGTCTTGCTTGGTAAGGATGATCATGCAGGCTTGTTGTTATAGGGGACGCAGGGAGGCACTGCCTCTCCTAGTAAGCTTTATACGGTGGCCTTAAAACACTATATATGATTAATCCATGAATAATCCAGTAATTCAGTTAGCTTCTCTGGGGTTTCCATATGCTTATTATATGTTTCAAATTGCTCATGGAGGAGCTTACATCACCTCTACTGCCGATGCTTTGGACTCGCATTTTGCCTCCCTACCAATTCTTTTCAACTAAAGCCCTGCACTGAATAAAAATTTCTCCGATATATTTTGTAGTTGCAAATTTTAAATTCCTCTTGGAATTAAGATTTCTGATCTGTAGCATCATTGATCTGAAGTTAGAAAACATGCCTTGAAGTTACTGGATTCCATTGTTTGGAAGTTATACACAGAAGGTTTGAACATCTTTACAACAGCAGCACTTTAGTCAGGGTCTTGTGTGTTGAGTAAAGTAAATTTTGCTTCAGGCAACTTTAATTGCCAAATTTATTGTGCAGTTGAATCACAAAATTGCATAATATATTAATCAACATTAGATAATTAAAATTAAACCATGAAGTACACCTTTGGCATCCAAGCCTTTGCTACGCTCTAGCCGTAGTATCCACCAAAAGACCATCTGAAGCAAGTGTCACATCCCCTGCATCTTTGACCATTGATCTAAAAAATGTCAACAATAGAAAATGTAGGTGATTTTGTTATGATACACTGTTGATTCCGTAGTAGTAGTAGTAGGAAAGTGTGCGTCATTTCCAATTGCAAAAAGACTAACCTTTCGATAACTTATTTGATTAATTTGACTAACTAACATAATTCCGCAACTACTTTTGTGCTTGGTCATGTAAAATGCTGACAATCAATTGAATATCATGTTCAAAGTACCAGCTGAAAGACCCAGAGTTTGCATCAGATAATTTACTTCAGACTGTACGACACAGGGCCTGACTATTATCACTGAGCCAGGCTCACTCTAATTGAGATTTGTCTTACCCTTTCATAATTTGGAATCAGGAAACCATCATTGCAGACAAGAGTTTTACATAAGAACTTTGGGCATGTTGGTTTCTCTAAAAACATAAAATGTGCATTGTTACTATGTAACCATCATATCAGTGAACATTGGGGAAAGAATCGATGGAAGTCCGTTTGGACAAACAATTTTTAAAATAATTTGTTTTACAAAACGAACAAGGCACAAGATCACTCGTTTGTGTTCAGGCACTGATGCACACAATCATCGGTTACAGAAAGACATCATAATTGTAGGAGCAATGGGTTACTCCTGGTTATCATTAGTTTATGTTGAGAGCAATTTTGATCACATCTCAAACTCAAATCAATCATAAATGTCAGAGGTGTGCTATATACTTTACATTTCAACAAGGATAAACCACCACAGTCATGTGTCTCACACAGTACACCTAAGTAGGAAGTGTCTTCAGAGACAGTATAAGTACCGATTAACATTCTTACCAGTTGTAGTTGTAACATCTGGACACTTTTTACAGCCTGGGCACTCTTCTCCATCTGGTCCAATTGTGTCAAGAAATCTGATCAAGGAAGAATACATACAGGTTGTGATTGATCGTTATGCGTTTAAGATAATGAGTTACTAAATTTGATAGTGTCGTGAATAAATGATGCTGGGTTAGATGGTAGAATCTGTTAACGGTCTTGCTTTTCACTTACTGGTTATTTGAGCTTCACGATTTGAGAGGTTTCAGTCACATTTGAGAGCCATTATTGATCAAATTTTACAGCCATAACAAACTTGTCATAGTCATGTTTCAATAAATAATTTTTGTTCACGGTGTGTTTCAAATGCTACAAGGAAAACTCATCCGGCATAAATTGTGTGAGAACTTCCATTTTTGCGCAATCCGTGGTAGGGTATGAAAAGACACAAGCTAGGTACTAGTGGTTTCAAAAAACCTCCTTTTCTCAATGCATTTTGACCTGTCTACCAAGTAGACCAAATCCCTGAAACAAACTTACCCTTGTACAGCTACGCTGATGTCACAGGGAGGTGGTGCACATCTCACTAGCGGGCAAGGTCCTGGTATGCCTGCAATAAATTTGAAATTGTCACTTAAAGTCATACTTGTGATATGGGTGTCAGCTTTCAGAGTCAAATGTCTTAAAATAAAATATTGCTAAACGGCTCCCGTTGTTAGCAGAATTTGTCCGTGGACAATTTCACCAATTTGTGCAGGCCTGGTGATATTCGAACATTGACACAACCTCATTACTTTGTACAACTCTCATCTGATCTATTGACACTACCTAGCAGTAAAATATCAGTAAAGGCCGCTATTAATACACACTGTGCATTAAACAAATAGATGAGTAACTTACTAGATGGTTCTGTAGTAGTTGTTGTTTCAGGACATTGTAGACAGCCAAGACATTCATTGTCTTCAAATTCACCCACTCTAGTGAAGAAAAAAGTGTTGTGTCATCACTGCATAACATGAAAAATTCAACATTCGTTTGTTGTTTAGATTCTAACAGCATGAATGCTAGTATTCAATGTAGCCTGTCCTGACAACGTTCGTTTAAGGGTGGGGTTATGGGGTTCCTTTCTCCGCCCACATCAAAGCTTCTCAAGACAGGCTATATTTAATTGTACATTCATCACGTGTCTTAATATATTCACTATGAATCAGCCATGTAGTGTAGGCTGAGGGATCCAAACTGTGAATGGATTTCTATGAGGTGTTGGGTGTTGTATGGTGTTATTTAGCATTGGCATTTATCGTTATCGATATTATCATTAAGTCTATCGCATTAGAACTTACATATTCCGGAATTTCTGATCTTCTGGGCAGTTAGTTGCATCAGCACATTTTATAAAAGGGCAAACATCAGCACATTTTTGGCAACCAGGACATGGTTGCCCATCTGGTCCGTTCACATTGAGAAATCTGAAATGCACAGAGAATGATTACATACTGATGTAAACTATGACAAAGCACTACACCAGGCTGATGAAATCACCAGGCTGATGAAATCGACACTCAGAATTGATTGGCCACGAATATAACCCTGAGGGTAATAGCCAAGATTCAGGCTATGCCTGTATACACTGGGGTAACTGAACGCTTCAATGTCATATTGTTATTGCTTGTTTATTATCATCTAAGGAGCAGCTGGCAGTTCGGCCTGTTTAATCTTGATGATGTATTGTTTTCTATTAGTTTATTGGCTTCATGTAATGTTATGCGCTTACCAAGTAAAGATCGAAGTGAAACGACCTTGAGGACAATGGGAATAAAGTCACAACAACCAATCAAAGCAGGTTTTACACCATATGCTGAGCAATTGAACTCGTTGGAAATGGAATGATTGAGTAGACAATTCCGTATAACCATTATAATACAAAGTTTTAAAAACGAATGAATATACAGGCTAGGCTCTCGATGTGTCACTGAATCATAGGATATATTGGTAGATGTATTTGCTCGCACTTAACTTCAGAGTGCTTTCTCAGATTGTAACTGTAATTACACAGCTTGCCGTCGATTGAAGGACACAGATATTCTGAAGTGAGGGAGACCTGCGATGGTCTTCTTCGCCAATCATTCACTAGTTGATGGCATTTTGCACATCGTGAGTTAGATCTAGGAACAAATATGTCTAAGTAAAAGACTGACTGAATGAGGACTTTTAGTCAAGTGATGCGCGAATCCTCTAATTGAAGGACCACTCTAGATCACCGAACATCTGACAAATCAGAAATGTGATTCTACTTACCCTGGTATTCTCAGATCATCAGAGCACTCTGGCTGTAAACAGGCAACTAGTGGGCAGCCGACAAAAGGTAAAACTCCATCGTCTTGCCCGTTTGATCCCTACACACAAAAAACAATTTTCTATCATAATGGAAAGGCAGCAAAGGACCAGTGACTTTGTTATATTATGCAGTAATGACTTAAATCCTTGATTGAAAAATCAAACAAACTTCCTCTCCTGTTACAAAGTTAGCTACCTTGAACAATTCAGACCCAGTCATGCATCATTAGCACCTATTGCCATCCCAAAATACTCTTACTTGCACATCACCAATAAAATAAACCAAATGCATACTCTATACACTTACCGTTATGAGAAGAGCGAGAGCCAAAGACACAAGAAGATTGATGTTCTTCATTTTGCGACCAGCACACTTTACTTGTTACTGATCAGTGAGGCTCATATATCAGTGGCAATAGCACAATAAGAGTCACATTAAAACAACATGGTACCAGCCTCTTTAATATCTACCACAAGGCCTACGACATGTAGAATACCTAAACAATTGAATTATGATAAACTCATACCATCATATACTATTCAATCAAAATCACAACGCCCTGTACAAGGAAAGGTTGCCTAGCGACCTCATGATTTCATATCAAGTTATTGCAGCTTTCAAGCAGGGAGAATGGATTGGGGAGGAGCCTGCACTCGATAGGCCACACCTCTTTTTATAACATGATCTTACTTTCGTTTTGGAGTTGTGCTCTCACAACGAAACCACGATTAGTGAAAGGAAAAGTGTGGGTTGACAACTTCTCAAGTGACAAATCTATGACTTTCCAATGGAAAGTTCAAAAATAAAATATCATTTTTGTTGTATTGTAGAATGAAATTATTCTTTATTATTCTTCTTATGGCTGAAGAACATATGTGAAAGGTTGGAAAACAATTCTTAGAGCTAAAAACAATCATCTTGATAAAAAAATCTTACAGGGTAAGGTACCCATAATAGTATCAATTTTTTGAGTTGTATCATTGAGGAAAAGAAACTTAGCTTGTGAATCTGAATATTATTTCAGCACATGTGGTTAGGGGGTGTTGAGAGCTGTCCAACAATATCCCATTACATACCTACTGTCACTAGAAGGCTGGGAATCTTACAGAATGTGGCAATTTAAGGAGCGAAATATGTCGGCATGGGCCTTTCGTTGATGATTAATGAGTGTCATTAGCACAATTGTGTTGTAATAACTTGTCCAGTATATAATTCAAGTGTTCTGGATTAGTTGCTGACAATAATTTTTAATGGATTGGTATATTTCATGGCTAAAACAAAAGAATGAGTGTGATGTATCTATTAAAATACTTATTTCAGCCGTAATCAACATCTATTCACCAGTACTTGTCTGTGATTGGCCAATACTATTAGTGCAAGCTCCTCCCACTTCGATTCTCCCTGCTTTCAGTAAACAAAAATTGCCGCAGAGGGCTATTCTCCTCATTGAGATTTTTCTGGATTGCAAAACAATGGTGTCGTTCACATACTGGCACAGGCTTTGAAATCAGTATAATGATAGCCTGACAATAGACAGTTTTCTGAGCTCTGATTTATGCCTCAATTTGGAGTTGTCCTCTCCAGTTTGGTACTTTTAACCCACGCCGCATAGGAAAAACGTACTGAAAGAGGGTATTCTTGAAAACCGCTTATGTTAGGATAAAATTGATTTTTGATTCAGAATCTGCACCATTGTAAACTCTGTGAGACGAGTTTCCAAATCATTGGAGGTTTGAATGTTGATAAATCTTAATTTTAGTGACGAAATTCGAGAAAAATTCTGCCAAATGGTCCGCAAAACTGGCATAAATTGATATAATTGACTAACCGAATACCAAAAATATTTCCCAAACTATGTCCCTATCAGTTTTCAATGGTGCAGATTCTGAGTCAAAAATCCTTTTTATCCTACTATAAGCGGATTTCAAGATAACCCTCTTTTCGGCACGTTTTTCCTATGTGGCATGGGTTAGAAGTACCAAACTGGAGAGAGGACAACTCCGAATAGAGGCCTAAATCAGAGCTCAGAAAACT
Organism: Membranipora membranacea; assembly: GCA_914767715.1. Lineage (NCBI taxonomy): Eukaryota > Metazoa > Bryozoa > Gymnolaemata > Cheilostomatida > Membraniporidae > Membranipora > Membranipora membranacea. The sequence continues at coordinate 18,699,342 of OU612071.1, forward strand.
GTCTATTAATAATCAATTCATTCGATACCGCACCTCTTATGTGCTGTAACCATGCAATAGTCCTGCCAGTTCGATCACTGGTCTGTGAAATGTCAGATAAAAATACCACACACTTTGCAATCCAGCAAGTGTATACTCCTTCATATGGCAAAGGATCTTTGGAAGAAGACAATCATAGTGAGATCTATAAGATTATGAAGCCCATTTGATCCATCAAGCAAATACTATATCTGGGGTTGGCCATCACAGAATTATGGTATCTGTCTATCAAATTTTGAGATGACCACACTTTGGATTTGGCCAGAAATAAAGTCCAAGAAGAGATGGATGGTGTGGTTTCTATGATAGGTATGACAAAGTGATAATTGCAATTGTGGCTATCATATTCCTAGATTTACGATTGGATGTCAACAGTAAAAGTGTGATTTTCAAACTCAATATTGATTTATTATTGCAGAATCATACAAAATCTCTTCATGTGGTAAAAAAAATTCTGTTGAAATCTGTCTCTGTTAGAAGGTTAGCTATCCTGACAATCCTGGTTCTTTCTCTCTGGTATTAACCTCTCCCTGCACTCCCTGCACATTATGCGAGATTACTCATGAAATGTCCATGGTTGAATTGCTGAAAAAAGCAAACAGTTTGGACTGATGCTGAAGATCAAATACAGCACTGGATCATTCCATTGTAGTTTTGTTAAGGGGGGTGTACCACCAATATTGTATGTTTTCTGAGTATTCTTCCCAAAAATTTTTTCGATTGCATTTAGGGGCAGAAATATGTGTACATTACAAAATAAAGTACAGTTGTGAAATACCCTTTACCAGTGGTTCCTACATATTGTAGCAGCGGGTGGATTGTGTATACCCACAAATGAGTGTAGCAACAGTGGAGAGCTGAGCCTAGCATACACGCACCCCAGCATGCAATCACACGAATCCAACATGCATTCAGACAAGCACGCTTTGCCTGCCATTGTACTCCTTTGTTCACCAAACAAAAGGCCTTTTGTTACACAACTCTCATAGGTGCATTGGGGCCTGTCTCCATGACATCGGCCCCCAGGGCCTATCCAACGGAACTGTACTTTATTTTGTAATGTAGAATAATATCCTGAGGTTCATTTTGGTCAAATCCATCTCATTTACTTGTGTTACATCATATTGTGGCTAGAGGTAAGGTTGGCTTATGCTGATATTTTTGTTAAATTTCAGTCAATTCATTGCTTGATTTGGCATATCTTCTGTGGACCCACCGCCAGTAATCAGCATACTGTTTTGTAGCATTTTTGTGCTTAGCAGTTTGACATTTACTTGGAGAGATTGAAGTAGCTGATCACAAGGCATAGACAATTTTAAACAACAGTGTGAGAGCCAATCAAATTACGTGATAAAATTTTAAATGATAAATTAGCTAAGCTTGCATCTCATTGGCCAATATTGCCCAAAAAGAATAACAAACCAACTTCCTGTTTTGAAGAGTCTTCTAGGTCATCATAATCTTGCATGCTCTTTTGATCCTTGCTACTTGAATATTTGATCTAAATAAGACAGTAATGCCACCCAAACAATCAACTGTACATGGATTTGGCAAGAGAAAGATACAGAAGGCAGACAGGCTAGCAAACCTGAAAAAGAAACCTCCAACTGTGAGTAATGAACATACTGCTGTACCTCTACCTGCTGCTACTCCTGCTCTATCAGATTCAGAAACTCTTTCTCATTCTGTGAGCTGTAGAAGCAAAACAAAATTGTCACACTGGACCAAAAGCCCTGATACTAACAGTGCTGCTGGTTCAGCTCTTAGTGGTTTTGTCACTGTCTCAAAAGCCCACCTTAGTCAGTTACTAGTGAGTTGCTGTGTGACGAAAGCAAGCTTGGTAAAATGAGAATGGGATCACGTGGATTGAAGAATGGAATGTGTATGACGTATGATGTATTGTGTGGTGAATGTGGGAATCAGAAGAGTCTCATTACAGACTCTGCAGGGCAGCCTGATAATTTGACCAGAAGAACGGTTCTGGCATGCAGAGAGAGTGGAATATCCTATGAGCAGCACATATGCCTCATGAAATCTAATTTGATATACATTTCCTTAGAAGTTAAAGAGAATTACAAAAATATTTACCCCATTGCTTTAATTATATCAAAGTCATGTCTTGAATGATATAGAGTTGAAAATTTCACATCGAATACTAAGAAAGCTTGGTGATATTTAGTATCAATGGGCAATGTGAAGTCGAATAACCCTAGCACAAATGAATTATTAATGATATATGGCAACAGTGGAATGGTATCAGTTTGCAAGATCTGAGTGCGAGACATTTTTTTATGTGTTATTGTGAGATAACGCAAGCAAGCGATGAGCGTACACATGCCAGGCGATTGGTGCCATACGAGTTGTGGGTTCTAGCCTCACTGATCCAAAGCATCGTCAGGTGTTTATATTCACAGTTGATCTAATCTCATGTATCATGATAAAACATGGAAAATACAATAGATATTGCGGTGGATGTGAATTCAAATATCGATTTGTCCCTAGTATGTTTGTAAGATATGGAACTCACATTGGATGGCTGGGATGTTGAAGCAGAAGTCAAGAGTGCTGGCATATTTGTCTGTCAAAGCTGTTACCACCAACCTTTGCTCGCCTCTAGCTAGATGCAGTACAGCCAATTAGGCATCTAGCAAACAATCGAACATCAACTCCATTAAGAAGAAGTGTTGATATCTCGCGACCTATATGTTAAGCATTCTCAGTTATTTAAAGTCAAAGATGCTCAGTTGTAATTATCTCCTCCTTACTTCTCCATCCTACAGTTTTAAATTCAGAATAACCACATTTGGCCACCTGGATCGTTAGTCAATCAGCTAACTATTCATTTATCATTTTCTGCAAAAATCTCCTAATCTGACAAAAAATCTCCAAGTTCGTGTTTTCCTGTTTGGGCAGAATTACATTTCGACATGGTAACTCACAGAGATCTGGTTTTTTTTGGAGCATCAGTTCATCACATTATCTAAACGAGCTTTTGAGGGCATGTTTGAAATATTTTTTTAACATATTTATAATTGCGATTTACTTTTTCATTACGGTGTTTATTTCATCCATCAGTGCAGTGGCAATGTTGCGCAAGGCAGTGCAAAGAGCCTATATATTTGTAGTTTCTATGCCATTGTGTACAGTTGCAAACAAATTCTAATTGCCTTTTATCAAAGGAGTGGAGCAATTTATAAATGACAATGGAGATGCTATACTGAACTTAAACAAAAGAAAATTTCTGTTGGTTGATATAAGTTTTCAGTATAGATTGTAGTGACCCATCAGTCACCCATCAAATTCTATCAGAATGACTACAGACCTCAAAATAATTATTATTATTAATATTCCGAAACATGGTTTGGATTTGGCTTTTTCAGTGGATACTGTTCAATGATAGCATTTTCAAAATACACCCTTCAATTTTACTCGAATGTCATCCCAATATTTTTATTATTGAAAAACACTAATGTAACTATGCTGGATGTGTATAGGATTATGATAACTGTGTGTCTGGAGGGCTCACCCTTAATAACACAGATGATATTCTATGTGAAATATTCTGCTGCATTTTCAGTGAGCTGGTATCTTTATGGTCGACCTTGGTGTATTTATCACCATTTAGGAATTGCAGTCCTGAAATAACCATTGACAGCATTCATGTTACGGTTGAATTTGTAAATTTTTTTTAAAATCGTGCCCTGGGACTGCATCTTTACTGTAACAAGTTATAATGTTGTTACTTTTGAGGATTCGGTTAGCCAAACAGGTGGGCTGCCTCAAGAAACAAAAAATCTGAGATGGCCTCCAAACAAAATTGGAAGCAATTGTTCACGCTGTGCATTGAAATGATCCAAGTACAATTGAGACCTAAGCAGGATGAAGATATCAGTTAGAGCAATTACAGACATTGTTTTCACAGAGTAAATTTTCTAATCCCTCAAGAAAATCTTATTTGTAAACAACCAGTTGTATTGCAGTCTCTGTGTTTCATTACAGGGAAAGAATTTGTTACTGTTGTGCCTTGTTTATCTTTTCCAAAGGATTTAAAGGCAACGTAATATTAGAATATCAAAACCTGAGGATTACCTTTATGTCTCAAGACTTGTTGCTTCTTATGATATTTATGTATTATAGCATTATTACATCTGATTAAAATTGAAGGTTGATTAAAAAATCAGATGTCTTGTCCCAAGCAACATCCTGGAGTATAGGCGGCAAAATTTGTTGACTTAGTGGCCAGGCCGCAATATCTTCACCAGGTTGCTCTCTGTTTGCAGGCAGGTTGGAGCACACCTGGGTGCCTACCAAAGCCCAGTGCTAGATAATTTGTACTTCCTGCGCAGTCCAAATATATTTTCCAACCAGTATTCCAAGCCCGAAACCCCAGTTCTGATACAAAAAATTTAGCCCATATTGATTGCCCCGTTTTTTTATACCAATTTTATTGCATCTAAAATATCATATCATATTATGTTGAATTAATAGGCTCTAGTGGCTGGCTACTCATATATTTACATTTTTGCAATCGACCATGACACCTTGTCGACATTCAATTATCCACACTCTCTTTACTCAACAAAAACATGGTCCATGCTTCTAAAAAGTTATACAAGGTTGCGATCACGTCACTCTTGGCTAGCCGGGTAAACCTTCTTCCGGGAGTTATTGCACAATCAAGTAGAGGGTGCCCTGGGACTGCATCAATACTGCAACAAGTTATAATGTTGTTACTTTTGAGGATTCGGTTAGCCAAACAGGTGGGCTGCCTCAATAAACAATAAATCTGAGATGGCCTCCAAACAAAGTTGAAAGCAATTCTCCACGCGGTGCATTGAAACGATCCAAGTACAATTGAGACCTAAGCTGGATGAAGATATCAGTTAGACCAATTACAGACATTGTTTTCTCAGGGTAAATTTTCTAATCCCTCAAGAAAATCTTATTTGTAAACAACCAGTTGTATTGCAGTCTCTGTGTTTCATTACAAGGAAAGAATTTGTTACTGTTGTGCCTTGTTTATCTTTTCCAAATATCAAAACCTGAGGATAACCTTTGTGTCTCAAGACTGATTAAAATTGAAGGTTGATTTAAATCAGATGTCTTGTCACAAGCCGCATCCCGGAGCATAGGCGGCGAAATTTGTTGCATTAGTGGCCAGGCCACAATATCTGCGCCAGGTTGCTCACTGTTTGCAGGCAGGTCGGAGCACACCTGGGTGCCAACCAAAGCCCAGTAGACGATATACCGCAGATACATTTGATATGAGGCCCTTTCGATAAATTTAAGGTTCAATGATTGCACAGACCAATGGTACATTGTGGCAGCATCATTCAAGGATTGTAATAGTTAATCCTATTGTAAAAACTGCCACAATACTGCCTTCCTAGCTTTACCCACCGTATCAATTTAGCTAGGATAGTTAGGTGTAATTTAAGCATAAAACATCAAGTCTAATTGTGGAGTAAGGCTGTACAAAGAGAAATTTCTACGGGAGAGCCTGCATATTCTAGTTTTGACTGTAATCGAAAACTTTGAATTCAGTTCTTTCTCCAGAACCCTATAATTGTGACAAATAGATGAAAGGAGTTTTTGGCATCAAGCTTCCCATAACTTTCCCCTTGACACAAAGCTTGCAGGTATCTTGACCAAGGAGTAAAAAACTCTTTCCTTGACTATTGTTAAAAAATTTACTCTGAATCCCTTTACTCTGTGAAGCAGTCTATCCACATGCTTGAAACTAAAATGTTTTACACAGATAGATAGATGGGGTGATAACTCTATACTGCAAATGAGCCACCGAATTTCAACAATAAGAGAAGACAACTTCTCAGCCTAAGATTTGCCCAAATTGACTTTAACGAACTGAGTTGCAATACTTTCATAACTTAAGGTCATGCCTCGCCTAGGATACTAACTTGAGAACTACGTCTCGTTTTGTACAGCAGAGGGGCATTTTTGTCAAAATTTTGACTAGTTGAGGAGTAAGATAATTAAAAATTCCCAACTTGCACATCATTTTTTTTTCTTCAATACTGGTTAGCACTGGGCTAGTGAGGGCACTAGGGTAATCATATTTGTCCACCTTGGACAGCAATTGACACAGCTCACTTTCTTTATACCATAGCCAACACCCATTGTTTAGCTATCAGTATGTGAATTTGAATGCCGTTTTTTTTCAACTCAAATCAAACATTGAACATTATTGTTGTTATGGCTGTATGATATAAGGGTAGTCTTTATGTATTGACTGCATGTTTTTCTCCAAGAACTGCCAATGTCTTTTTATACAGACAAAAGTGACAATAGGTTTTGACATGTTGCTGAAATTCAGTGTCGCGTTATGACGTTACGTCATGACGAAAGATCGTCAGATTTTGGGTTTAAATTTCTTTGATCATGTGGATTTAGAATCCCCCAAAAACAATTTTGGCGAGGCATGACCTTAACCACATGGTAGAGTTATTCTTAATCGTAATTAGTTAAAGCCTATCAAAAGACCAAAGCATGTAATAGTCCGGCAGTAACTTATGATAAATTTGTCAGATTTGGTAACAAAATTCAATGCTCTACTTGGCATGAATTTTCGATGGTGGTAAGAGTGCTTTTCGTAAGGGAAGTTAACTCTTACTCCCTCCATTATTATGCCACAGTCACCTGGTTGTGCAATAGAAGAAACAACCAGTTCTTTGAGACTATGACAGCATAATGCAGAGAATGACAATTACCTTCCCTTGGTCCAACACCTCTATTTATTTCCCCATTGCTTTACATGCAAACTATGGTTACTTATACCTGGCTCAGAGTCTGAGGATTGATCAGAGTTCGGCTGGTTAGGGGCAGGAAAGTCGGCGTCTTCGTCGGAGTAATCCAGAATGAATGACTCAGCCACCGCCATTGCTGAGATCAGAGCATGCCTAGTTCCAGTTCTTGTCCCAGGCCTTGAAGGACCAGCCTCAGCTAGGTCACGGCATTAGGTGTAACAGTCGGCGCTGTATTTCCTGGGTATCGTTCAAGAGAATCGGCTGCAAATAGCTTATATTGTAAATATACATGCTATATCACACATCACATCAAAACCAAACGTACACACAGTCAAGATTGCACATATTTCTGAGCACAAGCTGAAAAATCAATGTAATGGTAAGCCTGATGAACAAACGGTGCATATCTACCACAGGTCAATCTTACATGTTGCAGAAGCTAAAGGCTTAACTCACTCATTTCAGATAAGAAATAGCTGGTAGAATGTAGAGATATACAAAGTTAGACTTGTCTTTGGAATATACTATGGTAGAGGGAACGAAATGTCAAGGTCTATCGACAGGAAACAAAGTTTTGTTGGCCAACCGGAATATTCAAATGTCAAAATTAGGGAAAAAATAAATACCTTCTTGTTGGCGTTGCTATTTCCGCTTCTCACATCTTATCTTGCTGCCCCTGCACCGCCTGCAGGTACGATAGGCGTGCAGAGGGAAAAATAAATGGTTGCACCTAGTACAACCTGGCAAGACAAGTAGAAGTGATAAACAATTGACGTCGCAACAACTTAAAGTTGTTCTTACAGTTATTGTTTACGCATTATATAAAGTAAGGCAAGTGTAGACATGTACTGGTTTTTGTCAAGTGCTTCCAAGGTACCGAACAAAAACCATCATATTTCACCGAGACATATTCTGGTTTTTGGTTGGTGAGATCATCATACTTACACTGGTGATAATGTAGACATCTATTGGTTTTTGCAAACCCCTTAGGAGTAAAGATAAGAATAAATAACCCTATTTATCCGGCAAGACAGATTGGGGGAAAGGGATTTGGACAAAATATAACCTTATTTGTCTGGCGAGACAAATGGGAGGGAAGGGGTATGGATAAAATAAATGGGGGTAAGGAATGGCTCTAGGTTACAACCATAAACTTAATATACTACCTAGACAGGCCAATAGCATTCAATACTGTCCCACTTAAATAGCACAACATGACGTAATTAGTTTGTGCTGTGAGCCATAGTTTACTATACACCATTCAATGACATAATGTGAAAAATCAAGGGACGCTGGGTATGATATCAGCCCCTGTCCAGCCCCTTATTATTCAAACACAAAGAAAATTGGTGAGTGTATGTAAAACATTTGCTATGGGAACAATACTGATAGAGCTTTGGCTATAAAAATAAGTATCAATAAAATGGAAAGTTACTACTAATGATTGCTGATTTTGTATGTGGAGGTAGGAAAAGGTAATTCATGACAACATGAAAATAGACGGATAGATTATAAAATTTTGAGACTGGCTTGTGAGTATTGATTTAAGTTTGTTTATGATTGTTCAGCTGTGGTAGATGGTTGGTCCATTACACAATGTTTCCTGATCTCGAGGAGCGAGATATGTAAATCTCGCAATCCTGAATCATCTGATTTCTTTCTTTTGAGCTGTGATTATTTCGATACACTATACCACACTACCGCATTTATGTTTATCCCAGAATACCCTCTCATCATGGCCTAAGGTGAAAGAATAACCCACTGGTGCTGCATAGGCCCGCAATACCCTCAAAAAGACTATGGGTATCCATACTATAATTATGACTGCCCTGCTAGATTTCCAGTAAGTTTTGTATGGTTAAATTTTTGGTGCAGTTGTATTTGTTACTCAATAACTCACTCACAAACTGATTATGCCAGTAACACCATAAACACAGTAAAACTAGAATTTTATATAATCTGATTGAAGTATATAATGTGCAATAAGTTCGCTTCAGGTAGTTATACGAAAATCATAATAGAAGTTGCATTTGTCATGGTCGAAATGTAAATCTGATTATATATATTAATAAGTTTTTAAATTATTAGCTGCTTAGACTAAAAATGCAATAATGTAAACATACCTCTTTCACTCTTTCCAGGAGAGAGTTACATATAAGATGAATTCTTAATGATATACAGTTTGTATATTGTGATCAATACAAAATAAGATGAACACGTATAGTACCTCGCTCTTTGAGGGTTTAATCTAAAATAGGCTCTTTGACCAAAGCATTTTAATTTATTTTAAAAGACAAGTGCTGACAATCTTAGGTAAATGGGGATTCATCGCTATTGCAATATGTAGCAGTAAAATCAGGTGTCCGGTCATTGTGTAGCAATGTTTGTTTGTACCCATTTTGAGCCTGCTGCCTATCTTCATAGCCTTTAATATAGTTTCAAGGTGAGTGTTAAGATAGACAGATGATTTCAATTAAATCTTCAGGTGAGTTTCAATTTAGTAGTTTGATTAAAGCAAAACCCACGTACTGTCCACCGTTCAGAGCTTTTGGTTGAGGTCAAAATCTCTTCTTTAGGCCAGCAGAGAAAAGAAGTGGTGCCCATAGTGGTATCATATTTCTTCACAGGTCCATCGTTCCATCGGAGAGTTGCTGGAATGTATCTCTGGTGATGTCTTGGTTGAAAGAATATAAGACGATCGGCCCCATCTGTGTCTTGACCTTGTTCCTCTAGTACGACCAAAACTGCAACACCCGCTTCCAGTCATGTTTTTTGAAGGAAGTATTTGTGAGATAAATGTGTATCAACACAACAAAAAGGCATATAAGTTGGAAATTCGCTTTTCCAGTTTTTGATGTCACTTGAAAGAGAAACTCTTTCTGAGTGTAATGCAATTTACTGTATCTTCCTAGCTTTAATAGAATCGAAGATACAGGCGAATTAGTCCGCCATTATAGAACAACTCGGGGAAAAAGTGAATCTCTGAAACAAAGGTTTGAATCATTCGAACATTAAAATTATGATATATGTATTGTTTACATTGTTTAACTCCTTGGATACGGATATTAAATGATGGAATAATTCCCTTTAAGTGACAAATATGGAGTAATAAGGCATGGAGAATTTGATAGTGAAAAGGATTTTTCCATCAGACCGATGGAATTAATGCTATTCTGGGGTCAAAGGTCATGGTAAATCGTGAAGAATTAAGGAAAATTTCATCCGCGACAAACATAAACTGAGACAGAAAGATGTACTTTCACAATTAATTTTAATGACATGATGTTCACAAAATGATTATATATATAAGAATAGTACAATATAACTTTAAGGTTGTATAATATAATATAATTATTATATTATATTGTAATATAATAAATATAATACATATTTAATTAAGCACTGTATTAAGTAGTGTTTTTTCTACAGATTGATCAAATTGTTCAGTTTATATCATACTACGCCAATAGGTAACGAATTAAATTTAATATGTTAATGTTATTATATATATATATATTATATATATATAATATATATATACCAAGTGAAGCATATCGAGATTTTGTTTTTTCGGCCTTCTTTCCTCTATTTCCTCTTTCCTTTCTTCGGCGGCTGTTCATCTGAAACAGAGAAATCACCTTCATGCGTTTGATGCTGTTATCACTACCTCTGATGCCTGGTACCTCCCACCAATAAGCAGTAGGGATCATTATGACGTAAACATAACATAGTCTTAGATTCTTATCCTACCTCGTGATGGGGTAGGAGCTCTTGGTTTGGGGACGGCGGGCAATGGACAAACTTCATCCATGAACCTGGCATCACAGAATTCTCTTATCTCATCAAGCAGATACCACTGTCTCTTAGCATCCAGGCCTGGGGGTGGAATTACATCTGGAAAGCCTTCTGGTATCTCACCATACACTCTATGTTCCGTCAGTGGAGCACCAATAGATTCTCGCATCTGAACCATACCTAATAATTCGGTGAAAAATAATTAACGCATAGAATTTGGTAAGCTCAGGCCAAGGTTCAATAGTAGCAAGGAAAAATAGATGAAGTTAAAGTCTGTGTCTCACCTGTGATAGAAGGGAAGAAGAGTTTGTGCTGCTTTTTAATACCTTTTATAGCCTTGGAACCGCTGAAGAATGCAACCCAATCATAGACTGGGACATTAACTGTACCATCAGATTCCATTACTCGCCTTCACACCGTTCATGTACATGAACATGTTGCGGCAGATATCTAGATCTGGAAGAAAGATGTTAGCTTGTGTTATATAGTCTTCAGTTTTGAAGGTCGACATACAACACACTCATCAACAAGTGCCGTAGATAGATTCAACAATGTGACTTGTAGGATATTTAAGTATTTACTCACTCTCGTGCTTGTATCTACATCGTACACGCTTCCTTTCAACTTGTGACTTTCGTCTGGATGTTGCAGTCTCATCAACACACTGTATAATAGTGCTGACTTTCCCCGTGATCATGAGGTCCAGCGATTCCTTATCAAGGCTTAACGCTATGGCCCGACCCATGTTAACAGCGGCGCAGTCAATCCTGTCAGCGTAGCCACATTTACAGCCCACAATCTCGGCTAAGTTAGCTTCAACAGTTTCAACATTATCTGGCTGTAGTTGGTCATCACCATCTGAATTATCATGTAAAAGATGGACAGCTTCCATCAATCCAACCTCTCCAGTTTCTCCGTCTCCATTCATATCCCTTGTATTACACTCAGGATCCTCATCTGGTTCATCTGTGATGTTCAAACTGATGTCCTGATGATCTCTATCTGCTATGTCTAGCTCTCTATTCTCCATGTTAAAATATTCTTGATCTACTTCATTAAATCCAGCCAAAACCTCAGCTAAATCATCTGAGTTAATCATTCTGGAAGCCATTTCTAATTCATCAACAACTTTGTTATGATGCCTCAGCATTCATAACATTGTGCAAGGCGATTGCGCAACCCACCCGTCATTTATGCCACATCAAGTCCAACAGGAAGTTAGTGAGGCTAGGATTTACTTGCTTGACAACCATGAGAGGGTTAACTTTGACCCTAGATTATTGTGATTTATAGTTGTCTGATTGGTTAGATATATAGCTAGTTGAAAAGAGCAGGTCTTGATTGGTCAGAATCAGTTACAAAACAAAAACACTAGCACATGTCAGGAATCATCATATTGAACTTCATTGACTCATTATAGACACAATAGAAACGCGACTTATATGCCTTTTTGTCGTGTTGACACACAAATGATTGTGAGTTCTTATTTAATTGCTGCAGTACGTTGCAGAGCCTGTGAGCTTTGGCGATAAAGTTTCTTTTTAACAACTTTGGAATGTTTTCCTCGGTCATTGAGTCTTTCATTATTTTCTGTAGTAGTCTTTTAGGAATGTCTCCTTTTTTCATAATGTTTATAGAGCGTCTATAAAGTTCCCAATGAGTTTTAGCCTAAATGTGTTGGTCGTTAAGAGCATATTAGGCACAGCGGTAAAGCAAATTCGAAAAATATTATTTCTGTTCTGTGTCACGTTTAACTTTCTGTCTAAAATCCCCTGAAACCTGTGAATGTTAAAAGATTACCATTCATTAGGACAAAATGAAAAAAGATTATACAACTTTGAAAATGAAAAGAGATGAGTGACAGTATACAGCATTCTAAAATTTATATGAAACATTATTCCACTTATGAGTCGCCTAAATCTCCGTCTTTCCTCATATGCAATTCCAATTGATATTAAATAATTGACATCTTTCTCAATTCCTTTATAGTATAGTTGGACGATCTGTGTGGTTTGTTTCACCTGCATGTGTGGTGACAAATATAAGGCCCAAATTTCCCATAGATGATATTGAAGGATTTGAAGAACTGTTTCAGTAAAATGATACCCCCTCTCATCTTGTAGCGTTAGGAAAATGGGTTGTGAAAGTATCAAATAAAAATTGGCGATCTTTATCAGATTTTCGATACCTTTGTGACATCGGTTGAGGCCTTGAATATGCATTCAAAATGGTGTAGTGAAACCACACACATTACATATTCCAGAATAGATGTAGTGTTGAAAAATTAGAGAATGAAAAATTGAAAATAAAATACCTCTAGTATATAATCCCTGTTAAGATTTGGATATTTGAATGTCCACTTGATTTGTATGGAAATTTTCTCAGCCAGCTCGATATCTTGTACCAAGAACTTTTCAGCCTTTTGTTAGTATACTAAACATGCCTCATGTCACCATGTTTTCTCTACAATGATCACATACTCATCTAGAGATAACCCATGCGCGATCCTATCAACCTAAAATGTATCGTCACTTACGACAAGCTCTGCTTATTCAAAATGTCTAGATAGAAAATTCACTTTGTAACTTTTAATAAATGTCGGGTATCAATGTTTCGATGAGATGGTGAAAATACTTGTGCCTCCCGAATATTGTGTCATGTGCAGATCTACCTGCACACCAGTAAGTTGTGTCCTGTGTAGAGCTGGACATTTAGTTGACTAACCTTTGCTAAAACTTCTGGTCTCACTACACACTCTTATCACATTTTTCCTTCCTGAGTTTTCGATTATATTTCTTCGCCCAAATATTCAAATTGGACATGCTACCAGTTATCCCTTCAGTTCAAAATTGAGCACAACTCCAATCTTTTAGTTTGCAAAAAATCATGTTCTCACATTGGAGACAATTATCATCGTAATTTAGGATCTCGTTAAGTTTGTATAAAATAACCATAAGAGTTTGTCTTGAAAACTGGGGCCAACCAAGTACTTTTCATATCAGTTGACATTGATAAAGCAACAATTTTTGGTCACTGTGAGATGGCTTTCTCATCATCCCTGTCGGAATGTCACATATAAATACTATGTTTTTTTTTGCAAATTTAGTCTCATTTGTCTTTCGGTCATTTCCTCCTGTGGACTCGTTAATCCATCATAAATAAATTTGAAGCCAAAATTAAAGGAAATGAGTTGTCTGTTCATTTTTGTCGGAATGTTTCCGTGTTTTTTTTATATTGTCAAACGATTCATTAACCGACAATTCCTTTTTGCTGCTCAGGAACACATGTAAGTGGCTCCATGTAGTTGTGATCTGTGACAGATCGGACCGGATGTTCTCGTTAGCCTGCGATTAGCCAGCAACAGTGACAGTTCCCTTGTCATCTATCTTCCGCAAACAATCATACCATCTGAAATCTTTTTACTGAGTCAGCTTGTTCCTGCATCCAACACTGCACACAAATCTGCTTCCAACACAAAATTATTGATATCAGACACTCTGCTCAATCTATGTGGATGTTACACCTTTGTGCCTGGTCAGATGTGTTTGATAATGTTACTTACTCCTGGAACCTCAGTAGTTTTCTTACAATTGCCAGTTTGTCTCTGCATCAAAAATTGTATTGCTTGCTAATTTTGGACACACTGCCTGACCAATGTTAATCTCTCCATCCTGAATCATCTGATTTCTTTAAGTTTTAGGATCAAACTTTGATAATTTCGTTCCGCAATGCCACCGCATTCATATTGATCCCAGGTTGACCTCTCGTTATGCCTTATAGTGAAAGAATAACCCAGCTGTGCAGCATAGGCCTGTAAAACCCGCAAACAGACCAATGGTATGCATACTATAATCAAGATTGCTAAAATAACAAAACAATGGCAAATGCTGATATCCGTGTTTGAGCTTGCTGCTTATCTTCATATAATATAGTTTTAAGCTGGATGTTAGGATTGACTCCACACAGTTGAGTTGAAAATAAGTTGTTTGATAAAAGCAAAACCCACCTTGTGTTAACCTGTTAAATGATAGGTGATGGCTGTTACACGTCCTCCACTATTTTCTCGATTCTTCAGATTGTCATTGTCTTTTATTGTTTGTGTATAGGTCTACCTGTATCTGTGTTGATTAAGTTTTTCGTTGTTGCAGTTCCTAGATACATGGTCAGGTGGCCCACATGAAAACACGACTTGTAAAACCTACGGTTTTGAGGAGGGCGATGGTAACAAGGGTTTGACTCCCTTAGAAAGCTGACACAGAGTTGGCTGCACCAGTCAACCCCGTTTCGACAGCTGCCGCTGCCTGAAAAAGCTTGCTGAGCGATCTTCCAGCCAGTGGCAACACTACCTCCTGGATCCTAGGTTAAAGACCTGTGTTAAAATGGAGGAGAACAAAAATACTTGTCTGCTCTAGATCGCTTTGAGCTATAGTTTTCTGAAAGCGTTCATAATACAGTGAAACGCTCACCCCAACGCCCTGCCTCATTGCTGAGACCGTCATTGCTGTGTGTTCCAATCCCTATCCCTTTATCTCTAGTTATTTCCCTCAGATATGTTGCAGCCAGTTCTTTTACGTATAAACTCATATGCATTGCATTTTGATTGGTTGGTACTTCATGTAATTTGCAGCATATCTCAAACTGTTATAGAAAGGATTCAAAATCTTCATCGGATTTGACGCGACATCTGAGGTTAAATTTCACCCAGTCTTTCATGCCTGAAATTCGCCTGTTATATCCAGTTTTGGTAGATCTCTGCCCATCATCAGCGTTCCACCTTGGGAGGTTAAGTTCCGCTAGCCCATAGTCCTGTTTGTTCATCCTTTTTTCCATATTTGATCCAGATGCTAGCAATGGGCGCCTCACATCCTGCTGCTCGCTAAGTGCTGTTTTCAGAAGTTCCTGTGTCTCAGCTCTTGCCTTTTTTTTGCTGACCAGCCTCTCATAATGTTTGTTCACATGTTTCACTTAGTTTTGATTTAGTTCCTGCACTTCACCTTCCAATAGCGCGATTACATCATATGCCTTTATCGTCTCCGGGTCATATCCGCCACTTGCCCCACTCCTGTCTCCTCCGTCAACTCTTGTGGCAGACTACACCAATCAGATACAATGGATATATTCTACTCGAAGCAACAAATGTGAGGGCATATAATCAGTGTGCCAATCACTGAGTGGTGAAGATATGACTATTATATTCTTATGTATACACAAGCAAACTTTATTTACTCTCTCAGCTAATACCAACTAAACAAATTAAAAACTATCTCTTTATATGGTGTTAGAAAAAGGATATGAAAATAGGATATAAAAATGGGCAATAGCAAAGCGATAAATAATCAGTTCACACCCAACAGAAATGGCAAAGCACAACAACACACACCAGGATACAGCCCAGTGGATATATATATAAATATATATATACTTTTATTGTCAGCATTTATAGTAAATCATTTGGTATTGTAGTTAATGACGTATTTAAATGTTATTATTTCTAGTTAGTTAGTTAGCATTCCGAGTGACAGCCAGATGGTTTTTCGCTTTAACCTGATACATGATGGCTGTCACACCAACTTCCCCGTCATCTTTTTTCACAGGTCTATCGTTCCATCAGAGATTTTTTGGAATGTATTTCTGACGATGTCCTGGTTTAAGGAATATGAGTCGAATGGCCCCACATGTGTCTCGCCCTTGTTCCTCTAGTACGACCCGAGCTGCAACAACCTCTTCCAGTCATGTTTTTTACAGGAAGTATTTGTGAGATAAATTGTTGTGAATTTTTTTTAAATCGCTGCAGTATGCTGCAGAGCCTGCGCTTAAGCAATAATTTCTTTTTTGAATGTTTTCCTCAGACATTGAGTATTTGATTATTTCCTGTAGCAGTCTTTTTGGGAATGTCTCATTTCTTCATAATGTTAATATAGCGTCCATAAAGATGAGTTTTAGCTCTATGTGTTGGTCATATTAGACACAACGGTGAAACAAATTCAAGAAATAATTTCTGCTATGTAAAACGTTTAACTCTCAGTCCATCATCCTGTGAAGCCTGTGAATGTTAAAATATTACCATTCATACAGTACAAAATTAAAATAGCTTATACATTTTTGAAAATTTAAATATTTAACTGCCGGTACAGCATTCTATATATGAAATATTATTCCACTTACTAGTGGCGTAAACCTTAGTTTTACCACGTGTATGTGCAATTCCTTTGATATCAAATAATTGTGGGCATATGAGGAATAAATACAATAATATAATCAGAAAAAAGTACCTTGACAGGCTCATGAGCTTTTATTTATCTTTTCTTTCTGCTGTGTATTGATGTTTCTAAGTGTGAGAAAACTTAGTCTTTGTAATTGGTTTGCATTGAGAAATAAAATTGAGCAACGACATTGCCTGCTATCTCAACACCAACCGAAGCTGTAAATTTCTGTTCATGACATAAGTCACCTCGATGAAATCACAACAAGACCCAAGCTGGCGCACCCATGTCTGATTCAGAATATAAACATCCCTTTATAGCAAATTATTTTGGTTGCAACCAAGGCAGTGCAGAGGAAGACATCAAGAGGCTTTCAGCTGAGCTGTATAAACCCTTGGTGTAGGAAATTATTGCACAATTGCTAAATCATCATCTCTAATAAAAACAAGTCATACTGGATATAAAGTTATCAAATTGCTGTTAACCAAATTTTAATTTGTAAATTGAAACCAATTATGTTATTTTGAGCAAAATAACATCAAGCACAATAACATTTTCTACAAAATTTTAATATCACTTTAAATCTATGAATACCGCTACTGCTAGGTGATGCTAACCTATTAATATTAACCTTTCCGAGAGTAAATTATTACAGCATCCTCACCAGTATCCTGGGTATATCTTCTAGCGTGATTTTTCTCTGCGGAGTTTGTTCATTTTGTAGCCATTGACAAGCTGCTGGAGTTTGCGGTGGCCGTGCGACAACATTGTTGTATCCGTATCCCATAAACCTCAGTAGTTTTCTCAGCTATATAGAGTTTGTCTCTGTATCTGTATATCTCGGCATCTGTAAATAAATGGTGACAGTATTGGAACAATTGTTTTAAAATGTTTTTGACCTAACATGTGATATGAAACATAAAAGAACATGGTAAATGATTATGTTGTGGGTGTCTGGAAATTCTACCTCATCAGGATAGCCAGTAATGGGCTTGGCTTAATTAATCCCGATCTCTAACTTGATTACATATGGCAACCTCCAGTCGAAAAGTCTGCTTAAAACAAGGCTACGAGCCGGGCAGCCAAATATGTTTCATTAACAATGCTATGATTTTATTTTGTACTAACTAACTCAAACTGACAGAATGACAAAGATGTAATTCGATTTAATAGGTAAAAATAATAATTACATTTTGTTTCATCGGTTTGGTTTCTTCTGCTCGCAATCATGAAGTGATGATGGGCAGGTTAAAGTGATGAGTAGAAAGTAATAACGATGATTAATAGGAATTTAAAAAACGGTTGCAGTACAGTCAAAGCATTTAAATGTTATAATAAGATAATATTACAACAAACAAGACATCGGAATTGAATGCATTAATAGTAACCACAGTATTTGATATATATGATTACAGTCAAAGACTAAAATTCCCCAACACAGGTAAACATGATAATATGCAGTTTTTACTGAGTCTGCTAGTTGACCCTAAACTCTTAGAATAAGTATCGAACAGTCTATTTAAAAAATAAAATTGTGCTATAAAGTTTGATGATCCTCTGTCTTCCGTAGGAAGCTCCATTGCAATCTAAATATTTCATTCTCCCTGACCCAAGGCCCAATATGAATGCATGACCGGAGAACCTTGTCATTCATTTTTTGTTTTACTTTACCTCCTTATCTTACCAGCTCTACACATTTTTTTTCCTCTGTCAGTCAGCCGTTGTTATCTATTTTTGTTATTTTGATGCTCAGATTAGAGAATACTGGCAAGTTTGGAGAGACATGTTTGAGAAATTTTCTCTTGCTAGGACCATGGTCGCAGATTAGGGCTGTCGGGATCAATGCAACATCTCTGCATTTTCTAATACATTCATGCATTAGGGCATAAAATATGTCAGAGTTTATAGTTCTTGATGGTAGAAAATATCTGGAACTGGTTGTTTCCATTTTCTTCTGAGGCCACAGATAGTCAAAACTACCATACTGTTGGCTACATAGTTGGTCCTGCTTTGATGGCAATCTTGTGAAATACCACAATGATAATGGCAAATTTCTACTTTCACTCTCAAACCATAAATTGTCAATTGGATAGTAATTCTGTGAAAGAGTTATATTTTGGAATGAAAAAATACCTCTCATGGCTAATGTCCCTCATCATACTTGTAGATGATACCAGACAAATATTTACCTAAACATATATTGTTAATATTTTCGAACATTGGACTGATTACCGCATTTGTAGTTCATTGGTAGACTAAAAACAAAAAAATAGTTTTGACAGGATGTTATTTTTCTGTATTAAATTTTGCATCTATTTTCCTTCCTGATGAAACACAAATGTCAAGCAGTAACACTATTACTCACTTGGCACAGATGTTAGAAACACATGATAATAGTGACATTTGGTAATGTGGCTCTCACAGAGTTTATCACGGCGTGTACTCTGGTTGGTGCCAGCACTATGCCCCTGTTTTCTCACTCCTTCACCAACACAGTGATCAGTTCAA
Source organism: Membranipora membranacea (assembly GCA_914767715.1). Taxonomy (NCBI): domain Eukaryota; kingdom Metazoa; phylum Bryozoa; class Gymnolaemata; order Cheilostomatida; family Membraniporidae; genus Membranipora; species Membranipora membranacea. The sequence goes on from OU612071.1 coordinate 18,718,651, forward strand.
CATATGCCTCTAGGTTCCATTAGGGCATATACTACTGATGTGTCAGCTACATTTCCACAGATAATGTAAAATTGGGAAATTTTGAAATTCTATCCATAAAATTTTAAACAAATTGGCGGAAAGACAGTATTGGCTGCTGTGCCCATAGTCTGGTTTCATTTAGGTAAAATTATATTGGCGTCACAGAGCCGTTTGGCAATTGAAGGTTTTTCTTAAAAAATCAATACAATAGAATGATTTAGAAATATGCCATTTTAACCTTCGTGAGGTGAGAATAATAAGAGAGATATATTTGTAATAAAGTAAATCTGGCAACGGATAATGTGTGTGAATTAGCAATGATCCGGGCTACCCATCAGAGAAGTTGATGAATATAAATAATGAAATTATCTCTGTCTTCCAATGGATTAACTTGTAATAGTGTATCTTAGTTGCAATAGTGGTTACTGAATAAATTGACAGCAAAGCTTAAAACAATCAAGCTGAGACAAATATTAAGATACTGACTATCTATTGGATCAGAGTAGATGGGCTGTATTTCTGTTGTCGATCCGGCCTGGCAGACCGGTAGTTGAGTCCATCGGTATAGGGCCTAGAACTAGTTGCCATCTCACCCTTTACCAAACTACCACTGGCGGTACTTTGTACACTTACCATACTGCAAGATATGCTGTGCCCACCTGAACATGAACGATTAAGATTTGAGTGAGAAGCTGGCTGCCAAACACTCTAATAACTATCAAATTCAGAGATTTTGCTCACTTTTTCTGTTGTCATGCAATCAATTACTCCAAGTCGTTGATTTAATCTTGCATCAATAATGTGTTTGTATTTAGGTTATTTTATGATGCATGATCATTAGAACACAATTTATCTTGATTTGACTCTATAACATGTTTTGTCTTTCAAGTTAATCTGACCACCCGAGGTTGTTATAACAATTGACCTACAAAGCCAATCTTACAACCCATATTTCATTCATTGCTCTGAGCCATGTCTCTCGAACATGTCTTTTCCAACATTAAAGTTTATGCCGCCTTTTCTCTTTGGTGCGATTCTGCAGAGATCACCCACCTTCTTGATCACTGCTGTTTCTTTGTAACCCATAGCCCCTTTAAAAGGTAGACACATTGGCTAGTATCAATCGGACCGACTGCCTACGCACCACTATAGTCATTTCAAACCACTCCTAAACTATAAAACTGGATAGCAACCCTGCGTGCTGATTGACGTGAGCGTCACAGAAACATCAGTAAGCCTGAAACTGGTGAAAATTTCTCACTCCTAGCAATCGTAATGTAACATACAAATGGAGTTGAATATACGAGTCACATGCAAGAACAAAAATGAAGTAGACAATGATAAGCAAATTTCACTGACTGATATCAATTTTTTCATTTACATATTTTCTATCAACTAAACAGATGTCATGGTCCGTGTCAGGAGCAAGAAAATATAATTATGAGTGAACAAATTTATGTATATTACATTGTGCCTCCTTGTAGTTTTCAGAGCTGTATAGGTTTAAAGTGTTGTCGTTTTCTGATTCTTGCCTCATGTTCCAGGATTTGCAGTTGTTGTTTGTCCTGTGTCCATTTGCTAGCGTTATTTCACACATATTCAATGTAGCTGGTGCAAATAAAGGAGGCCTCTACAAAAAAAATCTGCAAGCCCCTGCGGCCAAGTTTTCATTATCTCATTTTCATTTAATTATACTCATGAGGCTTGTTCCACTCACTCTATTCTTCAGACCGATGACTGCCATCATTAATGCAATAGTACGTAGCATAGTACATGTCAGGCTGGGCAGCTATAGATGGCTCCTCTCGTCAGCATTTCATAAAACCGCATCTCCTGCCGGCACCTTTTTGAGAAGGTGTAATTGATGACATCCTGCTTCCTGTAAAATGTATTATAATACATCAACATTGAAATAAGCTATATGTAAAATTTGGCTATTGTAATGAAAACAAAAGATAACCATTGTCCCTCGCAAAGCAATCTCTTAGCAATGAACCAAACAAACTAAACTTAGTTGCAAAAGGTCATAGAAAGATATAAAAAAAAATTAGGTGCGAAAATCCAGGTTCTAGGAATGTCTTAAGTATGCTACCTTCCCTGTGACAGATACACACTAAAAATATTATAGTATAGCAATAAGCCTGGAACTGTTCTAGGCAAACCAGGGCTAGGCTTACTGCTACACTGCAATATGTTTAGTGTGTATCTGTCACAGGGGAGATAACATACTTAAGACATTTCTAGAACCTGGCTTTTCGCACCCAAAATTTGGTTATATCTTTCTATGACCTTGATAAAACCTTACTCAGCTTCACCTTTACACTTCCTGAAAGTTTAACAAAACTACAGAGCGCTCCTCAAGTGCCAGGCTGATCATAACATAACCAAATAATTAAGATACTTCAAAACACTAAGCCTAGAGTGTAAAGGAGGTTGATTGGATGCCAATGCTAAATGATGAGTAGTGTCAATCGTCAGGTACACATATTTTTATTTATATTGAACCCTCATTGCTGATCAAAATGTTCCTTATAACTGGAACATTTTCATTTTTTCCGAGGTAATATGGTACATGAGATACAGTCCTCTTCTTTATGAAACAGGGGCATCCACAAACCTATATTAGCTGATTGACAAGACATGCCTTTTATTATCCGAGCCTCAATGAAAAAGAGGGGTCCAGGTCAGATCCAATTTCTCCCATCCCTATCCAGGTTGATAGATCACCGGATTCTGATTATGTACATGTGCTCATTTTTGGCGCCAAATACATCACAACAATTTGTTTACATTTATAAGCAAGAATGTGGTGTCATAAACAATGCCCTATCAATCTAAAATGACTGGTTTACATTCAGCAAATTTTCTCTGTAAATAGTTATTATTTTTGCAAATCATTATAGCTACATATTCTACAATATCATTATTTGATAATCCTGATGGATCTATCAGTTAAACTTTTGTTAAAAAGAATAAAACAACTCTTTGACAAGTGTGGTGAGCACTGAAAAGGGCTGATCGGGTAGCCCTGAAAAGGGCTGATTTTGGTTACAGCTAATCCTACTGCTAATCAGGGAACCGTCAGCGGATTGATGCTGTCACAGACTGTGGGATCTTCAGGCTAATCCATCTACCCTGGCGTCCATGTATCCACTCTGTGTAGGAACAATAGGCAGCATAGCAAAACCTCTCATTCCTTGGAATCCTTTGGACATTCACGTGGTATCTGTTGTCCATTCACACTAAGTACTTTTAATAGAGAACAAACTCCTGGCGCTCCTGGCACGTTTCCCTGACTTGCTCACTCTCCTGGCATCATGTGATATCGTTATGGGAGGTAGCGTGTAATACAGGCCAACATCCAATATTAAGTACACCAGTTGTTGTGTGCTAGCCTGTGTTGAAATAGTTGAGCTCGCTCACTCTCCCTTCGGTCCTTCTCAGCTGCACTCACTGGATCCTCTGGGACGTCACATGCCCATGAATCGAGGTCCGGTTCATCATCGTCATAACGCACAGCAGCTCCTGGTTCTTGCTCAATTTTGGAACCCATCAGAACAATGAATTCACAGTTTGAAGTTCTTTCAGCTCGCTGACAATTATTACAATGACACCAAAATAACACATCAAAATCGAGAAGTAAAATTATGACACAGTTATGCAGTCCATGGCTCATTATTGATTTTGTAGTGAATTGTAAATCAGCTGGTCATCAAACATCATGCTGAATGCTACTAAGTACGGCTCATTGGAGAATATTGGTAAAAGTAAGTCGCATACAATTTTTTTGGTCCTTTATATTACTCCCCACACAAGTAAACCCCTGTAGGTGTACTAAAAAGTCTCTATAATGTATGCTGTACCTTAACTGCTCATCCTCTTTTTTTAGACTCTTTACACGTATTACCAAAATCAGTATCATTTGTGGAATGGAACTTAACATATTCAATTTAACTCAACTCAAATCTTCGACTGCAAATGATACCATGGGATCCTTTCATTTACTTGCAGTTTGTTCATCCTGACTGATAATTGCTATTTTTGGTTAGAAGTTTGGCTGTTTAGCACGCATTCATGATACCAAACTCTTGCAATCTATGATTTAATTTTCCCCTAACTGAAGTATATATAAAAATGCAAACAAAAATGCAGATCCTTTCTCACAAGGTTGGAATCAGAGTATATTGAAGTACACTTTCCACTGTAAGTTGATCAATCCAACAGTACAGTGCAATGTGTAGTCACAAGAGATTAGCATGGGTGCTACACTTGAAGCAACCACAAAACCTAGGCCGGGTCTTGTTTGCAGCCACATAAGCGTTAGAGCATAGGCTGCAAGTCCATGAAACATTTATCTGTTTATTGATTTATTCAACCTCAAATCTTTCGCTGCAAGTAATACCATGGAATACTAAGATTTACTAGCTGTTTCATCAATAAATATCTTATACTGCTTCTCTTCATCCTCAATGGCACATCTTGACTACATCTTGTAATGGCTGTTATCAGAAAATTCATGTTCCGTCGATCACTGCAAGTTCCAAAGCCTCCGAAATCACGAATTGGTTCAAAGACATTGAACTTGTTCTCATATCAACCAGCGAATGTTAGGATGTAATCATATGGGCCAGTAAATCACTGCGCACATTAATGGCAAGTGTGCATCAACTTAATGATAGGGAGCTCCAAATATCTTTATGAGAGAGGCTTGCAGGCTACTTTGGTTTTTCAAAAAATATGCTGTTTCCCATTGTTCATTTCAAGAACTTCAGCTGGAAACATAAGACCTTTGTTTCAATCCTCTTGGACGGTCTGTGCAGAGACATGTATGCATGCCAGCATTGACAGCAATAATAGTTGTAAAATGTTACGTTATCAGATTTATTTCCATGATCCCGTGTACCTCATCATCGCACATGGAAAAATAACATGTCAATTATAGGCCTGGCAGTAGGCCTCATAGACGGAATTCCATCTTATTTGTCTATCTAAGCTTTTTAGCTCTTTTCTGTGCACGCTGCAATAAAGATAGCAGTTAATAGCAGGTATATATGATAGTGGGGTTAAGTTACTATAATCACTAGAGGAGTGATTATCTGCTACATTTGAGCTTAGCTAGTTTGAAGGTGGCTTAATGTTAGGCATAGACATTCATAGACTGTAGATTGTGTTGATTGCAGGCATACATACCCTCAGTACATCGCATGCACGGCATATCCATGAGTTAAACATAGCAGAAACTCACCTCTATGGCATACTTGACTTTTGAAGAGTATCAAATACTTCAAAAAGTCTTTTACTACCTCTCTGATTGCGCTTAATGTACTCTTTACTGAGCAAACCTCTAGTATTTCTTCACACTCTGATTTACACTATGAGCAAAGCAGGAGATATGCTCAAACGGACTCCCCTCATAAGCTTGACAGATGTTAGAAGTATTCTCCGGAGTCACGTAGATCGTTCAGTTTCTGTCTTCAAGACTATACCTGATTCTGTGCCTGCTCAGTATCATCCATGTCCATATTCTCATCCATCTGATATCCTGCAATTCATTGTTAATGTGGTAAATATGTGAATCTTGTCCCAACTGGCCAAAGATCCAATCTGGAGCCTATGCGACACTGGTTCACTGTGCACTATGATATAGATTATTGTAAAATGATGTTTGAACAACATAAGGTATGAGGATTAGCCCTTGCACATCAGTCACTCACCACATAGTTCATCAGAAGTATTCTGGTCATAATTATCTGCAACTGTATCCATATCCTCATCAGACTCAGCGTCGCATCTGGTGGTTGTGGCTCTTAAGTTCCCACTTTTTATGAAGCTGTGTGAACATGATTTTTTAGATTATCCTCATTGTAGCTGTCTTTTTACTCAGTTGTGCCTATATTGTAACAGTCCATTGCAAAATCCTCTTTGATGAAGTAAAGGGTTTATGCGATAAATCTACCTATTGTAAGAGACGTCCAGGCAACTGTAGTTTGCGATATCGTACCATGTAACTTAATTTGGTCTTTCACCACGCCTTAAACTTTCAAAAGATTCTCTGAGTATAATTCTGTTATGAGGGATTTCCCGAAAGTGGAACATAAAGGAATACCATATCTTCTCTCAGTTGCCTTCATTAGAGCTCTAAAACCACAGTCATCTTTGAAGCTTGCTGGCTGCAGGTCTAACAGAACCAATCCCAAAATACCTTGAGTGTTGGCTTTAGCCATAGTGTAGTCCTTTTTTAACGGTTCTTTAGTTCTGGTTCCAAATATGGTAATGTAATGTCTACACATCAGTACAAGTCTTTCAACTGCAATAAAGTAGGCTCTTCGCTACCTTTTCATGACTGGTAATTTGATGCCAAAATCCCTGCTTTCCTGGTTAAGAGATAGGAACTGTAATGTGCGAATTTATATTGTCCGGTCTTTCAACTTTCAGTTTCTTTAATTTCAGTTGGTCAGTCGATGGTGGTCGTGTTCATTTCATCTTAGGTATTTCTGGTTCAGTGGTTGTAGAAGATTCGGTCTTGGAAAATATTTTAAATATTTCACCATCGAAGCAAGATGAATGTATTGGATTGTAATGAATTGGGAAAAATGCTTCTCTTTTTGAGACAAAACTGAATGCTCAAAACTCAAACGCTTTTTATCTAAATATTTTATTAATGTTCTCTCCAGCAATTAACACACGGAAAGAAATGTAGTGCAAACAATTGTAACTCCGAAAGCCATGACATTTTTTTACACCTTTCGAGCACATTATGTCAACTGGATCTGTAATTGGTTATATTGAACAACTTATTTGGTACTCTGAATGGCTGTCGTTCCATGGATTTTTATTATGGCTCGAGGGCGCATAGTCTCTCATATGACTCCTGGTACAAATACACATCGTTTTTTTAATCCATTTGACTGACTCTGTCTTTCATGGTGCCCCTAATCTCACTTATCCAGCGGAACATGATGCCTTTAAATGCAGAAAGAGATTGAGAGATCAGAAATGATAACAATTTATTGGCCATCAAATTTTATGTGACATAAAAAAGCTCTGTCCTTCAATATAATTAGGGGGAACGACCCAGCTCATTGACAATTAATGTTTCAATAATAGATTTCTCACATGTCTGGTTTGAGGGATTTTTTTTGGCTTTGTGATCTACTGATGACAACTTAGGAGTGCGATTCCACATGAAACATGGGCTATGGTAGAGTGAAACAGGAAATCTCACTGGAGGGCTTGTTTGGTTTGTTTGCTAGATTTATTAGAGAATAATTGATAAGGTACCACAAGACAATACTACAGTTATCAATATGAATGATTTTAATAACCCTTACCGAACACAATGAGGCGTAGCTATCTAACCTATAACTTTCTATGGAAAATGATTTGTGTCAAAAAAATATTTTCCTTTATCTGTCCTGCAAAGGTCTACTGGAGTCTCACTACACATCTTTCTCGCGACGAGCAAGGTTAAGTTTGTAAGAGTTATCTGCTCAAAATGCTATAGAATTCATTTAATGGGTTGCTAAGACTTATAGAGCTGTACCAACAATAGCATTAGGCTGGGGCGGATCTGGAAAGTTTGAGCGGCTCCCTCCACCAGGCCGGGGGTCCAGGGGGACGCCTAGGCCCACTGGCGGGGTCCGGGGCAGAGCCCCGTCCGCCGGAGCCCACAGGCGATTTTATGAACAAATGCAGCAAATTTGGTATAGTTTTTATTGGGATATATTAATCTGATAAAATCATTTCTTTGAACTGTTGACATGTTTTACTCTCTGAGTCGCTTGCTCATGGGTGAAGAGCACATAGCTCCGCAAATCTGGGAATTTGTGTTTATATTTTACAAGGAGTTTAACTTCCAATAATTCAATACAAATAAAACTCCTTGTAAGCACGGTAGTTTTTGACATCTTGGTCGATCTATTGTAGCGTAATACTCACCTCAAATGAAGTCTGGTCAGTCACACCCACTTGCAGCCTATTGTAGATCCTGTCATTGCTGAGAATTTTGTGCCACTCTTCATAATCCATCTGCTTGAGTGCCTCGGGGATTAACAGCGCCAGCTTATAGACATCTGATGAATCTGCAGTGAACCTGAAAGCGAAGTGTGTTCTGGTTATCACAACAAATGTGTAGCTGGTTTGTTACTCAGTTTGTAGTTAGTCCAGTCAGTATAAATGACACCTTAGTTGGTGTAAGCCTGGCGAGATGCAGAAAGTGAAGTTTAGTCAGCTGAACTTCTGTGACTCCAATGATTTTTAGTAAAATTAAAGATGATAATTGACAATGAAATCGTTACCAACCTAGCATTCATCTCAGATATCATCTAGAAACGGCAATATTAGATTCCTGCGGTAATACTCCTCAGGTGAGCTACTAGGCGCATTAGCTCTGTTTCTTTGTTTCAAGGCTGTTCGGGGTACGGATGGTTCGATGTTGATCTTCTCACGAAGGCTGACTGAAGCTGCATACAGCATAGGAGGTTTAGATGTAGCATCGTCACCTGCTTCACTTCTCCTCAAATCTGATAGCTCCTTTCGCACAATAGTGATTGTCCTACCAATATATAGTCATTGTCAGATGAGCAGCGTTATCAACATTAATTCCTATTTACCTAATTTTATATAATACAAATTTATCTCAATTCACATCTCATGAGTAAAAGTTATATGAATGATAGAATCCGATCAAAACACAGGCCTGATGACTGATAGCAAGGTGATAAGAACTAGGTCTAACATTGGTCGAGCACAACCATAATTGACTTCTCATTCAGCCAGTTCTGATATTTGAAATTTACCTTGTTGCCTGGTACAGGTCAAAGCCTCTAGTCTGTAGCTGGATCTGCTCATCTGTTAGGCGTTCTTTAAGAGCTTGTGCTATATCTAGAGCTCCTTCTCGCTGGTCTGTCTGTCTGGCTCCGTCTCTCAAACCCAATTAATATTCCGAATTAATAGTTACTGGTCTCACCACTAGCAATATAGTGTTTAAAAGACTAACTAGTAATTTTTATGTAGTGTGAATAATAATGATCTTACCTGAGTATTGGGGATATTTGTAAAAAGCCACATTCTGTGCAGGCGCGGCTCAAAAGGCCGCAATATGAGGTATTTTCGTACATTTTATTTTGTGCTCATATCCGTCAAAATAATGTGAATTATGTAGCCGGCAAAACATGGTTCAAGCTAGTCATAGAACTCAGATACTGATATTCCTTGGGAATCTGAAAAGAGTACACGCAGTTCAGCTGTCTTTCTGTCTGTGCTTAACACGGACAGGCCAAACAAATTTGTAAAGATATTTTCGATATCATGTCTACTGCTAATGTGAAATGATTGAGAGTCCTGGAATTCATCTATCTCATATCCCTGGGCTATAGAACCGAGGGAGGTCTAATCACATTTCCCAGATCATGCTCATCATTCTCCCCATGATAGCCGACGCACTATACTTCATGTCGGCTGCAGATTATGGGTGCTTTGACAGTGTCTTGCACTCGGCTGTCTGTCAAATAATATCGAAGCAACAACTCAAATACTTAAAGCTATATATTCTACGATGTCATCTCAAATAAAGAGTGAGTTCATTTCTAGCACCCCCCACAAATCTTAGAAAAAGTCTTTGCATATATTCCTGAGCTCTCATATCCAAGTCAATATCGACTCTCTACTGAGTTAATGTCACACTCTTATGCGAAGGAAAATCAAAAGCTGTTGCTTTACCTGTTTCTTTTAATCTTACTGATGTCTTGACAGAATATCTGATAAAGCTAATGTGGAAGGCTGATATACCTCAAAGTTTCATTCCTTCCAGGCAGATATTTGGTGGCGCAATATTTTACTTGGAACTTCAAACACATATAGTTTCAATGATGATCTTTCATAATCAACGCATCATCCACCATACAGTCTGTCTTGGCTCATAAAATATGGTATACCAGATTCTTACAGTACAAGAGTTTGTTTGTTGGTACCAGCAAACAAGTTCAAAAGGAAACATTGTGAAACATGTTTAATATGAACAGCTTTTCTTATTTCTGTCCTAATATAAAATCAAAAATCTGTTGTATACTTTTGTTTCGAACACACTCATGTACGCAGGAATTGTCTTTTTCACTGTCATGAATCATTATCTAGATAATACTGTTCCAAAAACTTGGTACATGTTTTATATAGTCATCAATGTTTCAATGGTTGCAGTCTGTAGTAAAGGGAAATATTCATTGTAATCGAGTAATGGACTTTTTAGGTTTTAGCGTCTTGCATGAGGTATTTCTACCCTACTACAAGCCTAGTAAACCTTATATATGTATGGTAAAAAAATGGTCCTTTGAGATGAAAACTAAAGCAAGCTTACTTAGCAGTTTTAAACTTTGTATTCAAATTAAATATTTAATATATACAATGGAAAAGCTTGGCGAGACGGCAGTATGGGAGCCTGTTGTTCACTTCATCAACTTATCAATTACTTACTCTATTGTTCTGCTGTTTGGTGATTTATTTAACCTCAAATATGCCGCTGTCAGGGTATTGGGATCATGTCTCGAGTTAAGATTAACACAGTGTAGTGTTCCAATGATCTTATTTTGTTGCGGGCTGGTAATCCTGTTAAAAATAATTTAAAACGATGTAAACAAGTTATCAATAAAAGAATTATTTTTGTTATCTGTACACTATTAAGAAAACCTCAATAAATAATCAAAAACAGAGATAAGCAAATTTGTAAAATATAGCAATACATCACTCACATTTGTCACAGTTATAAGGCAAAGTCTTGCACACAATGATTAAAAATTGGAGTCATTATGGTTTATGGAAATAATAATTCATTTAAATAGTTTGTAATACGTTTGAGACAAAAACTCACGATGATCGACTTCACCTAAAACAGTAGTTTTTAATGGTGTTGGATGTTATTTCTACTTGTGTACGATTGACGAGTTACGAGCAGCATTTATAAAAATACATGGAAATGGTGATTGATAAATGTAGTCAATATCATGTCAAATGTTGGGGGTGTTAGAACTTAGAGCAACCAAACACTACTGGCTTGCACTTGCATGACCAATGTTTTATATGTAGCACCATTACAAATTTAAATAGACACAATAGTTATAAATAGTGCGAATTCATGCTTAGTGACTACCGACATACAGTGGTACCAATTCTAAGATTTACTAGCTGTTACACTAATAATGATCTTATACTGCTTCTCTTCATCCTTGTAGGCACTTCTTGACTGGATCCATGTGATGGCTGTTAGCAGGAATTCCATGTTCAGCCGATTAATGTGGGTTCCAAATTGATTCAAAGGCCGTTAATTTGTTTCTGCGTACATTAATGGTATGTGCAACAACTGCATGATAGGGAGCTCCAAATATCTTTCTCAGGGCGGCGCCAGGATTCTTTGGTTTTCAAAAGGTTTCCTGTCTTAAACTCCGAGACCTTCAGCTTTAAGCGTAAGAATTTTGTTTCTGTCTTCTTTTGGTCGACCTTGTATGCCATCTCCTGTATTTGGCACATGCTTCTTATCTATGAGAAAAAGATACGGTGGTGGGACATAAAGGAATAATTTTGTCTTAGACCTCCAATACTGCCAGACAGTAAAAAATAGTAATGGCTTGCACTCTTCAGTTTTCATGTTTTGGAACATTGCCAACATTTCGATGACCTGCATTATAGTAAAGCTGCCATGAGAGATTTCATAGACTTTTTTCGTGGGGCTGTGCAAAATTAAAGAAAATAGATCTTAATCTTAATCTTGCCATGTTCAGTTAATCTGTTAAACTTATAATCTTCCGTTCTGGTTGATTACAGAACCATTCACTGAAGCCACAACAACAATGTCGTTTTCATAGACATGGCCTTATGATGAGCTTTCCTCTGTGAACATTTCGTAGTGTGATTGAGTCATTATTTCATAGCTACATGTGAATTTTATCGCATTTAGATTTGTTTTTGAATATCCTGACCAAAAGCAAAAATCAAAAAAAAAGATTTTAAAGATGAAAATTAATTTTTTAATTAATCGGATCGATCTTAAAATGGATTAATCGCGCTAATGTTCTAAATAACTATTTATATACAGTCGTACCTTTTTGATACCGTGGTAATAAAAGAGAAGATCCGTATCATCAAAAATATTCACATTTTTCTTAACAGTTTCAGTTAGACAACTCATGAGCTAATACCAGCTGCCGTTGAATGCAGGATTGCCATGTACCCAGCTTTGCTTTCATTGTTGTATAAGCTGGAATGTTCAGCTTTCTGTCAGAGTTTTGCGGCATTCTAACGGACTGAATCCTTAATAAATCTTGCGAATATTTTATTTCTAATAGTAATTTCCTTTTATTAAGGCATGTTTGCGCAAATTGTTCCTCACTTCATTTATAAAGTTTTGGGGATGTCATATTATAATATATATAATTCTGTTCTCTCGTTCCAGAATGGATGGCTGGGACACATTGAAATCTTTATCAATGAACACACATGAAACAATGTAGTGCAAATAATTGTAACAGTACTCAGTTATTTAAAGTAAAAAATGCTCAGTTGAAATTATCTCCTCCTTACTTTTCCAAAAGCTATCTCCTTCCTACAGTTTTTAATTCAGAATAACCACAATTGGTCACCTGGATCGTTAGTCAATCAGCTAACTATTCATTTATTTTTTTCTGCATAAAACTCCAAATCTGACAAAAAATCTCCAAGTTCATGTTTTTCTGTTTGGGCAGAATTACATTTCGACATGGTAACTCGCAGAGATCTGGTTTTTTTTTGGAGCATCACTACATCACATTATCTAAATGAGCTTTTGAGGGCATGTTTGAAATATTTTTTTAACATATTTAAAATTGTGATTTACTTTTTCATTACGGTGTGCAAAGAGCCTATATATTTTTAGTTTCTTTGTTATTATGTACAGTTTCAAACAAATTTTAATTGCCTTCTATCAAAGGAGTGGAGCAATTTACAAATGACAATGGAGATGCTATACTGAACTTAAACAAAAGAATATTTCTGTTGATTGATGTAAGTTTTCAGTATAGATTGTGGTGACCCATCAGTCACCCATCAAATTCTATCAGATTGAGTATATACCTCAAAATAATTAATCTTCATCATTCTACATACATGATTATTCAGAAATTCCCAGAATCTATATCCGATTCGATACTCTGTTTGTCTTGTAGTATTGCACTTCAGCCAGTCAGATCTGCACTTTTACCTCGATAGAATTTTTGATTTATATTATGCAGCGTTAGATATTTCGTAATTCCTGCTCAGACCAAATATATTTTCCAACCAGTATTCCAAGCCCAAGTTCTGATACACAAATTGGCCCATATTGAGTGTGCCCCGTTTTTTTATATCAATTATATTGCATCTAAGATATCATATCATGTTATGTTGAATCAATAGGCTCTAATGGCTGGCTGCTCATAAATTCACATTTTTGAAATCGACCATGATACCTTGTCGACATTCAGTTATCCACACTCGCTTTACACAACAAAACCATGGTCCTTGCTTCTAAAAAAGTTATACAAGGTTGCGATCACTTCACTCTTGGCTAGCCGGGTAAACCTTTTTCCGGGAGTTATTGCACAATCAAGTAGACGGTGCTCGGGGGAGAGGTGTTTATGCCATACCATCCTCACTTTGTGTGTTTTTATATTCCGAAACATGCTTTGGATTTGGCTTTATCAGTGGATACTGTTCAATGATAGCATTTTCAAAATACACCCAAATGTTTGAGCTTAAATTTTACACGAATGTCATCCCAAAATTTTTAGTATTGAAAAACACTAATGTAATTATGCTGGATGCGTATAGGATTATGATAACTGTGTGTCTGGAGGGCTCACCCCTAATAACACACATAATATTCTTGTGAAATATTCTGCTGCATTTTCAGTGAGCTGGTATCTGTATGGTCGACCTTGGTGTATTTATCACCATTTAGGAATTTCAGTCCTGAAATATCCATTGACAGCATTCATGTTACGGTACATTTTTTCAAAATAGTGCCCTGGGACTGTATCTATACTGCAACAAGTTATAATGTTGTTATTTTTGAGGATTCGGTTAGCCAAACCGGTGGGCTGCCTCAATAAACAACAAATCTGAGATGGCCTCCAAACAAAATTGGAAGCAATTCTTAACGCAGTGCATTGAAACGATCCAAGTACAAATCACTATGGTCCCATGCTTCGATTTTGTGGCTCACTCCAATTTCGAATGGTTAGAATCCAGTGGATTCAAACCATTCCCATGATGGGAAAAACATGAAAAGAATTTGCCGCGGCCGGGACTTGAACCCTGAATTTGCAGGCATTGTGTGCAAGCGCCTAACCATTCAGCCACGCAGCCAATTAGGATATAGGACGACTGAACAGGGTATGGATATTCACGTCCAAAAAGTCATTCGTCACAATCGGAATTTGACTTTAATGCTGGTTCCATGGGGCGATTACTCCCGAAATCCTTACAAAATTGACACATGGGAACATAGTGATAGAGACCTAAGCTGGATGAAGATATCAGATAGAGCAATGGGGTGGTGTCAGGAGTCATCCCTTATTATAGGGGGCGCTGAACAGAGGAGACCATAAAATTGGCACTCTTTTATATAAGCTATCATTTGAGCAGATCACACTTTTTGGTCCGTCAGCCAGGGAAACTAAGATAGAAACAAAATGAGGGTAATTTCATAGGCGGATAATGATGGCTCACTTAATGAGACAAAAATTAACTGCGAATATAATTCTATAAATATTATATTATATAATGTAATAAATATATCATTAAAATAAAGAGAAATAATATTCCGGCTTTGAATTTTTAATATTATATAAATCCAACCTGAAAATTTTGATTGCAGAGAAAAAAATTCAGAATAACATATATGTTTTATGTTATTGTAATAGAAAACAATTCTATATTTAATACAATAACTTAATATATATGGAATTTTTTTGCAAAACAAATTAAGCTGTATATTTCATGACACCTTCCTTCCTGACACTAAATTTCATTGTGATTGATCAGGTTTTTATAATTTAATGTATTGTTATTTAATTTTAATTGTATTAAAAATTAAGATTTTCCGATACTTTTTTATTTCAACATATAGGTCAGATTTTTTGATTACCGAAAAAAAAAATCAATAGTAGTTAGCAGAAACCGAGGAGTTTTTACAGCAAAAGGTCTCATCTGCTTCATTTATGGCTTATATAAAACTTTGCGAAAGTATGGTCTCATCTGTAAATAATCAAGGGAGACTACTCAGAAAGACACAACCCCATTACAGACATTGTTTTCTCAAAGTAAATTTTCCAATCCCTCAAAAAAAATCTTAATTGTAAACAACCAGTTGTATTGCAGTCTCTGTCTTTCATTACAGGGAAGGAATTTGTTACTGTTGTGCCTTGTTTATCTTTTCCAAAGGATTTAAGGGCAATGTAATATTAGAATATAAAAATCTGAGGATAATCTTTGTGTCTCAAGACTTGTTGCTTGTTATGATATTCATGTTTTAAGGCATTATTATATCTGATTAAAATTGAAGGTTAATTTAAATCAGATGTCTTGTCACAAGGCAACCCGAAGCATAGGCGGCGAAATTCGTTGCCTTAGTGGCCAGGCCACAATATCTGCGCCAGGTTGCTCTCTGTTTGCAGGCAGGTCGGAGCACACCTGGGTGCCAACCAAAGCCCAGTAGACGATGGACCGCAGAAACATTTGATATGAGGGCCTTTTGATAAATTTAAGGTTCAATGATTGCACAGACCAAGGATACATTGTGGCAGCATCATTCAAGGATTGTAATAGTTAATCCTATTGTAAAAACTGCCACAATACTGCCTTCCTAGCTATACCCACCTTATCCATTCAGCTAGAATAGTTAGGTGTAATTTGAGCATAAAACATCAAGTCTAATTGTGGAGTAAGGCTGTACAAAGAGAAATTTTTATGGGAGAGCCTGCATATTCTATTTTTTACTGTAATCAAAAACTTTGAATTCAGTTCATTCTCCAGAACCCTATAATTGCGACAAATAGATGAATGGCGGCTGTGTTTTGAAAGGGCTCCTGTAATTATCAGCATTTTAACTGTTTTATACCAGTTATAGCAATCTATCATCAGCTTACTGCATCAACATAGATCGTAAGACCCTCCTACACATTGGCAGAAGAACTAAATCTGTACAAAAAGAACTCTGGAACAGTAAATATAAGGACTCAGTAAAATCCCAATCACCGGAGATTCTATGGAGTAAAAAAAGGGGGAGAAGATCAGGAGCCAGACAAAAAGTCAGGGACAGCTGTTCCAATAACAAGATAAAGTCAGCCTTACCTAGCATCTTACTGTCTAGCTGTCACAACTATCCACACTAAAAAATAATTTAGATACGATCACTTTGGATATTATTAGCAATGCCCGAGAACATGGCTTCTCAATATTAAGACGCTGCCAAGCTGAAAGTCAATCTATCGGCTATTAAACAAGCAGATAAGACTTTCCTGGAAAAGCGCATTATTTTGCCACCTTCCAATGATATAAATGTCCAACTATCTGCTTAAAAATCAAGCAGTGTTGACCCTGTGATGAAATATGCATGTCATATCAGTCTGAGATGCTTTGACAGAGAGGCAAGTTGGGGTGTAATGTGTTGATATTCAAATTAAAGACTAGATTCATTCAATCATGTCAAGTTCATTAGGCCTACAAGCTAAATTTTAGAAGCATTCTCAAATGCAAATTGGAATTTAGCCGTATCAATTTCACATAAATTACTTGAATAGGCAGCGCAGTGAGAGCATAGCTTATCACAACTAGAATCTAATACCTGATCAGTCATCAATAATATGACCTAAATTATTGTAAGGCAACATTTAGCATCGTTTATATATTATTCATCTGCCAACGAGCAAAATCTGAGTTTTAGCTCACATTTCTAAAATCAACTGAGAAGCCTGAGTTGAACCCGAAAATCTGAGTAACTCGGGCTAAACCTGAGTGGTTGAGAGCCATGGTAATATTGTTTGTGATATGTAATAAATCAATCAAATCAATCAGGTGAAGACCAGAGAAGGCAGGGGAGGGATTTTGTTTTGCAGCTTAATTTGAGTTAGAAATTTTCCAAATGCAGTCACCAATAGCTCCTCGGCCATATGCCATCAACAGCTTGAAGTCAATATGGTTAGTTGGGTATCCAGATGAATCCCAGTATGAAGGTTTTTACTATGGTCTCTAATCTACTGTCATGAGGATATTGCTCATTGTGTTAATGGCTGTGATGCCATACAGAGAGCAAAGAGTTACAGGGGCCTAAGCCCATGATAATATTCAAAATTGTATTGTGCTAACCTAAATTATTAGCCATCCTTTTGTAAGCCTCTATAAATAAATAAGCAATCACTACTAGTATGCCTACCTGTAAATATGAGAGCACTACGTAGTAAATCATTTGATTGTATGACCAAACAGAGAGACATTGTGACAACACAAACCATCACAAACCAACACAATTATGAGATTATGTTGACTTAATCTTGTCACCAAACAATAGCTCATGCACCTGTTTTTAAAAACAATTTTAATTAGCCACAAATACATATTTTATTATGAATAGCAATGCATGATAACACTCCAATTTCGAATGATGGGAAAAACATGAAAAGAATCTGCCACGGCCCGCGTCCCGCCACACCGCCAGTTAGGAAATGGGTCGAATAAACACGGTATGGATATTCCCGTCCAAAAAGTCATTCGTCACAATCGGAATTTGACTTTAATGCCATTTCCATGGGGCGATCACTTCCGAAATCCTTACATAATCGACCCATGGAACCATAGTGTACTGGAAATGGCATTAAAGTCAAATTCCGATTGTGACGAATGACTTTTGGACGCGAATGTCCATACTCATTGGCGGTGTGGCTGAATGGTTAGCGCTTGCACACAATGCCTTCAAAGGGATTGCACCCGGGGAGACCGGGTTCAAGACCCGGCCAACCCCGGCCGCGGCAGATGCTTTTCATGTTTTTCCCATCATGGGAATGGTTAGAATCCACTGGATTCTAACCATTCGAAATTCGAGTGAACCACAGAATCGACCCATGTAACCATAGTATGAGAAGAATGCTATGTGTATTGCTAGCATAATGAATTACGCTGTGTTAAACACTTTCCAGCTCCTATCTCATTTTTAACTTATGAATCCCTATGCTCAGTACCAAGATATGCACATATTTTGGTAACCTTCCGTTTATCATAATAGTTAGATTGCAATTAAGTATTTATAGATCAGTTTCTTGCTATAATCAAAGAGAAACCCTCGGGGCTAACCAAACCCATGACCTCTAACGCATGCTCACTGTGCGATTGACACTCTTAACGTATGTCACCAACTCTTAAATCCATCTCATTTTTGATAGCACGCTTTCTGCATCAAACAATCGAAGCTAATAAAATATAATCTATTTTAACCACAATTTCTAAATTGAAAGATTCATCCCCGTTTGGGTTGACTAAATAAGCCATCACAAAATTACAAATAAGATCTTTCCAAACCCACAGAGTCAGTATATTTTGGAGGCATGTGCCATGTGAGATTATAATAATAATAATATTAATAGCCATTCACATCATGGTTGCACTGGCTCGCCATGCACTTCTAGTAGCTTGACTCAGGAGGCTCTACTGGTCTGGGAGCAAGTCGATTGAATAGTATAAAACTCAAACACCTTCGGGACGATCAGATGTTTGACAAAGGTGAAAAAACCTATATATACATGAAATTACAACTAAACTACACATGAATAAAAAATCTCGTTGAGATATTAATCCTTGAAATAACATGGGAAACCAATCAAGACCATTTGTGCCTAAGACTTATTTCCACATTTGATGTTGAATGATGAGATTTCCTGCTAAATTACTGAATTCGAATCATTTAATTCATGATCAGAATATTTTGTAAAATGTAGTATAAACAATTTATAATCTTTGGTAATCACAGTATTAGGCTACCAGTAGCAGATTATAATTTTACTTGTTGCATTTGCGACATAGGATTATTGTGCCTCATACATTGATTGAATTGAAAGCTTGTTATAGAAGAGGCTTTGTTTAGACAAAGAGAGTATATCAAAGGCTAAGGTCTCTGGTGTATTGCGCAACCGTAAGCACACATCAGACATACTTTCAAAAAATAGATATACATGTTACATTTTGCTTGCGTTCAACTTATAATGATGCAAAAGCCGGCATATCTGGACAGCCCTATTCTGAGTACCCAAAAGAAATTTGGAAGTAATCGGACTATTGGAAGAAGGTGTGCGATAAATTACTTTGTTAGTAACGGCTGTTTTTTGTAGATTTCTTTGAGAAATAATATTTTTTTAAATATTATTGTGGCTCATTGGGTTTATATTGGTATAAAACATAATTATATGTGGGTTTAGTTCACCCATGATAAATACACTTTCCTAGAGTGAAGTTCAAAGTTTGGTAAGGAGGAGATAATCACCAAAATCAGCCAATACTTTTAATGAACTGAGCAGGGAAAGAATTTGTTACTGTTGTGCCTTGTTTATCTTTTCCAAATGATTTAAAGGCAATGTAATATTAGAATATCAAAACCTGAGGCTAACCTTTGTGTCTCAAGACTGATTAAAATTGAAGGTTGATTTAAATCAGATGTCTTGTCACAAGCCACATCCCGGAGCATAGGCGGCGAAATTCGTTGCCTTAGTGGCCAGGCCACAATATCTGCCCCAGGTTGCTCTCTGTTTGCAGGCAGGTCGGAGCACACCTGGGTGCCAACCAAAGCCCAGTAGACGATGGACCGCAGATACATTTGATATGATAAATTTAAGGTTCAATGATTGCACAGACCAAGGGTACATTGTGGCAGCATCATTCAAGGATTGTAATATTTAATCCTATTGTAAAAACTGCCACAATACTGCCTTCCTAGCTATACCCACCGTATCAATTTAGCTAGGATCGTTAGGTGTAAGTTAAGCATAAAACTTCATGTCTAATCGTGGAGTAAGGCTGCAAATGAGCAACCAAATTTCAACAACAAGAGATGACAACTTCTTAGCCTAAGATTTGCCCAAATTGACTTTAATGAACTGAGTAATAAATTGTGGCATTGTATGACATAGCAATACCACAAATTTATCTATTTTCAACTGCAAGCTGCATCATATCTAGCTGCCATTTATCTACATTAACAAAATCTGTGCTATAATAATTTCCACAACGCCATTTTCTGACCTTCTTTATTTATTTACTAGCGTCGGAATCTTATCAGGTACAAAATTTTGCTTTGATCGGTCTTGAAGTTCTCTTGTATTTCTCAGGTTGTCAATTGAGTCCGCAAATGGTTATGTTTCTCAAAGTTGTAAACTGCGGTGAATAATATGGAAAACATTAAATTTATATCTTTGTACATAAATAAGGTGTAGTAGGGTCAATTCAGGGGTGTTGAAATCAAATCTTGCAATGAAAAGGCGCTCAGACCATCCGCTGCGACAACAATTCAGCGTCGGCAGCGAAATCACCGAATTTTCAATTAATCCATCTACACGCTTGAATAGTCTAACATAGGTAATTTGATGGTGCTGAGGTTTATTTTTAGGGTTAGAATATGATTAGACCACCCGCCGCCGCAGTGACGCAACGTCGGCAGCAAAGACACAGAGGTTTTCATTTATCAATATACTCACTTGAACAGTCTAGCATGGGTAATTTGATGGTGCTGACATTGATTTCAGGGGTCAACATGTGATTACACCACTCACTGCAGCAATGTCATAGGTCCGGCAGCCAAGTCAATACATCAATTTGTATGATTACCGTGTTTTGTCGAGGATTTTGATGTTGAATCCAGATGTATGTATGAATACACCTACAGGGACCCCGACTAGTGACCTAGTTTAAAATACCACAGTAAACTTTCTACTGTGAATATTAGGCAAGATTACCATTACATTACATTACAATTAACTTTTATATCATTTTAATTAATTGCAATAAACAGCAGTTCAAATTAAAATACGAAGAGTAAAACCAATAATAAAGTGTAAAGTATATAAAATGTGTCATTTGTATCATTTCGACAAGTAAATGCAAAACTAAAATTTAATATAAATACAAAAAAAAGAATAGGAATAAAATATTCTATACGATACATCACAATATTAAATCACTCTCAGCTCTCCATGTCTCTCTAGAAGTCTTCCATGTCATTCTAAAATAACCAAAACATTTTTTATTGAATTTGTAGATCATGAAAAATGGTCTTACTTTTTAAACATACGACTACTACTACATGTTTTAATGGTGTTTCCTCCAGGGCCTCTTTGATGATGATAATGCTAACATTATTATCGAATATAAAGTGATGTAAGTTACACTGGAATGCATCTCATTGCAAATTGTACTGTTATTGGCAAGGTCTAGCACAGCGGAATTACCGTTATTCCTGTCCCAGGGGGTATTTAGGACATCTATCCATTCTGATAGGTCATCATTGCCAGCGTTGATCAGTTGTGACTCTTCATTGTCAGTGCTGCAAAGCTCCGGGTGTTCTCTGATGAACTAGAAAGGTACAAAATTTATTCTGATCAAGAAAAAAATTATCGCTGGTGCTGATTCGGATTCAGTAATTTAGCAGAAAATCTCATCATTAAACATTATGTTGAAATAAGTCTAAGGCACAATTGCTCTTGATCGGTTTCCCATCTTATTTCGATGTTTAATATTTCAACAAGATTTTTTATTCATGTGTAGTTGGGTTGTAATTTCCATGCATATAAAGGTTTTTTCACCTTTGTCAAACATCCGTAGAGCGACCAGTAGAGCCTCCTGAGCCAAGCTACTAGAAGTGCACGGCAAGCTAGTGTAACCATGACGTGAATGGTTATTATTATTATTATAATCTCATATGACACCTGCCTCCACAATATACTGACTCTGTGGGTTCGGAAAGCTCTTACTTGTAAATTTGAGATGGATTATTTAGACAACACAAACGGGTATGCATCTTGCAATTTAGAATTTATGGCTAAAATAGATTATATTTTATTTGCTTCGATTATATAATGCAGAAGGCGTGCTAACAAAAATGAGGTGGATTTAAAAGTTGGTGGCATACGTATAAAGGGTCGGTCGCTAGGTGTGAAACGACCTCTTGAGGTTGGAGTTGAATTCCGGATATTTGACCTCGGATTCAACCACAAACCGGATCGGATACGTGTTATGTCTGATCCGAGATGATACGTTTTTAATCAACACTTACTTACTTACTAGCATCATTTATCTCACTGAAAATGACAAGGAAAGAAGTATGATAGTCACCAATTTGTGGTTCAGATTAGATAATGGAGTTTGGCTGAAAGCACTCAGTGGTGATCAGTCGGCAATCAATACCTATCTTATTTTCATAGCTAATTATATTGTTGCTGATTAAATTTGATGGATGTGTTTTTCTGCTTAAATTGAGAGAAGCACCTTTACTCAGATCGTTGTGAATAAGAAAATAATTTTTGTCCAATGATGTTCCCTGTAACAAACTATCTAGTTTAATGTACAAGGTTATCCTCTTCTTCAAAGTAGGAGGACAATTCCTATCCTAGCGTTTGTACGCGTTATCCGGATCCGATCCGAGGTTGAATTTATCGACCGATCCGATATCCGATCCGAGGTTGCCTAACCCTGATCCGTTCCACCCCTATCGGTCGCTCAGTGCGCATGCGTTGGAGGTCATGGTTTTGGTTGGCCCCGAGGGCTTATCAACATGCAGCCATGGGTTTTCTCTTTTTGATTTCAGACTTTGCAAGAAACTGATCTATGAATACTGAATTGCAATCTACCTATTATGATAAAGGGAAGGTTAACAAAATGTGTGCATATCTTGGTACTGAGCATAGGGATTCCAAACTTAAAATTGAGATAGAGGCTGGACAATGTTTAACACAGCGTAATTCATTATGCTAGCAAATTCAATTGTAAGCAGAGGCTGTACACACAGCATTCATCTTATAGAGTGTTATCATGCGGTGCCTTTCAGAATATAATTTGCAATTGTTTGGCTAATTAAAATTGTTTTCAAAAACAGGTGCATTAGCTATCGTTTGGTGACAAGATTAAGTGAACATAATCTCATAATTGTGTTGGTTTGTGTTGTCCCAATGTCTCTCTGTTTAGTCATACAATCAAATGATTTACTATGTAGTGATTGCTAGCATTAGAGGGACTGCACATGTGCGAGTGTTTACAGCTTAGCGAGGGAAAACTGTTTGTTTAGTGGTCTAATTTCCGCCCCTTTTTATAGTAAGCGGCTTATAATTACACGCTACAATGCTTCTCGCAGCAGATTATACTAGGGCAATGTTTGCCAGCGAGAGAATAGTCTCATTGGTTAATTAGCAGTATCCAGTGGCACGTTTATGACGGGAATCATTAAAAGGCTTTGTTTATGGAATATCATTGGGTGATAGCTAACCTTATGATTATATCGCAGCTTGTAAACACGCTTTGTGTCTGCAGTGAAAAATGAGGGGATAATGAGCAAAGCTAGAATTTCAAGCTCTATTTTATTTTTACTAGCTCTAGTTTTCTAGCTGGTCTGTGGACGATGGCTAATAATTTAGGCCCTGTAACTCCTTGCTCTCTGTATTGCATCACAGCCGTCAACACAGTGAACAATATCCTCATGACAGTGGATACCAGAGTAAATACCTTTCATACTGTGATTTATCTGGATTTATCCCAATTAACCATATTGACTTCAAGCTGTTGATTGCATTTGGCCAAGGAGCTATTGGTGACTGTATTTGGAAAATTTCTAACTCAAATTAAGCTGCAAAACAAAATCCCTCATGCCTTCTCTGGTTTTCACCTGATCATAATCAAATAGTAACTAGAAACTAAAAGTATTGTATATCTGATATAGTATGCCTTCACAATAACAATACTACTACTATTAGGCCAATCTATTCTTAATTATTTTGTTTGAAAGACAGTAATTTATGTTTGAAACGACCCAAATAAACTTCAATAATCTTTAATTGACATTGTTTCCTGGATCAATCCTTGTTTGAAATGCGATAGTCTCAGGCCTTCATGTGTATTTCTCAGGATTAAAATATTCCATAATTGTTTGATGGGTATCCCTGGCTCAACTTTTATTCATATCACTGGATAGGGTCGGTTGATTCAAGTACCAGTAGATGAATTATGCAACCTCATTTAATCCACCCACCCAAAAACTAAAACCAGTAGTAATGAATTTGGATTGGAAATAGTGAATCAAATATCTATTGCTATCAATTGTATTGCTATCTTGCAAGTATAAGGGAATATGGAGAGTAATTTAACCAGATTGACACAATTGATTGTTCTGCTTGGTGCTAGGAGTTCGAAATAATACCTGTATACAGGAAGAACTTGTATGATGGGAAAACTTCTGATATTTGGAGACATTCAGTTTCGATCCTAGATTCTTCTTCTAAATAATTCTCTCATTTGAGTTTTTATGTTCAGCCGGATACAAGGACGGGATATGATAAACTAGGCAAAGTGGGATAACTTCTAATTTATAATAAGTGCGACATTGTATGAAAATGGGAAGATAACTCTACAGCAACTTGAAGCTAAAATACTTTTAATGAACTGAGTATGCTCTGTGTAATTACCGTGATGTCAAATGTTTTTAGGATTTAAGTTTGAGCACAGCAAATTGGTAAAAGTAGGTCTCATAAAAAATTTTTATGTTCATATTATTACTCTCCGTACAAGTAAATCCCTGTAGATAGACTACAAAGTGTCTACAATTAATGCTGGATCTGAATTACACTCCATCTTTAACCTTTGCAGTATATCTAAAACGAAAGAAAGAGATATAGAAAGAGAAAAGAATATCAAGATGTTTATTTAGCTCATCGAGCTGTAATAATGAAAGTCTCTCTTCATACTCTTCCTCATATGGAATCATAATTCTGGTGCAGAGGTTTTGAAATCTCACCAGTTTATCCTTATCATTTTGGGAGGTGTGTGGGAACCAGCACGGAGTTGCATATGATAAAACTGTTAATATTCCAGGTTTGTAAAATAAAATCAGTGAATGAGATCTCACACCAGCTTTTCTTAGCTTTATTAGACCGTGAAGAGGATGTTTTGTATTGCCAATGGTATGGTTTACATGGGAGTGAAACTTCAGGTGCTCATTTAAGAGTGATTGATGTTATAGGTGTCAATGTTGAGTGCTTTTGTAAAGTGAAGTTTATTGAGAGAGTTTTGTTAACAATTAACAGCAGAAAGCTATCAGTGCAGTACTGAGAGGTGTAATCGAGTGCTCTTTGAAGGTGGTTGTCGTTGATAGTCACAGTTGCCTATATGGCTCAACCACACTCTTGAAGCCCATTCTGGCTATTCTGTGATACAATAAAGAGGTCCAAATATTATCCAATTGCTAGGAAAATTCTCAAGAAAAAGTATATTTGTATATTTCACAGCTTTCATAACTTTTTGAGCTTCTTAAAGTGATAATGA
Source organism: Membranipora membranacea (assembly GCA_914767715.1). Lineage (NCBI taxonomy): Eukaryota > Metazoa > Bryozoa > Gymnolaemata > Cheilostomatida > Membraniporidae > Membranipora > Membranipora membranacea. The sequence goes on from OU612071.1 coordinate 18,744,241, forward strand.
TGACTTACTCTGCAAATCCCCCATACCCAACGCGGGAAATAAAATGACAACTTCCATCGAGTGATTAGATCAAAATATATAAAAAAGATACCTTTTTATTTAATATGTTGTAGATGAAGATGCTTAGAACCAACATGCAAAAGACTAGAGCTTTCTATCTATTATGAAATAATTTAGAAGCTATTTTGAGTCATCAAGACTAGCTATCATTTAAATAATGGCGCCCTCAGAACTACTTGAATTACTATGCTATCATTATGTCAATACATTGGATGTATGTTTTTCTGAATATCTTTAGTTGTATATCTGCTAAGTCACTCGCCACACCAGATATGTCACATTACATATTATGTATCATTGTCAGCCGTATCACTGTCGTGATAACCGCCCTTGATATTTTTTTGCAAATTTCAAGTCAGCTTAATTACCCCCTATTAATCCGAGGATTCTTATATTCTGGATTTTGAATAAGGCCGATAAGATCTTGAACTGGTCCGAGTTTGATAAAGATTCAAGAGAGTTTTAATTTTTTAATGCTGCCGTACGGCATGTTTTTTTTTAGCAAAAGTGACCTTAATTAAAACAGATGCTGACGGAGAATGAAGAGCCCCAGAGCCAAACGGTTTGCAGATTCGCGGTGAGCAGGAGTTGCTCCTCCTCATGAGGTGAGTGAGAAGCAAATGTATTTCATGATCCGAGCAAAAAAAGCGCGATACCCGCCATTGGTATTATTTTACAAATTTCAATTCAGCTTAATTACCCCCTATTAATCGGAGGTTTCCAATATTCTGGATTTTGAATAAGGCCGATAACATTTTGAACTGGTCCGAGTTTGATAAAGATTCAAGAGAGTTTAAATTTTTTAATTCTGCCGTATTTTTTTTAGCAAAAGTGATCCCAATAAAAACGGACGCTTTTGGAGAATGAAAAGCCGCAGAGCCAATCGGTTTGCAGATTCGAGATAAGCAGGAGTTGCTCCTCCTCATGAGGTGAGTTAGACGCAAATCGATTTTTTGATCTGAGCGAAAAAAAAGCATGCTGCCCGCCCTTGGTATTATTTTGCAAATTTCAAGTCAGCTTAATTACCCCGCTATTAATCCGAGGTTTCCAATATTCTGGATTTTGAATAAGGCCGATAAGAGTTTGAACTTGTTCGAGTTTGATTAAGATTCAAGAGAGTTTTAAATTTTTAATGCTGCTGTATGGCATGTTTTTTTTAACAAAAGTGACCCTAATTAAGACGGACCCTGACAGAGACTGAAAAGCCGCAGAGCCAAACGGTTTGCAGATTCAAGATAAGCAGGAGTTGCTCCTCCTCATGAGGTGAGTTAGAAGCATATCTATTTTTTTATCCGAGCGAAAAAAAGGCGTGATACCAACCCTTGATATTTTTTTGCAAATTTCAAGTCAGCTTAATTACCCCCCTATTAATCCTAGGATTCCTATATTCTGGATTTTGAATAAAACCGATAAGAGCTTGAACTGGTCGGAGTTTGATAGAGATTCAAGGGAGTTTTAATTTTTTAATGCTGCTGTATGGCATGGTTTTTTTTAGCAAAGGTGACCCTAATTAAGACGGATGCTGACAGAGAATGAAAAGCCGCAGAGCGAAACGATTTGCAGATTCGAGATAAGCAGGAGTTGCTCCTCCTTATGAGGTGAATTAGAAGCAAATCTATTTTTTGATTCGAGCGAAAAAAAAGTGTGATACCCGCCCTTGGTATTATTTTGCAACTTTCAAGTAAGCCTAATTACCCCATATTGATCGGAGTATACCAATATTCAGGATTTTGAATAAGGCCGATAAGAGCTTGAACTGGTCGGAGTTTGATAGAGATTCAAGGGAGTTTTAATTTTTTAATGCTGCTGTATGGCATGGTTTTTTTTAGCAAAGGTGACCCTAATTAAGACGGATGCTGACAGAGAATGAAAAGCCGCAGAGCGAAACGATTTGCAGATTCGAGATAAGCAGGAGTTGCTCCTCCTTATGAGGTGAATTAGAAGCAAATCTATTTTTTGATTCGAGCGAAAAAAAAGTGTGATACCCGCCCTTGGTATTATTTTGCAACTTTCAAGTAAGCCTAATTACCCCATATTGATCGGAGTATACCAATATTCAGGATTTTGAATAAGGCCGATAAGAGCTTGAACTGGTCGGAGTTTGATGAAGATTTAAGAGAGTTTTAATTTTTTAATGCTTCCGTATGTTTTTTTAAGCAAAAGTGACCATAATTAAAATGGACGCTGATGGAGAATGAAAAGCTGCAGAGCCAAACCGTTGGCAGATTCGAGATAAGCAGGAGTTGCTCCTCCTCATGAGGTGAGTTAGAAGCAAATCTATTTTTTGATCCGAGCCTAAAAAAAGCGCGATACCCGCCCTTGGTATTATTTTGCAAATTTAAATACAGCTTAATTACCCCCTATTAATCGGAGGATTCCAATATTCTGGATTTTGAATAAGGCCGATAAGAGCTTGAACTGGTCGGAGTTTGATAAAGATTCAAGAGAGTTTTAATTTTTTAATGCTGCCGTATCGCATGTTTTGTTTAGCAAAAGTGATCCCAATAAAAACGGACGCTTTTGGAGAATGAAAAGCCGCAGAGCCAATCGGTTTGCAGATTCGAGATAAGCAGGAGTTGCTCCTCCTCATGAGGTGAGTTAGACGCAAATCGATGTTTTGATCTGAGCGAAAAAAAAGAGCATGCTGCCCGCCCTTGGTATTATTTTGCAAATTTCAAGTCGGCTTAATTACCCCACTATTAATCCCAGGATTCCAATATTCTGGATTTTGAATAAGGCCGATAAGAGCTTGAACTTGTTCGAGTTTGATAAAGATTCAAGAGAGTTTTAAGTTTTTAATGCTGCTGTATGGCATTTTTTTTTTTAGCAAAAGTGACCTTAATTAAAACGAACGCTGACGGAGAATGAAAAGCCCCAGAGCCAAACGGTTTTCAGACTCGAGATAAGCAGGAGGTGCTCCTCCTCATGAAGTGAGTTAGAAGCAAATCTATCATTTGATCTGAGTGAAAAAAAAGTGTGATACCCGCCCTTGGTATTGTTTTGCAACTTTGAAGTCAGCTTAGTTACCCCCTATTGATCCGAAGATTCCAATATTCTGGATTTTGAATAAGGCCGATAATAGCTTGAACTGGTCGGAGTTTGATAAAGCTTCAAGAGAGTTTTAATTGTTTAATGCTGCCGTATGGCATGTTTATTTTTAGCAAAAGTGACCTTAATTAAAACAGATGCTGATGGAGAATGAAGAGCCCCAGAGCCAAACGGTTTTCAGACTCGATATAAGCAGGAGGTGCTCCTCCTCATGAAGTGAGTTAGAAGCAAATCTATTATTTGATCTGAGTGAAAAAAAGCGTGATACCCACCCTTGGTATTATTTTGCAAATTTCAAGTCAGCTTAATTACCCCCTATTAATCCAAGGATTCCAATATTCTGGATTTTGAATAAGGCCGATAAGAGGTTGAACTGGTCCGAGTTTGATAAACTTTCAAGAGAGTTTTAATTTTTTAATGCTGCTGTATGGCATGTTTTTATTTAGCAAAAGTGACCCTAATTAAAACGGATGGTGACTGAGAATGAAAAGCCGCAGAGGCAAACGGTTTGCAGATACGAGATGAGCAGGAGTTGCTGCTCCTCATGAGGTGAGTTAGAAGCAAATCTGTTTTTTGATCTTGGGGAAAAAAAGCGTGATACCCAAACTTGGTATTATTTTTCAAAATTCAAGTCAGCTTAATTACCCCCCTATTAATCCGAGGATTACAATATTTTGGATTTTGAATAAGGCCGATAAGAGCTTGAACTGGTCCGAGTTTGAAAATGATTAAAGAGAGTTTTAATTTTTTAATGCTGCTGTATGGCATGTTTTTTTTAGCAAAAGTGACCTTAATTAAAATCGGACGCTTTTGGAGAATGAAAAGCTCCAGAGCCAATCGGCGTGCAGATTCGAGATAAGCAGGAGTTGCTCCTCCTCATGAGGTTAGTTAGAAGCAAATCTATCATTTGGTCCGAGCGAAAAATAAGCTTGATACCCGCCCTTGGTATTATTTTTCAAATTTCAAGTGAGCTTAATTTCCCCCCTATTAATCCGAGGATTCCAATATTCTGGATTTTGTATAAGGCCGATAAGAGCTTGAACAGGTCCGAGTTTGATAAAAATTCAAGAGATTTAAATTTTTTAATGCTGCTGTATGGCATGTTTTTTTTAGCAAAAGTGACCTTAGTTAAAATAGGACGCTTTTGGAGAATGAAAAGCCCCAGAGCCAATCGGTTTGCAGATTCGAGATAAGCAGGAGTTGCTCCTCCTCATGAGGTTAGTTAGAAGCAAATCTATCTTTTGGTCCGAGCGAAAAATAAGCTTGATACCCACCCTTGGTATTATTTTGCAAATTTCAAGTCAGCTTATTTACCCCCCTATTAGTCCGAGGATTCCAATATTCTGGATTTTGAGTAAGGCCGATAAGAGCTTGAACTGGTCCGAGTTTGAAAAAGATTAAAGAGAGTTTTAATTCTTTAATGCTGCCGTATGGCATTTTTTTTTTAGCAAACGTGACCTTAATTAAAATAGGACGCTTTTGGAGAATGAAAAACCCCAGAGCCAATCAATTTGCAGATTCGAGATAAGCAGGAGTTGCTCCTCCTCATGAGGTTAGTTAGAAGCAAATCTATCTTTTTGTCCGAGCGAAAAATAAGCTTGATACCCGCCCTTGGTATTACTTTGCAAATTTCAAGTGAGCTTAATTACCCCCCTATTAATCCGAGGATTCCAATATTCTGAAATTTTGTATGAGGCCGATAAGAGCTTGAACTGGTCTGAGTTTGATAAAGCTTCAAGAGAGTTTTAATTTTTTAATGCTGCTGTATGGCATGTTTTTATTTAGCAAAAGTGACCCTAATTAAAACGGACACTGACGGAGGATGAAAAGCCGCAGAGTCAAACGGTTTGCAGATTCGAGATAAGCGGTAGTTGTTCCTCCTCATGAGGTGAGTCAGAAGCAAATCTATTTTTTTGATCAGAGCGAAAAAAAAGCGTGATACCCGCCCTTGGGTTTATTTAGCAAATTTCAAGTCAGCTTTATTACCACCCTATTAATCCTAGGATTCCAATTTTATGGATTTTTAATAAGGCTGATAAGAGCTTGAACTGGTCCGAGTTTGATAAAATTTCAAGAGAGTTTTAATTTTTTAATGCTGCCGTATGGCATGTTTTTTTTAGAAAAAGTGACCTTAATTAAAACGGACGCTGATGGAGAATGAGAAGCCCCAGAGCCAAACGGTTTTCAGATTCGAGATAAGCATGAGGTGCTCCTCCTCATGAAGCAAGTTAGAAGCAAATCTATCATTTGATTTGAGCGAAAAACAAGAGTGATACCCACCCTTGGTATTATTTTGTAACTTTCAAGTCAGCTTAATTACCCCCTATTAATCGGAGGATTCGATTTATGCGGGTTTCACCTCATTCTACCCATTATTTCAGTTTTCTTCAACAAAAAATATTTTTAAACTTCCTTTTGCAAGGGAAACTATGTCAAGCGAAGGAGATGGCTCTAACCAGCTCACCCGCCTTTTGCTCCAACTGAGCAACTCACAGCTGTATTTCAATATAAACATCCCGGTTTGATCTTCTTTGATCTTCTCGGGAGTAGGAGGTGGCTCAGTTGGTTAGAGCGACTTGGTTTCTGCATGAAAATGTTGGAAGTCGTGGGTTCGAATCCCACTGCAGTCTACTGACTACTGGGGTTTGGTTGGACCCCCAGGTGTGCTCCGACCTGCCTGCAAACTGAGAGCAAAATGGCGCAGATATTGCAGCCTAGCCCCTAAGGCAACTGGTATTTCGCCGCCCATGCTTCGGGAAGTGGCGAGTGATATGACATCTGATTTCAATCAACCTTTTTAATCAACAATGGCAATTGTATTACTGGGATTTCAGACGTAGCAGTTGCTGTTTGTTTGAATGTCAGTGCGCGCCTCAAACGAAGACTTACAGTTAGGGGAGGGTTTCGATATTTACCAACTACCTCAAGGTACTTAAAGTTTTTGATAGAAATGGCCTCCTGACTAATGAAGATGGTCTTGTACAATCACGGTACAAACCAGTATTGCAAATATAGAGAAGGACTCTCTGAGGTGTTATGACAGGCAGACAGCCAGCGGGTAGCTACCGGCGGTACGCTTAACTATTTTGACGGGCGCTAATATAGAAACATGGGGGTCAGCAAATATCGACTTTCTTTATGCCAAAGATCTCATCAAAATGTGATTGGATGACGTTGCGTCAGTTTATCAAGGAAAAGAGGCCGATGTGAAATTTTATGCAACGATTTTATATAGATGGAGTTAGAATGAGTCAATTTTATTGCTTTTGTCCACTGAAGTGCTGTTCAAATGACACATACGCCAATTTTAAGCGGTATTAAAAACCTATCAAAATTAGCACAGACCAGCGAATGTAGATCCAGTCAGCGTCACTTTTTCATAATGCCGAACATGCTATCGAAAGAACCATTACTGAGGCCATACAAACATGTTTTGAAATTTCTCACATACTAAGCCGCTTTGATTGAGCATAGAACAAGCAAGAGATGCCAACAGAATCCGGCACTACTTGCCAGTTAAGCTATTATAATAAATCAAACTAAATTCTTAGTAAGCGGTTTAGATAATAAGACTAACTTCTACATAAGATAAATATTAAGATGGGCGGGATTGGAGACAATTAATGTTTATTCATATAGCGATATGCAACTAGCTTTGCCACGCAGGTACAATTGTTAATCTTGTGAATGCAAAAACAGTGACGGTGTGACAAGATTATAATACCACAAATCCCTCTTATACTCTGAGATAATGGATACTAAGAAACAAGAGCTCGGGAGCAGGGGCGCAGTTAAGGGATGATGGAAGGGGAGGGGGTTGTTTTTGATGGTGTGAAGTAACACCAGGTGGGACATGGTAAACTCCTCCTGAGGAGTCTGGGGTTAATCCCAGCCTCCAAAGCGTTTCAATTATATAATAGCATATAGCAGTCCTCAATGAGCTGATTCTTCTATATCACATTATTTATCATTCTAGCGTAAGCAGTTCCTCACTGTCTCCCCTATAAACTACGGACCTGGATGTATTATCTGATTATCTCACTCCTGTATTTTCACAGAATCATCCACAGGTGCCTAGGTAGCTGCAGAGGGTAAAAATAAACTTTAGACACACCCAGAGGATTAAACTCCGTGAACTTCCTGTAACATGGATACCTGGAAAATGAGATTATATCAGATTAGATCTGAGGATTACGTCCCTTTTGGTAATTCAGATCTAACGTAGTTAACAGTCTTACAACCCAATTGAAATTTTGTTTGGGTTTCAACAAACAAGCTAATAAATATTAGTTAATTGCCACTTACAGTGAAAGAAGGAGGGTTAGCTTGTGCCGATCACAGCTCCCAGCCGGTTAGCTTGTGCCGATCACAGCTACATTTGCTGCTCACAGATATAGTAGCTGTTCTACTAAGTCATGATTTTAAGCCTCTTTATTCATACTCCTATAAAGATCCTTGATTTCTGTGAGGACCTACTGCCCAAGATGAAATACATAAGCTGCATATTGCCTTATACTGCGACACAATAACCAAGTCAAATATGTATTACAGAGTTTTCTCTCAATCGGAAAAAGCCTAGGATAGTTGTAGTTATAGCTAGCAACTAATTATAAAAATAAATCTCGCAATTAATTTATTAGTACAATCATCGCTCTCAATGACTGATTCAGGTCACTCCTGTTAGGAGTAGCAGTGACTGTATGTGTGAATGTTAGTATGTGCTCCAAACGAGGACTTACAGTTAGGGGAGGGTTTCGATATTCACCAATTACCTAAAGGTATTTGAAGATTTTGATAGGAATGGCCTCCTGACTAATGAAGATTTTCTTGTACAATCACGGTACAAAACAGTATTGCAATTAAAGAGCAGGACTCAGTGTGGTGTTATAACAGGCAGCGAGCCAGCGGGTAGCTACCATTGAAACGCTTAAAAACTTTTGACGGGCTTTAGGGTAGAAACACAGGGGTTAGCAAATATCGACTTTCTATACACTGTTAGAAAGCTGCCGAGCTATTGATCGCTAAGATCTCATCAAAAATGTGATTGGATGACGTTGCGTCCTTTTATCAAGGAAAATAGGTCGATGTGAACTTTTATGCAATGATTTTAAATAGATGAAGTTAGTAAGAGTCAATTATTTTGCTTCTTTCCACTGAACTGCTGTTCAAATGGGACACATGCCAATTTTTAGCAGTATGAAAAATTAATCAAGATTAGCACAGGCCAGCGAAGGTGGATACATTTGGCGTCATGTTTTCGTAAGAGGCCAAAATTTTACAGCGAATGAAATGCTACCAAACCCATTTGTCAATAGGTTTCGCATCAGTTGTGTCTGAAATAAATGTCATGGGCGTATTAACATTACATGACGTTTAATTACTCAACCCCCATAACAGTGCGCAGCCCAGAAGACAAAAGATGATTAATCAAATGCTGTCTGAGCCGTATCATCGGATACTGGGGCTATCAGATTATATCACTGCATAGGAGCGAATTTAAAAAAAGGGGAGAGGGCAAAATTTTTGGACCTGCAAGGGTGTATTAACCTCCTATTGTGGGGGCTCACAAGCACTTAAAGGTATATAAATAGAAAGTACAGATTCTCAATGAGCTGATTCTTCTATATCACATTATGTATAATTCTAGTGGAAGCAGTTCATTCCTGTCTCCTCTTTAAACTACGGACCTGGATGCATTATCAGATTATCTCACTGCTGTAATCCACCAATCAGCACTGATTACCACAAGCGCGCGCTCAGGAGCTAGTTTAGAGTCACAAAAAACTTGCCAGTTAAGCTATTAAATTAAATCAAACTGAATTCCTGTAAGCAGTTAAGATAATAAGATTATATTCTACACACAATAAATAAAAAGATTGGGGGGTTGATCAGAAGTAAAATGATAGAAGAATGTTTTTAATGTTTATTCATATGGCGATAAATAACTAGCTTTGCCACGAAGGCATGATTGTTAATCTTGTAAAATTGATAAACAGAGGCGGGGGGGGGGGGGGGTGACAAGATTATAAAACCACAAATACCTCTTATACTTTGAGATTATGGATACTCAGAAAGAAGAGCTCCGTTGGCAGGGGCGCAGTTAAGGAATAATAGAAGGGGAGGCAGATATCTTAGATTGTGTGAAGTAACACCAGATGGGGCACTGGAAGCTCCTCCTGTGGAGTCTGGGGTTAATCCCGGCCTCCAAAGCATTTGAACTATATAAATAGCATATGGCAGACTTCATTGAGCTGTTTCTTCTATAACACATTTTTTATCATTCTAGCGTAAGCAGTTCATCCCTGTCTCCCCTATAAACTACGGACCTGGATGTATTATCTAATTATCTCATTCCTGTATTCCACGAATCCACGGAGCTAGTTTAGACTAATGAGAAATTTACCAGTTAAGCAATCATAATAATTCAAACTAAATTCTTAGTAAGCAGTTAAGATAAAAAGATTACATTTTACATACGATAAATATTAAGATGGGTGGGTTGGTGAGAAGTAAGATGAAAGAAGAATGTTCTTAATATTAATTCATAGCGATGAATAACTAGCTTTGCCACAAAGGCATTATTGGCTGGTTGGTTGGTTTATTTTGTCACAAACATTAGGTATGCTGCGAGATTGAGTGTTTATACTGTTACATGAGTAGGGAATACCAAAAAGAAACATAAACAAAATGAGTAAAGTAAAGTAAAAACTGACTTCTAGTTGATTAAAAAATATCTTGTAATATCAAGATCAAGTGTCTGAGGAATGAGTCTTTACCTCAGGCAGTTCTGTATTTAAGGCTGCGATATCTGCCTGAGGGGAGTTTCTCAAGAAAATTGTTTAAGAAATGTTTTTCATCATGTATTATCTGCAGGGCCAGGTTCTTTGTACATTTTGATATGACTGAATCTAGGTCCCCAATATCAAGACCTAGTCTGTCGCCTTGCTTAAAAAACTTTCTCAGAGCTTTCTTGTCTGGTGAAAAAATAGGTAGGCAGTAGGTTAGAATGGATACAATAAAACTTTTAAATAACATGCAGGCTAAAGGCTTTGTACTATGATAATTAAGGGTTCTGATGACAAACATTCTCTGATTTGCTTTGGATACAACATTATTGATATGATCTTCAAAAAGTAATTTGTTATCAAAGAAAACTCCCAAATATTTAACATTGTCACAAAAATCTATTTTTACACCATTTAATTCTAGAGTAGGACTGTCAGGTTTATCTCGCTTAGTGGAGAAAAGCATCTCTTGGGTTTCAGAAGGATTAAGTAATAAGTCGAGTTCTTTGCATAGACCAGAGATTCTATTGAACTCATTAAAATAATTAGACAAGTCATTATTATCAGAGATGCAACCAACAATACAAGTGTCATCAGCGTATTTTAAAATAGTTATATTGCTCTGTTCTGACCTAATCCTTTTTGTATACACTGAGAATAATAAAGGACTGAGGACAGAACCCTGGGGTGTTCCTGTGTTGGTGGTGATTGATGTTGAGAGAATATTGTTTACTAATTGTTCTTTGTGTTCTGCCTGTCAGGAAACTCGACATCCAGTTTGTAACTCTGGAGTCTAGATGTTGCAGTTCTGTGAGGAGATTACTGACACTGATGGTGTTAAATGCAGACGAGAACTTGAGAAATAGGCATCTTGCATAGTTGGCAGCTTGAAGGTCTATGTAACTAGTTATTGTGGTAATAAGTCATAATACTGCATCCTGGGTTGATCTTTTAGCTCGGTAGGCAAATTGGTGATTGTCGAGAGGAGTGTTTTTAACTATATAGCTTTTCAGCAGAAGTTCCATTGTCTTACATAAGCAGCTTTTCAGGGCTATTGGTCGGAAGTGTTTAAGTTGATTTGGCTTGTCAGTTTTTGGCAGTGGTTTGATGATGGCCAATTTCCATATATTTGGAGTTGTTTGAGAGTCTAGAGAGAAGTTGAATATATCCGTAATTACAGGCGCTAGTTGGTCAGCACAGAGTTTTAATGCTCTTGGTATCAGACCATCAGGTCCAGCACCCTTTCTAGAGTTGAGGCGTTTGAGTTGTATCAGAACTGATTTTCCATCTATGGTGCAGGGAGGAGCAGCTAGGTTTTTGTAAGCAGAGTTTCAATTTGTAAACAAATACCTGAAGCATGCAGATTGAGTAAGGTTAATCTTGTAAAATTAAAAACAGAGGCGGGGTGACAAGATTATAAAACCACAAATAGCTCTTATACTCTGAGATTATGGATTCCCTGAAAGAAGAGATCCGGGAGCAGGGAGTGAGAATGAAACGTCTTTGTATTTAGATACTTTTTGTTTTTGCAAGGCTTAGGTTAATGTGATTTTACTGGTGTAGCAACCAAGGGATTAGCTTAATTACGACTGGGTCGGTCGCAATTTAATTGTACAACTTCAAGTGCTTAATCCAGATCAGGTATATAAACAAGGTCAGGGGTGTTTGAGTATCATTGATCCGGAGACAGCGCAGCAGTGACCAACATGGAATTAGTGAAGATATTATTATCATTTGTTGGTAAGTGTTTTTACAATTTATTTTCAATCGACTGCAAAATTCACTCAAAGAGTACTATGTTTGTTACTGTTATAACATTGCTAACTAACTCATCTTACATTGCAGGTGTAGCAGTCGTGTGTCTCATGGATTATGTACAGTTCACAGCCTCTCTACAGTGTGAGTAGAACAAACATGAATAAAGAATATACATTTACAGTTCACTCCTTGATTTGTATTTTGCATTGCATCAAGCCTTACTGCTTTTCAGTGTGTCAATCGAATTCAGAATAGATTTTAATTTTTCTTAACACATATAACGCCAGTAATCTTATTTTTGTAGATGATTCGTGTTCAAGCTGGGCAGATTGTTTTGACGTTATCCAAAAGCAGTGCGATATTTATGGGAACAGTGGAAGATTATGTCTATTACTTCGACCAAACTGTCTTATTGATAATATCGATGTAATCAACTTCTGTGTGGATGGTATAATCTGTAAGTTTCCTATTGTCATAATCAATAACTATGACTGTTAAGATCTGCTCCAATCTGCGTTATGCTAACTGAAATAAACTTGATACACTGTTTTCTTTAACAATTGGGCAATATTATACATTGTCCCATCATGAGTGTGGTAATAATAATTAGTAATAACCCAGTTTGTGTTTTTAGCTGAGGAATAATTTAATTTTGGATCTTCGAGTTTTATCACGGTCTGTGAGGAATTTAGAGGTGCATCACAACCAGCTTCGGTAACCTTTACCTTTGAAAGGTCAACAACAGCTACTGGAGGTTAGTAAGAAAAAGACTAGGTGTATATCAAAGCACTTTTATATCATTCTAGTCACCAAATATATATATACATATATATATATATTTATATATGTCAGTGAACATGCAGAGAAGTCAATGCTCGCTTAGTTACTAAACAAACAATTTAGATAGTAGTGTTTGTGTTTAAGAATGCAACTTGAAGACATGACATAAAGCTGGCCATCTGTAATTTTAAGTAGAGATTATCATAATCAATTATTTTAGTAGCACCACATGACATGGCGTTTTCTATTTATTTCTTTTAAAGGATCAGAAGGACCAAGCAGCTTAGGAGCTGTGCACCTCCCCTATCAACCATTTATTGTTGGATATTCCAATGAGAGGGAGGAACCCCGTGTTCCTTGCAACCCGCCTTTGAGTGTGGAAATTTCATGTGTGCCTCGTCTAGTCTCGACTAATTTGTGTGGACCGGACGCTTCTGACGAGAATGACAATTACAACCGTCCTGTTCTCACAGTTGCAGTCACACGACCATCAGTAAGTGAAGATAATAAGGGGGGAGTAAGCTCTATCACCTATCTATTAGGATGATTTAATGGCTTTATTAGATTCTAGCAATAAAATGGCGAGCTTCTGTGGATTTCTGACCTTACGAAGGCTAAAAAGCCTAGATTTCCAGTTAGATGAAATAGTTTTGACACTTCGGAGCTATGCCCTCCTACATCAAGTCTATGTAGAGAATTGACCCTGATGTTATTATGTGTGAGAGCAATTTCCGTCCAAACCAAAATTCAAACTTTAAAGAGACATTGTTGTCTGGTATCACAAACTTCATCCACGTTTGACATAATTTTGAATTTGTTACTTTTGATTATTGATTCGTGGTTAGTGGAATGTTGTCTTTTTGGAAGACACTATTATATTATATTGGTAAGTTCGCTGTCATCAACCACTTTAGCTCCGACCTTGTAGCTCTATGCTTCATTCTTCCTAAGCAACACCTCGGTGCAGTAACCGTCTACCTAGACAGACAGACACACTATTAAATGATGAATGTGATAACCTAGTGAGGTTGTTTTTTTCAGTGTCCAATAAATGGTGGTTATACCGTGTGGGCTCACTCCTCATGTTCTGCTACTTGTGGTGATGGAACTGGCTTTAGAACAAGGAGTTGTACTAACCCAGCACCAGCAAACTGTGGAGCTGACTGTTCTCGTTTTGGTGATGCCACAACTGAGACAACACCTACTACTTGTAACCTTGGACCGGTGAGTATTCCTATGTAAGGCTGGAACGGGTTATAAACCCGGTCCTGAGCCGCAGGTCATGACACCTCGGGTCAGTACCGGGTTGAGTCAGGCTCAGCCACCTTGGGTCAGTACCACTTCCTCAGGCCTTGTCAGTAATTTGAAATACCCTTAAGACTAGTGAGTACTCCTATCAGTGTTAACACATCTCTCTGATCTCTGATTCACTTTGTCACACCCCTGGATTAAAGAAAGCATCATCACATACAATTGATGCAAATAAACGCTCAAATAAAGTAAAGTAAATCTGGAGAGCTAATATGATCTCACAGCCAGTGTGGCAGTGACATTCTATAGAGAGTCATCCTACTGGTTCCTGCTTGAAGCACTCAATGCAGTCTGTATAATATTTAGTTCAAGCTTTTGATTGTGATGTCGGTGGGATTGCAGTGCTTAATAGTGGTTGATGGAGGGTTTACTGAATGGGCCGTCGCAGGTCAGTGTTCTACGACCTGCGGTGCTGGCACTTTGCTCCAAACTAGGACATGCACGAACCCAGTACCTTCAAATGGCGGAGCAGGATGCGTTGGCCCCCTGGAGCAACAATCTTCAGTAGCTTGTATTCCAGTCATCCCTGTAAGTATTTTTAGATTAAAATGATGCACTGAACTCAGCGGACGAGAGACTGTCTGTACAAGTTTGCCACATCCAATTTTCATTGATGTTCAATGTATATGAGATGTGTTAGTGTAAACGTCTGAGTATTTGCACATTGTAATTTATTGCACAGTGCTGTTCACTTAATTCCATCCTCTGGAGACCACAACAATTTTTCCTCATTAAGTTGAGTCTGAATTAAGTGACTTTAGAATGCATAGAGATCTGGCTGAAGGGACCAATTTTCCTTGAATTAACAGGAGTTTTGAATTATAAAGTCCGAATTACCCAGCTTACACTGTACCTTAATTGCCAAGTTGACCTGCTGACCTGTTGACCTGTTTTACCTGTTCCCTTCTTTATCCTCAGTGTCCAGTAGATGGCACCTGGTCTGAGTGGACCCCATCAGGCGACTGCTCAGCTACCTGTGGACAGGAGGCAACTGATATCTTCACTCGTGAATGTACCGGGCAGACAGGTGCTGGGGCAGGGTGTATGGGTCTGGATACTAAGCGGTCCAGATGCATTCCATCTGTACCAAGCGTAAGTTGAGCAAGGGTTGTTTAATCTCTTTGATGGTGTATGATATCATATGGTTGAATTATGGTATATATATATATGTATATATAAATGTTGGGCAAAAGGACCAGATCACTTTGAACTTGACTTTGGCCCATATTTAGACTTCATCAATGTTGTTGAGTAATTTTAGTAATTGGATCTGCTGGCCTTATCAACAAGATTAATAGACCAACAGGTTGCACATCTGTAAACTTATCGGTATTAATTTCATTTAAACTAATTTTAATTCTGTGTTTATTTTCTTAAAGAAGTTGCAGAGCAGTCTCTAATTTGATTGATATTCTGTGATACATTTGCCTGATATTAATTTGTTCACATTTTCAGTGTCCGGTGAACGGAGGGTACTCTGACTGGGTGACTGTCGGAGATTGTTCTGTGACTTGTGGGTCAGGAAGACAGACAAGGAGTAGAACTTGTAATAACCCTGTACCTCAGTTTGGTGGATCTGATTGTTCGTCATTAGGTTCTGACATACAAACAGAATTTGTATGCGAGTCAAATACTGCGGTAGGTATTTGAATGTGTTTTACTGTAATGATTTGTAGGTTAAAAAAAACTTGTGGGTTAAACTTGCAAGTTTTTGTCTCTGTCTGTAGACTGAGAAATACAGGTACCAGAAGGGCGCAGCCGCCATATTCGGCGCCAAGATCACACCTGGTGTGTCAATTGAGCCCAGTAGTCAGAAAACTGCAGCGGGATTTAAACCTGAGACCTCTAACGCTTGCGCATTTGAGGGCAGGCGCTCTTGCCAACTGAGCTACCTCCTGCTTGTGTTGAGAGAGTAAGTAAGTGCCCTAAATCAGATGATGCTCTACATTGCTACTGACAATGGCACCCTTTTCTTATGCATTCTGGAGTGTCAAAACATTGTTGCTGTCCAAATTGCAGTGCCCAACAGACGGCAGATTTACTGACTGGACACAGTGGGGGAGTTGCTCTACCACATGCGGACTGGGAAATAAGCAAAGAACCAGGGAGTGTACAATGCCGCAACCGCTGAATAATGGAAACGATTGTCAAGGTTAAAGATTGGAATCCAGATCATGCTACATTACAGCTGTGAGTAAAGTTGATTAATTCCTTGGTCAAAAGTCCTGAGGTCAGAAGTCCTGAGGGAAGAGGTCAAAAGTCCTGAGGTCAAAAGTCCTGAGGTCAGAGATCAGAAGTCCTGAGGACCTGTTTGTGAAGTAATCAATCAAACAAAGAAATATGAAGTAAGGGAGGGAAGAGTCAATAATTTGGCAGGCCAGCATATTTACAATAAAATCATCCTTGAACTCACTCACTCACTGCATATTATAATATCGGTGATATATTATTTAAATGACCCTTTGAATTGTATGTGAACAAAATCGAGCTTAATAGAACATAAATGTCATACATGTTGAGCAAAAATGGTTTTATTCAGAAGTTACTCAGAGAAGCAAGCTGACCCACATTTTTTCACTTACTGTCCCTGATATTAAAGGACTCAATCATCTTTCAAAATACAAAGACCAACATTTCATGTTTGCCTAAATGTCAAACAGATATGCCAAACATTAAACAGATATGCCAAACATTAAACAACATGTTTCCTACAAAATTTAATGAAGTAGTTGTCTTGAAATCTCTAGCTCCATTAACCAAACGATTGTAACAGATAATAAATAATAAATGTTTTGTTCATTACAGTGTGAGATGAATGGCAATTGGGGAGGTTGGCAGCTTGGTATTTGTTCAGTAACTTGTGGTACAGGATCACAAACTGCCTTTAGAACGTGTGATAACCCACCCCCTGTAGCTGGGGGTCAGGATTGTCCTGGAGAATCTCTGCGGACAGTGAGCTGCAGTCTCGGAGCGGTAAGTTCATCTCACAGAAAGCCTGGTTTGTTTTATTGTACTCGAACCTGTAATGGTGACCACCTCATCTGTCTTTGAGTTGGTGTGTGTAAAATTTTCTTTTTCATTGGCTAATTTCAATCAGTTAACTTTGAAATAAAGAAGGACTCTGCAATACCTCCCCAAACACTTCACTTATTTATTGGATGTTAAAACACAAGCTATTGTGAGATGGCATGCCATTGACCTTGACAAGAAACTGCCATCCCTTCCCTATAGTCAGAACAGTGGAAGACAATTTCAAAATTACGCAAATTCTAGATAAAAAAAAATTACGCAAATTATTACGTGTAATTACGCAAATTCACAAACCCAAGCATACCAACGGTTTGAAATAAAGATTATATTATGATATTATTATTATCTAGAGTAATGTACATGATTGTGAAGGAGACTGCAACAAAATCAGAGGAAATCTAACAATATTGAAATTTATTGTCTTCTGTACAACACCTTTCTCATTCTGTTGAACAATAATTGATAAAGTGACATTTTACTCAACTTAAAGTTGTAAAATACCCTCTGATACCAAGTGAGAAGCCTTGATGTTGTTTGGTTTCATTTCTCCTATCAGTATTGGTCTACAGACTGTAATTTTATGTGGTACAGGAGCATGAGAGGTCAGATGTCCTCCTTGACTCCACCGTGATCTGACTTAGCCTTGCTTTGATTTGATCTGATTTAGTTGTAAATTTGCTTTAGTGTGATGTAAATGGAGGATTTACTGAATGGCAGAGTGGAACCTGTTCTGTCACATGTGGTACTGGGACACAGACCAGAACAAGATCATGCACCAACCCATCCCCAGTAGGGAATGGAAATGGTTGTACAGGAATCACTACGCAGGCAGGCTTTCCATGCACTCAAGATGTGAGTAAACTATGTGTGAGATTTGTTTTCTGGCTTTGCACTATAACCTTGTTTTGAAGTCGGATTATTATAAATATGCTCACTGCAATTTGTTTTATCTATAACTGAGCATTGGTTACTTTGATTGTGAAAGTAGTCTCAATCTACATTGTTTCTGCAAAATGATAAAATCACAATTCAGAAAAACAAATTTCATAATTGCATGATATTATATAGGATACTTACATAAACCTTCCATTGCAGTGTGATGGAAACTGGAGTGATTTTGGAAAGTATGATGTGTGCTCGAGACCATGTGGCGGTGGTACAAAATCTAAATCCCGTACTTGCACTAACCCAGAACCAGCAGGAGATGGACAAAATTGCCAAGGAAGTGCCACAGAAAGCAAAGCTTGCAACACTCAGGTAATTGGTTGATTGATTGAGTGATTATTGGTAGGTCGATCGATCAATTGATTGGTTAGTTGGCATTCACATACAAGTATGTTGCAAAATTTGTTGGGCAGAAGTTTTTACCGAATCAAGTTTTATGACATATCAAGTTTTATGACACGTTGCTCCTCATTTATCCCCTAGAAATACATTCCTTATTAGAATTGAGAGCTTGGTATATTGCAACAAAATCTCATTCTGGATAAGGGGTAGTATTATGAAGCTCATGAGAGATCAAAGACAAAGGGATATTGTAACATGCCTATGATGTCATTTTGCGTTTGTTGAGATTGTTAGGATTTATTGGTACAAATTTAGTGTCTAGGTAATAGCAGTGGTTTACCAAACCATACGACATTGGAATCTATCCAGGCGTATCTCATCAATAGACAAATGTGGGTACTTCAAGGATTGAGGTTCTTAACAAAGGCTACTGCCTCGTACCAAATATACTGAACATGTTTGATTAGTGATGTTATCATGAAATGAGATGACACATATAGTGTAAGCTGGTTAATTCAGACTTTTTAATTCAGAACTCCAGATCTCAATGAATTCTAATATCACTTAATTCAGACTCGGCTCAATTAGGATATATTATTGAGGCCCCGAGAGATTTGATGTAAACACTTCACTGTAACTTTTATTTCTAAAACAGGCCTGTGCTGGTACACGAACATCTGCTGGACTTGGCGGTGGTCGCTGCAGAGAAACATCAGGAGAATGTACAGTAACCTGTGGTGAAGGCTTACGGACAATTAAAAAGATATGCGGTGGAACAGTTTCAACTACAAGTGCACCATGTGTTTTACCAGTGAGTTGCTTAGTAAGAATATGAAGATGATATTAAAATTTATTTTGGATCTTGTGATAATTAAAATTCAGCAGCACAATTAAGCACATGATCCTTGATACCAAATGGCAGCGCTCTCATTTTTCCAACCAACTATTTCTTTAGGCGGGTAGTCTTCCTTTCATAATTTTTCTCATATTTTAAATTATTCTCTAGGCATGCCCTACTCAGTCACCTACACTGTCTACTCTGCCTCCTGTGTCAGTCAAGAATGGTGGCTATGGATCGTGGTCGAATTGGGGATCTTGTTCTGTCACCTGTCAAACACCAGGAGTATCGGCGATTCAGACAGCTGTGAGAGTTTGCAACAATCCCCCTCCATCTAATTCTGGACTAAACTGCATCAATGGTGGATTGGGAGAGGCTGAGAAATCCCGAAACTGTTTAATTTCAGTAAGTTTCACTAGTAGTTGATAATCTTCTAGCTCTACAATAATTTGCAAGTTTTAATCTGAACCAAAGTGAGAGATAAGCAAAGCATTGTTTTCTCATACTAGCAATCTTATTCCACGATCCGTCCGAACCTAATATGTGAGTTATCATATTCCTGATCATATCACATTGTCATTGGAGTTTTCTTCAATTTTTTAGCTATGTCCAATCGTTGATACGAGACTTGGCACAACAACACTGCGTTCAACAGCTCCTCTAGCCTGTGCACCCTATGAGAGGGTTTGCGGTAAGGGTCTACGATGCTGTCCGAGAAGGAACACCAGTGCTGTCAGGGGTGGGGGTAGGAGAGTTAACAACCGAGGGAAAAATAATGGTGGCAGGAGATCTCGAAGCGGTAACCCTATGCGAAGAAATATAATTCTGACTGCAAACAGACCTAAAACTAGGATAAACGACATCACCAGACAAAGAAATGGAATCAGAAATGCCGGTGCACCTCAAAGCTCAAGAAGAAATGTACAGGGTTAACTTCTGCTATAGCTGGTTAGACTGTGCCAACACTCTCTCTACTCGTTGTCAGACGCTCAACCTCCTCACCGTGATGGTGTCATGAATATCGATGTTCAATATTGGACAACAGATTACTCTTTGGTCATACCAAATTTTTTCTGCAAATGAAATGACATGTTCTTGTGCTAGTTTTACTACTTAGTGTACTAACTCTTATCATAGCTATCTGTTGTATTCAGGCCAATAAACGCAAACTCTCCTCATACCTGTTATGTATTACATAATCTCATTATCTTTTAAATTTATTAAATGAAAGCAAGACTAAATGTAGTGTAAAGTCAAGTCGAGTGAATGCTCAAATAATTCTGTCTCACAAGAAGTGGAGCGAGCTGAGTAGGGATTGTGTCTTTAATACTCAAATCAAAGTAGTTTATTCACTGGAGGGTGCAACATCAAAGTGAGTCTGACTTAGATCTAAAGCATTGACAATTTTGCGCTGAGGATAAAAGAGATGGATTGAGATGCTCATTAACAAACAGGGGTGGCTTCATGCTGCTGGGGACAGCTAAGATGAGGCCGTACTAGAGAAGGCCTTGAAACAGCGCTTGACTCATGGTTTATAGCTGAAGACCAGTGATATGGGTTCAAATGTATGTTGTAACTCCCCTGACCGTTCCCAATGCACCTTTTTATGCTTACAATGTAAGATTCAAACTATAAACCTGACTGACCCTCAAATAATGGTTGTGGATAACACATGCTTATTTATGGTGGCTTATTATTGTTGGTTATGTTTTAATATTTTATGAGGAAATACTAAGCACTCTATATATAACTACCTGAGTTCTGTTGATGTGACAACTTTCTTGCAATGAATGTTATGACATCATAAACATTTCTTTGAGGGGAGGAGGAAGCAATATCCAATCTTTCAGCCTTCAAAGAAAAGTAAGCCTGGACAAGATCCTCTTTAAAAGTAAATTCTTTGGATTAAGGGCTAATTTATAGAAGCGTAGTGTAACGTTTACTGTGTGTGGTTTATTAGGTGTAGTTTTACAGGATCATGTCGATTCGTAATAACTGTAAAGAACAGTTGAGAGATAATTAAGTTGACATTTTCAGTGAAAGTGATGTGGTAAAAGGCACATCATAAAGCAGAGAAATAGCTTTGCAATAACATACAAAAAAGAGAAAGTCTCAATACATCAAATAGTAGGACGTATAAAATCAAGTATGTCGGAAGAATTATATACCTTATTAGCCTTATTTGCACACAGTACGTTCCCTCAGCAGATTTTGAGTAAAAGTTAAAAGGTTTTGAATGTGATAATCTGCCATGAGGTAATAGCTAGATGATGGTCTGCTCCGAAGGAGCTCATGGCAAAGAGTGAAATCATTATGGTACATGTAGTCAATGTACAAATGGACAATGAAGAAAGCTTTCACTATGCTATAAGGGGAAGTTTTACATGAGATAGCTTTAGGATTTGTTTACGTGTTTAGTCATAATCATTGATATATATTCATATCAATGGTCATAATTATCAGTCATGATATGCTATTTGCTGACCGTTACACTCCCTCCGAAAACGGCTGATGTTTTCCAGTTATGGGGTCAGCACTGTGGTAGCAGCTGCTAGTAGAGATGAGACAACTCCACAGCTGCTGAGAGTAAGGTAGTTATTGCCGATGAGTTAATGTGATCCTATCGAACTCCCTGTTGGAGAACAAGCTTGATACGCAAGGAGTATTTGATCATGTGATGCGAGTCGATTAAGAGTGTATGGCGTGGAAGTTGGCTGAGTGACTTTTTGTCAATCATGGGCGAAACCAATGCAACAGCTCGTTCTGTGTTTCACGAACTGACCTGCCTGTATCCTAGTGCGCTACCGTCCGAAACACTGCGAATGATCCTTTTATTTAAATTCAGTCAATGAATTTACAGAAGTAGGCAATTGTGATGAAATTGTTCGTGGAGTTTGTTTGTGGAGTGTGTTGGTGTCATAGCGAAGTTTTACCCTAGATAATGTTGACCGATGTTCAACATGACTTTCCAGATGTCAGGGTGAGAGCTGTCATTTCTGTGACATCACAGCGTCCAGCACTGATGAGTAGAGTTCGATTAACACACTGCATTCAAGATACCGAGGAACAGAGTTGAGCTGTAACTCCCTCCGTTGTAGAGTTGTAGCTCCCAGGTTGAGACTAAGTTATGACTGTAAAGTTTCCTGTGTGTGGTTTATTAGGTGTAGTTTTACGATTCGTAACAACTGTAAAGAACAGTTGAAAGATAAATAGGTTGACATTTTCAGTGAAAGTTATGTGGTAAAAGGCACATCATAAAGCAGAGAAATAGCTTTGCAATAACATACAAAATGCAGAAAGTCTCAATACATCAAATAGTAAGACGTATAAAATCAAGTATGTCAGAAGAATTATTTACCTTATTAGCCTTATTTGCACACAGTACGTTACGTCAGCTGATTTTAAGTAAAAGTTAAAAGGGTTCGAATGTGACAATCTGCCATTAGCTAATAGCTAGATGATGATCTGCTCCGAAGGAGCTCATAGCAAAGAGTGAAATCATTATGGTACATGTAGTCAATGTACAAATGAACAATGAAGAAAGCTTTCACTATGCTATAATGGGAAGTTTTAAATGAGATAGCTTTAGAATTTGTTTACGTGTTTACTCATAATTATCAGTCATGATAAGCTATTCGCTGACCGTTACACTACTGTATCGAATAGTTCTGTTTTATCCCGTGAATGACGCAGGTGTAAGAGTTCAAAGAATTTTATTTATCTCCAATAATCTGGTAATCCTGTAACATGGATGGTTTCGTTATAAGACATGTTTGAAAAGTATAAGCGTTTGAAACAAGGTTGACATTATGCAAAAACGGGATCATAATGGCATTGTATGGAAAAGTTATGGTATTACATAGACACAAAAATTAACATTGAACATTACAATTGATACAAAACTCACACATTATGGTGGAATAGGGAATCCGATAGTGAGCAATAGTGAGCAATTATGAATGGTGACTAGTCGGGATGACATCTAGCTAAAATAAGAATGCCAAAATGATAATGGTATGTCTGAAAAATGCAACTGAAATGAATATCTGATACAACAGAAAACAATATCCACATGTAATGTAATGAGATGAAATGTAATGCATGTATCAGTAAGTTATTAAACTGTAGGAATATAGAAAAAGTAAGTACCACTTACAATATTAATTAGAGCTCCTGGTTAAAAGATGTATCCTTTCCAATGTCTGGGTGACTAGTGACAGTAAATGGGTGAAAAGGTGCTTTAAATGGGTAAATGGGTGAAAAAGCTTTCCCCATTGTATTGAAAGCGATGACTCGCGGTTAGAAAGAAAGCTTAATAGATGAAGCAGTACATTTATCATGAACGCAGTTTTAGAACAATGGTGGGCTTTGTCAATGCTATAACACCGATTACCAGACCCCTAACGCCAAGCGCAACTCCCACGGTTACACCCCCAACAGAATACGCAGTTTTCTCTCTAGTCAGTGGTAGTAGGTTGCTGTTGATGTGGAAGTAGGAGGACTAGTTTGTGTATGGGTCTGTCGAGAAGCTGACCATTGCCAAGATGCAGCTGCATCCTTGCATAGTAGACCATGTTTGCTTGGGTAGACTGCATTTACTAGCGAGAGCTTCCATTCACATCTGGGTTGATGTGATTCAGTGAGCAGCACAACATCTCCAGGCTGAAGGTTTGGCTGAGGGGAACTCCGCTTCTGCCTAGATTGAAGATGATGCAGATATTCCTTTATCCATCGTGAGCAGAATTGTTGAGATAGAAACTGCACCCACCGCCATCTTTTCCTAGAGTACAGGTCAGGCTCATCGAAGTCACATGGTGGTGATGAGTGAGGTTGTCCTTTCATAGTAAGCAGCATTTACTGAGTAAGTGGAAGACGTTCTATTGTGGTTTCTTGATTCAGCTGCTCTACTGTTAGTGGTCTGGAGTTGATGATAGCCATACATTCATAGAGTAGTGTCCGGACACTAGCTGAGTTGAGTCGACATGATGATTGTTCCAGGAGAATGCCTTTCATGACATTCCTCACTGTTCTTATTAGTCTTTCCCAGCATCCGCCCATATGACTAGCCGAAGGAGAGTTGAATTTGAATTGACAGTGCTTAGACTTCAAATAGGTTTGGGTGTCAATATCCATCATATCCTCTAGTGATTTCTTGAATTCGTTTCTTGCTCCGACAAAGTTGGTACCCTGATCGGAAAGTAGTGTCTGCACCGGTCCACGAATAGATGTGAAACAACGGAAACTGTTGATGAAGCTGTCAGTTGTCATATCCTCTAGTAGCTCTAGATGAACGCCTCTGCTTGCTAAGCATGTGAAAATGAGTCCATACCTCTTGCTTTCCTTCATCCATCCTCACAGCTGTAAGAATCCACAACAAAGTAAACCGCGACATTGTGCCTAGTATATTTATCAATTTTATTTTATTATCAATTTATACGCTTGCCAATTATGTTAAAAAATAACTAAGCCGCGAATCTCGTTTATGGCTACCACAAATTTCTAATCTGATCTCTCGCTGAACTTCTCCCTCTAAATATTGACCAACATTAATGGGGTTTACAGGTCAACCTGCACCTAACACAACAAGATCACGGTCATTTCTTACCACTTAGTATTCAAAACATAAAAGATCAAGTGAACGTCATCTGGTTCTATCAATTCAGTTATGTGTAGAAAACCATAGAGTCAAGATGTGAAAACCAATATTAACTAGGAATACACCAGAGGTATTTCAATTTTAACTTTTAATTCTGATTTGAACTCTAATTTTTCAATGGTATACATCATTTGAAGCTTATTGTTTTATAAGTACATTGTAAATGAATATTCTTGGAAAAACCATTTCAATTTCGTTTTTGATAATTTGATCATAATTTGATTAGTGTTACTCATGTTTTTTAAACAATTACAGGTTCCACGGACTTTAAATGGAATATCAAATATTATGGATAACAGACAAAATAAAGAAATCGTAGTTCAGTGAACTTTGTCTAGATAATTCTAGTTATAAGAGTTCTACACCTAACCCGAACGAACGGCTAAAGTTCATAGATAACTTTATAGTGAAACCTTATGACAATAAGGAAAATCGTAAATCATTCACAAGCGGTGAGCTCAATTACGCTCAATCACGGAACTGTGGATCCACATCAACACAGTTAAAAAACGCTATACGGACTCGTGTTACACACAGGTTATGCTTATATAACACAAGATAACCAAGATTCCTTACTAACGGTTTTCTGCAGAATCGCATCATCGAACGTACATCAACTGTCGTCAAACAAGGCTAAAACAATAAGGACAGTTCGTACACACAGCATACTGCAGTTTAAAATCTCTCAATTACGGACTAAACTCGATACAGCTAGGATACTAATTGGATTGCATCACTCATACTGCAGCTGATCATCACAGAATCTACCTAGCTTCAGACTGTCAGCTAAGTACAACACAATATTAATTGAGGACAATCATAACAAACTCTCAGTGTGTTAATGAACTTCGACTGGTATCACATAACCAGACAGCAACGACCCAAAATACCATAGTATACAAATAAAGAACATTTTGCTCATTGTCTGTACACACTGCATTGTTTTATACACACATTAAAGTTTGGAGTTGTCTTATGACAAGATAACATTTTATGAATTTTCACTACTGTGTGCATTGTTATTGAGGTATTAAGATCTATTTTGGAACAAGGGAAAATTTTTTAGATTTCATAGTTTTTATTTAAAAAGTAAATTCGACAGAGCCAGGTAAATCAAAACAAAAGTGCAGTTTACATCAAACCGTTGAGTAATTGAATTGACAACTGAACAATAAGCCTTGTAACCAACGTAAATAGTAAGAGCGTAATCCTAAAGTGTCATGATGTCGGACAGTCCAGGGTCAGAATTGGCTTCTCAATCAATCGAGTCAGAAAATCAGTTAGATAGCTCAAATTCCCCTGTGAACCCGGATGATCTGCGCTCACAACGTGCTCAGTCGCGCCAAGCAAAACAGCTCGAATATGAAATTTTACAACTTAGCAGCAAATTTGTCAGCGAAATTAACCAGCAGTCAGCGTGCATGATAGATTTCTTGGATAAATTTACTCATTCTGTTGAAAGTGAAAGTCATTCAATTTCTACAAAAGATGTTGATTCATTTGTAAATGAAACTGAGCTCAAGATCAAGGATATTGTTGAAACACATGAGAAACTCAAGGTAATAAATGAAAACGAAGTCAACCATGGACATGAAAAGCTCTTAAATGAATTTCTTTCCGATGTCGATACATTGAAAACGCAAATACAAAGCCGTCGACAAGAAGAAGAGGAAATTCTCAATGAGGAACAGGCGCTGCACGATGCAAAGGAAAAACTAGAAGAAAAAATGCAGGCTTACAAAGGGGGGTATCTTCCTAAGAAAGGTTGAGTCAACAAAGGTATGTTCTCCCTCGCTCGTCAGTCCGCATACGAGAGCGGCGGCGTCTTCAACACCAAACACCGACACTGCGTTTCATACCCAAGAATTGTCTGACAATTCTGTACAATTCTAGAATTGTCATAAACTGACCTATATATCATAACCCAACCAGCAACCATTATTGTGTAATTAACCCTGCCTGCTAAATAAATTACTTTCATTATTGATATTGTATAGCCATAGTATAAGCCTTTACAGTTCTAGTCAATATCATACAATTGGATATGCTGTAATGAATAGATATTGCTGTGCAAGGTAGCATCAAAATCTATATTGCGGGAGGCTTTTTGTATCATCATGATGGAAAATGAAAGCATTCCATTTGAATAGTTGGCTCACAATTTTTGTAAGCACGGAAAACTCTTAGTAATGAGTATGATGACGCGACAAAATACTTATGTTCAACTCTTCTGTGTTGTACCATACCCTACGTTATATTTTGTGCAATCTGTTAATATTGGGAGCAACTGCATAAATAGAATACATCAGCTAAACTATGCTAGCAGAATTATCAGAAAACTTTGCTACTAATAAAAGTGTACAACGTCGCTCCCCAGATGAGCGAGGAATTACTTTGTATCAACTGTCCTACATGCCTAAGTGGAGAGAAGTGATATGTGAATGAGGCCATATTATCCACAGAACCACTGACTACTGAAAATATGCTGACTGATGCTAAAAAAGCTCAAACTTGGTGTCACAGCAAGTAGTATGAGTGCTGATTATTGGCATAGTCTAAATTACGCCCCTTGTGATTATTGAGAGTGAATGGCTTTCAGCTATTTCTATTTGTTGGACAAAGATGCTCTGAGCATGGAGTTAGCTCTGAATGTTATGGTATGTGGGCTGAGGGAGGCAAAGGTAAATCAACTATCGTAAGCCTGGTATATATTCATTACCTGTCTACAAAGGAGCTCTTGATGTTTTACTATATAATTCTCAGCCATCTCAGCTTTATGGTGCACAAGAAGCAATTCTGGCATAGTTCTGTCTCACTCTTGGATGGTAGTTCCCTAGTAGGTGTTATCACTAGTACAGATAGTATTAAAATGTCAGACTAGTGGCAACACCGTTTAATGTAATAAATTTTAATCTGTCAGCTTGAGTGCCACAAGCAGGGAGATTGGCCAATAACAGGCATAATTACATAACTACCTTGATATCCTTGTTGTCAAATTTTTTAATTCTCCAATTAAGTATAATTAATACTGTTTGTTAATCCTTCACACACATTCCATTGCACTTGTAACAAGTCATCATGACACACTTGTGGAATCAGAGAGACAGGAGTCATTGTAAGCTGCCCTAACTTCCTGTCTTTTGCCGCTGATAATGACTGCCGTGAATTTTTAATTTCGCGAATATTCATTTTTATAATGATGGTTTGTTTGGGTGTAAGTGCAATCATGATCATTCTTTGACGGAAGAGTGAGGGGGCGGGAAGTTGTAACATTTTATGCAAAATTCTATCAGGCAGATTAAACAGTGCATTGTAGCCATTAATTGAATTTTATGGTATATGGGTAGAGAGAAGCAAGAGTAAATCTAACAGGCCTATTATTCGATGACACAATAGAACTGTTTGTACAGAATGTCTGGTGGTCACTGTAAATTCTAAATTTATCAATGCAGCGGATAATAATAATCTGAGAGCTTTGAAAGATTATCTGCCAAAAGGCTGTCCAGGCAATAATTTATCGCTTTAAAATTTAACAGCTGTAATGGCCCTGCAAGCCCCTAATCTGAATTTGTTGAAATGATTGGAATTTCAGGTTGATAGAACCTTTAACATACCAAACTCTTTGATGCATACAATTAATGGCTACAGTGTACAGTTTGATCATTTTCATTGAGATTAGCTTATTATTGAATTTGAACAAGATTCTCACAGTGTCAACTGCCAATTGTTTACCTTTCAATTAACATCAACATCTTAGCCAAGCATAATTGGATGTATTGTTGGTATCCAAGTTATTTACCCATGAAGTCATAATCAAGATAAGCCAGTAAGAATGTTAATTTTGTTTACACTGGCATTCATAGGCACCTTCACAGAACTTATGAGGTACCAGTAGATTTGTAAATGAACCACCCTGTGGATAAACACACAGATTATCATATAATGCTGGCTCAACTCTTGAAGTTGACCAAGAAGCGCGGAATATCAATGAAACTTTTTTGCAAATACTGGAGAATAAGGGCGCCAGAGAATTTAAGGTTTTTTGCGAGGCAATCTCATTCTTGGCATAATAACTCTGTACAATGATCAGCTTTGATGCAGAGTTTGGTGAAATAATTTGATAAAAATATACAAATGGAATTTGGACAATTATCTAGTTTTTTGCATAAAATGTTACAACTTCCCGCCCCTCACTCTTCTGACAAAGAATGATCATGATTGCAATCACACCCAAACAATCATCTTTATAAAAATGAATATTCGCGAAATTTAAAACTCAATTCATTATCAGCAGCAAAAGACAGGAAGTTAGGTCAGCTTACAATGACTCCTGTCTCTCTGATTCCACAAGTGTGTCATGATGACTTGTTACAAGTGCAATGGAATGTGTATGAAGGATTAACAAACAGTGTTAATTATACTTAATTGTACAATTAAAAATTTTGACAACAAGGATATCAAGGTAATTATGTAATTATGCCTGTTATTGGCTAACCTCCCTGCTTGTGGCACTCAAGCTGACAGATTAAAATTTATTACTTTAAACGGTGTTGCCACTAGTCTGACATTTTAATACTATCTGTACTAGTGATAACACCTACTAGGGAACTACCATCCAAGAGTGAGAGAGAAATATGCCAAAATTGCTTCCTGTACACCGTATAACTGAGATGGCTGAGAATTATATAGTATAACATCAAGAGCTCCTTTGTAGACAGGTAATGAATATATACCAGGCTTACGATAGTTGATTTACCTTTGCCTCCCTCAGTCCACATACCATAACATTCAGAGCTAACTCCATGCTCAGAGCATCTTTGGCCAACAAATAGAAATAGCTGAAAGCAATTCAATCTCAATAATCACAAGGAGCGTAGTTTAGACTATGCCAATAATCAGTACTCATACAACTTGCTGTGACACCAAGCTTAGGTTTTTTTAGCATCAGTCGGCATATTTTCAGTAGTCAGTGGTTCTGTGGATAATATGGCCTTATTCACATAACACTTCTCTCCACTTAGGCATGTAGGACAGTTGATACAAAATAATTCCTCGCTCATCTGGGGAGCGACGTTGTACATTTTTATTAGTAGCAAAGTTCTGATCTGAACCTGGGCCTCCCGCAATATAGATTTTGATGCTACCTTGCACAGCAATATCTATTCATTACAGCATATCAAATTGTATGATATTCACTAGAACTGTAAAGGCTTATACTATGGCTATACAATATCAATAATGAAAGTAATTTATTTAGCAGGCAGGGTTAATTACACAATAATGGTTGCTGGTTGGGTAATGATATATAGGTCAGTTTCTGACAATTCTAGAATTGTACAGAATTGTCAGACAATTCTTGGGTATGAAACGCAGTGCGACAGATTCAACACATCTAATCTACCAAGTGCAGATGAAACAAATGGAGTTCAGCAACCTCAAACCAACACCCAGGAGATACTCAAGGCATTCACTGACAACCTGGCTGAATCTTTTAACTCTAAGCTACGGGGGATAGCTGAAAACCAACCCAAACCTTACAGAAAGTCTATGGAGCCAAATACGGGTAGGTACGAAAAACCGAACCACGAACTCACGAACTACGAACCCTCTAAAAACCGAACTCAGGATTATCCTCTCCTGCTTAAATCAATTTGCTCAAAGTTTAAATTGTCAGTAGCCAATGAAATGTCATGTTTTTGATAAGTGACCAATAATATAACAGACATCAAACTTTGACTTTTAATAGAGCTCATTGCACCCTAACTAGGTGCACTAGCTCAAGGTCACTTGATGTAAAATTATGGAGAGCAAGATGGCACAGTTTGGTACACACCAAGGAAATGATGCCATTGTCAAATTAGTCATCATGAATCCAAATGAACTTTTGCATTGGAGAGAGGAATGGTTTGACTATATATATTCCTGCAAGTTTGAAAATGATGGAAGTATGAGGAGCTACTACAGAAGGCTGTAATGGAGGACACACCACACTTATTTATTAGATTGGAGCCCCTTTGACTCGTCACAGGAGGAGCAGAAGGCTGCCTCCTGAATCATCACCTCTCAACAGAGTTAACAAGTATGTACTATGGGTGTTGGCCTATCTTGAAATATTGTTTTGAAAGTTCATGGCTGTTCTTTGGTTTCAAACAAAGCATGAGGGGGAAAGTAGGACCTCTAATATACATTAAAATTCTTCTATAAAAAATTGAGCTTATTTACTATATATATAACTATAACTGTTAACTGTTAGGTCTTACATACAGCATTTTGTGCTACTTTAAGAGATATCAGATCAGTGTTGCCTCTCTGAAATTTACATTAGCTTGATCAGGCTTCATCATCTATGAAATGATCCTACTAGTATGAAAGTGGTTAGGCAAATACTATATATTAATCTGCATATTCTGTAATAACTAACATAAGAAATCTTGTGTTTGTAGATATCCATGCGGGCCCTTACTCATTACAACCTCAGCTATTGATTTCTCTGACTCGTACCACAGAATACAAAATTATTTTGGTCCGATGGTCAGACTAACATGCTGTACTATAGCTGTGTAACGAAGTCAGGTTCAAGCTGTGGTGGCCCGGACTAAACTGATAATGATATTATCCTAGTCTTCTGAAACGGCCTCGTGTAAAACAACTACATAGTAATTAAGCTGCAAGTTGGGTCAGGTATGTACCAAAGTTAATTGGTATATTATTCATTTTATCCCAGTCGAGCATGATTGATAATGTAATGTGGTGTGAGCTTCACCAGTCACCATCTAGCCATGAAAAAAGCAATTAATATTAACCGGCAATGAAGAAACAGGGAGCTTGCCTCATGCTGCCCTAAAGCTATGAGTAGAGCGCAGTGAGCAAAAAGTGAGTTTTAGATTTTAACTGCTAATATCATGACATATGATATCAAACACTTCTCTTTGAATTTGAATGTGATATTTTCTGTTTTTTTAGTTACGCAGTACCAGAAGTCACAGCACAATCCTAGTGATAGCTGTTATGCAACAGTGATGGCTTGATAGTTAGCTTACTGTCATTAACAACGTACATTGCCACTACGATTGGATAGGAACTGCTTTATGTCCCCGATGGTCTACCATCACACGTGTATTCACAGCCATGAATGCTCACACTTCAGTATTAATCCACCTGAGCCATTACTATTCTCTCAGGCCTTTTTTTCTGCCTCTCATTTTGCCGCTTTTTCAGGCACCACAATATACAAATAAGTTCATTGAATACACGTGTAAACACCATCAACAGTCTCTTCTCTGAACCATTACCTTTATTTGAATGCGCATATAATATGTTATCTGATTGGATCACCTTATCACTCAAACAGTGCAATGATCACATAAACAGAGTATTTGCAAGCATCATTAGTAAGTAAAAGCATCACTGCGTGCATTTGTGCATAATCACTCAATTATCCAGGATCAGTCGCACCACCATGGTAATAATCACTAAGTTTGAACTTGGTGGCTCCCAGCTCTCCGGAACCTCTGTCTCAATCTGGAAATCGTTCAGGCCATGATCTAGCCTGGTGTCTCTTCTAGAACAAAATCCCCTTCTTTGTTCAGTCGGGGACAAACTCCCTGTTCCCTTCCCACTCTCCCTGCTCATATGTCCCAAACTCTCTGCTGGGATTGGAGTTGTCCTCTACCATTTGCCAAAGTGCAAGAGAGGATAACTGTTCATCAAAATTTTGACTTTTTGTTACAAAGAACATCATTGGCCGAAATTATGTTATCAGACACATTGAAGGTTCGGTTTTTTAAAGGTTCGTAGCTTGTGAGTTCGTGGTTCGGTTTTTCGTACCTACCGGCCAAATACCTTCAGTGGGAACACTTTAGAATTCGGAGACTGGGAAGTTGATATGGATGCTTATGTGTCTGATGAAAGTCTGTCCGACAGAGAAGCCCTGCGTTATCTCAAGAAGTTTGTTGCAGGGGATGCCAAGAAAGCCATCTTTGCACTACTGACCTACAGAAATGTAGACTCGTGAAAAGCTACGTGAGAGGTTCAGCATGCAAGGCTGAGTGGCAAGGATACTACTCCAAAAACTAGACAACTGGCCAAATATTCGGCACAGCGATGGAATGAAGATGAGAGAGTTTGGTGATTTTCTGGACCAGATAAGGAGGAGTAGGAGCTCTACAGAAGGTTTGAGGATAGTGGACACAGAGACATACAATGAAAGAATATGTCACAAGCTGCCAGACAATGCTAAGTTTGCCTGGACTCAGAAGGTATGCAGAGCTAGGAGACAAAAGATTGACCACCCCTCTTTCTCTGTTTTCACTGAGTTCATACTTGAACAAGCAGATTGTTATATGAGCAGCATCATGCAATCTACAAGCAAAGAACAGAAGTCTGAAAACTTAAAGGAACAATACACTTCTGATCTCTGTTTGACAGCCAACGCAGCTCTGAAAAATGTATGCAGGTACTAAAACTCTGGTAATATAGTGTAAAAAACCCTGTTCTGCTCAAATATGCATTCAAAATTGAAGTTGTGCATCCCCAACATGAAATAAGACAACTAATAGAATGAAGTTTTTAGCTGAAATAGTCTGCTTTTCTCAATAGGTTGTCTGCTCCTACCTGATGAATTTATACAAAGGTATCATAATGCGCATATGCATGATGTAATATTTTCTAGCCACCCAAACATTTTGCATTTAAGCCATATCCGGGAGGTTTTTCAACAGAAATGACTTGCAGCAATCAGAGGATTTTCTGAGTTTATCAAACATTCACTGTTGAAACTAAAAGATGAGTTCTAAACCAACGCCGTATGCTTTTGCTCCAACCAAGAATGGCCAGAAGCTTCCTTGGGAATTGGGGATACCTGAAGATGGGAGAGTTCTGCCTCCTGTCCAAACTGGACACAGAAATACTAGTGGGAGTACAAGTACAGGATCATCATCATCTGCTACTGGGAGTGCTGACCCCTCACCTTACCGACCAGGAAGGATGTGGGAGGCCTTTAGAGAGGAACAGCATGAGCAACAACATGTTGATCAGGTAATGTTTTGTAAAATTGCTTCAAGCTTTCATATATTTTATATAACATTGATCGCATCTGCATCCATATTCACACTTACATTACATGGGTCAGATCCTATAAATCTAAAACAGCTAAGCGAATACAATCCTTATTCAGTAAGATCAAGACCACGATAGATTATGTTGCTAAATACCTATTTCAGAAGTGGTTAGAAGGGTTGCCTCAATTCTGGCAGCATGTGAAATGGTAGATACTTTTTTACTAGGGCATGATTCCAGGTTGGGGTAGTATATTGACTTCCCTTTGATTGTTATTTAGGTCGAACAAAGACCATCGCCGCCTCCACCACCGCAGGCAGATGCTGTAGTCAGGAGGAGAGATGTCTGTACCTGCCAGAGATGTCCAGCAGATATGCCAACTAGAGCTGAAAAGAAATGTTGTATGAAAGAGGACATAGTAAAGACATATTTTGAGGGGTATCAGGAAGGTGTCTGCCTATCTACAGCTGCCGAGGTGCAACATCTACTTCATCCCATCTCTGTCAAGACCTCATGGCTAGCACAGCGTCAATACCTTGGATATCAGGGAGAGGACTTAAACTTTGAACTGATGACGAACGAAAATTACAGATACCACGCCTATCGGAACTATACCAAGTATATTCACGGTATATTGGGGCAGTTCAGGAGAAAAGTTGTGCCAGCCTGCATGGTGACAGCTATTCGGAATACATGGCCCTCTGAAACTTACAGAGGATTCATTGATGTCAATGAGGACGGCCAGCCTTTACCACCTGATTATGACGAATTAGAAGCTCTTGAAGGAGAACAAATCTAGAAGACTCCACCACCAACCCAACGGCCCTTTTCAGGGCCACCATCTCTTATCAAAGAGTTGTTCCAACATTTTTAATTGATAAAATGATCATACAGCAGCACTGTTGAAGTCATTCCATAAACAATGACATGCAATGCTAAGTATCAAATGCCCACATAGTAGGGATTTGATAACTTTCTGATTTTTATCTAGGTTGAACAAAGACTAGCACAACCTCCACAGGAAGATGTTGGATGATTTTACACGCTAGATGTGTCCTGTCATTATGCTAATAAGAGCTGAACGTGGTTCAAGGTCAACAGCTGATACCAAACTGTGAAACATTTGAAGTACTTGATGCTGAGGTTAGTCAGAGTAAGTATAGTCAGCATCAAAAGACAATTTCAACAAATTCTTGCAATGGTGTACAGAATGTTGCCACTGAACATAAACTTTTACTGGCCACTGCAATATGAATGAACCATTGACTCTAGAACCAAGTTTAATGATAGAGACCCTCTGAGCGGCCATGTGCAAGTGGGTCAGTGCTGATTTAGAACTAAAATTATCTGGTGCTTCAAAACAGACAACTATTGAAGCCAATAATGTGATGAACTTTTTTTTATTATCCTGAATAATCTTTTTTTTTCAGGAAATACAGGATTCAGCGGACATACAAGACAACAAATAACACTATACATAAAGAGACACCGCTGAAAAATATGAACCCGAAATACAGCTAAACTCTTACAAAAAGTTAAAATACTATTCTGTAAAAAATGCTTATAAAATGTACACATAAAATTAGCTGCACATAATATCATCTTGATTTTTCCTGAGTTGCATGCAAAGTATCAAGTCAAAGAGTTATGCTTTTTACAACCATGAGAGCAAGAATTCTGAATAAAGTTACACATATGTACAAGGTTTCCATGTTCACCACTAACACACTACAGTGAGACACGGTCGACTTATGAACACGACTTATGATTAAAACGTTATTCTGTAAAAATTATGAGTTGCTAGCGGAGAACCAAAGGCACAATCTATGTTTTCTATAAACATAAGAGCAATAATGCTGAAATAATATTGCTCATATACTACTTATTTTGCACGTAACAAGCACGGAGTCAAATGGAAGCTTCATCTTCACAAATTCTAAAGGAATTCGTCCCAATCAGGGTTAGGATATACAGGGCTGTAACAATTATTATAGATACAGTTCTAACTGCTAACAACGGACTTTCTCACTGTTAACACCCAATATGACGAGGTATCTATGTATCCTCGATCGCCGGGATTTGGGGAAATTTATGTATAATAAAATTGTGATAGTGTTGTTTTGATGCTGTGCCATGCATGTGGGTGTATGTTGTGATATAATATGGTTCAGGTTCTTACGTGTGTTAACTATCCTGTCATTCATGTACGCTATTAACTCCTTCATTTGATGACAAATCACAAAACATCTGGAGAGAATCTATGATCAGTAAATTTGATGGCTCAACTAATTCCGTGTGAGACAACTGAACTACAGACGAAACCCCATCAAACCTCTCAAAGTTAACGTGAATAGAATGAGTAGTCAGGTTTCCTAGTTTTCAGATCATATTTTTCCATCCAACTTTTTGGTGATTTGTCATCAAATATAGGAGATAAAGAATGTGGGTGTATATCTATGAGTTTTTACATCTATAGGTCCAAGTTTCAAATTTCCATAATTGCGGAGCTTACGTTATTATAATTACTATGTAACCAGCTGCTTACTGTCATTGGTTTCTCCTCATGAAATACTTTGAGCGTCTTGTAGCTCTTCATTATCATCCACTATTAGATTTCCCCAATAAACAAGGACGGGAGTTGCAGTAAACTATATAAGTATTTCATGAGGAAATAACAACAACAGAAGACACTCAATTTCCAGCCTAGTATAAGTAATCACTTTTTATTTAGCTGCTCTCCAGCATCTTTACATGAATATAATGATACAGATACAGATACATATAAGATCGATGATACAAGATACATAAGATACATGAAACACAAGATTGATGATACATGATACGACTCATCTAATTAGCGCACCCTTGTACAATGTAAGGGTGGGCAAGCTAGGCCATTGATCGGAGAGCTCACCTCCTTCAGCAGAATGGGTAGTGACCGGGATTCGAACCTGCAACTCTCAGATTGAGAAGTTCGAATCCTAACCGCTACACCACCCGGCCTGTAATTTCAATAT
The DNA here is from genome assembly GCA_914767715.1 of Membranipora membranacea. NCBI lineage: Eukaryota > Metazoa > Bryozoa > Gymnolaemata > Cheilostomatida > Membraniporidae > Membranipora > Membranipora membranacea. The sequence continues at coordinate 18,780,868 of OU612071.1, forward strand.
TGTAAGCTCTGGCGTTATGTCATCTTGAATGAGGGATTCCAAAACTAATTCTTCTAGCTCATAATTTCGACACACTGTTTCAGTTAATTTGAAATTTGGACCCAAATATGAAAAAATACATGGATAGTCCGAATAAGATAAACTCCCATAGTCAGGCCTCCCTCCCTCCCTCCCACATCCATAATTGAGTATATGAATGACATGATAATTAGCACGTTAAACAACCAGAATAATATTGCATTACAACAATCACTTACAAACATGGCTAAGCATCAATGCAATAATATTACAATTTTATTTTACATGAAGTTTCCCAGTTCTTGACCATTGAGGCAGCATATAAACCTCGTCATATTTTGTGCAGGGTGTATAATAGTACAAAAGCAGCTTTTAGCAATGAGAAAGTATGTTGTTAGCAGTAAGAATTGTCATCTATAATTATTCTTAGAGCACTACAAATCATAGCACTGAATTGTAATGACTTCTTTTAGAATTTGTCATGATAAATCTAACCTTCAATTCTATGTCTGTCATGGGCAAAACTTGTAGTGATATGCACAAGGTTGTCTACAGGTGAACATGTTACATGGTGAAATTGTGCTGACCAGATTACTGCCTCAAAATCTCTTATACTTCAGGTAGTCTGCTTTCAGCGCCTCAAACTCCGGCTTAGGGGTGTCCTTGCTAAGTCGTGCTCCTCTATCCTGAAAAAAAAAAATTGAATGCTTTGTATGTTGGCATAATACTGTAAGGTTTTGTATTTATGTGGTATGACGGCAGCAATGAAGATACAAAGTTTTGTACCATGTCCACTTTGGGTTTCCAAATGAAGACAATGCCATGTTGATCAACATTGACGACCGCAGTATACACACACATAATTTCTAATGCCCTATTATCAAGTATTGAGTATTACATCAAAGCTATAAAAGCAATGGTGCTCAACTTACTGGTTGCAATGGAGCCTTTGGATATATACCCTCCGCATCAGTAAGGATGTCGGCCAATTTATCCTTCCTGAAGTTGTAGGTCTTGGGGACGTATACTGGACGCATCCGGAAACTCTTAGCACTTTTAGTGTATACCATACGGAGCTTTGGGGTTCCATCTTCCTCTAAAGTATAGTAAACAAAGATGTTGCTCTGAGTATTATTATTACATTACAACAAACGGGTACAACACTGATCGACAACACACAAAAAAGACTGTTGACAAGAGATTTTTTGTGCTGACATTGAATTTTTGATTTTCCCAATAATTCAGTGTATACCAAGGGTTCGGTTCTGGACTTTTCAAAAAAATTGTGCGTTGAGAAAAATGCAAAAAATTTTCTGATGGGTGCAACTTACCATATATCACTGTCCTTGAGCAGTTCTCATTGTGGTCCATGAGAGCCAGCTGAACACGAGCGTTGTAGCTGGGAGGGTCGTAATCCACCCGCTTGCTGACATAGGCAAGGAACAGAGAATGAAGAACCTCCAACTTTCCTGTATGAACTCCGTGAGTACAGAGCCTGAGTTGGTCAAGGAACGGCTTAGACTGGATGTGCTGAACTAACACCTGATGTGCCGCATCTCCAGCTTTGAGAAATTTCACTTCTCTCTCCTCATTACTGCAAAACAGATATTGGATCAGATGATTAGTATTACACAGATAATACAATAAGAAAAGAATTTAAAGTTTACCATTACAATAGAGACACACCCAAAGACACATGAACTTCTTAACCATTAGATCCTTCCTATAAACTGCAAACTCATTTGAATTTCTCAATGCTAGATGGTTTTAATAGTTATTTGTCAACCAGGGACTTTCTTTATGGAATTATGTATCCAAGCAAATGCAAGACTGTACAAACCAGCCTTTTCATCTCTAGCTGTTTTTTGCAACTGTTCCAAGCAAAGCAGCAGCCATGTATTTATTAGTGAGAAAACAAATTAGTGTGAATTGTACTCACTTGGATAGTTCAGGATGAGCCCATTTGGTGAACAGCTCATGTCCTGGAAAAGCAGCGTGTCTGTTGGTAACATGAAAGTTCATGCTGAGGACCATCTCCCTCAGTTTCTTTTCGTCCACCTCGCAACTAGCAGCACTCCACCAAACATGGTTTGTGAGGTGTTGGATCCAGCCAGTCAGAGCTCTAGATGCCTGATTGAAAAAGATAAAACAAACTTTTATCTTGTATGCCAGCGTTGGGATGCAGCTGTTAATAGTTGTGTGTTTATTCTGTATCGCTGCCACTGACACGCTGACATTACAGTTACACAATCTGTATGACGCCTTGACCGCACCATCTTCATGCATAATATTCTTATAGGTATCGAATAGGTTTTGGAATTTGAAATGGTATTGAATTTATTTCTGTGTTTTTTATGAATCATGTTTTCAATATCAATGTAGTACGGCGCATGATGTGTAGCGGGAATATAATGTACTCACAGCAGTTTTAGCTTTTTTGGCAAGGTTTTTGCCAAGATTCTTGCACAAATGCCAAACATCTAGGCCGTGTTTGACTGCTGTCTCCAATCTCATGTAGGCCCGGATCGACAGATTCCCATCTGTGGTCACTGATCTGAGGTTGAACAGCTTCTTGGCAGCTTGGTACAAGGTAACAAAAGCCTCCTTCTCACTGGCAACAGCTGATGACCTAGTGGCCGTCTCTACAGTGAGGTTATGTGTCACCTTTCCACTAGCCTTCAAAACAAAATTAAAAATCAATATAACAACAATAGAGACCCTTGACTTTCTCACAAACATGTACATAATGGTTTTACTATTATTAATTGACATTGTGTAAAATATAAACTGTATTGTGACTGTGATATTGAATGTGAGTTAGACAGCAGAAGGGTAGAAATCTAACTCGGGGCTTCTAAAATTCACACCATTTATGTGTTTGACTGTATGGATTTTTAAAGATTGTTTACCAAGCTCAGGTCTTACTGCATTTTGGTAATTATTGTCGCTTTATTTAGGCTGTGGTGTTATCGCTGCCTGTTATGTTCATATCACAGAATATGTTGAATACTGAACACTGCTAAACCAAGACTTTCTGAGTAAGATAAATAATCCATGTCGGATATCTACACTTACAGAGTCCATGAGAGTGTAGGTGCAGTATCTGGCTGAGTGACCTGGACTATCATATCGTCCGTCTCCAGATAAGTCAACAGGCTCACCTGGTAAAATGTATAAATAACGTTGGAAACATTTAGGTAAAATAGTGAAAATATAACAGGTAGAATCAATGTTAGAAGGACACAGGGACCCCACACAACTATTTAAAACTTCTGTGAACAACTTGCTCTCACAGAAAATTTTAAATATTAATTTAGTTATGTATGAGATATAGAGTAGGAAATATTACCTCTGGCTATAACCTCTTCTCGAGCTTTCTCTAGGGACAGTTTGACATGTCTCTGTATCTGGGGTATAATATGCTGCCTCTGGTACTTGTAAAAGGTCGTCGCCGACACAAACTGCAGATCAAGCAGTTGGAAAAACTTCTGAATACCTCCGAACATCTGCCCACTGTGAAGTACAAAAATAACTGTTCAGTATGGGTGTAAATATCGAAAAGCACCAATGACCACAAAATTCATCCTGTTTATGTCTTCAAGGACATGTAAACATGAAAGAAAGACCAAATTTTTTGTTACTATTGTAATTGAAGTGTTAGTTGAGTATAATCAGGCAAGTTTGGAGGTGACTGAATAAAACCTAGGACTAATCTTTGGCTAGCTGCGGGGAGGGGGCAAGTCTATATGGAATGTAATCAATTTAGCATATCTAAATTATTGGAAAATAACAAACTTTTTTTCCTGCAAATACTATACTCATCAGAGGTATGTCATTGATGGCCCCACGTACATGAGAATTCAACATTCAATAATTATTGCATTATAATGTCAAATTCTTGGTTCAATTTTCCACCAGTTTGATGCCAGCACTAGGTCTACAACTTATACTTTGTTGCTAGTTGCATCTAGTCAAGGTTCTCTGCAAAGCAATATTACATAGCTAACAATTGTACTGCAACACAATTATATCTAACATTGTGATAAAGATAAGGTGGTTATGTGATACATACGTTAGAAACATGGTTGAGACCAACTCTACATTTTCCTTAGCTTTCATCCCAAGTTTCGGCTGACTTCTCCATGAATGTTTCCTCTTACAAACTGTGCACTGGGAACGGAGTATTAGGAGAGAACCTTTGGTCTCAGATACAGAAACTGGTCCAAGTTTCTGACCGCAGCGACAAGGAATCTAAAATAGAGAACGATGATTATTCTTGATTGGCAAGGACGTACATGCCACCTCACAAAACAATATTTAGTAAGAGTGCTACATCCAAGGGACTATCACATTAGTGAGGGGAGATGTCAACAAATGTTTTGAGTGCATTGTCTCTTTGCTTGCTTACCTTTGAATACAAGCAGGGTTAGTCTAAAGTTTTAGTCACTAGTATCCAAGGTATTTTCGTCTGAACAATATGAAATTCTAAACTGATGGATTGATTAAAACTCTATTCACAGACTTCTTTATAACCACACATATCATGGTTGTCCGATACACATTTGGTTATAAGATACACAATTTAGGTAGGTTCATATTCATATATTTCACCTGCTTGTAAAGGTCTAGAATTTCACTTTGATATACAATGTGTTTTCTCGACTCTCTCCTCTGGATGACCTCTTCCTCTACATCACTATCTGAACTGATAGCAAACCCGCTGTACTTGCTCATGTTCAGCGTGTGATTCATGAAGTATACGTCTTCAGGGTCCAGCTCTAAAAAATTGAAAGGGCATAATATTCTAGACACGGCAATGGAATTAAGGCGAGATGAGGTATGGGTAACAGGTATGAATTTACTGCTAATATTATAACATATACCACAGCAGTAAAACAGAGTTCTACAATATTTACAAATACATGCACCCTTCATGTAGGCTTTCACAACGTTGTGCTACGTATCCAAGTTCCAAAATATTAGTTCATCTTATTGCAAGAGTCATACATACCTTCTGCATCTACTGCCAAATCTTGTGCTTCATGGTCTGGGTGAGTGAGGGTAACATCATCCAGTAAGTCATTCTGAGAAGATTCTATAAGTTTTGAGAAAAAAATAAATGTTATAGAGCTAAGATTGGTGATTCACAGTATATGGTATTAGGTAGCAAAATCATTTTAAAATACTGAGGGTATTCGGAGAGCTATTTAAAAATATGAGTCACTATGTTAGTCTTAGCTATACGATAACCTACATTCTATCGCGGTTTCTCTACGAGAGCTCAATGTACAGTCAAGGTCAAGGGTCAAATGAAGCAGAAAGTTTCAATTATCTTAACTTACCTTCATTGTCAAACACCTCAACCTTGACAGCTGAACTGGTATCTAACATGCCACCAGCAGTGACATGTTCCATGACTGGAGGTCTCATGGGAGATGGTCTGGAGCCTGCTGAGGAGATGGGGGATAAAGACGGTGATGGCCGGACAGGTGAGGCACTTGAATAGAGTGGTAGGATCTTTTGATGTACAGGCGAAGCAAAGGACGTACTTGTCAGATCAGTTGAAGCCATAGTCTCAGATTTTACAGGTGTCGACTGTTTGACCTTGGTTGGCTTAAGTGAAGATGTAGGTACTCCCGCTGACCTTGGTACAACACGCAGCCTTGGAATTCTTGACGGTTTTGACGGTGTTACAGTCTGAGGGATAAGATTGACCATCGGCTTGGTTGGCTGAAGTGTAACTGTTGCTCCTAAGTTGACTGTCCTTTGTATCACTTGGAGCTGTGGTGTCATCGATGGTGTTGAAGGAGTCACAGTATGAGGGATGAGTTTTCCCTGAGGTGTCAGAAGATATCTGCTACCCGGTTTTACTGTAACACCCGGCCTTACTGTTAGTATTCGAGCTTGTGATTGAGCAGAGGTTGGCGTTGACAACAGCGAGTGAGTTGGTACGGGTGTTGATGACTGCATAAGATTGAGAGGGTTGAGTGGTGACGTTGGTGGTGATGTTACTATCTCTAAATGCTGCGATACCTGTTTGTTGGGTATCCTGGTCGCACTTTCAGAAGCTGGCACAGCCTAAAATATACATTATATATCAGCTACTGATAAAAATCCTTGGCCGGAAAACGTAAGCAGAAATAACGCACACAATAGGTGGTATAAATATGCTGATAGTGAGTCAAGCGCGCAATTCTTTCATGATCAGGCAAACTAACTTCTCCAACCAGACTGTCCAGACAAATTCTATCTCTGAAAATATACGCTGTTAACCAATGTCACCGATTGCTTGTTCTTGAATTTGAATTACTCTTGAATGAGTCAACATTGTAAAATAGGGGCCTGACTCCTAGGACTACGACCTAAGCTAAGTTAGAAGTCACTTGACAAGCCCTTATTATACAATCTTTGATTTTGAAATTAAATAATATAGAACAGTACAACAGACTCCAGAACAATATTCTAAATATATATATATTATTTTACTACTCAATATATTATATGGGCATATCACTCACACTGACACTGGGCAAGCAAGAAATTTGCCCCTCCCAAAACAAAGGCTGGGTCTTTTCTAGACTAAATTCAACTGACAAAGGTTGTCTACAACTAACTAGAGCTGAATTTTCTTCTTCCTTGGAAAGTATTTTTTCCTATTTATTCATAATAAACATATATATTATATATATATATACTATTAATTATACTATACTATAGATAGATAGATAGGCAAAATAATACAACACTTGTGACTTACCATTCTCTTTCTAGATATTGGAAGCTTGAGAGTTGGTACACTGCCCTTGACCAACCTCCTAGACCCATCATCTTTAACAGTATACTGATCTTCAGTGAAGTGTTCATGACATATTCTGGAATACTTGTACTGTTTCTCCATAAATGTTCCATAGTGAATATCACTTCTCTTTGCCAATTTGAAAATAATTTCCCTCTGCTTAGCTGAAATAGAGAACAAAGACACTCCTTTTGTTCTTGATTGTTGATTGCAATTATATATGATGCAATGCATAGTTGTGGTTACTGGAGCAGATTGTTTCAGCAGTGAATGTTTGATAAAACTCAAAATATCCTATGACTGACGCAAGCACGTGTGTTGAAAAACCTCCCGGATGTGGCTTAAAAGCAAAATTTTTGGGTGGCTAGAATATATTACAACATGCATATGCGCATTATGATACATTTGTATAAATTCATCAGGTAGGAGCAGACATCCTATTGAGAAAAGCCGACTATTTCAGCTAAAAACTTCATTCTATTAGTTGTCTTATTTCATGTTTGGGATGCACAACTTCAATTTTGAATGCATATTTGAGCAGAACAGGGGTTTTTACTCTATATTACCAGAGTTTTAGTACCTGCATACATTTTTCAGAGCTGCGTTGGCTGTCAAACAGAGATCAGAAGTGTATTGTTCCTTTAAAGAGCCGGTGTAGTAATGTAAACTGTCCCCCGCGCGAAAACAACCACGGGACACTTTACAATATTGTAAACTGTCCCGGGGACACTTTACAATAAAAACAGGCCTATTGTAAACTGTCCCCCCCTATTGTAAACTGTCCCCCCCTATTGTAAACTGTCCCCCCTATTTGTGACTGCCCATATCAAGGGCCCAGCTGTTTATCACCATTCTAAATGGGCCAGATCATCTAACTTGAGCATACAATGATGTTCTGGCTGCCACTATGATGGCCAAAGTTGTACCATGGGATGGTGGTGGTATCTCATTGACATCATGAATGAGTGTATAAAGTCTCTTTTTCATATGGTACTTTGTAGATCTATTTTTCGCAAACACTAGTTGTTATTTGAAGCTCCTATGATTTAGAGATGTCTGGTTTGCGAAGAAAGGTGCACTAAGCCAACAGTTAATAGATGTGTAGTTGCCACATCACAGAACACACATACTTTCATTGCAGGTTCATGAGCCGCGCGAAAACAACCACCCCATTCATTCATCATAAAATCTACCTCCATCAAGCATTTGCCTGGGAGTGATGGCAGTCAGTCACAAGTGTGAGCGGGAGAAATAATTACTTTTGAGCTTTTCATATTGTGAGGCCTGGTATTGCACTGTAAAATATTGCTTAAGCCGCACGAAAACAACCACCCCCCTAGCTGTCTTATAAAGATATCTGTCAAAAGGGGGAAGGGAGGATTGCTTTTGTACAGCTTAAGCAAGGGGTTTACATGCAGGGTAACAGTGTTTAGTGCAACAAGTAATGTAGCAGTAACAATTGCAGGACTCGCGCAAAAATCACTGAATTACTGTGCAGTTCTATGTAGATGTGCTGTTGGGGCTGTTGAGCTACTGTGTAGCTAAAATCAGCTGTTCCGCACATTACATTGCAAACCATCCAGAAACAAACAACTGGTATCGGTAGGGCACTTACACTATGGCTGTAAAACAATATAGATTAGGATTCCATTATTGATCTTTTAAGATACAGTTTATATGAACTAAAATGGGAGTCGTTGTTTTTGCTTGGCTCCAGCAATCATTTAGAGTGCAAAAGCATGGCTCTCAATATGAGGAGCTCAAAATTGATTATTTCTTGGTGTCACACTTGTGACTGACTGTCATCACTCATAGGCAAATGCTTGGTCGAGGTAGATTTGAAGATGAATGAATGGGGTGGTTGTTTTCGCGCGGCTCATGAACTTGCAAAGAACGACATATCATCCGTTGTGTCATTAAGTTCTGACCTTCTAATCTGAAATTTGGTACACAGTCACCTTATGACAATCACATTATGGCTGCCCAAACATGGTTCATTATGTTTAAGACTTTTTGACAGATAATCTTTATAAGACAGCTTGGGGGATGGTTGTTTTTCGCGTGGCTTAAGCAATATTTTACAGTGCAATACCAGGCCGCACAATATGAAAAGCTCAAAAGTGGTTATTTCTCCAGGTCTCACAAAAGCAATCCTCCCTTCCCCCTTTTGACAGATATCTTTACAAGACAGCTTGGGGGGTGGTTGTTTTCGTGCGGCTTAAGCAATATTTTACATTGCAATACCAGGCCTCACAATATGAAAAGCTCAAAAGTAATTATTTCTCCCGCTCACACTTGTGACTGACTGCCATCACTCCCAGGCAAATGCTTAACGGAGGTAGGTTTTATGAGGAATGAATGGGGTGGTTGTTTTCGCGCGGCTCATGAACCTGCAATGAAAGTATGTGTGTTCTGGGATGTGGAAACTACACATCTAGTTACTGTTGGCTTAGTGCACCTTTCTTCGCAAACCAGACATCTCTAAATCATAGGAGCTTCAAATAACAACTAGTGTTTGCGAAAAATAGATCTACAAAGTACCATATGAAAAAGAGGCTTTATACACTTATTCATAATGTCAATGAGATACCACCACCATCCCATGGCACAACTTTGGCCATCATAGTGGCAGCCAGAACATCATTGTATGCTCAAGTTAGATGATCTGACCCATTTAGAATGGTGATAAACAGCTGGGCCCTTGATATGGACAGTCACAAATAGGGGGGACAGTTTACAATAGGGGGGGACAGTTTACAATAGGGGGGGGGGACAGTTTACAATAGGCCTGTTTTTATTGTAAAGTGTCCCGGGACAGTTTACAATATTATAAAGTGTCCCGGGGTTGTTTTCGCGCGGGGGACAGTGTACAATACTACACCGGAACGACATGCGACCAAATAGGAGAGCTGCATCTTGTCAGACTGAGAGCAGCAAGAAGGGGCCATACTGTCATTTTTGTGGTGAAAATGTACATTACACAAGAGATTGCTTCGAGCTCGCCAAGAAACCGCTGAAAGAAAGAAAAGACTTCACGTTAAGGAAGGGCCTGTGTTTCTCTTGTATGAATGGCAAACACCGATCAAATGAGTGCGATCGAAAGCAGACCTGTAAGACATGCAACAGAATGCACCCGACAATGTTACACGACCCTGAGTGGAAACAGTTTGAGAAATCAGACTCTAAACAAACAAGAGCGAGTACTTCTAAAGAAAAAGACGGAGCAGATATAACGAGGACCTGCAACTCAACTGGTGTCGCAAGTTCATCGAGTTTCAGCACAATGGTTCCGGTATATGTGTCTGCAGGCGGAGAAGAAAAGCTGGTATACGCTCTGTTAGATAATCTCTCAGATATTACCTTCATCGAGAGACAAACAGCTCTGGACATCGGCGCTTGTGGCATCCCAGATACATTAGACCTAGAGACCATGAATGCCATAACCAGATCAGATATACTAAGAAACGAGAACCTACAGATAAGAGGATACCTGACAGATGCGACCTCAACCATCGAAGCAGTAGAAATACCCGCTATAAGATGCTACAAGGACAACATACCGACTGATGAAAAATGCAGCAAAATTTCTCACCTGAGATCTATTGCTAATGACCTTCCCCCACAACTAGATATCCCTTTTGGTCTCATGATGGGCAAGGACAGCCCAGATCATTACACCTTTACTCACAATGTGTGGAGAGCCTGGAGAAACAACAGCTTGTAAAACAAAGTTTGACTGGACACTCTGTGGCGGAAAGCTAAGGAACAAGTTGGTGTCAAGCTACAAGACCGACCGCAAACTGTTCCCGATAGTAGAACAAGACTTCAAAGACCATGGACGCAAACAATTGTCTCAACAAGTTTTGAAGTTTCTAGAAATTCTTAACGACGGGATATTTTAGGACGATGACGGAAGTTATGTGATGCCGCTGCCTTTTAAATCAACACCAATCCTACCAAACAACCGACATCAGGCACAACAGAGACTAAAGCTGCTGATAAATAAGCTGCAAAAGGACCAAACCTATCAACAAGATTATATGGCATTCATGAGCATGCTGCTGGACAAAGGATTTGCAGAAGAAAGTCCAGGAACAGATGTCCCCAGAGATGGTAAATGTTGGTACATCCCACATTTTGGCATTCTTAACCCAATCGTGAATCATTGTGGACAGCATGCGAGCACCTTGCTCAAAGAGAAAAACGCCACTAGCTCGGACATGGTTCATGGTTGTTTGCTTTCCTTGGTGTGCTACTTCTGCATGTTTATAGCGAGCAAATAGTTTTGTCAGGTGAGCTGAACCAGGTATGACAACCGGGTGTCTGCTATGATAGGAGCCGAGGGAATCTTTTAGCCTCCCACCTCTGCATAGATGAATGGGTCTAGTTTCAGAAGTGGGTGACGTTTAGAGAGGGGTACGTCTGAGTGTGGTTTTTCTAGTTGCTCAGGGTAATATGACTGCTGGAGTAGTTTGAGTATAGTGATGAACACTGTTGAGCTGTTAGGATGAATATCTATTGAATGTAGCTCATGATGGCTGTGACTTTTCTCCAACAGGGGAACTTGTCAAATAGTGGCAGTATTTGATGCTACTTTTCTGTAGATGTAGCATCTACAAAGACTTTCTTGAATTCTGGATCTTGCATACTGAAAGCAGGATCTGATAGGAATTGCGGGCCGTGGAGCCATGTAGTTGATAGTTGAGACACTGGGGCACCTCGAGATACTATATCTGCTGGGTTTTCCTTTGAAGAAATGTAACGCCATTGTTCTGTAGATGAGGAGTCCTTGATTCCCTGCACACGGTTGCAGACAAATGTATGGAATGCCTTCGCTTCATTAGCTATGCATCCGAGAACCGTTTCGTCCGACCAGAACTAGATTTTCAGGTCCTGATATTTCAGTTCCCTTAGTAGAAAGTCCGAGAGTTTAACTGAGAGTGTGTCTGCTTGTAGTTTGAGCCGAGGTATAGTTACTGCCTTCTGTGGAGCAACACGAGACTTAGACATGACGAGTGAGACGGAAACTTGAGTGAGCGATGGTTCCATTATCCTAAGATATGCGCAGGTGCCATAGGCATATGAGCTAGCATCGGCAAACATGTGTAGTTCCACCAAAGGATCGTTGTACTGTATATCCTTGCTGAAGAAGCATCTGGGTACCTTGAAGAAGTTGAGATCTGGCAGATTGCCTAAACATTTCTTCCATTTACTAACTTGAGTGTCAGATAAATAATCATCCCATTTCTTTCCATCTTTACAGATCTCCTGTGTGAGGAGCTTGCCATTGAGAGTGAATGGACCTAAGAATCCAAGTGAGTCAAACACAGCTGCTACAGTGGACAGTATTCCACGTCGAGAGAGTGGCTTTGATTTGTCAGACTTGTCGGCAAACTTGAATATATCCTGCGATATATCCCACATGAGACCTAGCGCCCGGTTCACCCACAAAGTTAGAACTTAGATCTTTGGTAGATGGACCGTCACATCCGAGTACTCGAGCCATGTCCGAGTCATTGCACAGAATCTTATGAGGTGTTAGATTGCCCTTTTTTGTGAGTTCCTGAGCATCTTGTATAAGCTGAATAGCTTCAGCCGGTGTAGATTGTGAATTCAGGCCATCGTCGACGAAGAAGTTGTCTTTGATGAAAGCCGATGCTAAGGGGTATTCAGCAGAGTGATCAGTAGCGATTTGCTTTGGGCCAAATATTGCATAGCTTGGGGAAGAGGTAGCTCCAAATAAGTGAACGTTCATATTGTAGTCGATGATCTCATCTGTGCCCTCTTTGTACCACAGAAACTTGATAAAATTCCAGTGATCTTCAGTTACATGAAACATCTTTCGGATTTCGCAGGTAATGCGATCTTGTCTTTCCTGAATCTGCAGAGGAGACCTGCCAGATTGTTGTTAAGGTCGGGACCTTGGAGCCGTTGTTTGTTGAGTGATTAACCTTGATAGACAGCACTATAAATTAAAGTAGTTTAATCTCTGCAGGGTGAAAAATCAAATTAAGTCTGAGTTAGATCTAAGGTATTACACACATAGGATTAAAAGCTCGGCCCTCGCATAAAAGTCAGTCAGAGCGAGACAGGAGATCGCAGTCAGCCCACTGTAGCGCAAACAAGTCATCTCTCTGACTTGTGTATTAGTTGTACTATGCTCAATGTGGTGAGTTTGAGTAGTATGGCACAAGGGGCGGGTGCCTTGACGATAGCAACTTTGCGCCGATCAGATGATCGAAAGCACACCTCCCTGCTCTGGTTTTGCTTGAAGTTTAAGCTTGAGAGTGATGGGGCGAACATTGCCGCACTGAAACAACGAAGAGTTGGCAGCCTCCCTGGTTTCGCAACAGCGTAAACACACCAAATATGTCAAACCACTAAAACTTACAAATTGCACTGATGGATCGATGATCGATTGATTGAGATGCTCATCAACACACAGGGGTGGCTTCATGCTGCTTGGGCCAGCCATGAGGAGGTTGTACGAGAGAAGGCCTTGAAACAGCGCTTAACTCATGGTTTCTAGCTGAAGACATGTGTGTTGTGCTGTGGTACGCGCACCACTGTGTGTTGTATCCTGCTCAGAGAGTCTCACAAACCTAACATCAGCACTTCAATTTACTAACTACATTCAAATGAATTTCCCTTTTCTACATCGCCAACAATTTAAAGCTTGTTCGGGATGGTAATTCATTATCCGTATAACACCTTGCTGCTTTGTTGCTGAGTCTTCTGAAATATGCAACTTTTGGCAGTCATTGTAAGATATGGCTATGTTGAAACTAAATATGACTCAATTTCATTTCTTCGATTTCTTAGGGTTCATGAATGCAATGATGTATTTGTTTTTATCACCGAAGAAAATTTTGTTGAACTGATTTGCTTGTATACTTTAATAGTTTAAATGTGTATTACAACTTGTAACTTATTGAGACTTTGATATGACAGTCTTACCCGGTAGCTGAAAATCTCTGCAATTTTTTCAAGGAAAATTGATTAAAAGGTGAAATCGCTGAAGTCAGTAGTGATGTATCCAGGATACCTACATACCAATGCTTTTAAATATCAGGCTGTCCTAGTTTAAAAAATGAAAGAAAAGGAAACAAATCACTATTCTCTCCGGTAAAGGTTTTTGATACCTTTAGTAATGTTCCACACAACTATCACACTCGTATGTATTGACCAAGCCCAATAAACCCCCACATGTTTGTAGCTGTAGCCACTGAAAGAGCTGAGTTCGTTCACAAATGAGGGTAGAGAAACACATCTGCTATCAAGCATACACTGTTTGATAATGCAAACATAGTTATCAGCCATTTTCCAGAGCTTTTCAGCCTTAAGCCTGAAATAAAATGTAGTAAATCATATAGTTGCAGCAATTAATCTGGCTTGTACAACTCAAAACCACTTGTTTCTGTTATTTTGTGACTTCTTTCAACCACTTATGATGGGATGACCTTTATAGCACTGGTGCTTATGTTGAATAATAAATAGCTAAATAAAAAATACAGGCTGTCATTCTATTTTGTCACACTAAAACTCATAACCAAATGTTGTACTCATTATAGCCATTTCTGTGATAATGAGTTCCCCACATTATATGCAAAAACTTATTACCATGGCCTCATAAATAATTATAATAGTACATTGCGAGTAATAGTGTGCCACATCACTCACTATAGTTCATCAACTCCTGGGATTTGGTTGGCCCTGTTGTGCTCCGACCTGACTGCACAAAGAGAGCGACCTGGCATAGAAATTGCAGCCTCGCCCTTGAGGCAACCGTTAATTCGCCCACCACACTTTGGGATGTGGCATGTGATATGACAACTTGTTTTTAATTGTCCACTTCAATAAGCCATATCCCAAACAAGGACAACTGAAGCCTCAGTAGGACCTTGTGCTAATGACAAACTACAACAATTTTCACACATCCTATATTTTTCAGGTGCTCCTGCCTTCCATTGGATGAAAAGTTGTTTGCAGGAAAATGAGTGACAAAACTTCAATCATATTCAGCAGCTTAGCTATGGCTGCTTCCCTTGGAGTTATAATCTGGCTAATTATCCTACATGATGACATGTCTGATATTAAAATCTACAGAGAAGAGGTAGCAATGCAGGCTGCAGATCAGTATCCCTCACCATTAGCCTTAGATTCAAATGGAGCTACATTCACAAGATGGGGTAAAGATATATGTCCAATAGGAGCTCAAATTGTTTACAGCAGTAAGACATGAGTTTGCTAAATTCAGATGACATCTTTACAACTGTACTACTTTGTGGATTCGAGAATATCTTGCTGAAAAGATACAGTATTGGAAAAAAAAGTGTGATGGCTTAGTTTAGCTTGCCCTTCTTCCTCTTTGTTTGTTGCTTCAAAAATTGCATTATGAAATTTCAAGATATGTATTATATATATATATATATTGCGTACAAGGAAGAATGGAGAATCAATGTATTGGCTACATGGGGATTGTCCTGACATCAGAGAAGACTGAATTCTGTGATCAAAATTACTTTAATTGATAATTGAAGCCTGAACTTTGAAACCAGCTCTGATTTCCTTCACATAATTTTAAACACAGATTTCATATGTATTATTCGATAATTTAATAGTTTATTTGTATCATTCATAATGTAGAATACTTTGTGCCAGTATCTGTTCAACGGTGCCAAGACAGGTCAGGTGAGTAAGTGCAATAACCAGTTGAAATAATTGATTATGATTTTTCTCTCTAGGTTTTTGGCGTAGCAGAGAGGCTCAAGGACAAGTTTATGACGTATGGGGCCGGGTGCCCGGTCAAGGGTGTCAGTTTGCCTGTGTACCATATGCCCCAGAGTACACATCTAATCTGCATGCCTATGTGCACAGCTCTCAAGATAAGGAGGTAAGATAATAACCTGACTCTCAGGCCCTGCTCAAAAATGACCAGATCAGAGCAGAAGACTATATAGGAAGGTGAAAATGGCCCGTTATATCATGTAAGTGTAAAAAGTTTGACAAACTGCCGATAGTTAAGTGAAATAACTCATAAATATTTGTGTTAGATTATACTCCTTCCACTTTTGTTTGATTCATATATGTCCCCAAACCTAAGACAGATGAATATAGATAGTGAGAGATATTCATCTAAATATCGAAATTTTGTACCTAACATAAAAGAGTACCAGCTAACATGCAGTGTCTGCCAGTCTAGCAGAAGATCACAGGTCGGTAGATCATTGACAAGTATTCATATGGACACATGTATGTGCAATATCAAAGTTATTGTAGAGCAAACACTGGCTATTGACCTTTTCAAATTTTTGTCTCGAATATTCACAAAAAATATCTGCTATCCATTCGATCTTTATTTATCTTTGATGCACAGATAATGATCCCAGACAGTCAATCTTGCCCTTCAAACTGGACACTAGAGAACAACGTATATTTAACCAAGACAAAATATTCCCAGAATGCATGCATAGACCGATGACCAACACTTGCCCCAGTCACACAATCAACGATGGGTATGTTCACAAAATGAGTGGAAAATTGTAAATAAGTTTTAAGGTTTAGATTTATTTGCTAATGTCAAGTTCTATAATGAGCCAGGATATCTTGTCAAAATGTGGCAGGTCTATCCGATGTCATTAAATGTCATTGTACTGTAAAACTTTGAGTGATGAAAGGATAATTAGACGCACATTGGTCTGGCCTTAACTTGCTAATATTTAATCATTAAATCCTGCATGAATTTGCTCTTGCAATCTAAGTATTGAGTGTATGTTTTGGCCCTAGCATGTTTGATTGCAATTCCCAACATATAGTTTGAAAAAAAAACTATGTTATGTTCATGACACATCAATTGAAATCCACTCAAGACTTTCTTAAAAGTATCAGGACAGATAAATAACCAAGAATTCATTTATATTGAGATGTTTTGGTTTCAAGTAAATTGTTTATCGCTGATGCTGTGATGCCATCAGTTCATCTAAAAATAGAAAATTAAGAAAATCCGGTTGCTTATCAAACGTGGCAATTATCCAGTTAAGAGCTAGAGCAACACTTCTAATTATTTGAATATATTACATATTTGCTCAATGAGTAATTTTACAACTGAGGCATGTCAATGTTCAATTGTAGATAATTTCATGAGCTGGCTCAGGCCTACAAACTCACAAACTCGATTAGATCTTTTGAGAGTTGTGGGAGTTTTCTGCAATCAAGGGATCGCTTGTCCAACAACAAGAATGATAAGAGTCGTCATGTGTGTGGTGTGCTCCGGATAAACACAAGCATCTCAGTGTAAACAGTTATTAATGCAATCACACAGGTGGCACTCTAGATTAGCATCATGAGACGATAATGTCCCTTATAGGTCAAAAGCACTGAACTCAATCCTGGAACAGCAGCTCACTCATAGCCTTATAAACAGTAATCACTCAATTTGGGAATACTTACTTGATTTTATGAACTCCTCAATCCTCTTATAATTTGAGTTTATAGATGTCTATGTGATTTGCTATGTGAAATGCTATGTGATTGGCTGTCCCTAGTAGAGGGTGCCATCTTTACTGTATGAACACGTGACAGTCACCTGACTAATAGCGCAGTCCCTAATAAAATATTCATTGATTTATGGATTTGTTTCATAGTGTTTTATTGTTTTATATTATCAAAACAGGCACGAATAAAAGTTGTTATGTTCGAAATAACAACCAAATAAAAGAAAAAGACACTAGTTTATACAAATTGTTGCTCACAGAAAATTGATTTTTTTAATAATCAAACATTGCGCAAACTCCAAAAAGCTACTTGTGAGAATGTCTATTGGAAAATACAGCTCCCTGATTGGAGAATGGTGAGTTGAAAATGCTATTCTAAGAATAGTACAATTCAATGATCAAAAGACATGAGAACTGTAGCAAGCTAATTATATGATAAAAAAACCTTTCAACGAGTTTCCTGTTATCAAACACGAGATGTTAGTCCCTTGTTATTGGCTCCTGTTTTCTCAGCTTCTCTGTTGATAGAAGAAGAGAGTTTTACACATTCTGCATTCATCTTTACTTGTCCGGTTTGACTTTTGATATACGATACAGAAACTAGTTGTTTTATTATCCACAACAAATATACATTCATCAAATCTTCCAAATAAAAGTTGGTACCCAAATCGTCACCATGCCGTTTATGATCTTTTTACTTACAAAAGCACATTATGATTTCATGATACTCAATATATATTCAGAATTGCTGTAGTTGCTTATTTGTTTACTTCCTCTGCTTCGATTAGTGAGGGTGTAACTACTGTTCCCTGCTCTCAATATCTAATCATATGGCCTAGTAGGATAAACAAATGAATTGACTGTTGGAATAAAGCCTATGTTGTAATGATGACCTGTCGATAGAAACCATTATATTTGGCCATGACCGGACAATTCCTCACTATGCTCCTGACGGGAGAAAGGGGATTCTTTCATAATATCATTCTTCAGTCGTGATTCAAGGGGCTTTTCGGCGTGTAACATGGGATGTGGACACAGTTATTATCAGCTAATCGTCATTTAAAGAACTTTCCTAAAAATCTGTACATTCTTACTTAATTATTGCGCAATCAAGTCATTATAATTCATTGATGTGACAAGCAAAAAAAGGAGAATGTATTATGCCTTATGGTGTTTCTATATTGATGGATTCCCCATAATCCAAAGCACAAAGAATGAATTTTTTGCAATGATCTCGTCAACCATTAAAATTTTGTTTGAAATCAAAACCTAAAATTGTGTATCAACTTATGCTGGTATGTGCATCCGAAGTTGCCAACTGACTTGTGGTATAATATGTTTTTTTTATGAGGTCGTAACCTGCAAAAAATACTGACAATGTAATACCGGAAAAGGACAAGACGAAATGTTTTGACATGTGGTATGCAGTGGAGCTAGTACATAAAATGAAATTGATATCAGAACTACCAACAAGACAAACCACAATTAAAATAGTACACAAATTACAGAATAAATTTGAATTCCTACAATTATTCATCGGCGAGGACGTTGAATAAACCAGCGAGAACATAACTCCTCCAAGTAAATAATTTAAACAGCTTAAAAGGGTGTAGTTAGTTAAATATGACATTAGGTTGGATGCTATAATGAATACAGAATACTGAATACTTGACATAATAATAATAATAATACACTCAAAATTAAGATACAGCCATAGCAATTGATAGAAGTCTCAACAAAAAATTTGCCACATATTTAGAACGCATCAGATTAAACTTATTCATTTAAAATAATGAGCTTGCATAGTGAGGGTTCTATCAGGTTTCTGACTTGGAACTGAGTTGCAATATAAAAAGCATGAACAAAATTTTTGGCGGCCAGAGATAAACCATCCTCTTGCAGAGCTGCCGCATGTAATAATGCTGGCTGGTAAAAACAATTGAGTCAGTCGAGTCATATCTATGGGACAGACAGCAGCTGAGAGAAGTAGCTGGTTATAATTAAGATAAATAATAACAATGCGCATTACCTTAATTAACTGGTCTATTAAATTCCTTATCACATCAAAAAAAGTATTTGTCAGTAAAAATGTCCATCCCAAAACACAACTTGATGCTTTTTTACTGCTAAAAAATTTCTCGACTCTTATAAATTGGTACATATTTAGATTCCAATAATATCACCACTCATCAATCATGACGTGATTTTATTTTGGTCATGCAGCCAGAGAAAAAACAAAAAAAAAGGAGATTGTCTTACACATTGTGATTCTTCTTATGTTAATGACTTCTACTTATTGTACACCGCACTACATGCTGATAAAAATCATTTGAAGACAAGGGTTGACATAATTAGGGAGAAAGCTGTCATCACAGTCAGTAATTTAAATATCCCTGTTGGATAGTTAGTCTGAAGTTCCCTCAAAACAGTATGTTGTCTGAAATAGATGTTTTTTGAGAAGAGATGAACTCTCACGTGCAAACCTTATCTTAGAGGCCAACAGATGGGTATAATATGCTAAATAGGGTTAAAATGTGTGTCTTACATGAGCAAGCCTAGTTAACAGATACAAAGTAAGAGAAAATATGTGAAACTGAGAGAAATCGGCTTATTCTGAAAATTATATATTTCTTAACTGGTGTGATATTAATTTAGGTTTACACTGCCTTTACCCTCAAAACAGACATCCTAGTGTCCACCTGTGACATTTACCTTGGATTTGCCAGAAAATACAGGAGAGCTCACTATAATTCATCCTATATATAATAGTCATGTCAACTCATGGTTGGCATCTTTTAAAGAGATGGACTTTGTATCTTTCTGTTAAGATCTTTATTGGAAGTCGCATCCGGTTATTAATGGAGCCTTTTAACTGATGTACATTCATTACATTCCGAGCAAAAAATGAGAGGATAGCATCTAATGCACTAATGTTGAATAATAAATAGCTAATAAAAAAAATTACAGGATGTTATTTCATTATTGTCCCACTAAAACTGGAAACCAAATGTTATGATAATTAAAGTAATTTCAGTGATAATGAGTTCCCCAGTATTACATGCAAAAACTCTTGTATTTTGTACAATGACCATATCAATTATCATAATAATTTCTCAAATTTTAACCTCAAACTATATAACGCTAATTAAAATTAGCTTATTTATATCTAATAAAGTTATAGAGTAGAGCGGGTCACTAAAATCCTGTTTTCATCAGCTTCATTAGGAGAACGGATCACCTGCCTCAAGCAGGCAAATAAAGGTGAGTTTATAGATTTCTTATTTTTAAGAGTAATCCCTTGTGAGGTTAATATGAAATATTGTCAACAAAATTTGATCAAAACTTTCCGATATCAGATTTGATGGATTGCATGGCAGTTTCACTCAGATAAGGGAATGCCATTCAATCTAGCACACCTTGTTCAATTCCTTAAAATCTATCAGGGTCTATTTTATCTTTAAATTGCAAAAATAATCTGCCATCTTGGTAACTGCAGTCCATCAACTATTGGGATTAACTTGCCTTCAGACAGAGTGCAGATATTTTTATCCTTGCACAACAAATAATAGTGAGCCAGATTTGCCACTGCAGTTGGTCAACGACGCAATTTTTGATGCCCCCAGTTGTACTCTGACCTGCTTTCAAACAGGGCACAACCTGGCAGCAAAGAGATTGCAGGCTCACCCTCGAGGCAACCAATATATAGCATGCTTCAGAATGTGGCTTGATCTGATCACCTGATGTAAATCACCCATTTTATTCAACACCATCCTAAATGAATACTGTTGAACCTTTTTTGTGTGCTTATGACGGTCTGCAAAATATTTGACACATCATATTTTTTTCAGGTGCTCCTGCCTTCCATTGGATGAAAAGTTGTTTGCAGGAAAATGAGTGACAAAACTTCAATCATATTCAGCAGCTTAGCTATGGCTGCTTCCCTTGGAGTTATAATCTGGCTTATTATCCTACATGATGACATGTCTGATATTAAAATCTACAGAGATGAGGTAGCAATGCAGGTCACAGCCTTGTCTGATGATCAGTACCCTTCATCATTGGCTTCAGAGCCACATGGAGCTACATACACAATATGGGGTAAAGATATATGTGCCACAGGATCTCAACTGGTTTACAGCGGAAAGATCTTAGGCTGGTTAGTTTTGTTGTCTATTTCATCATTGACGTCTGGTTCACAGTGTTCATGTTGTTTAAAATCAAAACCTCAAAGTATGTACCAACTTGATATTCAAAGCATCTGATTAACTGCTGGATAAATCCTCGATTCTTATAAACTGGTAAACATTTAGATTGTAATACTATTACTGTGCAATCATATGAGTTTTTTTGGTAATCTGACAAACAAAAAATGAGAATTTCCTATACATTATGATGTTTCCAATGTTGACGGAGTCCCATTTTTGTAGCAAAAAAAGCTGTTCTATTAGTTGTTTCAAATATTCACAAAATGCTAGGCTATCGATTGAACAGATTATGATCCCGGATAGACAATCTTGCCCTTCAAACTGGACATTAGAATACAGCGGATACTTAACAAAGACTCTATTTGAAGATTCGTGACACCATATCATTTGGAAATGACTTAAGATTTTTCTAGGTCCAATTTAAGCTAGATACACAACAATAATAAATATGATTTGCTGCATATTTACTCAAATAGTAAACCCATAACTTAGGGGCATGGATATTTATTTATAGATATACCATTCTTAAGCTGGATCGCGCTTTTTGCAACAATTCCAAGTACAGAACCACAAACTCGATTGGATTTTTTGAGAGTTGTGGGAGTTTTCTGCGATCCCTTGCCCTGCAACAGGTCATATACGCGGGAAAAGAGTCGTCATGTGTGTTGTTTGCTCCAGATAAACATAAGCCTACAAGAGTATTCGGTTAGCAGTGCAATCAGAGATAATTCTTACCATAAAGACCAATCTACACTAGCGTCATGGGTACATAAACAACCATCATAGGTCAACAGAGATGAGAATTTTACTTAGTATATACGATAAAAGACCATTGAAAGAGTTTCCTGCTATCAGAGACAATATGTGAGGCACTTGTAATCAGTAACTGTTATCTCTGTTCTCTGGTGTCAGAACAAAGTTTTACACATTTTCTATTTCCAGCTTCACATGCCCAGTTTGTCTTGTGTTATACACTACAGAAACTAGTTGTTCTGATAAACAACAACTATATATCTATTGATTCAATAAATGTCCCATGTATTAGTGCTTCACGTGCTTAAAAATACCTTGAGCGGATATACAAGTTTTTAGTGTATTCTTAGCTGTTTTTAACTTTGGCAATGTTTTTGTAATTTTATTGGCATGACTTCCTTTCATTGGAATTTTTTTTTCAAAACCTGCTGTAATCAAGCATTATATGTCAGTCGTGAGTGGTCAATTAATCTGTCTGCTCTTGACAGGATGAATGTGTTTATTGTTGAATATCATTCTGTAGTAGTGCTTAAGACAGGAGCTTCATTGCGTTTTCTTAGCTTGTCACTAAAGCATGTGTATGCTATCATTATCAACCCATTATTTTCTATTGGTTATTAATATAAATTGGTAGATATTTAGATTCTTATTTCATTTTTTGCGTGATCATGTCATTCCATTGTGGTGATGGGCAAGCGAAAAAGGGAGACTGTCTTTTCAATGATGATTTTCCTTATCAATGAGTTTCCATACTCTACACTGTTATACAAAAGGTTTGAAAAGCAATTATTCTATGGTTTGAGGTGACACAACAAGTTTGAAAAGGGCCAATTCCCACCATATCAGACCTTACATATCTTTCTCAAACCTTGTCACAAGCATTCTAAAACCTAAAACCTGCTCAAAGGTTTGAGAACAATGTGAGCACTAGATTTGAGAAATGAATTCAGGGTTCGACAATGATACCAACGCTACAAAGATAAATAATGATGGGACTGATCAAAGCCATATGCTTAATCCCAAACAGTAACAAATATTTACTTAATCTGAACCCCAGACTTATGCCCCCCCCCCCCCCGGCTGGAGTTCAGCCTGGATTAGTTTCATTGTATAGGACATGGATTACTGAAAATGTTACATAATGTTTTCTCAAGAGGCAGGGTGTTAGTCAACAATACTACTGCACATCTCAAGATGAACTGGGTCAGTTGCTTGTTTGACGGCCAAAGAAGAAGTTCAGTTTCGAAAAGTCGCCGTTTCTCCTTGACCAATAACCTTTAATCTTAGTTAAGATGAATCTATATAACTTTCTAAGGAATAATTTCACCGCCGTTAAACTAATTGGAAACAGCCAGTACTCGGGAAAAATTGGTAAGTTGCCTCCTATTTAGTCAATGAATTATCTACTGTGATATGCTTCTCATTTCTCGGATGCAAAGTTTTTGTATTTTCTTATGGTTTTGGATTGACAAGAGATCGATGTGGGGGTTAGCTTATATTATTAGGTGAATAACTGTGTTTAGGACATATTCATTAATTGATCGATTCGTTTCCTATAAATCTATTAGCTGGTTGCAGATTGGTCTAATGCAGGTAGCCATCACTTAATATTGATTTGATTTTTGCTCGCCGACTTTGGTTTTTTGGTTTCTCTAATGTCAGGGAATGACTCCACAATTGTATGGGGCTAAGTGATAGAACTGTTGCACATGACCCTCTTTTGTTGGCGGATTAGCACAGTACTGATTGAAATTAACTCAGCGCCTTTAGTGTTGCCGATTTCACATGCAATAACTACATACACTGTACATAGGTATTATTTCATTAGAATAGAAAGGCCCCAAATTACCTGGTATTAAATTTAGGACAGCTATAGTTGTTATTGAGAATGAACTACCTCAGCGCCTACCAAGCTGCTTTTATTGTTTTATGTTAAGTTTGGCTGGATAATTATGTATGCTTACTTCAATTCATAATACCTGTATCAGTATCATAGATCTGATTCATGCAGCTAAATATTCAGATCGAGCAATGCTGTCGCAATTACCTATTAGCAGTTTTTTACCCATTAGAAATGTTGATGCTGACATTTTTTGTAAACCACAGCCCTACATTTCACTACATGGAAATCTTGATTACTATTAACCGCACTCATTCTAAGTATAGACTTGTTTGTCATCATTTTATGCACCACTTTCTTGTCAAGACTCGTACAGCCAACCAGCTATTCGACGAGCCTCCATTTTGTATCAATTTATATTTCTGTTTTACGCTGCGCTCCAATTTACCCTTACGATGTAGCCTGCAGCATTATTACAAACACAGTGTCACCGCACAAGTTGTAAGCTTTGCATTATTGTATACCATACACTTGCTTTGATGTTTGATTTTTATGCAATAATTTGTATGTCATATTGTAATATGCTACCAGTATCTCAATTTGTCAAACTTGATGTCATTTATGGACTGAGTACCTGTGCTTCCTGCTTCTTATAGACTTATTTAACTTCCTTAGGCAGAGATTATTATTACTTCCATACCAATTATCCTAACTAGGAAGAGTTACACAACATATGTAAGAGGGCGAGAATTTTGTAAGTTTATTGTGTATTTACATGTAGCATAACCGCATTATGTTCACCTGTTCATTGTCCCATCGTCCCATTGTCCCGCAGACTTTATTGATATGTTTTTCTCATCTCTACCATGGGAATGACTGCATACTTTGAGATCGAGCCAAGAGGTGACAACTCAGCTCGATCTAGGTCGACCTCGAAACTCACATGGAAACATAGTGAATAACAGCACACATACTGGAAAATATGAGATGAGGGCAGTAATTTTTCTAACCTGATCTGAATCTGCATTGTCAGATAATAATCAGCCTGGCCCCAGTACTGCCCCTGATGTATCATCAGAACTTAGCTCAGAGAGTGCAATTGCTGCTGCTACCGGATCCAATTCCCTTCAATCATATAATATGAGTACAGCTGACAACAATGAAACCCTAAGGTTAGTATTGTTAAACAGCGTCCAGTAATATGGTTTGATTTAGAAAATTCCAGCCTTCCGTATTAAACATACTTTTGTTACACTCGATAAAATAATCTGACCACACTGTGATCATAATAAATGGGCTAACTTCCAGAACATTCTGAGGGTGCTCCTTTGTAAAACTTAAAACTGTAAATTTAATACATTGGAAAAATCACTGTTTGTTGAGCTGAAAGCTTACTTTACAGTGTAATCCCGAAATATATGTTGTGTGTATCTTTTAAAGGAATGTTGACACTAGGAGGTATACTCTACCTGAGTTCACCACATACATCAAGAATTACTTAGACAGCAATGATGATGAGGCACCAAAACCGAAGATTCTCAACAAAATTGTTAATCAAATAGCTAGCCACTTGCTTCTCAACCACATTCCCTGTGACAACCCGTAAGTCTCAAAATGCGAAGTATAACCAAAAGTAAAAGGGGTGCAGGCCAGCATTGATAATCTGGTAATGGTATAATTATCAACACTATCAGCCGCATAAGTATTCAATGAAGAGTTGACTGTTTTTTTGGAAGAGATACTATTCATTCTGCATGTCAGACACCATTCCAGTTGCAAATTTTGCTGCAGTGTTGGTGGGGGAACTTACTCTTGATTGTACTTTACAGGTATGCAGACCGACTGCAGCTGAGAGCTGTTATAAACAAACTGGTTTTAGCACACCACAAACTCAGATCCAGGCTGGCATCAAGTAACAAGATGTAAGTTTAATCTTGCAGTTTGGCTTATCTTTAGTTTGGGAGTTAGCCTCTTACCAAGCCAAGAACACAATATATTTTGTTGTTAAGATTCAGTAGTTTATACCAACCGGGAGCAGAATGGAGATCGATTCTGATTTCGAGATGAGCTCGTGCGTTCTCCCTGATAAGTTGACAGTTTGATACAATTTGAATCCTGTCCTATCTCAAAAGATTTACAACGACTTCTCTCTGCGCAAATTTAATAACATTCTGCGGACGGCATTTCAACCCACAAACCTAGCAAAAATTCACCTGTTGTCTAATAACACTGATCTTGAAATTAAGATAACTCCCACAACCACATAACGGCTCACACTATGAGCTATTCACTTTAACTCTATAAATTATAGAGACACCATTTTGATGAGAGTCAAAGAAAGATTGCAGCGTGTACGCTATGAGCGAAAAAGATCAGGCGATCAGCTACCTAAGCCAATGGAGGATAGCACAAGATTGGCACCAAAAAAGAGACAATAAGGCTCTAAAGATCCTGAAAAGTCTCCAACTAAGAGACAGGGAGACAGCTCTTACTAGGACACCAAAAAATGTAGAAATGAATCTTGGACACAAGTTATAGACTGTATTGATTTACTGCTGTTAGGTGTCTGTTTGGGTAAAAGGATCATCATGAAGAGACATATAGAATCATGAAAATTCTGAACGGCCAGTAGGCATCAACTGAGTCAGTTTTTGTCCCAGAAGCCTCATAATTCCAACATGAGTGTACAGTTCACAAACAAAATATTAAATTCTTCATCATTTATTGTTAGGCCTAATTGAAATTAATTCAGTTCAGATTGGCAACAATTTATAGCTAGGCTACAGATTTTACATGATCAGGACAATATGGCTATCCAAAACCTGATGGATCATTTTTGACTACAATTGGCATCCTTGCATACTGATCATCTTTCATCCAAACTTTTATTCATACATGGTTGTTTGATTTTGCAGGTCAAGACTCATTCGCTGACACTGGTTATTAAAACAAGAGGCCTCTATGTCAACAGGAATGTCATCAAGATTTATGACAGCCTTATTCAGGCAATAACAGCTCAATTTGTGCTTCACTTTATATTAAATTTAGAATATTCTAATCAGAGACCCCATTATTATCAATATTTGGAAATATTATGCGGACTTATGACATCTGGTGTGCAGTGTAAAGCTAATAAAACTCTTAAAACTATTATTGGTTCTTTCAACACCAATGTTAAATAAATTATAATATGTTTAATCTCAAGAATAATGTTCTTTTAAATCTTGATGAAATTCCTGTTGACAAATAATATGTGACCTGTTTACATTTTTATCAATAGAATATTTTATTAATTTACTTTTATCTTGTCACTGAAAATTTCTGAAAATGGTTGCAACTATTATATTATATTTGTGGATGTATTCAATTGCATGATGCAATATTTCAATTATATCAAAGTTTTAGTTTGTGAGTTACAATATTTATGTGTTTCTTTAAATGTTGATATTGCATTCTTTCTTGGTATCAGTGAGACTTTTTGGCTTATTATTTAATTCCAGTAAGGATACAATTAATAAAACTGCAATTACCCTCGCAAGCAAGATTATTCACACTGTGTATCGTAGCTAGTTGATTAAGACCCTGTCCTCCCAAGCCCGTCAGCACCATTCCCCCCCCCCCCCCCGTAGCTGCCAATGAAAGATGTGCTATTTATAGCCTTATAGGCTCAGGGCAATATACTTGATAACCGCCCCACCTATGACACCAAATGACTGCTGGGAACTAAGGCTATATTTGATCAGGCATTGTGTTGGCATGGTGCCAAGTATGAGTGTAAACAAACATTTTGGGATCTATTATGAAAGGTTTGACATGTCAGACCTCATCCGATCAAGGTTTGCTATTTAGATTCATTCCTTTTCAAACCTTAAGGTTTGAGAATATCAACCCTTTTGGATAACAGTGTATACCACATAACATAAATTTTTATGCAATGAGCTTAACAATGATTACAACAACACTAAAATTAGAGCTTTGAACTCTGTACTTACTTGATATTCAAAGTCATTACATACAAAAAGATTGCAGATTCAGGTACAAATAATAATCAATTTTTTCATTGTTGGATTCCATGTTATAAAACAGTTATAGACTGGTTTTCTAAACATTAGTCTAGTTACAACGTTGGTAAGACAGCATCAACTTATGTATGTATGTGTGTGTATGTGTGTGCGTGCGTGTGTGTACACAAACTGGACAAAGCTTATAATTTTTTTTTTCAATTCATATTTCTGTTACATAATCACACCAGTCCATAAAAATAAACATCAATCACTCTTAAAAAACATCTACGACTCCTATACTCTCCAGTATCACACTGGAACGACAAGTTTAGTTGAACAGCTTAGAAGCAATTTGACCATAAACAAATGATGAACCCGATGATATTGAATGAGTCTATTAGTATAAATTTAAAGCGGTGTCACTAAAACTATAACTTGATTGGAAGTCAAATTGCCATATATTATACCTCGTGCTCTTTATTTAATTTTACAAATTCTCTATGCCATCTATTTCACAATCAAAAAATTCAATAAGATTTTTGATAGGTTTATCAGCACTTCACTATCCATCTAAATACATCAGAAATGTTTAGTTTTGATCTGATTTACAATGGTAATATAGCTTCTAAAGTAATTAATGAAATTCAAAGTGAGAGACCGTCACAATCAGCATGAGGCATCAGTGTCACCTTTATTCTACATACATTAACCTATGAAAATAGCCAAGTGACAAGGTTACACATTGACTTGCTGATAATTTTCAGCTAACAGCATAATTATTTCTCACCTTTAGTTCTCTCAACTGAGACTCGCTTACAACAATCACACACTGCTTGCAAAAAAAGGTATATATGTCACATTCTTCGCTAAGATCTACAAGGTATAAGATAACGATGATTAAACTAGGTAGAAAGAGTACAGCGTAGACGATGATCTGATCCAGACATTGTCAGGTACAATCAGAGGGATTAAGAGTTAACCCAGTGATGATCTAAGAAATTTTTGCGCATCAGAAAGACAGCTTTCAGCTTCAGCATTAGGCCCATCACTCTGACCAATAAGAGGAGATGTCGGTGAGTTCTTAGTGCTGCTCTTGGATGCTGACAAGTTCTTGACCGGTTTTCAGCTTTCACATCACACTTTAACAAAACTGCATCTAATGAAACTGTTTGCTGCAATTATTCAACTATTTCAGTTCAAGTTGTTCACAAATATACAGTCTATATACAGTCTAGTATGGGTCAGAAACATACTACAGAAAGTTGAATGTGATGAATGAATTTCAAATTTGCAGGTTCTTAATCAAATCTGAAAACATTATACGATCTGGATGAACATGACATTTATGACTATATTTTTGCGCGATATTTAAAATGTGAGTTTATTCATTTGATCTGCATTCAATATCCTTCATCATGGGCCTTTATGATTAAATATGATTTTGGTAATATATGGTCAATATAATTGGATTGTTCCAAGGTTACTAAGTTTCACAGATGACGTATTGTTTATGCTAAGATCCACGGCTGCTGTTCCATGATTCTGAATAGTTGTTGATCATTCATATTCATCATAAATGCATGTTCCATTAGTTTGAAGGAAAGCCACGCTCCTCAATCCTCCTTGCCCCAAATCCTTACCCATTTACTGCTGGATGCACTATAAGAGGACCATATATGCAATATGTGTCAAAGTAGTTAAGAAGGTCTTGTAATCCTAAAAAAGCAAGTTACAATAAACATCATATGAAGAGTCGTGCATTTATCAGCAAGGAATTTATGTTTATTGTGTTATGTAATATAATTTTCATAGTAAATGAAATAATATACTATCCTCCAATTTTCTGTTTTAGAATCCGCGATATGTGTGGTTCAAATACTGCAAATGCAATGGTAGCAG
This sequence comes from Membranipora membranacea, assembly GCA_914767715.1. Lineage (NCBI taxonomy): Eukaryota > Metazoa > Bryozoa > Gymnolaemata > Cheilostomatida > Membraniporidae > Membranipora > Membranipora membranacea. Next base: position 18,810,876 of record OU612071.1, read on the forward strand.
ATCTGGACTTATAATTGCTGATAATTCGGCTATTAGAGAGAGACTTCAAAAACGCAACTGAACTGTTGATCAACAATACCTCAGCGATAAGTAGAGATACTATCGTACAATGTGCGCTAGCCTCAACTACTGAGCACTGGTTTAGTTTTGTGTTGGCAATATTCTCGGTGGAATTGCTCAAGGATTTATTTTCAACAATTATAACAAACTATAAATATGGTTCTAATCGTCAGGCAATAAATCAATCACTCTTTTGACAATAACTTGGCGTTTATCATTTAGTCATGAAAAGACATAAAAATTCAAAATCTTTATAATAAGAGCTTACCCTTGGTGCAGATGACCTTGAATTCTGTGTGATATCTGTTGTCTTGCTGTAAATAGCAGTATCTGTAACTCTGTGTCTTAGCTCTGTTGGCTGAATTGTGTCTAATTGATTTTAGACAATTTTCCTCGCTTGTGAATTGCGGTATCTGTATCTCTGTGTATGTCTAAACTATCTTAGACTTGGTTCCTCGCTGAAATGTGGTATTTGTAACTCTCTGTATTTTGTCAAAAGCTCTGTTAGCTGAATGTGTCTAAATGATTTTAGACAATTTTACCTCGCTGTGAATATGCCTCCTTGAGCTGACTAAATCAGATAGTTATCTCATTAAATGTGTAATGCTGTATGTCATGAACCCGCCTCTTAGCGCTGACTTGAATTGTTCTCTTCTTAGTTGAAGAATAGACCTCCTTGGGCTGAGTGAATCAGATAATTCTCTGGTTAAATCTGTAATTCTGTACGTCATGAACCCGCCTCCTGGCGCTGACTTGAATTTGTTATCTTCTTGTTGAAGAATTGGCCTCCTTGGGCTTAGTGTATCAGATAATTCTCTGATTAAATGTGTAATGCTGTACGTCGTGAACCCGCCTCCTGGTGCTGACTGATTTTTTCAAGTGTCCATCAGGCTTTTATAGTGCTGGTTTGTGGTCCTGTTATTGACCATTTTGGTTTGTAATCTGGCTCTGAAGCGACATGATATGAAGTTAAAAAATCATCTAAATAATGCATCATATTAATAAATTTTCATTACTAGCATAAACTCCATCGCAATTAAATAATAATCTCATAACAATATTAAATTATAAAACATTTCATCTAATAACCTTGAAACCCATGAGGCTCCATTTTGTTCTTATCATTAATAACAGTAGAATTGTTTCACAATCAATATGGCAACGCTCACTATGGTCGATCAAAATATAGATAATGCATACCTGCAAGATTTTTTATTAACACAAAGTTTTCAAATATTTTCCTTATGCGAAAGAAGGCTTTCTGTATGGTTCCCTTTGTTCAGAGGTTGTGGCATTCATGTGATTAAATATTGAACCGTCAAAATAATAGAATATATTACCTCTTATAAAGTAGACAAACATATTTCGAAATCCCACCAATTACACAGACAGCCTAGTTTGGATGAAAGCAAATTGGCTTTCGACTACAGAATAAGTAATGAAATAATAAAATATATAAAAATAATTCATATGCGTGAAGGTTCCACATCCCGTACAGGTCAAGATCACAGCCAGATAAAGTCAATATAAGGTAACTGCTCTAGAATACATGATATAGGGGGTGTGATGGTAAATGATGTTTCAAAAAATATTGTGCCAACTAATGTAGCTTTATGGAGTGTGAACTCTATTGGGCCTTGGTTATAAGTTTATGGTGAACAAACGACACACATGACTACTCTGTACCATATTTGTTGATTCGTTCTGGGAGATGAGATACCTTCATTACAGTTCACCCTTACCATTCTCAGGTAATCGAACGCTTCTGTTACATCAGCTAGCTCTGAAACATCTGTGACAGATATTAACTGCGTTCGATAACCCAGTGCATATTCCAGCTAGGAGCTGATATTCAGATTGCGAGATATGTATAAACGTTTAATTTATTTTAGATTTTAATTTTGTAAATGCGCAATCAAGTCATTCTATTTTGGTCATGTGGCAAGCAAAAATAACAATGTTTTCTATGTTTGCCTTAGACTTCTCCATATTCTATGCCATTGCAACGACCCAATCCATAATTGCAACTTTTTTTTTAAATTCCTCAATACCTCAAATTCTGTATTCAAAGCCCTATGTTAACAAAGCAAATACTGGCAAAAGTCTAGTAGTTGAAAACCAAGCATATCACCTTACTTCAACAGGAGAAACCAGGTAAGTTCCTATACAAGTGAACACCTTGCATCAACAGGATAACAGAGCTAATGTACACACTTTAGTTTATGGTTGACACGCCCACCAAACCACACTCAAATTACAGCCTTTGCTAGACAGGGTCTACAGCTTCAATCTTATCGACGGATCATTATTGCATTAACACCTCAAACCAACTTAGACCGGAAGTGCTCACCCACCGCTCAAGCCCTTCAGATGGAATCCAGTGTGACTACTCAGAATCAGATTGAATAATTTGAATCAAGCACGTCTTTTTGCCCATAATATATTAATCAGAGCTACGGCAACTCTCTACACGTGCACTCGCCGGTGAACTTTGTCCCCAAAATTCCGCTGGAAAATTTTTATTTCACCTTGCGGATAATCCTTTGGCTGCTCGCATGCAAGTGGAGATCAAGGCTATGAGTGAGATTATGATCACAAAGGTGAATTTTTTCGCAGAAGCACATTATTGAATGATGTAACCTAATTTAAAGTGCCGAAACCCAGAGTATGTTTTCTCCCCTGTTACAGGTTAACACTAAGATATATTTGACTGCCCTGAACCAATGACCTCCAATAGTTGCACATTGGAGGGCTGTTGCTCTAACCAAATAGGTTACCTCCTACTCTCCCTCAACATAGGCACATAGAGACCCAAGGCAAAAATCAGACAATCTGTAGTAATTTTTCTTTACCAGATCGAAATTAGGTGTATGTCTGTCTTTTTACAGGAGACACAGTAGAAACTATCAACATATATCAAAACAAGTTTCTTGATTCCAAATATTGAAATTGCTTTTTTATGAGCTGCAATATTTAGTTGAGTGCATAACCCTACATGATGATTTCCGTAAACAACTTTTATATTTGCAAGGTCCTACCCAAAAGACCCCACCCGCATCAGTTGTGCTCCTGCGGGACAGGAATCTCTACCCACCCTTACATTTGTAGCTCCCACTGTATCTAAGACTATTGCTGACGTTAAGGGGTACTGACTTTCAGATAAATTGTTTACATGAGAATCCAGCTCTTCCCTGAAAACTTCTATCGTTGACAACATGTGGCTGTGAAGGATTATCAGAGTAACTTTTACTCCGACAGAAGCAGTGATAGCTAAACTGCTGACAATGATGGAAATAATGTCAACCCTTAATTGAATTCGGTAAAATTGAGCAGTGTTTACAAAGGAAACAGAACATTTAAGCATATTAATGACTGTATTGTAGTGGGTTTTTACATATTATCTCCAATTGCTATGGAACATTTAGTATTAATATACCAAATTATAAAAATTGACATTGATACATCACATGGAATTGGATATGATAGAACTCAAGGTTTATATATGAAACAATTCACTCTAAATCAATCAGATATACACCACTTGTTCCGAGTGGAACTGATGCTTTCTAAATGCATCAATCCTAAGTACATACATACATACATGCACACACGCGCACACGCACACACGCACGCACACACACACACACGCACACACACACACACATAATTTATTCTTAGGATTAACAATTTGCTAGATCACCACATTATTAGGCAAATGCCAATATGTACACTAAAAACTTGGATAATTAATTCCCTGTCTCGTTCTCACTGACAAATTTTGTAATACAGCTAATAAAATTAATCCTTGTGATCTTACTTCGATCTTAAATGGCCTAATGGATAGAAACACAATGGATTGATAATTTAAAGTAAGCGATCAGTTGACTGAATGAAAGGGAGTGCTCTATCCAATTTCTTATCAAGGAAACACGAAAGGGCTCAAGATTAGTCAAACCCTTCTGAATTGCCATCAATCATCCACTTAATGCAGAAAATGCAATGGTGTTTGGGCTGGTCCTCCCCCCCCTTCCCCCGCAAACCACTAAACTAAGTTGCTGGTTCCTCAGCTAAATTTTGTTTACTAGTGCAGTTTCAATCTGATGAACTAGAATAATTCAAGGATATTTTCTGCATTGCTCAATTGGCTAACAAAATAAAGAAAGCCATGTACAATAATGTTTTTTATTATACCACGAACAAGTTTCATGATTTTGATAGATAAAAGTTAGTCATCTAGCAGTTTGACGTGGTTTCGTCTCCCCTGAGTAACCAATCTCAGTTATTTGCTACGTATCCGAACAAAAGAGTTATTCAGATCGGTTAAAATGGTTAAAATGTAAGTGGTGAGCAGTGTTGATGTAGCAGTGGCTATGTTTTTTTTATAAATCAAGCCCACATAAATTATAAGTCATCTTCCTCCTAGTAACTGCATAGAATGGGAACCAGCCCATGATCGTTTGTCCTGCCATGCACAGCCGTTTATTGATATAGACATAGATGCATTCAGGGACCTTGCTATGATTTTTTGCCACCTTGGTCTTTTGACAGCTACGACTCTCCATGACTGACCTAAAACTGTAAGTGTTACTGACTTTTTGGTGGGCCATGTTACATGGTTTTTTGTCGCAATATGTGTTCAGGCAATCGTTGTCTTTAGAAGGAACTGTGCTGAGTTGGTCAGAGCAATGCTAGTTTTATAAATTTATCCCAATGCAAAAATTTATCTTCTCCAAAAAGTTTTTCCATCAACAGATATTACTTTTGTGGCTCAGTAGACAGTAAAGTATGCGTATATTTCCGATGACTTTCCAAATTTTTGATTTAAACATTGTTCTGATTATCATAAGTATAGTATCATAACGGTGAAGAAGATTATTTTTTTCTCAATGTTCTGGTGTTCGCTTCATATCTTTCAGGCATAAACTTTAAATGCGAGGTATATTTGTGCTCCGTATTTTGTACAAACTAAAACAGATTTATGCGTCAATCAAAGCTGCAGCATGCCGCATTATTCAACAGCTCAAATAATACTTATGCAATATTCTAAATGTGACATACCATCTTATGACTACTGGAATATGGTTGTGAGCAGAGATAAATCCTCGAATTTTAACTATGTAGGGAAAGGGCGGAGTGGGTGCAATAAGGGTGCGGGAGGGGTGCTGTAGCGCTCTCCTGCAGTGAGAAAATTTGTTACATATGCTTGTCAACCCTTTTCAACCCCTGTAACATGACGACTTTTTGACACAATTTTGCCTTTTTACTCAAAATGACAGTTATGCAGAATTATATTACTATAAGTATACTATAGAATGTTGTAATAATGTGTCTATGTTAGTATTTCTTATTATTTTCATATTAAGGATATAGCCAATTAAGTAATCTCCACGCCAAGACCACAGCCAGCCCTTAAAAGCGTCCGGGATGGCGATCGTGGACGCCATCCCATACCAAAAATTTGGTCTGCACCAAATTTTTGGTGCAGACATACATTCCTATAATAGGTCAAAATTCATTCAATAATTATCCTAGAGTCTGATTTTCATTTTTTTTGAAACGTTCATCTCTCACCCTATACACCATATTATTGTTATTATTTGCAAGTATACAAAGGCTATGAGTAATCCAGGTGTTTAAAATCAGTTTTGTCATACAGATTAAGGTGTGACAATTGATAGACGGCTGGTCATTAAAATTAGGAAATGTCAGTGTACTGACCCAAGCCTCTTGTAAATCTATATGACAAAGCTCATTTTAAAAACCCACATAATTAGCCAATTTATCTCATAAAAAATGACAATGATATGGTGTATAGATTGAAAGTTTGACATTTCAAAAGATTTGAGTAGCTTAATTATCCATAACCATATACACATTTCCAATATTTTTTTAAGATTCAATCTTGAAAATAGAAATTTAATACTTTTAATTGGGTAATAAGTATTCAGTATAAGCCATACTTAAGTCAATATTGATTTTGAGCCCTGGTTCAGACTGATATTCAGTCTTATTGCTGTTTGTTTGCGGATTGTTTAATATTAATATGACAATAGCACATATTATGGCATTAGACTCTTTAAAACCTTCACATCTTGCAGCTTGCCCTGTACATCAAAGTAGTATAATGCAGTGAATAAATGGCTATATAATTCACCAATTTGTAGACGGAATGTCTCAAAATTTGGTCACCTGCTTAATGAGAATGTGTATCTGGAGGAAATTTACGCTGCTAACCTGATGAAACGAGGGTCTTGTTGCCGGTGTACAGTTGTCAGAGTATAAACTGTAAATTTTCCGGATAAGTATGTCTCAGAACAATACAGAAAACGGCCCCGATCATTGTAGCTAGGGACAGGTGGGAGCTGGAGCAGATCTCCAACTAAAATTACTTGTATACCACCAAATGGATCTTCAACAGCCTGTAAAAACAAGTAAAGAAAAAAGTCATAATTGCATAATAAGGTTGTCATGGAATGTACATGATCGTGGGAACTAGTCTAGCATGTGGTGTCTGCACAATGTCCTAGCCATGTTATTACCAGGAATCGTGGGAACTAGTCTAGCATGTGGTGTCTGCACAATTTCCTCGCCATGTTCTTACCAGGCCAATGCAATTGACACCTTACACAGGCTTTATCTGGTTGTACACAAGCTGTCATAAAAGGAAGCTATCAGGCTTTCTGATATCCGGCTATGCAAACATTTCAAAACCACATAATTGCAGACCTGCTAGGTGAGCCAAGCTAATCTAAAATGTTACATAATTGCATATATATATATAGATGGAGTAGATTCAGAAATATAAATTCTGGTACAATATAGTTCCTCATGAATCCCTCATCTCTTTGCTATGCAACCACGCAGAGTTACAACATGTGGTATATGATTTATGTCAGCACCAATACGATTATATTTAGGACTATCAATAAACTTTTTGGAGAAATATTTTTTATCTACAAGGCAATAACACATACTTACCCTGACTGCTTGAAGTATGTCATTGGTCTTTTGAAGCAATGCAGCTGAAAACATGCTGACCTCATCAACAACTAGGATTTCTGTCTTCCTAACAAAGAATACCAAATTGCATCAGAACTCTTTTCCCTAGTTAAAATTTGATTGCATTGTTTGTCCATCATTGAGTTATTACATTGATATAAATAAATAAAATAACTCTAAGATGTGTATACATTGTTTTGCAGGTGCATGTGCATGTGCATGAATGAAAATTTTATCTAAAATACAAAGATATTAGGGATGCGTTTTCATTCCGTCAGCAGGTCAATTTTGAAAAAAAAACCTACTAGATTCAGCGTAGTTATATGAATATAAATAATGACTTTATTTATGTTATCATTAGCAGGGCTCTACCACTTCTAAATCCAAAGATGATATAAAACTACTCACAAAATTTCTTCTCTGATTGTCTCAAAATTTGGACACCTGCTTAATGAGAATGTGTATCGGGTTTGATTGTGTTATTTTTACAACTGTTTATCAATTTGCTATGATACATTTTATATAGGTCTGTGAATTAGTCATTTGTTTAAAGAATTAGTATTTGTTTAATTGTGTTAGTGTCATGACTGTTAATCAATTTGCTACAATACATTTTATATGGGCTTATCTAGAAGATTAACACGATTATGACAATATTAGGATCAATAAAATTAATCCTTGTGATCTTACTTTGATCTTACATGGCCTAATGGCCCAAAAAACCATATAAATAGCGCTATCAAGTTGGTCTCTGAATCAAATCAGATCAGATATCGGAAAACATTTAATTCGCCATGAATACTACAAGCAGAACGACAGTCGCCAAAGTTAAAATTATTTCGCTGAGTAGAAAAAAAGAAATAGACACTATGAGAGGACCTGCGACGAGGCAATTTGGAGTTGTAATACACGCAAATAGGTACGTCAAAGTCGAGATATCCAATGTTACTAAACAACTGGACACCGCTAAAATATATTTAACATCCAACTACAACTCTGATACTCAACACATGAGGCTACATAGTAAGACAGTAATCTCAAGGTCATATCCTGACCAATCCACAGTACCACCGACTGGCGAGGAGGTGCCAGATACAAGCAATGGACTATTTGAATTGACAACCTCGAATGCTTACGAAACGAAAGACCAAGACAGGAAATATTCAGCTATCGGGAAAATCTTAACTGTAAGTAACTTTTTATCACATATTGTAAAAGTTGTAACATAAGGCTTGCTGGCACACATATTTTGCTAAAAAATTGGCCATGCATGCTAAAATAAGATAAGTAATAGGGTTATTAATAAGGTGCACATATGTCTCACAGAACAGTTTTTTCCCAAGGCATTACAGCATTTTGGGTGTCTGAACCAAAATGAAAAGCATTGTTCAAGGTAGTTCTAGATAAAATTTTCATCATTAGTATATATCTGTTTAACACAATTCTATTAATAAGTATATATAGGGAGCTAAAAGCTAATCAAGTTCTAATCCGAATGAAAAAGACATCTCTGAATATCTTGTGCATGTCCTTCTTATCTCATTGATAAATGGCGGGATAGAAGACTAGTTGACGATAAGTTATCATAAAGCTTTGAAAACACATGCTTGCTAGTAGCTTGGAATTTGAATAAAGGAAGTTTCGAATTAAATACATCCTTTGATTTGTCTTACGCATAACATTTTGAGTATGGGCTTCAAATCTGAGCTTCTGGTCAGTCTCTACAGCAAGATATTTAGTCGTATAAAAAGCAAACAACCACTGACCCATTTCGTAAAAGGCTAGGGCGGAAGAGTCTATCGTACGAAACTAAAAATCACTTATCTTAAGTTTTTTTTGGTTAGATTGAACAATGATTAGATATTCTGGTTACTTCAGCAAAAATAACAATCTATATCAGAAGAATTACATTGGGTTCAATCAAACAGAGATCATCTGCATATTTTAAACATGGAAAATCTGACAACTAGATTTAATGCCTGACAACTGCCATTTTGAGAGTCTGCTCATCATGCTCGCAATCATGATAATCAATTTAACCCATGTATTCAGCCCTTTTTAAGTTACTGCCATTTGCTGCAATATGTAGTCATTATCGAGACATCTCATCACAACATTATTGCAACATTACATTGATCTTATTTAGGTGTCGGATATTAGAAAGCGGCCCACAGGGGATGTTAAAGAATTGATAATACAATGTCAGGACATATCTGTGAGCCTATCATTTTGGAGGGGAATGGCGAGCTATCCGGTGGAGGAGGGTGGTACAATTAAAGTGGTGGATTGCAATACTAGGTATAACGTATTCCTGAACATGTTCTCCATGAACATCAACTCAGCATTAGACATAGAGGTAAGTGTTACAAATATCAAAAATCTTATACAGCACTTGGCAAGCGAAGGCTTTTTCGACTCGACATTGACTGCAGCTATTTCTTAAATTTAAATACCATAAATTACTTGACTATTGGGTCAGAAACAATCCTGTATTTATAAAACAAACGTGGTGCTAACAATTTAATTTGCCTATTACGTCAAATGCGCCAAAAGAGCAGCTATTTCTTTAATTTAAATTCCCTTAAACTACTTGCTTATTGGGTCACAAACAATCCTGTTTTTGTAAAAACTTGGTGCTATAGTTTCACTTTGCATATTATGTTAAATGCCACAAAAGAGCTGGTCTCATGATCGATAAAACTTGCTTTGATCGCGGTCAATTATATTGGGTGGGGTGCTTCTCAAAATTGTTTTGATTTAAATTTAATAGGTTAAGGTCATGCCTCGCCGTGGATACTAAATTGAGAAATACTGATCCGATTGCCTTGAATTTTCATTCAAATTGTATCTATTTCTGATTGAGAAATCTCCAAACCCTCAATTATTTTTAATATAGTTCCTTATGTTTATGATTGTGATTTATAAGATTGGTGCCAATGCAACAAAATAGGGGCTGCCAATAACTGGGAACATCTGTTTCAGACGCCTCACAACCATTAATTCGTATCAAACCAGGATTGGCAGAGCAAAGTAGGCCCAATAAACTTACGATAATTAATAGTAGTAGAGACTAGAAGGCAAGTCCTATAATAACAGCTAAAAATTAACAAGCCAGCTTGTGAACTGTATAATAAATTAAAATGACTGGATATCAGAGACTTACATTACTACGCCGTATCTGGTGCTACAATACTGTCGAATCAAATACTGAACATTATTGTTGCTATGGCTGCCTGATACTTGTATTAACTACATTTTTTGCTACAAGAACTTGCAAAGTCTTTTTAAATGGACAATAGTGACAATAGGTTTTGACTTGTTTTTGAAATTCAGTGTCACGCTATGACTTTACGTCATGGCATAGCGTTAAATTTTGGGTTTAAACTTCTTTTATCATAAAGATTAAGAAACCTCAAACAACATTTTGGCGTGGCATTAACTTACAAATTGTGATGATAAACAATTTGTGCTACTTAAAAACCAGTTGTTTTTGAGTAATAAGTCACAATCAGGCAACGTGTAATTGGCAGTACCATATCCCAAAATACAACATTTCAAAAACAAGTAGACTAAAAATGGTTACACATTGACACAGCTTATTTTTTATTACAGTACACACCTCCTTCACCGGAATTGCAAAACATTACCATTGACAGCATAAACAAACTAGAGGACGACCTTTGTCTGTTTGTGACGATAGAAGGGGAGCTGGTAACCATACCAACAGTACAGCTGAGGAGTAAGCTGAAGACTACAGACGAAGAGGAGATTTTGGCAAGACTACCTATGACTGTACGTGGAAAAAACTCTGCAGGAGTCTTTCATTTGGTGAGTAACAACCATATCATGTGATAAAAACACATCAGGCGAATGGGAGTCGTCCACTCAAACCTACTCTAATCTTCAATGCGTTATATTATCAACACAAATAATGTTGCACATGGAAATTCATGAAGTTCGTAAAAAAGCTCGAGATTAAATTAATTAAATCAAATATTTATCGCTTCCATGAGAGCTATGTTCGCATCAGCCAATACTTTCATCAGTCTAAACTAATGTTGCGTTGTGACAATTCATGTGACCTACTGCGAAACATGAATATGAGCAAATAAAGCGAATTATGAAGAGCATGTCTATATGGCTAAATCTCAGAAAAATTATACCCAACCATCCTCGAAACTCTACAATATGTAATTTGAGACTTTGTCAGATATAATGTGAGAGTAAGAAAGTGATTGACCAATTAGCCCAGAAATGATGAAGGAAATACCATGCAAAAAAGCATGTGTGCTCTACGGTTAACTGTGAATGTTGACCTGATATTAATAATGTATCTGTTTTTTAGGAGGATATAGTACAAGATGGATAAGTGAAGAAAATTGAGAACTCGCTCACTCAGCTCACTCACTAAGGACAACATTCATCCGACTCATCCGATAGCATTGAGTTGTTATAGGTATAATTACTATAGTTATCGCTATATTCTCCAAATCAACAAATCAATCACAGACGTCAAAATTATAGTGATTATATTTTATTATTCAGCGCACTACTTCATAGCTGCATATTCTTAAAAAATTTTATATGTGTGTGTGTGTGTGTGTGTGCGCGCGTGTGTGTGTGTGTGTGTGTGTGTGTGTGCGCACTTTGACTTATAGGCAGGACTCCACTTATGCTGAGAAACTTACATGCTCACCTACACAATTCCATCTGTCATATGTTCGATTTTTGTTGCTTTTATGCCGGCCTATCCTCCGCTATAAATAATGTTACTATCCTGGGAACTGATTGTTACTTTTAATTACAAACTCATCAGTATTTTTAAGATCACAGGTAGATTTCAAAGATAAATGGATAGATAACTGGGTGTAATAATTCACAGCCCTCCATGAAATGTATTATAGCAAAGTGATAAACAGTTATGACAATAACACAATCAAACACATACATATTTTTTTAAGTAGGTGACCAACTTTTGAGACATTCCGTCTACAAATTGGTGAATTATATAGCCATTTATTCACTGCATTATACTACTTTGATGTACAGGGCAAGCTGCAAGATGTGAAGGTTTTAAAGAGTCTGATGCCATAATATGTACTCTTGTCACATTATTAACAATTATTATACAATCTGGTAGAAATCTATGTTTGACTTTATATAATTGGCAATCAAATAACAACATATTTTTTATTTGGAAATACTGCTCACGTATATGTAACCCGGGTGACTGGCTTTCATTGACAAATATTTTTTTTTTTATATCTGTCCGCGGTACTGGACCTGAACTAAACCATAGTTGAAGGTTGTGCCCAAATTTGTGTTGTTAGTTAAGTTTGAATAATATTCCTGATATCAGCTCAACTTACTTAACCTGTCTCAATCTGACTTCCTGCATTGTAGGTTTTGAAAATATGGGTATGGGCGACCAGTTTACTTCTTTATTCTTCTCTTGGTAGGGTTATAATTATGTATTTTACACAAGCTGGTGACAGATAATTATGTCTTGTTTGACTATCGATGCTGGATTAAAATGATAATAAGTGGTAGATGACTCTTTTTGACCAATCGAGCTCTTACTTTGCAAGAGCCTTGCTTGTAAACACTTCAAAAAGCTTAGGCTTATCTCATTGCATATACTGTGGATAAATCATTTTCTATACCCTGACAGACTAAAAACTCTCACGAAATCAGGATTAGCCTTCTGGCCATGGATGGTGAAATACAGGTGTTCAAATAAATATTTGATTTTATCTATTGACAACATTTTTTTCAAACCTGATGAGTTGGAAAATGAATATTGAGCCAATTAATATGGCAAAATATAAAACTTAATGGGCGCTTTCGTATATACGGACAGGTAAACAGTGGGTAATAATATGTGGCAGTAACCAAATTTATTTTATAATTGAATCCTGCTAGATGGCTTGCTTTTTTAAGTTTAAAAGGTCGATTGAAGGAAATGTTTTTTTTAAATGATGCGCATCAAACTTTTGATCTGCAAAGTCGCAAATCATATAAGCTTAATTTTATTTTGTTCATTAATTTAGTCTGTAGGTTTTGATACTGCAACTGCGCATATATATAAATTTTTTATGCATTGAGCCATAGCTCTGCCAACTAAACACAGAGCATTACAATGAGTTACGGGATGGAACAAACTCTTTATTTATGATTTTTAGTCCTGAAAAGGGCTGGTTAGGTTTTTTCTCTGTCTCTCTTGTGTATTTAGTGACTGCCGATCCGCCCTCTTGCTCTTTGGAGTTTATGGAGTTGATAGCGTTTTCTCATAAAGTACTGTCTGTACAAACTCAAAACTCACTCCTGCAGACCTGAGTGATCTGTTCAGCCTGACAGTGATGTAACGGATTTTATTTTTTAATAGTAAATACTGAGTTGCTGCCATTTTCATGTCCTCACAAAGTTCCTTCATCATGTCAGTCACCAGGTCATAGCTATACTGGTTAGTGCTATGGTCATCTCTACTAGTCATGTCTTCTCTGATATTATCTGATAATGTTTATTGTATGATGTTTACTGTGGAAACGATCATCCTCTTACCCTACACAAGCTTATATACACATGCACCGCATTGTCTACATGATGTCAACCACAATACTGCCCTACCAATCCACCCATCAGTCACAGGAATGTCTTTTATATGGTGCTGATTGGTTTCATTACCCACTGACGAGGTATATAATTATCTAATGACAATATGAACAGGATTAGCTTACAGCTCTATTATGTCGGGTTGGAGTTTATCAAATGAGTAGAAAATTAAAATCTATCCAAAATTACACCCAATAGGATTAAAATGTAAGCTCATAATAATATTAAAATCAAAAAATTTGATTCACATGTTATGAATTTATACTAACGCTCTGATGTAGACACTCAGATCTTTCCAATGAATGTAAACGATTATAAATCAAATGTAAGCAATGGGCCAAAATAAATTCACTGCCTCTCAAATCCTCATCAGGTTTTTTTTATCCACTCTCTGATCAAGCATATTGAGGGTAATAAACATTTAGTATCATACTGTACACATAACTGTCTTGCATTTGACAGGCAATACTAATGTACTATAATGAAAATTAGATAAACATTTGCCAACTGATCTCAACTGCCAGAGTCATGTAAAAAATAAATAGTCAAGCATCAGTTACTCTAAAACAGTTTAGAAAATCAATGAATGATTATATTTCATCTATTTTATCATTTGTGTTATTACAGCGACAATACACTACATAATGATACGGGTATCCGTTTCGGTTAGTTTGAGGGGATAATATCACCTCAAACTAGCCGAAACGGATACCCGTATCATTATGGAGTGTAGTGTAGATTAATAAAGTGAGTTTCCAAAGATTATATTATAATCTATGGAAAACTCACTTTATTAATTTTCTAGGTTACTTGTGTAATAAAAAACAGTCGCTTTTAGATTGTGAATACAGATGACTCTCTGCGAAGACTGGTTGTTATAAATGCACATGGTCATCATGGTATCAAAAGTTGTAGATAAGGTGTAATTTTGAGATAAAATAGTATAGGCCATAAGTTTTAACGCATGATGGTTAATTGAGAACCAATCAGAAATTGTTATCTGTAAATTTAAACTCAGCCCATAGGCACAGATGAAGATTTTAGAGTGACCCAAGAAATGAGTACTCTAGAGTTTTTCATAAGTAGAAAGCAAAAAAATCAAAATGAGTGACATTGATGAGGCTGTCAAAGAATTCCGATTGCAGAGCTCACAGCCACCAACAAGCGTATGTTGTATATGCCTACGTTTATGGTTTGCAGAGAAAGTTAAGGTCTTAAAGCAATCTAATTATGCCTACCCTACCGTTGTCACCCTAGAATATAGAATATTATTGTCACAAGTTCAAAGAAGCAGCCAATGAAATTGTGTATATATGCCATACTTGCAGCAGTTACATTGAAAAGCGAAAAACTCTGCCTCAGGCATCTATAAATAACCTGCAAATATATAAACCTTACCAAAGCTTTGATGACTTAAATGCCCTAGAGCAACAGCTAATATCTTTATTTTTGCCATTTGAAAAAATCATAACGCTACCTCGATCAAAACAAAAAGCTGTGCAAGGACCAGTTATCTGCGTTCCATCTAACATAAATTTAATTACAAATGTACTGCCAGTGCCATCAGGAGAGGCAAAGCTTGTCCCAGTTTATCTCAAAAGACGATTAGTGTATCAGGGATATAGCAATCACCAGGAGGTAGACACAGTTAAGTTAAAAACAGCATTAAATAAATTAAAAGTTATCAATCCTCTCTATGCTGATATAGAAATAAACAAAAACTGGGATGACGTCATTGACAAGGGCCTTGTTTCTAACACTGAAAATACCTCAGAAAATGAATTAGATCAGGATGGAGACCGACTCACAGAAGGACAAGATACTGATATCTGGTACTGCATTGGATAGCTGCTTACAACCTGTTGATCTTATGAAGGAATTACATTTAGAAGATTTAGTAAGCGTTTCATTAGCACCCGGAGAAGGTAAAAAGCCAGTCAGCCTTTTCACAGAGCCTTTCATTGAAGCCAAAGCATTTCAAAGTTTGTTTCCTGATGGTAAAAATACTTATGATTCTGAAAGACACACTAGTATTTCTCGCTGTGATTACTATAAGGCCAGGCTGTTTTGTGCGGACCCTAGATATTTTGCTTCCAATACTAGCTACCTCTTTTTTTGTCAGTACACATATGAGGCAGAAAAGCTACTATCGAGCATTTCAGTAAGCCTAAGAAAGGGCTCCAAATCGGCTAAGATTAATCGATCCATGATAACAGACCCAGACTATATGAAATCGTTGCTAAAAACAGATCAAGGTTTTAAGTTTTTTGAACCAGTTCGAGGATCTCCCATATTTTGGAAAAAAACTATGTCTAACTTGTTCGCATGCCTTAGATGTCTTGGACTCCCAACCTTTTTTGTCACGTTATCATCTGCTGAACTGTCAAGGTGGACTTGTCATCTAGGAGCTATACTCAAACAGCGCGGAGATTACAGATCAAATGAAGATATACACAATATGGATTACATAACAAAGTGTGAGATTCTGAAATCAAACCCGGTTACTCCTGTTCAAATGTTTTATCACAGAGTTGAACTGTTTTTTAAGCTGATTTTATTGGGTCAAGCTGAACCTATTGGAAAGATTCAAGATTATTTTTATAGAGTAGAATTTCAAGCTCGAGGTGCTCCTCATTTGCATTGTTTATTTTGGATAGAAGATGCTCCAAAGCTTGACACACATTGCCCCACTGCAATCGAAAACTGCATGAAATTGTATCCAGTGTTCAAATGCATAGCCAGAGCCATTCAGCATCTTGTAAAAAAGGAAAAAGCAAAAAATAGTGCCGTTACAATTTCCCAAAGCCATGCTCAAACACAACGTGTATCATTGAGCCAAAGGATGACTCCGATGAGAGCACGAAAGCTAATGAGCAGCTTCTGAAAGATCTTTTCTCATTGTTAGAAAATGGAACTAACTTGCCAAGCAACGACGCAATATATGCAAGCTGTGGTTTTGATATATGGGTAAACAACTACAATCCGGATTTGTTGAGAGCATGGAATGCAAATATAGACATACAATATGTCTTAGACCCTTATTCCTGCATAATGTATATCGTATCATACATATCAAAGAGTGAAAGTGAACTCGGAGAAGTTTTAAAACATTATAGAGACGATATGATCACAAAAGGTCTAGACTGTAATGCTGCCGAAGGAATGAAGTCACTGTCGAGCAAATATTTTACCCATCGTGAAGTGTCAACACAGGAAGCAGTTGTTAGAGTAGGAGGTTACCCTTTAAGAAAGTGCAGTCATCTGGTGGAGTTTATCGCTACAAATGAGGAAGATATAAGAATGAGTAAACCTCTAAAACAACTTATTAGCAGAGGGTTTGAGGAAACTGCAAGCGTATGGATGACATCAAAATATGATCGATATTACGGCGTCCAAAATTAGCTGATTTTAATGATATGTGTCTAGCAGATTTTGTATCTGACTATAGAGTTCTCTCTGCCACAGATGCCAAAAACTCAAAAAGTAAATTTAAATACAACCTAGAAAAAGGACTGGGCTCAATAATGAAGAGAACACGAAGTGACCCTGCTGTGATTAGCTATTGTCGTCATTCACCTTCCCAAGAACCAGAAAAGTATTATTTGAGTCTTCTCAAACTGTTTCTTCCGCACAAAAAAAAGGAAGATTTAAAGCCCCCGCCTTTCAATTCATATGAAGAATATTTTATTAATGGATTTTGTACGGACACTGATAAAGGAAATCCAATATCCGTTACCGTCTGGCAAGTTGTAAGAGATAATGGAAACCGTCACAATCATGGTAACTCACAAATTGATCAAGCACTAGACACATCCACCAGATTTTGCACCAAAACCAAATACTGTTAGCTCAAGCTTTTGTTCGTATCAGATGTCCCCCAGTACTTTAAAACCCTTGTTACAGTCTATGAATGAAACTCAACAGAATATTTATTACCACGTAAGACAATGGTGTATAAAAAGTAAAAATGAACAACATGTAAACCCTTTTCATATATTTGTTACTGGCGGTGCTGGAGTAGGAAAAAGCCATCTCATTAAGTGTATCTACGGATCATGTAGCAAGATACTCAGGTCACCAGATTCACCTAGCGATATAAAAGTGATGCTTGTGGCTCCAACAGGAACAGCAGCGCACAATATTAATGGACATACATTGCACTCAGCATTTAAAATACCAATTGAAAGTGGAAAGCAATATCAACCACTCTCATGTGACGCACTAAACACATTACGATCTACAATGGAACACCTCAAAATAATCATATTGGATGAAGTGTCTATGGTCAGCGCTAGGCTATTCGAGTACTTAGATGGAAGATTACGACAGATTATGGGCATCAGTCATTCGAGTTCGTCTGGTCTGTTTGGAAATGTATCAGTGCTTGCTGTAGGCGACTTTTATCAGCTACCTCCTGTACTTGCAGCTCCTCTTGTTTACTCAACGACCCGGTATGACAATGTATTATTTAGAGATAATTTCAAAATGATTGAATTGACAGAGGTGATGCGACAACGAGATGATGCCGTATTTGCGCAAGCTTTAAATAAGTTGAGGGTTAAAAAAAAGACGAACCAATTGATCCAACAATAAATGAAATGTTACAAATTCGTAACCGGCAGCGAGATATACCAGAAACTGCTTTACATGTGTTTGGTAACAACAGAAAAGTTGACATTTACAATGAAAATATGGTAAAAAAAGCTTGTAGTGAAGTAAATGAAATTCCTGCCATTGATTCTGAAAAAGACTCTTATGGGAAAATGAGAGTACTATCGCAGTTTAAAAAAGGCCATCCGTCAGGTTTATCAGACAAATTATGTATTGGTATAAACGCTCGTGTCATGCTGATGAGGAATATTGACGTCAATCATGGACTCGTTAATGGTGTGCTTGGTAAAGTTGTTGGCCTTTGATGATGACCGTGTAGGAATTGGCTTGTGTCACCAGGTCCCAATAGGTTTACCACCAAATACAATAGCTATCAAACGTAAGGAAGAACAACTAAAACTGAATTCTAAAGGTAAAACCAACAAATCACAAAGGCAGTTTCCTCTCAAGTTAGGATGGGCCGCTACAGTGCATAAAACACAAGGTATGAGTGTCAAACAGCTAGTATATGATATGAGCGACACCTTTTCCCATGGCCAAGCATATGTTGGATTAAGCAGGGTAACGTCTTTGAGTGGATTATTTTAAAATAACTATGAATCTGGTTTTATATATAGAGATTGCACAGTCCACGATACACTCAGTGACATGTGATATTATTGTTCACAATGTGCAAAGATTATGCAGCAAGCTGTCTGACATCCACGTTACAAATGACAAAAAGGCTAAAGTACTTTGTTTGACAGAAACGTGGCTGTCTTCAAATATTACTAACGATGACATATCACTAGATGGTTTTAACTTGATAAGGCGTGACAGGCGAACCACAAACTGTAGGGGAGGTTCTGCGCTATATATAATGAATGGTATATCTTATCAGCAAGTAACTTGCCCTGAATTGACTGAAAACATTGAAGTTGTGATGGCAAAGCTGTCAATGAATGACAAGTCGATCGTTGTTGGCTGTATGTACCGCCCTAAAACTGTGAATTTAGAGTCGACTCTCATTTATATAAACCAATGTATTAATATTGCCGAGGAGCTACACGATGTTGATCTAATTGTTATGACGGGTGACTTGAATGAAAACCTATATGCAGATGGTATCCATGCTATTTATGATCTTTTTTCACAACAAGGATTTACACAGCTGGTAGAAGACGGCACTTACATATCTGGCAGTCTCCTTGATGTGGTCTATGTTAAAGGAGATTATGACTGTTTAGACTGCCAAGTAGAACAGACATACTTTTCAGATCATGATACAGTGATAATCAATATCACCTAGATTGACTAGCTTGTAAATGTCCAAGCCAATGACTACATAATATTGAACCCAATTTTTATAACCTATTAATATTTTCGCTTAAAATAATGTTTAACCATGAGCTGGTAACCGTCAATAGACGTTACAAGCATCCATTATCTCGCATTGATGCCAAGAGTAAAAGTCATAAAGTTGAGGTATACTACATTCCATCTCAGCAGTTGAGATAGAAACAATTGTAATCTAAGCGCTTTTTATGTAACTTGTATTGCAAATGTGATATATTTATTATTATTGTATTAGCAAAATTATGACAAGCTGACCCAGAAATTAAGTATAATTAATCTTTGAATCAATCTGTCTTTATCTATTGTAGATTAGAAGAAAGAAACAATACCTTTGTGGGGCAACATTCTTACCCGAATCCGGGGTTCTTTGCCTGGGTACGTGATCTCACATTTTGGTTCGATATCTCCAAATGTGGCTTTACATTCCCATGCAAAACCTCATATAATCTTCTGAGTTAGCTAACATTGAGCTAGGTGAGCATCAGAAATGAGTCGAGTTTACGCATGACATGAACAGATATCTAGGTCATATGACATGACATGACGCATGATCAAACTGTTAATCAGCGGCTACTCCCTGATTATGGCAGCCATATTGGATATCGGGTCATGTGTCATCAAAATTGATGATGTCATGAGGTTCGGTATATGCCATAACCCCCATATCCCAAGTTTTAACTCAATCGCATGATGAGAACTGCTAATCGGCAGCAATTAACTGTCTATGGTGGCCATATTGGATTTCGGGTCATGTGACATTAAAATTGATGATGTCATCAGATTCGGCATATGTCATAGGCCCAAAATCCCAAGTTTTAACTCAATCGCATGATAAGAACTGTTAATCGGCAGCCACTTCCTGTTCATGGTGGCCATATTGGATATCGGGTCATGTGACATGAAAATTGATGATGTCATAAGACTCGGTATGTGTCATTACCCCTATATCCCAAGTTTTAACTCAATCGCATCATAAGAACTGTTAGTTAGCTGCAATTTACAGTATATGGCGGCCATTTTGTATTTCGGGTCATGTGACATCATAGGCGATGATGTCATCAGATTCGGTATATGTCAAAACCCCCATATCCCAAGTTTTAACTCAATCGCATGATTCGTTCTCAAGATATCATCAATATAAACGTCAAAACCTCCTTCACTAATTAGTCTAATTAGCGAGTGTTACATAACAATTCAAAAATTCATTTAGTAATTTCTCATCTAGTCATATGGAACTATGTTGTGACAAAGTTACATAAAATTGTGTCTGGTAGTTCTTGACTTATAGAGGCCCAAAAAGTGTTGCAAAAATAATAATAAATCCAACCAAAACAAAAGTCATACAACTAAAAGTTGTATGACTAATAATATCTATAAACACATCGATGCTCTCAATACTCTACGACTCTCTGTATCACATGAGCCTGATGCATCCTTATGTTGTTCAGTTTCTCGGCCTAACACAGGATTTGGACTGCATTGGATTGGTTTCAGAGTGGTACTAGAGCAACCTCTCAACCGTGTCTACTATGAATACCACAAGAGTCACAGAAGAAGTATTTTGTCCCATTGTAATAAAAATCATCAGTTTAGAAGGAAATGGGACGATGAAAAATTTGTATTATTGTCGGTCAAACTTGTTTATAAATCTTAATTTTTGAATAGTAGAACAAGAAAATTAGGCTTTTCGCACAAGCACCATAAGTTCATCTCACAGTCATTGGATGAACAATGAAGGTGACACACCAAGTGACAACAAGGCCGCCATAAACCTTGCCCAGTGGCTCCTTCGTGTGGGCCGTGGGGCAAGGCTAGTCCGCCATGATATGTGAAAACATTCATATTCTATTACTTTCATCCTTATTGAAATCTATATTCTCAGGTGTTCCGTTCTGCTCTTACTATATTTTGATGTTGCTTTAGGAGGACCTGCAAGCTGATTCTGCAGCTGCAAACTCAAGATTATATGGCATGACAGAATATGGTTCTGCTGATGGAATGTATTGCTACAGAAGGATGGTAGAGGCTATAGAGGTAATGGGACAGAGATTCTCTATTTCAATGCACAAAAAAAGAGATTTTAAGACAAAAACCTATGCACCTATTGTTTGACCACCAGATATTACAAGCATCAGCTATCTCCTGATTTTAATAGAAAAGTTGTGGTACTGTTTACTTGGGAAGATGGATCAGATTTACCTTCACCATATATCATAATTATTTATTGTTTCAAAAAAGAGCCACACGCAATAGAAGTTCAGGCACATGGGAACAGCAGAAAGAGGAAGCTGTTCAACCCCGCCAAGAAGTCCACAAAAAGCAGAATAAATCAGCTTACATGCTCCGGAACGAGTCCGAAAAGCATTTATGCTTCAATCATATCAGAGGAAGGGGCTATCTGAGGGCAGATAACAGCTCTTCCTTCCCGCGAAGCATGCAACATATTTATGATCGAGTCGAGAGAGCCAGACTCAGGTGTATTGGCAGTGAATGAGGGACCAAACCTAGTCATTGTCCTTGCCTATCATTGGCAACTGGACCTTCTGTCAATGTGTGTGACCGATGAATACTTAAGATCTATTGTAGGAATCAATGTGGTTTTTAACTGCACCCCCTTCATAGTTACCCTTCTGACATTGAAGCACCCTCTGCTGACAAAAACTTCGACAGGCAAAACCCCTAGCCTCCTAGGGCCTGTTTGTACATCTGACTGCCAGAAAACAGAAGTCTTTGAATCCTTTGCTCGGGCTTTAACATCAAGAAAGAAGGCAGTGGTAGACGGAAAGCTAATACTTGGCAGCGACAGTCAAACTGCCATAATGGAAGATTTTGCTGAACCTTTTAGTAATGTGCAGCACATTCTCTGCACAAGGCATGTAGAGACGAACTTAAGGAGAAAATTGATGAGTGTAAGCACTATTGCAACAACATAACTGCTAGATGATATTCTGTATGGAAAGATGCCCTTGCCAATTGCACAGAAGGTGCCTTCGATGAAAATCTAGAACTCCTCAGGGAAAAGTGGGAGAGTTTCAGCCCAGGATTCTTCAAATGGTTTAAAAAATTTCAGGCTAGCAAGTTTAAGAAAGGAGTCAATCATTCGGCACGTCAAGCCGCAGGCCTTTGCCTAGATGAGGTCTACTATAATAATACCAGTGAGGCTATAAACAATGTGTTAAAACATGAGATGAATGCAAAATCCACTCAGAGGGACTTGTACAAAAACTTTGCAAAACTGTCACAGCAGGCCCTGACAGA
This sequence comes from Membranipora membranacea, assembly GCA_914767715.1. Classification (NCBI taxonomy): domain Eukaryota; kingdom Metazoa; phylum Bryozoa; class Gymnolaemata; order Cheilostomatida; family Membraniporidae; genus Membranipora; species Membranipora membranacea. The sequence continues at coordinate 18,833,751 of OU612071.1, forward strand.
TATTGAACTAAGCATTATTGATCATGGTTCACTATCTCTATTAGCTAAGTATAGGCCTCAGCTGCAGGTAAAATCCCAAACATGGGAAGCTATGACAGAAAAAGAGAGTGAAATGAAGCGGCAGAAACTCCTTACAAGGAAAGTGAGCAGGCCAAGAAAGTATGGTAGACCTACATCAAGGAGCGACATACTTAAACCTGGTTCGAGGAAGAGCAGAAAGCCTCACCAGAAGATAAGAATCAGACAGAACAGGAATAGGTGCCTCTCAAAGGTACATAAGCTTAGAGATTATTTCCACCTCTGTCGCTCAACAACAATTAAAACAGACCAGAAATGCCACCAATGTTCTGGGGAAATCAAGAAGTTCAAGCAAGGTATTGACTCCTTGTTAACTAGGGGGTATTACATAGACGAAAATAAAAAGAAACAAGTTTGCGTCGTCCATCTAAAATGCCTGTCACGCAGCTTGTTTTATAGAAGAAAACTCACAAATGCCTACTGACTGAGGAGCACATTGACCTGTTACCTGACGCAGATTATGCTGCGGACACCGACAGCAATGAATGACTGACGACCATTAATAAATGTCTGCCCAACAAAGAATTGTGCAAGCTAAATTTCCTAAACCAAAAGCTAAGTAAGTGTCCTTTTCAATCTGACTGTAAAATATTTTGTGAGCTTATCATCTCTTTTTGTTAAAGAGTATTTCTTATTTTGAGCATGTGTTATCATTTTTTTGCTGCTTCAAAGTCATACTGCTGTAAAGTTGCAGAAGCTCGCTTATTTACCCCTTACTTTGCCAGTGCCGTTACTGTCATAAATCAATCCGAAATCAATACAGTTTGTTGGAAGAAAGAACACAGTATTTTGGTGAAATATCAACCTTTATCTCAGTGACAGTGAGCAACATTGATGTACAATTCAACACCAAAACGTATGTGGATTTTGCTCAACACCAAAGATACTTAAACTTGAGCAATCCAAATGACATGAGATTGAGATTCAGTAATCGTGAGATATCGACATATACTATAGCTATTCAAGGATTGAGCGCTACCATTTATAGCTGCAAGCAGCAACCATGCAATAAGTGGCCATCTGACAAATTTTCTCAAAAATTATACCTGTACTATACTAATACTAGAGATTCGCGTTTGAGTTATTTTATTGTTTCCGGGAGTTCCTACTGCGCAGTTGTTTCATACTTCACATTTGTTTCTTTCACCTTCATGAGCCCTCACTCCTTTGATCCCAATATACTGCTTTGGTTTCTACATCAGTGTTTTGGGACATCATATCTTTTCCCCATTGATGTAAAGTTTCAAAAGATGTCGCTTTGAAACATATTGTTGAGGGCACCTTGGTAAAGCTCACTGTGGGAAGCATTTCACTATCAATTTGATATTGCATAAGTAAACACATGACAGGATCTTGAAATTCAGCCAGGATCAGTGATCACTTTGCATTGGTTATCATTCTGGATCAATTGGATTATATTGATGGGTAAACAAGAGAAAAGAGTCTCCGGCAGATCCACCACAATTGCGAGACGAATGCTGTCTCTGCCTTGGTAAGTAAGTATTATTTAAAACTTCAGTTCAACATTTTAAAAGTTACCTGCATTATAAGAAAATAAAAATGATCAGTAGTGCCATCGGAAGGCAAATTGTGTACTTTATGATCCAGTGTCCACAAAAGATAATATCTGCTGATTGATTTTACAAACAACAGGCTGTTAAAAGCTGGGGATGGGGTTGTAGTTCATTTTCTATGCGTTGAGATCAATTTTTGAGGAAAGAAATATTTTCCAAATTTTCCAAAATAACTTTTTTCAATTGAGTTCTACCAAAAAGACTCATAATGATACAGTGGTGATGTCTCAATGTCTTTCCAGGAGTTTTTTTAGCATCATCATGAAATGGGTCAGTTTTTTTAAATTGCAACACCCAGATTTTCACATCATTTTTTACAATTCCAACTCCTGAGACCTAAGAAATGCCAAGTCAGCCAAAATTTTCACACCACTGTAGTCTTATAGCATAGAGGAACAATTAAAAGCATAATACTTACTGTGCTGAGTGTATTTTAACATTTAATTGATTAAATACCAGGATAAATGCCGAACAATTTATAAGCTGCCTTAAGCCTTAAAGCCTAAAATCCTTTCACTTTGACTTTAATTTATGCTTATATTTTGTGCTTTAAATATTGATTTTTCATTTTTATTTGATGTAATGATTCATGTTATGCACTCAAGATTTAATAATAATCAATAATCCTATTGAAACTGACCTCAGAGAAACGTAAATGATAATATTTCATAGCTATACACTACTTCCGGTCAGAAATCCAAAGGTAAGAAATCAATCCTATTTTCATGAAGGTTTGTTTGAATTGTATTCCTTCAATGATCAGTCTTGCAGTGTTTGTACCACCCTAGTCATTGAGTATTGCTCTCCTCTACCAGAGGGAGCAGTTAAATATCCCATGTATTGAGTGCAGGGATACTAAGTGATGCTGGAAGACAACAGCTGCTACTCCTCTCTCTTAGTTTTGAACAAGCAGTAACAGTGTTTTAAAATTTGAGTGTAGCTGAGTTGTTGAGGAGTCTTTTTATTTTTCTTGTGGATGAATAGACAAATTCAGTGACCACTTCTACCAGTTTTGATGACTTCCTGCTCCTACAAATGCAGCATGACCTTGAAATAACCAAGACATGAAATTATTTGAGAAACAAAGCTTTATTTTTATAATTGGACTGTTCTACTTACATTCAATTAAAATACTACACTTTCATGACATTTTATGCCCTGGGATGCCTTCCAACACCAAGAGTAAGAGGGAGAGTCGAAATGAGTATCAAAAGCAGTGGAGAGCGCATCAGGCAGAGGGTGTGAGAACGAAAAAAAGAAACGAACAACGACACAGGTCAACATCAACTCAGCTAAATTCAGTTGGCCTCAAAAAGTCGAGGGAAAGAAAAGCTGAAAGTGACATTGTCAAAGCTACAACAAGTATGATCAGCACAGATAATGATGCGAGAAAATCTCTGCTTCCAGAGCTTTCAGCCACTGCCTGTAACAAAATGTCTGTATCAAGTGTGCTGAAAATCAACCGCAGTGCATTCTACTACAAGTCAAAGAAGGGCGCTAACCCACGAATTTCTAAATGTATGATCCAGGATGTGCTAAATTCTATAATCATGAGGATATTATCACCACATATCCCAATAAGTCCAAATGTGGGGTAATACATGTAATGAAATACTCACGCAAACGAACATTTCAAATGTTCAGGGAGGAAGCAACCCATCCAATAAGTAAGACATCATTTGGTAAGCTGAAGCCATGTAAAGCTAATGAAATCAGCCAAGTGGCTGCAGTGCTTGTGCGAAATATGTGACAATGTTACAAAGCTAGCCAGATCAATAAAGCTGTCGTTCCAGAGGTCAGCACCTCCAGCACCATCCTACATGTCTGATGAACTTACCCTGGCCAAGCATTGTGTGTTTGACATTACAACTTCGATTGTCTAGATAGAAAATGTTCCAAATGTTCATCATCTCAAATCTTTCCTGACTTTGCAGAGTGGATTCAAGACAATGTCAGTGACAAGGTGAAAAGGAATCACTCTAAAATTGTGATGCTAGTATGCAGAATGGAAAAACTAAATTCAAATTGTACATTATTTAGAAAAAGGGAGTTTAAATCGCAAAATGGATATAATGAAATATGTCAAACGGTCACGAATGGTGGTAGATGTCGTTGGCAAGGATGTCAAAAAGCTATAAAAAAGTGGAGATTTATGGCTATCGATGGGAGGTAGTCTCAGAGTTACAATCTCAGTTGCAGTTCTATCCTAAGCACATATACCATGCAGTAACGCGACTCTCGGCATTCAAAAACTGCCAAGCTAATTTACAGTGTACAGAGGCAGCAGTGATCGTTGACTTTGCTGAAAACTATGTGGCCCGTCAATTTGCAGAGTCACAGTCATGCTATTTTGGACGGAATTCTGTTACGATTCACCCAATGGTTATTATCATGAAAAACCAAACACCAGTTGTACGGGACTCTGTGGTTGTGATCAGTGATGATCTAAAACATGATGCCTGCTCTGTCAAGAATTTTCTTACAGTACTGAGCACCCACATCTCCATGTCATATCCCGAGGTCACCAGCTTGGTGATCTGGTCTGACGGTTGCTCCTACCAATACAAATCAAGGATCCAACTGTACAACATATCTCAATCATTTGGTTTAAATCACCACGTTACGTGGAACTGGTTTGGCAGCAGGCACGGTAAGGGAGAGAGCGATGGTGAGAGTGCCGTAGTGAAAAATTACTTAGATAATTCTATCAAGAGTGAGCAGCGGGTGGTCCATGATACAAAGTCAGCGTTCCAAATGCTAAGAGGCTCACACCTCAACAACCCTGATGGTGAATCCAGGAGGCATTTTTATTTTGTGGATGCTGCTAGTAATGAAAATATCAGACAAGATACTCCAAGTAGTGTTGTTCCAGTGCCAGGAGTCAGGAGTATACATCAGGCCAAAGCAATCCCTGGTAGCAGTTTACTCTATCGGCGCTCCTCATGCTATTGTACCAATGATGATGAATGTAAGCACAGTGATCTTCCCAAAAAATTCACCTATCCTGGTTAGTAGACAATCGGTTTTATAATCTTTGCTCTTTTCTGTATTGTAGACTGGACTTTAATTAATGAGGCTAAGTATCAGGTGAATAGTGCATGGTGATGAAACTTGGTAAATTCTAAACCTGCTTGTTTGCTCGCTTGCTTTGCTTCTGTCATTCACTGGAAGGCTTACCTGCTCCTGTACTGTTGCTGGATTTATTAAAATTATGACTAAAATTATGTATGATCTTGTCTCTGTAGCAGAAAAATCGGTATCAGATATACTTATGACGTTGGGAGAAGAGGATGCCAGTGAAGCAGAGAGCCTAGTGAGTGATCTGTTTGGCTGGAATGCTACTTTACCGTTGCCTGTTAGTTCTGAAATGTTTAAGTCATCAATAGTTTTGGATGGATCATTTTTCACCAACAGGCTTATAACATCCCATATTATGTTCACTATAGTGGAGCGAGAATGACAGTGAGGATAGTGAGGAGGAGACCCAGGAATTGAATAAAGTGGTGGAGCCGGGACAACAGATGAGGGAGTTGATGTGAACAAGGTGAGGATTGGTTTCTTGAACGGCCATACAATAATTTTGTGTGATTTTTTCTCAGTACTACACAGTCTGATTTGGATGTGGCTTTTTTTTAGTTTATACGGGAAAACCCAGATATATTCTCAGTGGATTCTGAAGAGGAGGAGGAAGAGTTTGACGATACAGTGTTTGACACGCCATGGGTGAGTAAAATACATACATGCAATAAAGGTGACTTGCTGTGCCGAAAATATGGTGCAGTGCCAACCTAATTGTCAGCAACTCAAATTATTTTCTGGGATATTTTGTTCTTGAATGAATCATTTAATCACATGAAAACAAAATTTTCTTTTCTTTACCAATCCAGGAAGAGTTTTGAAGTCAGATGGATGGAGAAAAAGTGGACAGAGGCAAAGATGATTCTTGATACATTATGTTTTATTCTGTTTTCAAATTAATAAAGTTATGAATTCATGAATAATATTGTTTGTCATTTCTCTATATGACTTGTTGCTGCCAACGTTGCGTCAAGCACTCATCGGATTGAAAAACGGATATCAAATTTGAGTTGCTGACCCTGTTAAACCTATATGACGATGTTTTGATTGCTATCGGGACATTTTTGATTTTTGGTGAAGTTTGCACTGACCCAAATTCAAGATGTTAACGATTTGTGTCCCTTGGTAACACCGGTTCTAAGTGGCCTGTCGCCTACTTCTGTTCCACAGAAGCTCATGCAGCAGAGTTGTCGGAGATTGTTGGGGAGGTGGTGGACAAGCTAGACCACTTCATTTTTAAGGTGCGTTTTTGTTATTTCCTCAATAGGGTTTTTGATTGTAAATCAGGCACAAAGGCCAGGAGTGTAGAGATTTGGCATTGGCAACGTTTCAACAGTCTGTTTTTTTGTTGACACTTTGATGGTATTTAGTTGTACTCCTTCAACAATATGCACCGAATGACAAAAGTAATATAATGATGATCATAGTTCTGACATTGTTGGGTGCAAAAAATGATGTTAATAGTTAGCAATACTCTTTCCCTTAGTTCGCATTGGACAGGAGTAGGCAATTCCAAACCATAAATAAATAACATCACATGTCTCCAATCAGGGAAGTTCCTGCTCCAATTCATTAACACAGGTAGTTTGATATATGCCCCCTGTGTACAGATTTATACACCGTGAGCCACTACTTACATTTGCTACAGCCAAGACCATAGTTTATCAGTCAGGTAGAAGGAGAGTAAGTTCATGGATGGAGAAGCCAGCAATCGCATATTCCTTAAACTACATGGTGACAGGCAGCTTAGATCACAGGAGGCCTACATAATCACTAACCCAAACAGGCCATCACAGGAGGTAGCTGCTGTTATGGATTCATGTGAAGGTGTTTCTAGACGATTGTAACATTATTGTTAATATATTATGATGGTAATGATTTACCTTGATGTTATGAAAGAGAAATTTCCCTGCGAAAGTATATTGATGATATCAGCTTGATAGTGCAGAAAGATTATTCAGTGTAGTTGATCATGTTTAATACTTATGTTTTTTACAGGTATAGGACACTCAACATTTTTCTGGAAAAAGGGAATTGCTTTCAGTACCAAAATTAGGAGCTTCAGTGATGCTAAGACAGTTCCACAAATGCCAGAGAGTGCAGTTCCGGATTGACTATGTCCTTCTTCCTTGGTAGGAACTTGAAGGGAGAGGAGCTGTAGCCAGAAAGGTGGAAAGGGCTAGACCGCTTCAGGGTCCTGGAGTTGAAGACCTTCAAGATCAAGCTATACCACCTGTTCCAACCACAATAATAGGAAACAAGCAAGAGCCTTTCCTAATTTATGACTATGGGAACAATAATCAGCTACTCTCCAAAGCCACAGGCTAGTTTGTGGATGGAAACTTCAGTATGATTCCACTGCTGCCTTGTGTTGCACACTGCATTGATGATTTCAGCACTTGTTTTTGTCTTTTTGCCTTTGAATTAAAATTTTTTGATCCAAGAACCGAATCAGGCGTAATTACTCTGAGAAAGAGGTACTATCAGTGTATATCTTATTTTATTCTAATCTTGTTTTACAAACTGTACTTGATATAGAATTCATCTTATAAAATCATCCCACGCATGGAAACGGTGGAAGAGGTTTACTTACATTATTTTGCTTTTACATTGATTAAATCTTTTTTTTTGTATTTCTACCATGACAATACCATACCACCAAACTAATCACACTTCGTCAACATCTAAATCAGACTGACTGGGTTTCTGCACCAGAGGATGTTAAGAATGTGCTTCCCATTTGAAATCTAAATATCTTCACTGAACATACTTTATTTATATTTAGGTAGAGATGGAAATGGAGTCTCAGGCTCAGTCTACACGAGATGGGACAGAACTTCATGTGAAGCTGATGCTATACTGTTGCATGAAGGTTGGTCTATTTGTTTATTGCTGTTTTTCATTTGTTAAAGAGTGCAGAGTGCACGTCGGCTTTGAGCTCGCCGTAATAAGCTCTGTGAGAACTACATTCCCAAATATCACTATTATCAGGTGTTCTACCACCTGTGCCAAGTAAGTAATAGTGTTATTGCTTGATTATTGTGTTGCATCAGGGAGGAAAAATTGATGCAAAATTTAATACAGAAAAAAAGATACTGTCAGAACTGTTTTTTTGCTTTTAGTCTCCCAACGAATGAAATCAGTAATCTGTTTGTTGTTCAAGAATATTAACAAAACATCTTTAGGTAAATGTTTGTCTGGTCTCATCTACATTTATTCTGAGGGACAGTAGCCATGAGAGGTATTTCTTCATTCCGAAGTATAACTCTCGCACAGGAAAACTATCCAATAGACAATTTCTGGTTCGAGACTGAAAATAGCAATTTACCATTATTATTGTGGTATTTTACAAGATTGCCACCAAAGCTGACATCTGTAACAGCAAAACATGAAGTCGCGGGCCTAGATAATTTCAGCAGGAATAAATATGTAGCCAACAGTATGGTAGTTTAACTATCTGTGGCCTCAAAAGAAAATTGAAACAACCTGTAACGGACCATGATTCAGCTAGTGACAATTATTGCAATGTGGTATTTCATCAGTCTATCCCTATTCAGAATAAGTGGGTATAGGCGCCACGGAACCCAGTTGTAATAAACAACTTCATGGTTATTCATCATGTTTTCACCTCTAGATCAGTTTCAGAATAGAGCCCGACGAGGCAAGCAGCAACATTTCAGGCTGCTTTTTTTTTCACATTTTAATCTGAGACCCTCTACGAAGTACTATAAGTATAATATTTCCTTGTAATAATTACATAACTATTCAAGGATTAACTATCTGAAAGATACAATCTACATAGTATAACAAATCTCGGAAAAGGCATAATAAGGTAACAAATTTTTCTATTATAGTTTGCTGTTGCTTCCGTTCCGATCCCATTCATTGATCAGGCGATTACCACAAATATGTAGCCGTTTTGATGTACTAAAACTTACTATGTTTTTAAGCATTGTCTACACATCATGTAATTGCTCGTTAAAATGTTTTACCTTTCAATCATATAGCCTGTATTTTATAATTGTGATTTACAGTTTCACTGTGTTGGAAGTGTATCAAATAAACTACAGTCCACAGTCAAACATCACAGTCATTCTTAAGACTTTTCCTAGAGTAAGTTTAGGAAACATCTCCGTATACAAGATTAAAACAAATAATATCTATAAACACAACAATGCTCTACAATACTCTATGACTCTCTGCATTACAGGAGCCTGGTGCATCCTAATGTCGTTCAGTTTCTCGGCCTAACACAGGCTTTGGACTGCATTGGATTGGTTGCAGAGTGGTACTAGAGCAACCTCTCAGCCGTGGCTACTATGAACACCACAAGAGTCACAAAAGAAGTATTTTGTACCATTGAAATAATAATCATCAGTTTAGAAGGAAAAGAGACAATGAAAATTTTGCATTATTGTCAGTAAAACTTGGTCATAAGTCTTAATTTTTTAATAGCAGAATAATAAAAAAAGGCTTTTCGCACAAGCACCAGATGTTCATCTCACAGTCAATGGATGTACAATGAAGATGACACACCAAGTGACAACAAGACCGCCATAAGCCTTGCCCTGTGGCTCCTTCGTGTGGGCCGTGGGGCAAGGCTAGTCTGCCATGATAAGTGAAAACTTTCATATTCTATTAATTTCATTCTTATTGAAATCTATATTCTCAGCTGTTTTGTTCTGCTATTACTATATTTTGATGTTGCTTTAGGAGGACCTGCAAGCTGATTTTGCAGCTGCAAACTCAAGATTATATAGCATGACAGAATATGGTTCTGCTGATGGAATGTATTGCTACAGAAGACAGGGTAAGCGAAGCGATTCAGTGACAGAGCTTTGTATTGGAAAACTTGCAGAAACTAATTCCAGGGTTTTTCAATTCTGCTTTAGTCTCACGTTATTCTGTAATCTCAGGCAGAAGTTGTTGAGTCCCACCTTTTAATTTTGTGTCTCATGACAATACACTAAGGTTAATGACCAGCTATTATGCTATTGCTAGACAGGGTCAATAGCGTATTAAATCAAAATCATTAGGCGGAATCAGAAACATAGCCACACATGTCCTGCAATTTGTGTCCCTTGGTAACACCGGTTCTAAGTGGCCTGTCGCCTACATCTGTTCCACAGAAGCTCATGCAGCAGAGTTGATGGAGATTGTTTGGGAGGTGGTGGACAAGCTAGACCACTTCATTTTTAAGGTGCGTTTTTGTTATTTCCTCAATAGGGTTTTCGATTGTGAATCAGGCACAAAGGCCAGGGGTGTAGAGATTTGGCATTGGCAACGTTTCAACAGAACAATATGCACCGAATGACAAAAGTAAAATAATGATGATCATAGTTCTGACATTGTTGGGTGCAAAAAATGATGTTAATAGTTAGCAATACTCTTTCCCTCAGTTCGCATTGAACAGGAGTAGGCAATTCAAAATCATAAATAAATAACATCACTTGTCTCCAATCAGGGAAGTCCCTGCTCCAATTCATTAACGCGTGTAGTTTGATATATGCCCCGGTGTACTGGTTTATACACCGTGAGCCACTACTTACATTTGCTACAGCCAAGACCATAGCTTATCAGTCAGATAGAAGGAGAGATCATGGATGGAGAAGCCAGTAATCGCAATTTCCTCAAACTACATGGTGACAGTCAGCTTAGATCACAGGAGGCCTACATAATCACTAACCCAAACAGGCCTTCACAGGAGGTAGCTGCTGTGATGGATTCATGTGTAGGTGTTTCAAGATGATTGTAACATTATTGTTATTATAATTATTATGATGTTAATGGTTTAACTTGATGTTATGAAAGAGAAATTTCCCTGCGAAATTATATCGATGATATCAGCTTGATAGTGCATAAAGATTATTCAGTGTAGTTGATCATGTTTAATACTTGTTTTTTACAGCTATAGGATACTGCCTCTCAATTTTTTTCTGGAAAAAGGGGATTGCTGTCAGTACCAAAATTAGGAGCTTCAGTGATGCTAAGACGGTTCCACAAATGCCAGAAAGTGCAGTACCGTATTGACTATGTCCTTGTTCCTTGTTAGGAAATTGAAGGGAGAGGAGCTGTAGCCAGAAATGTGGAAAGGGCTAACAGCTTCAGGCTTCAGGCTGGTTCATGGATGGAAACTTCAGTATGATTCCACCGCTGACTTTGTGTTACACACTGCATTGATGATTTCAGCACTTGTTTTATACCTTTTTGCCTTTGAACTAAAATGTTTTGATCCAAGGACCGATTCAGGCTTAATTACTCTGAGAAAGAGGTACGATCAGTGTATATCTTATTTTATTGTAATCTTGATTTACAAACTGTACTTGAAATAGAATTCATCTTATAATATCATCTCTCGCATGGAAACGGTGGAAGAGGTTTACTTACATTATTTTGCTTTTACATGAATGTTTTAATCATAGCAGCCCATCAGTTAAAAACTTGTCATTGTTTAAATATTGTTTTTTGTATTTATACCATGACAATACCATACCACCAAACTAATCACACTTTGTCAACATTTAAATCAGACTGACTGGGTTTCTGTAGCAGAGGGTGTTATGAATGTGCTTCCCATGTGAAAACTAAATATCTTCACTGAACATATTTGATTTATATTAAGGCAGAGATGGAAATGGAGTCTCAGGCTCATTCTACACAAGATGGGGCAGAACTTCATGTGAATCTGATGCTATACTGTTGTATGAAGGTTGGTCTAATTGTTTATTGCTGTTTTTTGTTTGTAGAAGAACAAATTGCATGAAATATAAGAGTTAACTGTTCAAGATCACATGTCAACATTTATAAGTCTCGAGACAAAACTGAACATCTCGAAGCAGGAATATAAAGTATAGAATAAGTAAGTATCTTGTAGCGGCGTAGCATTTAGTAGAACTAAATACTACATTGCTGAGCCTACCTCAACTAGAGTGTTAATTTGCCATGTTTCCTGAGAAAAATTAAAGGGGGGAGTGTAACGGACCATGATTCAGCTAGTGACAATTATTGCAATAATGATAAGCAAGGCTGTCTCTAATAATACTAGGGCTTCCCGACATAAACAATGTGGCCAACACGCTGATGTGATGTCCGAATCATCCTCTATGAATAGTATTATCCAAACATTTAATACTTTGATCAAACCGTGTTATTGTCACTATTTGACAGCAATGTGGCATTTCATCAGTTTATCCCTATTCAGAATAAGTGGGTATAGGCGCCACGGAACCCAGTTGTAATAAACAACTTTCAGAATAGAGCCCGACGAGGTAAGCAGCAACATTTCAGGCTGCCTTTCTTTCACATTTTAATCTGAGACTCTCTACAAAGTACTATAAGTATAATATTTCCTTGTAATAATTACATAACTATTCAAGGATTAACTATCTAAAAGACACAATCTACATATTATAGCAAATCCCGGAAAAGGCATAATAAGGTAACTAATTTTTCTATTATAGTTTGCTGTTGCTTCCGTTCCGATCCCAATTATTGATCAGGCGATTACCACAAATATATAGCTGTTTTGACTTACTATAACTTACTATGTTTTTAAGCATTGTCTACACATCATGTAATTGCTCGTTAAAATGTTTTACCTTTCTATCATACAGCCTGTATTTTATAATTGTGATTTACAGTTTCACGATGTTAGAAGTGGTATCAAATTAACTACAGTCCACAGTCAAACATCACAGTCATTCTTAAGTATTTACCGAGAGGCGTTACAGCGTGCATCATTAAAAGTATGTCATCTCGTCAGCCACCTTGCTAAAAAATGTTGACAACGATCAACACAAAATGTAAACCGATGAGCTGTTTTATTTCTATGCTATAGTTTTCACCCTTATGTAGATTGGCGATGCTCAAAAAAGGCCGAGCAGTACAGTGATGACTCGTATGTCCTTTGATTGTGAATTCCAACAGAAGGAAGTCCACAATCATCCTCCCTACCACAACATACTTGCAGACACGAGTTTTTAAAATCAGTGAGGAATGTTGTATGAGTTTTAAGCAAGTAAATTTGGATGTGAGTGGCTGCTGGAATACATAAAAAAAAAGATGAGACTGGCCATTTCCCAACAGGGTAAACAGGGATTATTTTCTGTGTTTTGTTATATTTGTTCAATGTTCCAGTTGTTTTTATATGTTTGTGCTCAGCAAATGTTTTTTATGCCCACATGGTCTCTTGTTGCACAGATAATGGAAAGAGCCAGCAATATCTTCCTTGAACCTTCAGAGATTTTTGACAAAGCTGAGAATGAAGCCGACGCAGTACACCACGGATCTCTTCACATCAACTAAATAGCCGAAAGTCAAAAAAGAAAATACGATATCATAAATCTAAAACACATCCAAGTCACCCGCATTCTCTTGACTTTGAGGTGAGATTGACCAACACAAACTTGGCCAGACTTGAGCAAATTACTATTATTCAACATTCTGATGATATTTCACAAAACTCTCGCTATAAAGATATTGTATAGGGGAACTGTAGTGTACAGGCAGAAAGAGGAGTTATCTTCATCTGCATCACAAGGAGTTGTCTGCAACTGCAAAACAAAGACAATCTGCAGAAACTTACAGCAACCAATCAGGTTGCAGGATATTGCAAAATTTTAATATTTCTGTCCTTTATGTTCCTGGCTTTTATCTACTAAGTTGTTGTCTGGTGGTTTCTCAATCGATCCAATAAATTCATTTATTAGCGCATCACAATCAGACAATTATACAATGGAGATAAGGATCGGATTCGAACCCACGCTTTCAGGGTTAAATTTACAGTAGAGCCAAATGAGACATTTCAGCAGCATATTTTTAGAAAAATGATCCAGATGGAGAGCCAGACAAGTTGAGAAAGGCAGCAAATATTGGTTGACGTTGTAATTATAATAGTGTTGACAAAATGATAAGGGATCAGATAGTAGAGAATTGTATATTTGATGATCTCAGAATGAAGCTTTTGGAGGAGGGCAATGGCTTGAGTTTAGCCGCACACTTCAGTTAGCAGCTACACAGGAAGCCGCAGACATACAATTTAGAGAGATGTCTAATAGACCAATGTTAAACGGAGTTAGCTCTGGTTCAGGAGGTAACAGAGGCCCATTTAGGAATCCAAATGGTGGTAGCAGTCCTGTAGGTGGTTATGGTAGTAAAAGTGATAATAGATGAGGAAATTGTGGCAGGCAAAAATCCAACGCCTATTTCCTTGCTCTTAGAAAATAGTGTTTTATGTGTTCAGGATATAACCATTTCAAACATATGTGTAGAAATAAGTCAGTAAACCAGCAAGGTAATAGCGGTAAGGACCTAGTTTAGGAAAGTAACAGTGAATATGTCACAGTCAGTAAATACGATAATCTAGATCGAGTTGATGTTTGTGTGGGTGGCTGCAGTATTAGAGCTATTGTAGATACTGGGGCTGACTGTAATATTATTAGCATGATGGAATAGAAGAGGTTAAAGAGTGAGGGTGTTGATGAATCTAGATCACCGAAAGGTACAACATCTAAAGTGTTTTCTTATGCATCTCAGAGGCCTTTAACAGTAGGTGGAGGGTTTTGGACAGTTATCACTTGCCAGGATAATGAGACTGAGTGGTATGAAGTTTATTGTAGTTGAAGGTGATGAAGAGGCTCTATTGGGTAACGTCATGTGTAAAATGCTAGGAATAGTGAAGATATTCGTCAATCAGGTTGGCCAAAGTTTTGTGGATGCTTTGAAACAAGAACAAGGTTGAGCAGGAAATACAGTTGAGTATCGATGAACCAGTCAAGCCAGTTGCTCAACCTTATCGACGAGTGCCAGTTGCTCAACCTTATTGATGAGGGCCATTTGCTATGAGACAAAAGATGGAAAAGTATTTAGATGAGCTAGTTTCCATGGATATCATAGAGTAGGTACAGCTACGTGGAGTTGTGGGGTCGTGATTGTGCGCAAGCCTGATGGTAGTATGCGTGGACATGCAGCAGGCTAGCAAATCCATCATGACACATCATTTTCTAGTGCTTACTATTGATGAGCTGATGTTGGATATGAATGGTTCACGCATGTTTTTATCGGTATAAGCATCTTTGCTTTGGTATATGTAGTGCTCCTGAAATATATCAGCGCATAATCTCAGACATGATCCGTGGTATTCCGGCTGTTGTTAACTAAGCCAATGATTTTGTTGTGCATGGTAGAACCCAGGTTGAGCATGATAGTAGAGTTGAGGAATTCCAAAAGGTGTCAATTCTCAACCAATCAATTTTCTAGTTCATCGCAGCAGCTGTAGTAGTGGTGTAGAACCAGGCACCGACAAAGTGCAAGCCATGCAAGATGCTACAGAACCGAAGACTGTAGGGGAAATGAAAAGTTGTGTGGGCTTGGTTAGCTGGGTCAATATATTGGAACATGACCCTTGTAGCTATGGGCTCCCCCATTCCACCATCATGTGAATTGAGGAAATTGTGCTTTACTAGCCTATTTTTTATTCTTTCATATCTTCAAGCTCTCCATCTGGACTGGGAATTTCCTACTCTCAAAGCCTTATCGAGGGCTTCTGACATTGAGGTTATGTGATTGATGTGTCCATTACTAGAATCTCTCATACCCTGCTTCAAAACTGCTGGCGTTGTCAATTCTGCCACCTCGATGCTGTCACGGAAAGTATTTCTGGCTAGCAATGTCACACGTAAATAGAAATTGATCACTGTCTCATTTATCTCCTGTTTTGCGGATCTCAGCCCTACAAACGCAGGTCTTGAACCTGTCTCAGACATTGTCTAACTGAAACAACATAAGGGTCCCTATCAAAATTCAGCTATTTTGATTTTTCAGTTTTGGTTGTGGCTCATAGGCATAACCGGAACATCACCATCAAATTTTCTCCATAATGCTATTGATGGCCTGGGCATGGCCATTTAGGTTCAATTTTAACCAATCAATAATAAATAAAATTGATAGAAACAAATAACAATTTTATTAACCCAATGCCTTGAAGCAGATAAGCAATAGATGACTATCTCCTAGTTTTGTTCAACTCATTGGACTAGCCATGTACAATGACCTCTGTCTCAGTACATGAACATGTATTCTAAGTTACGAAGTGAAGTCTCATTCCCATGGTCAGTATTCACAGAGTGCAACCTTTGGCCAATGACCCGAGCTATTTCAACATGAATTCAGTAGCGGAAAATTTGAAGGCTGGTAACCTTGAACATATAATCGGACTGTAGTGAGCCTGCCTGGAAAGAACATTGCCATATATAAGATTCATGGGTTTATGGCAAACTCAAACGCAAATAATTTCTACAGATTCTGCAAGATGAACCAGTTAGACCGAAACTGTCAAACAGCCATTTTAGAGCAGAAATGGATATCATAAAATGTTGTTTGTTGTCTATCACCGTGTCAAAACACAATGTATCTTTAACAGCTCCAATACTGCAGCAGTGTTGCTTCTTTTAATCCAGACATACATCCATGGCATATTGGAAGGCAAGGTGAGAGTTATCCCTCCTTAAAACATATTACTATTACAACATGCTATTACATAAGCTGAAGAACATCATCAAAGCTTTCTGGCATTGCAAACCATCTAGACATTAGAGATTTTTACATCAATAAACAAACCAGATTACTGTTGGGAAGCCATAATAGATTCAACTCCGTTTCTACTGAGGAGGTAACTAAGCATATCCCTTTGCACTGTATCTGCTGTGGCATTCTATTCATTGTCACTATACTATACATATTCATGGGAGCTACCCAATTTGTTGCATTTGGCATAATTGAAGAGATTTCATCAGAATTGCAGATTCTGAATTCTGCTCTAATTGAATATTATGTAGTAGACAGTACATATGACGTTCACTTTCCTATGCAGCAAAAGCCTTCAGATCTTGAAGAGGAATATAGCACATAACGGTGGTTTGACACATTTTATGATCTAGTACTATTATAAGTACAGTTATTTATCAGGGTAGAGAAACTGTCTTCTACTGGACAAGGTGGTATCACAGAGTAAGGATAAACAGAGGGGACACTTCAATGATCGTTATAGTGCCTGCGGTTTTTATCCACTGGGGGAAATTCATCAATCTGGCCACCTGCCAATTTCAGAATATATATAAGTTACAGTGGAGTTTTGTCTTGCAGACATCCCTACCTTTGATGGGCCATAATTCATTCTGTATTTATCCTAAAGACTGATTTCTAACTTTTCTGAAATGTCCAATCTTCGAGCTATACACCATATTATTGTCATTTTTTGCTAGGATACATAGGCTATGAGTAATCCAGGTTTTTAAAATGAGTTTTATCATATAGATTTACATAGGGCTTAGGTTAATGCACGGACATTTCCTAATTTTGATGACCAGACCTAGTCATTGTGCTTGGCTATCATTGGCAACTGGACCTTCTGTCAATGTGTGTGGCCGATGAAGACTGAAAGTGTTTGTAAAGGATCAGGTTTTTTGGTATCATTCTAGAGATCTCAGTCTACTTTAGAACATTATTCTATGTTCAAAAGCAGCCTGTGGCCCAGTTAAGACTTATTTGCCCTCAAAGTCGGGGTGAGAAGGTGAAAATTACAGGGAGACTAACAGCTCTAGTGAGAGCAAGATTGAATATCATTTAGGAGGCATTTGTAGCAAATCGACGTCGAGTCCATGTGATTATCCGAGGGAAAATATATCTGAGGTAGTCAAACCACTCAAGTTTAAATCTGTATGATTTCGGCCACTGGAAATAACCCACAGTGCTTTGGCAGATACAACATTTTCTGTTAACCATGGTTACTGCTCGAGATAGAAATTGGCAATATAAAGGCAGATCGATACATCGCTAAGTATTTCAAGGTTTTGTTTACATTAGTATGATGAATAAATGAGATTGTGGCTATGACATTCCAATCAAACTCCGTCTTCAGCCCGCATGAAAACCAGTGGTATGCTTCAATTATTAGCTCTATGAATAGCGGCTTTCAATAGAATTTCAATGGAAGATACAAAATTTACACAGGTAGATTGTGTGTTTTTCTTGAAAATATGTATTTCCAAATCGCACAGAAATCTAAAATAAATTCTTTGTAAATCTGGACATTTCAAGCATTAGGATGATGTTGAGATCCAAAGCATGCAATGATTAATACTGAGTGATTTGAGGTTTTGACAATCTTTTCAACAATTTTTGCAAATATTCTGATGTTTAAACACTCAAGGTTTTTTTGGATTAACTGTGTTGTTTACACTGTTTAAAAACTAGAAATTACTGTCATCTAGTTGTTTCGGACTTCAGGGTGATGTAAAATGTAAATGAATTTGACTGCCTCCTAAAGAGGAGTATTGATAATCGTGTTAGCAGTGGGATACCTGGAGAAACTTTCTATTTTTTCATTCGATCTTGTCCATCCGTGTGCATAACAGATACTCAGCACATCTTAACATAGACTATCAATATTACTGACTGAGTGCAGCAGGTCGTCTTATGAGAGCACATGTCACTGCACACAACAGTCACTTAGGAAATTAATTTGTCGAGTTTTTGAGTTGTTTCGTCAGTATGGATCTGATTTGGGAGGCTAGTGTTGGGTAAATTGCAAGATTTGGTACAAACTATAAAGCATTGCATGGACCATTTTTGGGTGAATCTGAAATAAGCAAGGCTTTGTCAGCAGGAGGAATCAATTGCTCCATTATAATCTTATTTTAACAGAGCAAACAAGCAGTGCATCGGTCTGAAAGGAAAATCACTCATTTTCATGCTTGAAGAACAGCGGACAGGGAATGCGTCAAATTCATAGTCGTTGATTGTAATGTACAGTGGTTCTTCTCATCTTTTCTTTGACATATATAAAGGTTGTTTTGATTAGCGGTCTCAACTCATCAAATAGTGTGTATACAAATTATAGAACTTGCTTTTGAACTTTTATTTCATCAGACAGACTTGTGAGTGACTTTGTCATTTATTTGCAAAAGTTGTTATCTAACCACAATAGTCACTAATATTACAGTATTTCCCCAATAACAGGCTCATCACAAATCGCCTGGACTAGTTGGGCGGTGCATGAGTAGGCAACTCAATGTTGTTAACTTATAACCCCCAAACCTACCAGACCAAATAACCCTGATGATTAATTTTATATGCAAATGCATGTGTGATAGCTGTCTTAATCTGATTTCAAGCTCAAAAATGATACCAAGAAACCTGTTCCTTTACAAACACTTTAAGATCTATTGTAGGAATCGATGTGATTTTGAACTGCACCCCCTTCATAGTTACCCTTCTGACATTGAAGCACCCTCTGCTGACAAAAACTTTGACAGGCAAAACCCCTAGCCTCCTAGGGCCTGTTTGTATATCTGACTGCCAGAAAACAGAAGTCTTTGAATCCTTTGCTCGGGCTTTAACACCAAGAAAGAAGGCAATGGTAGGCGGAAAGCTAATACTTGGCAGCGACAGTCAAACTGCCATAATGGAAGATTTTGCTGAACCTTTTAGTAATGTGCAGCACATTCTCTGCACAAAGCATGTAGAGACGAACTTAAGGAGGAAATTGATGAGTATAAGCACTAGTGCAACAACAGAACTGCTAGATGATATTCTGTATGGAAAGATGCCCTTGCCAATTGCACAGAAGGTGCCTTCGATGAAAATCTAGAACTCCTCAGGGACAAGTGGGAGAGTTTCAGCCGAGGATTCTTCAAATGGTTCAAAAAATTTCAGGCTAGCAAGTTTAGGAAAGGAGTCAATCTTTCGGCACGTCAAGCCGCAGGCCTTGGCCTAGATGAGGTCTACTATAATATTACCAGTGAGGCTATAAACAATGTGTTAAAACATGAGATGTATGCAAAATCCACTCAGAGGGATTTGTACAAGAACTTTGCAAAACTGTCACAGCAGGCCCTGACAGATATTGAACTAAGCATTATTGATCATGAATCACTGTCTCTATTAGCTAAGTATAGGCCTCAGCTGCAGGTAAAATCCCAAACATGGGAATCTATGACAGAAAAAGAGAGAGAAGTGAAGCGGCAGAAACTCCTTACAAGGAAAGTGAGCAGGCCAAGAAAGTATGGTAGACCTACATCAAGGAGCGACATACTTAAACCTGGTTCGAGGAAGAGCAGAAAGCCTCACCAGAAGATAAGACTCAGACAGAACAGGAATAGGTGCCTCTCAAAGATACATAAGCTTGGAGATTATTTCCACCTCTGTCGCCCAACAACAATTAAAACAGACCAGAAATGCCACCAATGTTCTGGGGAAATCAAGAAGTTCAAGCAAGGTATTGACTCCTTGTTAACTAGGGGGTATTACATAGACGAAAAGAAAAAGAAACAAGTTTGCGTCGTCCATCTGAAATGCCTGTCACGCAGCTTGTTTTATAGAAGAAAACTTCACATGCTCAGAGTTTGAAGGCCTACTGACTGAGGAGCACATTGATCTGTTACCTGACGCAGATTATGCTGCGGACACCGACAGCAGTGAATGACTGAATACCATTAATAAATGTCTGCCCAACAAAGAATTGTGCCAGCTAAATTTCCTAAACCAAAAGCTAAGTAAGTGTCCTTTTCAATCATGCTCAAAATAAATACTCTTTAACAAAAGGAGATGATGTGTTGCAGAAGCTAGCTTATTTACCCCTTACTTTGCCAGTGTGTGCCAAGTAAGTAATAGTGTTATTGCTTGATTATTGTGTTGTATCAGGGAGGAAAAATTGATGCAAAATTTAATACAGAAAAAAAGATACTGTCAGAACCGTTTTTTTGTTTTTAGTCTACCAACGAATGAAATCAGTAATCAGTTGGTTGTTCAAGAATATTAACAAATCATCTTGAGGTAATTGTTTGTCTGGTCTCATCTACATTTATTCTGACGGACAGTAGCCATGAGAGGTATTTCTTCATTCCGAAGTATAACTCTCGCACAGGAAAACTATCCAATAGACAATTTATGTTTTGAGACTGAAAATAGAAATTTACCATTATTATTGTGGTGTTTTACAAGATTGCCACCAAAGCCGACATCTGTAACAGCAAAACATGAAGTCGAGGGCCTAGAGAACTTCAGCAGGACCAAATATGTAGCCAACAGTATGGTAGTTTAACTATCTGTGACCTCAAAAGAAAATGGAAACAACCAGTTCCAGATATTTTCTACCGTCAAGAACTATAAGCTCCGACATAATTTACGACCTAATACATGAATGGATTAGAAACCGCGGAGATGTTGCATTGATTCTGAAAGCCCTAATCTGCGACTATGGTCCTAACAAGAGAAAATTTCTCAAACATATCTCGCCAAACTTGCCAGTTTTCTCCAACCTGAGCATCAAAATATCATGTAGGGAACAAAATTGCAAATACAAGATTAATTGCAATGAAACTCTTTGAAATAGCCGTTTCTGTGAATTGTAACTTACAATGAACAGGCTTGTTGCACAGTACAACTTTTGGTACAGTACTTACTTACGAGTTCATCATATTGTGAGAGGGTCAGTCATAAACATTGCTGTCATTTGTCACAGCATAAAAACATTGCTGTTGCCAAAATATCCCTATAAAATGGTCATTATTCAAGAAATATCAATCACAATGCAAACGTCCAACTCATTTTCGCAAAAAAAAGAAGTTGTCGTTTTTGTTCATTTCAGAGATAGACAACAGCC
Source organism: Membranipora membranacea (assembly GCA_914767715.1). Lineage (NCBI taxonomy): Eukaryota > Metazoa > Bryozoa > Gymnolaemata > Cheilostomatida > Membraniporidae > Membranipora > Membranipora membranacea. The sequence goes on from OU612071.1 coordinate 18,855,141, forward strand.
AACTACTATCAGGCTACTGCCGGTGGAAGTCAGAAATACCATAGAAAAAATACCTGTGTACGAGGCAGTGTGCAGGCCAACTGCCAAAGAAATTATGTCAGTTATGTCACATCCTGCAATCAATTCCTAATTTCAGATTGGAAATTCTATGCATCAAATATCTTTTTATTACTTGTGCATCACGGACAAGGTTTTCCAGTCATGCATTTATATCTGGCCTTGGGTGAGAGACAATGAAATGTTCAGATTGCAATGGAGCTTCCTAAAGAAGACAGAGGATCATTAAACCTTATAGCATAACTGCATTTTTAAATAGACTGTTCGATACTTATTCTAAGAGTTTAGGGTCAACTAGCAGACTCAGTAAAATCTGCATAAAAACTTATCGCGTTTACCAGTGATGGAATTTTAGTCTTTGACTGTCATATATATCAAATACTGTGGATACTATTAATGCATTCAATTCCTATGCCTTATTTGTTGTAATATTCTCTTATTATAACATTAAAATGCTTTGACTGTACTGCAACCGGTTTTTAAATTCTTATTAATCATCGTCATTACTACTCGTCACATTAACCAGCCAATCATCACTTCATGATTGCTAGTAGAAGAAACCAAACCGATGAAACAAAATGGAATTATTATTTTCACCTATTAAATCGAATTATATCTTTGTCATTCTGTCAATTTGAGTTAGTTGGTACATAATAAAATCATACCATAGTTAATCAAACATATTTTTATGCCCGGCGCCCGCAACATAATCATATACCATGTTCTTTAATGTTTCATATCTTATGCTATGTCAAAAACATGTTAAAACAATTGTACATTCCTGTCACCATTTATGTACAGACGGTGAGATATACAGATGCAGAGACAAACTTTATATAACTAAGAAAACTACTGAGGTTTACGGGAGATGGATACAACAATGTTGTCACTCAGCCACCTCAAACTCCGGCAGCTTGTCAACGGCTCCAAAAAGAGCACACTCCGCAGAGAAAAATCACGCTAGAAGATATACCAAGGAGGCCGGTGAGGACGCTGTAATAGTATAATCTCGGAAAGGTAAATATTAAATAGGCTAGCATCATCTAGCAGTAGTGGTATTCCTAGATTGAAAGTGATATTTAAATTTTGTAAAAAACTGTTATTGTGCTTGGTTAATAATGTTTGCTGGAAAAAACAGTATTGGATTCAATTTTCAAATTAAAACTTGGTTAACAACAATTTGATGACATTATATCCAGTATGACTTGTTTTTATTAGAGATGATGAGTTAGCAATCGTGCAATCATCTCCTATACCAAGGATTTATACAGGTCAGCAGAAAGCCTCTTGATGTCTTCCTCTGCACTGCCTTAGTTGCAACCAAAATAATTTGTTATAAAGGGATGTTTATATTCTGAATCAGACATGGGTGCTCCAGCTTGGGTCTTGTTGAGATTTCATTGAGGTGACTTTTGACATGAGCAGAAGTTTACAGATTCAGTTTTTGTTGAGACAGCGGGCAATGTTGTTGCTTAATCTTGATTTCTCAATGCAAACCACTTACGAAGACTAAGTTTTCACACACTTAGAACAACAATACACATAGAAACAGCATAAAAAAAGATGAAAAAAGGCACAAGAGACTGTCAAGGTATGTTTTTTTCTGATTATAATAATATTGTTATTTTATCAATTGGAATCCCACATGAGGTAAAACGGAGATTTAAGCGACTCATAAGTGGAGTCATTTTTCATATAAATTTTAGAATGCTGTACTGGCAATTCAATCTTTTAATTTTCATCAGCCATTTTTTTATGTACTTTTGAATGGTAACTTTTTAACCTTCACATGTTTCACGCGATGATAGGCAGAGAGTTAAAGGTGACACATTAGCGAAACTATTTCTCGAATTCGCTTTGCCATTTTGCCTAATAATCTCTCAACAACCAACGCATTGATCTAAAATTCATTGGGGACTATATAGACGCTATACAAACATTATGGTGGAAGGAAACATTCCTAAAAGACTACCACAGAAAATAATCAAAGAACCAATGACTGAGCAAACCATTCCCAATAGGTAAAAAGGAAAATTATTGCCCAAGCTCAGGTTCTGCTGAGTACTGCAGCAATTCATAAAGAACCCACAACAATTTATCTCACAAATACTTCTTTTAAAAAACTTGACTGGAAGAGGATGTTGCAGTTCAGGTCCCACTAGAGGAGCAAGGTCAAAACGCATGCGGGACCAATAGGCTCATATTCCTTCAACAAGGAAATCGTCAGAGATACATTCCAAAAAGTCTCTGATGGAATAATAAACCTGAGAAGGAAGATGACAGTGAAGCGGCTGTAACAGCCATCAAATGATGTTAAAGCAAAGAACCATCTGGCTATCACTGGGAATGCCATACAAATAATTCCTAATCATTTCCAGTGGTAGAAATAATAACATTTGAATACATTTCATTAAATACAATACCAATGATTAACTGATGGGCTGTATCCTGGTGTGTGTGGTTGTGCTTTGCCATTTCTGTTGGGTGTGAACTAATTAATCTTCAGCAAATATGGAAAAAATGGACGGACAAACTGGACTATGGACTATTGAAACTTTACATCCCAAGGTGGAATGCTGATGATGGACAGAGGACTACCAAAACTGGAGATAACATGTCAATTTTAGGTATGAAAGATCAGGTGAAATTCAACCTCAGATATGGCTGCAAATCCGATACCGATTTTGAATCCTTTCTATCACAGTTTGGGAAATGTTGTAAATTATGTGAAGTACCAACCAATCAATAAGTAATGCTTATGGGTTTATACATGAAAGAACTGGCTGCAACATATCTGAGGGAGCTCTCAAATTGAGAGTATGGGCTGGAAAGGAATCGGACCACACATCAATGACGGTCTCAGCAATGAGGCAGGGCGTCGGGGTGAGTGTTTCACTGTATTATGAACATTTTCGGAAAACTATAGCTCAAAGCGATCTAGAGGAGATGAGTCCATTTATTCTCCTCCATTTTAGGACAGGTCTTAAACATAAGCTGGAAGATCGGTCATCAAGCTCTCTCAGGCAGCAACAGCTGTCAAAATGGGTTGACTGGTGCAGCAGACTCTGTGTCAGCTTTCCAGAGGGATTCGAGCCCTCGTCACCACCGCACTCCCAAACCGTATGGGCCACCTTACGATAAATATAGGGACTGCCCATGTAGAAATCCACATATCAGTAGGAATAGCAACAACGAAATCTTCATCAACATAGATACAGATTGACCTACATACAAACAATAGAAGACAACAACTATCTGAGGAACGGAGAAAATATCTAAATAGGGGAGGTGTAACTGCCATCACCAATCAGGAAATAACCATCTGGCTGTCACTGGGAATGCCATACTAATAATACTTTCCTATTCATTTCCAGTGCTAGATATAAAAACATTTAAATACATTTTGATTACAATAAACAATGATTAACTAATGGTCTGTATCCTGGTGTGTGTGGTTGTTGTGCTTTGCGTTTCTGTTGGATGTGAACTAATTCTTTATTGCTTCGCTATTGCTTTGTTTTTATAATATAAAGGATATACCACATGATATCCTATTTCCACATTCTTTTCGTAATACTATATAAAGCGACTGTTCGTAATTTGTTTAGTTGGTATTAATTGAGAGAGTATATAAGGTTATGCCCGTGTATTATAAAAAAATATAATTGTCTCATCTCATTGGCACACTAATAAGGTGCAGTCACACTCCAATTTTATAATGGTATACATAATTTGAAGCTTATCATTTTATTACTACATTTTGAATGAATATTTTTGGGAAACCCTTGTTGATTTCGTATTGGAATATGTAATGGTAAAATTTGTTGTGACTCAACATAATTCAATTATAAGACTGCTACAGAAAATAATCAAAGACTCAATGGCTGAGGAGAACATTCCAAAGATGTTAAAAAGAAAAATTGTTACCATAGCTCAGGCCCTGCAGCGTACTGCAGCGATTCAAAAGGAACTCACAACAACCGTTCTCACAAATTCTTCCTTTCAAAAACATAACCGGATGAGGGTGTTGCAGTCTGGGTCATACTAGAGGAACAAGGTCAAGACACATGTGGGCCAATCGACTCATATTCCTTCAACCAAGAAATCGCCAGAGATACATTCCAGGAGGTCTCTGATTGAAAGATGAACCTGTGAAGAAAGATGAAAGGAAGTGGGCACAACAAACTTTCTCCGCCTACCTAAAGAAGAGAATTGGACCTCAACCAAACGCTCTGAACGGTGGACAGGTGGGTTATGCTTTAATCAATCTCTAATTTATTGTATTGAGACTGAATAACTGCTTGAACTCATCTGTCAATCCTAACACCAAGTTTGCAACTATATCTAAGACTATGAGGATAAGCAGCAAGCCCAAACATGGATATCAGCATTTGTCATCGTATCGTTTATTTATTTATCTTGATTATTGTATTGTTTTATTGAAACATTTTTATAGATTAATCCGTTACAAAAGCAACAACTGCAACAGCTGCCTTTATGTTGTCACATATTGCAATGGATTCCCATTTACTTGCACTTATCTTGGTCTTTGTCTCATAATTTGGTCTATGAACCTATTCTAGATTATAAATGGAATGCTGTAGTCGAAAAGCCTATTCTAGATTCAACCCTTAGAGAAAGCGGTACTATAAGTGTACATCTTATTTCATTTTAATCTTGATATACAAAATGTATATGATTTAGTATTAATGTTATATTTTAACTCTCTCCCTGGAAAGGGTGAAAGAGGTATCTTTACGTTATTTTTACTTCAACTTTTAACCTTACCATCATCATTTTAAACTTGATTCAATCAATCAATTGCTATTCATTCAATTTCAATCTAGTTAATTGCATGTTGTGAATATTCAAATTAATTTCATGTAAAATTGTAGCTTCACAGTGTTTATGGTGTTACTAACATCAATTGTTTGTTAGTTAGAAATGAATAAACTACTCTGAAAATGCACCTGTACTAAACTTAACTGGAAATCTAGAAGGGCAGTCACAATCATAGTATGCATACCATTAGTCTGTTTGCAGGTTTTACAGGCCTATGCAGCAACACTGGGTTATTCTTTCACAATAAGGCATCATGATAGGGTAACCTGGGATAAACATGAATGTGGTGTTATAGTATATCACTCTCACCACAGTTTGATAAAAATAGGAAAGAAATCAGACAATTCAGGATTCCGAGTTATACATTGGTCAGGCAGGGTCTGTCCGATAACTGTTAGCAAGACAATTTTTGATTAAAATACTAACTAGGTAACTTAAGAAAACTACTGAGATTTCCGGGAGAAAGATCCCACTCCTCAAGTTCAGGAAAGACTGACTGAAATTTATGAAAAGGAAGGCATTGCTTCAGGAGACTCAGCAAATTTTAAATGGAATGATGGACTAGGGAAGAGATGACAAGCGAAATGCCATCATTACTGGTGCAAAACTTCCACCCTCTAATAAGGAGTATAATCTGCGAGTCTTTCACAGATCACAACTACATGGAACCATTCGCATGCATTTCTGGGCAGCACAAAGGTATTGTTGTTCCCTTGTTTTCGCATACCCCCATAACATGGATACATTTCCGACACCGATGAACTTGACACTATGGTAACTTGAATGTTCGCTGTGTTATCATATATGTAGGATTAACGAGTTGACAGGAGGAAAAGAAAGAAGCACAAGTCAAAATGATAAGAATATCTCACAATAATCTGGCATTTGTTTCTGACCTTCTGGCGTGAGAGGACTTTACCTGTCAGAGACCGTGAACTGTTGCTTCATCAAGATCAATTGTAATAAAAAAAAGAGGCTTAAAGAAGCATACACTCATCAAGCAGCGAATTAAAAAAAAAGAAAAAACCCCTGTTGGAAACAAGTGACTCAGAGAAAAAGTTTGGAGTCGTCTTCCGTTTTGAGCTGAGAAAATAACTGCTAGTATGTGCGATGGTAATTGTTTGACAAAGAGAAATAATCGACAACTTAAGAAGAAAACAGGTACTTAGAGTGTGAAGTGGAAGATACTCTAGATTCTTAGAGTCACCATGTGAAAACCAAATCTTAAATGGGAATATACCGGAGGTATGTCAGTTTGGAATACGTACTTTGTGGTTCATTTCAATACTACATTTTTAATGCAATTTCAAGGCCTCAACCTATGTCACAAATGTATCGAAAATCCGATGAAGATCGCCTATTCTTATTTGATGCTTACACACGCTTTCCTAACGCTACAACTTCAGAGGTGGTATGATTTTCCTGAAACAGTTCTTCAAATCGGAATCCGAAGGCATTTATTGTGAACTAATCATAAGCAGGAATTAATCAGCAGTACTCTTATAACGTTTATAATGTAGTTGCCAGTTAACCTTGGATTAAATTATCAGTTAAGTTCCATTCTCCTGTAACTTAGGGTTACAAGGCAGACCCAGCAGAAACTGCACAGGATCATGTTAACCCCATGGCACAATGGTATGACATCTACATAGGTCAAACAGTTTGTTCGATATCTATTAGTAAGGCAGTATTGGACGCAGGAACAAAGTCAATCACTAAAACATTCTCATATTATGATGGATCTGGGAAGTGAGATGAAAATGGAACGGCCACCATTAGCGAGAAAAACTTCACCAGCTAACAAGAAAATCCGAACATCGGAAATAACAACAGCTCAATCAATATCCGCTTCACCATGGTGCCGATTTCAGAATACTACCATTGGACCATGGATACACTTCGACACCAATGAACTGTAAACTCTGTAAATGTTTATGTGAAGTCCACTACAATGTATTGTTGGCAGTTATTGAGCTATGTGACCATGAGAAGGTTGCCCTGAAACGACACACCCATCAAACATGGATACATTTTGACACCAACACCAAAGAACTGTAAACTCTGTTAATGTTTGTGTTTAGAAGTTGTGGAACCGTTGAAATGCTGCCCGTGGGATCGTTCAAGAAGAATTGACGGGTTGTAAGGAGGAAATGAAAGAAAATAAATCAAAAGGGAAAAAAATCTATCAAAACGTTCCGTCAGGGATGATGACATGAATATTCAGTGTGGGACGACAGCTCTGGTCAGGGAATGATTAATTGCTGCTGCATTAGGGCCAACTGAGATGAAGAAAAAAAACTCATCCAGCAACAAATTCAGAAAACAAAAAGAGAAAACCTTTGTGGATGAAAAGTGATTCCGCGACAGAGCAACCAAGGAAAAAAAGGGTTAGGGGGAGGGCGCCCTCCAAAACAATCTATTGCGGCAATTTAATACATACTATACGAAATCAGAACTTGCGATGATTATTGGCTTCAATCTGAGAACAATAATGCAAATCAACAGTTGGGATTTGTACTGAAGGGATAATTGTTAGCATGTCTAATAGTGATATTTTAAGAAAGAGAAATAACCACGAGGTCAGGAAGGAGGCAGATAGTAAGAGTTTTTAGTGGAAGGTCAACTTCTAATGAGTTCAGAATCCCTTCAAAAATCCACAAAACAGGAGCCAAAATGAAGATGGTTTCCTGGCTCGAACTTTTACTCCTGTTATGTGCCTGAAAATTTTGTAAAAAGAAAAAACAGGACAGCGATAATCATAAATCTACCAAGACACTGGTGAATAAGTACATAAAAACCAGAAAGGATGTCAACTGAACTCCTGCCTCCACAAAAAATTAATGTAATGGGTTTCACAACCAGGGAAACTTAAAAAAGCAGTCAGTTATTTTCTTTTATCCATTACGGATTTCACTGACTTTTGATGGACTTAACCTTATATATGATGAAACTGTATCAACAAAATAAACAAGATCGAAGTTCATTCAACTTTATTTAGATAGTTCAAGCTACACATGTATATATATTTAGTTCTACACTTATCCATACAGCTGTAGTTCCTTGTAATATGCATACCTAATTGTTATCAAGTCTTGCCAACGGTGATGTGGGGACTTCAGTGATAAGAGACCTACTAGCGTCATTTTTCTAAATGACCTTGATTTCAGAAGTAGCTATTGGCTGCCGGCAGCATTAGATTGATTGCAATCAAATCTTGTATTATCTTAGAATTGTGTGCAATCAAGCAGTCTGTTGTAACAGCATAAACCTAAGCCTCATCAAATCTGCCTACATTTTGGGTTGTTACCATTCTACTAGAAGGCTCTATGGACACCAGGGAGAGCAACTCAATATGCAGTAAGATTGAACCTAACTTTGTTTAGGGTATATCCGTGAGGTTTAAAGTAATGGCAGGAGGTAATTTGAGGGTTTTTTACACTTGAAGGTTTTGAATTACTCCACTAGCTAATATTTCCTCGGACTCAAATTTTTAAAATCTCGTTTAGCTAGCTAAATTTAGTGCTGACTCAACCTCTCCAGCTCATATTTATCCCTCTAGGGTGTATGCAGACTTGATAATATCTCGCAGTATAGAACTCACCGCCAGGAACGGAGCACACTGAGCTGTGACGGGTACCTATATATCACATCCGGTCTATACATCAGCTGTGAGCGTCTCATATCCATCACAGGTAGATTGTGCAGGTACCAGGATCACTGTAAAATAAACATGATCAAATTATTTGCAAGTGATAGAGTAGTTTAGGCGCTGAAACTGTGCTGGGAGAGCTTATAGTGACATAACAGTGGATGGTTGATAATGTAATGCATCTACCAGCCATCCCAGCACAGATCCAGCGCTTAAACTCCTATATAAGTTTTTGTTCTCCAGTTTGATTTGAGGTCCAAGGGCTGCAGGGAATGGCTCAAGAGCTAGAGGGCTTTAACTCGCATTCTCATGGCCTAGGAGGTACCAACCGGTCACTAAACATGAGCAATGTAGAGTTGATACTCCATGATTGTGATTAGTGAAATAAGTATATTTTTGTTTATCCAGTACAAATCGAACTTGGTCATTACACAGTACTAACATGTGTCCTAACTTATGAAACAAAAGATGGAAATACATATGAAGCAGAAGCGTGGCAGTTCCGAAGTGCTGCTAACCATCCATTTATTTTAACGATTCACAACCAATTTGAGGGGGCAGATATGACGACACTGCTGCGATGAAAATGAGACTTGTAAACACTATTTTATCGAAAAGTCTTGCAGTGAAGAAGTGCGATCATTTTTCTTGAAGTTGTCTCCTGTTTTAACACGGGGGAATAACTTCTACTGCTTTTGAAAATAAATCAATGGATTTGGCTGCATTTCTTTTTGGTGTAGTCAAACAGGTAGGTGTTAGCTATTTAATCATTCTTATGAGGGCCTTTACCATAAAATTTTGTCCATTTAGTATAATTGCACAACTACTGGCATTCCTACATATGTAAACAGGACATAAGGAAGGAATTTTAATCAAGCTTAAAACTTAAAACATGGAATTATTTTTACATTTTTGTGGTTTAGAATTCGAGATCTCTGTAGCTACTCTGCTTCTTTAGGGCTAAAGATTTGTGAGGGTTTTTGAGTGACACCAACCTGAAGATGTCAAGGTATTCCTCAGATCATGTGTTACTCATGTTACACCACTAGCATCGCTATACTCAGTAGTGACACTCCTTACTGAGGAACTGCACCCATCATATCTGTAAAATATTACATTACATTGTTACTATCACTATGTTTTCTAGTGTTGAAAACTTGAGGCTTGGGGTCATATACGAAATGGATAGTTATCAAAACCCTCCCATGCTGTGCCAATTTTATGCTTTAGTAATACAATTGCAAGACCATTCTCTTGCAGCAGACTCGAACTACAATAGCTCATAAGCCTCTGTGCAGTTTATTCCTTGCAGGGACCGATTTCAATGAAAGATGTAGGTAGCTGGTCATTTACTGATTGCATTGCGCCATGGACAGTGTCATGTGTATGGCACAGAAAATACAAGTAAGAAAATACAAGTGATCATTTTGCCACTGCGCTATGCAAATAGAAGGCTAGTTGTCATAAATACTGATAGAATAGCCAAGAACTAAATTTGAGGAGCCCACTTCAAGTAGTTGCTAAGATACATTGCCAACAATAGAATTGGAACAGCTGCTACCATCTAACTAAGAAGTTTTCAAAAGCAGTCTCCATGGTTATTGATTAATCCTATCGTATGGGTAATCCTATAGGCCTATAATTGACAATTTAAACTACTGCTGCCACTCAGGCAAATATACCCTTATAGAATTCCGAAACCGCTCAGAGATTGAGGATTTTGTCTTACAATGTCACCTGGTAGGTAAATGGTTTGCACAAACTGATTAACAATATCAGTGTATGAAATAAATCCACCTGAAAAGTGTCCTTTTTTGACCCCTAGGCCTACTAATCAAAATTTATGAAATAATAATGATCTGAAAACCCCAAATTTAGGCACAACTCCTGTCAATGTGAAGGGAATATCTTGTAATGATTCAACTCTGCGTCTGGATGATAAAATAAATGTTTAAAACTTAGCAACCAGGCCGGGCCAAAAACCAATTATTAGCAATGAAAGTATCAATGTTGTTGGGTAAACTGGACTCTCAAACTCACAGTTCACTGTAGTTGTCGTCAGGTGAAGTAAAACCGGAAGGAAATGTAACTTTTAGTAACCTGCAGTCAGCATCATCTCAACAGTTCACCTCGACACATCAGATCTGCATCTATACAGTCTACCCTCATATAATCCTGCTGCAATCCACAAAGCACCACAAAAGGTCGTAAAGCAAAAATATATGATTGAAACAGTTGCTACCCCTACTAGCATGGTTCACCTGCCTAATATTATTACTAGACTCAACAAAATTATGTGTATCTCATACATCAGTTTCGTACCAACAACTGCCAGCGGTTATATGTAAGCAAATGAGGTATGTCACCACAAATTGACAGCTGTGGTCATTACAAAGTCACAGCAGATAACCATCTAATCACAGCTAACCACTAAATTTTATGTTTATTACAGCTCTATGTCGCCATGCTGAGTAACCCTGCTGCTGCTGCTTTCTTATGATTCAGCTCAATTGAAAATCCATTACATGACTGTTTGTACTTCCTCACAAAATTGCAGGTAGGAATAGGTTTGGTCTATCTACCTGCATTCAGAGTTAATCAGATACACTGGTCATATTGCAGGCAAAGAGGCATGACCAGCGGAAGGGAGCAACAGGATTGCAGGCAATTGGATTAAACTTGATGTTAGTCAGGACAGTGATGAAATACATTAGATTCAGCACCATGTGGTTTTCTGGTCGGCAAATCCCTGTATGTGTGTATTATTTCAATAGATTGAAAATGAGAAATTCAAACAACGATAGCAACATTCTCGCTTACCTGTGAGTCATATTCCTCTCTGAGCTTTCATCACTAGCCTGTGTAGAAGTATACAGTCATTCCTAATTCATCATTCCGCTGTTGAATACTACTTGTCTGTAATTTGGTACTGTAAAGCCGGAGACAGAGATTATGTAACAAACTGAGACTGAGGATCTTACAATGCCTATTCATGAGATTAAAGGCGATCAATAAACCATTAATCATTGCAATCCAAACAATCTACTATTCAACCAATACCCCCTCTGATAAATGACTAATTATTATTACTCAGAATGTTTAGAAGAAGCAAAATAAATGACCTGTCACTAGTGACAGGCAGGTGTCTGTGGCATCCGGCACAAATTTTGTATGTAGACTGGTGGCAGGGCACATCATATCTGACTACTGAAACCCAATTATTTCCCGCTTCCCACCTGTGTGAGACCTTATGTCTTTGCCTTTGTGGTCTACAAAAAGTAAGCAAGCCTCCTGTAGAAAACAGTTATCATGGCACAGCAGTACATCACACACTGAGTCACTTTAGGAAGCCCAACATAAATTAGTTTGTCACATGGCGTCAACTTTCCGGTTTCTGCAGATGACATAATCGTCTGAGTAAAGGGGTGATACAGCTCATTGACACTATGAATGTGGGAGATCAACATTTTTCACTAAAGAAAGTGAGCATCAGGCATCGATCCTTGCACAGGCATTATGAACACAGCTGCCATGACTTACGAGAATGCAGTTTATGAACCCTGCCTAGGTTAAGCTTCAAGTTGCACGCATGTGACACCAACAGGCAAACCAACACAAACATCAAAACAAAAACCGCAGCCATCACTACCCTCCCCACTTAAATATATTTTTATTGAAACTGGCTGGGCATTAGCTACAAAATAAGGGATAATGTAAGTCCCAGTGGCCATGCTACCCACCTTTCTACTCTACCATAATTATTGCACATTGAAACTAGTAATGTATGAACCAACATTAACTGGTAACAGCTAAGCTCAACACGACAACTCACCGACACCAACACTCCTCACAGCTAAGACAAGAAAAGAAGAACCTATTCACACGCAATGAGACTATAACTCCATGTTATACATACCATGAATATTCAAATTGTGTATAGAAATCATTATCATTGTAAAAATACTCACATGTACTAGTAACTTATCACCAATGGTGGGCAATCAGTCAGTCTCTCTTTAGAAAGTCGTACAAATCCACCTGCCTGCCTGCACTAACTCCTTGTCTGCACAGTGTGGTCATCTCTCGACTCTGACACGGGGTGAGTCTTGATAACTAATAATTATCATTGCCTCTCACACTGATCACGTGATATACTATTGCATGTATATCTCTGATCGATAGAGAGTGAATTAATTCACTTAGTAGTAGTACCATCACAAAGAATTTGGTGTGACGACCCGTGTTCAATTTTATTAATTAGGGGTGGGTACATGTTAGGTACTGCTACTAAATTGACTCTAACGATCAGAGATACACATGTTAATAGTGTAATCTCGATGTCAGTGTGATTGCCTCTAGTAACACCAATAACTGCATGTGCAAGGTTAAAGTTTAAATGTGTTGATCTAGTCGATCTGATTGGTCGAATTTTGTTTAGCAAAGTCCTAAATAAGAATGATAGCACCAAGTGTAAACAACTCCAAATTCTCGCTTGTTTAAAAAATTGATTTCATTGTTGACTTGCAAAAGGAAAGATGGGGGTGGGATCCATCCTCCCTCCCAGCTTGCAGTTCTATCCAGGTCACTGGTTTAACCATAGCCAAAACTCACAACACTAGACTGGACACTGTGTAGTAAATATCCCATCAAAAAGTGTCCTCATTAAATACTGTGACGCAACGACATCTCACTGTGGTGGAAAAGCAATGTTGTATATTATGTTTTTTGAAGTAATCTCCTTTTGATGCAGATGATTTTATAGATTTTCTAGGATTTGATACAGAATAGCAGCAGCAATCTTCTGCAGCACAGGTAACAGCTTTGCCTATATTCTATCTTCCTCATCACTTATTTTGATCAAGCAAAAATGGCATAGAAATATTAGTTAAACAGCATATCATACTTGCCAAGTAATCTAAATTCAAAAGTGGGAGATTTCAATTTACAATTCACTACGATACAGCGCGTAATTGCAATGCTCTGAGGGTGCAAAGTACCCGAGCGATCCACATGGGGGTTTGAGTTTGACCCCCCAACAGGGTCTGGGATAGAACCCGGCCGCTGATGCTCTGAGAGCAATTCTAACCACTAGGAAGGGCTAAAAATGCATATTTGACATAATTATTTGTCTGTATTCTGTCTAACTCATCACTTATTTTGATTGAACAAAAATGACAGAGAAATATTAGTTAAACAGTGGTTTAAGTGCTCAAACGGTGTAAGATGCTGGTAGATCTTGCCAGCATCTTGCGCCGTTTGAGCACTAAAACTAGTTAAACAGTGATTGTAAATATAATGCTGATAATTAGTACCCATCGGAGCCTAAATCATGGTACTGAAAATTTTGTAAATGAATGTACCTGCTTCTCGAAGGCTATGATAACATATATAGCTATTTGCACTTGGAATCAAACCGAGCATCAATGTTTTTAGGAACATCCAAGGTTATAGGCCAGAAGGAGCCTAGCTGTAACTGCTCTAAAAAAAATGGCACGGACAATTTTTGATGGCAGGAACCTGATCGCATATTATACTTCATTGATGTTTCTTCTGTAAAATTCACCGGGTGTACCCAGTTGTAGTGGTCATATTTAGAAATTGAATGGTGTTTTGTTTTTGCACTATATGTGTGGGGACATAACTTCTATTCTGTGTAATATTACTGATCTAATCTTCAAGAAACTCCAGGTTGAAACTGCATTGTTGGGATTTTGTTGATTTTATTCACCAAGTAAACTTGCAGAAGTTTGCTCGTGTTAGATCAGGACAAATTTAAAATTTTCAATAAGTATAATGTCAGATCTTTATGAGGTTAGTATGATATTGTCTTGCGGCAGCATATCCGCAATATTTCTCAAAATTGCATATAATAAGTGCAATGTTAAGAATTCAATAAAAGGTGTTTCTAGGGTGGAACAACGTGCTGAATCCAATATTAAGGGTGTACCCAGTTGTAGCGATCATGTCAGCGGCAGCATATCCTCATTTCCTCTAAAAATTGTTAAGAAAGTATGCGAATCTGGCATATCGAAGTTTTTCAGACTCTGACAGTTGGGTTTCTTTGCTGAAAAGTGAGGCACTCATTGAACTCTTTGCTCATGTGTTATGCCAAAGAAATCCAGCGGGAAAAATGACATAAGATGCAATTGAAACACCAAAAATGTTGTTGGTAATTGCCCCAAGACAGTGGTCTTAAGACCATACAATATCATACTAGTCCCATAAGAAGTTTGACATAATTTGACATAATTTTTCAATTTGTGCTGGTCTGATACAAACAGACTTCTCTACAAGTTTACTTCTTGAATTAATTGCCATGACAACAAGTCCCACAATGCAATTTCAACCTGGAATTCCCTGATGATTAGATTAGTTAGACTACACAGAATAGGAGTGATTCCCCACACATATAATGCCAAAACAAAACACCTTTTAATTTCTAAATATGACCACTACAACTGGGTACACCCAGTGAATTTTACAGAACATACACCAATTAAGTATAAAACGTGATCAATATCCTGCCATCAAATATTTTCCGTGCCATAACAACTTGTGCTATAGCTGCTTCTGGCCTATTATCCATTTGGTGAATACAATGATTTGAAGGACCCTTTGACATAATGCTTTAAAAAAATTATTAGGTATGAATTCTCCATTTTAATATTAGATATATAAAAAATCTTCAGACCCGCTTCATTAAGACCGATTGATTTAAGTTTACGCATGAGAAAAAGACGGGTGTTGCATGTAGAGACTAGGTGAGCAATGTGCTTGTTAAAACTGAGCTTTCGGTCAACATAAATTCCTAAAAATGTTACATAAGGTTGGGGTAGTAGGAGACTTTCATTTACATTTACTGCATGAGAAAATTCTCATGGGTAGATAGTGAGACATTCATAATCACAGTTTTGCTAGCATTCAGCAACATTGAATTTTCCTCAGACCATCGTTGTGTGGCTTCGATTGCTGGTAAAATAGCACTATAATTGTTTACATCAGATACAGCTGTATAATAAGACGTGTCGTCAGCATATTTGACATGAGAAAAATTAGGGACTTTGAGATCATTACAGTAGATAAACCAAAGTATTGGGCCCAGT
This sequence comes from Membranipora membranacea, assembly GCA_914767715.1. NCBI lineage: Eukaryota > Metazoa > Bryozoa > Gymnolaemata > Cheilostomatida > Membraniporidae > Membranipora > Membranipora membranacea. The sequence goes on from OU612071.1 coordinate 18,870,792, forward strand.
TTAGTGCCTTGTGGTATTCCAACCATTGATGGTATATAGCTTGACGACTGGGCGAGGCTATATCTTACAGTCTGAAGTCGGTCTTGCAGGAAATCAGCAACCAGAGCAGTGATGTTCTCGTTAAAACAGTGACCTCTCATCTTATTGACTAGGAGTTTAGGCTGGAGTCTGTCAAAAGCTTTTGAGAAATCCATCCCTGCTAGTTGGAAAAATTTTGTACTCGATAGGTATGTTAGCTCCAATTCGGCTAAATCAATTTTTCATAGGTAAAATCTTTACAATAATACTCAAGGGTTACGCATTGTAACATGTAACACAGTCATTTGTGCAACACATTTCCTCACTACTACAAGCCTGTTAGAGGAAAGTGATGAAGTATATACGCTAAAAGAGGAAAATCTTGGCAGGAGGAAAATTTCTCTACTTTTCATATGCTGGAAATAGCGAAATATACGGCTAGTTAACGAATACACATATATTTTTCTTCAAATAGACACCAGCCAGCCAATTTATAGGGCTAAACAACAGACAAACAAAACATTCAAGCTGTCACAACCAACATAACTTAACAGCAAGACCAGTTACAACAAGACAGGTTCCGGTTTCTGCGGGAGTTTCAAAAAGATCTTATCTTATCTTCACCTCATTTTGCTAACTGCATTGGTGCTCATTTATTTAAATGAATAATGAAGTATTAAGACTGGTTCACATTATCTCAGACCGCCAACCGCGAGAGCCATCCCAGACAATGGACACATTTCATAACCATCCCTGCAATATCCCAGACAAAACACCTTATTGATTTTCTGGGTCCAGCTTTGCGATATAAACAAAAGAAATTCTCAATCTGGGACCATCTGGGATTATCATTCCAGTTCCCCCCCCCCCCCCCCGATGCCATCCAAACGCTATCTGGAATGATGTGAACCAGCCACGTGTGCTTTGGAAAGAAAATTGATTAATAATTATCAATCTAAAGTCCCACACACAGTGCAACTGTGTATACGATTTTACATTGATAATTAATAATCAATATCCTTTCCACAGCACATGTCGGCTTTTGCCTATTTTCTCAAATACTGATAGATTATAAATACATTAATGTTTAAGACTAAGAGGGTTGTTTTGTAGAATAAATATTTTTGAAGGCATGAATGGAACTGTATTTTAGTGAGCAGGTTGCATCATTCGCTGTTGCAGTCTCAGTGGAGTTGAACCACCATGCTTTGTGATAAGGAATACCTGCACAAATAATTGTTGAACAGCGAAGTTATTTGGCTAGAGGTGTTGATTTGTGGGTGATTACAGGTGGTGATCAAACAGTTAATAGTAAAAGGAGACAATATTGATGTAGGTTACAGGCATGTAAACCATTAGTTTAGGGCAGATGTTGATTTGAAAGAGTCAGACAATTCAAATACGAGCAGTGGGGATTAGGGGTTGAACGGATCAGGGTTGGGCAACCTCGGATCGGATATCGGATCGGTCTATAAATTCAACCTCGGATCGGATCCGGACCCGGATAACGCGTAAAAACGCTAAATTTACCAGTCACAGCAGCTCTTCTTTTGCACCATAATATACAATTAAGGTCATTGAATACTTGGGTAAACACCATCAACAATCTCTTCCCTGAACCATTACCCTAATTCAAATTTGCACATATCAGCTTGGATACAATTCTTTACAGGAGCAACTTATCACTCAAACAGGGCAAGGATCACACAAACAGATTATTTGAAAAGATCATTTAATGAGTTCTAAGATCTCTTGACAACGAGATTTTGTGCATAGGCACACAATTTGCCAGGATCACTCAAACCCCGATGTTAAAAATCACTGAGTTTGAACAAACTCCCTGCTCCTATGTCCCAACAGGGAGGTATATCCCACCCTTCCTAGTCCCAAACTCTCTGTTGTGATTAGGGATAGGAATTGTCCTCCAACTTTGAAAAAGCAGAAGAGGAAAATTACTTTGTTCATCAACCTAGACATTTTGTTACAAGGAACATCATTGGACAAAATTTTGTCTTATGCCACAGTAAAGATGCTTCTATCAATTTCAGCAGAAATAACACATCCATCAAATTTAATCAGCAACAATATAGATAGCTATGGAAATGAGATAGGTATTGAATGCCCTGATCACTACTGAGTGCATTCAGCCAAACTCAATTATCTTATCTGAACTACAAATTAATGACTATCATACTTCCTCCCTTGTCATTTTCAGTGAGATAAATGATGCTATGTAAGTGTTGATTAAAAACGCATCATCTCGGATCAGACATAACACGTATCCGACCCGGTTTGTGGTTGGATCCAAGGTCAAATATCCGAAATTCAACTCCAACCTCAAGAGGTCGTTCCACCCCTAATGGGGATGCAATATCAGGTCAAGGCGAAAGCATATAGCCAATAAAGCAATCATTTGAAAAGTTAGCTCGTTCAATACTTACCATTCAATACCTAACATTTTGGTAATATTCATGAAATAATGGAGAGCTTTTGCAAATTAAAAAGTTGATACACCTTTTGACCCATTTACTTTGATAACCACAAATAGTAAAACCAAAACCGGTGTTTTTCAACAAGACAGCAATAATATTTGGAGTACCAGTAGGTTGGTTGAAACTTACTGCCTCCCAATATTTCTGACATCTGTGAATACTTTCATCATAACTTTTTAGAGGTTGAAGAAACTGCAGGTCATCTCAATATTTTTTTCCTATTAGACCCATGATAGCGCCGCGAGTTAGCACAGCTCCAGCTTCATATTTTATGCAGTTGATCAAGACATCCTAAAATAAGCACATGATGGTGATATAACAACATCCATATATCCTACGCAAAATGCTATCTTGGAGCTTGCCCTGGATTAAAGAAGTGCTGAGTCAATTTTCTTTCTGTAAAGGCATCACTGCGTGTTCAATCAAGCTTTATTAGTGCTGTGTGATAAATAAGCAAAAAATCCTACCTCAATGTCTGGAATTCTGACTTCAGCCTTTGGTGTGTATCCTGAGGGAGAAGAATTCGGGAGAGAGTGTTCGAGCTTCTTTGTCGGTGTGCTCGTTGATACTGTAGAGAAAAAAATGGATGAATTGCCCTATACCTAGTTTTGCTTGTTACTTCTTTATGGACTGAGTTGAACCAAGGGGGTCGTACGATACCCCCTACCCCTACCCTACCCTCGAAAACCCCTACACCTACCCTAGCATCGAAACCCTCTACACTTATATGTCTACATCCTTATTGGTCTCAACTACTAGAGTGATGGTCAAAATACTGCTTGCACCTGGACTGAACCTGAGACCTAGTGCACCACAGTCCACGATCTTAACCACTATGCTATGGATTTTAGGTGATGATTTCGGAAATAGAGACTATACAATGATAAAACATATAGCTATTAGTCATGCTTCTGCTGTGATTATTATGAACGGCTTACAACACTACATAAAGCTTTCCTCAGCCATCTATAACTCGATAAATACTTGACAGAATAACTAGTTATAATTTGTATCCACAACTTTAACTTCAGCCTTCTTTCTGTATATGGTCAAAGTTTCAAGTTATCAATTTGTGCACAGTTGGGCATATTGTATCTTTAGGACGGCAGTGTTTTCTTTGCGCATGTATATATTATCCAGGGTTAGATACTTCCTTGCATGCACCCAGCCACCATATCCATTCACATCCATAGCTAGACTAACTTGAGAAAAGAGGGCAGTAAAATGATGATGATCCCTATCTACACATTTAATTGATGGTTATCGACATGTATTTACTGATCCTATACGGTGCTAGACAGCTAGAAATTCACTCACCATTCCACCTTCTCCTAGCCACACACTGTCTCAGTTCTATCTATGTTGCAGACAATCTTCCCACTGATCTATACACATGAGTTACATACGTTAAAAAAGTGAATTTTAAATTAAGCCTAGTAGGATAATTCGTTTTAGTAGTGCATGGTGGGTAATTAATAATGCATTGTGGGGACAAGACAATATGGCAACGCTTAAAAATGGAGGTTCTGTGTTTATTTGTAGCATTACTTTTAAAAATGGGGTATCTCAGACTGTACTGCATCTATATGAGAAATAAGATGCTTTTTGAAATCAGTGAATTACAGAGAGCTCATTTATACTTGTTATTTTATGTTATGAGCCAAAAAAATTCAAGTGATCACATACTGTCCACATATGAGGGGAAAACTCCAACGGCATGTCAATAGAGAGGGGGGGGGGGCAATTCCAATGAGGGAAAAATGGATAAAACTATCTAGTAACAGGCTATGAGAATAATGGATTATGGAATTGTCTACTCATCCTATAATTGTGTAACTCACTTCTATGTATTGACTGCTGTATGCATGATATTCAAGCTGTCAGGCTTTATTTTTGATGAATCATGAAATATCATTGACCACTAAAAGGTTGGAAACAGGATGATAAACAACAGGCGATGCCTTTGATATTCGTTTTATATGTTATAAAAAGATGCAATATGGTACACCACCTAATTCACTAAACATCTATACCTCAAATGAAGCAGGAGGTTTAGAGTCAAAACAACAGCTTGATGTGGGGTAGTTCATCACTTTTTCCTTCTGATTAACATTATTTAATGATATTATTAGTCTCATAACTTTAAAAAATAAACTATAAAGCCCTCCAATGGTTTCTATGCAATGTAGATCGTTGAATCACTGACTAAGACAAGAGCTGCTGTTCTGGATGTCTTCAAGTAAGGTAGAGTCATGTCTTTGTGTTTCATTCAAAATCAGGGTATGCGCTTCCTTACAATGTTTTTACATTTGATTGATGTGTATTCTGTTTTATACACTAGATATCTGTATCATTATCTGACTGAGTCGGAATCTGTTGTAGTTCTTGTGGGTGATCTAATTAATGTAATAATTTTTTTTCTGCAAGCTAAATTTGATTAGGTAAGCATCATCTAGCAGTAGTGTTATTCCTAGATTTATAGCGATGTGAAAATTTTGTAAGAAAAATCTGTTAATGTGCTTGGTTTCCTTCAAAACAAATTAATGAGTTTAGATATACAAATTAAAATTGGTTAACAGCAAGTTGATAACATTATATCCAGAATGTTTTCTTTTTATTAGCGAAGATGATTCAATTGTGTGCAATCAATTTCTGTTTATACAGCTCAACCAAAAGCCTCTTGATGTCTTCCTCTGCACTGCCTTGGTGGCGACCCGCAATGCGTTACAAAGGGATGTTTTTTATTCTGAATCAGACATGGGTGCGCCAGCTTCGGTCTTGTTGTGATTTCATCGGGGTGACTTTTGTCATGGGCAGATTTTGACAGCTTCAGTTTGTGTTGAGACAGCGGGCAATGTTGTTGCTAAACTTTATTACTCAATGCAAACCACTCGCAAAGACTAAGTTATACAGCGATATACTTAGAAACAAGTAAAGAATAAGTAAAGATAAATAAAAGCTTGGTCAAGAGACTGTCAAGGTATGTTTTTACTGATTATTCTAATGTAATTTTTTCCTCACTTTCCTATTATTAATTAATATCAAACAGAATTACACATGAGAGAGATTAACATGACTCCTAAGTTGAGTCATGATTCATATTAATTTTAGAATACTGTACTGGCAGTTAAATCTTTTAATAAACGTGACAAATATCAGATATTATTTCTCTCCAATTCGCTTCCCCGTTGTGCCTAATATGCTCTTTACGACCCAGACACTGAACTTTATTCTAAAGGTGATGATATCCCTGTTGTAGACTGAGAGTGACTTCTTCCACTGGACACCCTGAATTTAGCTAACCTTTTCACACATTGAGTGAATACAAGTTTCAGATCCTTCCTGAGGGTGCATATGCCAGGTTAAATACGAAGAAGTTGCACAAGTGGTTCAGAGACATCGGATATGATAATCTCACAAATGCGTCGATTTTTTAACTTCCAACATTGGCCATTATTCAGCCTATTAACTGCAATACTGCAATATATACAAAATTAGATCGATACTAGTCTACTTCTAGCACATAAAATATTGCATTGCCCTCGAAGAAGTTTTCTGTGAGCAATTCTCGTGTCCAAAATGACTAATCCGCCAACATTGTAAAATTAGCAGGATGTTTTATGGTATCATTCCAATCAAGGCCAATCAATGTTTTAATCATACTCTTAATGATCAGCATTACTGCTTTGCAAACAGTTGATGATACTATTTCTTGAACCATGACTTTAAACCAAGTAAATTGTATTCTTTAACTTCCCAGCCCTGCTCAAGTGCTTGATGAGGTTAGAAACCAAAATAATCTACGAAAATCGTGACAAAGAAAGTCATAGAGATTTATTGGGACACGAGCTATCCCAATACAGGTTATCCAATGATATATTTTTTTGAGACTTACAACTGGAGCATATGTGATCATAAAGAATAACAATATTAGTAGAAGCATTCTTGTCACCTGCCTGCGCTCTCTTTGTATCTCAGCAAGCTTTCCCCCACTTGGTATATGAAATAAATTCATAAATTGGACCATTAGTTCTAGTTGTATAGGTTGAGATGACATATTTCAACAAACTCGGTAATATTTTAATACAGCAAAGTTAATGAAGAATATGCAAAATATATTTGTTTCGCATTCACCCACCTGGTCCCTCAATAAAACGAGGTTGAATCAGGTGGATGCATAAGGTGTATAAAGTGAGATTTCACAGTTGTTTCTGTGTAGCATCGTCATTGATTCATTGAACTCTCGTGCCTGAACCCTGCTGTACACAGAGACTTTGGTTTTTAGGCTTAAATTTCAAGTTTTATGGGTATGACTCAGCTAGATTGTTTGAGGCTAATATTCAAACGGCTTGAAGAATTTTCACAATATAATTGGAATGCCTTAGGCGAGACAGTGGAAAAGACAAGTTTTGATGACCAGTAGCAATTAAATGTAAACAACCTATGCTTGACCCAGGCATATGAATTGCGCACGGAGTGAAAAGCAATATAACTTACCTTTGAGTGAAGCATTCGAGTCTCATGTTGCTTTGTCTCAAGATGCGAACAAACGCAACAGTTAGCACATTATTGATAATTACTGGGAAAAAGCGTGCGATGACGAGAGTCCAAAAAAAAGAGGCTTGATTCGTCCCGTTGTGTACTATTAAGTTCCTTCTCTCCATCTGCAGAAAATTAAGCACAAACTAAGACAAGAAGCAAGGTTTGAGCAATTGGGAGGAGTGTGGGCAAATCATATACACACTATTCTGCAGTGGTTGTACCATTCGAGTGGAGTTACATTTACAGTGAGCATTGCGTTAGAGTAAAGGAGACGCAACAGCCTTTTATTTACGAATTAATGTTGTCTCATTATCAGAATCACCCCTCTAAATACACTGCTGCTACTCTAATTTTTCTCCACAACAGTTTTATTTAAGTATTGCAGCATTTTCTTGTGCATTGATAGAATTCATTTTTCCTTCTCTCTAGTCAGTATTGTTCCAATATAGTTTTCCTTTGCACATGTGTACATCATAGTATCTGATAGTCTGCTTGTCTGTCCTAATGATAATAATAATAATAAAATCAACTTTTATTTGCTATTCAATGCCCTCTCGGGCCAATGAGAATATGCTTACATAAGATTCATCACATCTATTTAGCTCACTCTTGTACAAGGTAGGAGTGGGCAAGCTAGCCTAATGATTATCATGCACACACATCTCATTTTTCAGCTGCCCTAGAAGAGCTGAAACTCACTTCAATAGATGATAAAAAAGGAGGTACACTATATGAGTCTGAGATCAAAGATGCTGCACGTCGGTTGGTAGAGAAATATGTGAATAGAACCCCCCCCCCCCTGATCTGATGTCAGAACAGAAGATAAGGTATGAACAATCAATCAACTATGTCTTCTGTCTGATGTTTCCAATCATATTAATTGATGGCATAGATATGTGTTATGTTCAAATTGGCACTTATTTTTAGAATGGGAAATCCTTGAATTCAAGAGTCAGCTGTCACGTTCTGATGTCTCAACGTCAATGCTTTCATTGTAGGTGTAGTCATTGCAACAAGAAGTACGCTACAGAGAAGAATTTGCGAAAACACCATCACCATTGAGCATGCTGACAAGGCCATGGCCGGTAACAATCCAGGAGTTGCGGTGTTCACTCATGCTGTGTCATCACTATGATTCTCCTCAGAGCTCTCCATAATAGGGCCATCCAGCTTGGAAACGGAGAGATCATCATACTTCTATACAGGTATTTACTTGGCAATGTCGAAGTTGTCTTTTTAATTCATTACCGTTTGTCAAGTACACTTTAAAATAAGCAGATTTAATCTCCATTTGCGCCAGCTATCAGACATCAGTACAACATTTTTTTTACCATTGTTAACAATTTCTGAATGTCCTGAAGTTTATATTTGCCTTGCTTGAGTTTAATCATTAAAATAGTCTTCGGGTAGTGAGGTACATATACATGAAGCCTATAAATACGCCTGCGGACTACTAGAGACCCTGGTGCAAGTCAAAGTGCTCCCAGAACCACTAAGCTTCCGACTTGTTTGGAATCGCATTTATAACTCATACAAGAAGTACAACACTAATATATCGTTAGATCTCGCGGTAAGTGAAAATTAATCTTCCAATTTGATTGCCACTGTTTCCATATTTCCGCAGAGGATTGCGCAACTCGTCTAACTGAAATTAGTGCCTACTGAGATTTGCACCATAGTTCAATTAATGTGGTCTCAAGGTGTGTAGGTACTAATGTTTTTCTGGATACATTATTGGTTGGGAAGCTGACTGAAACAAGTTGTGGTTTCAAGTACTAATTTTCTGAAGAATACGCATTGTAGAAGCTAGAAGTTGTCTTATCTTTTCATACCATACGAATGACCCTGTAAGTTTATGAAGTGATGAAATATGTTTCTCTCCTGAGAGATTTTCTCTGTAATAGTTTGTTAAGTGGTTATTGATTATAGTTATTCCATATTTTGCATTGTAGCTGGAACATGAGGATCTGGCTTTCAAGGTGCGGCTCAAATGCTACCGTGGAGTTTATACACAAGCTCATCTGGACAGGATTTCATGAGGCCGGGAGGTATTAGTTCGAATCATCAAGGATCTGGATTAGCATATCAATTATCATGCACAGATGACACCATCAAGCAGGGAGCCGGTTGCAAAGGACATTCATCTACTGGTAAACAAGTACAAGGGCGAGGACCTGCTTGTCGAGTGTGGTGACATGCCTCGATCTCACTCGCCTAGTTTGCTGGCTGTCACCAGTAATTCAATTGCTGGAATAAATGGGGATTCTCTGTTCAAATGGATGAAAGGCAGAGTAGATATGATTCGAGTCCAAAACTACTACCTTCAGTTTGAAAAAGTAGAGCCATCATTGATGGAACAGAGTGATGATATTCTGCAGAATATCCAGACATCATGGGGAGAGAGACCTATCTGACATTCCCTCATAAACAAGACATGGTCGATAGCTATTACAGCAATAATTGTGCAATATTCAGCTCACTAAGCAGTATCGTTACCTTCCCTTGTGCGCTATGGATTTTATTGTTGCTATCTGATATAATGTGTTCCTCCATGAGTGTGTTAATATATTACATTTACGCAAGTCTATGGATATTTACAAGCATACAGTGTATATACTTTATTTGCAGTTGCTGTAATGGCAAAACTTCTTTGTTATATACATCAGTAGTATAACAAGTAGTACAAGTAAGGTAGGAGCAGACTTGTAGAAAATATATCGATAAGACTTTTTGGTAATAATAATTGTTGGTATACTAACTAACTAAAGACTGAACAACAAGTTGAAATCCTACCGTGGAGTTTATACACAGGCTCATCTGGACAGGATTTCACGATTTCACTTCTTTGTTCAAATACATCAGTAGTAGTATAATAAGTAGTACAAGTACAAATCTGAAAATTGACAATATACCGGTAAGACTTTTGGGTAAAAATAATTGTTGCTACACTAATTAACTTAAGGCGGATGGACAAGTTGAAACCCCCGTCACCGACAAAGTACATCTCTATCCTTGAAGTCACCAATACACTGAACCAGAACCAATGTTTTATATTTGCCCGGCTGAGGCATCAAAATCGTTTTTTTCAAAAGAAGATGTTGCTGAAACAACAAATGACGACCTCACAAAATCTTTTATATCACATGATATATCCTCGCAAACACCACAGCACATAGTCTGATCTTCTGGTTTGGTGCACATAAACTTAGGTGGGAGGATATTTCAGAGACATTTAGTTTGAGTTCTGTGTTTATATGTTTTCATTGTCTCGTCTAATTTGCGCCATGATACCATTCTCGAAAGTGTTAGCAATATGGAGTCAGCGTGTATGTCAGCTTCTCGGTCAGCCCGTCCAGTCTCCTGGAAGAATGCAGCTGCCATAGCTGGTGCTCCATAATGTAAGACGTATTGGATTTATACCAATGCTCTAAGATTGTTTTTATATGCAATTTTTATACTTTCACGCCTGTGATGAAGCAATGTCCTTTGAGTATAGACAATTATTATTATATATAATATCATTATATCATATAAATATAATGCATAGATTTTATTGATAAGAGCTAACCTGTCAGCAAGAACTCCGCCGATGATCAGCCCCAGACCACCGCTGATCATCCAACCTACTCCAAGGATCGTATTCAGGTAGGCGTCATCACACACCAAACCAAACTATGAGAAAAATAATAGTTTTGTGGGAGCAGCATTATGCAGCCAATTTATTGTCATCTTAGAGTTGCTCTCCTTCATTAAATCACGTAGATTTTGGGACTCTTCTTCCGGATCAGTAGTCAGTTGATACATACAGCTTATCGAGTTATGGTCTCCTATTGTTTGAAAGCATCAGATAGATACCTAGTGTTCATAAAAAAGATTAGCATTCTCAGCAAGTTCTCGGCAGCAGTTCTAAGAACGAGTGTGATAAGCCATTTGAAATCTGTTGTTATGTCGCCGTTAACTCGAGTGGTATGATATCTGTAATAAGGACGACATACATTATAAACAAACTATATCTGGGATGTGTATGTATGTCATAATTTTTATGCTATATCATCTTTCAACATACACTACTTTCTCCTCAAACCATATTTAGTGCTTTAAATTGTTCAGCAAGAAAAATATGGCAGATCAAAGTTACTGGACGGGATTAGGGACAACCCACCATGAACAGACAACTCCCAGTATCATACTGCAGATGTAACACATTCATGGCAGTGACTCAGGGTGACACATGGACACCAAAAGTAATAGCAGGAATTACTATGTCTAGTGTTAATACTGTCTGTCTGTATATCATGTTGCTATTTTCTAAGCCCTTGATATGGTATGACCCAATATGCCTGTTGATCAACGATTGAATGTCTATTATCGTAGTTGTCAATGATAATGTTGTCATGTAAGCTTTCCCATAAATACACCTGATATAATGAGAGGGTGACTCCCATCCCGATTGATACTATTTCTATGTATGTACATGGCAAAGGTCATAGATATATATATGTAGGCAAAGGTACTACCCTAGACCATAATAATCTTCCACGCTTATGGGTACTACAATAGCCAAGGGGCAGCGACATGTAAATAGCCTAAAGCCAAATTCAAGTTTAGAGCGTTGGCTACATTACTTACGATATATTTCTCTTGTTGATGTCAACTTTGATGACAGCCGGTGACCTGAGTCTGAGAGATGTCTTTACAGTTTCAATAACATATATAGAAAAATGGGGAGATGAAAGGAAAGTGACTTCTTGTATCGGTCGGTGATTATGAAATCTGTGTCTGGAAATCATTTGCATTGGGATAAATCTAGTAGGACCAGACGTCTAGTTGGATTTGTAATCAAACTGAAACCTAAATCATTGTTGCCTCGCTTTTCAGGACAGGGGTGTTACACTATAGGCCTACTGTATTACAACATTATTTACGATAAATAATTGTCCATTTCAATAACAAAAGTTTGATCGCATATATTTCACTGACTGCTATTACTTTTGGTAAAACTAACCATGCAGCAATGATGTGGAATTCATCGATGAATACCGCCTTCAAATTATCGGCCACATAAGCTATTGTGAGTAATGCTCTGCCACAAGCACCAAGAATATTTTCCAGGCTTGTGAATATGAACACTGCTTGTCTGGACTCCGTAAGAGTAGACGCTGATAGGTGAACGAGCGATACTTGTGGGATGATTTCTCTGCATTTCGCCATGGCATCAGTTATCAATGATACGAGAGGCATGACCATCAGAAATCTGGCGAACTGCTGTAGAGAAACAAACCATACACTATTTTAGATGCCGATTCTAGTCTTTAGAATTATTTTATGAGAGCCCGTTTGGAAAGTTAAGCATCTGGAGATCATCATGATTATGTGGCCTATATCAATACGAACCTGAGTGTATGATAACCAGGAATGAGTATTAACTGGAATGCATTCATTTTCTCACGTAGATGATATGTAGACCAATTTCTTTGCATATTTTAAATTTGTGGCTGATTTCCCAACAACATGAAAATATTACCTTGGTGGTGTTTTTGAGTCTGACAGAGCTAGGCCGATCATCTAGGGTGGTCGAGCCCATCAAAGCTGATAGCTCCTCTTCAGCATCTGCTCTACTTTCATCAGTTGCCCTAGGTGGTCTCTCAGGTGTGCTGGTCTCAAAATCAGCAGTTTGGGTAAATGGAGTATCAGTGATTAGGAGATCATCATCATGTAGGCGCTAAAAGTCAAAAAATGAAATTGAGTGTTGAGATATGAGCATTACCTGGTTTTGTCCTATCAATTGAAGCAATGAAATATTAAATATTAATTAGTATCATTATATTTCATTGAATCGAAGTGTGTGTGCTGATTACAAATTTGTTTTCAGTTTTCTTTTCTTGTGGATGGATGAATTTTATTACGATCGCTGCCAAAAAAAGTTATGTCGTGAAATTTGTTGCAATACTGGCACAAAATAGAAATGTAAAGAAGCATAGAAAAAACCAATCCCCATTGCATTTTTAAAATAGAATATCATTAAGTGTGAAAGCTGAATGCCGCCAAAAACTGTCTCTTCCCCACGCACCTCTATGCTTAATTAAACGGTAGTGTCCAGATGGGCATTTGCTTAAAAAGTCATTGATGTAGTGATCATCGTGTATATACCGGAGAGCCAGGGTTTTAGTTTGATGCGCTATTAGAGTGTCAATATCAGGATGATCAACGCCATGTTTGATTGCGTCGGAAAAAAAACTTTTCTTATACATTTCTTATCATATCACTGGCATATAAAGATGTATAAAATTATAGGCAGGCAGTAGGTAATCAAAGAAACTATGAAACTTCTGGATGCAGATGACCCTCCCCCACAACCCCCCACAACCCCCCAGTGGACCCTTTACTCAATGTATTTTAGACTTCCCACAATCGGATGGTTTATACCCTAATATATCACCTGCAATTCTGGGACAAGTTTCAATTCAATGCAATCATCATCAACATCAATCAATTACTTACATCATCATCACCATTATGTGATTGTTGTGGTGTCTCTGATGTCTCTTCTTTGGGTGTAAATCCAATGATTTGGTGAGATATCTGTCTTATTCTATTCATTTTCAAATTCTAAGCTCCAAGTTAATAATGATATTACCACAAAACGGTTATATTGTAGTAAATATTTTTGTGGCCCAACACAAAGTCTGATATCAAATATTTAGGCTTTGCAAGGTGATGATTGTTCTGAGATCTTCTGATGCTGATTCCATGTCTAATAGATGTTGCCCAAACATCTGAACTATCCCACCCTGAGTTATTATTGATTCTACATCTGATTATAACAATGGGAAAGCCATGCTGATGCAGCAAATAGAGGCAAATTACCATTTTACTCTGTTCCTTTGTTATTCATATTGAAGCATGGAAGGGCAACTCCAAAAATGAATAGGTTATGTCCTTGACTGGGGGTGGGGTTTGATAGTGGAGCGCCACAAAATCCCAAACGCAGGCATCGGCCCCTTGACGTGCAATATGTAGGCTATTGAGATTTTACAACTTTTAGATTAATTAAATGTCATAATTAAAGTTCTCTTGTTATGTCATGGTGAGGTTATTGTTATACGTTCTTTGGGTTGAAAATAATCCACGATTAAAAAAATTCTTTGACATAGTTCATTATAATAAGTACATCTAAGTTTATAGAGAAGTTGTAAATAACGCTGTAAACAGCCTTTATAACATTTTCAACATTTAATCGATACCAGGTAGGGGTGGAACAGATCAGGGTAAGGCAACCTCGGATCGGATATCGGATCAGTCGATAAATTCAACCTCGGATCGGATCCGGATAACGCGTACAAACGCCATGTCCAAACAGCTGTACTCTTGCACCATAATATACAGTTAAGGTCATTGAATACATGGATAAACAGCGTCAACAATCTTTTCCCTGAACCATTACCCTAAATTAAATGCGCATGTATCTGCTTGGATATAATACTTTACAAGGACCAACTTATCACTCAAACAGCCACGGTGCAAGGATCACGCAAGCAGTTTATTTGAAAGTATCATTTAATGAGTACAAAGATCTCTTGACTCAATATGCCAGGATCACTCAAACCAATGAGGTTTAGTTCATTGCTCAAACCCCGATGTTTGTTATCACTGAGTTTGAACAAACTCCCTGCACATAGGATAGGAATTGTCCTCCTACTTTGAAGAAGAGGATAACCTTGTACATTAAACTAGATATTTTGTTACAGGGAACATCATTGGACAAAAATTATGTCCTTATTCACACCGATCTGAGTAAAGATGCTTCTCTCAATTTCAGCAGAAAACACATCCATCAAATTTAATCAGCAACAATATAATTAGCAATGAAAATAAGATAAGTATTGATTGCCTATTGATCACCACTGAGTGCTTTCAGCCAAACTCCATTATCTAATCTAAACCACAAATTAATGACTATCATATTTCTTTCCTTGTCATTTTTAGTGAGATAAATGATGCTTAGTAAGTGTTGATTAAAAACGTATAATCTCGGATCAGACATAACACATTTCCGATCCGGTTTGTGGTTGAATCCAAGGTCAAATATCCGAAATTCAACTCCAACCTCAAGAGGTCGTTCCACCCCTAATACCAGGTGGAAATATGATTAGTAGCCGGATCCCATGATGGTAACACACTCCACAACATACCAGCATCTACTAGTTTTTGGTACTTTTGGTGTTGTCTATGAACAAAGTCATAGCGAAACTTGTCAAAGTTGCATTCTGGTTGGTGCAGATTCATGCTATGCACATGCTGCATAAACTGTTTGTTACTTTTTATAATCTGGTCATCACAGACCTTTTAGTTTAGGTAGTATTTTTGTATGACACTCCGACAATTTGTGTTGTTGGCAGTTTTCCGGTTTTATTCAGACACGACTACTCCATTCAAAATGCTGCTAGCAACTCCTCTTTATAAAAAATGCTACCAGCTTATTAAATTTACACAGTACAACTTTACATTACAGAAAGATCTGGCAGGATTTAATTAATGATGCTCATTCAAGAATGGTACATGACCTAGACATGACATTCAAAACAGGAGATTGAGCTTCCCAATTAAGCGATGATAAATGATAAATGATGAATGATAAAGCGATGATAAATAACCCAATGACGATGGTAATGAGTATATTAGGAAGTTATCAAGTAGCTTAATCTGTAATGCACAGTAACGTTGAACAACCAACCGCCAGTGGTGGATAATGTGGCATACAGGTAAAGGGGTACCTGTATGTCACATATGCTCCCCCCTGGAGGCGACTGTTCTCAATCGCTAAATTCAAAGATGGTACATGATGGTGCACATAACACTCAAAACAGGAGATTGAACTTCCTAATTAAACATGACGATAAATAACATAAATGATGATAATAGGCAATTAGGAAGCTATCTAGTATCACAATCCATCATACATAGCAAAGCGGAGATTTAATCAAAGCACACTGCACAGCAACAATGAACAACCAACCGCCAGTGGTGGATAATGTGGCATACAGGTACAGGGGTACCTGTATGTCACATTTTTGCATAAATTGATTTGTTGGTGTGTCACCATCATAAGGATCCAAATATAATGCCATATGCATAGTGTTTCCTGAAATACACAATAATACTAAAATAAAAGTTCATTTTAAGGTCAATGCTAAAAATCATAAAATAATTTACAATCAATCAATCATTAATAATATGCGCTGTAACAAGGAGTGAAATAACCCTTACAATTTTCCGGACAATCCGAAAATGTTGCATGCACGCAAACCAATTTCCAATTAAATTCATTGTTACAGTCCTTCCTCAACCCCTTGGACTCCAACAACACTTCTAGTGTTGCTGGGGAGAGTGAGGGAAGGCTTTCTGTAGGAAGCACTAAGTCTTCCCCCCTGTTAGTCACAGAGATTGAGGGAGGAGTCCCCCCACCCCCTGCTCTGACTGCTTGGCAGTAGACTGCCATACAGTCAGAGTGCTTCTTCCCATAAAATTCTACAGTGATTTTTTTGCCAACTTTACGCTGTACTGCGTTTAGGAATGTTTTCATAATTTGGGATTTTCTAATATATAAGCAGCGAGAAAATTTCCCCTCAAATACTTTAATGTCGCCAATAAATTTGGCGGTTTGGAAAATAATTTTATTTTTGCCAGCATAGGACAAGAGATAGCTCTCGTCCTTATGCTTTACTATTTGAATTAGAGTTTGGTCAACTTGATCACCATCCGAAAACACTATCGTACCTGAATCGAATTCCGGTGCGAAATCAGTTGTAGTCTGTATGTCTCATTGGTCTTCATCTGATGAGCTGTCAATTCTACAATGAAGTCAACAAATTTCATTCAATAAGGGAAAATGTAGCATTACACCAGAAACTACGATTCTGTGTTATGCTTGTAGAACAAGTTAAATATGATCCCAAATACAAAAATGCGATGTGTAAACTGCCTTTGCTAATACTTTTATTTCAAGGGGTAAGCCATGTAAATAATATCAGTGATTATACTCTGGCTTGTAGGTTTACTCTCACTCAAATATGTCAGATAATTTGCTTAAATGTTTTCTGCTGCAGTTTTTTTCGAGGGTCCAGGTAACGCATCATCCAGCTGGTTCTCTAAGGCTGTTGATGCTGCTGGCACTGCTGTTGCGGCTTCTGCTGTTGCAGCTTCTGCTGTTACTGCTAATGCTGCTGCTGCCGCTGCTGCTGTTACCTCTGGCTCTCGATAAATTTTAAAAAAAGAATTATTTTGCTATGGGGTATATTCATTAAAATCAACAACCCGCCTAGTTATCACTAATCATTTCAATTATTAAGCAATGTACACATACAATACCATTCAAACTATTTTAAAATAAACGAAAACAAATTATATACTCACTCATTTGATGCTGCGGTAGCAACCACTTTCTTCTTTTTGCTACTACCCTCATTAGCTTCACTCCTTCTATAACACAAAATGTAGATTCAATTAATTTACAATATATATATTCAAGGGTATAATACATACATGTGAATATTTATTAACACTCATGTAGTCATAGGTTAAAAAACATAACACATTCAAATAAAATTTTTAATTTAATTATTTTGCAAAATATAAAGCTAGCTTACTCTTCCGTTTTTCTCTTCTGCTGCTTTCCTTTTCTAGAACTCCTCTCCTTACTATTTTTCAGGAGGCGTTTCAATACCTCTTGATATTCGGAAGAGTCTAAATCGTATTGGCTTAGATCCATTTTACTGTATTATGTCTGTTGGTGCTAGTAATGCTGTTGGTGGTTCTAAAAATAAAAAGAAAGATGTTTGTTATGGGGTAAACTTATTATAATCAACAAGCCACTTAGTTATCAATGAGCATGTCAATAAAACCAATTTGCACATACAACACAATGCAAGCTAATTTAGAAAAAATAAAAACAAATTAAATACTCACTTTGGTGATGATGGTGGCGGTGCTGCTGTTTGTACTGCTGGTGCTGCTGATACTGGTGATGCTTGTGCTGGTCCTGCTGGCGAGACTGCTGCTGGTGGTGCTTGTGTTGGCGCTGGTGGTGCTAGTGAGACTGGCATGCTGTGTCTCATTTTCGTATCCAGTTATCTACCCTAAAAACAGGAAAAGACGTAGACACTGTACCCCCGCTTGTCAAATTAATTATGATGTACAAACCAATAGTTAGTCGCTGGGCGGGGGTGTCTGCACCTGGCTGACACTGTCTCCAGCTTTTCAAATTAATTATGATGTACAAACCGACAGTAATTGGCTGGGCGGGGATGTCTGCACCTGGCTGACGCTGACACCCATACAGAAAACTTCCTTCATTAAAATGAATTTAAGCTTAATATATATCACTTTACTATCCCACTATCAATCATTGTATGGTGTATACTCATTTGTTTCAGATTGACAGTGATATATCTCTTCATTGAGCCAGTGTGTGTGCAGAGGTCACAAAATTACCTGTTCTAATGCTAACACGATGGCATGGGCCTCCTTAGAAAATTACATCCTCTATAGATTATTTACCCGTCATGGACTCTACATCAAACCTTTTTTTGTTGATAATACCGTTTTACGCTTAGAAAGTATCAGGCATATTACCGCGCTAGATAATTCAAACGCTAAAAATTTTCAGATCGAAATTCAAACTTTAGTAAAATTGATATCAAACCATAGCAGAACACCAACGGTTACACAACTAGACACAATCCTTCACTATCAAAGCCAGGGAGGATATTCGTTATGGCTGAATTTATTGAGCAGCTTTCTACTCACTATCACAGGCAAGGCAGACCCTGGATAATCACTTCGTTACTCACATCTCTCAGAAAACATACCATCAAACATCATAGTGCTACATCCAAAATACATCCTATACATGACCCAAGCGGGCATTCAAGGTTTCAAGTTTTTATTCTAGGCACACTTCTCGGTATAGGCATAGCTTCAACTACATGTCTACCATGGCGGAGCTGGAACTAGTACAGACCAAATCATTACACCAGCAAAAACTTAACATCCAAGAAGCTGGATATTGCCTACAAGCAAACAAAGCGACGCTTTATTATCACTCTCTGCTTTCTTGTTTTCCTGGGTGTTTTTTGGGATTTCCGTAACAAATTTTTCTAATATTTTCGATAATTCATCAAAAGAGTACCACAAAACACATGACAACGCTTTGCTGTTCACGATGATAACAATTCAACAGACTTTTATAAATAATGTTAATAATTTATTGTTTTACGTACCTCCCATATGATTATATTCTAATAAATAAATTTTATATAAAACAAATACATGTATTCCAATCACAGCAATTTATTTTAATGTAAAATTACACACAAAGCAAAAAGAGGAAACCTAAGTGATAATGTTACAGGTCTGTTGTCTTGGCAACACTCATCAGAGTTTTGTAATCCTATCAAACACGCTTCCATAACGTGTTCAAATAACCAGCATAATGCTCATTTCACATACTGCGCATATATCACGCTACAATGCTATTATGCTACCATGCTACCATGCTAACACGATACCATGCTACTTCTGCTTCGCATAGAGAGGCTACTCATACTACAATCATTAGCTGCACACAAGGTGCGCATCAGAAACAATATGTTGGGGGGCACATGGCACACTATAGAAAACGGATCATTGAAGATTTTTGCTACACCTGAGGGCATGATAAAGTCCAACCTGATCCCAATACACTTCTGGTACAATATTGTTTTGTTTGGTTTTGCTATGGACAGAGAAGTCACGATTTAGGAAACTAAACATTTGAGAGTTTATGGGTGATGAGGCTCACACAACTAAATTATGTTGAAAGAGTACAAAACTCGAAGCCCAGACTCTGCACTGAGTTCATGCCATCATTGAGAGTCTTGTGGAATCATGTTTCAGATCTGATAGCTTGATCGAGGTCTGGAGAATTAATTTGGGTTATACAGGACCCAGCAGACCCAAGTGTAGATACAATTACATAAATTTCAAAGTTCCATTCAAATAGATAGCAACGCAAAGTAAAGGGGTCTTTACCATTGCTGTTATTTAGGTCAGTTTGTCACAATTTAAAGTAAGGGTGCGCATTGTAACCGCATGCTTTATGTCCATGAGTGGTAAAACTTCATAGACAAAACACACAACACTAAACTGGACACTGACCATCAACATGTGTCCGCGTCAAACGCTGTGACGCAGCGATATCTCACTCTGGTAGAAAAGTCAATGATGCATAGCATACACATGTACATCAAATGACATAATATTATGATTTAGCACTGCTAGCCTGCTGAATTGATCTAGACTTATGATTGTCTCATTACCATTTCTCTGCTGATTTGGTGGTCTGAGGCGCACTTACCCGTTCTTTATTAAAAAAAAAGAAACACCGATGGTGTGTAAGAAAATATGGATGTCAAATCTCTTTCAAAAGAAAATGCAGAATCGTCATGTTTCAAAGTATAATTCAGAATTGTCTTTGACATGATTGAACAGGATAATATTGCTGAGATCTTGCCATTTTGGGATGGCTGGGAATCAGAGCATTCCGTAGAATAAGTATTAATGATTGAGGTACAGTGGGTTGGGATGCACATTTAAATTTTCCATGTATTTTGTTTAGTTTTACATCTGCTAATGTACAGGTGAAAAACCATATTAGTCAACTTTGGCGCAAGCCCTACAGTATCAAAAGTGTGTAACGGCCATAGATTTAAAAACAGTATAGATAGGTCATTGTGTGCTCCTGTCTATCCAATATTAATTATGATAACTACTTTAGCCGCAGATCTGGGAATTTTAGCAATCTAGACCATAAGGCTGGGTGTCACATGACTGTTAGTAAAAGGGGTTCACTAAAATGCGGAAATGCGGAATTTCTCTTGAAAGTACGCGTTAGCACGCGTGTTTCTCAGTTTTACGATGAAATGACTAAAATGCGGAAATTTGGAAAGCACATTCTAATTGGTTAATTGAATCCCACCAAGCCAATCAGGGGTAGTCATCTCATTTTCTGCCTAATCTAAAACATGGTCAGGATTTGGGTTGATGCCTGGTGGTGTTCTTCATGAAGAAGCTCTGTAAAGCTGCATACTCTACTCTGCTAATGAAGACTATACTGCTGTAGTGTTTTCCTTTCCAGTCTCAGCAAGTTTCAGGTAACAGTTTCCATCCTTGTATAGTAGTAGCACTCACTAATTTAGCTAAATATTTCCAACGTTTGTATGTTTAAAGACTTTGTTTTAGGCTGCTCTTTTGTATCACATCTTATTCTCCATATTTTATTCTATCATGTGAGCGATTTTCAGCTTTAGAATCCAAATATTGAGGAAGTTATGGCCTCTCAAACTTCCAAGGTGACTGCAATTTATCGGCAGTAAAAATCAGCCGGCAATCCCTAGGGTACGTCACAGCAAGCTAACCTAGTTGGTCCAAGTGGCGTGATGGTAGCGTCGTTGCCTGTAGATATAGTGACCCGGGTTCGATTCCCACCCAGGTCTGAATTTTGATCATCAATTAATGTGATTATTAGTGTATTAACTACTAACTCATAATGTCTATGTCACATGTCTATGGTTGTGACATACCCCAGGGGAAACATCCGCTTATTCCCAATGCCGATTGAAGGCAATCACCCTGGAAGTTTGAGAGGCCATAACTTCCTCAATATTTGGATTCTAAAGCTGAAAATCGCTCACATGATAGAATAAAATATGGAGAATAAGATGTGATACAAAAGAGCAGCCTCAAACTAAGTCTTTAAATAATAATCATCATCATTACTACTTCACTAACTTATCATTTCTTTTTCTACTTTACTCATGGGTCCCAGGGGCCCATGCCTTTACCATAGGCCCTCTAGGCATCTGGAGTTACAAGCATGTCCAGTATGGTTGATACTGGACATGCTTGTAACTCCAGATGCCTATGGCCTTGTCACATACACTGTATGTGACACGCCTAGGTGCATGACTCTACATGAAGTTAGGCATTGTATATTGCACTGTCACGGTTGCCATGGTCCTAATCTGATTAATTGTTATACTCTTCCGCATTTACTTCCATTTTTTGCACATTTAATTACCATCTAAATGCGGATGTTGGCCATCAAAATAATGACGTATCATCCCACCTGTTTCTATTTTTACGACCTATTTATACAGGTCAGTATAAAGAACAGTGGTTTTTGATCTGAAGATTCAGTTACAACTTGGCGCTGCAATTTATCAGTTGCCTGGGGCATTTGCCCCAGGGTGTAGTTCAGTAATAAAATCATCAAACTGCCGAAAAACTGCATTCAGTATTATAAAGAACTCTGCCAGCAGTGAACTGTCGTGATCTTTCTCATCCGACAATTGGTGCCCAACCGAGTGAGGAGAGAACTTCACACCTTCAGATGATGAGACTGATAGCGTTGAATATACAAGAAAGAGGATGGAGATTGTGGACTTGGAGGAAAATGTCTTTGGAGTAGATGATCTAATGCAAGCAATATAATGGAACCATATGTGTCTACATCGTCTTCATTACTATAAGGAGAAATGGAGACGGACTTTTTAGATGATGTAGAGACAAAACATATGGGAGCTGATATACTAGTGATGACATTTGATCTTCTGCTCATGATTCACCAACTGACAAGGTACCTCTGCAATTTCCTGATTTTATTCAACCAGTTCTATTCAGTTTCAGTCTACAACAGCAGACAAACTACTCTGGTGGTGTGAACACTGTAACTCAAAAAAATAGAAAAACGTCAATAAAAACATTAGGCAACCGTAACCTAAGATCCGCTAAGAATAAAAGATTATGGAATGCAGCTGACTACAACCAACTGGTAACTGATCTTAATATAGCAGCAGTATTAGTGCAAGGATCAGCACAAAATAATATGGTCACTGTATTAGTTAGGATGTAATGAATTATTTGATATTATTACCATCGACACGACCTTGATCATGCAATTTATATATTTATCGTTTGATTTTCCTGCGATGCCGATTTTTTAATGATAGTTGTGCAGGAAAGCAGCATTATAATATTTCATGAATTTTATACCTTCGTCTGTCCTGTAATCTAAGCAAAGCTTAGGTTCTTAGATCTAGAGTTGAGAGGAAAGTGGGATATATTTTTTTTGTTAATGGACCTGAAGCAGTTGTTAAGGTTCTTCAGCCTTGGAAGGGAATGTCATGATTTTGTTATGACCGTCTTTTATGCATGACATTTTTGATTTGTTTGTATTTCAGGAGATTTTGAGGTTTTAAATTTTATATTGCAATGATTCTCCTTGTGTGACATAAGCTATAATGTTTTTTGAACCAGTTAAAGCGATCGAGGACGATCGCAACCAGGGGGGTGCATGTGTCACATACACTGTATGTGACACGCCTAGGTGCATGACTCTACATGAAGTTAGGCACTGTATATTGCATTGTCATGGTTGCCATGGTCTTAATCTGATTAATTGTTATAATCTTCCGCATTTACTTCCATTTTTTGCACATTTAATTACCATCTAAATGCGGAGGTTGGCCATCAAAATAATGACGTATCATCCCACCTGTTTCTATTTTTACGACCTATTTATACAGGTCAGTATAAAGAACAGTGGTTTTTGATCTGAAGATTCAGTTACAACTTGGCGTTGCAATTTATCAGTTGCCTGGGACATTTGCCCCAGGGTGTAGTTCAGTAATAAAATCATCAAACTGCCGAAAAACTGCATTCAAGTATTATAAAGTAATCTCATATGAACTCTGCCAGCAGTGAACTGTCGTGATCTTTCTCGATCCGACAATTGGTGCCCAACCGAGTGAGGAGAGAACTTCACACCTTCAGATGATGAGACTGATAGCGTCGAATATACAAGAAAGAGGATGGAGATTGTGGACTTGGTGGAAAATGTCTTTGGAGTAGATGATCTAATGCAAGCAATATAATGGAACCATATGTGTCTACATCGTCTACATTACTATAAGGAGAAATGGAGACGGACTTTTTAGATGATGTAGAGACAAAACATATGGAAGCTGATATACTAGTGATGACATTTGATCTTCTGCTCATGATTCACCAACTGACAAGGTACCTCTGCAATTTCCTGATTTTATTCAACCAGTTATATTCAGTCTCAGTCTACAACAGCAGACAAACTACTCTGGTGGTGTGAACACTGTAACTCAAAAAAATAGAAAAACTTCAATAAAAACATTAGGCAGCCGTAACCTAAGATCCGCTAAGAGTAAAAGATTATGGAATGCAGCTGACTACAACCGACTGGCAACTGATCTTCAAATAGCAGCAGTATTAGTGCAATGATCAGCACAAAAAAATATGGTCACTGTATTAGTTAGGATGTAATGAATTATTTGATATTATTACCTTCGACACAACCTTGATCATGCAATTTATATATTTACCGTTTGGATTTCCTGCGATGCCGATTTTTTAATGATAGTTGTGCAGGAAAGCAGCATTATAATATTTCATGAATTTTATACCTTCGTCTGTCCAGTAATCTAAGCAAAGCTTAGGTTCTTAGATCCAGAGTTGAGAGGAAAGTGGGATATATTTTTTTTGTTAATGGACCTGAAGCAGTTGTTAAGGTTCTTCAGCCTTGGAAGGGAATGTCATGATTTTGTTATGACCGTCTTTTATGCATCACATTTTTGATTTGTTTGTATTTCAGGAGATTTTGAGGTTTTAAATTTTATGTTGCAATGATTATCCTTGTGTGACATAAGCTATAATGTTTTATGAACCAGTTAAAGCGATCGAGGACGATCGCAACCAGGGGGGTGCATGTGTCACATACACTGTATGTGACACGCCTAGGTGCATGACTCTACATGAAGTTAGGCATTGTATATTGCACTGTCATGGTTGCCATGGTCCTAATCTGAATAATTGTTATACTCTTCCGCATTTACTTCCAATAATGTGATAAAGTGATAAAAAAGTTCTTGTTATGATGTGCATACAAATACACTTCATATCACACCAAAATTGAGCTTTGGTTTGTTTATGCCATATGGCTAAATGAAAAAAAAAAAGGATTTTTCAAGCTAACTTAATCATATACTAATACACCCCTCCTTCTTATGATCTCCACTTTAGAAAGCTGAAAGTAGTGAGGCTTGGTGGTTCTTAGAAATGTACATGTAGTTATATTCAGATTACTAGAGATTTGTCAATTTATCCATAGTATTGCTTCTGAATGTATTACTTCTGAAGATCATAACCCACATTGCATTGAAAGAATATGCAGAAAAAAACAATGTGCAGTATGGATATTACCTGGGCCTGTAAGTGCATGATATTTGCTTGTTGCAGGAAAAAAGTTTTTTTTCTCTTACTGGCGATGGTTTTACTGTGAGAAGAGCGATTGGTGGTCTTCATACTCATTTCTATTCATTGAGAACTGCGACTGAGACAAAGATCAGTGTGAGTAGGCTACTTCTAGTCTTTTCGGAAAATCAAGTCTAGATGACAAAGATGTCTGTAGGCTTTTTATATCTCCCATAAGATTACTTCATCATATTTCAGACCCTGTGTAGAATTATGCTTTAGTTAGATGATTTGTTTGCTGAGTTGTCTGCTCACACTTATTGAGTAGGTTACTTTGAATGGAATTTAACGCTAGCTATGTGTGAGCAGTGAGGGTGCAGGCAGGGTGAGGGTGGTGCGAGCCCTTTCGCCTATAGATGGGTCATGAGGTTGTAAGCCCACCTATCTAGACCTGACTTAATTGTGCTCCACATCATTCAGATGCTATTATTAAGTTTCATAGACCAGCACGCTAGACAGTGCACCGTTTGGAATAAAAATGACACTTGGGCCATATGCCTACACTGAACAGCTTAGTGTTAATGTACTTACAGCCTCTTTCAACTTTAAAGCTGATGAATTTGTCATGGAGATCCTAGGTCTTTGGTTTTGGCTCACAGAATTATTTATTAGACAGCTTATAGTGCATTAATCCCAATAGTATTTTTTTTAATGGATAACCATTAAGTGAAATACTTGCACTACAAAAAAAGCGGCATCCTCGCTGCTCTTTGCCTTGAAAATATAAAATTATCTCTAAACATATTGCTGAGAAGTAGCATATTTAGTTGCACTGATTGTCCATGTACAATTGAATTTGGCATCAGTAATTCAGTGCAACTTTTGAAATGAAGGTGAAGACCACTTGCCATTTTAGATGTGCGGTAGCGAAGATGTCAGATGTTCACTGATTACTCACAGGCAATGCCACTGTTTCGTCTGCAGTACTCAACACTATACAGTGTGCCTCTCTAACCAATGAGGGAGTTCATTGGTCTAACAAGCAAAAGCCATTGTAAGTTGACCTAGTCATAAAACTTAAAAAATTGCCAAATAATGTGGAATAATGTGAAGAAAGCTTGAGTTGCTTGGTGGTAAGGTAATTAGTGTCATATTATGACATACTATGTGAAAAATCAGCAGTTTTTCATTTTTTTTCCCATTGAGTTCCCTTAATTCAATTTGATTCATCAATTGCGGAACAACTAATATATCTGTATCCTCATCATTGATCAGTTTGTCCAACGATGTTCAATTGTTTGTATCTTACCTCAAAAATCCATCACAGACATTTTTTGAAGTAGCTTGGCACTGATTTTGTTTGTTATTGGTACTTGTAGAACTGAGTGTCACTAAAAGTTAATTCAATCTGTGAGTGAATACAGGTCGATTACTCTCATCATACCATGCAAGGACAATCCTGCATGCGTGATCATGACTATCCAAAGAGTGGGAAACATGGGAAACAGACTTTATGTTGAGGTAATTTTGATAACTTTTGCATTACATGCTGTGAGTGTTATGTTCTAGACCTATCTCAGTTGCCTCATAATCCCTGAATGATCACATGGTGGGAGTAGGTGTTTATCATAGCTCTTGCCCCATGATCAAGACTTTTCTGACAACATAATTAGTCTGATACAGAGGGTTGACAGCAGGTAGTTTATAACAACAATTGTACAAAATACCTCAAAGAAGTGAGTGCCCTACCCACCGGTCCATGACTTCTGAAAATCTGTTGTGTCGATTGCATGGCCTGAAATACGGAGCACATCACATAGTGTGCTATTATGAAAACGATTGATACTGGTAATTAGCAAGTTTGATAAGCCCCACACACAGTTATATGTGGAGTAATTTTACAGACTACTTACAGTAAATCCATCTGATTTATACCCTCCCCACCCACACAAGTCCCTTACATTGTTGGGTTGGCGTAAACAAACCACTAACGGTAACAATGGTTCCTACATATTATATATTTTATATTTCAGGTTGTTCCCAGATTTCCAGTTCAGGTTGAGGTTATAAGTGTGCTGATGTTATGATGTATGTTTATGTGTTATGGCGATGAATAACATTCAGGTAAGAAATACCCGTCAGAAAGAAGTATAATGTGAAACTTAACTTATCCAGTGGCCGCATGTGTGAAATCCAACCATCATTCAGTACTTCAAATTCAAACTACCTTATAACCCATATAAATATTAGCTTTTGAAGACAAGCTAAAAAAACAGTACGATCTCATAATGTCACTTCGCGCAACGCCTTAAGTTTTGAAAATTGGTTTGTGTACATCCTTCATAAATAACCCAAGAGAAGTAAATAAATAAACTAGTTAGGAGGTGACTTCATGTTAGCACACCCCAATTTCCGCAAAGCCATTTTATTAAAACTCCTCTTGGGTGGTTCAAAAGAACCTATCCTCTTCAAACATGGTTTTTTTGTACTCTTGGGTAGAGAGGATATACACCTCTATGAGGTAAGGGGCTAGAAATGCTCGTCAATGTGACTAAAAATCCAGCTTCAGCAGTACCGATTGCATGGTCTGAAAATTTGTTTTGAGTAATGTAACAGACTATCTGAAGAAATTCCATATCACATGTACCCTCCCTGCTGCCACAAAATTACCCTTCCATACATTCTAGGGTTGTAGTAAAGAAACCACAAATGTATTTAACAGGCAGTAACAATGGTTCACCATATTATAGTAGAGGTATACACCCGAGGGTGCTGGGGACTGGAACAATCAACCTTGAAAGCTCCCCCAACGGGATTTGAACTCACAAATCCTGCGGCACCAATCGGCTGGCAGTGAATAGCAAGCCGATAACCAATTGCACCATCTCACCGTCCCCACAAATTTTATATTTCACTTTTTTATTTCAGATGATTTCCAGACTCCTTGCTCAGGTTTGCAGTACTAGTATACTGATGTTATGCAGGGTGTTTATTTATAATGGTGAAGAACCGTGTACAATAAGGTCAGTGATATGTATATATATATTGAGACATATGTTGAAACAAACCACATCATTGTTCAATACTTCAGAATCCCACTTACAAATTTATCTGATAATTTTTCGTCATACTACTGCTGGTCAGGGACTTGCATTATACAGGCCTGCTGCAGCAAATATTATTTTCCAAATAATCAGTCCTAATTTCAATTTTATAACTGTGAGACCCTTGGGCTTGATGAGTATAATGTGCATAAAACACATGCTTCAATACCTCCAAAATCGCTAGGCATCTCACAACTGGGTGGGAAGAGATACATGTGCTGCGGAACCAAAAGTGACTAGGAAGCTAGCATGTCAAACAAGCAGTTCCAATATTGGAAGCTGATCTTGAGAAACGACTGCCAATCTTGCCATGACATGCAAGAAGTTGATCGCCCTTGTCCAAAAGACTTACCTACCGTACAGTTAGCAGTTAGATCTAATACCAAGGATGGTCTGTGTGTATCTAAAGCGTAACCTTATGTCATATGATACTGTGGCAGGATAATTTTTGCGATTGGGGGCATATGCCCTAGTTGTAGGTAAAAGATATGAAATAAATTCTGAAACATTAGGCCTTAGAGACCTGCACAATGATCAACCATCAGCCTTTAGCTAGGGGGTGGTCAAACCATTTTCAATATCATTAGGGAAGAAGCTGCGGTCTGTTTGTTTCTATGTCACCAGGGAGTCTCCTTTTCGGCAGGGAGGACGGGTGGGATACCCTCCCTGCTCCCTGTTTTTTTTCACTTCAAATTGAGACAAATCATAGAGTTGTTCTCTCTTTGACATGTAAGTTCAATGAGGGGACAACCGATGATAAGACGTCCTTAAGTTGCCCCCAGACTGCTCAGCTGACATTTTTATCTTTTCTTCTAGGGATGCATCTACCGAGTTCTGTGATTGCTGAGAATAACTCTTGCTATGGACTGAAGCTGCCTTATGATCGATAGATTCTAGTCCATCTTGTGCAGAAGGTCAAAACAGACTCTCCAATCAACATAAATTGTGTCTTTGAGCCGAAAGACACAGCCATTAAAGCTGGTACCTTCGTAGAATTGATAGAAAGTTTTTCGAAGTAAATGTAGTCTATCGATAAATTTCAGATCGTTAATAATGTCAAACTTTTCCTCCTGCTAAAATTCAACTCATCTAATGTAGGTCAGTTTTATTTCATAAACACCACAGTGAATCAAGGTTTAATCTTGCTAAATACAATGTTACAGATGTATGTTTGCTTATAAACTACCTCTGATTTTAGTAAAACATTGGCTGATATTGCGCTTCTACACTATCAATACCTGAAACAATGAATTGTTTTATAAATATCTACCAACTACATTGTTGGACTCACTTGTGCTTTTATACAGGCTGATCAATATGATTATTGTGTGGCTTATGAAAATAAAAAGTATAATTACTCAGTCTCATCACGCAATTTTGACTAAGTGCTTGGATATTATAAGTTATAATTAGTTCATTTGCACTTTAATAGAGCAGAATGAAAAACCAAAAACACTCTTATGAATTCTTGTGACAAGGACCACCCTGCCTTTCCCGGAAAATGATCTTTGGTGTATCTCTACTGTATACGGTTCTGCTACAAAGGACTTGACCACCAATAGACTGATCTTCATATTTTCACAGATGTCTTCCTATGTTCTCCGATGACTTTTTTGCTACTACAATGATAATCACCTAACGTCACCACTTGTAAGATATCAGGTTAACTATCGATGTGTAAACACCTGGGTTGCTAATTGCATATATTATCTAGTTTCACTCTCAATGTATACTAGTGTCCTATAGCTTCACTCTCAATGTATAATATGCCCATAAAAGCATTTCTGCTCAATAAAACTTGCCTCTATCAAAATCTGCATTTCAGAAATAGTAACTATCATGGGAATTTTGTTTGACAAATCATCATATTAGAGTTATCTTCTCCTGAATACTCATGTACATATTTCACTGGGAATTCTGCTTTACATAAATAGTGCTACAGCTGTACTATAACACATAATTTCTAACCCAGATTGCCCATACACATGGCCTATTAGATGTTTTCATAGAACACATATCAATTTTATTCTTATAAGCCACATTCAGTGGTAAAAAAAGCTAAATATGAAATTTCCGCATTTAAGTCAATTTTGACTAAAATGCGGAAAAATGCTTTTCAAGGTCACAAGTAGGTCACAAAGTGATTTCCGCATTTTAGTCAATCCCACACAGGATTGACTAAAATGCGGAAATACGCACTAATTCCCGCAACATGCACGTGAATTTGCGTGATCACGGATTTCCGCATTTTAGTGAACCCGTTAGTAAAACGACCTTCCAGCCAATCATGTTCTTACAACATTGTGATTGGCTCAGAAGTCGTTTTACTCAGTATAGCCTTCTCTCATTGGACACTTTCTGATAAGGTTAACATCATTAAAGGTTAATTTGAGTCAAGTGATGGACATGTCTTATTAATTGTTGCACTACTACATGTACTTTCTTTCAGTAACTACTTTCTACATACATTCTTTTCATTCATACAAAACTAGAGCTGCCTCTACTTTGTGTCAAGTGTAAACAGGGTCCCAATGACGAAAGAAGACTTCACTGGTAAGTTGTAACTACTGAACTCCTACTTATTCAATACTTATACTAGCTTATTGATAACAACCTGAATTGTAAATATAAATAAGTATGTTCTTGGCTGATTGATGTTATGAATTAAGTTCTCAACAGACCAACAAGTATCATGTTCTGCTATTAGAGATTCATGAAGTTAAGAATAATAACTGTCCTACTATTGGTCTGTACACACTCATTGAGTGTGGTAGATCATCATGCTAGAGCAAAGGAGAGAACTAGTCAGGTTAGGTTCTTCAAATTAACCAGAGAATAGTCATTGCCGCAGTCATGTGACAAGATGCATATTATGATTATTTCAGGTTCATCTGCCCTACCTAGATGAGGTGGCTGGTAATGTGTGCCACAGATTCCCAGAAAAAAAACGTTGGCGTTGAAGGGACAGCCACAATTTGCAGTGGTAGTGGCCCAGTGGGTATGAGGATAATGATAGCTACAGACAGGAGCAGTCAGAGGCTGGTATAAATAACTATAAACAGATCCTTATTTCCGTTCGCTGCATTTGAGATATGAATGTCTTAAAGCCAATTGTTAATCCAACAATAATGCCCTGGATATCTAAGATGTGTGTTGCTGCTCAAACATCAAGGTCCTATTTTATTGTAAGAATCGCCACATTTAGCTTGTTAGGTGTATTTTGGTGAACAAAATGTTCTAAACTTATATTTCTCTTCGGGTGTTTTAATATAGAGAGGACAGTGCTTCAATCAGAGTGGGAGGTGATCATTAGCACAGTGAGCAGACTCGTTAACATGGGCCCGAGAAATGGAACGAACAGGCTGTACCACATATATAATGATAGCCGATATCACATACACAACCTGTGGGAGAGTAGCACTGAGAAACTGTCTGGCTGAAACTTATCTGGACAATTCCACGCTAATAAAAATTTAAGGCCCTGAGAGAGCATTATTTAATTTTCAGAGGGCTAAGAAAAAGTTCATCGCCCTTAAAAGCAGAAGAGTTTGCTAAAATATATATTTCCTGTACCATGTTGCACTGAAATAAACCTAGTTAGTTTTCCTTTGAAATAGTTTGATGTCTTAATTTATCCAAGCCTGATCATTATCTTTTGGGCCAAGGTACTCCCTTTTATGTTCTCTTGGGAACGGATGATGATTATATACCAAATATGAGGTATCATCAAGAGTTGTCTTCGCATGACATGTGAGAGGACAACTCATCATCAATTTGGTGTTATATATCATAAACTGCTATTCTTTTCCAGGGGAGGGGAGATGGGTTGTTCTCATGCCAATTAATGCATCGAAACCATTTGTTACATGTCTGCGTGTGCACCGAGAGCCCAACAATGATCTTTCAACTGAAAATCCTGGGTCAGCACTTTTGAATTCATTGTCATATATATGTATGCTACTGCTTGGTAAATTATTCAAGTGTTTAGCATATAATTCTACAGAAAATTGATTCATCAGGTGACTAAAATATAAGGTACAAGTATGTTTGTCAACAAAAATTTATCCAAGAAGGTGCGCTTGAAGATCAGCTTTTAATAAAACCGGACATGAAGGTCACTGATTCACCTATCATCAACTGCACTACTTGTATTCCTGCTGTATCAAATAACTAAAACTATTGCAGTATGGTTTGAACTTGCAACTCCTTTAACAAAAGACAACAACTCAGCCATCCAGGCCAATATGGTTGGTGGGCAAAAAGTGCTGACTATAAACCCACTAGCAGTTACGCTATGCATAACGCTACACTGCGGGTAGCACAATGACGATACGGGTGGGGACATAATGTAAAGTTATTGAAGTGCAATGTCCTATCTATACTGTTTTCAAATCTATGGTAATGGCCCACTCTGTTGCATGGAAACTGTTTTGTGTTCACCTCGGTTTGGGATTTTGAGGCCTTTCCGATTTTTGCAGCTGAATAGAGAGCGGATCGATACTGAGGGTTCACTAGTTGAACTTAGAAAACATGTGGTTGTCTAGCCTGTCTTCACAAGTTTTGTTGTAGGAGGAAGCCACTGCGTTTCATACCCAAGAATTGTCTGACAATTCTGTACAATTCTAGAATTGTTCGAAACTGATCTATATATCATTACCCAACCAGCAACCATTATTCTGTAATTAACCCTGTCTGCTAAATAAATTACATTCATTACTGCTATTGTATAGTTATAATATAAGCCTTTACAGTTCTAGTCAAAATTATATAATTGGATTGACATTGCATTCAATGAGTTTGTATTTAGATCACCAGGCAAGCATGCGAATCTTTTCTTTTTGTTTCATTATGATGGAAATTGAAAGCATTCCATTCGAATTGTCGGCTCACAATTTTGGTAAGCACAGAAAATTCTTAGTAATGAGTATGATGTTGGTGTTGGCACTAGTACCGATAGTATTAAAATATCAGACCAGTGGCAACATCGTTTAAAGTAATAAATTATAATCTGTCAGCTTGAGTGCCACAAGCAGGGAGGTTAGCCAATAACAGGCATAATTACATAATTACATTGAATCCTTGTTGTCAAAATTTTTAATTGTCCAATTAAGTGTAATTAACACTGTTTGTTAATCCTTCACACACATTCCATTGCACTTGTGACAAGTCATCATGACACACTTGTGGAATCAGAGAGACAGGAGTCATTGTAAGCTGACCTAACTTCCTGTCTTTTGCTGCTGATATTGAATGTGGTGATTTTTTAATTTCGCGAATATTCATTTTTATAATGATGGTTGTTTGGGTGTAAGTGCAATCATGATCATTCTTTGACAGAAGAGTGAGGGGGCAGGAAGTTGTAACATTTTATGCAAAATACTAGATAATTGTCCAAACTCTGCTTCAAAGCTCATCATTGTACACAGTTATTATGTCAATGATGAGATTGCCTTGCAAAAAACCTTAAATTCGCTGGTGCCCTTATTCTCTAGTATTTTCAAAAAAGTTTCAATGATTTTCCGCGCTTCTTGGTCAACTTCAGGAGTTGAGCAAGCATTGTATGATAATCTGTGTGTTTGCCCACAGGGTTGTCCATTTTTAAATCTACTGGTACCTTATAAGTTCTGTGAAGGTTGCCTATGAAAGCCAGTGTAAACAAAATTAACATTCTGACTGGCTTATCTTGATTATGAGTTCATGGGTTAATAACTTGGATACCAACAATACATCTAATTATGCTTGGCTAAGATGTTGATGTCAAGTGAAAGGTAAACAATTGGAAATAGACACTGTGAGAATCTTGTTCAAATTCAATAAGCTAATCTCATTGAAAATGATCAGGCAGATTAAACAGTACACTGTAGCAAATATTTTGTCGGGTCATCATACTCATTACTAAGAGTTTTCTGCGCTTATAAAAATTGTGAGCCGACAATTCGAATGGAATGCTTTCAATTTCCATCATAATGAAACGAAAAGAAAAGATTTGCCCGGACGGGGATTCGTACCTGAGCCTCCCACAATATAGATTTCGATGCTACCTTGCACAGCAATATCTATTCATTACAGCATATCTTGCCTGGTCATCTATATACAAACTCATTGAATACAATGTCAATCCAATTGTATAATATTGACTAGTACTGTAAAGTCTTATACTATAACTATACAATAGCAATAATGAATGTAATTTATTTAGCAGGCAGGGTTAATTATACAATAATGGTTGCTGGTTGGGTAATGATATATGGGTCAGTTTCGAACAATTCTAGAATTGTACAGAATTTTCAGACAATTCTTGGGTATGAAAAGCAGTGAGGGGAGTTCAACAAGCTTTATAAGATAGGGGGGGGGAGGGTCATTCAAACATAATCTGTCTTATTTAAACTGATGCATTAACTACTCCAACACAAGATAATCTTGTAAAATTGCGCGATGAAGGGTATCATAGACCTTTCAATGCATTGTGGGACAATGGCACTCTTCAAACAATACAATGCAAGGGGCTTTGAGCGGGTTTGGAGAAAATCTTAAATTATATTAAATACTGATTAGAATTAATCCTTTACGCACTATAATATATTTCAACAAGATTATTCTCACCCGGTTTACTTTAGCGGTTGTCTCAGAAAATGTAAAATTTATACCAGATAGTTTGTTTGAAATTTATTTATAACGTCCAAATTTATAAGTAGTACATCATTACGCATCAAATATTAAAACACAACTTTTGTGGTTGTCTGGTTCTTTTAGAATCTCAACTGTCATAAGAGGCATATAAACTTGTTGCGCTAAATGTATTGACCATGTCAAGGCCAAGCAGTTGTTTGACTTGGTACTACTTTCTTAAATTATTATCAAATTATAAACGACCTGACAAATAATTAACCAATCAGCATTGTTCTCCTTCAGCAGTCGATGCAAATTCTTATTATTATGGCAAACAGAAATGTATCACATTATTTTGGTTTAAAAAAATTAATAGAACAACTTGCTGGCTGTGGTCAGGTCTTTGTAGTGTTGTAGGAGGGCATTAGCAAATTCTCATTTTAAATACTGTAAATATTTGAGTATTATCTTTGATGTTTCTCAAATCAGATGACAATGTATGAATGTCCAAATAAACTCAACTCCATATAACATATTGTGTGCACATTCATTGATCATTATATTGCCCGGGGCGCTAAATATTGGGCCTGCTGGTGTGTCATGGTTAAAGTCTGAGTTTTGATTCCCTGCGGTTAAAATATGCGACCTCACAGTAATTAGTCAGTATGTGTAGCCCCAGAAGTGTTGATTTATTTTCTTTTGATTGGCTGAATAAATTATTTATAATGAGGTGGTAATTGAACACAATCTCTCACACTATATCAAGCACACTAACAAGTATAGTATATTCAAGCATCAGTCAATGTTGTTTGTCACGTCATCGTAAACGGACCATACTTTTTGTTCTCAACAGATCTCAGGAAAATCAAAGTATTACTATGGATAACAATACAGTTCACCGGTTCCTCCATATGTGTCCGCACGACTTCATCGAACGCTGTTACTCTGACTATATATGGAAATACGTCATAATATCGATCAGCATGGTATCAGTAGTGATTAATGCTTGTCATATGATCATAGTAGATAAATTATCGTCTTTACGAGGTACGACTTATCTTATTATTCTGCAACAGATCTCAGTGGCTGACATCTACTCAACAATAACAGTTTTGTACTTTGTATGCCCTATCCTGCAACTATACAATGGAATGGATATTCGCCTTGCTTCTGTAGTTGCTTCTCTACAAGGACACTGTGGGCTGATCAGACTAAGCATTCTAGCCGTTGCCAGTTTAGAGAGATATTTGAGCATTTGCTATCCTCTTGAGAAATTCGGAAGTTGTAGTATTAGCAAAAATATTATAGTCAAGGTTATGCTCGCGAGCGTTTGGATTCTCGCTTTCTGTGTGTCGTTCGCAAAGAATTTCATTTTCAGAGAACATCTTTGCTTAGTTGCAATGTTTGGTCCCACCATACAAGGGGACTCAAAATCAGGCTACATAGTAACTGCCTATGTGCTCTTTTTAACAGTCATCATAGTTAGCTTCAGTGTTAAAATCTTGCTGACGATACGTCAGCTACAACAGTCAGGAACAGCATCACACCACGATAACCAGATTACTAAAAAGGCAGCCCAGTACATCATCATCATCAATATAGCTCAGTATATTTGCTTGATTCCTGCATACGCGTCAGTTATTTTGAAATCTTTTGGTGTAAGTGTAATAACAGTAAGATGGTTAGTTCACTTAGCCTATAGTTTGTATGGAATTTTAAACGTTGTAATCTATGCATGGCTCATGGACCCATACAGAGAACTTCTGAAGCGTCTTCTGAAACAAAACAAACTCACTATTGCTATATCTGACTTGATCGTTTCCATAATGTCCTAAAATTGGTTGAAGATTTTGATTGTATTACTACTGCGCTTTAGGCAACACACAGACATGCAATATGTCTTCATCATCATCATCTTCATCGCCTTTGATGATCAATGTGACAAAATACATTAAATGTCTTCGTAATTATTTGTACCTCTGCACTGATACTCAACCAAATCAATGTTTGTTTTTGATGTTCAAATCTCTTTTCTCAGCATTCGCTTCATATACGATTGTTGCTTGGAATCTTTTGTCTCTGATCATATTCAATATACATTTTATAAAAAGTCAAATGGATTGGCCTTTAACCTCACCGGTCAAACAGTATGTTTCATAATGTGCTGTATCCTTACAATAGAGTAACTGTGTTAGATATTCAGGTGAGATATCAACGATGCAAAAAGACTTGTTGTTATTGCAAGCTAAAGAACTTATTTTGATTATCGTCCAAATATTTATAAGTCAGGACAAACAGAAGCAGTATTACAAGTTTCTCTAATATTGGTGCTTGGAATCGGGCATGACATATTAGGTGATGAAGCTGAATCTGAGTTTATTGTGCAATTTTTTTGAATACTCTTATGAAATAACTATCCAACTACAAACAACAATCACCCTACCCGTTTGCCTGGGTCTAGGCTAGGTTCTGTACACATGAACTGACAATCATCATGGCAATGATCCCTGTAACATCCAATGATTGTATAGCATGTATGTCAAAGTTGACCACTAGATAATATGCATAGCAGTCAATGATAAATGATTTTCTAGCTCAACATGGAATTGATTTTTGGGATATTCTGTCTATTTATCCAATTATGCAGTTATCTCAAAAGCTTCTATGGCCCAAAATTCCTCCGAACCATTTTGAAAATTTGCAAGTAGAAATTGATATCATATTAGATGAGAAATTATTATTGTTCATTTTACGATTTGATGGGAGGTTAAAGTCTCACTAAAAAATGACATGTAATACAGCTTGAACATGATTTTAAGCATTGCCATATTGGAGAGAGTTTCTCACAATAAGATTTGTGAGAATAACACAGTCGCTCTGTGTAATTGACTTTGATTTAATTTTCCCCTTAACATCAATGATCAATTATTCTTTGCAACATTAGTTGATAATTGAGCTAATCAATTAACCTAGTTTCGTTAGTTTGTTCCGTACAAGTTGGAAACCTGCTATTAACCAATTTCAGTTAAAAGCTGCCTAGATAAAAAGCTGCCGCGATAAGCAGCTATGTAACATGTAAATGAGACAATTATCACCTGTCGTAATTACATCTGATGCAATAATTGTAAAGTGTTACACAGTGACAGCTAAAAACTGGTAGATTGACTATTACATATGTATGATGTATTGATGCTGTTATAAATGCGATATCAGACTGAAAACATCTGGATTGAGGATGAAGAACATCAATATAATACATGGTAGGAATATATAAATAGTTGTAGTGAGTTTGAGGAAAGACGACATCATGGGCTGGAAACAGATAGATATAGTTCAGGCCTGTGCATTCTGAAGCACTAGCAGGTACTAAATGTACTTTTAGTGGCTTTGTGAAAAGTGATAGCTTCTTACTCATAAGAACGTGGGTCTCTGATCCGATGTAGGCTAACCATGTCATGCCGCGTGAAAAGGCTCAATGAAGGCATTATGGTCTATGTAATTGGCAAACACTTGGTATTTCACAGAAAGCTACCATAGTTTAGGAATAAAACAATCAATAGCGACAAGGTATGCTTTTAGCAAGACTCTTCAAAAAGGGGGTTGTCATTTTCATGCATAACCTTCTGCAATGCTATGCAATCCCATGTGCGTTGTTGAGGTAATACCGATATACACGGTCGAGGTTTCTACTTATAAGTAGAAACCTCCATTAAACTGAATTCAGTTTTGATAAGTCAAATCTTAATGATAAAGACCATTCTTACCACTAGCAGTCGGCAACAAATAGGTAAAAGAAAATAGAATCTATAATATGCTACAAAGCATTCAACACACCCCTCAAGGATCTGTTCTACCCGAGGTTAGTCCATATTTGATTATTCATGGCCTATACTGTTGTCTGGCTTAAATTGGGTTTCAATACCCTAACTCATTGGGGGCTTTTGTATGTAGGTACAGCATAAGCACAATTTCACTATTGAATAATATTTTTTTCATTTCATTCAATTTATCATTCAAAGACTTGCTTATTATTGAAGTTCATTAACATATCTAGCATCCTTTGTTATTCATTAA
Source organism: Membranipora membranacea (assembly GCA_914767715.1). NCBI lineage: Eukaryota > Metazoa > Bryozoa > Gymnolaemata > Cheilostomatida > Membraniporidae > Membranipora > Membranipora membranacea. The sequence goes on from OU612071.1 coordinate 18,909,949, forward strand.
CAAGCTGACAAATCTGAAACACAAGTTCAATGAATATGTTAGCACAAAACATGTGATGTCAAAGCCTGTTATCCATAAACACCAGAACTTATCATTTCATGGACGATAATATCACCACTCTATAACTGAGAAAATACATATTAACATTAATCATTGTGATCCCAGTGTAGTTATGCAATCGACCTGCTCGTATCCTGATTAACTATTGCATTTACATTACAGTCAGTACCATCACATATCAAATTAAATGCTTGAATGAAACAAAAACTTCATATAGAAATAGGCAAGCGTGAGGAATAATAACAAGCGTCATGAAATAGAAATCTTGACCTTGTGTGCGAATTTTTTTGCCTGAAAGGAGTTTCCGTTTGGTTTGAAAGGAGTTTCGATTTTGTAGCTAGAGTTTCCTTAAATGAAGATCACCATGCCAACCTTTTCTTGTCAAAGATCAAACAAATTACCTAGTTTTTTACCTTATAGTTTATGCGGGATCTTATATGTCATTTGTGACTTGATCAGCAAACAAAATTGATGATAATTGTATTAATTTCTGGGGAAGGAAGTTCTACCTAAATGTCTTTGTGCACAGCTGCGTTGTAACATTTAGCCTGCATATCCTCTCGAAATGCTTACAGATTCAGACCAAAACGTTGCCGAACAAACAAACGACAGTGTAACTTTTTCAACCATTTTATGACTTTTTATAACAACAGCTTTATGTATAAGACCTAAACTGAGAGCTTTCACCAGTGCCCGATTTTTATCATCTCTGCCATGTTTCATAAAATACAATACAATACAATAAGATTCGATTAAACTATTAGCTGTTTGGTACAATATGCACTTTGATGTTGCTCAATGTGTGCACGTGATTATATAATATTATTTTTGCAGTCTTTCATACTACCAATGTTTAAGTATACATGAGTATTTTAAAGCATTTACAGTAAGATTTCAATGGAATGATAGCAGCAAACACAGGTTGTATTTGTACATTGTCAATAACGGGTTTTTAATTATAATTACTACAATATTCATTAAAAATACTGTTATTCCTTCCTACATGGGTATCATCATAAGCATGAGCATATTATAAATATAAATCGTCCTTGCCTTTCTCATATCTGTGAAATCCTATATTTAGATGTAGTTTGAAATAGGGCTTTACCTTGGAGTTATGCTATCACAGTGCTATTTTGCACTGCCATTGCCATGAAAGTATTTAAGAAAGCGAAAAGGGAGTGGCCGAGCACAACCCCTACGGAGGACTTAGTTATTGATGTGCATACAGTTTGACACAGTATTTAACAATCCTACATAAAGGCTATTTCATAAATCAGGCCTTCAGTTCTTGGAGAGGCAGAGACACTCCCCTTGAAAGCTCAATAGAGTGGCCTTAAAATACTATGATTAGATATTAGATGTCAGAATCAGCTCATTATTGGTAATTCCATATGCTATTTATGTAATTTAAATGATTTGGGGTTTTGGAATGTAACCAAGACTGCACAGTATGAGCTTTCAACCTGGTGTTGCATCACACCCTCAAGAACTTCTGCTGCCCCTGTTCCTAGGCTACGGTTCTGTATTATCTTGCAGTAAAAACAGTACAAGTAAACTACTTTTGGTGACTGTTTTTGTACGACTTGCCATATCAAAATCATTGACTGGCCACATTGTTATTTAGCAATGATATTTAGGACATTTGGGATTTTGACAAGATCGGATTATAATTGAGGTTGTACCAATAATTATTGCATGCGTACCAATTATCATTCTATTTCTTACATGCTGAACAATGATGAAGCAAGTTTAATATCTGAAAACGCTAACAGACTCGATTTGTTATTAACTATCCCAGAAGTGATACCTGCATCTCTCATCTTCATATTTCGGAACATCTTTATTGATCAACACCTCATGGAATTCAATACAAATGCGCTGCTACTCTGAGATCGTGTGGAAATACGTTATCACATAATCAGTGTCGTCTCAGTAGTGATCTACGATTTTCATCTATTCATATTAGGCAAATTACCATCTTTAAGTGGCTGAAATTTACTCAACACTAACAATGTCCTCTCCTACAGCTGCATGATGGAATGAATATTCGTCTGGCTGCTGTCGTTGCTTCCATTCAAGGACACTGTGGGCTTATTCAACTTATCATTTTAGCTGTTGCCTGCTCAGAGAGATATTTGAGCATTTACTATCCATTGGGTGAGATAGGAAGTTGTGGTTTGAGTAAACGCGTTGTAGTAAAGCCTGGGCTAGCTATCGTATGGGTCCTTGCTTTGTTTGTTTCATTTGCAAATAATTATCTTTTTAGAGACAACTTCTGCTTATTGGACCTACAATACTAGGAGCTCCACCATCTGGAATGGTAGTCTCAACATATGTGATAATTCTCACAGTTTTCATAGTTAGTTTCAGTATTGAGATTTTAATGACACTATGCAAGCTGCAACAGTCAGCAACAACATCACACACAGATAACCAGATTACTAAAAAGGCAGCCTAATACATTTCAACATCAATATAGCTCATTATATTTGCTTGATTCCAGATTCCAGATATGCGTCCGTCATTTTGATTTCCTTTGGTGTCAATGTAATGGCTGTTAGATGGATGGTACACTTGGTTTATAGTATATATGGCCTGGCTGATGAAACCCCACTGCATATTACTGAAGACTGTTTTTTAGCATAACAATATCGCTTGAGCTATATCGGAATCTATGCGCCTGAAAACGATTGTCAAAGATTATAAAGATGACCGGAGCTTGATTTTGGTTTATTACAGAGCAGACGCCAAACAAATATGTCAGATTTCTTCTCCATCATTCAATGAGAGGAGAGTTAGTGTGTATGTTTTTTGCTATGGGAAAATGTCTGCCCAAGCAAACTTTCATGGAAGAGAATCTTTGCTTTAGCTCTTTTTGAGTCATTTTGTAGTCAGTTTAGGCATTTTTGAGGTCATTTTGTAGCAGAGCTTTGATTACATTTCCTGTAGACAAATGTGATATGATCTCCTAAACTCAACAGTGGGCATAACTCGTTATTTTTGTTTTGCCAGCTAGTATTTTGTCCCGCTGGATCAATTTGTTGTTATTCTTGAAGGTCATCCTTTTCTATTTTGGGTATGGTGAGAATTATATGCTGCTTGATGCAAGGCAAGGGGTCAATAATTTGACTTCCACGAAGAGAACCTTTATAGATTTCTTGTTCAAACCACTTTGGTTGTTCTAGTACAAAGCCTGCTGTGAGGTATAAGTTATAAATACTAATATGACCATATGACTTGAAGTTAATTTGGTATATCTCTATTTTCGTGACGAGTAATAGGTATCTCACATAGGATAAAGGATAATTTGGTTGTCTTTGTTTCTCGACAGGAGAAGCCACTCTCATTCCCGCAAATATTTCAGCCAAATGTAGTTTTTCATAACAAAAATTTTTGACCTTGGCTAGCTGGAAGATGAAAACATTCTTTTCTTGTCTGTTTCACAAGTTGGGAAAACCCGCCTACGTCTATATACGCTAAACCATTGAATGTCTCATTGCCAGATCCAAAACGATTTATAATAGTACAAAGATAAACAGACTCAAGGCAGATTCTGCTAACTGGTGGAGAGGCGTTATTAATGCACTATTTTTGAACAAAAATACAAATACACCATCTCATTTTTTCCTAGGCGTAGAGGTTCTCGCCGATAAACTTATTACTACTACAGTACCATCGCTGAAATAAAATATCAATTTTAAAGTAAGTTTCCTCAATCACCAGGATCTTAATTGTAAATACTCAAATGTATCGACAGATTAAAAGCTTTCATAGCAAGGACTACCCTGCACGGATTAGCAAACAATGTAGCTAAGACCTGCGTGGTTGTGTGGCTGCATCTAAAATACAGGCAAAATAAATTTCTCCTTTGTTGAAATATCTTTATGAGATTTTAAAGGGAAGTGAACTCAAATTGAGAGCCTGCAAATCTTACATTAACTGCTCTGTTGCTTTAATATTCAAAGATATATAGTTTATATAGGTGAGTGTTACATCTAGATGAGATGATTTTTCTTTTATCATTTTGACTATGTATCAGGGGGTAGCCAAGTTCTTGGTTCCGGGAGAAGATGATATGAAATGGTTCTAAATAACAATACCATCAAGCTGATTGATGCTGCTGATGATACTTAGCCATATGTGAAAAGTTTGCTGATGCCTTCTCTTCTGATTTGAAGTTAGGCAACAATCAGCCCATTTCTTCAGGTCATACATTGCATTCTCAATACACTGCCATGACTTTCAACCCAAACGTTGTTTGAAATGTTCGTATGTAGTTGACGCTTACAAGGTTGTGTGCCCTATTAATCTTCATCATCTTGCTGAGTATATCCATAGAACTATATGCATGTTAATTCAATATATTAATGACTCCCATACTACATACTGACGTGAGGATGGTTCGTGTCATTCCATAATATAAAAAGTGTAAAAAGTCGGATCCATTGAACTATCATCCAACATATCCAACAAGTATATCATGTGTGCATATTCTCAACACATCGTGTTGACAATATTCATTGTTATCTCACTCAGTTTAGCTTTATCTACAACCAGCAAAATGGTGTCCGACTAGAAAACCATGGGTGTTATACACAGCTTCTCGATACAGTATTTGATTTTGTCAATTATTACGATAAGAACATGTCAGTAGACATTTCAGTCCTAGACTTCTTGAACGTATTCGATGTCGTTTCCTTTAATAGGTTACTAATAAATATGACATCTCTCCGTATCAATCCCAAAACATTTGTATATTTGTATCTGCATGACTTGCAGACCAAAAACTCCTCAGTAACAGTGAAGAAAAACACTCCTTACAGCAACCAGTCACCTCTAGGGTACCCCAGGACAGAGTCTCAGGTCCACTTTTTGTTTTAATGATATTCTCTCACCCCTCACCTCTGTTAATGAGGTTTAATAACTAAGCATTATTATCGATGAAGTATTCTCTTTGGACAGTCATACCATCGGAAGATGTGACAGAGCCAATAAAATCACTGATGCCTAATCTTGAATGCCCGATGAAAACTTGTATACTAGCTTACAAGACCCCTTTGTCGTCCCAAACTAGAATATGCTTCCCTGCTTGGAGCGGCCACCGACTTAAACATACAAGCCTAATTGAAGCTATCAATAGAAACGTCTTCCAGTGGTGAAAATCACAAGAAATATGACCATATAAAGCACCACATGTTTGTCTCACTGTGTTTCATGCCCAAGAATTGTTGAAAAATTCTGAACAATTCTAGATTTGTTCACTTCTGACCCATATATCAGTACCCCACCAGCGACCCATCATTGTATTATTAACCCTGCCTGCTTAATAAACTACTTTCACTGTTATATTGTTATTGTATGCCCCTTTATATAATTGGCTTGCCATTGCATTTAATGAGCTTGTATGTAGATGACCAGGCAAGATAGATGATGTCATGAATATATATTGCTGCGAAATGCAGCATCAAAGACTGTGTAGCGGGAGGTCCAGGCTCAAATCCCATCTGGGGCAAATCTTTTCTTTTAATCATGATGCAACTCGAAAGCATCCAATTTGAACTAAGAGTGATTAGTGCCAAACTGTCACATGGAAGCTCGTAATATTCTCTTTAATCATCCCACCCTTCTAAAGCCAAGCAAAGACTCATCCCTCCACGAGAAGATCATAACACCAGTATATCATATTTAAGCATATTGATAGTTCGATGATTCTGAGAACAGATCGATAATAAAAAAAACATTATTCTTTTCCAAGTTTCAGAGAATCAGCATTCATCAAAAGTTAAAGACTGTGGTTTAAAAGTTATCTCTGCGTGACCGTTCCCATGTGTGCGTGCTGCTCACTGAACGAGGAAAACAAGACACTCCCATTTCCAAACATTAAGTTGGTCCTGTATGTATGGACCTTATTGATTCATTAGCAGGAAAAATAAAACGTTTCAGCCATGCTGTCCAAAGGATTTAGGCTCTGTCTGAAAGTGTGCAAAATTAAAAAAAGTGTATAATTGGCAAAACGAGAATAAAAGTATAAAAATATAAAAGATAAAAATAATGTACTGTTGTGGGCTTTGGCAGCTATATTGCGGTAACAATTTTTACGGCAGTTTGCCCTGTGTCTGAGCTTCTTCCAATAATGATGGTATCTGACATTAAGAGAATAGTCTTCAAAAGCAAGAACAAGGCTTTCGATAATCAACTTGCTTCCAAGATAACGAAAGTAGGCTAATCTTTGGAATCAGGAATAACTTGTTAAAGAGAGTGTGTGTTAAAAGTTTTCCAATTGTCACAGAACACTCTAAGTATTGTTATGATAAGTCGACAAAATCATTATGTTCTATATAATTATTGTAGGATACCCTTCATTATCTTTTGTGCAATCTGTGAATATTGGCAGCAACTGCATATTCATGATACATCAGCTAAACTATCCTAGCGGAATTATTCCAAAAATTTGCTACTTTTTTAAAAATTACAAAGTCACTCACCGGTTGAGCGAGGATCTACTTTGTATTAAACGTCCTACATGCCTAAGTGGAAAGATGTGATACGAGAATGAGGCCATATTCTCCACAGAATAGATGATTGGCAAAGGACCACTGGAAATATGCTTGCTGATGCTAAAAAAAACATACTTTGTGTCATAGTATCTAGTATTAGTACTGATTATTGGCATAATCTCAAAGTAGAAGACAACACTGGCACCACTAAATACGTATCCAGATGCAAATAACTTTCACCAGTAGGCAGCCTACTCAACAATAGAAATCCAAGGTATAAGCTTTGGATCTGCACCACAGGGCAGTCAGTAGCCCCTCCTTGGTCATAGATATCTGCAGGTAGCGACGCTACCATCGCACGAGCTGTAGGCAATATAGCTCAGCACTAGCGGCCTTGACCTGCATGGCCAATTGGACCTTGGTTCGAGACCCTCTACTTCCCTGAAACCTTTGATCATCATCCTATTTATCAGTATATCATAATGAGTATGACGGTTGTGACGTCATAATGGGATTGCCCGCAGATTCTTACAGCCGATATACTGCCATCACCTTGGAAGTTTGAGAGGCCATAACTTCCTCAATATTTGTATTCTAAAGCTAGAAATCGCTCACAAGATGGCTGTGGATAGAGAGAAGCGGAGTAAGTCAAACAGGCATATAAATGCAATGACACAAAAGCACGCGTTTGAACAAAATGTCTTGTGGTCACTGTAAATTCTAAATATATCAATGCAGGCGATGATAATAAGCTGTGAGCTTTGCACTGCGTTTCATACCCAAGAATTGTCTGACAATTCTGTACAATTCTAGAATTGTCATAAACTGACCTATATATCATTAACCAACCAGCAACCATTATTGTGTAATTAACCCTGCCTGCTAAATAAATTACCTTCATTATTGATATTGTATAGCCATAGTATAAGCCTTTACAGTTCTAGTCAATATCATACAATTGGATATGCTGTAATGAATAGATATTGCTGTGCAAGGTAGCATCAAAATCTATATTGCGGGAGGCCCATGTACAAATCCCCGACGGGGCAAATCTTTCCTTTTCGTATCATCGTGATGGAAAATGAAAGCATTCCATTCGAATTGTTGGCTCACAATTTTCGTAACCACGGAAAACTCTTAGTAATGAGTATGATGACGCGACAAAATACTTATGTTCAATTCTTCTGTGTTGTACCATACCCTAGTTATATTTTGCGCAATCTGTTAATATTGGGAGCAACTGCATAAATAGAATACATCAGCTAAACTATGCTAGCTGAATTATCAGAAAACTTTGCTACTAATAAAAATGTACAACATCGCTCCCCAGATGAGCGAGGAGGAATTACTTTGTATCAACTGTCCTACATGCCTAAGTGGAGAGATGTGATATGTGAATGAGGCCATATTATCCACAGAACCACTGACTACTGAAAATATGCTGACTGATGCTAAAAAAACTCAAACTTGGTGTCACAGCAAGTAGTATGAGTGCTGATTATTGGCATAGTCTAAACTACGCTCCTTGTGATTATTGAGAGTGAATGGCTTTCAGCTATTTCTATTTGTTAGCTCTGAATGTTATGGTATGTGGGCTGAGGGAGGCAAAGGTAAATCAACTATTGTAAGCCTGGTATATATTCATTACCTGTCTACAAAGGAGCTCTTGATGTTATACTATATCATTCTCAGCCATCTCAGTTATATGGTGTACAGGAAGCAATTCTGGCATAGTTCTCTCTCACTCTTGGATGGTAGTCCCCTAGTAGGTGTTGGCACTAGTACAGATAGTATTAAAATGCTAGACTAGTGGCAACACCGTTTAATGTAATAAATTTTAATCTGTCAGCTTGAGTGCCACAAGCAGGGAGATTGGCCAATAACAGGCATAATTACATAACTACCTTGATATCCTGGTTGTCAAAATTTTTAATTGTCCAATTAAGTATAATTAACACTGTTTGTTAATCCTTCACACACATTCCATTGCACTTGTAACATGTCATCATGACACACTTGTGGAATCAGAGAGACAGGAGTCATTGTAAGCTGACCTAACTTCCTGTCTTTTGCCGCTGATAATGAATGCCGTGAATTTTTAATTTCGCGAATATTCATTTATATAATGATGGTTGTTTGGGTGTAAGTGCAATCATGATCAGTCTTTGACGGAAGGGGGAGGGGGCGGGAAGTTGTAACATTTTATGCAAAATACTAGATAATTGTCCAAATTCCATTTGTATATTTTTATCAAATTATTTCACCAAACTCTGCTTCAAAGCTCATCATTGTACAGAGTTATTATGCCAAGAATGAGATTGCCTCGCAAAAAACCTTAAATTCTCTGGCGCCCTTATTCTCCAGTATTTGCAAAAAAGGTTCATTGATATGGTTTATTTCAAGAGTTGAGCCAGCATTATATGATAATCTGTGTGTTTATCCACAGGGTTGTCCATTTTAAATCTACTGGTACTGTATAAGTTCTGTGAAGGTTGCCTATGAATGTCAGTGTAAACAAAATTAACATTCTTGATTATGACTTCATGGGTAAATAACTTGGATACCAACAATACATCCAATTATGCTTGGCTAAGATGTTGATGTTAATTGAAAGGTAAACAATTGGCAGATGACACTGTGAGAATCTTTTTCACATTCAATAATAAGCTAATCTCATTGAAATTGATCAGACAGATCAAACTGTACACTGTAGCCATTAATTGCATGCATCAAAGAGTTTGGTATGTTAAAGGTTCTATCAACCTGAAATTCCAATCATTTCAACAATTCAGATTAGGGGCTTGCAGGGCCATTACAGCTGTTAAATTTTAAAGCGATAAATTATTGCCTGGACAGCCTTTTAACAGATAATCTTTCAAAGCTATCAGATTATTATTATCGGCTGCATTGATAAATTTAAAATTTACAGTGACCACCAGACATTCTGTACAAACGAGTTCTATTGTGACATTGAATGATAGGCCTGTTAGATTCACTATGGTTCCATGGATCGATTATGTAAGGATTTCAGTAGTAATCGCCCCATGGAAATGGCATTAAAGTCAAATTCCGATTGTGACCAATGACTTGTTGGACGGAATATCCAAACCGTGTTTATTCTACCCATTTCCTAATTGGCGTCGTGGCTGAATGGTTAGCGCGCTTGCACACAATGTCTTCAAAGGGTTTTAATGCGGGAGATTCTTTTCATGTTTTTCCCATCATGGGAATGGTTAGAATCCACTGGATTCTAACCATTCGAAATTGGAGTGAACCACAAAATCAACCCATGGAACCATAGTGATTTACTCTTGCTTCTCTCTACCCATATACCATAAAATTCAATTAATGGCTACAATGCACTGTTTAATCTGCCTGATCATTTTCAATGAGATTAGCTTATTGAATTTGAACAAGATTCTCACAGTGTCATTTGCCAATTGTTTACCTTTCAATTGACATCAACATCTTAGCCAAGCATAATTGGATGTATTGTTGGTATCCAAGTTATTTACCCATGAAGTCATAATCAAGATAAGCCAGTCAGAATGTTCATTTTGTTTACACTGGCATTCATAGGCAACCTTCACAGAACTTATACAGTACCAGTAGATTTAAAAATGGACAACCCTGTGGGTAAAGACACAGATTATCATATAATGCTGGCTCAACTCTTGAAGTTGACCAAGAAGCGCGGAAAATCAATGAAACCTTTTTGCAAATACTAGAGAATAAGGGCGCCAGAGAATTTAAGGTTTTTTTGCGAGGCAATCTCATTCTTGACATAATAACTCTGTACAATGATGAGCTTTGAAGCAGAGTTTGGTGAAATAAATTGATAAAAATATACAAATGGAATTTGGACAATTATCTAGTATTTTGCATAAAATGTTACAACTTCCCGCCCCTTACTCTTCTGACAAAGAATGATCATGATTGCAATTACACCCAAACAACCAACCATCATTATATAAATGAATATTCGTGAAATTTAAAACTCATCGCGTTCATTATCAGCAGCAAAAGACAGGAAGTTAGGTCAGCTTACAATGACTCCTGTCTCTCTGATTCCACAAGTGTGTCATGATGACTTGTTACAAGTGCAATGGAATGTGTGTGAAGGATTAACAAACAGTGTTAATTATACTTAATTGTACAATTAAAAATTTTGACAACAAGTATATCAAGGTAATTATGTAATTATGCCTGTTATTGGCTAGCCTCCCTGCTTCTGGCACTCAAGCCGACAGATTAAAATTTATTACTTTAAACGGTGTTGCCATTAGTCTAACATTTTAATACTATCTGTACTAGTGCCAACACCTACTATAGGGAACTACCATCCAAGAGTGAGAGAGAAATATGCCAAAATTGCTTCCTGTACACCGTATAACTGAGATGGCTGAGAATTATATAGTATAACATCAAGAGCTCCTTTGTAGACAGGTAATGAATATATACCAGTTGAATATATACGATAGTTGATTTACCTTTGCCTCCCTCAGTCCACATACCATAACATTCAGAGCTAACTCCATGCTCAGAGCATCTTTGGCCAACAAATAGAAATAGCTGAAAGCCATTCACTCTCAATAATCACAAGGAGCGTAGTTTAGACTATGCCAATAATCAGTACTCATACTACTTGATGTGACACCAAGTTTGAGTTTTTTTAGCATCAGTCAGCATATTTTCAGTAGTCAGTGGTTCTGTGGATAATATGGCCTCATTCACATATCACTTCTCTCCACTTAGGCATATAGGACAGTTGATACAAAATAATTCCTCGCTCATCTGGGGAGCGATGTTGTACATTTTTATTAGTAGCAAAGTTCTGATCAGAACCTGGGCCTCCCGCAATATAGATTTTGATGCTACCTTGCACAGCAATATCTATTCATTACAGCATATCCAATTGTATGATATTGACTAGAACTGTAAAGGCTTATACTATGGCTATACAATATAAATAATGAAAGTAATTTATTTAGCAGGCAGGGTTAATTACACAATAATGGTTGCTGGTTGGGTAATGATATATAGGTCAGTTTCTGACAATTCTAGAATTGTACAGAATTGTCAGACAATTCTTGGGTATGAAACGCAGTGTTGAGAAATTGTCTCCTACAAGGCTGTCCAAGAAATCATTTATCGCTGTAAGTCTCAAATGCAGTTATGGCCCTACAAGCCCCTAATTTGGCAACCCAGCCGCCTGTCTAAGCTACCTGGCAGGAATTGGTTGAAATGATTGGAATTGCAGACTATAGATGTATTATGGTTAGCCTGTCCTGTCTTGTTCGGTGGGGAGGGGGGAGGGAACAAAGCTTGTCAACTCTTGCATGCTCGACTGTCGAGCAGCCAATATTAAATATTGTCTTCTCTTGCGATCGAGAACATAACTCCTTCATCATACTTATCAATTTGTATACATTCTTATACAAATTGATTACTGTGGTAAAGGATTTATCCTCCCGATTACAAGAGAAAACAATATTTAATATACGCTGCTCGACTATACAATTTTTGATTAGTGAGATATAGAGTTATCATCTTGATCGCAAGAGAAGACAATATTTAATATTGGCTGCGCGACACTTGAGCATGCAAGAGTTGACAAGCTTTGTTCCCTCCCCCCCCACCAAACAAAGTTGATTGTTTACATGTCTGTATCCCCATGTTTCATGTGTATGACAATGCGCAGGGTGGGTGCGGGAGGGGTGCTGTAGCGCCCTCCCAGGGGTTAAAGTGTAAATAAAGTTCATACAGGACTGTTTTGATGGAGAAGGAAGTATTTTCGAGTGTCAAAAAAAATTTTTTTTTATATATTTGTGTCCTGTCAAAGTTTTCACCTTACAGCTCCCGCCCTCTCAAAGGAGGGAAATTTCTGCGAATGATTGTGAAATGAAGAATTCAATATGGAACATCTCAGCCATAATGGAGGAGCACTTGTCACAAAGGGAATTTTTGTCCACAGAGACTGTTTTGCAATAAAAATAATTACTATAATGTTAGGGAAACTTGTAATTTTAACATTCAAAGGTCACTGTTTTGTGTAATTTCATAAGGACAACAACTTGATGAAGTAGTAAGAGTGGCTGGGAAGCTTAGCTACATGCATAATACAGAATATTTAGAAATATCTTGAGCTTACAGAGCGCTATGCATACTTGGTTCTCTACATAAAAAGGGGAATCAAAATTAGTGTATAAAAAGTTTTACAGGCATCAGGCCACAATTAGGCCGCAAAATATTACCCATTAGGCCGCACTGGCAAAAAGGCCGCAGGTTGCCCACAGCTGCTGTAGATGATGTTGTCACTATTCTAACATTACACAGAAAAATATGCGAGTAAGTTTCAACGATATTTGACCTTTTTTAACAGTTATTTTGGGAGCGTTAGTAGCTGTTACTTTGAGGGTTAACATGGTTGATTTCAGAGTTCAATTTGCGCTGGCACTGAAGCTAAAGAAGTACCCATTTTTCTGTTTAAGTAGGAGCATGATTCACCAAATAAATGGTTGAATACAGAGTAATCTGTCAACAAGTGTTTTACAGGATGACTACACCTGTATGAACAGCCAGCAGAGTAATTTGAGAGTATTCATCAGCTAGATTACAATACCAAGAATTAACAATTATCAGCATGATAGGAGACTAAATGTGCTGTGTACAGCACTCTTAGCTGGCCATCTTGCATCGGGTATGTTCATAGGCACTGGGTGGGATACATCATTTTAACTAGCTTGCTGGCCAGCCAGTGTATGTATATGGCTATACCTGATGTTATGAATTTTTACAGTAATTATTCTATGCTCCAACCTCACCAAGAATCATTTTCAAATCGTGTCGAACTGGTTACTTTACACATTTTTTACACCATCATTTACATTATCATTTGTTTCACATGTTCAATGGGCTAGCTAGCTTGATGAGCAACAATTCAATCAATCAAATCTTCACATGACTGCTCTATCTCATTTAGGTTTACTCTGATTTTACGCTCTCCCAGCAAATAATAAATTTTCGCTCTTAATTTACACAGCGCTCAAATATTTTCATGTTAAGAAGACTTTACTCTTATTGTAACAGCATTGTGAGCAAAATATGGGCTTAATACAACTGAAGTTTGCACTGCTCTGATTTCACCGACAATTTAGTTGTTTCTCACCCCATTATTTTTTCTCTGTGATGTTAATACGATCCATAGTAGTGCGCACACCTGCTAGGGAACTACCATCCAAGAGTGAGAGAGAAGAATGCCAAACATGCTACCTGTACACCATAAAGCTAAGATGGCTGAAAATGATATAGTATGACATCAAGAGCTCCTTTGTATACAGGTAATGAATATAGACAAGGCTTACAATGGTCTATTTACCATTGCATCTCCCTACCCCCATACAATAACATTCATAGCTAACTCCATGCTCAGAGCATCTTTTGCTAACAAATAGAAATAGCTGAAAGCCATCCACTCTCATAAATCCCAAGGGCGTAGATTGAGACAATGCCAATAATCAATACTACTTGCAAACCAGTATCTATTGTGTTAGCATCAGCCAGACTACAGTAGTCAGTGGCTCTGTGAAGCATATGGTCTCATTCTAATAATATCACTTCTCTCAACTTAAGCATGTAGGGCGTTTAATACAAAGTATATCCTCGCTCAACTGGTGAGCTATGTTTTACTTTTTTATTAGTTGCGAAGTTGTTTGATAATTCTGCTAGCAAAGGTTAAGAGATGTGTTCTATTTATGTAGTTGCTGCCAACGTTCACAGAATGCACAAAATATAATGTAGGGTATGGTACGCCACAGTAGAGTTGCAGTGGTTTGGACATGTTCAAAGACGAGATAGTCAGGAAGACATCAGAAAATTATGTGAGATGGAGATAGACGGCAATAGACCTAGAGGCCGCCCTAAGCAGAGATCTAGGAGTGGTACAATAAACGCGGACCTCAGATGGCTGGATCTTGATAGCAGCGATGTGGAAGACCGGAGCAGATGGAGTCTGGTTGAGCTTGGTATCAAGCAAAAAAACCGCCACCCGTACAGGACAAAGGCGTTGAAATGTGAGAAAGGTGAGAACGGTACGCCACAGTAGAGTTGAACGTTAGTATTTTTTCGGCTCATCATACTCAATCAGAGTTTTTTGTGCAGACAAAAATTATGAGCGGACAATTCGAATGGAATGTTGATGAAACGAAAAATAATGATTTGCCCCAGTCGGGATTTGAACTTGGGCCTCCAGCGTCATAGGTTTTGATGGTTCCTCGCAGAGCAAAAACTGTTCATTACAGCAGGTCATTTAGCTAGATAACTCATTAAATACAATGTGAAGCCAGTTATAAAATATTGTCTGGCACTGTAAAGGCTTATCCTAAAACAATACAATAGCAATAATGAATGTCATTTAATTGGAAGGCAGGGTTAACTATACAATAATGGTTGCTGGTTGGGTAATAATATATTGGTCAAAACTGAGCAATACAAATAAAATCAGAATTATACAACAATTTTAGGCATGAAACGCAAATTCGATAACTGGCCTGCCTTCGAGACAAAGAGGGTAGGTTATGATTTTATCATGTAAATTCATAATTTAATGCGAAACCATAGTAGACAAAGATAAGATCACTCCTCAGCTCAGCAATTCCCATGAAACATGGCATGTAGCCACGAAGGGAGACGTCAAAAGTAATATTTTTAATTACAGCGTTTTCAGAGGTGCTTGACCATGCCAATCTCACAAGCCCTATACGTACCAAATTATCCATACATTGTCCATTGTGTAACCTAGTCTTATTCGCTGCTTGCTATATTTATCGTGTTGCTTACTGATATGGTCATACCATTGAATTTGTCTTTCTGTACATGTTCTATTAATATCCCCTGCCATTAACCACTAACCAATAACTACCTGCTGTTTTTTTTTTCATTCTAGCCACCGGTGTAACTACTCCCTTGATCACTCTTATTAAGCCCTCAGTGAGTTGTGGTGCTCAACTTGCTTATTATCCAGTCCCTGTAATCAGCTGACTATATGTTTTTCGTAATTCTAATGTTTATAATTAACAGTCTATACAATACTACGATAAAAGAGCATCATTCTGAAGCCCGCAAGTGATAGTGAAAAGAAGGAACACAAGGAGAATTATTCTTGCATGCACACATGCACATAGAATTGAGAGCTCTAAGCAAATATTTACCTTGTCAGTGTCACAAAGTCATAGATTGTTGCAGTCACACCTTGTGACGCCTTAATTGTTTGTCTATCGCTATTATGAGTTCGAAAGTTGAGATAAATAACTAGCACTGTCTTTGTAGCTGCATATTCATTTATCTAACATGTACGCAATATTGGATGGCTAGTCATTGTTATAGCTCATCAAGCTAGTCATGTCGCTTAAGATCCAAATCCTTCTCATTTGGTGTCTGCTGGAATCTTCAAATGGTGGGGGGTATGTAGCTATGATCAATATGTTAAATATATATAACTTAGAAGATAGAGTTTACTCCGACATACTCAGATGCAAAAGTACAAATGCAGCTGAAACACTAATACGATCAAAAGAGTGGGATGTACAATTGGAAATTCTACATAATGTATTTATGTAATTATGTAATTTATAATTGAATTAGTAGAGACATCGTAAAATTCTGCATGCTAAATGTGGTGAACAACTAGTTTATGTCTTTTGTTTTAGTGGTTATTTCATTGGAGGAGCCAAGTCTTTCTGGTACGAATACGTATTGAAAGATGATGTAGTGAGTTTAAGACTGCCAAACCGTACACAGATTCTTCAGTTCTATGGAAGAGATCCAAGTTCTACAGCTCACTGGATTGAATGGAGTGCTATTAAAATAGACAAATTTGGCTTTTTATCATCTAATCTACAGTTTATATCTTTAACCTCTACGGAACTGGATCGCTTTGGATGGTTCCCAAACCCCCCACACAATATAATAAGAGCATATAATGTGAGTATTTGAGTTGGCAACCGAGATTTCTGCTAAGGTTTTGAATGATCAGAAGTAAGGCCTACTTATGTGTATACAAATTTACACAATCTAATGCTCTGTATTGGATTTATTTTAACATTGCATTATATGGTGTATCCTTTGTTTTAAACCTATTGCGAGGTCACAATTTCAATCAACAATAATTTTAGCTTACAGTTGATCTACTTTTAGTGATACTAGAACTAGTAAACTGTCAAATCGTGAGGGTATCCGGTAATAAACTGGTTCAGCATTTGCTCATGTTAACGGGCAGCTCTAAACTTTCATGTCAGATTATTTAACTGTAAAGGTCAGATTGGAGATTCATATCAAGTTTGGTCTTGTTAGTTTTGACCTGATAAAACGACACTGTGGACCATGAAGTAAGGGCCATTTGTCCTGCATGAAACACAACCATACACAACCTTATGACAATATTTGATTTCAAGGTTGAATACAGGCGGAGCATGTTTGATGCCGGATGTGGATATTTATTCAAAAGAATGTATCTGAGGCTGCAAATCTCGACAAGAGTAGGAATAATCAATTCAATAATACCCAGCAAGATATCATTCGTTCATATACGTAAGCAATTATGCTAGACTGATAAGGAAAGGCAGTTTTTTTAAGTGTGTGAATGTTGATTGTGGTTGTGAGTTTCAAAGTTATCGATGACATCACAATGCTGTCTTACATATTATAATTTACAGTGAATAATCATCATGAACATGAAGTTCGAACCATCAGCTGTCATATTATTTCTAAAAGCTATCATTCAATTTATTTTAACAATGTTGGGGCAACAATTTGACAGCATTTATATTGGTATATGCGTTGTCTGAATACAATGTCTTAGGCTTACACCTTAAAGTTTGCTAGTCAGGGGAAAAATCACTATTTCATAATAGAAAAATGGGAGGAGCCTTAAGGGCATAACTTCAGAATGCTCGTAGTTACTGAAATGCATTTACTACATGCAGGCATAATTCATTTACGTTATAGCAGGCAAAATAACCAAGACCCTTTAGGTAAAATTGCCATTATGTTCTTATGGTTATCTTATTTGTATTGGAATTGACCCAATATTTTTGTCCTGTAAGGTGATGTTAGTCTATTTACTAAGCGATATGGCTGCTTCCCAAGACCAAAAGATACCAATACCCCTCCCCTCCATATCATCATAAAAATAACCTCTCAGCCACCCCAAGACTGCATGCAGGCTCTGCATGATATCATATTTACACAGCTGCTGTGATCGTTGTCCCATAGTATGCAGGGGAGGCAACTGGTAATTCCACAAACATGAATTCAATATATAGAGTTGTGGCTCTATTATTGATCATTATCTAGGGTTGTGATGGTAGCGACTCTGCTCCCGCAGCTGTTTCGTGTAACTGAGATTCAAAAGCAAAAAAAAACTTTCTAGTTCAGATATTTCCACTGGCTATCTGTTTTTCACCACGCGGTGGCTCAGCAGTTGACAGTGGGATTTTTGCATTTACAAATCAAAGAGACTTTCACGCTACAGTTTATTTATTGACCTGAAAATAAAATACTTTCCCAAGTAAGGTCAATTATCCTAACACTAGCACATTAATGATCCAGTCTTATTGCATTCCTGACCAGACAATATTTTAATAACACAGTATTATGTCAATTTTTTTCAGCTCCAAAGCCCCCGAGAAATGTAGTCTTTATACAGGAAGAAGGATTGCTCGAATTTCATCTGGATACAAGCAGTCGGTGGAGTACAGCGAAAATTACATGCCTTGCTTTGTTTCATTCACAGTCATCCTGCGACAGTATGATAACCTGTTCACCATATGCTGGAAAGGGTGAGTGCTACCAATGTTATGAAGGAGTGGTGTCATGCTATGTCATCTCCTATCATAATGGGAAGTGATTGACAGGTAAAGTTTTAAAGGACCCATGGATATTTGTCAACTATCAGTTATCAGTCACAACTTGGATGTTCCATACAGCGCAGTGGACAACGTAGTCGACTCAACTAAATCTATGTGCAGTAGGCTTATTTGCATTTTCCAGTCGATCGTCCACTTTGCTTGCGAGTTCATGAAAGCATCTGTGTATATCAAACATTTAATAAACATTAGGACTAACTTCGTCTCAGTGAGGTTAAAAAAAACAGGAAGGGCCAATTTGTATGATATATTATACCTGCAATCATTACATGGATTTGTGTTTTATCAAAATTTTTGGAGCATCTAATTGATTTGTGATGATGGATATAAAGCAATTTTTGGGCCTGCAATTTAGATGATCAATTTTGCTTGGTTCGCAGCAGAAACCTTTGACGGTATGTTATCTTCGTGTCTCTATTGTCCCCTGGTAACTTTCTTGCAAGTGTGTCCCCCATTGTCAATATAGCTGAACGTGACTGAAGAAAATGCTCATTTGTGGTCAGAATTTCTACCCATGGATCATTTGACAGGTGATCTGCCCTCGAATAGATTGAATAAAATAACTTGCCATGTGGATCGTATTCCTGGAGCAACGGTTACGCTGGCAATAGAATTAGAATCAGTGTTCTACATTCCAGACAATCCCGAGGAATACAAGAAAAGCAGCACTGCTGTGGGCATAGTAAAGAGAGATGGTAGGTCAAAGTTCAACTGTTGGGCATTTAAAATAATAATATGTGATGCAGCACATCAAAATCAGGACTTCTGATTGGCTCAGAAGTATGACAGTTGGATGCAAAGGTCTGTGATCAGTCTGAATCAACATCAAATAAAACTTGACCATATATTGCAGTTTCGCTATTTTCTTACTCTTTAGCTCATTGTTCACAACAGGTGATGCCAGGTTTTGATGTGTTGCATCACATATGTTGGTTGTGGTTTGGCACTGTGGACATATGGTTGGAGATGTAACTGCATTATCGGTGATCCTGGAGCAGGGGCGAATTGAGTTTAATATTGAACCCTAGATCTGTGCAAAGCGCAACAATATTTTCGGGTCTTGGGTTGGCAATTAAACATCTTTGGTACAAAAGGACTGGGGTTGAGCTCATTTATCTGGGGTTGAACTTTAATGAAAAAAAAACAAGAGATTTCTCCTCTTCTTTCCACCCCACAGACCCCACAACCACTATAATAAGGAGGCCTGTGCCCTCGAGGTCGTCAAGGGCCAACTAGTAATGTGTAGAAACCCCTTGCATGCGCTCACTCTCAGCAGTGTCACGTAACATAACATGTATTGTTATATTTAATTTGGACTGACCACCATTCTCCCTGATTGCACCTTAATATGATAATAATGACGAGCACATCCACTGTGGAATTAGCTTACCTCTTAGTATTGGAGAATTGAAATTCAGAAGAGATTGTTAATTGTGATTCCATTGAAAATAGATAAAGCATGGACACTCATGGGAAAACCACTGATCCTGAAATTTGCTTTAGCAAGAATATAGGATTATTCCCATCAAATAAAATCAAAATGCGCATTTGAAGCTATCAGTTTTGACTGACCTAGCAGAAATCTAGGTGAACACCGCATCGATTTCGGGATTACACTATTAGCATTAGCATGTTCAGGTGATATACATGCAATAGCATCAGACATAACCAGTGTGGATGAACACACAATAAATCAATATTGTGGGTGGGTGGTCATAATTTAAGGAAGCATCTTCAAAATTTAAGATTGTAGGTCTAAATTTTTTGGAAAATGAGACTGGAATAAAACGTCCCTAGTCACAGTCCTTGACAACCCGAAAAAAGAAAAGAAAAACTGTATCAGATTGGACATCAGTGCAGTTTAATGCAGTATTGGGCTAACACAAAAAACTCTTACCCCTCATTACCACTTGACCCAGTCAAGGTCTTAACTAAGTGGTGAATTTGAGCTTATTTTTAGCCTGTTATATTTCTCAACCAAAGATTTTGTCTGCCTACCTCAGATCTATTCAACCGCCAAGAATCTGGGGGGGGGGGGCAAGAAGGAAAAACCTACCATTTTTGGAAAATGTCCTTCTAATCTGATCTCAATCGCATCTAATTCTTTTGCATAACGGAACACAGCGGGTAATTTTTTTTTGTGCGCGAGAGCTACTGTAACGCCAAAAGTATCAATTACCGATACCACTTATTGGCGAGATTTTTGAGTGGCTGAAATTATTCAGAGCATAAATTGCGCTAATTTAAAAAAAGGTATAGGCAGAAAATATTTAGGGAAAAAAGTACACTAATAAGGTTAATATATAATAGCTAAATTTAGGGGTCGCACCAACTGCACTACCGCGCTCAGCCTCATGTAGAGCTGAAAATATAAAGGCGAAAAAGTACACTAATAAGGTAAATATATAATAGCTAAATTTAGAGGGTCGCACCAACTGCACTACCGCGCTCAGCCTCCTGTAAAGCTCAAAATATTTAGGTGAAAAAGAACACTAATACGGTAAATATATATTAGGCAAATTTAGAGGGTTGCACCAACCGCACTAATGCGCTCAGCCTTCTGAGAGGTTGAAAACATTTAGGCGAAAAAATACACTAAGGTTAATATATAATAGCCGAATTTAGAGGGTCGCACCAACCGCACTCGTGCGCTCAGCCTTCTGAGAGGTTGAAAATATGTATGCAAAGAAAATACACTAAGGTTAATATATAATAGCCAAAATGAGAGGGTCGCACCCTAACAACACAGCAAACAGTTTGAGCACTTAAACTAACTTCTTAGAAGTTGGAAATCAGATAAAATAATCAAAGATGAATGAACATCATTTGTTTTTTTTTCGCAAAAAGGGATCTTTGAGCAATACAAGGAGATACAGCAACTGTGTTTAGCAGGATTTAAAAAAAATGCTGTCATGATTTAAGTATCGATGACGAAAGCAACAAAATGTTTGCATGTGCACTCCATCAATGTGACAAAAAACATGTATGACGACAGAGAGTATTATACAATTACATAGAGCCAAATCACCTGTTTCTATACAATATTAAAAGCTTGGCCATCGCATAAAAGGCAGGCAGAGCGAGACAGGAGATCACAGTCAGCCCACTGACTGTAGCGCAAACAAGTCATCTCTCTGGCTTGTGTATGAGTTGTACTATGCTCAATGTGGTGAATTTGAATAGTGAACTACGGCACGAGGGGCGGGTGCCTTGACAATTAGCGATGTTGCGCCGATGAGTTGATGGAAAGCAAACCTCCCTGCACTGGTTTGGCTTAGAATATAAGCATGAGAGTGATGGAGCTAACATTGTTACACTGAAACAATGACGGGTTGGCAGCCTCCCTGGTTGCGCAACAGCGTAAACACACCAATTATGTCAAACAACCGAAACTTACAAAATGCACTGAAGGATCGATTAGATTGATTGATATGCTCATCAACACACAGGGGTGGCTTCATGCTGCTGGGGCCGGCCATGAGGAGGTTGTACTAGAGAATGCCTCGAAACAGCACTTGACTCATGGTTTCTAGTTGAAGACCTGTGTGTTGTGCAGTGGTGTATGTTGTATCCAATATTATATATATATGGTCAGTTTTTTTCATTTGCAACACACAGCAAATTAAGGTGAAAGTGCATACTTCACCCAATAAATCACAAGCAAACAGGAATATCTCAGTTTGTTTTGTGTTTTCAACGAGAGTAAAGCTGCGTTTACATTAGGCCGTCTCCGTCAGCTGGCCACCAACTCAAGACTGAGCAGTCTTTAACCCCAAGTCTGAGCCAGAGTCTGAGACTGGCATGTGTTTACATAGCACCGGCTCAGCCATTGTCAGTTTCAGAGAAAATAAATGTGAGTGATAGAACAAAGGGCAGTATTGTGATCGCTAAATTAGGAATTTGTGTTAAGACGTGCAGTCTTGAGACGGCAAAACGAGCACTGCTCGAATTGCCAGACACCGTCTTAAAAGCCGGTCAGACAAGGTCAGTCAACCGTTTTTGTTATTCACACTACACAGTCTCAGCCTCCGTCTCAGTAATTTTTTGGTCAGACTCAAGACTGGGCCAAAAGACGGCCTAATGTAAACGCTGTAGAGGCTGTTCACTGTTCTCGGCTCTACACACAGAACATGGATCACATAATTGGATATCCAATGTAAGTACCTTATAGATCTATGTCTTGCTATCACATTGATATGCTGTGTTGATGGTTTACTGCAGGATTAGTGCTTATAATTAGGCAATTAATCAGCTGCTGACAAATAATTCCCTTGACCGAACACTGTCCGCAACATTGCCTTAATATTTCTGTGGGATTCACCCGTTTTTCATACATATAACATCTTAAAAATGGCGACTTCCTGTTTGTGAATTAATTTTTTCTTACAGTTTTTCTGACCTTTTAAAAGGATATTTTGATTGATTCTCTTTCAAATAGATGCTATTGACTGCTCATGCCCATGCAAATAATTATAGTTGATGGCCTAAATGCCCATAGAAGTTGATTTGCACAAATTTAGCTGTTGTAAGTAGTGATATGACTCAAAAACAATCAGACAAATGTGGAAATATGACATATCTTTTATAATTAATGCACTATAATATGCTGAGAAGTTAGTTAGTTAAATCTTTTATTTCATGTAATATTGAACCTCAAAATTACACAAAGGAACTAAAAAAGCCTATTTTGAAGGCAAATGTGTACATAGAATGTGATGTTCAATAACAAAAAAAAATAGATAATATGTTCTTCTCGGCTATTTTGAAATATATGTGAGAATTCTAATGTGTTATTATGCTGGTGATGTGAGATGACGAGATGATGGGTGGAGCACCTGAGGTGGCTCGTTCGATTATCTGGCAGATACGGCTCAACTGATTATATATATATATATGTAAATACATATTTATATAATATATTTTTTTTTTTTGGAATGACAGGGCTATATGGAAATATTAAAACTGATGGGGGCTTGCAGGTTGCTTGGATTGTTTTTAGGAACAATGGTGCAATGAATCACTCATTCATTGAATGTTCTGTCTGATATGTGCTGTATTCCGTCTTATTTATCTCAAATGATCCACAAAGAAGATAGCCAATGCTATTTCATCCAATAATTCATTATTAGTTGTTGATGATGGAGTTTGCTGGGGCTGTGTAGGCCTTAGATAAATATGAGCAAGAAGCATCTCTAAATATTGTTTTATATGTATTTACAGGGAGAGTTATAAAGAAGACAGAATTGGGGATCAGATGGTGAAGGGCTGACATGAAGTGAATACTTATTTAATCTGTGCATTTAAAAAATTGAATTGAATATGAAAGAAATAAAACAATAAATGCATCAAAACATACTCCATTCATTCCATACTACCTACTGAGCACCATTCAAACAGCAAAAGTACACAAATGATTTCTGATTTTAGGTCTTTTCTGCCGTTTCTTTCATTTTGTACCAGCAGACAAAGGCAATCTGCAATATATTATTAGATATCTAATCAGACACCGTTGGTTTCGTCATACAATTGATTTATAATAATGTCATGAATAATGCTGCAGTGAGTCTTCAGAGGGTCAATTAAGAATTTTTAACGCTGTAATCTGTTCCCTGAGCGTATTTCACCTCATTACCGGTGTGTCTGTTTTTTTGCTAGGTACTTGAGTTATTCATGATGTCATGTAAAATGCTGCCGCAAGTTGTCAGTGGATTATTTGAGACCATTTGAAAACATTATTCAGTTTCCTAAGGGTTTAATACCCCATAACTAGTGTTTTTGTCTGTTTGTGAAGTATTTGAGTTTTTCATGACGTCACATCAAATGCTGCCGTCAGTAGTCAGCTGATCACAAAAGACAATTTTTAACCAATTATTCAGTTTCCTGACGGTTTCTAACCCCATGACTGGAGTTTTTGTCTGTTTGTGAGGTATTTGAGTTTTTCATGACTTCATGCCAAATGCTGCCGTAGCTCGGCAGCGGGCAATTTAAACCATAAATAATCTTCATATTCTTGCTCACCATGCTTGAAAACCCTTACAAACCTATTTCCATTAAAATCCAGCATGTTTAAGATTTTGACAAAAAAATAAGCCAGTGTGTTGCAAATAAAACCTCTCTGAGCGCACAAGTGCGGTTGGTGCGACCCTCTAATTTTGGCTATTATATATTAACCTTAGTGTATTTTTTTGTCTAAATATTTTCAACCTCTCAGAAGGCTGAGCGCATGAGTGCGGCGGGTGCGACCCTCTAATTTTGGCTATTATACATTATCCTTAGTGTATTTTTTCGCCCAAATATTTTCAACCTCTCAGAAGGCTGAGAGCATGAGTGCGGTTGGTGCGACCCTCTAAATTTGCCTATTATATATTGACCTTATTGTATTTTTTCGTCAAATATTTTCAATCTCTCAGAAGGCTGAGCGCATGAGTGCGGCGGGTGCGACCCTCTAATTTTGCCTATTATATTTTGACCTTATTAGTGTTCTTTTTCGCCTAAATATTTTGAGCTTTACAGGAGGCTGAGCGTGGTAGTGCAACCCTCTAAATTTAGCTGTTATATATTTACCTTAATATTAGTGTACTTTTTCGCCTAAATATTTTCAGCTCTACAGAAGGCTGAGCGCGGGAAAGTGGTTGGTGCGACCCTCTAAATTTAGCTATTATATATTAAATTTATTAGTGTACTTTTTTGCCTAAATATTTTCAGCCTATACCTTTTTTTAAATTAGCGCAATTTATACCCTGAATAATTTAAGCCACTCAAAAATCTCATAAGTGGTATCTGTAAACGATACTTTTGGCGATAAAGTAGCTCTCGCGCACAAAAAAAAGTTACCCGCTGTGTTCCGTTACGCAAAAGAATTAGATGCGATTAAGATCAGATTAGAAGGACCTTTTCCAAAAATGGTAGGTTTTTCCTTTTTGCGGGGAGGGGGGGGGGTTCAATGGTCCTCCCCAAGCCCCTGTCATGGTTGACACAGTTCTCATGGAAGTTTAATGAAATATTTGTTACTAGAATGTCGATATAACAAGCTAAGACTACTGCTGACACAGCTGGGCTTTGCCCAGCAGAGCTCTCTTCTTCTTAAGCCATCCATCATTAGTGTTGACAAAAGTGGACACTGACCATTCAGGTGCCTTTAGATTCTACTAATAAAAGTGTTTGATCTTTAGATTTTAAAGGCATCTGATTGGTCAGTGTGAACTTTGGTCATCACCATTGGCGGACAGCTGGGAAAGAAGATACTTCCTACTTTTTGAGAGCTCATATAACTTCGTGCAGAGCTATTGGCTAGATGTTGTGATGCCACAACTCTCCATTTAATTTGTTGACTGGTGGCTCTGCTGGGCAAAACCCAGCTGTGGCACGCAGTGGTTTGACGCTAGCCACAACAGGTGGCAATTGGATAATGATGGATTGCACTTCTTTGTACAATCTAGTACCTAGCCAAAAGTAATTTTAAGTCCTTTTAAGTCAAAGCAGAAAGATTTAAAAACAATTGAATATTTTATTCACACCAGTTTGTCTTATCTTTGTCTTTATCTTTGTCTCACCCTAACCTTCTTTGTTTATTTGGGCCTGTGTAGAATATGACCAGAGGCCTGCTTTTCATACATATAGCTGATTTGTTATCTTGCTGACCATTACAGTGCATCTTAATATGATTGTAGCACCAGCCCCCCTGATTGACAAAGCAGAGCTTTTAGGGCACACTGAGGACGGGTTATACACCTTTAAAGCTTTGTTAGAGTCCGAGAAGAAACCTGGATCGCTGTCTTACTATGATTCTGTAGCAAGCGAGTGTGTTGTTGCACAGAAGTCTCAAGATGTTGGAAAAATTCCCTGCATAGTGAAAGAAATCAGAGAAAAGATTGAATATATGGTGAGAAAAACTATGTGAATAATTTTAATAATGCTCTCACCATGATGTTGAAATATACAAAGGGTTTTGAAATGTTGCAACTCTGTCTTCATCCTACACATACAACAATTAAACTACAAATTTTTCTTCAATTATCTCTTAACTCATGAATGTTATGTTAACTGATTTGCCAAATGTTCTGAAATGCCTGACCAACGAGTTTGTTTGTTTGTTTGTTTTAATGTACATTCTCTATCCAAAGATGCTAACATCGAGATAAAAATCAATTATGAGATAAAAACCCCCTTGGAGAGAGGAAAAAGAAAAGACATAAGTTATAAAAATAATACATGCTAGGAAAAAAAGACTGGGTTCTTCAGGATAGCCTTGTCACTCTGACACTTGCTAACAGATCTCTTCGGTCTTAGGCTAGGTTTCTGATTGAGTTTGTATCTCAACGAATGATCGGGACTGCTAACGATTCATGTCACATACATTGAGCATACATCATAATAATCTTTCTCTACAGCCGATTACACCAACTTTTGATTACAAATGTTTCCAGATTCAAATACCGGCAGGCCTGCCACATCACATAGACTTCAGAGCCATGGCTGAAATTAAAGGAAAACCAAACAAGAACTTCAAAGTTATAGAAGGTGATGAGATGAGTCAGGCTCCCAAAGGGAATCGCTATATTTACTATGGAGGTAGATAGTTTGGCTCGAAATAGTTTTCATTTGTTAATAGCTTAAAACGCAGTCAATCAGCATGGTATGGTAACAGGGAAGCTTTGGTTGCATTAGTCTCATATTTAGTTGATCATCCATCAGATTGGTCATAAGCGAGCATGCAAGTTTGAAATGCCCCTTCAATGAACAACTCCATAGGCAGGAATTAGTAGCTGGATTTTTTATATTTACGCGTTTCATTGCATTATTAGTTATAATAGTTTTAATAGGAGTATTGCTATTATTATATTAATAGTGTTATTATTATTTCAATCATATTGTTATAAACATCAACATAAGAACTACCCTTCAACAAGGTTCATTTATCAAAATGCGTATAGAGAGTTGCCTTCCCAATTTTTAATTATTTTGCCTTCCGGAGTTGTCTTCTTAAAGACTAAAAATTCGAGACTGATATCCTATCCCTTAAATATTTCTTATATGAAGGGGGAGGGGGGGGTACTTGAAGGTGTGGAAGGTTTTTTGCTTTGTCAAGGTAAACTGAAAATTTTAACTGAAAAGAACATTACAGAGAAAAGGTGCCCTGAGAGATGGAGAGACCTTTTGTATAACCATACCAATGATTGCTGTACCACTGGATATAAAGATGAAAGAGAAAGGTATGCATCTGCCAGGCCTTGTTTATGATGATTCATACATATGATTAGATATACGAGAAATACTGAAGTTCCATTGATAAGATTAAGTAAAAGTAGTAGTTATCCCTGTCCCAGTCTGTTATTTATTATTTTATTTTGTCGTTATTCTAGTCATACTGTATATTTAATTGTAATGTGCTAAGCAGGGGCATGCCTGGTCCCTCTTACAGGCATGTACCTGCTTTCAACATACTGATTAACTAGTACTCCAAACATTATCATCAGTTCATAAGTAGGTTCTTTCTTACTTTTATCCTATCTATGCACAGGATTATCTTATATATAAAAATAAAGAAAATTTCCAACCCAAAAAACAGCCAGACTAAATAAGACTAGCTTAGCTGTTGTGAATTTGATTGTGCTAATCAGATTCAGCATCCGGCCCCACGGGTCTGCAGGCCTGGATTTTCCCATATCTGGTATCATCTGCAGCAATAAGAACCCATTCAAAGGCCGATTTGGTGGCTGCCATTCCCAAACAGGTATCCGGTTTCTTTAAGCACACTCAGACACCATTTTCATTGGGATGGATGGGTTTGCAACATAAGCTGATCGGTTTTAGGCACTCATCACCGGGGTGATAAACCAATCAGGATGTGTTTGCCACGATTAAAACCCACCAGGACAACTTTATGGTGATTGGTGTTTGCCATTTGCCAAGTACCTTTCCTTATTGGTATTTGGTAAAATTCGGTCGCCAAACACCCATCTGGATAGAATTTTGTAACAGTGGAGTAAACTGTCAAAAATCTTTAGGCTAGGCCTACAGACTGGGACTGAAAACCCACTCATTCAAAGGTCCATTCTTCCGACCAGAAGTAGTATACTGCACTGCTGGTATGAAAAGTGAGTCATTGATTGAGTACAGATTTTATTTCTTCTACAAAGACAAACGAGGCCTAAAAGCAAAAACATTTTGGTAGAGGAGAGCGGTGTTAGTTTGGCAATAAACTTTTTTTAGATGAAAGCACAGAGGTTGATTATTTTTTCAATTTTCATTGGATAACTGAGTGGAGGGTCTTAAATGACCTTGCTGCTGCTGGTCTGAATAAAGAAGGAAAAAATGTTTTGTTTACTTCTAACAGCTAAAGTAACAATCAGGAATAAATATGTCGATAGTACACACTACACAGGCCCATGTTATCTTTCGAATAACAAAAGTAGTCGATCTCAACTCCCCAAATGTATACACCCCAAATAATGAAGCATAGCTGATTGAAAACTTGGTGTGTGACAAAGAACATAATCCTAACAACGAGGCCTACTTCACCTATATTTAGATTGTTTAATAAGTTTGAGGACATAATTCAATCCATCCAAATACAGTCTTTATCACTGCAATGTGAGTTTGCAAAGACAACTTGCACAGATTGCCTCAAGTATTAGCATTCTGATATTGTATAGTGGTATAATATATTTTCAGTAGTTTTGCCATATTTTTATTTACATCCCAAAGTCCGATGCTGCTCTTTCAACTTACTCCAATGGCGAGTAAGTTGAGAAGAGTACCATGTAAATTTCATATGTTGATCAGCAGAGAGCTCTCGGTCAGAATTCATATCAACAGGGTTCTGTGTAGTTCTGGTATAGCTATCACGCCACAGCGTGATACTGTCATACAGTTTTAAAAGTCTTATCTCAGTCTCCCTCATTTAAGTGTGGAAATTGTTCACTGGAAGGTGGTTTACTAATAGTGTTTTATCGGGTGTGTGTGTGTTGTGATGGTGGGAATTGGGTGCTCACAAAGTTTAATCACACATTCCATCTTTCAATACAATTCAATACAATACATTTCAATATAGTGTATTGGTATTTGATGTATATGGTTTTAGGTACCAACATAAACGTGTACTAGCTGCTCACTTTATACCCTTTATCCTTTTAGGCATGCGTATCCCTCTAGAAGACCCAGAAATGTATTCTCCAACAAGTACGTGTCAATTAAAACATTTTACCGCTTAAAAGCCTTGAGGTAATGAGGAATTATTCCCGACTGACCTCTTGAGAGATAGGAGATTGGACAACTGTATATTGTTTTCATTTTCTGTTCACCTTAGATTGTCTCCTCTCCAAACAGACAAATAAAACTCCTTGTCTTTCAGTACTTTGATACGAGTTGATATGAGAAATGTTAGGAATTGCAGGCAAAAATTGTTGTTAGCACTAGATAGGAGACACTTTAGGTAAATGAATTAGTAGATTCGTATAGTACCAAATAATCAGTTATGTGTATACTGACTGAGATAACAATAGTGATATGTATTCAATTTTATATTATAGAACACAAAGATAAGTCACCGATGTTACTGACGCAGGCTGACCTCCGAGATCAAAACGTTCTAACTAGGCCAGCACTCACTCTAGATTTATGGTAATAAAGAGGTATACAAATAGGCATATTGTGTGCATGGAATTCGGAATGTGTTGTTAGTCTGGCACAAAACTTATGGTTGAATGCAGGGAATGTGCATATTACAAATCTTCCAATCATTCTCAGGTATAAGATTCACCCTTATTTTTACATACTGATTCTGGTAGCCCTCTCAACAATGGTTAAAAATGAAAGTTCAATGCAATAGCTTTGGAAACATAACAAATATAAAGAGTAGGTCCAACTGAAAGTTTAGGCAGTGAACTTTGGTTCTAGAAAAGAACAATTTATTCTCTGATTATTAGGGGCGGCCTACAACAGAAATGGTGACATAGTCCCACCTTCCGCCATGCTGATGTTGATACCCAGCTAGCCACAATGTCACCATCAACCAGGTATTTCAATCTACATAACGAAAAAAACTTACGCATAATTAGAAAAATCTTTCTTACATGTAGTCTGTGACAAAAACCATGTAAATTAGCTTGTCAGCTACTATCACTGTTTCTTATCAATCTAATGTCATCATTCTAAAATCAACAGCGTAGACAGAATTAGGATACATTATCTTTCTGACATTTGCAGTTTTCTGACCTTACAAAAACTGTGATCGGACAACTATACATTATTTACATTTTTTCATGTGAGAAGAAAAACAAAAAACACAAACAATGTATACGTTTCTGATCTCTAATATTTTACGGGCAGAGAACTCTAATTGCCAGGAAGGTTAACAAATCCTAAATCAGAAGTGAGTGTCTACTGATGTTTGGGTAGTGATGTGAGTAACTTCTGTCCCTTTTGGCCAAATCAGCAGCGTAGACAGAAATAGGATGCATTATCATTCTGAAATTTGCAGTTATCTGTCCTTACAAAAATTGTGATCGGACAACTATACTTTGTTTACATTTTGTTCATGTGAGAAGACAATCACGCATAAACAAAAAATACACAAACAATGTATACGTTTCTGATCTCTAATATTGTACGGGCAGAGAACTCTAATTGCCAGGAAGATTAACACATCCTAAATCAGACGTGAGTGTCTACTCATGTTTGGGTAGTGATGTGAGTAACTTCTGTCCCTTTTGCCCAAATCAGCAGCATAAACTGAATAACGATACGTTATCATTCTGAAATTTGCAGTTTTCGGTCCTTATAAAAATTGTGATCGGACAA
Organism: Membranipora membranacea; assembly: GCA_914767715.1. Taxonomy (NCBI): domain Eukaryota; kingdom Metazoa; phylum Bryozoa; class Gymnolaemata; order Cheilostomatida; family Membraniporidae; genus Membranipora; species Membranipora membranacea. The sequence continues at coordinate 18,941,234 of OU612071.1, forward strand.
CTATATTTGATAAAGTGACAAGGAGCCCCTGCAGTCATCAGTAGGCTTGGAAAATACCACTCACTGACCACGAATTATTTAATATTTTTCAGATGCCCTGGTGCAGAGCTGTAGACAAGGAAATTGTGTGTGTAGCTATGGAGAGTAGTGCTTGGTAGACACCTGTAACATCGAATGAAAAGGTAAGTTGAATCAAGGACACCAGTCATCCCCATGCGATTTGTTTTGATGGTTTGATTATTTGCCTAATGGTTTTATACACCATCGAATTACTTTGAAAATAATTTAAATATTGTCTTTGCCTTGTCATAGTCTAACAATTATAAATTGACTAAGTAATTTTACTCTGTCTCCTCCAATCAACCCTGCCACAGATTTTCATCTGTGTCTAGAGTATTATAATACTGAGGGTGGTTTTAATCAGAGACTCACTCACTATTTGTCTGGACCCCTGCCGATGAAGTGTGGATAAATCGCGGACAGCCATTTACCAGTCTTTCAATTCTATGCATAACGCAACATAGGACCTCGCATCAAGTTCGTCTTGCGGGCGGCTTTTCCGACTGTTTGAGTGTATATGAATATATAGAAATTAGCTAATCACAAATTTTCTTCTCCTAACTTTTCGCGGGAAGGGAGCTCTAACACAAACAAAGCAGAAAGATGAATATCTACCTGTTTTGAAATGATCATGCTTCAACATTCACAGCTACTTTTTTAATATTTTTCGGATGCCCATGCGCAGAGAGAGAAATAGAGAGTGTAGTAATGGAGAGGGATGCTTGATAGACACCTAGAAGATGCACCTGGAAAGGTAAGCTGAACCAGTCATTTCTCATCTGTTTTGTAAACGAAAACTGGCTCTTGGATTCATACACTATTTATTGACTGCCGTTAAAAAGTATTTGAATATTCTCCTGGCCTTTTCATGGTCATGTTCTAACAAGGATAAAGTTTGTAATTAAGTTTTCACTCATCTCATCGCCCCTGCCACAGATCTGATTTGTGTCGAGAGTAAGTCATCTTGAGGGGGATCTCAATTAGAAGTTCATCCACTATATGGCTGGACTTCTGCAGATAAACTCTGAACAGCCACTTACTTTCGTTTCAATTCATCAATTGATAAACTTTGAAAGTCAGTTATCCAAATGTGCATAATGCTAGACGGGATCTCACATCAAATTCAATCTTATTCATGCATACATGTTAGCCTCAGCAGGCTGTCGGGGGTGGGCGGAGAGCTGGGTTGCCCTTCCTCCACCCATCCACGTCAGCCTGCACAGGCTACATATATATCTCGTGTAGACGAATAATCATAGGCCTAAAATTTTTCTAATCATTGTATTGTCGTAACTTTTTCACAGGAAGAAAACTCAAACTCAAATGTAGGACCACACCCCATAAATTTTGAAATGAAGATACATTAAGATTGACTCCAACTTACTTTATATTTTTCAGATGCCCTGCACAGAGAAAGAAATAGGAAAGCTTAGTGTAGTAATAGAGAGGGATGCTTGACAGACACCTAGAAGATGCACCTGGAAAGGTAAGCGGACTCAACAACATCAGTTATTCCTCGTTCGTTGTGTAAACTAAAACCGGGCTTATGGTTTCATTCACTATCGACTTACGTTAAAAAGTCTTAAATTGGCTTATCGCTAATTGCCCCTGCAACGGATTTTAATTTGTGCCACTATTGTCTTGACTCCTGCAATTAAAGTCTGGACAGTCACTTATCCGTGTTTCAATTCCTCTAAACTGATCTACGTTGTCCAGTTTATAAACAAAGTAAACAATATATATAAGTATTTATGTAATTGTGACACTACGGTTAAATATCAGAATTCAAACAACAAATTGGCCTATACTTTGGCTCACTATGATAAAGGCGCTGACATTTTACGATTACCTTGTGTTACTGTTGATGTCTTATTTTTATTTTTAGACGAAGCAGAGTAGATGCTCTAAACTCAGAATAGAATCGCTAAGCTTTCCTCATCACGACCTCAGACTTAACCACCTTAATAGCCTACACTACTTATTTCAAATCTCACCAAGCCAGCTGTATAGCTGTATCCGAAGCGGGTGGGCACTACTAACTCCATGCAATTAATCATCATGTGCTATGATCATCATCACTATTTCTTCACTTTGATTACCCGATAAAACTTATTTTATGCCGACTAATAATAGTTATTTAGGATTCTTCATCATAAGTTTATTAAGGCCTTTTCTTCTAGTTTGATTTTCTTCATAGAACCTATTTCATGACGACTAATATACGACTGATATAAAATCACTGTTGACTTGATATCAGATCATCGTTGATTCAACAACAGATTTCTCCCATAGATCAACATAGATCGGCGTTTCACCTCATGACCAACCGTCAACCAACGCCGGACGTCGGCATCAACGTCAAATCTCCATCAGTTCGGCGACAGTTTTCCCACTAGGTATCATCAACAAACTGGTGCACCGTTATCAAACAGTATTTTGAATTGATACTTGAATATTTAGCAGGTCTTTAAGGATTATTCCTGTACCATAATCTTTTCATGATATAGAACATGAGCATATACAATACATTTTAGGGTATTAAATGTAGAATAATTGCCAATGACTCATACTTTCTATTATGCAATGACAATTGCAAAATCAATATAGTCTCAGTTCCTAGCAACCAATTGTTGTCATATGTGCCATACAGTTGCTGGGGCGTTCCACAGTATGAGAGAAGCAAACAAACCAAATCGCAGAGCTATACTCTAATCAACGCTTCTTAAAGACTTAGTTTGAGGCTGGTCTTTTGTATCACATCTTATTCTCCATATTTCATTCTATCATGTGAGTGAATTCCAGCTTTAGAATCCAAATATTGAGGAAGTTATAGCCTCTCAAATTTCCAAGGTGACGGTAATTTATCGGCAGTAAGAATGAGCCGGCAATCCCTATGGTAGTCACAACCATCATACTTATTATGATACATTAATGAATATGTTGATGATCAAAATGTTCAGATGTGTAACGGTCTCGAACCGAGGTCCAAATGGCTTTGCAGGCAACACGCTAATACTGAACTATATTGTCTACGGTCCCAACTAGTTGGTCCAAGTGGTGCCATGGTAACGTTGTTGCCTATAGGTATGTGGACCCGGGTTCGATTCCCACCCAGGTCTGAATTTTGATCATCATCTTATCTGTGTGATTATTAGTGCATTAACTCATGATAAGTATGACCATAGACAAAACACATATCTATGGCTGTGACGTACCCCAGGGGAAACATCCGCTTATTCCCAATGCCGATTGAAGGCAATCACCCTGTAAGTTTGAGAGGCCATAACTTCCTCAATATTTGGATTCTAAAGCTGAAAATCGATCACGCGATAGAATAAAATATGGAGAATAAGATGTGATACAAAAGAGCAGCCTCAAACTAAGTATTTAATAATAGTGATGGCTACTTGCATAATACTGATCTGCAACCAGCTAAATTCATATTCTGTGAAATCAGCTGCACAGTTGAATTTCACAATGAAGATACTCCAAGATGATGACTTTTGCGAATCTGAGTTTAGTATCACACAATTTTGAGCTGTTTGACCAGGATAACCAATATATGAGACTGGATTGAACGTGGAACTGAACTGAACTAATTCTAACTTCACCAGCCTATATATCATTTAAATAATAACTTTGTATTGTATCACAAAAATAATTCATGTTTTCCTGTCATCTTAAATTGCTATCAACCAAATTCAGTTTTCTGATTGAATTGATCAATCGATGAATGTCCGCTAAACACGATGATACACTTTATAAGCTAAACGCCCTCAGCTTGCAGCAAATGTCAATCTCTTCACAATTCAAAACTACAGATTTATATAAAAACTATTACCATGCATCCAAAAATGGAAAGCATATCACACTAGAGAATATTGACACGTTAGGAGGCAACTTACCAAATTCTGGGGAGTACTGTCTGTTTTTATTACTTGACCGGCGGTGATATTAATCCTTTGAGAGTTTGTAGAGATTCGCCGAAACTGAGATTGAATATTTTTTGATGAAGAAAAAAAGGTGAAATATCGAAGCCGTAGCTCTTCTTTGGCTGCGAACAAACAACTGACCAGTTCATCTTGAGATGTTTGTAGTAATGTTGATTTATACCCTGCTTCTCGAAAACATTATGTAACATTTTCATTAATCCGTATATTTTACAATATTTTTTGAAGCTGTTGGATTATATCAGTATTTTCCAATGTCAAAAAACCCTTTCTCGTAAAATAAACAACTGTAAATGCATTCTCTTTTAGGCAGCAGCAGTATGATCATCGGCTGTCTGACAGACTAATCTAATAAACCATTATATTCCCTAGCTTGTATAAGTTACGCTCGTACAAGTTTAGATGCAAAAAGATCAGACAGTATTTTCAAGGCCAAATATCCATTCACTTTTAAAACCGCCACCTCAATGTTGTTATGGCTAGCAGAAGAGATGGATCAGATTTCTCAAAATAAATAGCATCACATTTCAAATTACTAGTGAGCATTTTTGACAGGTAAAAATTCTTTTCTCCTCAGTCTTTGGCCCACATATTTTATTTCTCAAACACTAACAGACCTATCCGTGTCCCAAGCATAAAGTTGGTACAAAACATGCACAGAACTGGATTTGATTCAGTGACATCCAGCTTGATAACCAAGGACTCTACCAATAGACAAAACACATGTCTATGACTCTACCACTGACCCATATATCCATTTGGGATATAAAGCAGTACCTTTTGAATAAGTTACCGAAACATGCACAACATCACATAATGTGTTCTCTATACCATATGCATATGAGGATCATGGTTATGACAATAAATCAATAAATCTAATGTTGGCATTTTTGTGCTTGGTTTAAAAGTGGAAAAAAAATCTGATGTATAACCACATTTTCTTTTGAGCAGCAGCAAGGCATCAAATCGTCAGACAGCTCCAGTTTTTATACTGTTCGACTCCAGATTGCCTGAAAATTAAGCTCATATAACTTTTGGAGCAGTGATGTATAAACATGATTTTAAAAGGTCAAAAAACCATTCTCTGAAAAACTGCTGCCGTAATATGGAGCTGAGGCAGCAGCCTTGAACAAGGGTCCCCAAGACCTAATAAACACCAGGTTCAGACCTTCATTGATCGGTATGTGGAATTTAAGCCTCCTAGCTGGAATATTAGTTTGTACTATTTTAAGTCAAATTCTTGTCAATGGTTTTTCATTGTTTTTTAGCTCAGGTATGCCATTCATCGTGTACTAATTTTCTGGGGGATATAATCGAGAGTTGACCGAGCAACCTTTTTGAAGGGGAGTACATATATATATATCGTTATTGATATCATTATTTTTATTATTATATATATAAGCAAGTTAGCATTTTCATTATACTATTATAAATATATGGTTATTGCCTCTTGCAGACCCACTTCCTCCAAAATATCTGGAAATAGTAGTAGTAGGCAATACCCCTAATGAGACCCAACTGAACATCAGCTGGGGCATAAGATCCAAGCAGTATGTTGAATATGCGGAGACAAAGTGTCAAAGTATGGGTGGCTTCCCTATCGCAACATACAGAGTAAGTCTGCCCTGAATAAACCTTGTACGCAATAAGTCTGCCGTTCCTCCCACCTCGTACCCAGTCAGTCTGCCCTGCCTCCCACCTCGTACACAGTAAGTCTGTCCCACCTTCGACCTCTCACACAGTAACTCTGCCCTTAAATGTAGGCACCAGTTGCAGTAAGATTTGATGTTAGCTAGTCATTCACTCATAGCTTCGCATTATGTACAATGTCGTGCATATTGCATAGTAAACCTGAGATGACCATGTATACTTCGCAGTGGATAATTTCTGAATGAAATACGATCTTGTTTCACCACTTTATTTGTGGATTGATGGATTGAAACTTGATTTGGTACGGGTATCACACAATTTTGCATCAACACTGCATTTGCATCTCTACTGGTCATTTTATTCCTATAAAAGCAATTTGAACATTTGAATGCTGCTAACCCAATTTGACACTGTTATTGTCGGATGATTGCCTCACACAAACTGGCCATGTTGCTCCCGTCTAATTTGAAACGGACCATTTAAACTGAATTTTTGAATCCCCATTCTCCATCGCATTGCCCATCCATTCTATAACTCTGCAGCCAGCCACGGTTGGGACTTGGGAAGATATACATGAGTGATGAAAAGACAAGAGTTTTAGGATACCCCCTAAGCTGCTATGTCGATAATCAGAATCCCCTTCAGGTCAAGAGACAAATTCCGCTCAAAGCATTTATATTCCTGTATTCTAGAATCGAGTGCCTTCAGCAAGCTTTCAAATAAACTGAAACAATTTCATGTCATCATTGAATTCCATGGAAGTCATAATACTTTTGGAATAATCTCCACGCCAATTTTATCTCACTCATAATTAGGAATGAGTTCTTGAATTTGATACAATAGCTCTAAAGACAGTTGTTATGGACCATTGAGTTTCTAAATCTTGCACATATTAGGCTAAGAGCTCACCTTATTGTCTGATAACCTATAAATTCCAGTGGCATCTGCAAGACTCATAAACATGCCAAATCGTTTCTTCCAACCGCGATGTCCTATTTTCACAACAAACAACCTAAGCAATTTTTTGTATGTAAACTTATTCCATCCAATAATTAAAATATACATACACTTGTTTCCATTTTTGCCAAACCAAATTTTAAAATAAATTAAAACTGTAACTTGAAAGTGGTGTTTCAACCAAGTGAATCAGTAGTTTCCCTCTAACTGAGTAATGTTTCAATTAAGCCATCTCTATCAATCTCGATAAATCCATATAAATGACTATTTAGGGCAGGTTATTTTATAACCTTGCCAACTGCTGTTGTAATTTGAACCAGTCTGAGGACAATTTTTATCTTGAGCACTAAAACATTCAACATGGCCGGGAATAGGATAGGTACATCCTTAACAATGGGGTGTTTTTGTCAACTGCAGTCACCGGAACTTTATTTACTATTTATAGATAAGGTCTAAAAAGGCACTGTGGTTTGTCCCCCTCTATACCTCTGGTTGCTAATGGGCACTAATCGTATCAGAAAAATATTGAGTTCTAAAACAATATGTAACAAAATGACACTCTGTGATTTATTGTTTTTATTTTTCAGTGGCGTTCCGATGCAGATTCAACCAGCATGACAGCCAACGATATAAAAGTTGGCAATAAATACAAATGTTCTGCCCGTTTCAAATTATTTAACTACAAAGGGGAGCGCCTCAAACGTTTCACTAATGAAACCGAATACAAATATTTTATTCTCGGTAAGTAAATCCGCTGCACAATTGCAAATTTCCACCTGCTTGAACAGGCAGGCTTCTGTGTCAATGAAGATCAGAAGATAGATTGCGACTACTCTTGCATCTGGGTATTCAGGTACTCAGGTACTTGGGTACCCGGGTACACGGGTACTCAGGTACTCAGGTACTCAGCTACTCGGGTACTTGGGTACTCAGGTACACGGGTAACTGGGTACTAAGGTGGTATTCAGGTAATCAGGTACTCTGGTACCTGGTACACAAGTACACAGGTACTCGGGTACTCGGGTACTCAGGTACTATGGTACTTGGGTACTCAGGTATTCTGGTATTCATGTAAACAGGTACTCAGGTACTCAAGTATTCAGTTAATCGGGTACTCAGGTACTAAGGTACTAAGGTACTCAGGTACCTCCATAAAAAATAATTATATTCATAACTTTCTAACCTTGTGTTGTTGAAATAATGACTGTTAAATTTCATACAGGGCCTTCACAGGAGAGATATTTCAGTGTCAGTGCCACTAATCTAGCTGGAAGAGTAAGAGATGGTGATTTTCTGTTCAATCTTGAATTGGTGGCTTATTACCGAAATGTCAATATTACAATAGATAAGTATGATTGGAAGACATCCTCGTACACTGATTCTACGCAAACAATTATTCCACGTGAGTAGAAGGATGACTGTCCGGTAATCAGGGAGTCCTTCAATTAGAAACAGCAAAAACCGCTATCTGATCGCTAACTCACTTTGTTAGGTATACCTGCTAAGCTCTAGCTTTCAATTCGCTCAGTCATTGATGGAGCTATATACATTTTGAGTGAGGGATTTGAGAACAAATTTGTCTAATTAAAAGACAATGTGAGCGAAAAGCATAACAGTAATAACCCCCCTGTTGAAAGAATCGACATAGCTTAAATCAGGCAACATGTGTTAGATTTATGATAGGAAACATGCAAAATAAGATTGGTCAGTCCCTATGAGATTTATCAATCTGAATTAAGCCTTATTTCAACTACCATCTTGATGTGCAATTGTACACAACCATAAAATACACCTTGTTCAATGATGATGTATTTCAGTTTCTGAGAATTAACTATTCTTTCTTTCAGCACATGGATCACAGATAAATACCACACATACAAATGTTTCGGCTGATCTCCCTCCAGATTTCTTCCAAACAGGACTTAAATATAGATTTAACATGGTTATAAATGGATACTTTGGTAAACAGATTGACGCAAAAACTAAGGATTTTGTACTTGATATAGGTGAGCCTACCAAAATGTATTAAACGAGAGGCCGGCTTGAAAATACTGTGCCGTACATTTTCAATGTTTCAAGTTTCATAAAGTTGGACAGAATTTTGTCACTCAAGGGGCTCATGAATATAATTGATAAGTAAGTGCGAACCAATTGATGCATGAATGTACCTATATGTCTCAAAAGTTGTAAATATTTTGGCACATGACTGATGTATAAAAATATATTCTACATTTCCATATTGTCATTGCAGCCCCAAGTGCCCCATACGGAGTCGTCGCTATTCAAGATGTGAACAAGCCAGTCGTAAGGCTCATGTGGGCACTAGATCCTCATTCAGTGCAGGACAATCTGACCATCAAAGTTTGCAGAGGCAAACAGTTCAGCTGCCCAGAGAAGACAATATTAATCACACCTGAGGAGAGTGGAAAATTCCCACTGAACTATACACTGGACGCCACTGATTTTGATAGGGATGATATATACACTGTAACTATGATTTCTATGAGCGGGCCACTGACAAGTTCTGAAAGCGTACCAACAGACATCAGTCCCTGTAAGTTTATTTTAGAATCTTTTGTCTGTTTCCCTGTCAACATTTATTGCATTTCATAAAAGCAGGCTAACACCTATCAACTAAATGGCTGAGCCTTGAACAGATGTAGATGAGTAGAGAATATTGCACGCGCTCAGATTTGGCGATCCAGTTCAATTTGCAGATCATGCAAGAAAAGAATAAAGAATATAAAATTTATTTAAGATTTTATGTGGTATGGTGAATATCTCAATTCTTCAACCTGTAATTAAGAGTTTAATCTGAAATTTCAAGATTCATTTCAATGATATTCTGTGTGTGCATCCTTGAAGACTACCCAAGTACCAATGCATAATTAACTACAATAAAACATGTATGCCCTGTCTCGCTGTATTATTCAGTTCAGTTAGGTTATGTAACTCATTATTGGTTCCTGGTTAGTATTAACATGATCCTTGATGCCTGACATTGCATGATTTGTTGGTTTAGATGATGGATGTTTGACACATTGTGATTGATAGGGCGATTAGAAAGACACTATCTTGATTGGCCATAAATTTGTGGTTATTTTTGCATGCAGTTTAAACTCTCATCTTTTCACCAATTAACTCACTATGACGTCATTGTTTACAATTTTGAGTGGGCTCACTTACTTAGGATTCCCAAGAATTTTCAAAAACATAACACACAGGACACACAACTCTTTTAGACAAGTTATCTTAATTTTAAATTCAATGCAGACATGCCGTGTGTGTATACCTATAATGTCAGATTGACATGGTAAAAAAATTCAATACTTAAAATGGCATGAATCAATGACTCTCTGCATTAAGATGTTCCGATGAACAGGGTGTGCAATTCAAGGCACAAGCACTTCCTGTTTATAGTGACATCATAGTGCAGTGAAAGTGAATTGGAGTAACCTTCCCTTCTTTCCACCATCAATTATTCATGCCAAATTTTTTCACCATGCAAATCTGACATAATTATCACAAGTAACTGTCTGACTAAAACCTGCATTTCTATTTAACCTATAAACTTCTGTTCTGAAGACACGCTATGTGAGCATCCTCAGGAGGTACATGGCACATTAGTGAGTTCAGAAGGTGATGCCATATGGTTCTTTGTAAGCAGTAGAGAATATACACTTCAGTGTTTAGATGGATATGTTCCTCCTGTTGGTGGCGCTATCTGGGAATGTGATGATGAAGCATGGGTCAGAGGAGATGATTGTGTGATACGTAAGTGAAGTAGCAGGCTGCTAGCTGCTTACGTCAACCCGTCACTAAAAAAAACTACATTCGATGACACATACTGACTTTTGAAACATCCTAATATTCTCACTTAAATATTGTTTGCCTTGTATTGTCTTTAAATCTAAAGCACCATTGATAAATTGTTATTTATCACACAAGTTGAGATATGCAGATGTTACTCACAAAAAATGATCCAATTTACTAATCATCAACTTTTGTGTTAACTGTTTACACATCATAATGCTTTGTGTGCTTTCAGGCGAAATATTTTATTCATGATAGCAAAACGATCACAAAACTGTATGCTCATTATTACAGCTGTTGTGGCCAGTAGCAGTTCTGTGCTTGTTGCGGTTGGACTTGGGGTGGCTACTGTCCTTCTTCTGATAATTGGTCTATCAGTTGCATGCACGTAAGTTGCCCAGCTCTTGATGAAGCTTTCCTGTTGCAAAGAATACTGCTGAGTCAGCTTATTCTGCCTGAGCAATCATCCCAGCAGTGGCAGTAGTTGGTTATTTGATACTGTATGGTATTAACTGACATTGATAATAATCCAGCAACCACTATCCGGCTAACATGTTACCAAACACTGGCATAGCGGCTGAACCTGAAATTTCATTTTCCCTGCAGAAAGTTGATATTGCAATTCTATTCTTATGCACTACATTGTCGGCATCGTGGCAGTAAAACTGTGTTATGTTCATGAGTAGCTCACAAACTCTTCTTCTTGTTCCTGCAGGAAAATATCAAGAGGAAAGCAGATCGCAGTACAAACTCCAAATGCTGTGGTGGACAATGTTAGAGTAGATCTCGCAATTAAAGCAGCAAAGCTTCATAGGGGAAATGTGCAGGCTAGCTATGGAAATGTGCAGGCTAGCTATGGAAACATGCAGCCTAGCTATGGAAATGTGGGGCCTATCTTTGGAAACGTGCAGCCTAGCTACGGAAATGTGCAGCCAAGCAATCAAGGTAAGGACTCTTTTCCCCATTATTTCTTTAAAAGCTATAAATCCTAGTATTTGAAGCAAAGAGCAATCTGAAATGCCATAAAATAATCAATTAGCCCATATTTACTACAAATTGCCAGGAAATGAGCCCTGAGGATATCGAGATATCAAAATACAGTTTTTTACACATCCTTTACGCCGCTTTATCTCATCAATGGTTGCAGCAGAGCCATAAAGGATTGTGGATATTCATAATTGACCCTGGAGACTCATGGCATGGCAATCATTAGACTGGCTACGCTTTTCCCCTATAATAACCATTTAGCCGAAGCACGATGTGATCATGTTTTTATGGTTTTTAAATTGCAGCGATGAGCACATATGGACAGAGCAAATTGAGCAGCTCAAGAAATAGAAAAAAAGCTCCCATCTCTCGTTAGCGATTGGATATTTAAACAGCATATATGTAGCTCTAGTACCTAAGAAAACTCTCAGAACACCCTGACTCCTGTGATAGTTCTTGTATTGATAATAGAGATAGCAGCAGCTATTTAGTTGATCCGGTGAAATCAATACAATGTGATGTTCAGGATTCTAAGAACATGAAACAAGATCAAATTTTTAGTTGTAGTTGTATTTTGAATTTTTAGTTGTATTTACATAAATTAGAATATCGTCACTGTTTGATATAAAACTTTCATATTTGAAAGCTTACTGACCAAACTTGGTATGTTCTTTAGTAACTTGTATCATATTCCTTGTTTTATGTTATGCGCAACATTGAGTCATAATGTACTGATTGCATGGATGTTATAATTATTTGAATCACTAAAATGTTGATAGTGAGAGGTGGAGATATGCAGTGGGCAGTATAAATTCTATGCAGTCGGAAGTATATTTTTCTCTGACACTTGTAATCTACTTTTATGTTATGCTTAACAAAATAATTTCATGAACCAACGTTTGTTTTCCCAGTTCATATTAGTATTAATAAAGCCTTCGTTCAACAAATAATTTGCCTGATAGAAAGAGATCGCGTTTTTGGGCCAGGAACAATCATCAAAGGAATGCTTTCAAAATGAAAATAGTATCAGCAGCACATATATATATTCCATGTTTATTCTGGAGAAGAATAAGTCCTTAGGACTTGTACCCAGAAAACAGAAAAATTGATAAAAATATGGTGTAGAATTAAAAAGACATGTAACTAAAAATCAAGAACAATGACAGGTAAAATTACAACGTACACGCAGGCATTAATTAGCAGTAAAACATTACACAAGTTGATACACAATAGCAATAGAAAAGTTAGAACAATGTAGCAGTAGGCTAAAATGAAATGATAAGAACTGACTCATTAATTGAAAAGTTTGAGGACGTGGCTCCGAGTGGCATTTTTGAATGTAGCAAGGGATTGACTCAGCTTAACATGATTGGGTAATTCGTTAAACTTCTGAGCACCGAAATTAGCTAAAGCAAATCTAAAATTTTCCTTGAATAGTCTAAACCCAGAACTTTTAGCAAGCCGAGTTTCACTAGTTAATTTCTCAGGGAGCAGATTGGTATCAATTATTGGGACAAAACTATTAACAATTTTATAAAACGTCAGCAGATACAAATATTCGAAACGCAAAGTTAAAACAGGGATGTTGTAGGTCTTTCGAGTATTATCTTTAGAACTATTATAGTCTATAATTTTCAAACATCTATTCTCAATTTTTAAAAATTCTTTTTTGACATAGTCGTTTGTGGTAAATAAAACAGGAGAGCTGTATTCCAGATTAGAACGTATAAGTCCAATGTACCAAAGCTTAGCTAATTTAGGTGTCAGGAATTTTCTATTACGTTGAAAGTTGGTGATATGGCACAAAAACCACATAACATATAACAAAAATGATTGGATCATGAGTATGCATTATGTTTTACTTTGCAATAATACTGAAACATTGTTGTGAGCCGGAATGAGTTGTCCCCTCCCGAGAAGAGAGAGCACAACTCCAAAAGTCACTTAACGCCTAATTACACTAATTGAGCGGCTATTATGGCAAACACTTGCTGTGACACTGCAGGTTTCAGGCATCTGCTTCCCTAAGTCTCATGCTCTCTACTAACTTCTGCTATGAGACTTCAACTGAGAACACTAACACAATTATCGTCAGCGATACAGAAGAGCTGACATTTATGGTAAATTATTAAAGACGCTCGATGAGTGTAATAACAGAGATATCAATGCATATGGTCTTAGCCATCTATGCAGGCTCAATCATATCTGGGCCGCGTCCCTGCTGCCACCTAACCAAACTAAGTCCTGATATAGATATGTACAGTATGCTAACAGCTTCTCGCTTCTCACTTCTCAGCCTATTGGTTAAGATCAAAGTGTCACTGGTAATGGCTGATTAGTGCCTGTTTAAGTTTCGGGTAGCTTGCCACACAATTATGATTAGGAGGTCAACCATGGCCTCACCTCTAGGATGCATTTTAGTTTACTAGGATGTATCACACTCTCAGTACGAGAACTACGGGCAACTTGCGCCCCTCTTTAGGGGCAGCCCACCCTCTGTAATGTCATAAACAGGATATGCTAACAGATCAGTCCTCTAAGATGGTACTGCGGTATCTCAAAGTCGATGGAACAGCTGGCATCAGAACATTATGTATTATTCCCCCTACGGGAGGAGAGGATACTAGGTTATCTTACATAGTAGATTTGCTTACCGCAGTTCTGCATGAGGGTATCATTGAAGCTATACCACCTTAAGGTCGTACGGTACTACGGTACTATATTAGCAGGTTTACCAGAAGCACTGAACAGCAACAAGCTCTCTCTATATTGATCACATTGTGTCTTTCGTAGCAGGTTCGTTTACAGCAGTCCAGCTTCAGGAAATCGCTATACTACCTCAGGGTCGGGCTGTATTACGGTACCATATTAGCATATTAGCAGAGGCAGTTCAGCACCAAGCAATCTCTATATTGATACTTTTGCATCCTAAACAGCAGGTTTGTTTGTGGCGGATCAGCATCCAGCGCTCTCAATCTCTGTACCACCTCAGGAGCGGATAATATTCTGGTACCATATACATAGAAGATTGACCCACACTAAGCTAGCCGGAGTTGTCAGTCCTAGATAAATAGGTGAGATTGCAGTCTTTTCCTTTGATCCAATGCGAGATATATGTTGGAATCACTATGTCTACTGATTCCTATTGATATTAAGTGTTTGCTTCTCTTTTTCAGTTAAAGAGGACCATAGAAGTCCAGAGAACCTTCCACGAAGAATCAGACAACGCAGATTACCGTTGCGATCATACATATATATATATATAGTATACTTCCTTGTTATCACATTGTTGATCAACAATAAAAGGTTTTTATCACGAAATAATTTATTTATTTATTATTTATTTATTCATAAATTATAAAAATTTGATTTAGCTGACCACAAGGGTTCCAATTCCTATAATAAGTAACCTAAAAAGTATGCGGAACATATATTTTCCTGAAAAGTGGATAACCAGAGCAAAGACTGAATACTGTAGTATTAGGCAAGTCTATTGTTGAACAGAAACCTCAACACGTTGGAACAATTCCCTGCAAAGTGCAGGAAATCAGAGCAAAGACTGAATACACGGTGTTCTATCTCGGCGAAATAAACAAAAGGTTTTTGAAATGCCCTAGTCACAAGTCTACCTGCATCATACAAATATCACAATAAAACAACTTTCCAATTAGGCTTACAAGTTTCCAAGCGACTATCGCTTGACTAAATGATGTTGTATTAACTTTTATGCATATTCTAAGAAAATCCCAAAAGATTCAGAAAAAGTTTAAAATAATCTTTCTCTACATTGCTATCAACAATTAATACTTAATTACAGTTTTTCCAGGTTTAGATACCGGCAGGCGTGCCACATCACTTACATTACATATTACTTGCATTATAATAATTATTTATTATCTTGCAATTATATTATTATTCATATTATTGTATGTAAATTTTATATTATTTTAAATATGTTAGTTTTGCCTCTTGCAGACCCACTTCCTCCAAGAAACCTGAAAATAATAGTTCACCATTCCCTTAGTTAGACAAAACTTGCATTCAGCCGGAGCGAAAGATCCAAACAGCATACAGAATTTACAGAGACCATGTGTAGAATTATTCATGGCTTACCTTCAAGCTTGTACGCAGTAGGTCTGCCTAAAAACCAATATTAATAAAAAATTCAATGAAATATGCTATTGGCTAGTTGTTCACCCCTAGCATTATGTAATATACGGCGTAATACAGATGACAAATAGTAAACATAAACAACTTTTTTGTGTGCTGCTTCTATGCAGTTGCAAACGCGACGTAATGCCTCTCCTGTTCTCTGCCTCCAGCAGCCTAGTCCGGGTTGCTTTCAGGTTTCCCGATGAGCAGTGTTTGGATGTTATTGTGTATTCACAGACCCCTACAAGTAACAATGAATGGCAGTCATGATATAAATATTATTATTATTTGTGGTCACTCTTCAGATTTATAGGATCTAAGTGATGGATAGAGGCCACCCTCCACCCTTCCAGGTGCGCTAATTAGCCCCATCATCCAAACCATTTTGGGATAGTGAGATGGCACAATAGTTTGGCGCGGTTGCTATCCACTGCCGGGCAGTTGATGCAGCAGCAGTTGATGGCTAGAGTCCCACCAGGGGAGCTTTCAAAGAATGATTCTTCCATGCCTTCAGAATTAAATGATATTTTTGCAACCGTGTATTGTGAAGGCTACATGACAGTGATATTATTCTTTCCTATATCAATGCAGCGCACACCAACAGACTAAGGGAACCAGAAGGATCTTATGCACCAAATCTGCCATGAATTGAAGGAATACAAAAGTTCTAGACTTTTTGGGCTAACCATTGGGTTAATCCAGGCTTTATCTCCTCTGCAGAAAGCGGACACAGAAGAGCAGAGGAGGTATGGGAATGAGACATGTGCAACAAATGATGAATGATTTCATCAAAGCATGCCTTATAATACACTAACCTGAGATTTGTAGACAGTGGCACACTCAGCAGAACGAGCATAACACACAACATTGCTAGAAGATTCAGCTAAGGGCTTGAGTAGGGATTTCATATTGCATCGTGATCTTATTTTATGAACCTGTTGATCGAGTATTGATTGAGATTCCCTGGCGATGATGAAATGATTGAAATGATTAAGATCGATTCTTACTTCTTTTTTTCATAACATTTGACTGGTCACTCAGTGTTTCTAAGACACAATCAATCACCTCATGGTTTTACGAAATGTAGATACTTTGATTGACTTGCACTGTTGGTTAAATAGTAGGGCTTCTACTAGGATCCCCCTTAAGTTCAACAAGACAAACCATTCATCATGATACATGAGTCAGCACAATCACAGGCTATGACCAGTTCAAGTCACACATGTCTAAAATATCTAATTTGTTTCAGCAAAAGCAAGTCACCAGCTATAACAATGATTATTATATGTGATTTCTCTCTCAATATGGCATGAAATGATAATAATGCTAGTGATTGGCTGCGATATAAACATCAACAAATTTCATAGAGGTTTTCTCATTGATAACATAGTCGCAGCTGCAAGCTATTTAAATGTTTTTTTTTCTGTCTGGAAAGCATGCTTCCGGCGATCATAAAGTTCTGATCATTTTATATTTTCATCTGCCCTGCTCTCCCCTTGCATAACACCAGTTATCAATGCTCTGAGCGAATCTATGTACAAACAGTATGTTATTTGAAAATGCTTTTACAGTTTCATGAAAGATTTTTTAAAGAATATTAACCCGTGAAGAAAAACTAACTAACTTAAACTAACCTTTCAGTATCATCTAACAAAAAGGTGCATAACACAGAAACAGATACTTTTGGTTATTAATGGAATCAACAAAAAGTTGCCATCAAGGAACCGGTGCTATACAATCATATACGGTAATTTAAGAGCATTTATTAGCCAGAAAGAAACTTAGTTTTCATTTACGTTCAGATGAAATACACTCAGCCCATTTACTGTCTAGGCATCACCGGAAAATCAAAAAGTCTTGCTAAAATATTTA
Source organism: Membranipora membranacea (assembly GCA_914767715.1). NCBI lineage: Eukaryota > Metazoa > Bryozoa > Gymnolaemata > Cheilostomatida > Membraniporidae > Membranipora > Membranipora membranacea. The sequence goes on from OU612071.1 coordinate 18,958,675, forward strand.
TTTTTACTGTATCACAACTTAACATGATAAAAGCACACAGCCCTACTTCGATCATCTCATGGGTTGGCAAAGTAAGCAACCTGATTTTGCTATGATCCCACCATTTCCCAATTATCTAGAGCCTTTAATTTTAGCTGTAATAACATTGTATTGTTTGAGTAATTCCTATTGAAATGACAAATTATCATTATGCCTAAATGGTTGCCCGCAATATCATAGACCCATACAGATCGCAAACCATTGAATGTTTAGTAAACATCGAGTGTATCAATTAGTTGGGTTGAGTGTACAGGTTGGGTGGCTACATTTATATCATAGAAAGGATCTAAAGCTTGGATCAGAGTGGTCAAGTGGAGGCAATAAATCATTATGATCCACTATGATCCCAATTTTAAGACTTTGCAGCAGTTTTGCTGCAATTAGGTTCACAGGCTGCATTATCCCATATGCCTCAATGACTTTTCAGACTGAGATATTTAAAACAAAACATGGCCTAGTAAGACTGTCACTTTGAAGAAAATTTACAGTTACAGAAAGTTTAAGTAATAAGGAGTGAAGGATAAGTGTTATTTCCTGTTCTACTTCTCTCTTCTTGCACGACTTTGCTTTACACCCAAGTTACTTTCTGCACAGTGTAATTAAATCAGATTGTAATCCAACTGAGCCATGAAGCCTTAATGTGTTAGTAATTGAGCATATACACAAATGGATTAAAGACTGTTCTGTTTTGTTTTGTTTGCAAAGTTCCGACATGCTTTAACAACTGAGAACATACACAGCATTACGTCATAGTATGTGATGAGCATAATAGCGATGAATAAGGAAGAAGCATGGCTATGAAATATTTAGTGAGCAGTGACATTGAAAAATGTTTGCTTTTATCTAGCAAGCTGTGGTATGATATTTTAAGATTGCAGGGTGCTCCCATAATTGAACTAAGATACCAATGTTCTTGGCCAAATAGGAATTAAAAAGTCTTTCTACGCAGTGTTGATGTTGCCTTGATGCCGGCCAAGAATGATATTGTGGTGAGACTGCTTCAAAGAGTAAAGGGATACTATTTGTAGTCATAACAATAATAAAGTATAATATATTAACGATAATAAGTGGTCAATTCATCTCTATGATAATGATGATATAAAATGCCAAGTAATAGCTGAAAGGGTTGTAATACCTCCTGATATAATTTTATATTGACGCTCCCATCGCTTAAAGTGGAATGAGACAGAGGGGGTGCACGGGGATTAATCATAATTAGTTTTTGCTATTGACAAGCAAAACCATTGGATTATGAGTGTAATAGCACGCCTAGTTTCGCCTCTTTTAGCTCAGTCCACGTGGCATTTCAGTTTTGCAGAAATCGAGCTTGCATGTTTCAAGTGTTTTCTCAAGTGCTCAAGTGTGTTATGAAAGAAATCGAGCAACACCTGTGCCCTTGCAGCTTTGCATCCGACTGCAATGTTTATGTGATGTTGAAAGGAAGCAACACTCCACATCAGCTGATGAAAACATTTGACTTTGTGTACAAAAAAGGATTATTTGTATCCTGCTATTCCACTGTATAACAGGGCCATAAATTAGAAAAGATGGTAGGGGAGGCAAAGGTCCGAGGCCAGTCCAATGCATCACCAGTAACCTCCTCCCCGAGAAATTTCAGCTATGTAATATGCAACAGGAAATCACAGAGGAGCTGATTCTGACATGGATTATTGAATTAGAGTGTTTTTAGGCCACTGTATTTAGCTTTCTAGGGGAGGCAGTGCCTTTCTGCCTCACCTAGAACTAAGGTCCTGTACAATAAATAGTGTAAACTAATTCCAACTATCGTAGTGGTATAATTGCAATAATGTTTGACACAATGATAATAAAAATAATCTTGCAGAAATGAAAGTGCATTAGAGAGATGGTGCTGCATTACCTTCCTCTAGAAAAAACTTGTTACGGAAAAATTTGTGGTACAGATTTTTTATGGTATGCGTTACATTAGAGGCCCATGGGCAGATGAAGATAAATGCAAAAGATGGAGGATGTCCGTGGTAAAGGGAAAATCCAAAGGGAAATCATGTCGACTGTGGTGTGAAAGTGTGAGTTTTGCCGAAAAGGTCACTTTGTTTGGCCAGTTGCACTATCACCACAGAGAAAAGTTGAACCGCACTTTCTCGCATTGTTCAAAATTTTGGTGTACGATATATTCATTATGGTCGCATCTGAAATTCAGGAATTTCTAGTTGTTGCTCTATTGCAGCGGATGGGAATTCCCCGCTACACGTAACATTCATGGAAAAGACAGGTCAAAAAAAAGGTTGCATAAAAATTGTTGCGGCTAATTGGTATACTCCCAAAAAAAATAGCCAATCTCGAGAAAAATGTTTGGTGATGCATGCCCTAATCCTCCATATGTCCGGTATACATAGATGACAATGTGCGAGAACCAAAATGACTAGCCCTAAACCCAATGACCTTTGTCAGGACCACCAATTATAAATGAAGTGATTGTTTATTTATGTCACATCATGAAAAACATACATGACATCATCATACTCGTGTTTAATCGAATCCTTTATACTGTATCATACTAATCTCTTAGATGAGATACATAGAGTTTTGGTCATTACAACCCTCACAAATTCCCAAAATGATCGTGAATAGTGTTTATTTGTGGCCGCTTGTCTGCAACATCAATGCAAAATACTGTATCAACAGTGCCCTTGGATAAAGCCCATATAGCTATTTTATCCCATCTCATGTAAACTTGATCGTAGGATTTTAATAGCATATAATTAATATAATATAATATAATTAATGACAGCAACCGTAACTAGGGACTTGAAAAAATTCTAGGCACTATATAAATCTATCAATCGAATTTCAAAATCGACCAATAAGAACCAGTAAAATGTGGGGCGGGTAATTTGAAATCTCTGCAGCTGTGCAATTTTGAGTCAAAGCTGATGCATTTTCACCACTTTCTAAGGAGATTTTTGGAATAAGATTTATATTGGGATGTGTGTATGGAAAATCTGCATCAGGCCGCGCAATTTTATCTCAATAAAGTCAAGACTGCTCATCATATTCCCAAAAAGCAGGAGGAATTTGAATGCTGCTAACCCCATTTGAATTTGATATGGCTGGGTGATCGCTTTACATTGACTGGCCCTTTTATACCGGTCGAGGTACTTTAAACCTTTCCCTTCTTCTAGAGTAGAGAAGGGGCAACTCCTAATGAAGACCGACTTGGTAGAACCTTGTGCTGTAGCTGTCAGAATTCAGCAGAGGAATTAACTCAAATATCTCAATGAAAGTGTGAGAAGAGACAACTGCTGGCTGGTGCCACCATAAAGGTGAGCTGACAGTAAGTGAAGTGCCAGAAGCGTTAAACATGTCTGCTCAAATTTGCCCGCAGTTCGGTCTTCCCATTCTACTATTGAGCCGGAAGCCGCTCAATACCCTATAAACAGGCAAATTGGATCATGCATGATCTAGGTTGCGGTGGCAAAATACTACTATGTTATTGCAATACCTGTTTGTGTTCACATATTTATTCTGGATTCATATGACCTGTTGATGTTAAATGTTACCCTCAACGCTCCCCCTTCCCTCCATCAGGCAAAACAATCAGTGTCAGGCAAAAACAAAATCTATGAATGGACATTTCTATGTTTTTATTGCAGCACTTCGGAGTAGTTTTGAAAGGCTAAATAGTTTAATCAATGACTGCATAACCAGATTACCATTTGCAAACTAGAGATGCGCTGGGATACAATTTTACAGTTTTTTCTTCCTGTGCCAACAGATGTTTTGAGAATTCAGCTTTCATGAGATATCTTGACAGTTTTGACTCTGGATATGTAATTTAGATGAGATCTTTAAAATAGAATTATATGTATTCCTTAGAATTTGATGACCATGCATTTGTGGTTGGCTTATCTTATCGTATCACAGCCTGGCACACACTGTGCAGGACATGCCACAATATCAAAATAAGTGATGCTGTCATAAATAGATCTTTTATTGCACAATCAGCTGTTTCTGGAAAATGTTGGCAGACCATCGCTAGTGCTAGCTAGAAATGAATTATTTGACAATATAGCTATTAAATCAGCTGTGGAGTTTTAGTTTCAGTGAGTCGTTAATATATTAGCTGTGCTGCTATGATGGATGTCAAATTAAATGTCTGTAGCAGTCATTAGAAGTTTGCCTGCAAACTTCTGATACTGCGCCAAATATTGTAATGAATGCAAATCAAGGCATGAGCAAGAATGATTTAATGCCCTTGGGTATCTGATGATCAGCTGATCCTGACAAATTGAAGACCATGAATGAAAATGGTATAACACAGGCAATTTTGTCAGCTGTGGAATTATTGCTCCATTGAACAGGAAGTATTAATAACTGTTTGGGAAGCTTCCAAATTTCACAATCACCGAAATATTGTGCAGGGCTGGTGGCTGTCCACTGTAAAAACTTGCATCAACAGAATGAAAGGATGGCGGAGGCTTACAGGATGCTAAATATAGAAGCAGGCTATTTATTCTGCAGTGCTCAAGCTTGCTGATGGTAACAGACAAATCTGGGGAAAACATGTCTGTTAATCAACTCACCTATCTGTTGCGCAAGACATATTTTTGAACCGTGATTTATCCATTCTCCCCTCCCAAAAGAAAGATTCTACCAGCGCTAATGGGTTATTAATTGTTGAGACTGTGGTTGCAGACGTTGCTAAATAATTAACAGTGGTCACTACACTCATTTGGATCGAGAGAAGCGATTTCATTTTCCTCCTTTTTCTGTTTCCATAGTAGTCCACGTTTTAGCTTTGTCATGCTCTTCCTATGATGTAGGCATTGTCACTAATAGAACAGCTCACCAACATAGAGATCTAAGTAGCTGTCAACAAGTGAAGCAAAGATCTAATGAACAGAATGGGTTGTCACTTTTCTATATATTCTATAAATAAGCTAAAATCGATGCACAGCAATATGTATTTATGATGATTAAAGCTGATTTGTAGTAGATGCTGATATTGAGACAATCGTTAACTGATAACAACAATAAAAGCCAGTTAAAGTCTTCGGAAGGACCACAGCAATAAATAGTCTGGCAGCTAGTTCTGCACTTATTAGGTTGGCACAGCACTAGGGCGCATAAATACCTCATAGCTCTTAGATGAAAAAGGAGGAAAATCCCTAACACTACACATAATTTTTACCCAGAAGTGCTCTGAATTTTCTAAATGATCAAATATTGCATAATTGTTGCAGAACTAGCTGCCAGACTATATATTGCTGTGGTCCTTCCTTAGTCTTTAAATGACCTGATAAAGTTTGTAGAAATCAGGATTTAAATATCAATTTGTCAACATGCCAGAATTTTGATTAATTTGACAGGAAAAGTGATATCAACACAGAACAATAACCCTGAGTTTTTATATACCTAGTCTAAGTTCTCAGAAAGCAGCTATGCAAGTTAGTCGCATTACACTATCAATCACTCATGATAATGTTTTACCGCTAACTTGCATTGCAGCTGTCTGAGCACTTACACTACCATATTCTTTAACCTGCAGTATAACGAGTATAGGATGTCCGCAACAGCGAGCATACAAACAATGGATTGATAGAATATTTTAAGGCTTTGCCTAGTTAATACTTTCACCTATTGACTTATTATAAACTGTCAAACTTGCGGTTATTGGTTACTAGTTGTCATATTTAAGACGTTCCACTCTCACCGAGTTTATTTAATTCAGCATCAATCAACAGCATCAAGCTATATAATACTGACATTATTCAAGTTCAAGCCAGCTTCTTATGATTGAAGAGATTGGCAAAGCTTTTGTAATGTACCAATCCAACAAAAGGCTACTCTCATAAAGATTGATAACATCACTGCCTAATTCCACATGAGCTAGCCTATAATGTTATTGTTTCTCATCATAACCAAAAATCAACATTATGTATTATTTGCTTCCATTCTTGATGGAGGTACATACTTTACCTGGATCTAATAATTAACAATGAGCAAGACAAATGTTTTCAATACATTGAATTCCATATCTGGAATAGCATCATTAGCTTTCTTTTGCAAAACAAAGGGCTTGCAAAAATAGCCAGTCCCTAGTAGCAATCTAGAAATGCCCTAATCATCGACACTGTATGGGGTATAATTACTGTTTGCAATTTTGTAAACAAGACAATTTCTCAGGCTAATTATTCATGCTACTAGGGACAGCCAATCAGAGAACAGTCAGATGGGTCCCTGTGTTTAGTGTCCTAACCGTATAACGCTATGATACTATTTCCATTCTAAGAGAAGAATCTAATTCAGTGTTTCAATATAATTCACAATACAACAGTATAGCTTGATGGGTCATGTTTTAAAGTATCTAAGTTGAATCAGAGGGGTTAGTGTCCTAGCACACATGCTAAATACAAGTTGTGTCATATTTCACAGTTTTGAAATTATACTCAAAGGTGAAACATCGAAGGCACATCCATAGTAGGAAGATAGGGAGTAGGGAAGATAATTCACAGCATACTAGGTACTAAGCATCTGGTTTGGGAGCGTGGAAGTTCTGTCCCACAATCACTTTTATTAATACTTAAAATGAAATAGAACAGAACCGTTTTATCATTTGTTTTGAATATATAGTTTAAAGTGTGCAAAGACTTTTCTTCCAACTTAAGTGCACTTGGGGCTTTTTTCTTTGCCCACTTTAGTCTGGGGTATGTACAAAGATGATTTGTAAAAAAAACCAGGAGTGCAATGTTGACGCTTTAGTCTGTTCATGCTATACAAACTACAGAATTTGAAAGCTGTTGTTTTGGCTGCAGACTTATTAGGACTTGGGTATGGAAAAAACTGAGTACTATCGCTGTAATTCCATCAACTACCAGGGTAAATATAACAGGGAGGTATAACATTGATCAGGTAATTTGGACTTGGAGTTTTTTCTTTATTATTGAATTTTACACCCTGGTATGATTTTTTCAGTGACTCCAAAGTTGTCTTCTCAACTAGTATGAGAAGGGACAACTTGAGTAACCAGCTTATTTATTGGGTCGTTCAAAATGATTACATTGCTCAGCCAAATGGTTGTTTAAACTCAGGGGTCCTATCAGGCGGATCAACCGAAACATAGGCGGCACAAGATTTGTTATCTCAACAAAGAGGTGCTATATCTGCGCCAGACTTATCCCTGTAAAAAGGGATGCTTGAGTAAACCAAGAGGGGAGGGGGGTGTTGGGCGGGCAAAAAATCCCCGATATTCTCTTGACTCAGACTTGCAGCTGACTTTACAGTCAGACTCAGAACCTTGACTTCAATTAGTTGTCCGAGTAAGGTTCTGTCTGGTCACAAGTTTTATATGAAACAAGCAAGCAATCAACAGAGGTAAAATATATCAGTTTGCAAGTAGGACATATGGAAAGGGAAACAAATAGGCATACATCTATTAATACATTTGGTCTGTTGGACCAAAACATATAAAAATTGAGTTGTATTATATTCTGATTAAGGTCATTAGTTTGTGCGATTTTCCCTAACCTCAGCACTTCTTGTTTTATTGTGTAAAAACTTTTGATTTATAATACTGAGACATTGGGCAGCAACAGATTCCTAGATCACCAGTAATGAGCACCCAGAGGTGGAACAAATACGACTTGTTATTTCCAGGAGGATTTTCAGTATTCTTAGCTCCACTGCCACTTGATCAGATGCAAAGCAAAGAGAGGAAGGTAAATAACGCATCAATATTTATTTCGATGGTTAGCCAATCACGACCAATCCAACACTTCAAAGTAAATTTATAGCCGCTGGTCTGGACCTTGCGCTACTACTCGCAGATCAGGAGCCGGCCTCTGATTTAAAGAGGGCAAACTCCAAAATATACTACAATTTCAATCTATGAAATCCATTTTGCAAATGTTAATTTCTATTCATATGAGCGATGCTTTACTGTAGCAACTTATCACTATCACATTGCTCAAAAATTATCTCTCACTTGGTCTTTCAAATGAACAAAATTGCTCCAAAAGCGATCACTCTGAATGTTTATAGTCCATCAATGAGTCAGGGAGTCCTGAGCGGGACTCTAGCGATATCATTCACTCATTGAGTGAGCGATAAGATTGTAATTTTGGCTGTTCTTGACTACCCTGCGATAAACTAGCTGCTTCCATAATATTTCTATTTTGATTTTATTGCCCAATTATGTGTAGTGGGGTCAAATATGATGACTAAGATGCCGAAAGATCAGCGTGTTATCAGAGTCAGAGAGCTCAGAGGAAACGGATTTGAGTTACTTTAATCAGTCCTCTGATACAGCTGAAGGTGCAAAGGCGTCTCCATATTTGCTTTGTGAGTATCTTGAATATCATTTTTCGCAAAATTGAATATCTTCACTGCAAGAGTGGTGACTGTTTTCTGTTAGATTGTGGTGTCAATGAGACAGTAGCCTATCGGCTGTATGTGAGCCATGAGTTCTCAGTTTTCCTTAAGAATAACAACCTTTTTGTAGCAGAACTTATTTCTATACAGAATAAAGTTTATGAAAAGAAAGAAAGTATTAAGAATAAAGTGAGTGCGAACACCTCAAAAATTAAAAAAATCTCGTTGACAGTACCAGTGAGCTATGGCAGGGAAGTGGCTGCCCTACCGAATTCAAAACATCTATAATCTTCGACCTTTAAATACCCCAGATCTTTAACCAACTTTAACAAGTGTGTAGTGACTGCATATAGTGTATATTGTATCAGAACCTTTGAGAACTGTTGTGGGTAATACGAATAGGCCCTACCTGTATCTGTACTTATACCTATACTCTGATAAACCAGCATTTTATGTTTCTTTGAGGACAAGTCAATATAATTCTCATGAATGCATCGCTCACACTGTCCTGCTGAGTTTGCAGATTTTGATAACCTTGCTGGTTCTGGTTGCTCTTCAGTCCTAAATACTTATAATATCTATCCGAGCTCCTAGCTCGCCTGTCTTCCGTTGTCTTGGGTGACCTGCTCATCTTGTTGGCTTCTGGCCCTCGTCCCTCTGACCTCCATAGCTTTTAGAAACACAGTTGGGACCTGATTGTTTGACACAGCTATCTGATGCAATCCTGTTATGTATGGTCCATCACACTATATGAGTTGAAGATGGGAATGCACACAAAAACAGTTACATCACTGATGTACAGTGTCAGGAGAACTTTTTTCGATGTTGTCTAACCATGGTTTAACCTGAAATTAATTTATTTTTACCACAGGAAATAATAGTGCATTGTGGGAAATTTCAATATAAGAAGAACCGCCAATGAATTCGAAATCCTCTCAAAAAATCAGAATGTTGCACTATTGATAGTAACAAATAGTGCAACATTCAATATGCTAACTATGCAGAGAGGAATGATTATTGGAAATTGAGAAGTGATGAAAAAAAGTTTCTTTAGCAACATTCTGATCTGTACCAGTTGAGTCAAGAATCCTACAGTTAAAAAGTTCTGACAACGCTGAGACTAAACTAGAAGATGCTGACTCTTAGTGTAGTGACATTTCAGTATAGGGGAAGATCCGAAACTGTTGGATGAATTGTTCCCTATGCACTCTGCTATTAATCAACGAGATCTTGTTTGTAACCATGTTGCCCTTAAGAATATACATCTAGTTGTCTTTAGGTCAGCTAATTTATGTGATGATACGGCCATCAAGATTGCACTTGCTTTATTATGCAGAAGGTACCTTGTCGTGCAAAACAGAAGAATTTCATAAAAGGAAGACTCAAATGATACAGAAAATATTTGGTTAGAACAAACACATTTGGACATTACACTGGAGCCGGAAGTAATATTTATCTTTACATTGTCTCTTTAAAAACTTACTAGTCCATTTTTTTGATGATAAGACAAACTGTGAGAATTTTAAAATGATGAATTTGAATGACTTCATGTTCATAATATCAATAAACTATTAATATTTTTTTAATATTGTTACTAATTATTAATATATAAATTAATAAAAAAATATGAAAATAATTTAGTAAATACATTAATATGGTATATCAATAAAGTATTCAAAATAAAAAGAATAGTACATCTCGAAATCACTTAAAAAGCTCTCATCAACAGCTCCCTCTCAATGACATAATTTGCATCACTTGTTTTGGTTGACATCAACACAACATTTTTTTTAAAATAAAATTTTGGATGTGTTCTTCCATGTCATACCTTTAATTTAAATTCTATCATTTTGTTATTTTTTCATTAGTTCTGACAATACGTTAAATGGTTTATTAGCTGGTCAAATTTAATTAGTTAAATTTTACCGCTCTTGTTATTGGCTAGCATACCTGTGAAAATTCTTATTTCAATTTGAACATGCTCCTTCATATAACTATTTAAAAAAACGCTGTCTCTTTTGCCAGCAGCAATTTTTTGTTATTTGCTGCATATTGTACAACATACTGTAAGATACAATACTGCGAGTGCAATTAGGATAAAATACTCTACCAAACACAATAGTAAAGCCCTATCGATCCAATATCGCCAATGGGTATGAAAGATTGGAGGGAGGCTTTTATCAGACGATTACCCTAGATGAGTATGATTGTTTTTCTTTTATTTACACTGTTTCTAATAGCAATTGTTATTATGACTTTAAATAACTAATTATCATTAAACACAATATTAGGAGTGGAATTATATGTTTAGGTCTTGTGATGAATAAATTGAGATCCTAGTAGTATAAGCCCTACTATTTAGCCAACAGTGAAAGTCAATAAAAAGAATCTACATTGTGAAGAAACATAATGTGATCGATTGTTTCTAGTAAGCACTGCGAAGGGTATGGTATCTTCGACAATTTAAAAGTCAGGATTAATCTCAACCATTTCAACCTTTGCTACATGGCAAGAGAGTAATGATCAATCATCAATTTCTTTACAAGATATGCTCCATGGACTGTTTAATCCCGACTCAATCCTATAGCTCAATCTACTAGCAATGTTGTATGTAGCGCTCTTTCTGCTTAGTGTGCTACTGTCTACCAATGCAAGGTTAGTGATTGATAATCAAAGGTGGAATCAGGTTTATCCCTGAATATACATTCTTAGAACCAATGACACCTGCCCCTTGATTGTACTTGAAACACAAACTAAAATCATGTGTCCTCGATATAATTGGATTTAAACCAACTATTAAAGTAAAACTCTGCTGTCAGATTTTAGCTAAACGATGGGTTTTTTACTTAAACAAAAACAATTCACGTATCAGATTAGACATTAAAAAAAAAGTCTGTGTGTTCTTCACCATGAAAAAGTCGCTGTTGATTTTGTTTCAGCTTTCTTCTGCAATATGCAAAGTACCAATGGAGCACCAAAGACGGGGCACTTAACCTGTATCTATCTGAGGAACAGATTCTTAAGGTCCTAGGTGCGAACGACACTGAAGTTATCGATTACGATTTCTTCAGAGGAATTACTATTTACGAATATGGTTTTCACGCAAACTATGAGCTTTCTTCTTCTTATCGCCTGTTAAAGGAAAGCGAATTGGGATCGTTCACAACGCTGCCTATACGCACAAGAGATAAACATTTATATGTGAGTAGAAGTCATCAGGAATCAATCTACGGAAAGTGCTAAGTTTTTCTGTGTGTATGAGCTGCTAATGTAGAATATTAATATCAGTTTGTTAATCAATTTTTATTCTGCTCGAATAAAAGCATATGAAATGTGTCAAATACAATTAATCTCATTTGGTCAGTACCCCCTTTGATCAGAGGAAAACTCCTGACACAACCCATTGACGTGATATATCGCCTTTTCAGTTTCTCAGGAACTACTTCACTGCCAGTAGTCTGATTTATGTTTAATATCGCAACTTTTTTCAAACCGCATGTTCCTTACTTGATTTATTGTACATTAACTAAAATACATTGAAAAAATATAGGCAGCAACAGGCAAAATGATGCAGTAAATTACGTCATGCAAAAGCGTGTTTAAATCTAAGCAGTATTACATGAAAAGCACATTGTGTACAACAATGGATCACCTTTTTTGGGTGATTGTTTAGCATGGAAAGAGAAATGTTTATGCTCATAACTTCTTTAGTACTGAATTTATCATCAAACGCCACGATCAAAACCTCGGAAATACTCTCTAGTTTAATGGAAGCTAGTGTGTATAATATGTTGTTTAACCTATTTTCAGTTTTTTTGCAGGAAAAAAGTGCATGTTTTGGACCAAATAAAGCTGGTTTAGCCACAAAAACTCCAATATCTCAAGATGTAAAGCCATAATCAACAATCGCTTTGATCAAAACCTTGACAATCTCTTGTTGTTCATCATGCTTACAACAAGTTTTAATGACATCTTTCTGAATTTCTGATTTTTGGCTGGAAAATTTTGACCTAAATTACTTAAAATTTGGGTTATTATCTGTTACAGTTGTGACAACCAGGATCTGTAAGCTGGTAAGATTATTGATTGAAGTGACAGTACAAGACCAAAATGGTATAATGAATTGGATATCTTAGTTTCTGCATTATTGGGGTTGCATGTAATGAGGGGTCAGAAATGGCCCTATTACCATTGCAAAAATCAATTTCAAGTCTCGAAGACAGGACGCCTGAAATTATTAAGTTTCACCAAAATGTCACTCATCCCGTTAATGCCATGCCTCTTCTATATAGTGAAAGCATGAACTAACTAAAAACCTCAAAAATAAGGCAAAAAGGGCATCTTTTGCCCCAAAATGAACTTCCAGAGGTCACTGGGACTCAACGCCAAATATTTGGGAGGTTTCAACTGTGAAAATAACTATTAGACATGATAACCAATACAATATTAAAAAGTTTCAAAAAACGTTATATCACGTTAACTGGCATATATTTATTTAACATCATTGACAAGGTTCTCTATAACGGAACACAAGAATTGATTTTTGAGCTCAATCCAGAGCAGAGATTCATTAAACTTCAAAGTGGTAAGTGTTGAGTTAAGTTATGCTTTCTCACAGGTCATATTTCAGAGCTGCATCCGAGCGAAACCTGATAATGACCTTGATGTTACAGGTTCGATATGACCCGTGGGTAGTGAAGGGCGGATGTATGTACGCGCTTGACAGGATGCAACAAACGGTGAAACGATCAGGACATAACACCCAAGATGTGATTATAAAAAGCCTCCAATATTTGCATTTAGGTAAGCAAAGACGTTTTTATTTCTTTTTGTTATATTTCATATCAGAATTATATAGTTGGGATTTGAGTTTCTTAGTTGAGTTTGTTCATCAAAATGAACACGAGCATGTAAGTGTTTTGTCCAATGCCGACTGATATATAAAACAAAAAATAGGTTTTTACAAGTTGATCTGAAATAATCAGTCTGCAAATTTTAGGCTATGTGCCATGTAAAGGCTGTTTTGAACCGGTTGGTGTGATATATCTTGATTATTCTCACTGTTAAACGTGAAAATTGGGAAGTCAGCTATCAGATATATCCCCAGTGAAATGCTGTTTCAATGATGCGTGTAGATGCGATAAATGGTAATGCTTGGAGTGAATCAGAAAAAAATGTTTGGTAGGTTGATACATGGCTTGGGACTGTTTCATTGGTGCCTCAGTGGAAACCTAAATGTGCAGCTTTAGATTTATCTTGGTCATGCAGATATAGTCTTCGGCAAAAAGGTTGGCCCTGGCATTAGAAATGCTAAATTTCTTATTTTACAGGGGAAACCATATTTTCTTCGTTATCTCCCATGAAGATAACATATCATAAATGTTCTGATGGCCAATAACTGCAAGGAGGCTTAAATGTATCCCATGCTTCCAGGTGCTATAAATGAAAGATAAATTACTCATGGTGAGACACCTAGCACTGCAGCTTCAAAAATTGAGTTCTATCTAAACACATATTTGGGTGTAATCTCTGAGAAAGCCCAAGCGTTAATAGCAAGTTTGTAGAATTCAACCAAAGAAAAACTAGCTTGAAATGAGTGTGGTATTTCTTCCTTCTCAGCTTGTCGGCTGTGATTGAAGTGTCACTGCCAATGGTCGATTGGTGCCAGCTCAGTTTTGGCAGCTCGCTGCACACCCACAATTAGGAGGTATTCTATGGCCTCAACTTTAGGATGCATTCTAGTTTTCTAATATGCAATATATTCTCAGTATGAGGATTTAAGGCACCTTGCGTCCCTCTTTAGGGGCAGCCCAATCTTCTTACTAAACAGCAATGAAGGTGGCATTTTGGCTTAGATCAAAGTGGCACTGCCGTTGGTTAGTGCCAGCTTAAGTTTTGTTGCTGCACACCCAATTCGGGAGGTGTTTGATGTCCTCAAACTTCTAGGATGCATTCTAGATTTCAGGATTAATCACATTCTCAGTATAAGGTCTTAATACCTTGTGTCTCTTTTGAGGGGCAGTCAAATCTTCTGTCACTTACCAAACAGCAAGGGTTGTGTTTGCCTTTCAGCTTATATCAAAGTGTCACTGCCAATGACTTAATAGTGACAGTTTTAGTTTTCCCAGCTTGCTGCGGGCCAAGTTCAGGAAGTCTTTGATGGCTCTTACTGAGTATCAGGAATTATAGGCAGCGCAATCCTCTGTCCTTCACTCAACAGCAAAAGATTGTACTGGTTGACCTTCCATGAATGACTCCAATGTCCATAGCATAGTTTTTAGGTGGTATTTCTGCAGCGTAGCGCATGGTTTCCTGTTTTTTTTTCTGTTCTGCTTGATTTCGCTGGCTGCTAATATCAAGAAGGTGCCATATATCAGGTTGAACATGTTCAAACAAGAGTGTCACATAATATTGGACCTTTTTCACAATATGGAACGTCAGTTTGATCTGATCAATTTTTCTTTGTACTGTTGTAATGGACAATCTTGTTAGGAATAGGCTTGTGCAAACATAGTGCCCAATTTTAGGGGCCAATGTAACACCTAGGTGATACATGTGAGGCTAGTGCTATCAGGTGCAAAATGCCTGCACCGAAAAATAGCTGTGGTTCCTTATGAAAAAGGTGAACATTGAGCATTGAGGGGGAGAGCGTAACAAAACTGATAGAACACAGGCTATAATAATTGGCAGCAATTTTGCTGATTGTAAACCTGAAAATTTAGGGGGTGGACAAGAATGTAGCAAAGAGACGATTGTTCTTGAAGTGCTATCGACATAGCGAATGGCTTATCGCATATTTATTTTGTCAGTCCACAAACTTTTTCTGTCGAAAAACATGATAACAATGCCAAAAAAAATATATCAATGATTTGCTGTTCAGGTAAAACAAAAACTTAACCATTGAGTGAATTAATTAGTAACAGCTCACTTGCGAAGTAAAAACTGATGAAAGTAAATATATAATTAAATCAATTTTGCCTGTCTAATAACAAAACTCTGAGGTTATTAGTTGCAATAAGTATACCAATCAATTCATCTCGAAGTGATTTCAAACATTTACGGTGTTATAAGAATATATTATCAAAATTCTCGGCGAGTACATGTAGCGTACAATATCAGAAAATAAAGTAGTATTGTACTTCACAGTTAGCTATGTAGGGCTGCAAAGAAGTTTGAGGTAATTAGTTGCAATAGGCATAAGAATCTATCTTTTCGAACAAGATTTCATAAATTTACAGCGTCAAAAGTTCAAAATATCATCCAAATTTTCAGCTAGAGTCTTGTAGGGTTAAAACTTCAGAAAACAAAATGATATTGGAATTCACAGTTAGATAAGTATGACGAAATAAACATGATCAAATTAAATTACCGTGAGCAAATGTCATACATGCTCAGTAAAGCCAACATAGCCTTTGTTGTCGAGTTAAGAGCTTTCTGGACAAACCAACTCGATGGTAAATTATAGTTTGTTGAATAACGTGTGACGGGGACAGGGTAAAGTGAATATTGTGCAGTGATAGCCTTCGTAATGCTCCAATACTGTTATAGCCTAGTCTTGTCATTACGCATGGACAAGACTGATACATTGACAATCCCATCAGGCATCATCTCCTGAATCTCTGTGAAGGAGCAACTTAATCAGTGTGGCTTCGGATCATGACATTTTTCTCACTATCCAACTGAGAAATATTTCAGATAGGAAATTTAGTATTCTTTGAATGACCTTCTCAGTATTTTTTTCAACAAGGAGGGTCCAATGGATTGTGGCGCGTTAAGAACTCACGGTATTCTAACCTATGAGTACACAGTGATTCTCTCTTGTGACCCTGAAACTGTCAATTTGAATTTGATTGCCCAACCAAAAGTTATCCTGCTCAATATAACGCAATGTGATAGCCTAGCGCTTTTCAAAAACTCTGAGTGAAGAAAAGCAATGGCATGTTATTGAAATGAAATCCGCTACTAGCTGAACATAAACGAGAAAACTAGAAACAGTAAAGAAAGCAGATTGTGCAAGATTTAAAGTAATTGCCGAGTCTCGAATTTTGAAACACTTTGACTGTGGTTACAACCGCTGTTGTTTAGCTTCCCTCTGCTACATAGAGTCTGGATAGCTCATATGGTTGCATTCTAAGGACTAGTGGAAGGTATAGAAATCACCCGAACACTCATCATCTAAAAAAACAATAGTATATTTAATGTTATCGGAACCCTGTTGAAAGGGGAATATTTTTTTGTTTTCGGATTCTCTTATTTTTCTCAAGCCGAGCATGGCCCGGCGGTAAGCATCAAATACTCTGACGCAGGAGGCCGGGGTTCAAATCCCAGTGGCGGCAGATAATTTGATGTTTTTTTCTCGTCCGTATAATGGAAATGGCTGCATACTTTGAGATCAAGCCAAGAGGTCATAACTAAGCTCAAAATGCATATGGAGACATGGTGAATGCTGAGATGCAACCTCATATCATTGGTTTGGAGCTGTACAGACTTCAATGAGCAGTCATTTGCATGTGTGGCATGAGTTAAGACAGGAAGTTGAGAGAGCAGTAACTGTATAATTATATGTGATCGTATTCAACCGACAGCAGAGAGTCAAGATATGATATTTTAGTATACATTCTGTGCATAATTGAGCTATGACACATTACATTCACCAAATTTATTATAACCCATACAATAGACAATGATGCTTTATCCTAAACCAACAGGAGCAATACATTTACAGAAATTAGCCCTTAAATTAGAGGCTACATGGCTAAAATTTATAATAGATTAATGCTCTAATACCAGGCACCCTCCACGTAAAAAACTATCTGGCTTCATTCAAGTTAATTGGTCAATCATGTGTTCATTGTCCAATCATGTTATTTTACCATCTCTCATTTATCACATGGCATCAAAGGCTGTTTGATGGCCTTAGGTGTATAAATGCTGACAGATAAAAAATAATGTCCATTTTCGAAATCAAGTTATAATAACTGTCTTTCTATGCAATTGTTTTGATATGCACTTTTCTCATATTTTAGTTCTCATTTTGATTTAGGTATGTTTGTGAAATAAAGGAGAAGTGTGTAATATATTTCAATACATGACTAAAAATATTGCCAAGTTACCCTGCTACGTTGTCCTATCACTAAACAAATCAGTTTAAGCTTTTTTGCATGTCTCTCTTGTATGCAGATTAAGAAATTTGGTATGTCTCATTGGTTGCAATATCATAATGTTTGTTCACGTAAGGGATTATCTGCTTCATTTAACAATATCTAATGGTAACTAAGATCTGAGACAGAGCCCTAATTAATTCCCCTTTAGTTGTAATTCCTCTGCTGTGGAATCCAGTGAAATATTTATTGCAGCCCAGGTCAATTCATGTGAATCATAGCTTAGACTAATAATTTTTAGTAGGGAGATGCTTACATAGGCCAGAAAAACAAAGACCTCAACCTTATGACTCCCAACTAAAAAAGTGCATAATGGCGAAGAAAGATGTCTCTGCGTGCTGAGAGTATTTACCAACTAATTTTATGTGGAAAAAAATCAAATCCTCCCCATAAGTTTTTCTCTCAACATTGTTACATCACTATGCATACTGGCTTAATCGCCAGATAGATCTTTATCGCGCTGTAATTCAATTATTTTCCCTGCAAAATAAGTCTATCTGCCTTTGTGAATTGTAATTAAGGGATTAAAAAACCCGGTATAAAAATTCCAACTCATGGTAGTAGTATGTGAAAAGGCTGATCTGGCTCACTTTTTCCGCCCGAGCATTTTTGGATGCGCTGGCTCACTTTTTCCGCCCGAGTATTTTTGGATTATCTGGGACAGTTTTCCACCCGATGAAGTGAGTCAGTTTTTGTGTATAATAAATAAAATGAGATAAGATTCGAAAATTGATTGAACCTACCCTTAAAGGATTAGTATAATAAATGGGTGAAGGGGAAAAGGCAAACGCGAACCGCTCGTTTTAAGGCCGGAATCATCGCGTGTGGAAACACAGCCCCCTGGAACCCCGTAACGTGTACCCTAGAATTTTATTTACTCTCTTCTCTATATTTGAATTTTTGTGAGTACTCATTTGTACCCATATGCTTAAGGTCTATGGATACAACTAAAGGGCTATTGGCAGCTCTCTCACCCGTCCCAGGTTTTGCAGTTTTTGATTATTTAAATAAATGAGGTGATGCATCGCTTGTGTCGAACCTGGTCACACCGAAGACTTTCACGCGGTGTCCGACAGCATTATACATCACATGGGAACACATCTTCCGTGCTCAGTTTGTAGATGGAGAGGTTGTAATATACTGTTTTATAACATACCTTACTGCGGATATAAATACTTCTACATAGCTCGGCTAAAGCGCTGTAGGCGTACAAAATATTCAGCGCATGGACGGTGTGGGGTATGCAATGAGTGGGGTGTTTAATCACAACGGAAGAAACTACTGTTCTGCATCATGCTATATTCAGTCCTACTAATAAATGGAAGAACAAATTAAAATCTTTGAAGAGCTTGCAAAAGCAAAGCATAAGGCAAGACTGCACTTTTTGGAGGAAAAAAGTAAGAGCGTGCTTAAGGATGAACTGGTGAAAGCTCAGGTGGCACCCATTGTGACTCCCATTGTAGAAGCGATTACAAAAACTAAGCCATCTCCTGAGAAAGAAGCACTAGCAAAAGATGACATACGTAGAATTTTCACTGAATTGTACAGAACTAAATTTGAAGATCTGACCCGAAATAAATATATACAGGCCGTGTCGGGAATATACCAGGATGATAACTTGTTTAACACATTTTTGACTCTAAATAAGAATGGGATATATCGAGTACCTACTCCAAAATGCAAAAATATGGAGTGGTTGAGTCTCTAATATTTTACGGTCAAGGTGGCAAAAACCTTGACCTGCTGCCTACTCGCCGATTTTGATGAGTTTTATAAGATAAACTCAGACACCATGCAGCAGATGTTGACTCAAGGGGAATCTCATGATGATGATAATATACAACGAGAGGGGAGTGATGAGGAAGGTGATGAGGACACCGTTTATGCTGATGCAGAAAATGAGAGCTTTATTTCTGGAGAAGGTCTTGCTGAGCGCCTATCCATATTGGGCGCATCCAAAAATGCTGGGAACACGAGCCTAGATTTGGTAAACGAGGGTCAAGATATTTTAAAATTGCTTTTGAAGAAAGGAAAAATTGACAAGGCCAAATATCGACAACTGGAAAGTATGTTTTGATACTAATAAATAAGAAAACATGTTTATGTTAAGCGGAGTTGGTACCAACATCAAATTAGAGCTTGAAAATCCCATATCCGGTGACTATCAAATTGCGCTGCAAGGGCTTTTAACCTTTTACTCATGGCCAAATATTACCGCTGCCAATAATGTGCTCAAGTATACGATGAAAGAACAAATAGGGGATGTACAAAAAAACATAACTTTTCCACACGGTGCTTACAACATGAAGGCCATGGCAAGCTTAATTATAACAGAGCTGAGACGTAAGGGGGATGATAAGGCTTTTCGTCTAGGTGCTAACACAAGCACATTGAAGGCTGTTTAGATGTGAACCTAGCCAATTGTGTGGTGAACATTGGTGACTCAACAATAAAGAGTATTTTTGGGTGGGCTACTGGGGATTTAGCTCAAGGTACGCACATGTCTCCTGATAAAGTAAATATAACCAATGTCAATACAGTTTTAGTCCACTGTAACATTGCTCAAGGCGCTTACTCAGTGGACTCAAATGGAATGTTGTCAGGTAGGACCGTGTTGGGATATTTTTTCCCCAATTTTGCTCCTGGATATAAGATAAACATTGAGCCTAGACAATTGTTTTACCTACCCGTAAATACCCCGCTGATTAAGGAGGTTGTAGTGTGGCTAACGGATCAGGATAATAAGCCTATTGATAACGGTCGTGAAAAACTAGCAGTAAATCTCCATATAAAACCATATAATAAATGAAAAGAATAAGGAGAGTATACGTTAGGGGGTCGAGCTATCCCATATATATTGGGAACGGTATTCACTCCCATGACCGCAAGAAGGTTTTCAGATTCATCAATCCGCGAAGCGGTATTATAGATATGAGTAGAATGGTAGAGAAATGGTAGAGAATGGTAGAGAACGACTTCAGGCAACGTGTAAAATATGCGGTGGTTTGAAGTCCAAGTTTTTACCCAATGATAAAGTTGGTGGAGATATTGTTAGTCTGATTAATAAAGCTAGAAAAGAGTTCCACGTATCTTGCTATAACTTTTGCGGACCGGGGACAAAGCTGAGTGAACGGCTCGACTCTAATGATAACCCGATTACACAGCCATAAATGCCATAGATAGGGCCTGCATGAAACATGATATTGTGTATAGAGATAATAAAGACCTGCGGTCGCGACAAGAGGCTGATGTAAAACTAATCCACGACCTAAACGGACTGGATAACTTAAAGCTGACGGAAAAGTTTTCCAGGGGGCTAATAAAAACGGTCATGAAAGGAAAAGTTATGTTCGGTATGGGGTATTAATAAATGAACATAAAAAATTTTGGAGAAAAACGATATAAGGATGTTAATCATCGGCCAATCCGGCTGCGGAAAGACAAATTTGGTGGTTAACCTGACAATGAAGTATATAAAATGGTCGTCTCTGTACGTTATTACCAACACCCCTAGCCAACGCATTTATGACGTTTTACGCGAGGAAGAGGATGTCAAGTTTCTATCTCCCGGAGACCTAAGCCTAGACTTATTCGAGGAAATGCCACTACTCACTCTGGTTATTTTTGATGACTTTATGCTAGAGAAAGATCAGACATTTCCCTCTTTAATATTTTCTCAGGGAAGACATAAGAAGGTTAATGCTATCTATATCTCCCAAAAGTTTACCGCGACAAAACTGGTAATCCGTCCGCTAATATTTTGGTAATGTTTAACATTGATAAAAAGAGTAGGGAAGGGGTTCACAGCATGTACACATCGGCTGATATGGATGTCAGTGACTTTAAAAAGTTAAAGTTAGTGGATAGAGATTTTTGCCCATGAATTGCAGAAGCAAAAAATACATCAAAAACTTTTCTAAATATATTTACACAGAGTAAAACTTTGATACCCTAGAGTAAAATTTTGGTACCCTAGAGTAAAATTTTGGTACCCTAGAGTAAAATTTTGGTACCCTTGAGTAAAATTTTAATACCCTTGAGTAAAATTTTGGTGCCCTTGAGTAAAATTTTAATACCCCTCGGTATTAAAATATTAAATACTCATAAATCTTTTCATCACAAGTTTCCCACCCACGGGTTAACCCTCGGTGTAGTACCATTCGAGACGTCGTCACATGAATTTATAATATAGCTTAATGAGTGCCACCTCTAAGAGCTGCGCGTGTGATGGTTGCATAAATTTGAGTCCGGCATTATAGCGATATCCCGGTTGTAAGACGTGGCTACAAGATACCGTTATGGCTCTTGAGTCATTGGGAGTGAGTGGATATACTGTGTGGTGCTTACGTCATCAACCTGCAAAGTTGATTCTTTTACTTCTCCATGAGCCTTAGACAGTACTATCTTGTCACCTGTAGGGGAGGGTATTTTGGGGATTTTGTCATTTAAGTGTTCAGGGGTTATTTCTGACTCTTGCATGTCACCACCAACGGTAGAAACCAAGACTTTACCACCTGAGGGGTCTGAGAGCTTGGATACTTTGTTACCAGTGAGTTGATACTCAACATCTTCCAGTACCTCATTGATATCAGGGCCAGAGGCTGGATCTTCGTTAAAACAATTTACAGGCATTTTATTATACTCGAAATATGCTGAGCAAAAATTCTTCCGGATCTTTACCAGAGCTCATGGCTTCCAAAAATCCCAAACACAAATGTCCACAAAAAGGTGGATCGTAGCTATTTTGAATATCCAAACAGTTATACTTTATTTCCTGATTTCCAACTGGATCTAAAAATTCTTCATGGAAGCCATAACTATCAAAACGGTTTTGTGCAAAGCCGTCCAATGAGTTCCAGGACCGGTTGAGTCATCTAAATTCAACACGCCACAGCCTCGGGTTAAGTTATTCGGTAACATATCGCGCATATAACAACCCATGAAGCCAGGGAACTTGGAACCGTGAAATATAATGTCGTAATTAGATAACGGTTTTATTTTATTTTTTAAAACAGAACGTTCAGTAGGGGTATGTCTCCCAGCACTGGCACCTTGTTTCCAGGAAGACCAAACAACTTTCCCAGCAGTCCGCTGCAGTACTTTTGGGTCATTTGATCTAGACGCTGTTGTGCCTTTTTTTTTAACCCTGCGACGCCACTGATAAGATAACGTCCTTGGCGTTGTTAATCTCAGACTTTGACAAACCGCTACCCGAAAGAGTTGGTAGTAGAGAGGCTGCTAGAGAAGCCAACAGAGACAAAAATCCGCCAGTCTTTTTGTACTTGGTAGATGAAATCAAACCGTTAATCTCGTTAGGTGTTAGCTCCACTGTTACATTACCACCCTTGTAGGGTTTAAGCTCAAGCCCTTTACCCCCGTATGGTTTCAGCTGTAGACCTCTACCCCTACTCTTATCATCACCTGTAGCCTTTCTCAACAGTTTATTGGCACTGTAACTGGCCGCACCCGATAGCGCTCCCGTCGCTACTGCGGGCCCCAGAGTTTTTGCAACCGGTGCTATAAGTTTCATGGCTGGTCCAATTAGTTTAAACAATGCCCCCAAAAATCGACCTTGAGTTTTCATATGCATAAGCTGCTTTTTACTGAACTTTAGCGGCTTAGCTGTAAGCCCTTCCAACTGTCCTTTTGTAAGATATACGGGTACATTACCCGTTACGGAGTACTTTGTGAATGATACAGGCGTACCATTATCAACGGCTGATGCAAGCTTTTATTACTTGGCAATCTGTTAAACCAATATTTATTTTCGTATACATTATATTTATTTTACGTTTTTTATGGTCAATAAAACCATAAAAAAACTAACTCAATATTAAATTTTTTAACGAAGATTTACATTCATTTTCTTACCATCACCCGTAAACGTCAAATCTCGATCCGAAAGCATGGTAACGTGCACTCTATAATTGACCCCCGCATTCAGCCTAGCCCTGAGCTGAAGAGTAGTTGCGCTGTCATTTACAGCCTCTGGCATTCTTTCGAGGTCAAAGTGGTATACCGGATATCTTGACAAAAAATCAGACTTTGTAATAAGCATGCCGGAATCATACTTGTTGTCAATTCCCCTATAGTTCAGCAAATCGCCATAAGGTCTACCCACTTGCTTGCTAGCAAAGTCCACCGAGTACGGAAATCTAGGGTGTCTATCACCGTTTGCAGTTAGTGAAATTTCATTAACGGCGCAAGGGTCAAATAATGCATTGTTCTTTGT
Organism: Membranipora membranacea; assembly: GCA_914767715.1. Classification (NCBI taxonomy): domain Eukaryota; kingdom Metazoa; phylum Bryozoa; class Gymnolaemata; order Cheilostomatida; family Membraniporidae; genus Membranipora; species Membranipora membranacea. Next base: position 18,982,456 of record OU612071.1, read on the forward strand.
CTGATCACCTTCCTTGTCCCGTAGTCGAAACGCTACAAATACGTGCCTAGGACGGTCAGTTTTCCTAAATTGCGTAATATCCCAAGACATGTCCGTGTTGTTGGCGAATACCTTATCAAAATACTTTACTTGTTGAAATGGAGCTTGCATTTCCTACTTTTCACTGATAAACTTGAGCAGCTTGGTGCTGGACTCTGGATTGGGAATTACTCTAGGCATCCACAAACTCAGTCCAGTGAGCTTTACTTTGGCGTCTGCATCACCTTTCCTATACAACGCATTGTCCTGATTCGTAGCTTTTTGAAACTCCACCGTGTGAGTCATACCGTAAAACACCTTATTTACACCCCTAGCGAAGCCAAATATATGCGGCAGGGGAATACAGAGATCAAACTTCTTATGAGCCTTTCGCGTAACAAATCCGGTGTTGGTATCAGCTGTATCATTATCTTTCGTATCTTTTGCTATCATGAGTTGTTCACCCATAGAGTTTACGTAGTCATCCGAGTAGTCTACCAGAGATGTTATCAGCGACGCTTCTCCCGGCTTTTCCACTATTTCCACGGCTTGGTTGTCAATATTATAGATTGCCCTATCAAAAAGATGGAGAGGTCCATTGTTAACAAATGCCACTTTATCAGCGGCGGCGTACAAGCTTTCATCAGCTGCCTTAACAATCTCACCCGTCATTTGTAGATACGCTTCTTTAGGCAAAACCCACCATGGGTTGCTCATCCAATTGCAAAAATTCTGGAGTAATCTTTGTTGCCAACGTATTTATTATTTATTTATTATACTAAAAATTGTTCACAATGGCTTCTAATTCCGCCTTACGCATTTTATACACGCCTTTTACTCCCATCTCCTTAGCCTTTTTACATAGCTCCGGCAAATTTACTCGATTAATATAGGGTCTCGACCCTACTAACATTCCATTATGATAAAAAATAGTCGGGTTAGATGGTTCAACCCATCGGCCCTCGGTCTCACGCATCTCAGTAAAATACGCTTTATCCCTCGCTTCCCAAAATATTTTGAACGGAAAATCTTTCCCAATCTTCTTTTAAAGATTACTTTTTATTCGCGTTTCCATTTTATTGATGAAGTGTTTAAAGTTCCGTTACGAGCGTTTTGCTCCTCCTCCACCTGCTTAGTTTCCTCTCAAGGTTGGCAACTTTGCTCTCATTGGATCTTAACCGCTTCATAATCTTTAGAGCCCACATACCGAGCAACATTACCAAGTTTGCCCCACCGATTGCTAATGGGCCGTTTACACCTAACACGCTGTCTCCACCTGTGCTCGCATCTATTGTTTTATTCACCATTTATTGCATGCCCATTATTGTGTCAGTGTCCACCCATGAGTTGAAGCTCTCCGGATAACCCATCCATTTGACTAGAGACTTTTTTGACGTTTACGAATCACTTCTTGCTCGGACTTTTGTAGCTAGGGCTCGTAAAACGTACCCTCTATCTCTTCACCGCCTAAACCAGCTATTTTGTAGGTGATAGGGGTTGTATATCGTACGGCCGTAACTTTAAACACCTCCTCAGTCCATCGAGCGGTGTAACCTTTTTCAAACTGACTCTTTTTCTTACCAATGCGTACGAGGTCGCCAACTTCAAACTTTGGCTTTCCCGTTGGTTCTAACGGCGGATATAAACGAGCTCTCACAGCGTCCGAGTTCTCAGGGTTGCTGGCATCCGTTGGTGTCATATCTATGGACGACTGCACCCTGTTATTGTAATTGTTAACCATCTTATCTAAAACATCGATATATTTTCGTGTGTTGTTGGCTGTAAAGTACTTGTACAATTTTTCCTTCATGGTTCGGTTCCATCTTTCCACCAAACTTGATTTTTCCTCATTTTCGGTTGAATATATTTCTATCAGATCTTTTACCCACTTGTTGTAAAATTCTTTCCCTTTATCAAACCATAACTTAACTCCTTTTGGCGGTTTGCTCTTATTTAAAATTTTCTTTAGAGCTCCCGCTACCTCTTCACCTCTCTTCGTCTTTAATGGCTCCAGCCATCCGTATTTTGAGAACACATCAATCACTGCTAGCAGGTACTTTACCCCATTATTTTCTTTGGCATGACTGCTGACATCCACCAGATCTGCGGCCCATATCTTATCTATATCAGGCGAATACACTCGTCTCTTTGGAAATTTACGTTTAATAGGCTTATGAAGTTCCTCAGCAAGCTCATCCGTCCACACCGGCCTCTTTGGAAATTTAATAGGAGGTTCTACAGCTCCACCCGTAAATTGCCTCTTTTTACATCCGCAATTCGTGCAATCTCCAGCGCTCATTAATCTACCATTCACCGATATCAGGCTTCTGACATTGCTTGTGTACGCTTTAAACTTACATTTCACACAATAGATTGCCATTTATTTTATTTTATTTTATATATATATTATGATATTATCCGTGTAGTCTCTTTTATCGTCGAATGCCGACAATGTCTTTTTTATAAAGGTATAGTTTTTCAGCTCGTGTAGCCTCGAAAGGATAACGCTCATTTTAGCATCGGGGGCAGGGTTCCCTGTAAAGAGGCAGCTCCTGTAAGTATCAAAGGTCAAACTCTTCGCTACACCCTTTTTTACCCTCTTACACTTATTCATCTGCCAATCTTCAAACTTGACGCAATAGCTTTTAGATCTTAAACACACAAACTCTGATATAGGTTGACCGCCTCCTTCATCCTTTGGTAATCCAATTACCTTTTTGTTTTTCGAGCTATAACTCTGGTGTTCTCCGGGGTAATTGCTCGTGTCGTATTTTCCTAGAGGCATTTCCTTGTAAAAGTCTTCCGTCTCAATATATAACACAAAGCTGTCGGTATCCGTATACATCATTCTTGCGTCTGGGTACTGCTTTTTAATATCGTTGTAATACCAGTCGTACATGAGGGTCTTGAATATATCCAATACGGCTTGTCCTACGTAAATGGGTTTGTTTAGAGTCACACTAGCTCGATTCATCAAAAATCCAGATCTCGTTAAAATCCTTAGTGCATTTAAACTTGGGATTCTTGATCCTCTTCTGTTTAACATCATCGTCCGTGGTGAGCTTGACATCTATTCTATTTCTAACGTTTTCCATGGTCTTTCAAAAAAACGCGTTGTTCATTAACTTAAAAAAATCTTTTTCAAAATCCGTCTTAGCTTCTTTTCTGAGGTTGGTGTTAAGTTCAATGTAAGGCTTCATCCAAGCGGACTGTTTAAATTTTAGCACTCTGTGCACTTTGGTAAGCTTCAACCCGAGCTGAAGATATGTGGCTAGAGCCTTATGGTGAACCACGTAATTTTTCTTATTACTCAGATTAGGTACGAGCTTGGGAGCTACGCCGTATTTAGGCTCTCCCATAAAATTCATCGGCCCTACTGACTTCATATAGTCTGACCACTCACCGGGGCAAAGGGACTCCGGAGCCAGTGGAAAGTCGTTTTGCTTAGCGTGCAACTCCTTCGGACATTCCAAATCAACTTCCGCGATAAAACCTTCATCATCGTCCACAAAATCCAGGTCCAACATGTCGTCCTCAAGCTGTACCCATTCAAAACCACCCATTGGCAACTTTTGGGACATGGCCCATCCGTATAGGTTGTTCATATCCATATACATTACATAGCTGCTCGGTTGCTTTTTATCATAGTCTTTCAGATACGGATTGTTAGCCTTGGCGTATCTTAAACCCCCACAGGTAGACACACCACCCCTAATACCGCTCTCAAAAAAGTTATACATGTCCACGTTCGATAAAAGCTCCAGCTCCTGTCCAGTATTTTTCAACAGCGCATCCTCGCTCAATGATGGTAATGATATATAGTGACATGGATCTAGCTTATAGGTATCCATTGCCATTTTTCTAAAACTTTCAAAAACGTCGGTCAACAATAATACATCCGTCTTCAAATAGAGGTCGTGATAATCGCCAAGGTTTTTACATCCCATTTTCTTCCAAACGTGCACGGCGTGTTTGTGTTCCACTTGGCTTATGGTTTCCCCGTTGTTTAAGGAACTGGAAAAAGCTTCAATTGGTGGTAACTCAGTCTCATTAAATCTCTCAAACGAGTTCATATACTCATATGGATACACACCTTTTCTAGCTAACAGCTCGAATCGCGTTGGGAATTCTTTTTTCAGGTAAGGCAAGTTTCCTCCTACCCCTTTAGCTAATTTTTCCAGGGATGCATTCAAATGTTTCAAACTGTCCATAAACTGGAACCTACCTATCGTCATGGACATATATTTTTCATCCGTGCTGGCAATTACATCTATGCTACCCCTCACCTTTTCTCCCTCAACCTTACCGCGGTAGGCCTTGGTTATTAGGTGCGAGTCGTATCCTTTCAGGTTATGAAGTATAACCTTGATTTTTTTGGTCTGCCTATGCCTCAGGTTGCACTTAGTATGGGCTGAACCTCTATACAAACCAGAAATGTGATCGTGATCTCTAACCGGGTGGTTGTCTACCATATCTTCAAAACTGTTCTCTTTACCGCACATATAACACTCGGTAGACTTTTTGAACTCTACTCGTTGCTCCGGGGTGATTATCATCTTGGCCACGGGGATTTCATCCACCATCCTTGGCACAACATCCAGCTCCTTAAAGAATTTGTCCATGGTATCTTTACCTCTATGCTGGTAGAATCTCAAAGACTTACCCATGCGATTCACCAAATGGACGGCAAAGCCGCAGGCCGTGTGCACCCCAGTCGCTTTATCCATAACTGACTCAAAATCCGAATACACTACATAAGGAACTTTTTCCATCTTCATTAAGTTTTTAAACTTTACCACGCTACCCTTCTAGGGCATTTTTACCAAGCATTTGCCATCGTGTAAAGCTAAGCACCTTTCTTTGTGTTCATTCAAAGTTCTTTCGGAACCAAAATGGCTCAGGCATCTTAGACAAGTTAGCTTACCACCGTGAGTTTGGTCAGTTTGCTTATACATTAATGCAGACATTCTCTTAATCAACATATAGTGACCTTTATACAATATTAAATTTAGAACTTTTGTCAGGCCAATTTTATATAGCCGTGAGTCCGTATGCAAGATATCCAATCTTTCGTTACTCCACCCAAAAACATTTATAATTAAGTTATTTCTATTGGCAAACTTTTGTACGTCCGTAATCTTTGTCGGGTAAGATATATCCGTGTCATCAAGCTCCTTATCATACGGCGTATAATTACTAAGTCTGGACGAATTATCATCCGCTGGGTGTGGATATGCATTCACCGACCGCAGAAAACACTTTTTATCCTTTAGAATGTCGGGGTTCTCGGCTTCTATTAACTTTATCAACCGTTTTTTAGTCGTTTTGGTATTGTAATCAATACCAAGCTGTCTCGCCACACCCCGTATTTCATCTAGGGGTGGATAACCGCTGTTATTCACATTTATCACAGATTTCGTTACCTCCAAACTTTTTGGTGTTTTAACATAAGTACCACCCCTCAAAGGTACATACTCGTAAAGCTCTATAAGAAACCTATTAACCATTTCCAATATCCACCCTGACCCTCTGGACGTATACTCATCCATTCGTAACTTCATCCTCTCTAATTGCTCCAAAATTTCTGCCTCCAAGCTCGTGTCTGGTAATATCACTCGAGGCATTTGACCGCGGGTTCCCCAAAACCTACTCGTGGCTTCATCACCGTCCGGCTTTACAAACCTGGCCTCCAAACCAATCCTAAACTTCTTTCCACGACCTGAAAGCTCACGAATTCTTTTTATAATAATTGGTATAGCTTGCTCTAAAACATAATCCACGTCACTAGACCGATAATCTCCCACATCGGCATAAAATTTGTTGGTCGTGCCATTGATAAATGTATTAACTAACTGAACTTCCGGAGCCTCCGTAGCGTTTCCCCCCAGCAGCTCTAACAGCTCAGCCTTCTTCGCTCTAGCCGTGAAAGCTATTCCCCTAGCCCTAGCTAAGGCTTTCAGCTCGTGTATCCTTAAATCTTGTACGGTAGCGTGCGGTGGTTTTACGTTTTTATCTATAATGTTTTCCAAATCCGCTCTCTTCATACGGCTGACATTTTAAATCCGCGTCTCTTTACCTCCTCCTTCAACCACCTCATGTTTCCATCTCCAAACAAATTCCTGATGTCTTCAACCGGGGCACGTAAACGTTTTATACCCTTCACTCTTATGGGTATACCAAAATTGGTGTACCCTAAAATTTTATTTACTCTCTTCTCCATTTATTATAAGGGTTTTATTAATGATACTAATCCTTCAAGGGTAGGTTCAAGCCCTTTAGTTGTATCCATAGACCTTAAGCCTATGGGTACAAATGAGTACTCACAAAAATTCAAAAATAGAGAAGAGAGTTAATAAAATTCTAGGGTACACCTTACGGGGTTCCAGGGGGCTGTGTTTCCACACGCGATGTTTCCGGCCTTCAAAAGAGCGGTTCGCGTTTCCCCCTTCACCCATTTATTATACTAATCCCTTAAGGGTAGGTTCAATCAATTTTCGAATCTTATCTCGTTTTATTTATTATACACAAAAACTGACTCACTTCATCAGCCAGCGCATCCAAAAATGCTCGGGCGGAAAAAGTGAGCCAGATCAGCCTTTTCACATACTACTCATGGTTATTATATCTTTTCATAACAAAGTCACATAGTTAGAACTTTAAAACTATGGGTTAAAAGTTGTCCAGAAACAGTTCTGTCAATCTTATTATTGAATTCCTGCAATTTGGAAAATTGTCAAGATAGTACTTTGTCGCAAGATTAATGCTCCAATGCCAGGAGCCCTCAGGTCAGCCTCCACAAAAGATATTATCGGAAGCGCAATGGACTCAGACGTAAATCATATTGAAATCACCACCTTCCTGTCCTCAAATTGATGAGATGTAACAGGGAGTGATTTGGTGTAATTTGGTGAAGAGCTATTGCAATATGAAGGTAACTTAGTATGATCATTTTAGTCATCCTTAGATTTTTGTTTCAATGCATTTCATTGAAAGATTTTTATCATGTCTAATGAAAGCTAAGTCTATTCAGATGTGGTGACACTCCACAGCATGAAAGTACACAACAAAAACAAAAACAAAAACATGGTAGAGATGATTTGTACAATCACTATTGTGCTAGTCGGCCAGCAACAGAGGGTCATGTGCAATCATTCTGTTGGTTAGCCCCATACAGGCGCCGCAACATTCAACGGCATTAAAGAAGGCAATCGAAAAGAACATTGTAAATAATTTAAACAATCAAAACTGAGCTAGTCAACTGACAACATAGGGTAATGTGCAACAATTCTGTGGTTTAACCCCACACAATGAGGTGACATGCCACAGCATGAAAGAATGTGGTAAACAAAAAATATAGAAGTTTTTTAATCAATCATTCCTTTGCTAGTATGCCTATATCAATTTTCACTAGCAATGCCTACTAGCAAATCATGTGTCTGATATCATTAAAATTTTGATAATGACTTACATTCAGGTACCCTCCAGTCAAGCTCTAAAACTCCGAGAAGATTAAATATCAATCCAGAGTAAAATAGTATATCTCTTCTGAGCGGAGTAGAATAAAATATCCGTTCAGAGTAGAGTAAAATATCTGTAGGCTGTAGGTTTGGTAGTGAGGAACCTCTTTACTGCTTGAGGACTGTCTCCACCTGTGGGCTCTATCTATCAATTATATCTCTGCCAGTCTTTGTTACCTTTTGTCAAGCACTATGGTACTCAAATAAGCACTGAATTTAATCTTTTGTTTGCGGGGATTACAACTTTCACACTTATCTGATTGAGGAATTTCATAAATATATTACCCAGGTGCTGCTATTTAAATACCTGTCCCTGATTTCATGTTGCTGGGATGTTTATTCCTTAGACTTGGTAACTCATTGTAATTGGAGTTTATGGGACCTTACAAGTCATTTGGAACATTTAATCTACAAATAATGTTCCAAATGACTCTTTATGTATGGAGACCATTTGGAACGCTTTTGTCATTCGGAATGTTAACTTGGAACCTTTTTTGAAAACAGTGCTGTTCATAGTCTTATTTCCGGTATATTGACACAAGTTGCGTGCTGTTTTCTGCGAGACAATTTTTTTTCTCTCCAATTGAGGTTGAATAACCATGATTATTGATGAGGCGATAGCAGGTTACTCCTTGAAGGGATTGTCTCTGGAGGAGGCAGGCTTGTGAGAGGCCCTATACAGAATACATCAATGTAAATTCTTTTATGCATGCTACTGAGTTATGTTGTATGTTAATACAGTATGTATGTATGTACAGGTGTTTTTATATGCCTGCATGCTTGTGTTTCACTAGTAGAATATTATGGGCTAAAAATGCCAAGTATTTTTATTCTAAAGTAATTTTGATCTCGATATGTTGATGATTTTATACAATGCGTTACTTACTGTTTTTGCAGAACCAGTCCCTCCCACCAGTCTAGTTCACAGTTTGGGAGATAATCAGCTAGTGATTAATCTACCCTCGAAAAATCGTTGGACAAGTGTGAATACTAGATGTTCGAACTTTACTCTTCCTTTTTCTGGAGTTGCTGTGAAAACTGATAACTGTGACCATATATTGAACTGCCCCGATTTTGAGTTGCAAGGTAATACCATAATTAACAATTTAGTGTCTAATTAACCTATCATTTGACATTCCCAACCCTTTGATTTCATCTCTTCATCAGGGCTAGCCAAGCATAACAAATACAAACTGGCGACCTATCAATTGATATAATTAATCTTTTCATCTGAATTGTATAATGTGGTGTGTAAAGAAACTTTTGCATGAACTGCCCTTTTATTAGCCATTTGTAATTTGAACTTTGGTTGAATGATTTTCAAAAAAAGTGGAAGAATCTCTTGAGTTCTCTTGCTGCCCTTTTTGCCTCGTTTTCAGGTTTCAGCAGTTTGTACTTTGTCAAACTTGGCCAAAGAATTATTCAGTTCAAATAAAAAAAAATTGATCTTGATTTTTGGCAGAACAGTGATAATATTTTCATTCCTTCATTTCTTCCACATTTATGTAAAACAGGTTAACAAGAAAGTCTTAAGTTTGCAAAATGTCAATGTTTGGCAATATGAGATAATGAACTATGAAAAGTTAAAGGTTTGAAGTTAAGGACCTAATTATGTCTCATGTTGCGCCACAAAACCTATCAGAACAAAGACCATGAAATAAGTTTTAGGACACAATTATTGCTTGATTCAGATCCATATTACATGCAGCTTGTCAGTCTCGAAAGTGTCACTATCTATTTGTGCATACATTACATTTTATGCAATTTTGTCAACAATCTTGTATTGCAAAACATTGTCAATATTATTATTGGTTATTGTGAGGATTGTGTGACTGTAAGTAAGAAATTGGTTTGTTTTGCAGGTGATCGTGGTCATACCGGACCTAAGCATATTTCTTGTACTGTGTTGCCTACTTACGGATTCAATGGTGATATATCTGTGTCTTTAGTATCTCGATTCGTGTTCACGTGGAGTGATTTTGGTGATTGGGGTGGCGTGACACACCCCAGAACAGAAAGTTCTGCTACAAGCATAGCATACACAACTGGTGAGGAACAAAATTTTATCGCAAGGGTGAACTGAAATTCTGATCCGGAATTAATTAGAGAGACTCGGTTGTCCATCTCCAGGTTAACTTGTGCGGGGAGTAATTATATGGATAACAAAGTTTTTATCCAACTAAATTTCACCAATTTTCTATTCTCAAATTTACATTCTAACAACTTTTACATTACATTGACCATAGCATATCGTGTCAATAATTTGCCACTACAAAAAGTTAGCCTTATAATCATAATATTGATTATATTGATGTATTATATGATGATATTGATAATATCAATTATATTGATTTAAATCTGATTATCTATTTGAAGTAACTTTTAAGACAGAACTGCAATCACTATCTCAAACGTTGTTTGAAGATATTTCATGGTTGAGATGGCACATTCAACTTTTTCGGACCCTTGAGTCAGGATAAATTTGGTAGGCACTTCCCTGAATTTTCTCTTTGAAAGACAATGTCCTAAGCTGCTCATACGTATCTCATTTGATGGATTTAGTCATCTGCGGCTCTTTCAACGGATAATTTTGAATCTAGAATTGTTTTTCAACTCTCACACCTGACATCAAACACCTGCTAGCCTTAGGCGCATACATTCTGGTTCAATTCAATTGAGATGTGGGATTTTTGCCACCAATTAAGATCTGAGGCTATTTCGATCATAAACCGCACGTGGGAAGTGATAATCTCAAGAAAACAACTCAACAATTCTTTTGCTTAATATAAGTCTCAAACGTATTGCTTGGCAGAATTCCATCAACCTTCAATGAATTGTACATGTATGTATGTACCTTAGGCTAGTATGAGAGTTGGAAAAAATGTAGATTTGAATTGTTCGATAAAAGAGCTGCAGGTGACTTAATCCTTCAAATGGGGTACGTATTACCGGCTTAGGAAGTGGACCTTCAAACAAAATACTCATGGAAGTGGCGTCCAAACTTATTTTGACTCCAAATTACATATATGTGAAAATCATCAATCTCCTTTTTTGACCAAAAGAAGGTTAGGTAATGAGCAAACAATTGAACAGGAAATGTGAATTGGTCCCAGGGACTGAGAATTGGTATAGTTTCACATTATTGTACACGACTCTCCCGAATTGTTGAGATGGGAATGCAAACTTTTTCCTCCATATACCTGATGCAAAATTTTGTGTATATAATGCTGCAGTTTATAATGAACCAAGTGTGTTGAACACACTCTTTATACTGAAGAAGGAATCTGACATCTTATTTTTGTAGCTCCAGCACCTATTATTAACAAAGGCGAGTTTAAAAGACACAATGGGGAAGGATTATACACCTTTAAAACTTTGGTAGAAAGAGAGTACAAGATCGAGGGAGCAACAAATTATGGATATGAGACAATCAAGGGTTCTTGTGTGGTAGACCAAAAACCGTTTTATGTCCATACAATTACTTGTGGACTAAAGAAAATCAACCAATCAATAACGGAGTTTGAGGTAAGCCTGATAAAAAATATCCCGTAGAGAGTGATGCAGTTGAGGGTTTCTCGTTCGTTGGATTAAGATATCAGCCCACCTGTAACTTACCACACCATACCTCATGTAGGCTATGCCATAAACTACTACATATGAAGATGAAGGTTCGCAAAACGATTAAATCATTTGGCATAGATTTTACCGACACAGAGAAAAATAATGGGGTGAAAAATATCCAAATTGAAACTGAAATCATGGGAGTGTTCACTTCAGTCGAAATGTGGGCATGATTTGCGCACAATAATGTTACAATAAGAGTCATCTTAGCATGAGATTCTTTTATCGCTGTATGAAATCAGAGCGAAAACTACTGATTTCTTTGCACAGAGTAAAATCAGAGTAAATCTGAATTAGCTTAAGCAGTCATATGAGCATTTGAGCAAATGATTGATCATCAACCTAACGCATTGAACATATACAGATATTGATAGAATGAATGGTGATGTTCGACATGTGCCATACATTTTTTTTTATCAAATTGGTCACATCCATGTCATTTACTGATTAAGGTGATGTGTTACACTCATGTTGTGAAAGTAAAGTCAAAGTTTCATCGGTTATATTTCCTTGCCAATTGTTATGCTAGTAGCCTGTAGTACCACTGCATTTATCTAGTCACTGACAATTAAATCTGACATCTGAAATTTGGTAAACACAAGCCTGTGTGATGAGGGAGCCATAGTAGTACAGGATACTCACCATTCCCTTTGAAACAATTATGAATTATACTCACTCTTAATCCTATAACCAATATTGTTTCGAACAGTTTTTAGGGGATTAGGAATTGCTTCCCTTGTCAAGAAACAAGCTTTGATTATATCATATTTCAAAAATAACTATTTTGTCAAAACAGTGAAAATTAAAGACTTCCCTACTTGTTAGCATGTTCTAAAGCGATGGTATAATTTTCTAGTTAAGAATCAATGAAATGTGCAAAGTAACAGTCCGATCACCATTCGGAAATAACTTTTGGTTAGATTGGGCAGGAGAATTAACAAAGTAAGCATTGTGAGGTCAGCCAGCCAGCTAGCTGATGAATGCTTCTCGGCCTATTAGCTCGCTGCACACCAACTTTCAGGAGGTCCTCTATGATCTCACCTCTAGGGTGCATTCTAGTTTTTTAGGATGTATCACATTTTCAGTACGATGATTTAGGGCACCTTACGTTCCTCTTAAGGGGCAGACCAATCTTCTATTTCTTACTCAACAGCAGGCTGATGTACCCCACTCCGGGTTTATGAATTTAGCCCGCTGCAAAAGGGCCCTTTCTCTATGTTCATCAAACTTAGAGTGCAGCTAGCAGTAATGAATTTGTATCCCTTTACAATTATTTTGATTGCTGATTTCTCGGTTTTCTTACCTAGCTGATTGATTTTACCCCGCTACCTATTTGTAGAGTAGAAAATGCTAGTAACTTAACGGAACAACGGGTACTTCTTTGGATTCTGTGGCAGAGCAAAATTCACTTTGAAATCAACAATGTTTCACTTTGAAGTTACAGCCACTAACGCTCCAAAAATAAATCTTAAAGTAGGGAATTTATTGTTGCAAATTACTAATCTATTTTGCTCTGGGTACCTTGTAGCCAAAGGACAGATCCCAAAAAAGTGGCTCCGTTAAGGCGTTTCGTGATATCGGAAGGAACAAAGCACCACTATATATCAAATCGAAGCTAAGACTCTAGGGAATAAGAATATTTTGGTAGTAAAAAGTCGAAATTGGGGGGCGCACCTGATTCGGAGGGTTAAAGAGAGGAAAACTTCAAATTTGTCAAAAATATACCTACGTGCATTACACATCACAGAGAGTGTTCCTATCACACTAAATTTTATTTACACAGTTATTTTAGATTAAAACATAGTGGGTGACATAAAAAAATAGTTGAAAAAATTGTCTTTGATTTTATGATGCCGGATATTTCGAGGGCACCAAAAAATTAGTGTGATTTGGTTATACTGTAGACGAGGACTTTTTTATCGCTTTTCAGATTCACTCGAAAAAATACAGAGGCTAGATTCACATGCTTTCTTCACTTCCTGAAAGTCTCAAAACTAAAACTTAAATAGTTTTTAAGCTATGGTGATTTCAAATATGAAGAATTCATTCGGAGTTGTCCCGACAGCGAATTACAAATGCATTTTCACCTGCCGATTCTTGAATATAATTAATTTTCCAAATGTTGATTTAGAATAAATTACTTGCTGCCACCCTGCTTAACATTGTTGAGTATAATTTTGTCTCTGCTCAACTTTAAATATGTTATTATTAATTTCCTTCACTATTCAATGAATGATGATTATTGGAACGATTTTTTAAAGATTAACATTATTGTCTGATGTCACCTTGTTTCCAATTTACAAAAAATTGTGTATAAGAAAGTATAGTAACCTACTGTCATTATAAGAGCTTCAAAAGGAAAAACAACATTTGTGATCGGAAAAGGCAGTCCTACATCAAAATCCCAAAAGACTAGTCTTGGGAGTAGCACCGCTGAGACATGACCAGATTATTCTGGTGTCGTATTTATCGAATTATCTTGAAAGTTAAAATGTGCAAGGATCCCCTAGGCCAGCAATTTAGTAACAACTTGATAGAGCACTGTCCCTAAAGATCACTGAGCTACATTAAGAAATGCTACAAATAGTACACAAGCAAGCAAACCGTCTCCAGGTTTGCTGACATGGCAATCTCTTACATAGGGTATGAAACGAATGATCTGCAAGAGATGCGTCTTTGGTTGTGAGCCTTAACTCTTTAAGAGGCCAAGTGTATATTCTTCGTTGTCAACAAAATGAAAGTGAGTCGACAAATTTGTCAAGCGTCTATGAATATGACTGAGGTTCAACAGAGAAACCAGATCGACATGCGATCTTCATTCACAAGCACAGTTTGATCAGGATCATCTAGCTATTTAGGCACAATACAACAACAGCTGCCAGTAATACATAATGAAAAGAGTCTCACACCAGACTGCCTAGCACTACAGCGATCAGATAGTATCTTATAAGACAAGTAACATATTCCTAAACCAGTTTTTACATGGCAGTAAGGTCTCACTAGAGCCAGACATTCAAAAAGCATGCGATTTAATATCAGGTCGCTCCAGCGAACCAACAACACCTCTATCCTGTAGGTGAACATATTCTAACACATGCCTCAAAGATTTGGTACGTTTGCTTTCAACTGCAACAATGAATTTGGAATTTTGAAATTAGAATGTATTCGGGTGCGGCAGAGATAAGGCCAACATGCCATACAAGTCCATACACCATACAAGATGTGGCAAAAATATGTGATAAAAAAGTCAGTAGCACCTGAGTGCCAAAGGTGGGTTGAGTCTTTTTGTATTCCAGGTTGTTGGACAGTTTGTTCCACAGGGCCGACATTCGATAGGAGGCACACGGGTGCGCGGTTTGCTTATGAAACGAGATTAAAGGGACTCCAAAGTTTCAGACTGCATTTTGACTACATTATAATCTCATTTCTCTCACCTTAGGAGATGTATTTCGAGCACAGATATAGCTAATTATACAACATTGGATGTTTCTCATGCATACTTGACTGTTCATTTGGTTCAATAACCTAGGGAAGATTAGGTGAACACGTTTTCAGCTAATCAGCAAGAAATTATTTACAAGTCCGGATTTTAGAGCAGTGCGCATGCTAATCGTGACCTATAACGTCAATTGCTTATCTCTGTAATCAATATACCTTGCATGATATTATACTCCTGCGTACAGCATAATAAAACTGGTTGTGATTGTAATCCGGATGTGGACTACTGCACATGGCTTAGGCTAAGTTCTATTTAAATTAAGCAGAGTAAAATGGGCACTGCACAATAATCCACCAAAGCTAAATGCCTGTTGTTATAAGTCTCAGGCTGAAATACTAGCACTTGGAGGCAGGAGGAAAGGAAATAATCAATAGTCTTAGGAAGGAGTTATCTGATCTAGTTATACTTTCTTGATTATATAGGTCAAAAAAATGTAGGATTTTACAACTCCAATATTCTGAATATAAATGTCAAATTTGAGGCTGGGACACATTTCCAAACCTATTCAGGGCAGTTTGAAGACATGTGAGCATGACAGTCTTTGAAACTTTGGAATCCCTTTAAATGAGTTGAATGTGCTCTGTGAGCGGATTAAAGTTTCAATTCATAATTTTTGATTTTTTTAAAAAGGTTTGGGGTGAAGTTAATCTTTCTGATTTTTGAATAGTTATAATAACTTGTGCTGGCTGTAGCTGCGTTGCCTGACATCTCAATAAGTTCCATATAATCCAAAAACCATCACAGTTTCACACATTCCGAAGGCCTATAAAAAATCATGATACAGTTTAGCATTAATACACTTGGTTTTTGCAATTTTTGAAAACAGTATAGTTGTTATTCCGATTTTATCCAAACATTCTGTTACAGATGAAAGGGGCAGTGTAAATTCGAATTTAAGATAAATTGAGATAAAGTCGGACCTAGAACTTTTAAATAACTGAGGAACCCAATCGTTTATAGTACCTGCCTCAGAACATATTCTTAATGATCACCTAAATTTTTCTGAAATATGCAATGCAGGACCTGAAGTGCTCAATTGAACATGGTTTAAACACATATGGGATAATTCTGAGAGCAGGACATGTCGGTGGAGGGTATCAAGACTCTGAGTTTCATTCACTCATGGCTGTCAAAACTTTGGGAGCTAGCAATGAAAGTGCCTTATTGGCTGATATATATTCCCTTAACTGCAGTGCGCCATCATTGAATTCAAAAGTTGAGTCGCAAAGAGTGGGGACTTATCTGCTGATGCAGCTTTGAAATAGGTCCTGAACAAGCCAACCAAGTCTGCAAGTCAAACTGCAAGTCAAAGTCAAGCTAAGAACTGCTCAATGGTGCCTTGATATCATTGGAGACGGACAATTAAACAACTCAGCAGCTACCCAGTTTGTGCTAAAGCTGTAGTGCTTCGAGAGTTATTTTAACGTCCTGACCATTTATTGCTGAATTTTGGGGTCAAGATATAGGTGATCATCTTTATAAATTTCCTTGATGTAAGCTTTTTTCGACAACCTCACCGAAATCTTATAATGATCAAATTAATGTACCAGGTTTCAATATAGGAAAAAAACCAATTTCAAGATCCAACTTAAATTTTCATCCTGTAGGGAGCTGCACTGCATGAAACGGTGGTGCAAGTCTCATGCACCTAAAATTATAATACCCTGTCATATTGTCTGCCAGCCACCAACTATTCTCAGGGATGGATGAAAACAGAAGATACTTTCATCCTCTGTCTGTCTCTCTGACTATAAGGCAAGCAAATGGGAGATTGCCCAGCCAGAATAAAAAAAAAATGGAACCATCTGTAATCAACGATCATGGGCGGGAGATTACCGGCACTGTCTGCAAGATTTCATACACCACACTACCCCCAGCTCTTAAAGATCTAGAGGAATAGACAGGGACCAACTACCTGTCATCGCAATGACAATAGCAAGCTTGCAGCTGCCAAATATGGGGGGAAACTTTTGCCGCAATCTTGTCGTTGTATGTGCGACGTCTGCTTCGATTTTCAGCTTAAAACAAGACTATATATTCAGATTGGAGTGACTATGACTGCTGTACCTCTTCTGGGATATGGCAGATTGCTCATGATCCGTCTGTGTAATATTTTGTTGAACAAGGTTAAACCTTGTTCAACAACAAAAAAAATGAAAAAAATCCAAAACGGGGGAGACAACTACCGCAAAAATTAAATTCGTTCAAGGGTTTTTTTGGTGATTTTTTTAGGAATAAAAAAATCATTTTTTAAACATGGATAAATATCATCTAAATGCATATTTCTGAGGCATTGGAAGTATATATTTATCATCCAAGGGAGAAACAGGCCCAAAAAAGTCCCAAAAAATTGGTTTTGCTTAAAAAAATGGCTGCCCCCCAAATTCTTTTCTTTATTACCTTTATATTCTTACTCAGGTAAAAATTTCCTTTGATTTATTGAATGGTGTTGCTTCGTTCCTTACGATATCACAAACCGTAAAAAAAAAGATGCTCTGTCCGTTGACTATTGATATACTTTATGTACAGTGCTTTTTAGTCTTCACATTTTCTTCAAGCTTACAGCACCAGCTGGTTTGCCACACTACATAGACTTTATAGCCGAGACAGGTGGCAAAAAAAGTGATCCGACTCCAAAAGCAAAACGTTATGTTTATTATGGGGGTAGGTATTTCATATTATCATAAAAAATGTATAATATCTAACAAACTAATACGTCGCCGCCCATGCTTTTGGGATATGGCGTGTGATAAGACACCCGATTTTAATTAACCGTTAATGAGCCATGTATATCTATACATGCATGTATTTATATCTATATTTTTTAATTGCATGTATCTGTTATATGCGTATGATGTTGGTATAAAAGTGCTAAATCAGGTACTACTTGAACTGAAAAGATGGTTGATTAATTTGTGAAACTATCCATTCATGGGTACATATATCCGAATTATCCACAGATACTCTGTGAAAGCGCATGTGGATGTTGAAATAAAATAAAAATCATTTAACATTTATTTATTGTTTATGATGAAATTGAATTTGACAGTTATCAATAGAATAAAAAAAATAAAGTTGTTTGCGAACTTGACACAAATTTAACATAAGCCTGACTATAACATGCTTCGGTCTTTGGGTAGGTTTTAATCAATTATTTTGTATTTAATAGCATGAATATTTACATAGCTCTTTCTACTTACTAGACCTTCTTCCTCCGAGAGATCTGGAAATAGAGATACTTGCGCAGAGAAGGAGAAATTTGGAAATCATTATGGGAACCAGATACGACCAGTACTACAACTTCACTGAAATCACTTGTATGGCTGTAGAGGGTGGTGTGACCTATCAAAAACAAGTGAGTCTCGGTTGTGATGTGAGGATTGCCTGCTGATTCCCAATGCTGATATGAAAACCAATGTGTGATACAAAAGAGCAGTATTGAAGTAAGTAATTAATCAAGAAAATGGGCGAATAATACAATACACATTGTACTGATGGTGGTTGTTGATGTTTTGTATTTAAAGTGGGAAGTTAGTAGACGGATTAGATATTCAATACGTGTAGAACTCAATGGTGGAATGAGATACATTTGTCATTCAAGGATTAAACTATTAACCAGCTCAAAAAAAAGTGGATTCACTAATAAATCAGGAGATACCATCATCTCGCTACGTAAGTGAAATAAATGAGGGAGGTTTCTAAATTGTGTCAGTTTCAGTTTCAGCTTCAGATTCAGCTTCAGCTTCAGCTTCAGCTTCAGATTCAGTTGATTTACACAGTCGGTATCATGAGAACATTAAAGTTCAATCTGTCCATTAGTTGTTTAATGCACATGGAATGAACAGAAACATAGATAATATTTATAAAACTAAAATGGCTAAGGTTGTATGTTGTTGAAATAAGACATCAGGTCGGAAAGGTTTTGACGGATGCAGATCATGGGTAATAAAAAAGTCTTGAGATGAGACGATGTTTGGTATCCTTATAGCATCAAACAGTTTCATGAAGAATCCATCATCATCATCATCATCATCATCATCATCATCATCATCATCATCATCATCATCATCATCATCATCATCATCATCATCATCATCATCATCATCATCATCATCATCATCATCATCATCAAGAATCATCATCATCATCATCATCATCATCATCATCATCATCCTTTTGTTCATGCTTGAATTCTTTTGCTGTATTACAGCTCATCTCTTACTATATATCTCTTCTATTTCACTAGGTCTTATTTGACCGCCATATTTGTATTGCATGGAGTAGCACCCTATACCCTTGCCCGCTCTTGCCCTGGTCAGGATGAATGGCTTGCCAGTGCTGAACTGACAGCCGGCGCTGAGAATCGAACTTGGATGACATATCCTTACCCTTAACAATCAGACCACTTTTCATAATAGGCAGAAGCAGGGATGATCATTTAATATCTTATTACTTCCAACCATATCAGTGTTACAGTGAGTAAAAATATGTTTTAGGTACATCACAGGAGATAAGCTTTGAGGTTCGCTTTCATCATCCGGCCAGTCGAGTAGAAGATGGAGATTTCTTCTTTGACCTTGAAATGACAGCATTTTATAAGAGTTTGAATATAACAATAGAGAAATATTATTGGACAACATCAAGCTATACTGAGTCTACACACAAGATCATTAAGCGTGAGTTTGAGAAAAAATTGTAATTCGGACATGTATGGGAAACCTTGTTGAAAGGTTTATTCCAAATGATAATATCTCTTTTATGTGCAGCGCCCTCAATACAGTTTGCAGTTGAAATCCCTCAGCAGACAATTGACTATTGGGGTATGTTCAGACCTTCCTTCAAACAGAAAGTAATCCAGAGCAGTGTATGATTTACACCCCACTTGAATTATCTTGATCTAAACTGAACAGGTGTTTTTTTTTTAAATTGACCAGAAAGTAGTCTTCACTGTATACATTATTCATTGTTTTCATTCGGCAGCACACAATAATTACAACAACACCAAACATAAAAATGTATCTGCGAATATCTCTAAAGATTTCTTCAAGGCAGGACTCAAATACAGATTCAACATGGTTATAAATGGATACTCTGGTAAAAACATTGACGCGAGAACTAAGAACATTGAACAAGCAATACGTGAGTCCCTTTAATACTATAATGACTGACATATCTGGCTTTTCTATCTGTTATCTGGGTTTACAGAAATTAATTCAGACTTATCATATCTAATTCTCCAACCCGTGTGTATTTAGTATAATGATAATATTACGTCTGGTCTAAAACGCTGATGTTAATCGTTTAAAAAAACACTGCTAACATACATTACCATTGTATACACCCCTGTCTGCTCCATTCTCATCAAAGAGATTATTATTGTTTTTACACATTTTTGGCCTTGCAAGGAACAGGAGTTGGAGGTGAGCAGTTAAAGCACTCACAAAGGACTCGCCATGTTGTACTGTTCCACGGGAGAACAACTCTTATACACTCTAAACTTGTATTGCAGCTCCTAGTGTGCCTTACGAAGTGACTGCTACTCCAGATGTTATGACACCAATGGTATTTATTAAGTGGACTCTTCATTCTCGATCAGAACAAGATTCTTTGACTATCAAGCTGTGTAGAGTCAAAGAAGCCAGCTGCGTGGTAACTACAACTATGACAATAAAGCTAGAATCTAACGAGACAGAAGGATTACCACTTCAGTATAACCTTGATCCTAATGTCCTTATGGAGGATGGTCAATACAGACTAACAATGAGCGCTTCATCTCAAGAACTTACAAGCGCTGACAGCACACCAACAACCATTGATGCCTGTGAGATTATAGTATTGTTGTTCCAATAAGGTTTGGCTAATATTTTTTTTAAGTTTGTGTTCAAGGTTGTATATAGGCAATGTTTGAATTTTAAATTGCTGATAACTGCAGCATTGCTATTGAGTATTCGTTGTCTTTTCATTCCTATTACAGAAAGCGCCCCAAAGGTTGTGATCATATAGAAACACACATTGTGTAGTTTGAAAGAAGAATATAATAGAACAGCAGTTAATTTATATTTTCAAGGATTATAAATAACTACAAGGGGTATAAGACCAAAGCGAAGTCAATTCAAATTCTATTCGTACTTTTAATGCGATATGAAAATACTGGAGTGGGAACAAACTGTGATAATGGTAGTATATATCTTATATGTTTTACAATTGGAGATTTTTGTTAGTGCAATATTGATGAGCTTCACCTAGCCTGAAATGAAATGTTTGCAAAACTCAGAAAATTTAGACATGGTTCTGGATTATTTTTTTTCTGACTTGCAAAGTTGCAAGGTTGTTCATCGTAACACTTGCCTTTCCCCTTTCGAAAAAAACTTGATGGGATTGACTTCTAATCAGTTGTTTGATTTATAATAGAATGCATACCATAATTCCAATATGATTATAAACTTTTCAAACAGGCTCTTTTGCAATTAATGCAACCCCTGAACAGAATATTCTTCCAATTGATGGTCAATGCACTTGCTAAAACTGTTTTATGACAAAACTCTTATGTCAAACATAAATGCATGGATGAAGGTATCAAAAAAATTCCTATATTATGACTGGTCATTGACTTTAAACCAGACCATTTATCTCACACCTACTATTTGAATGCAACAACAACTATACACATAATGAACCTGCTATGAATATTGATTTTTAAGATACACAGTGCGATCATCCAGAGACCGTAAATGGCATCATCGGTAACTCAAAGGGTGAAATAAACTGGTACTTCCTCAACGGTATACACTACAGACTCCAGTGTAACAACGGATATATACTTCCTTTTGATGATGCAAGCTGGGAATGTCTCGATGGGAAATGGATCAAGGGTTTTGACTGTGTTTCTTGTATGTGGTATAGCGATCCATTAGCTGTCTGTACTAAGCCCAAAACAACAAGATATTGATCATTTCTATTACAACGGGTTCAGTGACAGGAATAGTGGCTGGCAAAATGAAGATTATTATTATTGTTTTCACAAATAATATGATTATCTTTGGTTTATTTATGAGATTTGTGTTACATATCCACTGAACCAAGTCCTCCACGCGGACAGGAATACTAATATAACCTCATACAGTAAGAACACCTAACACATGGTTTCTCTGTCACCGATCAGATTGGCTTACTCGACAAGCATATCAAATATAGCCTGGGAGACAAAGCAGTAGTACAGTGTCATTGGTATCGATGACTTACATGCTACTTGAGATCAGCTCTACATTCAAGCCCTATGTTTGGCAAAAAATTATATTTATGCTCACCCAGATATGGAGTCTAATGTGCATGCGCCAGTCTAGAGTTAGATATGATTGATGATGGTCACTTAATGGACTTATTATTGTGACATCTGTTGTAGCAAGCTCTGTGTATGCTGCAGTAGGAAGTGTAGCTGCAATGTGCATTCTGGTGATAGTTCGGTTGTCAATTTATTACATGTAAGTTTGTGTTCTACCTATGAGGTTATGTTCCTACTTTTCGTTATTCTTTTAAAGCGACCAACCAAGCAGCGGCTTAAATACTGTGTCTTCAAGCTGGTACCAATGTGTTGTCTTGCAAAGAAACCGTTATGATCACAAATAATCATTCTAAACTATGTAGAAAGGCTGTGCTTTGCTCAATTGTTTTAGTCAAATACCTCTCTCCTCGATACAAAACCACATGTGATAAAATATTTTTTTCAGAAAAAAGCCCAGTCAAAAAAAGGTGTTTGCTTTAGAAGGTACGGAGGCTACAAAAGCAGAAGAAGAGAAAGACATTGATAGGAGAAGAAGGGCTGGAAGTGAAGGTCAGATTCTTAACGATTGAATTTCAATTTGATTTAATTCTGTCCGTACTGTTTCAAGTCTTTGAGCTTAATAATGTTGCAATTATGGACATAACATTAATATCTTCCTGTATGGAACATGGAACCTTCCAACACAATTGCGCCTTTTGTTCTCTTCAGTAAATGATTCAGTCCAATTTAAAGAACCAGCTTTCTGCCTCTTTCTTTCAAAGCAAACTGATTAACTAAACATTGGCATTGACATTGAAATGATCATAATAAATTTATTACTTGAAGCTGTTGAAGCATTAAATTTGATCAAAAGTGATCAATAGGTAGCACGGACTCTGATCTTAAAATTTACCATGACACTATTGCTACTACACAATTATATGTCACAATATCACCCACAAGTACCTCATAGTAAATGTACGTAATGTAATGCTGAGAGTATCATAAAGTGTATGATTTTATAATTATCTTCCCTGAGCCCAGGTATGAGGGCCAGCATCATATACTTCCTATATTTTTGCCTATTGTTTTTCACGCGATCCATTGGAAATCTCTGTCATTGTGGCGTTGCTGATATGCAGAAATTAGAAATTTGTTGTTTTATATTTTAATATTGATGTCATGACTATTATCTCTATTTCAGGAAGACTGGGTGGAGCTAACTTGTCTGCCAAACGATCAGGATCAAGTAAGATATTTGACTATTTTCCATTAATTGTTTCGCTTGACTGAATAGATTCTAACTTACCTCAAGAACCTATGGATGATTATATGCTATAATATTGGTATGTGCACGAGCGGTTTATTTTGACAGATCACAATGTTAATACCTGAAAACATTGCAAAAAAAGACCATCCATAATGAAGCTATTGCCTATGATTACATGAGATATAGTAGTGATGCATCAATTTTGGACATTTGGGGTTGATTTCGACATGAAATTTTTGGTTGTTTGTTAAACCGACCAAGGCAGTTGAACATTTTGGTAGTCTGTTGACAGTTCTGACAGAAGCATGAGCAATGGGCAAAGAATCATCACCTTTTTTATTTTTGAATGGTCTGTTGAGGCAGAGTAGTTAAACGAAAAAGAAATAAAGTTACACAAGTAGTAAGCAAATATGTCTTGTGGAGAGGTGTGATCGTGCTAGTATTAAGTAGCATCAAATTTGAATATTCAGCTGACTTTCTAGTTTATATATGAATTATATGGACATTGTCCGCATACAAGGAGCAAGCCTCAATATTTGATAGGTTATTAGAGAACAGCAGGAATGACAAACTCATTTTGCATCATGTTCTGTTCGTTTGTTTGAGACCTACCGAGAGCAAGGCAAATAATAAGTGACTGCTGTTTTATGATTGCTGATATTATGCCAGAACATCTTAGCTGATCAATCATGTCATTGATTTCCTACATAAAGTTCAATGTACATAGAGAGTATGTTCGAAATATATCAGAAGTGAGACAAATATGATTTCTTTTTATGTGTGTGACGACTGTGGCTAAGTCAGTTTTAATCCCTTAACTTAAACGCTTCTGGTTGAAATTTAGAACGCAGATAAACCACTCATCCTGCTATGAGTTCTGTTTATTTTGACATCACTGGAATTCATTTGACTCCAAGTGAGATTTTGTGTGATGATCTTTTTTACAGAAGGGCCCTTGAGTGCAAAGCCAAGTTGCAAGAAAAAAGGAAGACGCGAAAATAGGAAGTCTAAGGCGGTTGTCGATGCTTTTTAGCGGAGATGGGCTTGATCAAAACAATGTGACCGGAAATAAGTGTCTCAACTAGCTCAAATAAAAATATTTATAATCTGCATGCGTGTTGAAAAGATGACCTCAAAGGACCACAAACTGCAATACTGTTCATTTTAACTCAATGACAATAAACAAGTTCACCTCTGCTGCTCTATAAAGTAACTTTCTTCATTTTTTGGGCGTCTACTCCCATCTCATACCATTATTGTTAATTCTCAATGTTCCTTTGTTTTTTGTTAGTTATGTCGATATATTAAATGTCGTATTATTACAAGTGCCTGATGTCATTCTATTTTGAGTCGCAAAAAAAAGGAAGACGCCAAAATAAAAAGTCTAAGGCGGTTGGCAATTCTGTTTAGCGGAGACAGGCTTGATCAAAACAATGTAACCGGGAATAAGTGTCTCACCTAGCTCAAATAAGAATATTTATAATCTGCATGCATGTTGAAAGGATGACCTCGAACGACCACAAACTGCAATACTGTTCATTTTAACTCAAAGAAAATAAACAAGTTCACCTCTGCTGCTCTATAAAGCAACTTTCTTCATTTTTTGGGCGTCTCCTCCAATCTCATACCATTATTTTTAATTCTCAATGTTCTTTTGTTTTTTGTTAGTTATATCAATATATTAAATGTCGTATTATTACAAGTGCCTGATGTCATTCTATTTTGAGAATATCATTGCAGTCCACGCTCTCAAAAGGTTAATATGACAGGCAACACCGAACAGCTTTTAATAATGCTACTCTATATGCTATCAGCATATTTGAGAAACATGGGGCGCTTGAGATCAGATCAAGCTTTGATATTAGAGACATCCTGATTTAAATTTGTAGGCTCCAATACTCCAATACTACTAAGACTTAAAAATTGTATGTGACTTTCTCTGTCCATTTTATCAAATTGTCCTCCAATTACTCATGAAATTGCCTAAAAGCTTTACTCAATTGCTCAAAGCTTGTCAATTAAATTACATGGAAGCAACATTTAAAAGCGTACAGCATAATGATAACCAAACTTTTGATACAATAATTATCAATATATTGTGGTACACTAGCAACGGCACACATCATAACTCTGCGACTTAACTGAGAATTGAAACCGTCGATAAGAATTAGTAATCAAATTTATTGTTTTCCTACACATTCTTGCATCTAATTTTCCTTTGAAATGAAAAGGTTTCTAGAAATTCATCAGCAGATTTCAATATATTTCGGGATTGTGAAGCTTTAATGGTAGGAAATAATAATTGTTGTTTACTATGAACATTAAAAGTTGATAGTCCATTGTCTGCGAGTCATTCTTTTATTGTGAAATTTAGGCTACTCAATGTAAACAAATATTCGTGAAGTATTTCACGCCACAATGGTTGGCACGCACAGAATCAGAATTTATCAACCTAGTCAGGGATGGGCGGAAGAAAATCTGAAATAAGGTTTCTCTGTTATGGACTGGTAGCTTGATATCTTCATCATGGTTGAATCTTGCCTGTGAAACAAATCTGTCCACCCATCCATCCACGGTGTAGATATATTTCAATATGAATAAATTTCCAATGGGGATCTCAGCCGCAAGATTTGTAGCTTCCGCAAGGGTGAGCCTACATTTAGGATGGATGCAATCTCTTATGCTGAGGTGATAATAAAAGGGCCTGCTGCTATACTGCCCTCTGCGGGTAAAACTCATCATCACAAAATTTTGATTGCATTATGCCACATTTGTGAATATCAACAATTCCTTTCACAAATGATTCCCAATTAGTTGCTTTTGTTCACTGGAATGATTGATCATATAACAAATCGTTATCCTAAATAAATTTTAACATATGTAAATTATTAAAATATATTTTTGTGTCAATCAAAGTCAATTTGTAAATCAAAGATTATAGCTGTTTTATGTGTAAAGGGGCAGCCAAAACCCACTGGTACAGTCACTTACTCGTAAGATACAATAGATCATGCATCAATGTGTCATCCATCAATGGTTTAGTATAGAAGTGTCTTCATAGCCATTTACAAATAGCCAATGAGAAGTGTCATGCCTAATAGTGCTAATAAATTGAGTAATGGCAGGATGCTTTGTATTGATTTTGAAAAATTGATACAAACCAGTAATCAGATAGTGATAAACCCCTAAGACAAAGCTATGTATATTACTGTACAAGGACTTTGGGTTAATTTACCAACAAAATTTCAAAACAGCTGACAACAAAAATGATAATTGCGTACTTGGTAAAATTTACAAAAGACCTTGCTTTGATACAATCAACTGTAAATTGGTAAATTGGTCACAGAGATGTATCCTTACTGCCTTAAAAATGCACGTGTTGTGGAAAGCTATAGTATATTGACATAACAAAAAAAGATCAGCAATTTCATAAAGAACCTTTTTTATGATGGACTTCCCTTCACTTACTTACAGATCAATACATAGTAGCATTTATCCCTGTCACTGCACATCAAAGTGAAGGTCAGGGTAAAGGGTACTACACACATGGTATCTTAGACTAATGAGTGTAGCCATTCAATAGCATATGTAAATCGGCATAAACCGGTATACATCGATCTCAATTTACAATGACAAACATACTATCAACTAACAATTCATGTCATGAATGCGCACATTTAGTCTGCATCCCAATGTCATGTTCCAAATTTTAATAAAGTGAGACCTTGTCAATTGAGTCTGAATACCTAAGCAAATATGTTATCGGCTTGTACATATAATGTGCAGCTGCATTCAAGTGCAACTATGTTCTTTCACTTCACAGCTTCAATTCTGAAAATAGCATGATCTGCTTGCAGATATTTGCCAAGGCACATATGTAACTGCATCAAGTGGGGTACTGAAAACACCTAATAATCCAGATTTGTATGATATCAACACAAACTGCGCAATAAAGTGTCTCTGTTGATAGAAGATCAGGGGGCATGATCACAATTTCATTCGCTAGGTTTGACATAGAAAGTAAAGACTATGTTGAGGTAAGTTAACTTGTTTGTGTATTAACTATACTTACTATACTTATGTATACTTACTATACTTACCATGCTTACTATACTTTCCCTAAATACTATACTTACCCATTCACAAGCACTCTCCCTCTCAGACATGCTTGATGAAAGCCAATAATAATATTTTCATGCAAACTATTTCAATAAAACGATTGCCATCAACGAACATTCACCCTTACTCAATTCCCACAGATTACCAGGACCGTGGCTCTTACTCCAGGGTTTTTACTGAGACTAGGCGCTGCCTACACATTAATTTGAATTTTCTAGTGATATCTGGGTTATGCTTAGATGAACAAAGATTCTCAAAATACTCAAAATACATAGAAAAGATAAGCGATGACCAACCATTGTCTGGGGAATCAAAAGAAGATGTGGCATTCTATGACAATGAATTCATTATTAGTAAGATTGCGCTTTAAACTCTCAAATTGGTTCCATTTGACACAGGCCCATCTATGCTTCATAAGATATCAATTGTGATGAGCCTAGGGGTGGAAGGACCTCTTGAGGTTGGAGTTG
Source organism: Membranipora membranacea (assembly GCA_914767715.1). Lineage (NCBI taxonomy): Eukaryota > Metazoa > Bryozoa > Gymnolaemata > Cheilostomatida > Membraniporidae > Membranipora > Membranipora membranacea. The sequence goes on from OU612071.1 coordinate 19,010,231, forward strand.
AATTTCGGATATTTGACCTCGGATCCAACCACAAACCTATTGGATATGTGTTATGTCTGATCTGAGATGATATGTTTATTATCAACACTTATTTAGCATCATATTTATCTCACTAAAACTGACGGAAGGAAGGAAGTATGATAGTCATTAATTTGTAGTTCAGATAAGATAATTGAGTTTGGCTTAAACCACTCAGTGGGGATCAGTAGGCATTCAATACCTCTCTCATTTTCATAGCTATCTATTGTTGCTGATTAAGTCTGATTGATGTGTTTTTTTTTCTGCTGAAATCGTTAGAAGCATCTTTACTCAGATCGTTGTGAATAAGTTTGTCCCATAGAATTATAGAAAAATCTATACGTCTATGGTTTTTCCAATGATGTTCCTTGTAACAAAATGTCTGGTTTGTGATGAGCAAGGTTATCTTCTTCAGCCTTTTCAAAGTAGGATCCTGTCAAATTGAGTGGCTCTATGCACAGATGCTAGAAGTCAAGAGATCTTTGCACTCATTAAATGATATTTTCAATTAATCTGCTTGTGTGATCCTTGCGCTGTTTGAGTGATGAGTTACTCCTTGTAAAGTATAATATCCCAGCAGATATATGCACATTCAAATTAGGGTAATGGTTCAGGGAAAGGATTTTATATTATGGTGCAAATGTTGTGACTGGTAAATTAAGCGTTTCCGATCCGAGGCTTAGTTTATGGACCGATCCGATATCGGATCCGAGGTTGCATAACCCTGATCCGTTCCAACCCTAGTTGAGCCAGTGTCAGAAGAATTAAGTGCCTTCATTACAAATACCACCAATAAGGGACTCAAAGTGTGTTGCTCTCAGAGGACTATGGCGCCCAGCTTGTGAGGCGATTACCAGTTTCTTCCATAGAAATCATGGCCATAATATTGTATTATGTTTTGATATTCAAGTGTTGAAAATGCGTATGAATAACTCATTAAATCTTAGTGGAATTTTGATAGTTCTATTTGTGTTTATTGGTTGATGAAAGAAAACTGTTGTTGTGTAACCCTAGACATTGACTTAGTCCGAAAAAAGTGTACCAACAATATTTATCAAGTCTTGAATTACAGATTATAGATGTTGAGAATGGCCTTCCAATAGTCAAGTTGTGTGGCACGGAGAAGCATGTTGTTCGCACCTGCTCGCAGTCAGTCACCATTCATTTTGTCTCTGACTCAAAGATAGGGACAGTAGGATGTGGTTGGCGCCTCGAATGGTTGGGTAAGTAGTAAGCTTCATGTTTAGCAAAATAGTGTTACTAGTTTTTATTCATTCAACATTTTACTACAATCGGAACAACCGCTCCCTGTTGTCACAGAAGGATGGAATTAAACCTAGCATGATGCTAGCTCCAGTTTCTAAACTCATGTATGTGACAATTTTGCGGTTGCAAGAGCTGTTATTTTACTTTCAGTCTTTGTCTGTTTATTTATGTTTAATTTCTGTTGGATCCAGCGTCAGGAATTTTACTTAGTCAGGAAATCCAGCATGGGCTTGGCTTACTTTATCCCAATCGCCTACTTGATTAATGCATGTGTGAAGCCTACAGGTAACCTGCCTGTGAAAAAGTCTGTTCAAAACAAGACTACCAGTCAGGCATAAAAACATGTTTGATCATCTATGTTATGATTTCATTTAATACAAACTAACTAATTAAATCCTTCAGAGTAACAATGATTTAATTTTATCAATGAGCGAAAATAATGAGCACTGGTTTTGTCCCACAATTGGTCTTGTCCCACTCGCAAGCACAAACTTGTGCTAAAACAAATGATCTAATTGACTTTTATGTTGTGCTGCTTATTTCAGGTCATTGATGGGGAGACTGGCGTTCTGCTAGCTAAGTTATGTGGATATATCGATCAAGTTCTCAAACCGTGAACTTTGTCTCAGACAACCCAAAAACAGATCTGGGCTGGCGACTTGAATGGTATTGTATGTAAAAGCTTTGATTTTATGCAAATTATAAATTGAATAAGTCTGGAACATGCCTTAGAGTCACATATATTAGAGACTTCTTTGCTTGAACCATTGGTAGCCTCACATGCAAATGTGTGCTTATTGAATCATGAATGGCCCAAATATGATATTATGAGGTTTCAATCGCAGCATTGTCTGATGGGAAAATCATGTATACAAACCTGTATATTAACCTCTCCTCTCCAATACAAACCTGTATAATAACCTCTCCTCTCCTCCCCTCCCCTCCCCTTCCCTCCCCTCCCCTCCCCTCCCCTCCCCTCCCCTCCCCTCCCCTCCCCTCCCCTCCCCTCCCCTCCCCTCCCCTCCCCTCCCCTCCCCTCCCCTCCCCTCCCCTCCCCTCCCCTCCCCTCCCCTCCCCTCCCCTCCCCTCCCCTCCCCTCCCCTCCCCTCCCCTCCTGCTGGGTGCAGCTACATCAGTGCCTTGGCATATATCTGAAATCATTTTGTTATGTTACGCTATAAGAGAGTAGGAGCAGTGATGAAAATTGTTGACTGATTGCAACCAAAGCATAGCAAAAAATCAATGTAAATTTGCACCAAACTTGCACTAAACGATAAATAAACTGAAATTATATCAAAGTAAGTATTCATGAATGAGTCCCAGATGTTTTGTGAGTATACGATGTTGTAAACCCATTGAACTGTTATCAATTTTTTTTTCCTCTCATATTGAGGCATAATTCTCTTTCCTTGCTACCCGATGCAAACTACTATTCTCAAAGGCATAAAGGTCGATGTTATGTTGTCAGAGAGCCCATCAGTAGAAATCACAATGTGCATGAACATTCAGTCATGATATTGTGCGCTCATGAGCATTCTACACTTATTTCTCAATCAGCTCTCTGTAGATGTCAACATTACAACTCGTCATATGAAGCCAGGGGCCTAAATACTTGCTGTGATCTGATTCGTGGGAGGGAGCCATTGGCAGGTTATCTGATTCACCTATTGATATCGTGAAAGTAAAGCTAAATTATTTCCAGATTTGCACTTTACCAAGTGGCACTCTCAGTGGCATTTGCTCTCTCCCCAATATAAGCCAATATGAGCGAACACCATTAGCTAGCTGATGCCTTTCACCTGTATTCATAGACAGGTATGCGGACACTGCAGGTGTACATAGAGTTACAGGCTCGGCAGATGATTGGTCTGTAAGAAATGGAATATTACATACATTTCATTAGTAGAATATGTTGACAATTTTTATTTTGGAGCTGCTGAATTAGTGTTTTGAAAAGTGAATGGAAACACAGGTCAACACAAATCGATTAAAATCAAATTTAAACCATCATTTGGCTTAATGAAAGTATCATAGCAAAGGAACATGGATGGAACCCACAATTGGGATTGCTAAGCCTAATTCTACTCGTTTGGTGGTCAATATCAAATCTACGCTGCTAATTCAATGAATCATCATTTAGTCACAGCTGCAGAGCAACACTGTCTTTGCTCATAATATCTGATAATTGTATCTAGAAGATAACTTGTTGATACTTCGATCCCAGTATCATCAATATTTCACAGAATGAAAATAATTATATTAAATTCAGAGAATGCACCGAATCAAAATGATTCAGAATTCAAAATCCACCTTCTTTTTTTTTTATATTGATTTAATTTGCCACATAGGAATGCCTAGCATTATATAAATGTGTGCGTACAATAAAAATTTAGACTTTTGAAAAAAGGAGAAAAAACAGTTGTATTAAAAATGATTGGATCAGTTGGTCAAAAACGATAAAATGCATGCTGCATGAGTAAGAAATCAATTGTTGAGACATTACAGGCGCCTGTTCATACCACAAACTAAAAAAGAGTTCTTGAATCTCTCAGTTCTACATATTGGTGGATAAAAAATATTAGTTTCGTCTTAAGAAATGTTGCAACGGATGGCTTGGGTTTGTGGCGACTTTGTCAAAGTGCCTGTCAGTTAATACATGTAGAAAATCTAAAATTGGAACCACATTTGATGTGGCTAGTCTCTGACGGTAACTGCCCTGTTCAGGGTATATTATTGTGAGGCTCCATCTCTCAATACCCTCGATCTTTGATTTATCATCCTCAGATATTAAAGGAAACCATGCAGCACAGGCATATGTGATCTTAGAATGATTCTTAGAAAAATAAAAAGTTAGTAAACCAGTCGTATTAACATCTAAACGCTTTAGGCATTGTAAAAAATAATTCAGGCTATTACATTTGTTGACGATTTTGCGGACATGGTCTTAAAAACATACCACAAATTATAAGAATTCTAAAATTTCTTGATTGTCATTTGAAGAGAAACTCAATGCACACAAATTGTATTACATACATGACCACTCAAGGCGCCATCCCATCAGACTGGTTACCGCGTTTGTCGAGAAGTGAGTGAGTGACCTTGAAAAGCTTGCAACAATTTTATCTGAACCACTAATCACACTAGTTGAGTATTTTTTTTTTGATGCTCAATAATTTGATTAGGCTTCTACATGATGAATTAAGTAATCAATATTACTAATTACCAAATCGTTTCAACTCAGCTATATAGTTTTATATACCGCTAACAATCATTCCATTCTTCATTGAGGTCACATGTGTATGCTTTGAATGACACATACTTTCCCATCGGATAATTTCTAATGGACAATTTACTAAGAGCTCCAGAATATTGGATAAAGTTGTTTTTCCAATGTGAGGACAAAAAAGCTTTAGCTTTATTTCCTATCAAAGGTTGTAGTTTTCAACACTGCAATATATTTAATTGGATTTATAAATGAAAAGGTAGACAATGAAGCAACCATGTCTTTTCAAAATATTTAACTAATTGCAGTGGATGACCAAAAATGAATGGACTTTAGTTGGAAAAAGCGGAAGAATAAATTAATTTGAATAGGTATGACTGTATGAGATCTCTCAAGATAGGGCTGCACACATACTATCCCTCCAAATACCCAATTCAAACAGGTTCAGCATATGACATGATATTATATTAGCTTAATATAGCTGGTACTTTCAAAATCATGTAAGGCTCATTGTATACTCGAGCAGAAGTATTGAAGAAGCAAAATATATATTTGGCCATGAACAGTATTGGGATTTTTACTTGTCACTCATCTATGAAGGTCTTTTCGAGAAAATTGGTTACATGAGTACTGCTGGGTATGGAATTTTCAATATAGGATAACTTGGATGAAATTGTCAAGTTTGTCAGTGCACTATAAAATATTCAGTGGATGTACTTCAAGTTCAGTCTTATAAGGGGGAATCTGCCAAACTTTCATCATATGTTTTGACTCACCTCGACAAAATCCAACTCACAGTTGATGTCATATTCCACAGAGAGCCTGGTAAAAGCAATCACTATCGTCCCCCCTTTGCTATCGTCAGCTGACACAGTCCTCGGGCAGTCTGTGTTCACATCATACCAATAGGGATAGTAAGGGGATGTCAATACTCCAGTCGGTGCAGTTACTTCGGTACTTTGGCGGCAAATATCTGCAAATAGGGTAAGTAAAGCTCAGTGAAAATTGTGATTGAAATGAATGTCCAATTTAATCGACTTTAGTCACTGAATTATCACCACATGGAAACATTTCAATTCAAACTAAACTGATGAAGCATGAGCTAACTTTAATTTGCATACTGGATTCTTGTTGCTACGTAATTATCAAAAGCCAGTTAAAGAAAATGTTTACATCCCCTCTCTGCACTTGCACTGTATGAGCTCATAGAGCTGTATGGAGTCACTGTGGATGAGCATGTGGAGGGAACTGCATGTAATGTGTCATTAATAGAAACATAGTATCAAAATATCATACTGACTCTCGTGATTTGACTGGGCATGTAGATCACTGATAAACTAGGTTATCATTACCACAAAGCAGGTGTCATAAGGCTAAGTATGCATCATGCGTGACTTGAATTCGCGCATGTGCAAGAACAATGAGTTTAGTTTGGGTTCTGATTGCAACTTTGGGAAGGGGAAATGGGATATCCCCTGCATAAACTGTCAATCAAAATCAGCTAATAATGACAAGAGAGGATAACTATTAATAACAAATCCGCACGCTTTGGGGAGTATGTCACCAGAGCAGGTAGCCAATCAGATGGCTTCGGAATTCCGAGACGCAATTTTGCAGAGATCAGCTCATGCCCAGAGCTGAGCATGCGCAGAATGTCAAAATATTACAGTTTTCTGAGCTTAAATTCGAGGCTATCTTTGGAGTTACCCTCATTTTGTTAGGGTAACTTTGTGCTATGTTGCATATTGTAGACATAATCTGAGAATTCATCTAAGTTGAAGCTTTGCAAGCTTATATGGTAGAAAGATGTTAAATCATATAATAATATGGATGTTCTGCATTCAATGCTGAATCCAACTGAAAGAAAACAACGGGGAAAGCAAAGTACACCGACAAACAATGCTAGTAAAATAACACTCCGAGCTACCGCTGCTCAGGTTCGTAACTGAAAGAGATTTGAACATACAGCTATGATCATGATCATCATTTTCGGAGACAACAGGCAGCGGTTGCTCCAGTTGTTCCAGTTTGATTGAAATCTGGAACAAATCAAAACTATTTTCACTATTTTGCCAAACATGAAGCAGCCTACTTAGCAGACCACTCGAGGCGCCAACCACATCCTTCTGTCCCTATCTCAGAGTCAGAGAAGAAATGGATGGTGACTGATTGAGAGCAGGTTTGCAGGTGTTCCGTTGATAGAAAAAAATCCCCTATTGGTGGTATTTGGCGTGCAATGGATGCAATTTATTCTACTGACACGTGCTCAACACACTTGATACCAAAGAAAATGTGGGTTGGCATGTGTGGACGAGCCCAATGAGCAGAATTAGCTCATTTTACTGGCATTATATCCCTCGCCATAGAATTTGCCATTGTGTTAAGGTTCACTAGACAATTATTGGTCATATCTGATCTCCTCTGAGTATTTTGAGTATTTTTTTGATATATGCTTAACTCAGATATTACTAGACATATCTGATAATCAAATTATCTATGCGTATGCTGCTACAAGATGCAATAAAACGCTCAAATAAGAGCCATTCAAGACAATCAAGTTTGAAAGTCTGTTGCGGGCTGCTGTGTCATTAATATTAAAAAGTTTACAGCAACCACACAAATACTCTTTGCTTTCACCAAGAATGTCTGAGCTAGGGTGATAGCTAGTGAATGAGTAAGTATAGTAAGTTAGTTAGTATATGTATGTATCAGACCTAGTAGTAATGAAATCTTGATCATGCCCCTCGATCTTCTATCATCAGAAATAGTTCTTGAGCAGTCTGTGTTGATGTAATACAAATCTGGATAATTAGAGGATGTCATTACTCCACTTGATGCAGTTACATCTGTGCCCTGGCAAATATCTGAAAGTAAATTATTTTATTTTAGAATGAAGCTTTGATCGAAATGAATATTCCCTTATTTAAATTGTGTCGCTAAATTGTTAAATTCTGAAAATGCCCATACTCATTGAGGCATTCAATGTACTGTGTTCTCCATGTACTACTTTACATCATTTGGGATTTTTGGCGCATATGGAAAAGGTTAGTCCAGGATGATGATGTCTGCCAAATAAAATAGGGTATAATAATAGTATGTTTAGCATTGAAAATTAATTTGATGCATATCAGATAACACCTTTTGACACATTCTATTGAATAGTAACACTCAGTAGTCTAAGATTACCTGGTGTGTAGTAGTGTAGGATCCCTCTCCCTGAGCAGCGCTTTGGTGTGCGGTGCCAGGAGTAAATGCTGGTATACATTTATCTGTAAGTAAGTGAGGTGGAATTAATCATCAATGATTTTGAATTCGCTGACTTTTTTGTGCATATATATACTATCGATTTCATCACAACACATGCATATTTAGGGTGATAAGGATACCTCCATGTACCATTCATATTATTGCAAAGGTACTGAAAATTCGTTTGTTATACCAATTTTCAGTTGATCTTTGCAATATTAGGTCTGTTCATGTTTTATAAATTTTACCAATTACACCAGTATCATTTTTGTTGTCAGCTGCTTGTTATCTGATTACCGGCTTTATATCAACCCCATCAAAAGCAAAATAAAGTATCAACACATAACACAGCTTGATCAGCACTATTAAACAGTCAATAATGTTTGGCTTACAGTTTTTTAAAGACCAATGAGAACATTCATTAATGTCCGCAATAAAAATAATGTGAACACTATCTTAAAATAGTTATGACTTTGAATTAGTCTAGCAAGTGCTTAGTGACTCTCACTAAAACGGTATAGAAATGGTTCTATCAAACTTGGCAGCTCAGAGAAATATACCATCTTCTTTTCCTAGATTTTAACATTGAGTCAAGACAAAAAGGGTATGGAGAGAATTTCCGTCCCTCAATAGAGGAGATATTTATATATGTAAAAAAGGAATGGTTCTAACTGGTTTGCCGCAAGCAAGTCCAACAATCCTCTTTAGTTGAACAAATACTAATCAACAACTGCAGTCAATAAGTAGTAGATGTCAAACTGAGAACTGAAGAGGTGCCGTAGTTAAACACTTCTCTGTTCACTTTTAGGTATCTTATCTATTGAGTTAGCTCTCATCCTTCAGCAATTTCAACATGTCCGTCATAACCAATTATTCTATGTTTTAGCGCTGCTACACAAACACTTGCTAATAGTTGCTTTCATATCGGTTTTCCAAGTAGCTTGTCACAGAATAAACAGGTCAATATGGGAACCAGTAGACAGATCTTACCTTCACAAACAACTTTAGATGCAAAATTGTAGCGGCATGACATGCCAAGTTGACAGGGTCTATTACTATTGCAAGGTGCTCCATACCCAGCCTTTGTGAATACACTTTTTGGACGCAGTGACAGAGTATAGGGGTTTTTTGCATTGAGGGAAATCCACCGCAGATATAAAACTCACAGCATAGGTCTGAAACTAAACCATGCATGAATAATTAGGAAACGATAAAAGAAAAACTTTGTTTATGATTGCTACACCTTGCATGAATTTCACCGTAGGTCTTTGTTTCTGGGTCTACCAAAATTGACTTGAGGTCTCAAAGATGCTATTGCAGATGAATCACCTTCCTGGCACTTCTACTTCCCACTCTAATCAAAAACATGAACTTTTTAATGAAAGCACCCTCCTTACCCATTGAGATATGGCGACTTTATACAATACGTTCTGATATTAAGTACAACTTGAGAATGCAATTTCATTTAAAATTGTTAGCCTCCTCCTAAAAACTAATTGTTGGCCTCAAAATGCTGATTGCTTGATTGTTGATTGATTGATTGCTATCACTTAATTTAAATGTGGTGCAAAAAAGTTGCTGGCTTATTGCTATGTTATCTTATGATGGTGACACGACAAAGCAAGTGCATTGAAGAAAATTTTGCATCATAATGTTGTACACTTACCAGTAACACCAGTCACAACCAGACATCAGACATATACTCCATCACTGTACTAGTGGATTCATGTACAAGCTACAACGATACGTTCTCACAATAAGTTGATGATTACAAAATAGTATTCACATTTGGAACAAATTTGACAAGAACTGGTATTGCTTGGGTTAACATTGCACCAAATGTGTCCTTCCAATAGGGATTTTCCATTCAATCATTTTTTTTGCAAGAGAAAGGTAAGGGCAATTGAAATGATCTGACGTTTACCAATTTTAACGATCGCGATGATGAAATGTATTAATGAGAAATAGTTAACCAAGAGAGCTCTCTACTATGTAATAAATACCTTATTAGATATCACTCAGACGCCCAGCACTGCTCTCTGTCACTTCTGTGTATACAAAACTTCAACAATGACAGAAAGAAAATGAAAATCAGAACGTGTTACCAATACTATTACAGGGTAACAGATTATAGAACATGTGACCGCAACATTTGCAACCAAAACCACATGGGCAGGTAAATATCTGTTTGGCTCTTTATTATCAACCTAACTAATGCGCGCAATTGTGAGATCGATTTCGGATGATTGGCCTACAGCAAATATCCCTTTGAAAAGATAGCAACATCATACTGAATTTAACGGTATTTCCTTTGTTTCGTGACAATATGTAGTAATGAAGTAATGCTTGACTTTACCAGCACACACAACCATTTATATACGAGGTTTAATTCTATCTGAGGACTAATTGAGCTATCTAGTCGCCTAGCAGTTATATTTCATGGCTGATGATACGTCTCTTGCTTTGGCACAAAGTTTTTAAATCTCACAGGAGGGTTTTGATGAGGCGTTTAGTTGTGTCATTTCTGGCTCAAAGCTCTGGTTGTTATTTGTCACTATGAGCTACAGCCCCCTGATTATCAGATCAATATCCATGCTCAATTCATATTTCCAGCTCGTAAGATATTCCGGGTATAAATATCCCTGATATTGGATTTTTCACTGATTAATCGCTGTTAAAGGTTTGCATTCAGTTGCAACCTAACAATTCAGTGTGCAGACTTTTGATCCGTACCTGACATGTCACCCTATTTCGTAGGAAGGCTCCCAGTTTTTTTTACCCCTCCCTGTGTTCCTTGTTTTTCCCTTTCTTTAGCTTTCTTCACCAAGAAAATTAAGAAAGCTTATTTTATCAGGGAAACTATGTTTTTCTGCCTCCCTAGTACATATAGCTTTGTATTCCCTCTACCATTACTGCTTTTATGATGCCATTCAATGATTTTACCTTTTCCACCTAGTTAGGGCTGTATCTCCTAGTTAAGCTAAAATATAGTTATCATTTGTAAAAACAGGTGGAAGAACGCAATTCATATTATTACCAAAGCACAAGCTTTAGCTGAGAAATAGGACAGCCGAGGGGCAAATCACACCCGCCCTGCGGGACGCAGAGTGATACTCAGGGTCAGGGGCTCATCCGCAGAGACCTCCGAATTTCTGGGTCTGCCAACTTGTCATGTATGTTTTGATCTTTGATGTAATAATTCAAATCACAGCACTGACAGTTAATCCTGATACTGGCACATCTTCTGATGTGATTCCTTAAGAGCACTCTTCATATCATATTGATAACAAATGGCGACAGTGAAACTAGTATAAAGTTATCTATTTAGGGCTGACAGGTTTTTAGTCATTTTTGCATTATGTAAATGAGTCAATAAGAAGACATAGGATTCATATCACCTGAGAATAAACCTTGGAGGCTACCCCATTGGCAGAAAGAAAAGTCAAGATGGATAATGATGGGAAGAATCTCCTCTGCTTCTATCTAGTTCCATTCCCAAGGGAATTTGCTAGTGTGAATGATAAACCAGTACCAAATCAAGAATAAATGCCGGTACTGTGAATTGGACCATAACCCCAAATAACGCAAGTTCATGCCCTTAACTGTTAGGATTTAACTGATTGAAAACATTTAATAGCGATGAATCTGAGAAAAATTCAATAGCAGAAATAACAGAAATATCCCAAACGCTGGAATGAGCAAGGAAGTTGATCAGATAATGAAGGCAATAGAAACTAGATTAAGATGCATAACAACCAAGCCTTGGAATTTACAAAAAAATGGACCAATGCAGAGTGAAACTTGAGACAAGTCAATATAGCTTAGCACCTGAATGAAACCCTCCTGTGTCTTACCAAAGTACATGGCACAGTATGATACGTAATATCTGTCATCAAGTATAACAGCTTTGCAACTTAATAGCCCAATTAGTCTTCAGATCGAATTATTACATTTGAGTCAGCGGTTCGATAACCGATTGCTTTATTATGGCACTGCATAATGTCACCAAAACTGAGAACAAACATTTTAAATGCTAAAATTCAGTATAATATCTCCGCGGAGAGCTATCAACTTTAGGCCTAAAACAGATAATGTTCCCAAATGAAGGAACACATGATACTTTGGTAACACTGGGTTAGACAGCAATTATTGACTTTTCAAGCTAGCTTTAAAAATAGAGCCACAATATTTTTTGTACCAGTCTGACACTGCTTCAGTTCAGTTCAGTTCAGTTCAGTTCAGTTCAGTTCAGTTCAGTTCAGTTCAGTTCAGTTCAGTTCAGTTCAGTTCAGTTCAGTTCAGTTCAGTTCAGTTCAGTTCAGTTCAGTTCAGTTCAGTTCAGTTCAGTTCAGTTCAGTTCAGTTCAGTTCAGTTCAGTTCAGTTCAGTTCAGTTCAGTTCAGTTCAGTTCAGTTCAGTTCAGTTCAGTTCAGTTCAGTTCAGTTCAGTTCAGTTCAGTTCAGTTCAGTTCAGTTCAGTTCAGTTCAGTTCAGTTCAGCTCAGCTCAGCTCAGCTCAGCTCAGTTCAGTTCAGTTCAGTTCAGTTCAGTTCAGTTCAGTTCAGCTCAGCTCAGCTCAGTTCAGTTCATGTCCAGATATCCCGCGGACTGTGTTCAGGATCTTTTCTTATCATACCAGGTATTTATCATCTATTTTCTGTGGTCTGTTTTTACAGGAATACAAAAGATACTTTGTGATCGATCACGGAGGGGAGAGGAGTATTGATAAATGTGTGAAGATACTGTTTGTGCGATGATTGTTTGCTATCTAAGTTGAGATCTGCATGTTATATCTTCACCTAAAGCTTTCTACTTTTTGAGAATAAACCACTATTAAAAATAATACATTTTGTCAAACTGGTACCAGGTGTAAGTAGACCAAATACAATCATCATCATCATTCGAATACGAGGTTAAAACACATACCTCTTGTTACAGCTTTTAAGCGGACTCACTGGTATAGCGATGAGATTTCGGTCAGTTGTCTGTTTGAGCCTGGTGCTCCTGGTGAGTGTTTAGATATCAACATCCTTGATTCGTTGTTACAATCTAATTTCATCATGTGACCATCAAAAATGAGACCATTGAGGAGTCAAAACGATGCTTATTTAACAAACTCTTACTGCCTACAAAGCGCTAACAGTTTTTATTAACACGATAATAATAAGGTTATGATACCAACATTAACTTAATTGGACATTTCATATATCATTGGAAAGCTAATCAAACACTGATCCTGAAAACATTGGTTTCAGCATGAAGTCATATCATGACGTTGTGCCATTTTGATGAAATGCATGATAACTGACTTTGAGCAGGGTTTTTGAGGACGATGTGGTGCATATGTGATGGTTCACATCGGACTTTCAACTAAATAAAGTTTACAAGTCACCTCCGAAGCACCCATGAGGAGAAATGTCTGGAATCATCTTTTTTTCATTGGTTATTAGCTAATTTAGGTGGCTTTGGTTTTATGGATGAGAGTCCAATGTAATGCAAACAACATGCAGAAAAGAATGATTTTTTGCTTTTGAAAGACCCTATGCTATATGCCATGGCTAAAATTGGTATCCATTATATTAGGAGTTGCCCTCACTGTCAAAACGTTTATGATTTGCATATGTCATTACCAGCTTAGTAGGCGTTTTGGTAAAAAAATAGTAGAGGTGATATTCATGTATTAGTAGAGACGTATAGATAGTGGGTACACAGTGATTTTGTATCTGTGCCCCATGAATTATGACACAGCGCCCAATATAGGGACAATTATTGCCCAAGTTGAGTTATCATCGTCTCCAAATTGCTAATCTGATCATTAAGATCTCAAACTACTTGAAATTCAATATATATCTTATCAAATGAGTCTCAAAATGAGTATCTCAATATATTAGAATTATAAGCATCCTTCTAGAGAGGAGAACTTGTAAAGTAATTTATATGTCATGACCTCTAGCATAGGGACACACAGTGGATCCTCTTCCATTACACCAAAGCGACCTAAATGAGCCAATAACCAATGCATAAATATGACTTTTCATATGGTGCGTAATGCCATCAAATCCAGAAATTGTCCCTCATGGATGCTTTAGAGATATCTGATACGTATTTTTTAGTTGAAATACCGATATGAACCATTGTATCTGCACCACATCGTTCTAAAATATCCATCCAAAAGACAATTACCCTGCCATCTTTCAGAATGTCGTGACATATTTTCAGAATCAGTGTTCAATTAGCTTTCCGACGATCTATATAAATTCGGTCAACGCTGGTATCATAACCTTAAAGAATCCATGAAATTAAGACTGGGATTATCGATGTTGACCAGCTTCACAAAATTTGACAAATTGACCCTCTTGGACAACCAGAAATTGCACTGTTATGGGGCATTGAAGTCGACGCTTACAGATTGTTTGCCTGTGAGATCGAAAGCCCACATTTACATTTCTGTGACGGAAATTCAGTAAAATATTCTCACGTATTATACAAACGGAAAAATTCAAATCTAACAAATATAAAGTAAACTCCGTAAAATGGTACATTATATCAGATACTGATATGGATAAGGAATAGGTGGATAAGGCTATGTCATTAAAGGTTCAGTACAAACTTCTCTAACCAATTATTGTAAACCAATCTGGGCTTTTCACATTATAATGCATCTGTTAGCAAACATGATTTTTTATCATCACATATATATATATATATATATATTCATGCACACTATTTTTCAGATATCTCATGTAAGCTTTGTATCTGCGGAAGAGTTTCCTCAATGCGATGTCCCTAATACTCCACGCCTGCCGCCTAATGGTGTCACTTCGCAGGCTGGCTATGGAGCACCCTGCCATAGTTATCGACCCTGTAAGCCTGACATGTCATGCTGCTCCAACTCTGCAGCTCAACTCGTTTGTGAAGGTAAACCCGTGATGCTGATTCCTATATTGAATACTGTATGCATGTTAAATACTAACAGCACTGATGTTTTAGCTACTATCAGTGCCTGTTAAGGCAATAAACTCCCTCTAACTCGCACATGCAAAGTTTGGGCATGACTAACTGCTATGTATAAGGTTATTTGCCTGTTTCAATCACCCTACATGAGCATTGGCTAACTCTACGAGGTCTGCGCAAATGTTCAACTGTTAATAAATTATGCAACAAAACAAAAGAGAATAAACATGGATCTCACTGCTGCATAAAATATCAGGACTTTCATTTGCTGAGAAATCAAATGAAATCACACAAAAACCGAGTGTGTTTATAAGACAATGTCCCATACAGCACCTATCACATGTATTACAACACCCTGCAACATTTTTAGTGCCTATTGACGGCTGCATAATTTTTCTGTAATGGAGCAGTAATACACAAGTCTTTACTGTAGATTCTGCTGTGTATTTTTATCAGAGATACCAATTAATTCAATGAAAGTGTAAAATTTAAACTATATCTCATTATCAGCCAAATTCAATGAAGAGAAGAGATTCATCTAGCCTCATTTCCACATTGGAAAATTTTCATGATACGATAGTGTGACACATTACAATACATAATCAAAGAGACTGAGACTATTTTTGATGCATCTAAATTCCTCTACATACACATGATTGAACCACGGGCTCTAAGTAAACTTCGTCTATTTTTTATCACAGATATCAATGAGTGTTCTCATTCACTGTTACACAACTGTACAAGAGACATAGAGACATGTACCAACCTGTATGGAAGCTACAGCTGCAAAGGTTTGTGATCAAGAAACATGTCACATGTCGGTTACAGTATGCCTTCAAAAACTAGTGCTTGTTTATGAATGAGATGTCAGGATGATATGGCATATCTCAGCATAGATGACTGACTTTTGTTTTTGATTTCTATCCACTTAATAAAAATTCAAACCAGTATTAATGATATTGACATTACCGCATTCAAACAAATTTTTGTAAAAGTAGTCAACTATTACTTTGATTTAGTTTTGAGCCAAGTTTGTCGCTGCCTACAATGAAAATGATTCTAATATACCTTGTATAATTAAGATGCCTATAAACAGCTCTGAGTCTTTGATTTTTTTTTATTTAGAAATTAGAAATTTCAGTCTCTGTATTTTGATCACAGATATTGATGACTGCTCACCTAATCCATGTCCATGAAGCTGTAAAGATGGTGTGGATAGCTTTACTTGTGCTTGTGAGGCTGGATATGAGGGTGACTCATGTGAAATAGGTGAGTAATATATATGTACACATCAACTAGCTATCTGGTACTGACTGCTGGAGGCTCTGTAGATCAATGATCACAGACCAAACCTTCCCAAAAGTCTTACTCTCATTTTAAGTGCATCATTATGAATATATTGGCTTCATTGCCAGTTAGATCTTTATCGCTATGTGATTTGATCATTTTCACTGCGATAAAGGTTTATCTGGCTTTGTTAATTGTAATAAAGGGATGATCAAAGCTTTCTAGGAACTCCAAGTCACGCTAATTATATCTTTTCATAACAAGGTCACAAATGATAAAACTTTCGGGCAATGCAAATTGGAAAATTTCCAGATTGTCCTTTGACACGCTGGACCAGCGGTTTATCAGATTATCTTGGACCAGAGTTATGACAGTTGTGCTCAGACCCTTCAGACAAAGTAGAACATCGATATCAGATATCTTAACACAGTTTTTCGTAAATAGATTTAAAATCAATTTTCATATACCATTTCATTCAATATATCATTTTACATTACATTCAGGCTAAGCTTTTTAGAGAGTACTTTTAGAGAGCACCCACATAAAAATTTCTCTTCTTGCAACAATACAAAACATACATCTCTTTCCCTTTTGGCTTTGGAGAATAACTGGTTTCAATGGATCTTTAAATTTTTCCGTGTTTTAATTTCATGAGTTGTCCAAAATATTGCAGTTGTGTTCTCATGGGAGAATGTAATTTATGTAGTATTGTGATTTCTTTTGGTTTCAAAGGTTCATTTATCTGAAGCGTGACTCTTGAATTTGTCCTTTTTATCCATGTCTTTTTATCTAACAGTCTGGTTAAATGACGAAACATAATCAACAAAACTGCTATTTTGCGTAAATGTTGTCAGTAAAACATTTTCATGGACAGTTCAGGTGTTACCCCTAAGAATTTACAGTGATCTACTATGCTTTAATTGAGCAACTTAAAGTTTTCTTTAGAAGCTCTCCTTTTTGGGTTTCCAGAGATGACTTGCTTACACCCTGGGATGCTATATACTATAGTTTCGCACTGGATAAAGAGCTGATTATAGCAGTAATAATCATCATGTCACAGGAATGAGGAGCTTTGCATCAGTGCAATATTCCACCTCAAGTGCTGAATGCTGCCATCAACATTGCTTTTCTTATTGAGATTCTGATCGTTATTCGACGTCATGGCGATTTCAACGGTGCCAACCACCATTTACATGGATTTAAATCGATAATATTTTTTCTTACACACCATAGATACAGATGATTGTCTTGATGGTGATCTTATGTGCACTGTGAACGGCACAATATGTTTGGACTTAGTCGACTCGTTCGTATGCATTTGTCCGCAAGGATTTGCAGGAGATGATTGTGATATTAATATAGATGAGTGTGCCAGCAATCCGTGTTCATCTTCACTTACCTGTGTGGATGAGATCAACAGCTTCACCTGTCTGTGTGCACCAGGCTTTACTGGAATGTACTGTAAAGGTAAATATTATATGATATGAAACGGAATATTGGTATGTTGTGGAGAATAATATACATGGTATTCATCTGGTTTCACTTTTTATTTACGCTGATTCGTTGTCAATTTTTTGGAGCTTTCGCCTCTTTGAAATTTGAATTGAAGTTTAAGAAAGAAGGTTCTCCAGTACAAACCATTGTCGGCTGTATTTTCTTATGCAGCAAATGTACCCAGACAAAAATGTTAGCTCTCGATTGGCTGTAAACTGTCTATGCCTGCAGCCAGTTCATACCCTAAATGCAGTACAATTCAGTCATACTGGGAGTAATATGATTGAAGCAGCCAAAATCTAATTTTTTTTAATATCCAGTGGATCAAGATTTGATAACTAGGGTTATCCTAAGGGATATCCGACGGTAATTGTTAGCCTGATTATGGAATGTTTATATATTTATGACTGTCATTTCTGTAATTAACCTGGTACTCTGGTCACTAACTTAAACAATCTTTGTATACTGCTGTATACTGTATACTGTATTAACACAAAGAAAACCAAAGAGCTTGTATTCTGTAATCTACGCAATGATCCTGACCCTCCACCCATCATGATCAACAACTCCGCCATCGAACGAGTAGATGAATACAAATATCTTGGCACCACACTCAATCATAAGCTTAACTTCAATACAAACACCAAAAATATCATCAGCAAAGCTAACAAACGACTATTCATCATGAAGCAGCTAGCCTTTATGAATGTCAAGACAACTACCATTAAGCTGGCATACACCTCATTTCTCGAAAGTGTCCTACAATATCACCTATGTATTATATACGGACACCTCTCATTGATATTAAGAACCAGTACAATCAACACAGCACGTAGACTAAGCAAAGGCAGGCTTGAAGTTACAACCATAGGCGATATATTCGATAAGTACTTCAAAATTAAATGCCTGAGAATGTTCGCTTCAGGCAAAGACACTGTCATAACGCTAGAACAACTCCCATATGGTAGATACAAAGTGCCAGCCTACCGTGTAAACTGCCATAAATACTGTTTTCGCTCATTATGTGTAAAACTGCTCAATCGAATAGCTTGATTCATTTATTATAAATCTAGTCAATGTTTTATTATAATTTTTAAACACTATATTTTTTATTCACAGAGCGCAAGAGAAACATTGATTTTATCATGAGAATTGATACAGATATATACATACAATTGCAGTCCCGTTCACGCATAATTGACAAAGAATTTTTTTCTAATCTTTGACAGATATTGATTACTGCTGTTCGAACAGAACAGAGATACGAGGTAAGTTGGATAGTGTGTTCTCCCTCTCTGAGGGACCTACAGAAGACTAGAATTGTTTTCCGATGTTCTAGAAGTGTCTGTCCAGTGGTTCAGGTTAAAAAAAACCCAATTTCCATTAATTGTTAAAAGCTGCTCTCACATTTACTTTCTATATTGGAGCCCTGTTGTGCTGAACATGAGAATTAGTACATCAAAGGTATTAACATGAAAAGTCGTCTGACACCAGACCATCAACAGCGGCACATTATGATACTGGACTGTGAGCATGAAGCTGAAACTTTTATCTCTACGAAAGTGTCACTTTCCACTTGCATAGTTTGGTTTTTCTGTAGCCAAGTTTTACTCATACGGTGAAGCCGCTGGAGATGACCGAGTTGTACAAGGAGATGATGGATGCCCTTTAGCATACAATTTCACTACCAGAGTTTTTGGAATTCAGCATGACCAAGTTTTTGTAAGTTATACAATGAAAAATTTAATCTAGACTGAGAAATTAACACTGATGACCCATCAATTAAGCAGTGACTGACAGCGAACGAAAATTAAATGTCTCTTCAGTGATAGGTGAATCTTGTAACTGTAATGCCCTCACATACAAAACTTCGACCTTTTACCCACAGGTGTGTTATAATGGTATGGTGTCCTTAGATGGGCCTATTGGTGGGTTTGTATCGGATGCCTTCCCATTGACTACCGGGTACGCCGCATTTGCCGCTTACTGGACAGACTTGGATATGAGATGTAACTCTATTTTGTGGTCCAGAATTGATACTACTGACTGTACATTGGATAAAGCATCCTCTGAAAGTAAGAAACAGCAGCTGTATAATGGTTGTGAAGTGGTTGTAGTTAGAGTTGTTGTTCAGTTGTATGATCAAGTAAGAGTCAGGGTTTGTAGGAGTAGTTGTAGTAGTAGGAGCAGTGACGGTAAGATTAGTTGGATAATTCTTATCATCAGGGGTTAGTATTGGTAACAGATTATTCAGCTGTTGTAGCAGCAGTTGATATAAACACACCTGTAGAACGCAGAACAATGAATCTTGTTCAATGTCAGACTTTCGGGAATCAGCAGCTATTAATATACTGTCATAAAAGTCTTACCTTGAAAAACTTATGCTGCTAGTCTATGTATAGTTTTTTGGGCACACCCCAAGCAGATCTCTATTCCTCTCCAACCTTCTAAATGATTGATTTCTAATTTTGATTGTAAAATGTAACGCCCATACTTTTTTCAACATGTAAGACAATTTATTATGAATTGTTTGTTTTTACTCAATGACTGTCTTTTTATTTATCAGTACAGAAAGTTTATGGTGGAGACTTTCAAGCAACCAGATTGATGATCATCACTTGGTTAAGTGCGAGTACATGGTTATGTGGTGATTATGTAAGTATATTAGTCAATAAGTATTTGTCGGAAATTGTATGAAGGATATATATCCTTACTCTGTGATAACATCACCTGTTACAGCAATGATTTCAAAAAACGACTATAACAAATATAAAATGTCAATCACTTTTTATTAGCTCCTCTCTAGCAATCTTTACAGGAATATAGCATAGATACATATCATATTCAACTTAGCGCACTCCTGCACTAGGTAGGAGTGTGCAAGCTAGGCTATTGTCCGGAGAGCTCATCCCCTTTAGCAGCATGTGTAGTGACTGGGATTCGAACCACCAACCCTCAGATTGTCTAGCCCAATCCCGACAACTATGCTCTCCTCCCTGCCTGTGTGAAACCTACCTAAGAATGAATCCATGCAGCAGCAGTGTAGCAATGAAATAAAGACAATATAATGTTTATATATTAATATATATATATACGCTTATATATATATGTATATATATATATATATATATATATATTCTTTTGTTGGCGTAAATATGATGCTCTCAGATGTTTTGATTTTTCGGTACAGTGATAAATGTCGGACTATTGTATTTCAGACCGAGACAGTTGATCTTCAGATGGTAATAGTAACTGATGACATAGAAACATATGTTATGTATATATACGGTGATATGCAGTGGGGAATATCACCATCGGTAGGGTAACAATACATAAATTAAATTATATTTTTTTAATTAGCATCATAAGGCAGGAAGGCAACGAGAATTTTTGGTTTACCTTTATTTGTTTCTGAGGATTTATGGCTTGTGAATGTCATTATCTCTATTCTCTCTCACATTGAATTTGCAGGTTGGGTTTGATGCAGGAGACGGTATAAATTACCATACAATAGATGGGTCTCGTACCGATGCTATGTTGAATATTGAGAATACCAGCAACATTAATGTTATTGGGAAATATTTGTTCAGCGTCTCATCAGCTAACATCACTGCTACAGGTAAGTATTGTGGTGAATTAAACTTTATATTCTTGATGATATTTAATACTTCCTTCTAATACCCCGCATTTATTGATGTGTTTATATATAGTATGCCGCATTAGTTTGTTTGGTTTACAGCTGAGCCAGAGTGTGGAGATCCATGTAACGATAATGGAAGATGTGTCAGTAACTCGGCCAGTCAAGATTTTACCTGTACCTGCTACCAGGGGTTCACTGGTGATGACTGTCTGACAGGGTCAGGGTCATGCTGACCAATCACAACACTGCAAGTCCCATCCTGACCAAACGACAAACTGTTGAGTATTCAGCCTATAAATTATTCTTTAGTAGAAAAATTCATAGACTCTTATCATAACAATTTTCTAAAATAAATGGTAAAAGTTTCGGTTGCTGTAGGCATTGTTTTTAAAGCCAATGCAATATTTCGCTCATAAATTGCACTAGCCAACCCAAAAAGATATATATGAGTGTTTCGGAGAAAAACTTCCCATTTCAATTTTCTAGAACTGAGTTTTGTTCTTAAATAAAAAAACACTTTGTGTCCCAAACTGCAATAATAGTCTGTTATATTTATTACAACACAAAGATGAGGAGGCCAGTCAGTACTTAAGGGTATTGACTTTGGTTTAATATAGTAGTGCAACAAAAAGATGAATGGTTTTGTTCACATTCAATGTAAGCCATTGCCATTGAAGATTAAAAAGCAATCAGTGTTTCAAACAATTTCGCATTGACTAATAGCAGATTGCACCTTATGTGGAAAAGATGAGATCTAATCCGGATGATTATTCAGCATGAATTCTTGTTAAACATTTTATCGCTCAGGTACTCAGCCCAAAAAGAACCGCACAGATC
Organism: Membranipora membranacea; assembly: GCA_914767715.1. Taxonomy (NCBI): domain Eukaryota; kingdom Metazoa; phylum Bryozoa; class Gymnolaemata; order Cheilostomatida; family Membraniporidae; genus Membranipora; species Membranipora membranacea. The sequence goes on from OU612071.1 coordinate 19,032,193, forward strand.
AATTTCCTGTTCTTGTTAATTTAAGCCTGTGCTCTATCATCATGACATCAGTGTCTGAGAACTTCCGTTAACCGAAGTTGCACCCAGCTCAGATTCAGCAACTACATTACATTACAGTTTTGCACTGCGTCATCCACAAAACTGATGCTGCCTAGCACATTCTTGACTACCTGTTTATGCATTGCTGCGAAACTTTGGTCTCCGTTTGGTCACTGTTGGTACTACCACCTCGTATCTTATAGTATCCAATTGCTCGCTAGAGCAAATTAGTTTGCTACTACATTGACTGACAGTCAATACAGTACATGAACTCCAGTCTGGCTAATGTAAAGTACATAATATAAACGGAATATCAAGTCGAAAAAAAATTCCATGTACATGAAATTTTTCTAATTTATAATCAGAATGAGTTTTGAGTTCCCCACATTCCATAACCTCAGTATAATTCCGGACAAACTGATCGGATCTACATGTAAACATAATTTAACTTTGCAAAAAAAGTTTGAAGAGTTTGTGCTGCCGCAAAAGCAGACTTATGGACTTCACCACTGCTGTCCGCTGTTGATGGGCATAATACAATCCAATATAATATAATATTAAATTATAGATGGCCCTCCTGCGTCTCATGACATTAAGTTATAATGGCTAAGTGCAGAAAAAATTGGATTAACAAAGACTTAGTAGTAGAGTGTCACAAGATGTGATCAAACTGGATTTAAATTATATCACGGCTAAGAGTTGTCAGTCTTGATCTGGTGAAAAATAGTGCCTGGGCCGAGTGGACCACTGCTGAATTTGTTGGGATATGTGTGATGGTTGTCTGTTAGTATATAACATTTACCCCTCTATTGGTCCAATCCCCCTGAATTGCTGATCTGATCTCATGTGAGATCCTCGAGTTTTGATCACCTTATTTTCACTTGCAGTGCTCAGATCAATTTTCTCCTTAGTTTATGTACCCACTCTAGGGTATTTTCTTTTCTTTCTCTATTATACTTATTATAACAATTCAAAGCTGTTAAAACATGACACTCCCATTAATAATGATAACAACTAAATAAGGGACTTTCTGATCATTACTGATGTGCTACAGTCAAGTCAACACTACATATCGCAAATCAACCGAGCCCAAGCTCAGACGGTGAACAAATCATCGGATGAATCGGATGAATTATACTTATTTATTTTGAAGGTTGAGAAAGACATATAAAAGCATTATAATTCCAATCATCACGCAGATCACCATTGCACGTATAGTTTTTAAAAACCTTTTTGTGCCTTTGTGACCATGCTCGATTGGGTCATTGTATTCGGAGTTGTTTGCACTTTAATGACAAAGTTATCTCTCTTGTCACGTAGCTATTTTCATCAATCACTTTGCTTTTGTGAACGAGAGTGGCAAGTCATGCTATTATTCTTATTGTGAGGATGGAGATTTTATAATTATACTCCAATCTCTTACCATATCAACACTACACTAGTCTGGTCTTCACACTTGATTGCTTCTGTAATAGCATCACACGACGTAAGTTATTTTAATAAGTAAAGTAATCTATTATGTTAATGTCGCATTGCTCGATCTGACCTTGCTACTTGTATAACTTGGCAATTTTATATTAATTGACAATTAGGCCACTGGCTAAATATTTTCTTTTCCTTTTTCCTTTTTTGGCACTTTGTTCACACGTTTGCATTGTCAGTTACTAGAGTAATACTTTTATAGGGATTCGTTATACCCGTCTGCCCAGCTCGACTATATTCTAAAGTCCCGGCACCGAGATGTGTAATAGACACATTTAAGTTGTTAGTGCATTTCTATTTTTTCTTGTGAACAAAACCTTGATGTATTACAATGTATGAATGAGAAACTGCATTTGATGTAATTACTAGTTAATTACGTTCCGTTTGATATAACTCTATTATAATGATAGTAATAGTTTCTGTCCAATATTATAGATGATGCCGGTATCAGACAAATTTAATACTTGTATACTTTAATCTCGGTTCAAGTCAGATCGGAAAATTAATTGTTTAAGTTTAAATTGATGATCATTTTTTGTCATGTATATTTCTTCACATATTTTAATGTCAGGCTTATGCGTTTATGTAATGTTCACTATAATCCTCATAATATGTAGCTGTTATGACTAATGCATTGTTTTGTTATTCACAGAGCACGATTTCAACAATAAGAATATAAACAACAAAAGAAAAGCATTCTATTGTTTAGTTGCTGATAATCATTCTTGACCTGGTCCGAGTACAGTCATTGTGTCCTGGTGTGTTGGTGTCCTTCGATGATAGAGGAATAGGCATATTTTGATTAAGTGTAATATATGGAAATTTTACAAAATTTCAAGATAATTTTGAATCAAGTCCGAGTAGCTCTAATGCAATGGGGACCTTTCCGAATAAGTCTTAAGCATGAGTATATGAGATATGAGTAACATAAGCTAACAAAGTTAAAATTTTCTTCTATACAAACAAGTCATTACTTACGGGTGTCAAAAACACACTCAATAATTGCGATTGGGAGAACTCGCTTTTGGTTGAACAGAATGTAATATTGACCTCTCTGCCCAGTGGTACTAGCAAAGCCGACATTTGGTTTGATCTGACCTTTGAACCCTTCCTGTTGTGCCCTGACCACAATTCTACAGAGAAGCATGGTGTGGACATTTTTGTTTTGTTTCTTCTGTGCCTTGGATAGCTTAGCATCCGTGCTTTCAGGTACGTAAGCTCCTGCTATGTTGTAGGGATTGGCTACCCTGGCATACTTTCCAAAGTATAACCCTTGTCCCCACCCCAAAACGGGAAACATTTCAAAATAATTGAATGAGCAGACAATACATCAGCTATAGTTTCTTTGCATTTGTGAACAACTCGAGAATTTTTTTTGACCAGAGACGTTGCGTGGACCTGTGAATAGGAAAACTTCTAGAGAAAAAGTTTGTAAAAAAAGAAGTTATGATTTGAACTTTTTCTCGCATCTTTTCTTGTGATCCCCATCCGAATTTCAAGTACAAGGTATATAGACAACTTTTTTTACCTTCTGATAAGCTTCACATGAATTTTCAAAATATTGATAATATGCTAATGTAGCAAATCCGTTGGCTGTTAGAGACAATCAATCCGCCAGTAGAAAACAGAAAATATTTTCTCACCAATAATCATATCTTCTCTACATAATTTAAAACACCTCTAATAATGACGGCTAATCCATGATTCTGCATGATTGCATTCAACTGTATTCATCGGCAAAGAACGTTTGTAATGGTCACCACATGTGAAAGACAGCTTTTTTTCAACATCCAAAAAAAATATGGTTTAGCAAAAAATCTTCTGTGCTTCATTGCCATGGTGTCTTTCACAAGTTTTGAATAACATCAAAGGTCCTCAGGCTATAGTAGCACTTTTGGGTTTGTTTCATTGCCCATGTAAAAAGATATTGCGAGTCACATGATATCATTTTTGAGAGGCAACTCTTAAACGTCAATGCCGAATTGCCTCTTAACACCTTTTTTCCCAACAATCCAAAGATTTTTCCTATCTTCGAAATACAATGCTGTGAAATCAGAGCACTTCAATTTCATACACATGTAAATTTTATAGAGTGATAAAGAGAGGACAACTTAAACGGTTGTGAAAAGTTGAGAAGAATTATCTTTTAAGTAGAGCTAATAGTTCCAACTGTGTCAACAGGTTATTTCAATGGTTGCCGCAGTGCTCTAAATTTACCTGAGAACTACAAAATTATTACAAATATGGGGAGGCGCAGCTACAGCATTATTAGAAATGGCAGGTTTGATATATACTGTGTCGCTTCCCAACTTTGCCAATATCAAATCCTTCACTTGCTATGATGTGTGCAATTGTCCCAGATGTGCCATGCCAGCCATATGTCTCAATCTCATCTAGGTCTGGTCTTAAAGCAGTGATCTCATTTAATTCCTTCTGATAGCTTCTGAAGTGCTGACCCTTTGACCCGGGTAGTACCTACAAAAGCCACATATCATCAAAATTTTTTCACTGTGATGATAGTTTTTAGTTATAAATCTTGTGGATTGCTATCTACCATTTTCCAAACTATCCTTTAGGAAATTTGCCAAAACTTGTTGCAATTGTAGTTCATACAATGATTGTTAACCAAAGCAAGTGATATTGCATTATATTTTTGTTTGCAGTTTAATATACAAAACAATCTTCCGGGGCTATTACATTCATGCTAGTATAGAAAATCAATCATATCGATTGGATCTGCCCTTGTGTTGAGTGTTCTAACTTTAGGAGGCTATGTTATTATTACAGTTTTATGAAAAAAATATGTTACAATGGCGCATAGCCACAAATCTCCCTGTGATAAATATGATTCAATACATACTTGCATCATATTGTACATGTACTGACACACCCTGACACTGACCTTGACATTACAAATTGTAATAGTCCGTTCTGGCTCAATTGTGCTTAAAAATGTCATTTTTGCGTCACTGTAATCAACATTTTCACAGACCTCCGAAAAGGAGCAAAACTATTCGGCTCAGTTGGACAGATCATAGCTTAGTCTCTGAAAATCATCACAAGTCCTCTTCCCATTGGGATATGCGCTTATGCTTATGCTTATGCTCACAGATAGTTCCAGACCACTGTAAGGAAAGACAATAGGGAGATGAAAATCTGCTGTTTCAAGCTGGTTTTTTAATGATCAACCAACCGATGACTTGAGTTTTGGTTGTACAGGTAAATAAAAACTAGGCTTCATATTTATCATTCAATTGGTTGCTACAAGCAATATTCTATTAGCAGTTGAGACTCATATTTAATTGTTTCTTTGTTGTCAAGCAAGTTTCCTTAGGCAGCCCTATATGAGAGTTTTTTGGTCAGAGGGTTAATTCATGGATACAGCTGTTTAAATCTCACATCAGACCTTCTGATTTAATTTGATCCAAATTTGACAGACAGGGTACGATGATTGATGGTTTGGATAGCTGAGCTGTAGCGCTGTTGTCTTTTGTCCTTTGCGTTGCGAGTTCAAACCATACTTCAGGCTCTCTTTTTCATGCCAATAGTTTTGGATATTTGATACAGCAATAATACAAGTAGTGCAGTTGATGACGGGTGAATCAGTGACCTTCATGTTTGGTTTTATTGAAAGCTGATCTTCAAGCTCACCATGCTGGATAGATTTTTGTTGACAACTTTTTGGTCACCTGATGATTCTGAGGAATTATGCTAAATATTTGAATAATTCACTTTTCATAACAAGCAGTAGCATACATAAATATATGACAATGCCTTCAAAAGTGCTGTCCCCAGGATTTTCACTTCAAAGATGAAAATGGTCAAAGGCTATTTCATTGTTGGGTTATTGGTGCAAATAAATGTACATGTGAAAAATGGTTTCAATGCATTTATTGGCATGATAGAAACCCATCTCCCCTCTCCTGGAAAAAGAATAGCAGTTTACTATGTACAACACAAATTGATGATGAGTTGTTCTCTCACATGTCATGAAAAGACAACTCTTGATAAAACCTCTTTGTGAATATAGGGCATATCTTAATCTGTTCCCGAGGGAACATAACAGGAAATAATTTGGCCAAAAATATAATGTATCAGGTTTGGATGAATCAAGACAACAAACTATTTGAAGGAAGATATAACTTTGTTTATTTCAGTGCAACATGTTCCAGGAAATATGTATTTTAGCAATCTCATCTACTTCTAAGAGCAATGAACTTTTTCTTAGCCTTCTGAAAATTGAAAAATGCTCTCTCAGGGCCTTAAATGCTTATTAGCATAGAATTGTCCAAAAAAGTTTAGCCAGAAGGTTTTCCAGTGCTACTCTCCCACAGTTTTTTATGTTGCTATCATTATATATGTGGTACATCCTGATGATTCCATCTCTCGGGCCTTTGTTAACGATTCTGTTCACTGTGCTAATGATCTCCTTCCACTCTGAACGAAGCACTGTCCTTTCTATAACAAAAACACCCGAAAAGAAATATAAGTTTAGAACATTTTGTTCGCCAAAATACACCTAACAGGCTAAATGTGACAATTTTTACAATAAAGTTTGACCTTGATGTCTGAGCAGCAATGCTCAAACTAGATACCCAAGGCATTATTGTTGGGTTGACATTTGGTTTTGAGACATTCATATCTCAAATGCAGCAAACGGAAATAAGTAACAGTTTATAGTTAATTAAACCAACCTCCGACTGCGCCTGGCCATAGCTATGAGTATCCTCATACTGTCAGTACTGTAAATAGAGGTCCCGCAGATGCCAGATGGTACAATTTAGATGTTCAAACAAATGTACCATGGTGTATAGCAATCACAAGAATGATCTGCAAGCAGTGTAACACAGGAAGATACCCATCAAGGAAGTAATGATAACAACAGATTATGTGTATCTGCTGTCATAAACCACGACCGAAAGATGATCTATTACAACACAACATAACAAAAATAGACACAGGAGATAAAAATAGAAGAGCAATTTTCCTAGACTGAGTAGATCCTAGACTGAGTGCCAGATAGCAATATTAAACTACATACTGGAATACTATAGTTTACCCACAATATTGACATTAATGAAGTTGAGAGGAAATGTCAGTCAGCAAATAACCACATATTTTTAGAATAATTAGTGATGTTTTTGTTAATTAACCAGTCAGACCCTGTATTTCTGACCGTTATATAAAAAGAGCAAGGGTCGATTTTTCAATAGCACTGACATTGAAAGTATTCTTTTTCTATACAAGCGAATAACTCAAGTAGTAGAGGCTACGACTGGTGCCACGCGAACCCAGAATCGAGTCCAATTGGAGTCTGAATGTTTGCTGTAATGAGCAAGTCATTTGTACATGTATTATAAGTTGTAGAAGTCAATAATCCATTAATCTCATAAATTTTTGTTAATTTCATTTTGTAAATTGACAGTGCGCTCGCTCGGTGCTCAAGCGTTAGGTCTAATTTGCTTAGAGTTCATAAAGTACACTCAATATTCTACTGGAGTTAGCTGTGATTAAGTGTTGCTATAACAACACCCCAAGACAGGATTCATGGTAATTTCAGGAGGTCTTATTATTGTGATTACTGACTTGCAAAAAAGCAGAGAAAGTGCTCGTACCCAGTTGGAGGTAGAGTGAAGCATTGGGAATTATTGAGCAAATGGTAATAGCTATTTGACCTTGGATTTATAGGGAGCATTATTTGGATATACTGTAAGCAACGCAGTACGCACATTGGCATAGACTCATTGAGATTATAATTGTGAATTACAGATCAAGTAGCAATACCCACTTGAGACCGAAATTATTGAAGGACTTGATCTGATATACTGCAAGCATCGCAAGAAACAAGCGACGGCACTAATATCAAGTGGATATATTGATGCACCATTGTAATTGACTGACTAAGTGGCAGTGACATACTTGCCAAATAATCTAAATACAAAATAGGGAGATTCCATTTAACGGCGATACTGCACCACAATGTGGTGCTTCGAGGGTGCGAAGCACCCGAGTCAAACACTTGGGGGTTTGGGGGGCGGGCATGTTTGTACTAGTACTAAAATATCAAACTGAGGTGAAATACACTTTGAACAATTACAATCAATCCATGGGCCCCTGGGACTCTTACATAGTGGATGTATATGATTGGCGATTGAAAGCTTTTTATTATCTGACCCCAAACTAAGTGTAAGTATTCTTGCCATTATATTGCTCCCTAAGGCATTGTTGGTTCTAGGAAGAGCTCCAACCCCACCTCTCACCCGTCTTACTCCCTGCCAACAGAGTAACTCATCCTCCCTGCTGCCAAGAATTAGTTTCTCCCAAGAGTTATCTGCCTTTGAAATATAAGCAGATAACTCCTTATGCGGAGTTTTAGGTTAGTTGCACCAGGGAGTATCCCAAACTCCCTGGTTGCACCAGCCTTTTACTTGCCAGTATTAGAAGATCCTGGCTATTTTTTTATAGATTGCATTGCCTTGGCCTACCTCGTGATCAAAGTCTTCATTCTGAAGTGGGATTTTGTACTTTGGAAAAACCGCCACAGCTGATGTACTTGGCTCAGAAATCCCAGACTTATCCTACAGAAAATGTAAATATCTTATCTTGTAATATGATATATATAGCCCGAGAGACTACGATGATAATTGACAATACGGCGGACGATGTTACAGTTCAAACTTATGTCTGTACCGCAACCTCCATTCTATTTAAAGAATGATGAATCGCCTCACCTGATTTATATTGTTAGCTAGTGCCAGAGAAAGGCGATCACAGGCTGTCTCTGGTGTCCTTGGTGTATGTACTGTATGTAGAGTAGAAGCTATAGGCTTGCTCGCTGACTGAATGATACTAAATGGGAAGCTGCCCATAGATGGAGCATCTGTAGACTTATCCTAAAACAATGTAAATTTTTGTTAATAATGATATATATAGCCCTAGAGGCACTACAAACAATTTAGACAGTTTGATGGTTGATGTCGAGGCTGAACGTTGCATGTACCACAATTTCCATTTTATTTAAAGAAAGATGAATGGCCTCACCTGGTTTAAATTGTTAGCTAGTGCCAAAGAGAGGCGATCACAGGCTGTCTCTGGTGTCCTTGGAGTACCAACTGTATGTAGAGTAGAAGCTATAGGCTTGCTCGCTGACTGAATGATACTAAATGGGAAGTTGCCCATAGATGGAGCATCTGTAGACTTATCCTAAAACAATGTAAATTTTTGTCAATAATGATATATGTAGCCCTTGAGGCACTACAAACAATTTAGACAGTTTGATGGTTGATGTCGAGGCTAAACGTTGTCTGTACCACAATCTCCATTTTATTTAAAGAAAAATGAATCGCCTCACCTGATTTAAATTGTTAGCTAGTGCATAAGAGAGGCGATCACAGGCTGTCTCTGGTGTCCTTGGGGTATCAACCGTTCGGACGTTACTATCTACACTGCTGCTCTCTGTTTCAGATGTGAAGAAGGGATGAGAGCTGGACTTATCCTAAAACGAGGTACACACAGACTTAATTCAGTGGATGTATATAATTGGCGATTGAAAGCTTTTTATTATCTGGCCCCAAACTAAGTGTAAGTATTCTTGCAATTATATTGCTATCTTAAGTATGGTCGTTGCTAGGAAGAGCTCCAACCACACCTCTCAACTATCTTGCTCACTGCCAATAATTAGTTTCACCCAAAAGTTACCCACCTTTGACATATAAGCAGATAATTACTCCTTATGAGGAGCTTAAGGTTAGATGCACCAGCCTTTTACTTGCCAGTAATAAATTTTAACGTGAAGATCCTGAATGGCTTAGTGTACTGATTTTCTATTTTAGTTACTCAAGCATGAATTGAGGATATTTACCTGGATGCAGACTAGTCCACTATCTCTGCTTGAAATAAGTCTTACTTTTTTCATTGGCTGCTCAAAGGTATCGCCTGATGGGTCATAACTGGTAATCTGAAAACAAATCCATAAATGACTCCTAATGCCCTTGCTTAACCACCTGTTATCTATTAATTGGTATCAACTAGGACCATATTTTTAGTTGGACAGCCTCAATGAAAGAAGTCTTCTGAGTATAATACATCTTTTGATATTAATATTGAGTCAATGAAGAACAAGGTAGCCATGAAATAAAACTAAATCAATTGATCTTGCTCACCTCTTTTTTCACTTGCAACTGTTGCAAGTAGCAATGGTCATGCTCTGCAACATGAGAAACCTGGAAAAATTCAAGAAGGCGAATCAATCTTTCTGACTACCGATCATTCCACTGTCAATATGATATGGACTGGTATGATGGGCAGAGATGAGAACTTATACCAGCTTATTTGGTCATAATTCACAGAAACAGAAACCGTCAAATAATTTCAAATATAAGTATTGTGCTCACAGGACAAGCTGTGTGTTTCAGTGACCGGTGTTTGGGATCATTTGTATTAGCATAGCTACCAGGTGGAAAATGTCTTCCACAAATATACTTTTCATTTGTGTTTGTTATTTCTATTTTCAGCACGTCCATCCACCATAAACGACTCTTTGTGACCCTGTAGCAAGAACACAAGTACCTTGTTACTGATGCAAAAGAAAGCTTGAGCAGGAGATAGGAGAGTCCTCCCTAGGCGAAGACAAATTTTTCGTCAATCCATCATTACTTATGAGCATAGTAGCTGTGTTCAAGCTTTTGTTTCTTTTACAATGTACATCAAGAAGGACTTTTGAACACAGTCTGTAAGCAATATGATAGATGAATTTGGATAGGATCCTCACTTTTTTTGTTAATATCCTTGGCAAAATTATGCTTATCTTGTGCATATCTTGGCAGTGAAATTGAGACAATATTATACTTACTTATGAAAAGGCACAGTCCGATTGTCATAGACCTGACAGTAACAACACTTTTTCATGTCGCTTCACTGGCAAAACCAGTACACAACCTTAAAACAGCCTGTTGTCGGTGAGCAAACCTACACATGTTCCAATTGATAGACATAAATTAAATGATAAATAAATGATATGTTTTCTCAGACTTTGTGATGTTGATACTTATTCATAGGTAAGAGGAGATGCTTCTTGTGACATACGTCTTCATGAACATATTTCGGACATGCCAGACAATAACTTGATATTGCCAGACATCTGTGCATCAGTTTAATTTCTCACCTAATCATACTTCAAGTTCATGAAAAATTTGTCTTGATTTCCATTTGGTGAAACACAGAGCCAAATAAACCCTAGTGAACTAGAAAGAGCCCTTAGAGCCATGCCAAATAGTCTATGAGCATTGAGATAACAACGAAATGGAAGTTGTTCCCCCATGATGATGCCTCCATTAAGCCGTAAGACTGGAGTTATCATTCCCCTTATGTTTTACCAGTTTAAATATGGCGGTTCTTTGTTTGCTACAATTCTTCCGGATATAGTGCAGTCTCTAATAAAATATTCATTGATTTATGTATTTGTTTCATAGTGTTTTATTGTTTTATATTATCAAAACAGGCATAAATAAAAGTTGTTATGTTCGAAGTACAACCAAATAAAAAAAAAAAAACCAGTTTATACAAATTGTTGTTCACAGAAAATTGATTTTTTTAGTAATCAAACATTGCGCGAACTCCAAAAAGCTACTAGCGACTGAGCTCGATGTCAAATGAAAATTGTGAGAATGTCTATTGGAAAATACAGCTCCCTGATTGGAGAATGGTGAGTTGAAAATGCTATTCTAAGAATAGTTCAATTCAATGGGGACAGTCTCTAAACGATAAACTACTACCAGGACCAGACTTAAACAACTCATTACTGGGTGTTCTGATGAGATTTTGCCAAAAGCCTATAGCATTGTGTTGTGATAGAGAGAAAATGTTTCATCGGTTTTATGTCACTTCAGAACACAGAGACTTCATGCGATTCTTTTGGCTAGATGATGAAAACTGTATCAAGACTCATAGAATGTGTGCTCATATCTTTGGAGCTCGCTCATCTCCTAGCTGTGCTAAATATGGTCTGAATAGATTAGCTCAGGAACACGGAAACTCTTTTCCACCAGCACAACAATTTATACCGCGCAGTTTCTATGTAGACGACGGGCTATACAGTGTAGATACAACAAGACAAGCTATATATCTCCTGCAGGAGACTAGGGAAATATGTAGTATATGAAATTTGCGCGTGCATAAACTGTTGTCCAATGGTGTAGAAGTTTTGGAGTCGTTCCCACCTGAAGATGTTATCCTCGACTGTACCAAGGACATCACACTTGTAGACACAGAACGAGCTTTAGGCATGCTATGGTCCATATCATAAGACTCATTCAAGTATAGTTTTAGACCCATAGATAAGATATACACTCGTAGGACCTAACTAACTAATGTAGCTTCGGTATATTACCCACTTGGACTCTTGTCACCCCTGCTGTCTGGTCGGAACTTGAGACAGCAGACATGTTAAACTGGCTTAAGTTGGGATGATCCTATGGATGATGATACTGCTAAAAAATGCAAGTTATAGGATATAGCTATGTCAAAATTATCTCAAATCTCTATTCCACGATGTATACATCCAATAGACTTCGTACCTGTCCGTAACGATCCATACTTTCGCTGACGCTAGTCTCAATGGTTACTGAGCATGTACATATGTCAGATCCTTCAATGCCGAGAATAGAGCTCATTGCTCTTTATTACTAGGTAAATCAAGAGAAGCGCCATTGAAACCATCCACTATGATGCTAGATGCTATGATGATAAATTGTAGCCAGAGACACAAAGTTCACTAACATGAAACAAACACCTCAGGCTCAGAACAGACATCGTTTTCTCGGAGTGAATTTTCTAATCTCTCAAGAAAATCTCATATGTATACAACAAGTTGTATTACATTCTCTGTCTTTCATTACAGTGGAAGAATTCGTTACTGTTGTGCCTTGTTTATCTATTCCAATGGATTTAAAAGCAATGTAATATCAAAACCTGAGGATAACCTTTGTGTCTCAAGACTTGTTGCTTCTGATAAAATTTGTGTATCATGGCATTATTACATCACAAGCCACATCCCTGAGCAGGGGCAGTGAAATTTGTTTCCTTAGTGGCAAGGCTGCAACATCTGCGCCTGGTTGCTCTCTGTTTGCAGGCAGATCAGAGCACACCTTGGTGCCAACCAAAGTCCAGTAGTCTATGGACTGCATATTTGTTTGACATGAGGCCTTTTCGATAAACTTAAGGTTCAAATATTGCACAGACCAAGAGAACTTGGTGGCAGCATCATTCTAAGATTATAATAGTTATTTCTATTATTAAAACAGTCGCAATACTGCTTACCTAGCTTCCCACCTTACTAATTTAGCTAGGATAGTTACGGATGTAATTTAAACATAAAACGTGTCAAACATAATCGTAGAGTGTACAGAAAAAAATTTGTACGGGACAGCCTGCATATTCAATTCTTTACTGCAATCAAAAATTTTGAATTCAGTTCATGCTCCAGAACCCTATATTTGTGAAAACTAGATGAAAAGAGTTTTCCGCATCAATCTTCACATAATTTTCCCCTTGACACAAATCTTGCAGGTGCCCTGACCAAGGAGTAAAAAACTCTTTGCCTTAACTATTCTAGACCAGCCTAGACACCTGCTTGATACTTGAATGTTTTACACAGATAACTTTCCATGCTCAACACATTGACCACACATGAAAATTTAAGCCATTTTAGTGGAAACTGATGTATAATTGCTCTTGACATCGCAAACAGTTCTTATCTTGAAAGCTGCAGTCATACGGTACAGCTTGAACATATGGCCATGTCATTATGTTATTAATACTAACAGGATTTTAAAGTTAAGCTTGAGACCTGTAATGGGAAAATTCTCACAATTAATAAAATACATGGGGTGAAAACTTTATTTTGTGAATGACTTACCAAATTTCAACAATGAGAGAAGACAACTTCTTACCCTAAGAATTGCCCAAATTGACTTTAATGAACTGACGGTTGTCAAAAAATATAGTATTAGTAGTGTGTAGTTTTACGTTATCACGCAAAATGAATGAATGAATATTTTCAATTTGTATGCAGTGAGAATCTGTTAAAAAAATTTCAGCATAATTTAAAGAATTTCAGCATTTTAAAGTTTTGTCCTCGGTTTTAGTGATATTATGCAGCGAGCTAATTAAGCAAGTGATTATCAATACACTTTACATGACCAATAAAGAGGGATCTGCAGGCATAGTTAGCCTATCAAGTGTCAAAACTTGTATATCATAAGACTGCAAAAGACCAATAGTCATGTTACGCCTCTTATCATTACACTCTACTTAGGGGTCTCACAGGAGGCATTTACTCACACATTTAGGATTGAATGACCTTGTCTCAAATTTCACCCCTGTGTTGGCTTAATGCATATGTTACCCTTTCTGTATTATGAAAGTCGCTTGTCCCTGGTAAGATGTGTCAAATCCGTCAAAAATAGTTCAAAATTCTTTACAAAGGCTGTTGGATTATATCAAGATTCTTTTGTAGGTTATACCTACCAGTATCAAATTTTTGAACGGTGTGTCATTATAAATGCAGAGCCTCTCTAAAAGATTGTAGACTGTCTATGACATATTTACCAATAAACTGCTATCTTATCTCATCTCATCAGTGACAATCAACTTTCACAATACAAGGTGGGTAACACGTCACATGCAGAACAAGCTGCTGCACAGACAGCCATAGCAGAAGTGAAACCAGTCAGAAGGGCATTACTATCATCATATGAAATTAGTTTGTAGCTCAAAAGTACAGGGCACTGTAATCAGATGATACCGAACTGATTCTTTTTCATACAATTGACCTAAACAAAAAAGAATGTTTCAGCTCGAATTCATTCCTTGAAGCAACCGAATGGATGGTGTTAAATTGTAGGTAGGACACCATGGTTGCATTTTCTGATTTGTTTTTGTGTCTAACCAATCAACCATCAACAAAATTCAGCGTGAAAATTTTTCAGTGAACACAAGATGGTATGGCATGTTGACCCATTGAGTGATGTAGGGAATCGTAGGCGCGTCGGTAACATTTTTGATTTGGCCCTCTGACTAGGATAGACTAATATCAAAAAACAGCCTTTAAAATAACAGCTTTGCGGTTTTAACTGCTACAAGCCACTACTAGCTATATAGCTGAGGAGAATCAAGTAAAATCATATTATTGACAACAGTATATCATAGACAAGGATGCTGTTATCACAAACCATAATCTAAGTAATGGTATATTATTATATTGGGCACAAGACTGATTCGATGAGAAATAGAAGATGACCGATGCTTGTTAAGTATTAAAAATATCAACGCAGTGGTACAATTTGAGCCAAAGTCATTATGAGCCTTTGTTTGTAATCAAAGGCCTCCTTTGAGTCTCCCAAGTAGGGTGTCAGAATGAGACTCGTAACATGAGAACCGGTCTTTGTTAGTCTTATGTTATATCTGTTTCGATATTTGATATGATAACTATACCTTAAGATCCATCTATTCCAGTCATGTAGAGTTTACAGCTAATCACTTGCTTAATTATTTCACTGCATAATGGCATCAAAACTGAGGACCAATATTTTGAGTGTTAAAATTCTGTAATGATGAAGAGAGCTCTGAAGTGGGTTGTCTGCTTTTTGGGCTTACAGAGATAATATTTCCAAAACTAAAAACATTAAATTCTGATAATACAGGGATAGACAGCATTTGAAAGAAGCTTTTAAAAAAGACAATACGGTTTTTTGTAATGGTCTGAAACTGGTTCAGTTCAGTACAGTTCAAGTCCATATACTATATTGTAAGACTAACCAAGACGGGTTCTAATGTTACGGTTCTTATTTTGACACGCTAATTAGGAGTCTCAGAGGAGGCCCTCGATTACAAATTAAGGATTATAATGACCTTGTCTCAAATCTTACCTTTGGAATTGTTCTGTTTTGCATATAGCAAGCCTTGGCCGTTTTGTAATTCTATTGGAATCTGTCTTGTTCCTGATCAAATGTTATTACATTATGTACTTAGATTATTGTTTGTGTTGTCGACAGCCTTGTCTATAGCATACTGATGTGGATAATATGATTTTGCTCAATCCTCCACAGCTTTCTAGTTGGCAGTGGCTTGTAGCAGTTGAGACCACAAAGCTGTGATTTTCAAGTTGTTTTTAGATGATAGTTTATCCTAGTCTGAGGGCCCAATCAACAATGTTAACAATGCGCCTACAATTCCCTACATTACTCACCAAGTCCACATGCCAAACCATTCCATGTTCACTGTAAGTTTTTCAGGGTGAATTTAGTTGTTGGTTGATTGTTTGAACACAAAACAAATCAGAAAATGAAACCATATTGTCCTACCTACAATGTAACACCATCTATTCAGTTGCTTCCTTGCACAAATTCTTTGAGCAGAAACATTCTTTTTCGTTTGGGCGACTTCTATGAATCAGAGTCAGTTCGGTATCAACTACTAACAGAGCACGGTCCTTTTTGGCTGCGGGAAGTAACTTAATCCGAAAAAAATTGATAATATATTTTGACACATTAAGGTCTTGTATGTTCTTTAGTAAAATATTTGGCACAATAGTACTCCAACCTGATGTAAAATCTACAAATGCACTTTATCATATGAATTTGGCCTCTCCTAATGCCATTGTAAAAAGTCACCCAAATGAATACAAGAGTCCACAGAGCTCCTGCCTTTCCTATATGCAAACTGTGCACCAGTTCTTAGGGATAAGCCACAGACAGCAACCTCCCTGTTTTTTTTGGATGGCTGCAAAATCCCTGTCTCAGTGCGGACGATTGCCTTCTCATTTTTGTAAGTGTAATGGTTTTCAATTAAACCTTCTAATTCATCTGCGTTACTATTAATAGAACAAACATTTGCTACCACATTATATGGAAACGGTGGCTTACATTGATCTCCTAATATAGGGTACCTCAAGGGTCTTGTCTTGTCTCGTGTGGAGGGAGGGTAGTGGTATTAGAACAGGTGGTCAATATTTTGGTAACTTATGATAGAACACATCCTTGATTTTAGAAGGATGAGAAGTTCCACCAGTCAACATTATGATTATGAGAGTTTTCTGTTTGTTTTCGTATTCAAGCAATCAAGTAACCAACAACTAAATACCCAGCGAAAAACTAACAGTGAACATGAAATAATTTGCCATATGGACCCAGTGAGTGATGTAGGGAATGGTAAGCACATTGTTAACACTTTTGATTTGGCCCTCAGACTAAGACAAACTATCATCTAACAACAACAAAATCACAGCTTTGCGATTTCATCTGCTACAAGCCACTGCCACCTATATAGCTGATGAGAATGAAGTAAAAAATATTATTGACAACAGAATACCATTGACAAGGATGCTGATATCACAAACCATAATCCACGTAAGTAATGTAATATCATTGGATTGGGCACTATACAAATTCCATTAGAAATACAAGAAGGCCATTGCTTGTTATCTAACAAAAAGGCCAATGCAAGGGTGAAATTAGAGAACAGGTCATTATGATCCTTAATTTGTAATCCAAGACCTCCTGTGACGCTGCTAAGTAGCGTGTTATGAATAGAGTCGTTACATTAGTACCAGTCTTTTTTTTTAGTCTTATATTATATCTGTTTTGATATTTGATAGGATACTTATATCTTCAGATCCCTCTATTCCCGTCATGTAGAGTTAACAGATAATCACTTGCTTAATTATTCCACTGCATAATGGCATCAAAACTCAAGACCAATCTCTTCGGAATGTTAAAATTCTGCAATAATGCTGAGATCTCTGAAGTGGGTTGTTAGCTTTAGGGCTAACATAGATAATATTTCCAAATTAAACACAGAAACTTTGATAACACAGGGATAGACAACAATTGAACTGTCCAACTAGTTTTTGAAAAATACATTATGGTTTTTGTAGCAGTCTGACATTGGTTCAGTTCAGGTTAAGGTAATCTGGGAGCTGTGTTCAAGATCTTATCATTTCAGGTATTTATTTTCAATCAATGGTATGTGTTGACATGAGTACTAGAGAACGTTGTAATCAATCTCGGGGAAGGGATGGGGATTGCTTAATGTGCTCTTTAAGCTGAATGCTGTTTCCACCTAATAAGGGTTCTAATGATGAAAATTGTAATTGAGATGCATCAGATCAGTTCAGTTACTCAGAACTTTCTCCCGCTTTGGTTAATACGTGATACTTCATGTGTTGTGATTGTTTGCTATATAGGTTGAGAACATTAATTATTACTTCTACTTTGAAAGCTTTTTTCCTTTAGAATACTGAGAACCAAAGGAAAAATTTATGTTTTGTAAGATTGGTAGTTTTAAACTTCACAACTAAAATCACATACCTACTGTTACAGCTTGTAAGTAGACTTTCTTGTATAGCGATGAGATTTTGGTCAGCTGTCTGTTTGAGCCTGGTACTCCTGGTGAGTTTTTTATTATCAACACACTACATATCCTGTCAAGCAATTCTTTCTACAGGAAGTGAAATTAAAATTTCAAAGGATTCAATAACAGACTATTCTAGATGGAAGGGAGTTTTTGTTGATTTATATTTTCAATCTAACTTCATCATGCAACCATCAAAAGTCATCCTAGTTCATAGCCTGCTAATTCAATTCTTAATGCATACTAAGTGATAATATTTTCAATTTAATATTAGACTACATACTACTAATACTGCATCTTTTTACAACACTATAGCTATCAAATTCAATCTAAGTCCATCAATTTCACATTTAAGAGATCTTCCAAATTGAGTTTGTCATCAATCACAACTTAACATTATTGAGACTTTTTTTTTCTTCCCATTCTATTCGCATACACTCCTAAAACATTCTCCACAAATAGGTATTATTTAAAAAATGATTCACATAATATAATAAATCTTTCAAAGAAGCTGACACAAATTAAAAACAAAATTATACTGAAATGGTAATTATTATCAGGACATTGAAACGGAGGAGGTATAGATGGATAGGGCGATGTCAGATGAGGTACCTAGGCTCTGTGACAATTCAGTACAACCTCTGCTGACCCATTATTATAAACCCCTTTGGCTTTTTCACATGGTAGTGCAACTATCTGCAATTTCTTTTTGTTATCATCAACTTATTATTCATGCTGTTTAATTTCAGACATTTGTTGTAAGCCATATATCTGCGGAATATTTTCCTCAATGTGAGGACCCGCATACTCCACGTCTGCCACCGGATGGTGTCACCTCGCAGGCTGGTTATGGCGCACCCTGCCATAGTAATAGACCCTGCAAGCCTGGCATGTCGTGCTGCTTTAATTTTGCTGCTCAACTTGTGTGTGAAGGTAAACACCTGATACTGACTCTTGTATATGAACTATTTTAATACTTTTTTGATAAGCCAAAAGATGCTGATAGTCTGATATTTATGCTACTATTAGCCGTTATTTAATTTAATGTGCTAGAATAGGAATAACTGAACTAAATTATCATGTTGACCTTGCCGAATGATGAAAGTTTACTCAATGAATGTGAACCTTGAAGTGAAAAAGGATTAAATCACCTAACCTTTTTCTGTTCTCACATCATATATTCTTATCAATGTCTGGTGGCTGCATTCCCTATCTTTCACTTCAATTTAAAAATTTGAGGGAATGCTTTTCCCAGTTGCTTATGGTAGAATGTTTCATGCTGAATGTAGCAATGATGCGCCTTACATAAATCTGTATAATAAGCGGCTGACAATATGCTAAAAATATGATGATTTGGTTTTAAAAAACTTGCACAATACAAATGAGCATCCGTTTTGCTGCTGCCTTGAGAACTGGATCTTGACGTTGGTAAAGCTTTTATTTTTCATGCTGACTTTGTACTGATCTGTCAATGGTATTGTATCAGTTTTCAATTTTCTGAATGTGTTGTTGTTTGAAAAGTACACACTTTGGCTTCATCGTTCTGAGAGATGATAATAATTTCCTAAACAAAAGCAAAGTTTCAACTCAGTAAGACATTATACACTTCATTTTTTTATCACAGATATCAACGAATGTTCTGATTGGTCATTAAATAACTGTGCACAGGCATGTGAAAATCTATACGGAAGCTTTAACTGCAAATGTGATCAGGAGCCATGTAGCCGTAAGTTACAGTGTACCCTTAAAAATTACATATATTCATGCATCAACGTCTAGAGACAGAGGTTATGTTATTGTTTTCATTTAGATCAGTTTAGTAAAATTCAAAGCGGTTAATGGAAGCAGTGTGACGGACAACTGCCAAAACATTTTCTACAGTCCCTAATTAGTTGTTTTGTACCAAACTTTGTGGCTGCTAACAACACAAAATGATCATGTAGGTTTAATGTCATCATCATCAGAAGCAGTCCGTGGAGTCATTTGTTGGATCTAGTTCTGTTTGCATATTTGATATAATATCTTGAAATTAGTGCAATTTTGTAAAAAGTTTCTAAGTGCTGTATTCAAAAAGCATTTATAATGACATGATTTTTTTGTCTTTCAAAATTATTACAAACGTGTTTTTTGTAGAGTGTGTAAAGGTTGTAGCTGGCTATCTGGCTTGGCCCCAGAACTCTAATCCATAAATCAAATGGGGATGAAACAGCTATAATATATGTACACAATTGACATTTGATCGTTTGTTGGTCAAAGTACTTGAAGTATCATCATTTATTAGTTTCTTTTTGAGCCTTTTAAAATTTTCGTGGAAAGTTATGTTGGAGCTTTGAAACTCTGTCGCATAGTTTATCACAAGACAGTCCATGTTAGCACAATTCATTCATCAAAGGTAAATTACTTTTCATAATTCCGGGTTCAGTAATGAAAATATTAGTGTAATAAGAAATTAGTAATAAGCAAGTATATAATTGAGATCCGGTGCCAAATTTAAAAGGTGATAAATATAAATTCAAAATAAAGGTGGCCCGAAAAACTATACCCTTGGGCACCTATCTTGACTGGCAATAAACTTGACTTAAAATCTGTAACCAAGACAAACTGTTTTCTATGGTAAGCATTACTAAATTTGAGGGTTAACACTTATGTATGAAACATTTTGTGTTGGAAGTCAATGCAGATAAACACTGTTTTACCTGTTAGTTATATTACATTATCTGATGACAGTTTGTATAGGGCTGTTACTGGAGTTAATGTTATGGCTTTTCCGAGGTACAAACCCATTAGTAGTATTCCTGCAATATTTAGTGGTCCGGTATGTGTTTCTTTCTCATAAATTTGCAAATGGTATGATGGCAATATATTTAAGAAAGCCCCCTCAATCACAACCATTTTTAATTCAAATAGTTACAGATAAGTGTACACCGGAAATTACCCCTGGAACTAAATACCAGAGCGAAGCTCATGGAGATGGTTACTTCCAACAAGGTAACCACTATTAATTGTTATACACAGTTATTTTCATGTGAAATGACACTTAAGTTCAGTTGTGATACCATTGACACAATGACAGCGCATAAGATGGTACTAGGGGAAAGCTATGTTTCAAATTCCAATTATATTAAGAAAAACTAATAGAACATAAATGCTGGAAAGGTGTAAATTTTTTTCAATCCTCGCTGTTATACTCAAAGGGATAAAATTTCTTTGCAGATATTTGCCAAGGCACAGCTGCTGTAACTGCATCAAGTGGGCTACTGACATCCCCTAACTATCCATATATGTATTATAACAATATAGACTGCGAAAAAACAGTTTCTATCGACAAAAGCTCAGGAGGAATGATCGTGATTTCATTTGCTAGGTTTGATGTGGAATATCGCGTCAACTGCAGTAAGGACTATGTGGAGGTTAGTCTAAGTTAATAGTCATGTTGTGATAGAGGTCTGATGATTGCATTTATAAATGCTCGTTGCTGCCTCTCCATGGTTCTCATTTCATCAGAGTATTGTTGAGATGATGATTTGTGGGATAAACCTTGCCTGTAAGCCAAAAATACAGACTATGTTCGTGGCAATCAATCCTTATTCTTATAAATAGTGCAAAATTTCAAAATCAGCCAGCCATAAGCAATAGTCCAAAATGTTATAACTTTCCACTGATTACCAGGCCCAAGACTTTTAGTCGAATCACTTTTAGATAGTTCTAGCAGCCGGCAAGTAGATGATGAGACTTATATGACTGAGTTTTTCTGTTGCGTAACTGGGTTAGACATAGTATATCACAAAATAAGTTGTAAAAAAAACACGGAGGAGATCAGCTTTTTCACTTTTATCAATTCTATATGTGTTTGTTGATTAATGAAGAAAGAATTCATGCACAACTACAGAACTAGATGAGAATGCCAATAGTCTATAGACAAGCCTTTATGCTATTAAGTCTTTTATTACAGCTTTCTGATGGTGGGACTGGCCTTCCAATAGTCAAGTTGTGTGGCACTGAGAAACGCGTTGTGCAAACCTGCTCGCATTCAGTTAACATTCGATTCGTCTCAGATGTTTGGCCTGTCGGATGGGGTTGGCGGCTCAAGTGGTCATGTTTGTAATAAGTATCATTTCCGTTCCATTTCTTGTTATTCATATTCTTACGGTGTTAGTGTATTGGGAACGCTGATTCACAGTGCAGATTGCAAACATAACAAACATTGCATGGATTTGAAGGCAAGTCTAAATATGTCTTCCCAAATTACTATTTGACAAACAGATGAGTCTATGATTGCTTTCAGAACAATTTAACTAAGTCGTAATCCAAAGAAATGAATGATACCTTTGAGTTTAAACTGGTGCCCATATCACATTCCAATCAAGATTTTCCCTAGTCACATAGGCAATAATCTTGACGATTGATTGAAATGATGGTATTACTCAAGTTCCGCTTCCAATAATTAAATTGAAAAGGTAGCTTGTGGATTCCTCGCCGAATCAGCAAATCCCATATCAAGCCACCAGCATCGATTAACATTTTGAGCATAGGCTGAACCTTCGTGAGATAGTGATAACCTTTTATAACTTTTTATCTTGCTCCCATCTATGTTAGAGTGCAAGGTCATCGCGAAGCTAGTATTATTTGATCTTATCCCCATTCAGTCAACTGCTGCTGGGTTTCGTTTGGGAGTCATGTCTGCGGTGTCAATCTTGAGTGGTCCCAATTTATGGTCATATTGAGGCAACAAAATCTGTAGTGTACTGTTCCCTGCTGTCACAATGATATTACTTTAAGATTCGAGGCTCATTCTATTATATAAAATATGCGAACGTTTTGCGGTAAGAAATAATGTTATCTTGCGATTCGACTTTGTTTTTCTATTTCGCCTGCTAAGGTTACCTGTTGAATCAATAATTGACTATACAATTTTACGATTTTTTTTTCTAAAGCTGTTATATAATAAAAGCTTGTGCAAATCTTTGATAAGGTGAAACAGAGAATCTACCTGCTTCGATTGAAATCAAGCTTATATTACAGACACACTACCTGAGGAGCCTGTGACAGCTTTCTCTTGCACACCCACTGTGACTCCGTATATTTCTAGGAGCTCGAACAGTCTGATAAATACAGGTGAGGGGTTTAAAGGCTTACTTTTAGGCTGCTACTCTGTATCACATATTTTTCTCCATATTTTATTCTATCATTTTGATCGATTTCTATCTTTAGAATCCAAATATTGAGGAAGTTATGGTGTCTCAAACTTTCTAGGTGATCACCTTCAATTGGCGTTGGGAATCAGCGGGCAATCCTTGGGGGACGTCACAACCTGTCATACATTTTATGATATACTAATAGATAGGATGATGTTCAAAATGGTCAGGGATGTGGAGGGTCACGAACCCAGGTCCAAATGGCCCAGCGGGCAACGCCGCTAACTCTGAGCTATATTGTCAACAATCTGACAGAGCTGAACCTAGTGTTGCGATGGTAGCAGCGTTGCCTGCTGGGTTGAAAGAACCGGGTCCGAGTTTGCACTAAGGGCAGAATTTCGATCATCATCATACCTGAAGATTGATTAGTATAGCAACTCATTATAAGTATTAAGCGTTGTGACATACCGCAAGGATTGCCCGCAAATTCTTGGTGCCGATTGACTGCCAACACCTTGAACTTTTCAGAGACCATAACTTCCTCAATATTTGGATTCTACAGCTTGAAATCGCTCACATGATAGAAATAAATATGGAGAATACGATGTGATACAAAATAGCAGCCTCATAGTAAGTCTTAAAGCCTGACCCAACTAGCTGACCAATACTCATCATTAGCATGCGTGTTCATAATTACTGTTGCAGCTTTCCACTAACCCAAGGAACTCAAATCCTAGATTCAAATCTAACAAAGTTTTATCCACTAAAGTTTGATAATTATTTGTTGCCTTACCTTTATAAGTGCTGTGACAATACAGAGGCTGAATGTGATTTACTTCGATGTCGTCATTTAGGATGATATGACATATTTGCAGACATATGCCTAGGCCCAGATGTCCTAACTGCACCCAATGGAGTACTAACATCAGCTAATTATCCCTACTGGTATGATGCGAACACAGAGTGCTCAAAAACTGTGTCAGCTGAAGATAGCGAAGGAGGAATGATTGTGATTATGTTCACTAGAATCTCTGTGGCAGATTATGTAAAATATGAATGTTCTCATGACTTTGTCGAGGTGGGTCTCGACACATGATTAACAATTTTGTTGATTTCGCTATCCTTTTAGGACTTCGTAAAAATAATTACAGTGGATGATTATTGTCATGAATTTTCCTATACATCTAGATAGCGCACATATTATTTTTTATGACCTCATCAAGCAAGCAAGCAAGCGAGCAAGCATGCAAGCAAAAAGCAAGCAAGCAGGCAAGCAGGAAACCAGGCAAACAGGCAAGCAGGCAGGCGGATGGGTGGGTGGGCGGGCAGGCAGGCGGGCAGGCAAGCTAGTAAGCTAGCAAGCAAGCAAGCACACGATTACATATTTTAGTCGAGCCATATTATTATGGATACATCTGGCAGCTGGGCTGTAACTGCCAACCCATAGACTGCAGTGCTATTGCAATATTAAATATAGTATAATTCTATAATTTCAGATCATTGATGGTGACACTGGTAGTCCAATATTTGATAAGATATGCGGGCATTCTACCATGCAAACGCACACTGCACGAACTTGCTCTCCAACTGTTACCATTCGCTTCTATACAGATGATGCAATAAGTTGGATGGGATGGCGCCTTGAGTGGTCATGTATGTAATTAAACTATTTTTCTACTGTTTGCGCATAGAGCCACACCCACACCAGTTAATAAAATTAAGTGATAAATGTGAAAATATGCCCGTTTTCTTTCTGACAGACTTAAGCATCTGTATTAATTTCCCTTTGGTTTGCTTTCCAATGTGATGTGCACTTATCAAGGTAGATCCACAATAGGGTTGTTATCTCTCAAACCATGCTGTATCATCTTCATTGCTGTTGATGTAGAATATTGAAATTGAATATAGCACAGCCCACTTCTTGTCTATTTTTTAACCTTACTCCCTGAATATTGTTAACTTCGACGATTTCGGGATGTCAGAAGTTTAATTATGTTTTTTATCTTTCAGACGAATCGCCCCTTGATCTTGAAGAACCATCATCATGTACACCTGGCTGGTTCGAGTTGCCGAAGATTACAGGTAAAACCAAACAAATGAAACCACTAGTTTGAATGTTGACATAAGCTTTCCAACCAAACATATGAAAACTATCCATGAGAATGAAACTTTTGTGTATAACATTTTAATGGTGTTTTCTGTCTTGCCTTGAATTAGAAACCTGGTTCACTAATCAAATCAAAATTCAGGTTCGACTGACCGTATTACTACTGTAATATGAATGTTTTACAGGATATCTGGAACGCATGTGAACTGGCCTTAAAACCCCCTCCATAGGTCACAGGTAGATTTTTCTTTCATGCCATACTCTGAATAAAAGGCTAAAATTCCAGTGGGGTGTATATTATTACGAAAGGGTTGAGTAACTTTTCAACAAACCATCCACTACTAATATACAGTTTTATCTCTTTTCTATCATTATCACTCAGCATAACATGACATCACAGAGTAAGGATATACTGGGGGACACTTCAATGATCGTTAGAGTGCTTGTGGTTTTTGATTGAGTGGGAAAAAAATAATCAACCTGGCCACCTGCCAATTTTATATCTTATATAAGCTACAATGGAGTTTTGTGATGCAGACATAGTCACCTATGATAGGTCATAATTCATTCTGTATTTATCCTAAATACTGATTTCAAACTCTTTTGAAATTTCCAACCTTCAAGCTATACACAATATTGTTGTAACTTTTCGCTAGGATACATAGGCCATGATGAATCCAGGTTTTCAAAATGAGTTTTTTTTAAAAAGATTTACATTGACGTGTCCCCTCTGTATATTTTTACTCTGTGATGATATTATGCTTGCAGATATTTGCCAAGGCACAGATGTTACTGCACCTAGCGGAGAACTTGCCTCCCCTGATTATCCAGGTGCTTATTTTAATGACATAGATTGCTCGAAGAAAATATCTGTTGGAAGGAACTTGGGAAATATGATTGCTATTTCATTCACTAGATTTGATGTAGAACCTTCCAAAAACTGTATCAATGATTATGTGGAGGTTAGTTTATAGAGTTATTTTCCCTGTATTTGTGTTGCATTATTTGTAATCTGCAGCAAACTGGGTACTTCAGACTACTCATGGTAGCTTCATCTAATGCATGAAATTATTAGTAGTTAATAAACTTTAGCACTGTGTACACCAAGAAAAAAGACAAGGCTGATATAAACCTAGGCTAAATGAAAACATGTCTCTAATGGGTTCGTGAAATGAGTATACTAATTCTGATTGATTATTGATTCAGTCTGGCAAAATTTGATTCTAATGCTAGAACTGATGAAGGTTTTTCAAATGTTTATTATCTCATATTCTGTTTAATTTATTGTCGGAAACAATTCAGAATTTCTGTTTATGTTTTTCATAATGATAAACAATAAATAAATTGAAAATGAATCACACCGCTTTCTGTATCACTCAGGAACAGAAGAATAGGAATGGATACCTTCTACATTTTGGTTCAACTAATGTATTCTGCTATATCTTTTGTTTTAGATTCTTCATGGTGAGACTCGCGCTCTGCTGGCTAAGTTATGCGGATATGTGATTCAAGTTCTAAAACCGTGCACACCATCTGTAATCGTCAACTTTGTTACCAACTCCGAGAATCGTGACTTTGGTTGGCACCTTGAATGGTCATGTAAGTGTATGCTTATTCTTTCATCAGAAACAAATCAGATAGTTTTATTCAACATACTATCAAGCTCTCAACTTATGTAGTCAAGTAAGAGGGTGTGGACATGAGGCAACTCTAAATATACTATTCCATTTCCACTGATGCCTCATCCATTAGTAACAGAGCTTTTAAGGCTTCCAAAATAAAGTATTGGCATCCGGATAAGTTTCCAAAATATCAAATTGTGGAAGCTGCATTTTTTGTAACATTTAATACACATTTTCAGGTAGCCCGATATCATAAATATCATCGATATGACACATGTGCAGTGTCTGAAAAATGTTACTGCGGGTTTTTAATGCAGCAGAAAACAACAAAATTTCATACCAAAGCAGGTCTAGAGTATGTATTTCCCCCTTGATGATTGACAATGAAATAAGTTCTCAATTTAGTCCACTTTTGACCAATAATCTTTACAGACTATGTTCAGTAGAAGCAGCAACCTAATTAGCTTACTTACTAAAAGATTCATCATTATTTGGCAATGTTTATTCGATAGAGCAAGCTTTTATCTGATATTTGGATTTCCAATACATTAGATATCCTGCTTTGGAAAGTTTGAAATTGTGTATCACCTCCATGTCACTGACGATCATGTACCATTGTGTTTGTAGCCTCTCCTGAAAAGTAATAGCACCAATATATGGTAAGTGGTTTCTCATGAGAGAGAAATTGTTTTCCATCTTTTCATCATGTTGAGTGAAAAACTTAAAAGCATTGTATTTGCGATAATAATATAACGACAGAAGGAGAACCAATTTATAAACATTTATTTGCTGGAGAACTGATTGAGAAGAGCATATTTCTGAGAGACAATACATTCGATAAATAGTTTGTATGAGGTAACCAAAATTTGTAGACACGCTCTTGTCACATGCAAAAATGTCTATTTGTAATCTTTTTCCAAAATTGACTTTCTTTGTTATGAAAATTAATCTTTTCCTACAGTTTAACGCAATAAAAAGCTCTCTGAAATTTACACCAGAAAGCCAAAAAAGAAGACTCAAAACAGTTCTATTATTTCAAATAGCCTAAAAGCTATGCGCTACAATGCAATTACAATTCTAATGACAAAGCTTATTAACAATAAACAATTGTTATAACTGGATTTTTTGCAGATTCATTGTAGACTTAGAATTAAAACTTTTTGTTTATATCATTAGTGTCCTTAGAGAACGCCCTTATACATAATTTTGAAGAAATCATTCGCTATGCGAGCAGTGATTTATAACTTTGTGGTAGATTGAGTGACATATCTGCAGTATCATGGCTCCTTATTCTTTGAATTGATGTTATTGAAATAAAATCTGACAAGCATTTGATTAGTTATATATTTCATTTACAGATGACTGATAGACGGGGCTCTTCAGGAAGAGTCACACAATGATAATACATGCAGATTATATAACTTATCGATTTGAATGTCTACGAGTAATATTTTTTCTCTTCTCCTAAATGTTAACACTAGCGTCAAACTCCATACTTGGAGGAATTTCTGTTTTCTTGTTTACTTCTCATTCCAACTTTCTAGAACTAAAAGATGTGTCCTTTAATAAAAAATTCAGTAAAATGAAATGAGTTAAAGTTATGAATTCAATCATTCATCTTAAGTCAACCTTTTTTTGTTTATATTTTTAATGGCAATTCTGAAAAACATTTTCTTGAACATGATATCGATGCCTATGAAGTATCTAAAACAAAAAATGTCTTCACCAGGATTTGAACTTGGGCCTCATGTGCAACAAGCATGTTTTAATTGTGGTGTATATAAATATAATAAGTTATAGTTTGCACCTCTTTGCTTCTCTTTTGGTTACATCCAAGATTTGAACTTGAGTCACTTGTGTTGTTATCGAGCACACTAGCAACTTGGCCACACCGTCCTGCTGAAGCTTCCAGATTTTCAGCTGTGGCAGCAGCGGTTTAAGCACAGAAATCTCTAAACTGTGTGACTCTAAGGCATGTTCCGGACCTATTCAATTTAGAATTTAGATAAAATCGAAGCTATTACTTACAAAACCATTTAAGTCGCCATCCCAGGTCTGTCTTCTGGTTGTCTGAGACAAAGTTGATGATTACAGAATTGATGCACTGTCTGAGAATTTGATCGATATATCCGCATAACTAAGCTAGCAGAGCGCCAGTCTCCCCGTCAAGAATATGAAATAAGCAGCACAATATAAAAGTTGAATAGTTCATTTGTTTTAGCACAATGTATTTACTCCATTCATATTGTACATGACAATCCTTTTTAGTAAAGATAGAAAAACAAAATCTAACAAGACAGTACTATGGTAAACTTTTGTATCAAACCTGAAGGACAATGGTAACTATAAAAATATCTAACAAAATTAACAGAAGGTGAGGGATTTTGCTCAGTTATTCTTCAGCGGGCATATATTGAAGGTCGTTGGAAGAAATTCCACTGTAGACTGCAGAAACTTGGGTATTGTTGGATCCCCAGGTGTGCTCCAACCTGCCTGCACACTGAGAGCAAATTGGTGCAAACTTTGTGGCCTCCCCCTTAAGGCACTCAGATCTAGCCATCATTCTCTGAGGGGTGGTGAGTGACAAGTCCTTGCGATCTTAATCGACATAACTAAGGTTATTTATCATACTCAAATCTTCATTCAAACAATCAGAGAGCGTATCAAATCTACTTCTGTCAATCAGTATCAGCAGACATTCAGAAATCAGTTATATGGTAATTTTGGGACCATCATAGAAGAAAGCATTTGTATGCAGTTAGATGACAAGGGACTCTAAACTCTTAGCTCTCCAGGTCAACACATTATTGGTGACGCCCTTTTATACAAACGGTGATAAAATATGAATGATCGAATATTCACAGGCATGTTTAGGCCCCAGGCTGAAATAACCCAATAATCTTAAGGCTGGTTCATATGTCCCAGATGACATTGGGATGCCATCCCAGATGCTGATCCCAGATGGTCCCATTCTTATGTTCACATTGTAAAATTCATCCCAGACTAGCAGTTAGGATATCGTCTGGGATAGTGCTGGGATGATGTTCACATTTTTTAGGATCGTCGCAGATAGTCCAAGATCGACCCAGATCATCCCAGATCATCCAAATGTCTGGTTCACATAGCACCCAGATGCAAAATGAGTCTGGAGTTTTTATTTGGATTATCACAAATGAAACAATGAAACCAAATTTTGGCTGTCTGACCAAGCAGTTAGATGGAAGGAGAGTAATCACGTGACCAATCTAATTATACTATATATGACCTAGCTACCGACCCACATGAAAAACAAAATGGCTGAACAAGATTAATAATTTCAATTGCATATTGTGGCAGTAAACACATTAAGATAGCACATTTTAGCAAATAAAGTATCCTCGCCATTAGAACGACTTATATCTTTCTGTTGCCAAGTATACCCAGCTGAATTACTGTCCTGTTAAGAAGATTATCATGGCCAAAGTTGTGAAAATACTGAGATCACGCAATTTTCACCTTTGTACTCTATGGAAATCCCAACACATGCACCTAGCACTTGTTTGTTGATATCATATGAAAGAGAAAACTCTGATTGGTTACCCAAACTAAATAAAATGAACAAACTATATTCAGGGGTAGTATGTATCAAGATTTTATTTTTTAGTTCTTCATTAATCAGCCATTAGATAGTCAAAATTTGTCAAAAGTAAACTTTACCTTAGTTACAGTGAAGATGGTAGTACTTTATTTTCCGAGAATGGTAAACACCTCATGATCACACTAGACATTACCATTTTTCTTGGTTCTACCCCTGCTTTTTTTAAGTGGTGATTCTCTTCTTGACCCACAAAGATATCAGCCCCTCAAATTTGCTAACATGTACCTCCAAAAGCAGAGAGGAGTTAAAAACGAGTTATCCTCTCATGTTTATTTAGTTTCGACCAATTGTATTGGGGAAATTCGTCACAGCCCTATTTATGCAAAGGAGGAAACAGTCTGAACATAAAATGCCTATTATCACGTGACCACCCTCCTTCCCTCTAACTCCTTGGTCTGACGAATCACCCATTCTTGCTGAATTTTAATTGCTTGATTAATTTTCTACTCTACATTCGAACAAGTTATTGCCATTGATAGTTACTGCATATAACATGAAAATAAACAGGCGCCACTGCAAATTAATGAATGTAAATAGGTAAAACAGATTTCAGGGATAACCAACTGTAGTGCCATCAGTTAGCCATCACCATTAAAAAATGTCATTATCACTTAATTGTGAATGAACATGAATATTGGCATAACTACTTTTGCGGCTTTTAGGAAAATAAATTAACTAAAGGCATCTTTATCACGATGTGGGCATAGGATTGATTTTTTTAAGCTGCCAAAGGGTAGTCCTTGAACATGTGGAAATTCATATAACTTGTCCTTGGTGTAATTCTTTGAAATGAACACTGGGACAAATGGAAAGGCAAACACCTGTTAGGATTCCGTGTTGGTTAGGCTTAATTTGACATAGCCCGATGTCCACACTTAGCTGGTTTATTGTTTTAGTTTAATTTGATTTTTGTTTGGCATTCGATCGTTTTTTAGCGCTTGAATTGGTTGGGAAGCGGACGCTCTTTTTAACGTGCAGTCGGAAGTCAGAGTCGGGTGATGTGGTGGTGCGTCTGGCTGACGTGCCCAATGGTTGCGAAGCTGTCGGCGCAGTCGTGGTACAGTTGGCTATCAGTAATATATATCTCAGGCCTGACAACTGTTGTCAGGCTTGTGATATATTCGTTATTGTCATCGTAGTCATGATGATAGAGCTGTATGTACTGGTTACACCGATGGCCATCCATATTTAAGATGATACGTCTGTCCGCTCCGCAGCGTCCCGTCGGCTGCGGTTTTATTTTTTATATATATCATATGTATTATAACATGTAGTCATAGGCTATAGAAAACTTTTGGACCATGATAGTATCTGAGTCTCATCAATCCTTGTATTTAGTATATCGCACATGTGCTGCACCATACCACCTTCTTTTTTTTACTTGTTCATAACTTGCTCAATTATCTTTAGCTTTTAACTTTAGTCATGAGCATATACAAAATTCCTATTCTACATTACCTGTACATACATAAATTATAATTGACAAATGTTTGTTGACTTTGCTGGTCCTTGCAATAATCTGAATCCTCGAAAGTAACAACATTATGACTTGCTGTAGTATAGATGCAGACCCAGGGCAAGATTTTGAAAAAACGCACAAATTGAACAGTAACATGAATTCTGTCACTGGCCCTGTCATTTTTTTAGATATTTCAGGAATGTAATTCCTAAATGGTGATAAATATACCAACGTCGACCATACAGATACTTGCTGACTGACTATACAGCACAGCAGAATATCTCACTAAGAATATTATGTGTGTTATTAGTGGTGAGCCCTCCAGACACACGGATATCATAATCCTATAGGCCTCCAGCACAATTACATCAGTGTTTTTCAATAATCAAAATATCTGTATGATTAAATACCATAGAAGATCGACTCAGCAATACACATTCAAGTAAAATTTAACCTCAAACATTTAGGTGTACTCTGAAAATACTATTCTTGAACAGTATCCATTGGAGCTGGTAAAATCTTTGCAACATCCCACCTCATACTTGGCTTGGCGTAAAATAGGCAACATCTAATTCTTCGGAATTATGAATGGATTAAAAATCCTAATCCATGCCATGTTTTGGAATATAGAAGCATATTAAGTGAGGATGGTATAGCATAAACATCTTTCCCCTGAGCACTCTCTACTTGGTTGTGTGCTAAGTCCCGGAAGAAGGTTAACTCAGCAAGCCAAGAGTAAAGTGGTCGCAACCTTGTATTATTTCAAGAAGTATGGACCATGGTTTGGTTGAGTTAAGGGAATGTTGATAACTGATTTTTGACAAGGTGTCATGATTGATTGCAATTTTTATCAGAACTGGGGTTTTGGGCTTGGGATACTGGTTGGAAATTATATTTGGTTTGAGCAGGAATTACAAAATTTCTAGCCTGCATATCTCAATAAACAATTCCATCTAGATAAAAGTGCAGATCTGACTGGGTAAAAGTGCAATACTACAAAACAAAAAGAGTATCGAGTCATATTAAGATTCACGAAGTTTCTGAATATATATGTAGAATAGTGAAGATTAGTAATTATGAGTTTTATAGTCATTCTCATGGAATTTGATGGGTGGCTGCCAATCCGTCCTAATAGTCTACACTTAAAACTTAGTAACCAACAGAAATGTTCTTTTGTTTAAGTTTAGTGTAGCACCTCCATTGTCATTTGTAAATTGCTCAACCGCTTTGATAAAAGGCAATTGAGATTTGTTTGAAAGTGTAGACAATTGCATAGAAACTACAAATATATAGGCTCTTTGCACTGCATTGCGCAACCCTATCACACCACTGATTGATGAAAAAAACACCATAATGAAAAAGTAAATCGCATTTTAAAGTAATGTTAAGAACTTATTTCAAACATGCCCTCAGACGCATCTTTAGATAATGTGATGAACTGATGCAAGAAAAATCAGATCTCTGTGACTTACCATGTCCAAATGTAATTCTGCCCAAACAGAAAAACATGAACTTGGCGATTTTCTGACAGATTTTGAGTTTTTTGCAGAAAAAAATTGATGAATAGCTGAATGACTGACGAACAATCCAGATGATCAAATGTGGTTATTCTAAATTGAAAATTGTAGGAGGGAGATAGCTTTTTGAAAAGTAAGGAGGAGATAACTACAACTAAGCATTTTTGACTTTAAATAACTGAGCAGCGTTACAATCTGTGCCATTGTTTATGTAACACAAAAAATGAATTTTGTAGCGAATTTTAAATCAAGATGTCATTAATCATTATGCTGTTCGCTTTTAAATGTTGTAATATAAGACTAGGCTTGTTGACAATGTCATGAGTAAGTGGAGGAGAACTCGGTAACATGGACAAAGTAAGTCACATACAACATTTAAGCCTGCTGTACTGCAGCCTACAAATTTCTGCTAGGGTGTCTTAAATCAAGGCTTGATCTGATCTCAAGTGCCCTTGTTTCTCAAAGATGATTTCTGGCATATAGAGAAGCATTCTTTAGAGCTTTTTGGGGTTGCCGGTCTAATTTACCTGTTCAGAGCGTGGACTGCAATTATCTTCTCAAGATGAAATGACGTCAGGCATTTGTATGTAATAATAAATCTAATATATTGACATGACTAACAAAAAAAGAGATGAACATTAAAGATTCGAAAAAAAGGTATGGGATGGGAGAAAACACACAAAAAAACGAGGAACATTATTTTTTAGGGCCGCGGGCGTGAACTTGCTTATTGTCTTCGAGAAAAAATTAAGTCATGTGGTCCTTCAAGGTCATCATTTCAACTTGCATGCAGATTATCTTATCTTGTATATAATAGATGAGATACATATTTCTGGTTACATTATTTTGATTAAGCCTGTCTCCGCTGAACAGAATAGTCAACCGCCTTAGATTTCCTTTTTTGGTGTCTTCCTTTTTTCTTGCGACTTAACTCCGCACCCAAGGTCCCTTCTGCAAAATTGGAAATAAGATCATCACACATAAGCTCACCTGGAGACAAATAAAATTCAGTGATGTCAAAATCAATAAAATTTATAGCAGGATGAATGGTTTATCTGCGTTGTAAATTTTAATCAGAAGTTTAAGTTTAGAGTTTAGAGTTTAGAGTTTAGAGTTTAGAGTTTAGAGTTTAGAGTTTAGAGTTTTGAGTTTTGAGTTTTGAGTTTTGAGTTTTGAGTTTTGAGTTTTGAGTTTTGAGTTTTGAGTTTTGAGTTTTGAGTTTTGAGTTTTGAGTTTTGAGTTTTGAGTTTTGAGTTTTGAGTTTTGAGTTTTGAGTTTTGAGTTTTGAGTTTTGAGTTTTGAGTTTTGAGTTTTGAGTTTTGAGTTTTGAGTTTTGAGTTTTGAGTTTTGAGTTTTGAGTTTTGAGTTTTGAGTTTTGAGTTTTGAGTTTGAGTTTGAGTTTGAGTTTGAGTTTGAGTTTGAGTTTTGAGTTTAAGTTTAAGTTAAGAGATAAAAAATGACTCAACCACAGAAGCCACACACATGGAAATATGTAATAAATTATATTTTTATCACCTCTGAAATAATTCTGACATACTCTCTAAGTACATTGAACTCTATGTTCACAATCAATCACTCGATTGATCAGCTAACATGTTCTGGCATAATATCAGCAATTATAAACCTGCAGTCACTTAGCCTTTTCCTTGTTCTCATTAGGTCTCAAACAAACAAACAGAACATGATGCTAAATGCTGTGGTCTAATAACCTAATAAATATTCAGGCTTGCTCCTTATAAGCAGGACGGGAGAATGTCCATGTAACTCATTTAGAAACTAGATAGCCAGCTACATATTCAAGTTTGAAGCTGTGGTCTCTACGAAGTACAAGATAGTGTGGCTTCCCTCTACTTAATACTAGCATGATCACACCTCTTCATGAGACCTTATTCGCTTACTACTTGTGTAACCTTATTTCTTTTTCGTTTATCTACTTTGCCTCAACAGACCCTTTAACAATAAAAAAGCTGATATTCTTTGGCCATTGCTCATTTTTCTGTCAGAACTGTCAACCGACTGCCAAAATGTTCAACTGTCTTGGTTGGATTGACAAACAACCAAAAATTTCATGTCCAAATCCACCCCAAATGTCCAAAATTGAAGGATCACCGCTATATCTCATGTAAATATAGGCAATAGATGCATTATGGATGGTATTTTTTTAAAATGTTTTCAGGTAATAACGATGCGCTCTGTCAAAATAAACAGCTCCTGTACATACCAGTATTATAGCATACAATCATCCATAGTTCCATGAGACAAGTTAGAATCTATTCACTCAAGCGAAACAATGAAGGATAATAGTCATATATCTTACTAGATCCTGATCGTTTGGCAGACAAGTTAGCTCCATCCAGTCTTCCTGAAATAGAGACAATAGTCATGACGTCAGTATTTAAAGATAACACAACAAATTTATAATTTCTGCATTGCAGAAACGCCCCAATGGCAGAGATTTCGAATGGATCACATGAAAAACAATAAGGAAAAAAAATAGGAAGTATATGATGCTGGCCCTCATACCTAGGCTCAGGGAAGATAATTTTAAAATCACTTCATGATACACTCAACATTACATAAGTACATCTACTGTGAGGCACTTGTTGGTGAGATTGTGACATATAAATGTGTAGTAGCAATAGTTGCTCTGGCTTCAACAGCTTCCAGTTATAAATTGATTGTGATCATTCTTAAGTCCTGCCAAGGTCTAGTTATTCAGTATTTTTTGAAAGCGGGATGTATGGCGCTGGTTCTTTAAATTTGACTGAATCATTTACTGATGAGATCAATAGGTTTAGTTGTGTTGGAAGGTTCCATGTTCTCTACAGGAATATGGATGTTACATTACAACTTTATTGAGCTCACAGATTTGAAACAGGATTGACAGAATTA
This sequence comes from Membranipora membranacea, assembly GCA_914767715.1. Classification (NCBI taxonomy): domain Eukaryota; kingdom Metazoa; phylum Bryozoa; class Gymnolaemata; order Cheilostomatida; family Membraniporidae; genus Membranipora; species Membranipora membranacea. Next base: position 19,068,490 of record OU612071.1, read on the forward strand.
ACCTAAAACCACTGCTGCCACACAGGCTATGTGTCCTCATTGAATTCTGTATAAAAAACTAATATTGTGAGTCTGCAAACTGAGCACTGTCACCTAATGGGCCAATGGTTTGCACAAACAAATCATCAAAATCAGGGTTTGAATTGAATTGTCTAGCGTACGTTGTGATATTGATAGTTGATAATGCAGCTGTCTTCAGCTGGAGTGTTAATTCCATACCCTGATTTTGAAGATAAGTTAGTGCTGGTTGTTTGCATATTACGTGATAATTCCGAGGCCAAAGCCTCAATTAGTTATCTCGGATGTATATATAATTCAGTGAGAAAAGATTGCCTGAGTGGCAGGAGTAGTTTGACCATCATTGCTCTCTTTTGCTACACACAAAAAAAAGTTAGCGTTGATTCGATTCTGAGATAGTTCCCCTACTTCACCCTTGCAAAGAATTATCTTGACTCTAAGATGACCTGCCAATTAAAGAACAATCAGCTGTGGTTTGATACTTTGAAATAATCAACTGTCTTTTGAAACTAGCAAGAGGTGGTTTAAGAGTAAAATTAACTATAAAATATGATTCTTATTTGATTAATTCTAAGGGTTAGGTGGGGAACTATCTGAGAATCAACATCACCTTTATTTGGCTCTAATATGCCTATTGATTTTTAATAAGAGTCATTTTAATTCTAACTTTTCTCTGTGTGTAAGAGACAATATTTCAACAGTCATATATGATCTGTTTATCTGGTTTCGCAACTCTATTATGTTGTTAACCTGTCAACTTGAATACCATAGCAGTATGCTGTATTGGACTTAACACATGTCACCTTGTCTATACTTATATTCAATTAAATTAAATTAAAATTCAACCATTAAGAAGCTGACCTTTACTTCCAGCCCTTCTTCTCCTATAATGGTGTTTCTTTCCTTTCGCTTTACCAGCCTCTGTACCTTTTGAAGCAAGTACCCTTCTTTTACTGGACTTTTTTTCTGAACATCAAAATGTATCAGATGATTCTTTTGTATTTGACTATACAATTTGAGCAAAGCACAGCCTTTCTACCTAGGATAGAATGATTATAAGCCATAGAATGATTGATGTGGTTATAATGGTGTCTTTGCAAGAGAACGCATTGGTGCCAGCTTGAAGACACAGTATTTAAGCCGTCACTTGGTTGGTCACTTTTGAAGAAACAAAAACTGAACAGTATGAAATGTTTAGGGTAGTTTATTTTATGAACCTTTACACCTTTATAAACTTGAACAAGCTCAAGCTCAAGCTTATAAATTGATAACCCCACTATCGCCAGTATGCTAATTGCCGCTACACTTCCTACTGCAGCATACACGGAGCTGCTACTTACTAGAACATATGTAACAATAATAATTCCATCAAGTGACCATTTTATTAGTGCAATCAATCATATCCAAATCAAGACTAAAGCGTAAATAGCATTTTTTGTGCTCAAGTAGCATATTAGAAATGCGGGAATCATTGATACCAACGGCCCTGGACTACTGCTTAGATTCCCAGGCTATATTTAATATGCTAGTCGAGTTAGCCAATCTGCTTGGTGGCAGAAAAACCATGTGTTAAGTGTTCTGACTGTATGAGTTAAGATTAATATTCCTGTCCATTTGGAGAAATTTAGTGGATATGCATCACACATCACGAAAATAAATCGATAGATAACCAAATTATGAGTAAAAACATAATTTTTTAAATAAAAAGCTCCATTTTGCCAGTCACTATGTCTGCCACTGAACCCATTGTAATAACAAGGATCTTGTAAAACATCCTCCTGTCTAAACACTATTTTCCGACCAAAGATCTGCAGCATCTCTCAAAACCTTTACAACTGTTTTTTTTCAATCCTGATGTCTTATATTAAAGGGCAACCAAGGTTTCACATAGCTCAGAAGCTAACTTATAATGCAGTATTACACCCTTATGACCCAGCTTTTGACCCAGAATAATCCAGATTGTACAATATCAGATGTTATGTATCCAATATACATACATACCATAAATGTGATACAATAATTTATGTCAGAAAACAGGTGAAATATGAAGAGGTGTTTTACACAAATGGCACACTGATTTCTGTCAGAGTCAATTAAATGATTTATTGCGCATGTGCAGTGACCTGGAAAATGATAGGGAACGGCTAATAACGAGGATTAACGAGTAGTATCATATTGTTTATTATGCTGTGCTGGCTGTGCGGTACATTTATCAAATACAGATTGGCTGTTTCCGGTTTCCTGCTTGAGATTGTGGATCTTAGTCTAATATTGGGATGTATGGTTGGTAAGTATGAGCACCCCTGATATGAAAATAAGTCAGAATATCTCGGTATAACTCTCTTTCCTCGTGTGTATCTGAAAGTTTGAGACTGTGGTGGAATTAGTTTTCCTAACATTATCCTTTGAAAAGTTGAATAGTACACCATTTATCTACTTTGTTTAGTATCTGCTAAGTTGCATTTTTACCATGCATGAGTGTGATGATGGGATGGAAGTTGATGGTACTAGTTGTGAGCCTGCCAATATGATTGATAATGATGACATTGATTGTGGTGAGAGAGAATGTGCTGATCAGCATGCTGTTGTTGCTGAATCTGTGAGAGGTGAAGGGAGTAGTAGTAGTGGACCGGACCCAGACCTTATTCATTTGCCCCTGTGAAGGCCTGCTCTGGGAAATATATGGCACTTTCAACCCCAACCTTGTCCCAGGGAGTTTTATTTGCCCTGGCTGAAGAAGAGGAGGATGAGGGTGATGACAGTGATAGTAGTAGTAGTAGTAGTAGCAGCAGTACAACAACATCTTTCAATACCAGTGTAAATCTCATGGATGGCCCAATAAATATGCCTGGTTGTCTGTGTAGTCGATGCCTATGTATGGAGAAAGAATGTGAGAATGTGTGTTGCCTGCAAGAAAACTTTGATGGTGTTATATTTAGGAATGGATTTGTGCCTGGCCCTGATTCTTGTGTGTGTATGTCTGTGGAGATCCAACACATTCTTGACCCCATCACGCTTGGCCTGGCATGGCAGCGTCAGCAGATGTTGAAAGGCTTGAAGGACTAACTGTCCTTTAGAGTTATTAAGAACCGAGAGTACCGCCACCACGCTTACGTTTGTTATGTGCAGCTGGTCCATGGGTTGATAGGTAAAAGACACCGTAAAGTGATTCCATCATGTGTGGTCAACTATATTAGGCAGTTGTGGCCAGACCCTAATGGGCGATACGTTGGATTCCGTGCGCCTGAACAGGTAGAGGCAATTCAATCGATTGAATGATCATGTGATTGATATGAATTGAGAGAGTGGCTGTTGTTCTGATTTTTTATATATAAATGTATGTATATACGTTGATGATGGAAACAATTGAATGATCATCTGATTGACATGAAATGTGAAAGTGACTGTTGTTCTGAGTTTATATGAATGTATGTATATACGTTGATGATGGAAACGATTGAATGGTCATCTGATTGACATGAAATGTGTAAGTGAATGTTGTTCTGAGTTTATATATATAAATGTATGTATATACGTTGATGATGGAAACAATTGAATGATCATCTGATTGACATGAAATGTGAAAGTGACTGTTGTTCTGAGTTTGTATATATATATAAATGTATGTATATACGTTGATGATGGAAACGATTGAATGATCATCTGATTGACATGAATTGAGTGAGTGGCTCGTTTATATAAATATATGTACATACGTTGTATTAACTAACAAGGAAAAATGTATAACAAAAATTTATGTTCATAATTATTTGTTGTGTTAACGTTGTAGATTATGGAGACAAGTCAGGCAAAAAACCAGTCTACAAATCAGGTCATGGTGTGAGGTCAGAATCTGGACATATACTTCTCCTTAAGTTCTGCCAAAGATGGTTTCACTGCTGCTTTCGAGATCTTGGTAGAAGGTATCTAAAACATACATAATTTAATAATAGTAATACTTAATTTGAGACGATTGATAGGTTATCAGACTATCATTATTGGTGTATCGACAACCTCCTTGGCATAAAAGTCACTTATTCAGTTCAAAATGCCTATTTTCAGAGTTGCTCCCCCATTGACCAGAGTGGGGGCAACTCTGAATGTAGGCCTTATCTAATATTGATTTCTCTCTGCACACTCGGTTGAGACAAAAATAAGATGATAGCATTAAATAACCACATACCACTGAACAATTTTTTGTGTGCTCCGATGCTGTAGCCATGATCCTTGCCCTGATCCTCTCTCTGAAACTGTATGTCCATTGTACATATACCTTTCTTAGCCTGTAAGCCTTTGAGGCCTTCGACCAGGTCATCCTCATCACTGGATCTCCATTCTCATCTGTAAATTATAACAAATTCAACAGTGAAAAATGTGGTTATATTGATCTTGATGTGTTATTGAAAATGCAATTTACCCGAATTCTCTGGGAGCTTATTTTGTTATCTGAGCAGTCATGATATCAGTTTGATGACATACCTTTCTTTACATCTCTGTTACAATTCTCGTTATGATCCAGAATAGCCAATTGAACACGGCCATTGTATACTGAGGGCTCGTAATCAATTCTTTTGGATGCATAACTCAGCAACAAGCTGTGGAGGACTTCTAGTACTCCTGTATGCTGGCCATGTGCCGTCTGCCTTAACTGACTCAGAAAGTTGGCATTAGAGATATGGCTCAACAGAACTCTGTGAGCAGGACCGTCTTTTTCAAGCCATGCAATACTCCTGTCAGCGTCCCTAAAAAAGTTTCATGATGAATGAGCAATTTGGTAAAGCTGATGCAGTGAACGCGCTATGATATTGATATTGTTATGAAAATTATTCTTTGCTTTTTTTTATAGGTTGTGAAGAATGATGGAACATAATTGTATACTGATGATGGCAACAACAGATTGGATTGCGCTCAATGGATTATAGACCTTAACCAAACGCTACTACGTATGAATTCTCAGCTTAATCGTGAAATACCTAGATATGGTGTCATGGAGACACTTATTAAACTTTGTGTTGAATGGAAAACCACTATGGACATCAATGACGTGAAAGGCGACACTTGTGAACATTTCGACCAATAACTCAGCATCACCCCCGCAGTTTGCAGCCGACCACCAGAGATGATTAGTGATCTCCGGAATCCAGGGTAGCAACTTTCTCTCTTCCTATATCACAGAAAACAAAACGGATTATGTACCTGAAAATAACACAGACAGGACTAAACCATACATCCCCAGGTACGACTGATGCTATGCTCTGGACCCTTTTATTTTCTTTCTATCATCCCTGTTACTCGCTATCTGAAATATGAAAACAAGATTTGCTGACTGCTGCTCTGTTACTGTTACTTGATTTATCATTAATAATATAAATTTGATGATGTCCTTCAAACTCTCAATGTCACCTTTGTTTTGCACTTTTTGTTCAGGTTTTTAGTAATGTTTTTGGCCATATGCCAAACATCAAGCCCGTGCAATATATTTGGTTCATTTTTTCTCATGTGAGCCCGGATTGAAATTGAGCAATCAGTGGTGATGCTCTTCAGTTTAGCTCCCAGGTCAGCCTTGGCTTCGGTGACAAGCTCCACAAAAGCCTCCTTCTCAGCCATGGTGCTGGAGCTGGGTCTGTAAGAAGACAGAGCTATGTAGTTATATTTATTCTATTAAATATAAAGTAATTAATTAAAGAGTACCCAAAGACCGAAGCATTTTATAGTCAGGCAGTTAATTATGTCAAAGTTGTGTCAAATTCGCGTGGTAATAATTTTATCTTCTTTTAAAGTTTTTAATTTAACAAATAAAAATTATAAATTTTAGTTATTGTTATCAAATTAAATTATATCATATCATAAATAAATGCTAAACAAATTTATCTCTAATACTCAAGATACTCACAAATCAAATATGGATGTGCCTTTGCACCTGCATCTGTATCAGAGGATGGATGAAGGTAACTCACCTCCTTATTCCATACTTCTCTGACTCTTATAACAATCCAATATTGCTATGTTTGAGCCCACTTCACATAACTGCACAATGATAACAATATAGATATATCTCCCATCAACCATCTCAATTTATCCCTGGCTCTGCCTTGCCTCCTCCTTTCTTGTGAATTGTATTCCCCAGTTATTCGAATGTGGTTCTTGGAGGCAAAGTGGCATGCGCAGGGTCATCATACTCCTTTAATCTGATGTTGTCCCTACTATCTTCTTGGGGTAAGTACTCAGTTTTAGACCTAATGACTTTAAGGCCCACATCCTCTAATCTTCTTCTCCAGTCTTCTAAACTCTCTCCCACATCGACTCGACTCTCATCACATAAAACCAAATCATCTGTAAACAGTATACTCCATGGTGTGTCTTCTCCATTGACATCTGAGATAACATCAATAGTTATTATAAGACAGTAATGGGCCTAGGGCTGTTCCTTGGTGTAGTCTAATTTGCACTCTTATGTCTTCTGTCTATCCTGCATTTGTTACCGCTATTGTGGTTGATTCCTTGTACATATCCTTGATGATGTCAATGTATTGTTCAGGCACATGATGCTTCCTCTCTGGTTAGGGAAAATTGAACAAGCTAATTACCTTGCATCGTCAGAATATTCTATCACTCAATGTTTTCATGTCTTTGTCCAACAGACCGAAAGGATTAACAGGTGTTTGCCTAATGGCTTCCCTTTCTATAAGTCCTACTTGCAAACTGATATTCACCTCTATTGAGTGATTGCTTGTTTCATATAAAGCTTTTGACCACACAGAACCTTCCTCCTACAACTGGTTGAAGTCAAGGTTTTCACTGCAAAGTCTGCTGCATGTCTGAGTGAACTGAATATCGGGGATTGTTTACCCCCAACAGCCCCTCCTTTATTGACAAAAAATCTATGTTTTGGATGACCCGCCTGATAGGACCTCCTGCTTTTAATCAACCATTTGCCTGAGCGAAGCAATCATTTTAAATACCCCAATAGTTAAGCTGGTTACTCGAGTTGCCCTCTCATACTGTTTGAGAAGACAACTTTTTATGCCACTGAAAAAATCCTACTACTGAGTTAAAAAAATAGATATTTATAGGTCAAAATTCCCTGGTAAAATTTATACCTCCCTGTTATATTTCCTATTCCCTGGTAGTTGATGGTATTACAGCGATAGTACCCAGTTTTTTCTTCAAAATCAGATATTCTGAATAATACTGATACAATAGCGTAATGCCATTTACTTGCATAGCAGCCGTCCGAGAACTTAGACTAGGTATATAGAAACTCAGGGTTATTGTTCTGTGTTGATATCAATTTTCCTGCCACAGTAATCAAAATTCTGGCATGTTGACAGTTGATATATAAATCCAAATATAGATGCAGTTTATCGGGTGATTCATCTGGTTTTAGTTGTTGCTATCAGTTATATATTGGCTCCATACCAGCATCAACCACAGACCTGCTGCAATCATCATAAGCAGATATCGCTGTGTTTCGATTTTAACTAATTTATAGAATATATAGAAAAATGACCCCCATTCTGTTCATTAGATCTTTGCTTCCCTTGTTGACAGCTACTTAGATCTCTATGTTGCTGCGCTGTTCTATTAGTGACAATGCCTACATCATCGGAAGAGCACGACAAAGCTAAAATGTGGACTACTATGGAAACAGAGAAAGGAGGAAAATGGAATCGCTTCTCTCGATTCAAGTGAGTGTAGTGACCACTGTTAATTATTAATCAATGTCTGCAACCCCAGTCTCAACAATGAAATTATTAACCCATTAGCGCTGGTAGTATTTTTCTTTTGGGGAGGGGAGAATGGATAAAACAAGTTGAAAAACAATTATCTTGTCGGAAAGGTCTACTGATTGACAGACATGTTCTCCCTAGATTTGACCGTTACCAACAGCAACCTTGAGCACTGCAGAATAAATAGCCTGCTGCTATATTTAGCATCCTGTAAGCCTCCGCCATCCTATCATTCTTTTGATGCAAGTGGACAGCCACCGTCCCTGCACAATATTTCAGTGATTGTGAAAGTTGGAAGCTTCCCAAACAGTGATTGATACTTCTTGTTCACTGGAGCAAAAATTTAACATACCATTTTCATTCATGGCCTCCAATTGGTCCGGATCAGCTGATCATCAAATACTCAAGGGCATTAAAACATTCTTGCCTGTGCCTGGATTTGGATTCATTTCCATCCTTGGCACAGTATTAGAATTTTTAAAACACTCCTGCTAAAATTAACTCTTTAAGAGGTCATGCACTGTATGGACAGGATCAGTAGCGAATAGGCTTCAACACATCAAAAATTAGTTATTAACACTGATACAGTTATGGAAAAGGGAAGCTACTCCTCAGACAACTCGTAAGTTCTTGCAATAGTTTTTTTTCAATTGTCTCTGTATTTCTTTCGACCAGGAATTTACCCTTTATGGCAGATCAAGTGGTATGATGGCAACCTATACTTCTACATTTCATTTTGATTTAGAATTTAGACTGCATCTTATGATAATGGACGGAGGGCGATTCCGGCAAGCCTATTTTGTGCTGCGAGCAGCCTCACTCAACTTTGCGCAATAAGCGGCTTGTCAACAGATTTGCTTCCAGTCGATGGAAAAGTCATCAACAGAGTCATGTCAACTGAAACGATGTCAGTTTTTCATGCAAATAATTTTTACAATTTCTCCCATTTAGTGTAACCTTATGTAATAACGTATAATAAGGTAATGGGATCATAACTGTACCAGTAATTAAGTGGTTAACCCAATCAAGAAATGTTTCAAACATAAGTGCATATCTAGCCCTTTAGGCCTGGCTTGTCACAGGTTTTGAAAGTGAAGCAGGGTGTTCCACATCTTAGTGTATTAGAAATGCATTGTGGGATGTTCTTAGCCAATTTCTTTTACCCCCTATCAATGAAACGGGCGCTGACTCCTTCCGCTTGCCAGGCACCTTAACCTTCGACTGTTGAATCTATATGACATGCAAAAACATGGCAATGAGGCCAACTTCTGATGACTGCTATGGACATTTTATTTGACATCCACCATAGTAGCACAGTTAACATATAATCCACCGACTGAAGCTAAAATTCCACAGCTGATATAATAACTATATTGTCAAATACTTCATTTCTGTCCCATACCTTGCGGTGGTCTGCCAAAATTCCCATGAATCAGCTGATTGTGAAATAAAATATTGGATTGTGACAGCATCACTTATTTTGATATTGTGGCATATCCTGCATGGTGTGTGCCAGGCTGTGATACAATAAGCCAACCACAGATACATGGTCATCAAATTCTAATAAATACTTATAATCCATTATTTTAATGAGCTCATCTAAATTTAATATCCAGTCAAAACTGTCAAGATATCTCATGGAAGCTATTAAAAATATATCTGTTGGCATAGAGACAAAGAAATGTCAATTGTGTTGCAGCGCATCCCTGGTTTGCAGATGATAATCTGGTTATGCAGTCACTTAACAAACTATTTACCCGTTAAAAACTACTTTAATGCTCTGCAAAAAAACCAATAAATCATCATTTCATAGATTTTGTTTTTGCCTGACACTGATTATTTCACAAGTTGGAGGGAAGGGGGAGGGGTGAAGGTAACATGTAACATCGACAGGTTATGTGAATCAAGATTAATTATGCAAACACAAACAAGGATTGCAATAATAGAATATGAGAGTATTTTGCCACCGCCACCTAGAACATGCATGATACAATTTGCCTGTTTATAGGGTATAGAGCTGCTGCTGGCTCACCAGTTTAATTGGATGACCAGACTGCCGGAAAATTCGAACCGACTTGTTCTATCCCTTCTGACAATTCACTTACTGTCGGCTCACCTTTATGCCAGTAGTTTTCTCTTCTCACACTGTCATTGGGGTATTGAAGCTGAATAATTTATAAGAATAAAGTTAGTGACTTTCTTTTTGCAGCTGCTGCGGAGGCTTTTATTCTGCAGTACCCATAACTCTGAGCCTGATAGCCTTGTTTCTGGTCATCGGCACAATATTTGGGGTGGGTGTCCGCTGGCACCAGATGACAGAGGAACTAAATCTGCTGAAAAAAGAGGTAAGAATAATCATTTTAGTGAATTCTGAACTAGACTAGACACTGGAACCATACAAAAATTGTCTATCAACCCTCAACCAGCTATTTTGCGGAGAGTGACTGCAGTTTTCTTTGTCAGGAACATGATGACATCCTGGTAATACCCAGAAGAGCATAGCATACTGGTGATTGACATTCCATGATATATTATTATCCAAATCAAATCATATATACAAAAGACAAAACAACCAAAAGCTAACATAAAATTATCAAACACTTCAGGGTGAATTGAAAAAAACAGACGGTACTTATCAATAGTTCCTCAACAACGGTTCCTGTTTATTTTCATAGGTGAACATGTCACGTACATCCAACACAGCCATGGCATCACAGCAGAAAGCAACCACAGACAAGCCTGCAACTGGAGTCGTCTACACAAGGTGGGGTAAAAAGACTTGCCCTGAAGACAATGAGCTGGTATATTCAGGTAGGTACAAATTATACTAATTTTGGTCCATTAAGCTCTTTTCGAAGTTGTTTTCCTCCTCTGGTCATGCATGTGGTGTGATCATGAAATATATCCCTGATGGATAGCCAGTGAACTAATTCTAGAGTACCATCAGAAGGAATTTGGTGCGAGGACCAGAGGTCAATTATATTATTATAAGGTGGGCGTATACTAATAATATTGAATCTAACAATCTGAGATAAGCATGTTAATAGTATAATGACCATGCCCTATGATAAACGACTATCAAAAATAAATATTTTATCAAACCTTGCTGAAGGAGATGTTCCTGTTAGGGATATGCAGCCACTTAGTTTGCTAATCAAATTGTTTAATTGAAAGTCAATTAAAGTTTGTGCTATCATCATCTATTCCTTTACATTACCAAGTTATTTAAGGTCAAATACTTTTTTTCTGCAGGTTTTGGAGCAGGTTCTTCCAGTGAGAACAGTAGAGGGGGTGGAGGAGGAGCTGAGTATATCTGCATGCCCCCTAATCCAGAATATAACAAGTTTGACACAAGTAACGACAGCCTAGCCTATTCGTGGGTGAGTCAACACTCCGATTCCCTTAATAGAGAGGTTGGAAAAATCTGGCAAGGAAGGATGAGACGATACAAGATCAAACATCTCCTTGGTCCAATAGAAATTGTGCTGTTTAGTAAGGAACAGAATATTGGGCTGCCCCTCACAAGGGAGACAAGGTGCCCTAGATCCTCATACTGAGAGTGTGATGCATCCTAGAAAACTAGGATGCATCATAGAGGTGAAGCCATAGAAGATAGAGCACTGGTCTTTACACACTCCAATGCGCTGAAGGTTACGGGTTCAAAGCCCACAACTGTTTATGTTATTGACTATTTGGATGGTTGGCCCCAGAATGTGCTCCAACCTGTTAAAAAGCAGGGTACAACAACTGCAGTCAAAATGTATCTTGCTTCAGGATTTCGTGTCTAATCAAACCGCCTGATTTCAATCGTTTCTTTTTATAAGTCAATTATTGTATTTCATGATCTAGATATATGGAGCCGAGTACCTATCTCAGGTTGGTTACGGAATATTCGATGATGAAGTCCATGGACACAACGTGGCCTGCAGTGTTTGTTTATCACCTCGTACATCTAAGGTATATTTAGGATAGAATTTTCCCGTAAAATATATATCTGTTGGCGCACATACAAAAACTGTCAAATAGTGTTGCATTTCTTGTGTATTCAGATGGTAAGCTGGTTATGCAGTTTGCAGACAAATTACTTCCCCTTTCAAAACATGTGAGATTGCGAAAACACCAAAATATGACCATTTTACAGATTTTGTTTTTGCCTGACACTGATTGGTATTCCAGTTGGAGGGAAGAGGGGGATCTGTGTATCATTGTCAGGGATTATCATAGGATACAGCAATAGTTATTTGTACCCTGCGATGCAATATTCTGCATATCCCAGTATAGCACAGATAAGCTATGCCGTTGAAAACAATAGATTAAGCCCAAAGAACTCTTGCTCCCCACCCATCGGTTAACATTTCCCACAATGCAATATGAAATAATTCCCTGTGCAGTGGAGCTAAGATATGTTGAGGGACCCAGTGACGGGTATTTATACTCCAATATGCATAATATGGGAATTCCCAGTGCAGAACGACTACAATACCAGTTTGATGTATCCGACAAAGTCATATTCTGGACTTTTTAATGCAGTAGAGCTCTTTGCGGAAAGAGCCTTTTTATATAAGCTTAGCTAAATACGTAAATACCTGCCTTCCCATTGTTTCTTCTTTGTCGTTGTTTTCTAAGCATTATTTGCCACTTGCATCGACCGGTGTTAAATAGGGTTGATATTATAATCATCTTGTTTTAATTCCTATCAAGGTGATGGTTCCTGGCTGGGTGAGCTGCTCCATGGGATGGACTCAGGAGTACACTGGTTATCTGATGAGTAGTTATGTCACTGCTAATAAAATGAGCTTCGAATGTGTCGATGAAAATCCAGATGTCATAGCAGGTAATAATGCATAATCATCATTTTCCAACAATCAATTGTTATGGAGTTAAGAGTTACATGACCTTTGATATTGTGGAGACAACCTCTAAAACACATGCTATTGGCAGCCTTCTCGGTTAGTCAGATAATATAGCCATATTTTAAGTACGGTACATTGTGTTTTCATGTGGTTACCGATTTGAAGTTGGTGAGGTCTGTCACGAAAGCCAAAAATGCTGATGCTGCAGGCTCTTCTCATTTTGGAGTCTCAGCGATTGAGAGGAAAACCTGTGCGGTCTTTCAACTGGAATAAGTGATGGTTTTTTATAAAGTAACTACCAATTCTATTGGAAATTACCGCTTATTTGGTCCTTCAATTTGACAATGTCGTTCTCAAATTACTCACTCAGAACGTATGTAGCTTCATCAATGAGTGAGCCATCTGTGGTAAAGGTGATGGCAGCTCTTTTTAACTTGAAAGCAATATGACTGCGAAGTTGCTATTTTTAGTTGGTTGGCTGAAGAAATAAATTTTCCTATAAAGATGGTTACCCACAATGAAACTGTGTTTTTGACGAGATAGACCCCACAATCACATCACACCCATAATGTAAGACTGATTTCTCGCTAGTTCGAATAGTTCAGAGATTCAATTAGTTGGGTACCACTTAAAATGTTATTTTACTTGTATGTGTTTATCGTAGCGATTCATTTTCCTTTACAGGGACAGCTAACATAACGGGAGGAGCTCAGCTGTATTTTGTGTCTGCTTATTGTGGTCCTAGTGGTGTGAACCACTGCCCTCCCTACGTAGACGCTCAGGAGTTAGCATGTGTCATGTGTACTAAGTAACTTAACTATGAAAGATTTGAGGTCATACTCGCACAAACTATGTACTGTTGTGTTATACATAACGTTTCATCTAACTATTCTTTTCGCTCTTTGTCAGAGTCGTGTTTCAGCACCACCAGTCATTTTTTTATGATTACATAACCTTTGAACAGGTTTATCCAATTACAAAATGAGTTTAGTTATTTTTTATTCCTAACACATTTTCTATATTAAGTACCCTTAATTTTAAAGCTACTAGTGTAGGCATTTTGGGCCCATCTACATTTTGTTGTTGATCTATATCAATCATGGTTATTTTTACAATGTGTACTAAATCTGATAAAAAAAACTTTATTCATGAAAATTATTCGCTTTATTTTTTTTGCGACTCAAAGGGAACAATACTTATAAATATCTTTACCAGTGATTCAACACGGAAACTGTGTACAGATGTGCATAATATTGCTTAGGTTCAGTGATCTTACAAGAGAAGGTTGTTAAAACTTGTAGTTGTCCTCTCATGGTATGTGAAATTGCCTCTATGTATACGTTTGACCAGGGAGTCCCTAACTCCTGCATTTTAATATTGATGGTCAGTTTCGGCGTAACAGGATTCGGAGTTGCACCATCTCTATAATTGAAAAGACAACTTCTTAAAATGTGAAACCAGATGTTTAAAATGGACGAAAAGTTGGGGTGTCTTTATTGACTGCCAAAGAGAAGTGTTCAAGTTTTGCCATAGCAGTCAAGAGGATCCAAATATGATTTGAAGACCGACTTGAAGATCGACACATCATCACTTCAGCTTTTCAGATTTTTAAGAAGCATTTTGAAAAGATCGACAAGTCCTGTTTTTGCTTTGCATTGTCTCTAGCCAATGTGCGTGCTCTAATTGTTGGGTCGGGAAATGAGCCAAGGAGTCTAACAGATCAATTATAGGTCAAAGATTCCTTCAAGATAACATTAAACCTCAAAAGTAAGCATATCTTTATAAGAGGCAAATTGTTACCAAGCTGACTTTAGAGGGAAATGAGTAAAAAATATTGCAAATATGTTACAAAGTATTTTTTGTGTCCTGGCCAAACAGTCTAATGTATGCTATTGCCAGCAGAAAACAATTATATGGCATTTTTTCAAACCTTTTTTGATTTCGATTTCTCTCAGTATTTACCACCTGCCTCAAACATCATTATTGTTTTGTCGCAGATAAAAATGGACCTGATGGTTTACCTTGATGAAAAATTAGTTTGATTTCAATTTCTATATATTTTGTATGTATATATTTGTAATGCAATTTCATTTTATTTTATGTTGTATTGATAGTTAGTTATGCATCATAGTCGATAGTAGGTGTTTCAGTGTCCTTGTACCGTTAGTGACTTCGGTTGTTAGTAGAATCATGTAAGTATTAGCCCAACTTGCCACTACCGCTGGTCTTGCTATTTCTTAAAATGTCAGCTATCTTAGACAAATTTCCTAAAATTTAAACAAAACACACAATGTTATGATGTACATTTCACAAAATGCATGCGGGCATCTACTTGACATCGATATACAGAATCTATTCTTCCAACAAAACTCTATTTTTGAAGAAGAAGGAACAAAATGAGATGATATCATCCTATCCAAAACAATGAAAATTCATATCGGCATGTTACTCATCAATGTTTGAAGAGAAGTGAAGTATTAATGTGCAGAAATAACTATGTGTAGTTTAAAAATAATTTCATGGTAATCATACAGTATTCTCTAAATAACTTTGTTCTCACCTTGAGCGGTAGCACAAAAGGCTACAAGCAGCGATGCAATAATAGCTGTCTTCATTCTCAATTTTCAATCTGCAAGTGAATGACAGTGAAGGTAACTACCCGATCAAGATGTTAAGGGCTTGTCATATTTCTTCACATCAAACAACAATGTACGGTGAGATTCTGTGAAATAATGTAATGTTAAAAACCAACAGCATTTCGAAAAGACGTTTTTATATTTCAGGTGTACAGTACACTGTACCATAATAAATCATAATATTCAGGTCCATAAGTCAAAGACGGTCCTATCAAATGCTAGTTCAGTTATGTATGTGAACTACAATGCACTACTCTGCTTATTTGTGTATACAAACAAACTCACCTTTGCTCACTGAATGTCAAATGCTCTGTCAAATACAAGAAGTGTTGTAATTATTGTGTCTATCGATCCTTATTTATATACCAAGCTGTGGATCACAGCTGCATTGTTAAAGATGTAACTAACTTGCCAATTGTTATTCCGATCACTTCCGAATGTTAGTTCAGATACACATCAGTGAAATAATAGGAAACTGAATTGCACTCACTAACATCTGATATTGTACCAGCAAGCGACCTTAATGTTGGTACAGGGATTGAATGTAATCGGGTTAGGAAATTTCCATGTTGACAGCTTTTCCCTGAGTCTGTCATATTTATTGAATTGCCAATGACATTCTGTGCAAGTCATTACCCTCGCCAATTCATTTTCATGATGGTGGTATTATCGAGTAAGATCACCACTCCAACACTCACATATTATGTATATTAAGTATATCGATCTTGATTTCCTTAGATTTTGCACCTGTTGACTCCATAAATGATTGTTCACGCTGCTAGATTATATTATTTACATTTAGACAGAAGTGGAAAATGAAATATCAATATCAATTTCCCCTTCATAATACTGCACTTTTTTGTTGCTCAATACAGTGTCATGCAGCAGCTGTTCTGACAAAAAGGGAAATGCATGAACAAATACAATTACATTGTACTAAAGTTTTAACCAGCTTATATTGTGCACTATGAAATATTAATTCAATGCTATTAACACCGGACAAAGGACAAAGGACAAAGGACAAAGGACAAAACTTAAGTCTATGTGGTTTGTTCCTACTGAGATTTTCTAAAAAAGGAGGCAATATCACTAGCTATGAAATGATTATTCACAATATAATGTGGCAAACAACAGGCAAACTCATGATGTATAATATTGATAGTTGATTTTCTTTTTCTGCTTCCATGCATGCGCAAGTTGACACTACGATATTACTATATATTAATATGTGCAAATCTCAGATCAATAAGTTCAGTTATTAATTTATTGAGGGCAATAGGAAGGTTCTCATAGAAAATATGGCTTTGAAGAGTATATTTCCCAGCCTATAAAAGTATTACAAACATACAAAACATGATGTGTAGGTTGTACTATTTGAACCTCCACCCGTCAGTCAGCAGCTTATCGATGAATGTACTAAATGGGCGCACGACAACAAAATGCTACTGAATGCTACAAAAACTAAGACATTGAACCATTCTCTTAAGAAACAGATGATAATATCGAAAATTCTCACAATGAATCAATCACACAAAGTAGACAACGTACTCAGGGCATATAAGGTAATTTTGTGAACCCGAGTTATCTCCACATCTCGAAAAGGCCAAAATTCATATAAATTATAAAGCGAAAAACTTCTTTTGTGGCTGGCATAAAAAGTTATCAAGCTACAGACCTCAAATTTTCAGGACACACTCACAAACTGTGTATTTCTTTGCCCCCCATGAAAGTGGAATAATTGCATACATAAGCCGGCAGCAGGGCAGCAATTTATATCATTTTTTAACCGTTTTCCGTAAAGCTTTCGATATGTTGGTTGATATTTTCCTTGTTTACTAAAGAAAATAACCACTATGTTCCTCAGAAGATGAGCAATCCAATGATATAAAAATTTGTGGTGTCAGACCATTTGAAGCCATGCTGCTGCTCAAAAGAAAATGTGCTTCTACATTATTTTATTGATTTGCGATGATTTAGCTGTGCACAAATATGCTGATTGTGTGTGTATTCATCATCAGTAATGTAATGTAATTATTGTAATACAGAATTCATGCTCCACTAAATTTTAGGCAGACACTCTTATTTTGATACAACATGTCTGTATAGCTCAATGGATAATTCTCTATTTCGTCAACGCAGAGCTCTGGGTTCGAGTTGGTGACAAATTTTTTATACTCTCAATAAATGGCTATAAATCATAATGATTGTAAAGAGGAAGCCATTTTTGTTGCAAACAAAATAAGTTGTCGAGCTACAGACCTCAGATATTCAGATCATACTCAAAAAATGCCCGCCATGAAAATGGAGTAGTTGCATACATATGCCGGCAGCAGGGCAGCAATTTTATCATTTTCAAACTGTTTTCACTAAAGCTCTCGAAATGTTGGAAGATGTTTTCCTTTTTGACTAAAAAAATTAACACTATGTTCCTCGGGAGATGAGGAATCCAATGATATAAAAATTTGTGCTGTCAGACCTTTAGAAGTTATGCTGCTGCTCAAAAGATAATTTGGCTACACATTGTTTTACTGATTTGTGATGCTTTAGAAAAAGCTTCTTTTGTAGCTGGCATAAGAAAATATTGAGCTACAGACCTCAGATTTTCAGGACACACTCACAAACTGTGTATTTCTTTGCCCCCCATGAAAGTGGAATAATTTTATACATAAGCCGGCAGCAGGGCAGCAATTTATATCATTTTTTAACTGCTTTCCATCAAGCTTTCGATATGTTAATAGATATTTTCCTTGTTTACTAAAGAAAGTAACCACTGCGTTCCTCAGAAGATGAGCAATCCAATGATATAAAAATCTGTGGTGTCAGACCATTCGAAGCCATGCTGCTGCTAAAAAGAAAATGTGCCTACACATTATTTTACTGATTTGTGATGCTTTAGAGAAAGCTTCTTTTGTAGCTGGCATAATAAGCAATTATTGAGCTACAGACCTTAGATTTTCAGGACATACACTGAGTTTCATGCCCCATATATCATTACCCAACCAGCAACATTATTGTATAAATAACCCTGCCTGCCAAATAAACTACATTCATTATTGCTATTGTATTGTTATAGCATAATCCTTTACAGTTCTAGCCCAGTTCTAGTCAATATTTTATAATTGGATTGACATTGTATTCAATGAGTTTGTATTTAGATGACCAGGCAAGTTAGCTGCTACAATGAAAGCATTCCATTCGAATTGTCCTCCTCACAATTTTTGTAAGCACAGAAAACTCTTAGTATTGAGTATGATGAGCCGACAAAATACCTATGTTCAACTCTTCTGTGTTGTACTGTAAGCTATATCTTGTGCAATCTGAGAATGTAGGCAGCAACTGCATAAATAGAATACATCAGCTAAATTATGCTAGCAGAATGATCACAAAACTTTGCTACTAATAAAAAAGTACAACATCGCTCACCAGTTGAGCGAGGATCTACTTTGTATTAATCGCCCTACATGCCTAAGTGGAGAAAAGTGATATGCGAATGAGGCCATATTCTCCACAGAACTACCGAAAATATGCTGACTGATGCTAGAAACAGTGGCGTATATTAGCACTCATATTAGCTCAGTGTGTAGAGCGTCTGCCTAATAATCACTGTTAATAAGATTGTTGTTGGTTCGAATCCCTTCGGGGTCAGTTTTTTTTCAAATGGGTGCTTTATAACTGGAGCATTTTTACCATAATCTTCTACTGCTATTGAGTTGTTTTCTGAAAGTACCCAACAGCTCAGTGAGCTATTGAAATACCTCTCTGCTTGCACTATTTTGCTACCGATATGCAAACATTTCCGTGGTGGGAGGGCGCTTAAGCGCCCCCCCCCCCCCCCCACACCCTCCCCGCCACGCCTACGGCGTGTGGATCGGGCTGTGCCCGATCATTATGCTCATCTCTAAAAAGTCAGTGAGTGAATTTTTTTAGAATATACGCCCCTGGCTAGAAAACATACTTGGTGTCAAAGCATGCAGTATTAATACTGATTATTGGCATAGTCTTAATCTACGCTCCTTGGGATTTTTGAGATTGAATGGCTCTGAGCAAGGATTTAGCTCTGAATGCTATGGTATGTGGGTAAAATGAGGCAAAGGTAAATCTATAGTAAACCTGGTATACATTCATTACCTGTCTACAAAGGAGCTCTTGATGTTAAACTTTATCATTCCCAGCCATCTCAGTTATATGGTGTACGGGAAGCAATTGTGGCATTTTTCTCTCTCACTCTTGGATGGTAGTTCCCTAGCAGGTGTTGGCACTAGTACAGATAGTATTTAAATGTTAGGCTAGTGACAAGACAACGTTTACAGTAATACATTTTAAGCTGTCAGCTTGTGTGCCACAAGCAGGGAGGTTAGCCTTTAACAGGCATAATGACTTAATTACCTCAATATTCCTTGTCAACATTTTTTAATTATCGAATTAATTGTCGCTGGTAGTTAATCCTACACACACATTCCATTGCACTTGTAACAAGTCATCATGACACACTTGTGGAATTAGAGAGACAGGATGTCATCGTAAGCTGACCTAACTGTCTTTTGCCGTTGATAATGAATGCGGTGAGTTTTTAATTTTGCGAATGTACATGTTTACAATGATGGTTGTTTTGGTGAAAGTACAATCATGATCATTCTTTGACAGAAGAGTGAGGGGGTGGGAAGTTTTAACCTTTTATGAAAAATACTAGATGGTTGACCAAATTCCATTTGTATATTTTCATCAAATTATTTCACCAAACTCTGCTTCCAAGCTCATAATAGTACAGAGTAACTATGCCAAACATGAGATTGCTTTGCAAAAAAATCTCTTGCGCCCTTATTATCCGGTGTTTCATTGATTTTCCTCTGCTACTTGGTCAACTACAAGAGCTGAGCCCGATACAACATACAGTGGTTGTATCTGGCTCAGCTCTTGATAATCTGCTGCTAGCTCATTACGATAATCTGTGTGTTTACCCAAAGGGTTAACCATTTTTAAATCTACTGGTACCTTTTAAGTTCTGTGCAGGTTGCCTATGATTGCCAATGTCAACAAAATTAACATTCTGACTGGCTTATCTTGATTATGACTTCATGGTAAACAACTTGGATAACAACAATACATCCAATTATGCTTGAACTCAGCTGCTTGGCTAAGATGTTGATGTCAAGTAAAAGGTAATTGGCAAATAGACACAGAGAATCTTGTTCAATTCAATAAGCTAATCCCATTGAAAGTGATCAGGCAGATTGAACTGTACATTGTAGCCACTGAATGCATGCATTGAAAAGTTTGGTATGTTGAAAGTTCTTTCAACCTAAAGGTTTATCAATGAATATCAAGACTGATTTCACCAACCTTCTCCAGATTAATACAATTTTCAACTAAAAAGGTTTAATTTTTTTAGCATTTAATTTCAAATCAATTGCATGTAATTGAGTGATGTGGCTAGTATCGGGCAAAACAACATTGATGCATCAGTTCCATGTGGACTACCAAATACATTTCCTAGAAGTTTCGACCATTACGACAGGATTTCCACAATGCAGCTATAGTCTGGAGTTCCAATCAAGGAGTACTTTTACTCCTTGTTCCAATCATTTCAACAAATTCCTGCCAAAGGAATACCCACACTGATATTTATTCTGTTATATATGAGACCGGTAGCTTAGACAGGCGGCTGGGTTGCCCGATTAGGGGCTTGTAGGGCCATTACATCAGTTAAGATTTAGAGCGATAAATAATTGCCTGGACAGTCCTGTAGCAGATAATCTTTCAAAGCTATCAGCTTAATATTATCGCCTGCATTGATATATTTAGAATTTACAGTGACCATCAGACATTCCGTACAAACGAGTTCTATTGTGTCATTGAACTATAGGTCTGTTTGATCAAGAAGTAACAGGGGAAGCTGTTACTCCTTGGTTTGATTTACCCTTGCTTCTCTCTACCCACATTCCATAAAATTCAGAGCTTGCGCTCCATGCCCAGAACATCTTCATCCAACAAACAGCTAATGAAAGCCATCCACGCTAAAAAATCCCAAGGAGCGTAGATTAACCCTTAGTGTGTCATCTATATAATCCCTCTGGTTAGCTATTCTTGTTGAAATTCCTAAAAATGATAAGGGGTTGTAAAAATTGATATATCTTAAAATCTAGAGGGTGTAGAAGGAAAGTTTAAATAGACTTCTTCTAAACAAGACTCCTGATCTATCTATATAACTTTTAACCACCCAGCAATAACTGAAATGATTGATGAGGTGTTGAAACACACAAAATAGTGTACAACTAGACTTATTTTGTATATATCTGAACACAAATACTCTCACACCGGTCTTACAGAATCATAATTTGTACCACTGGACAGGGAATTTTGTTTAGATGAGAAATAAAAAAATAACTAACTCTTTACGAGCAATGATACTACCATGGTGATGATTATAGCAAGGAGGGTTCAATATTAGCAAAGTTTATGCAAGCAGTGCCATCGTACTATAATCCTCTATCAATTGGTAAGCTGCTTTGTACTAATTTCTAAAAATTATTAAACTGCCTTGTACTAACTACTAACCAGGATAGTAGTCTTGGACCTCACTAACCAAAAAATGTGTACTAGCAGCACCGATTCCCACCTAACTGCAACCCTCTATGAGCCATAAGAAGCTTAACACAGGGATAAACCGACTTGTAAATTTGCCTGCCATTGCTAAACACAATGCCTGAGAAACCATTCTGTGATCAATGAAGAAGGAGTTCATTGCTGTGATCAAACCTCAATATGTATGTGTGCGCTATACAAATGACACTTCTTGTTTCGGACATACAGAGAAAGACCGACCCTCTCACCAACCTCAACCGGACTCACCCACACAGTTCAGTGACAACCGACAACCGAATGTATCATGTAATGATATATGACAAGATGTAAGATCAGTGCATCAACGTGAACCTAGTGCTCAGCCTATATGTCGAGTGATGAACCTTTTGATCATGTTTTGGAAATGAATTGAAAGCTGTTTATTTTAAAAAACAAGTCGTACTCATTGTACTCTTAAATATAACTGATATACATGTTAATCCACAGTAGGAATACCTGCATTGAACTGAAGTTCACTGATACCTGAATAGGATGCAAAGCATTGGAATGAAAAATTATGAATAATCGACGACGTGAGAACAATAAACTGTCCAAAAAAAAAATTGAATCAGTAAAAAATACTAAAAATTTTAGATGTTATTCTTGCATATGTTAACCCACAAAACATTGGCATTCACAATCAACAACGCTAGAAGGCCTCCTGCGATTGTCAACACTCCTAATTACACTAACTGGCCGGCTTCAATGAAAATTTCTTGCTGAGGCCTGCCAGTGTTCAAGCAGTTTTTACCAAATTTATGCCATGATACTTCAACGATTACACCGACGCAATTATCATCAGTTAGCCTACACATATCACCTGACATTTATATCATTATATTACTAACGATGCTCGATGCAAGTGTAACAGTGGAGATATCGATGCTTATAACCCCAGCCATCTCAAGCCTTTCTGGGTCAGTTCCCTGCTGCAACTTAATTAAATTTTACAACCGAAAATGAAAATTTGATTGTCTGCTTACCTGTTTGAATTGAGTAAGCTGAACGACTATTGATACTACGAGTTGTATCACATCTGCTATAAACCACCCAAACACTCTCTTCTTCATTGTACTGTTCTCAGTACTATTCTGCGGTCTGTGTTGCTTTACAATGTAGACTAAAATACAAAAAAATCTGCAATCAAAAGGAGTCATTTCTTGTATCTAGGCCTATCTACTTTTTTCCCAAATTAACAAGACGAATAATTAAACCAGCGTTATACTCTAGAGAGCTAGTACCTCTACAACACTTGAATACACCATTCTATTGACGAAGATTTACATTTGGGAAACTTTTGCAATTGTGTGCAAGCTGGCAATGGTCTAGTTTCTCTCAGTAACCAATTTCTCTACTCTCCAACTACAGACCACTATAACCAATGGTTGTCAGTGGTTGACCTTGAATTAAGGCGAAGTACATGCTTGCAACTCAAAGAGCCCACACATGTAATATTATATGCAATCCGCCCCCCTCCCCGATCACTGCTTATTATAATGAAATGACCACTGTGACGCAGTTGAGACTCTGTACAGCCAACAAATCATTTGAATTCAATACCATTGGCAAAAGGCAAGGTCTGCACTGGTTTCCTTCCTCTGGTGATCGGGGTTGGTATATTCTTTATTACATTATAGACCAGGGAATATTTCAATTAGCATGAGCTGTGCTTTGTAAACCGAAAGATCATTACAACTTAAATGCTCAATATCCTCGCTCCTTAGATAAATTTGTTCGCAAATAGTTCACACAAGAGTGAGCATAGTTCAATTGATTAGTGGCCAATTCTTGAACGAAGCTAAAAGCAGGGGCTGGTTTCAATTAGAGATTTAGCCGTGCTTTCACGGCTACAGGCCAGCTAAAGCTCAGCCACTCACCAAATCGGGTTTCAATTAGGATAAATTTAACACACTCATAGCTGATCCTGAGCCGAATCTTGGCTGTTTTGTTTCAGACGGCTATCACTCAGCCACCATGCAATTTTATATGTAAGATATGCTAATTTATTGAATGGTTTCATACTATCGTAATTTATGATAAATTACGATTCATCAAAGTGTAATTAATCTGCAATGACAATAGACATAAAACCACTGACTCATAAACTCTGTCGTAATTAGTGATAATGTGAAATCTCTCCAAAATGAATATCAATCTACTAACCTGAGTGACAACTGAGTGGTAGCAGGGCCTAATTGAAACATGATTAAAGTGGCTGCTAAGATCTGGCTACAGCTCAGGTTTACGTGTGCTAAATACAATTTAGCCGGATCCTAATTGAAACCAGCCCCAGGTCTCGCCTACTAAGCTAGATGATGATGTACCACTTGGTCTTATATGCTCATGCTGGATCAGTAAATAAAGTGTATACTAATATGTATATAGTTTTGCTGTTTGTATTTAAGGGTGACCCCACCAGTCTCAGACAGTTGGGAATGGTTGACATGAAGCAATAATGATCCGTCAGTTGCGCCGAGGCAAAGCCTATGCACACAATTTATACAAATCTAAGACCCAGCCTTCATAGGCTGTAGTTGTAGTAAAGAGAGGGGGCATTTCCTTACAATGTAAAGTATGTAGGTCTACATGTAGCCATAGTAGATTAGCAATAACAGTTCTAGACAATTAGTTGCACGAGAGATGCCCACCTAAACATGCCACCACCAACAAACAACAAAGCGAGGAGTAAGGAGTAAACTCCTTGGACTTGTATGAGCCTTCCCCCCCCTCTTACAACTCTTAGGAGTCCTTCTCCTTGCTTGATATTACACTGCACATGTACATTGGACTGGTACCATTGGCAAACTACAGAAAGCTACTAGTAGTGATAGTAACTAACAGTTACTAGTTAGACTTCTTAGTTAGTCTACTCATTTTTCACTCACAACTGAGTAGTAGAATAGTAGTGTACCAAATATAAATACTAAATAACATTTATTTACCTGAGAGCTACAACAAATTGATTCAATCAAGTCCATTCACAGCTGTTCTAATTTCATTCTTCTTCTTCTTGTGAAGCCGAGTTGGCTCATCATCTCTTCATCGTGATCTTATGTGTCTGTGAAGTAACTGATTGGTGCCACTGAGTCTGACTGCTGTTCAGAAAGTTGACTACTAGCAATATCGATAACTAACTCAGTGTTCTCCAACACAGATATTGTAATCAGTATGAAGTTGTTGAACAGGCCA
This sequence comes from Membranipora membranacea, assembly GCA_914767715.1. Lineage (NCBI taxonomy): Eukaryota > Metazoa > Bryozoa > Gymnolaemata > Cheilostomatida > Membraniporidae > Membranipora > Membranipora membranacea. The sequence continues at coordinate 19,093,537 of OU612071.1, forward strand.
ATAAGAAAAAAGTAAGATGTAATGGGCCAATCATATCAAAGCCTGTGAAAATTCGAAGAGAGAGGGCAACTCTTCATTTTGGAAGGTTTTAACGTGAGAGGGCAATTCCGAACCAGTTACCTTATTACCCTGGAGTAGCCTCTACCAAACTACTCGGTCTTACCATCGACCAACATCTACGATTCAATGAGCATGTGGCTAACATCACTAAGTCAGCGAACAAAAGATGTCACGTTCTGCTCGTATTAAAACAGTCCGGAGTAAACCAACAAAGCCTAGTACTAATGTACAAAACCCAAGTAGTCGCAGCTATCACCCACGCTGCAGGTGCTTGGTACCCTTACACCACCGAATGTCTGAGGAATGATATTGAGAGATGTCAGCGGCTTGCTATGAGGATTATTTTCTCTCACCTCGAACGCTACGATGATCGACTTGCAGCTGCGAATTTGCTACCACTAAATGACTTACTAAACGACATATGCCACAAATACGTACATCATATTTTATCTGACGATAACCATCCCCTACACAATCGACTTCCGCTCAATAAAACCAGACTCAGACGCTCAACCCGAAACTCTGAGGGCACCATTAGTATGCCTAAATGTCGAACTGAGAAGAGAAAATATGGAATTTTTGCCAATCCTGAGTTTTATGCCGTTTGAAATGATTTATTTTATTTTTGTTCATATATTTTTAGAGGGGCTTTTTGAAAGCACACTACTTTTATTATGTAAGCATTCTCGGATGAGAAGTCATAAATTAAACAAACAAACAAACAATTGTACAATTTCGAGAGATTTGGTGTCATAATGCCAAACCTAAGCAATGGCAAATGATGCTGTATGTCATATAGGTAGCACAGGCCAAAAGTTTGAAGCTACCTGTGTTTCTGGGACAATATGACATCAGATGTTGCTGAGATCATATATAAAATCAGCCTATGAATATTAGATATGTTACTGATAGAGAGAATGCATCTGTAATTTGCAATTTGTAAGTTGAAAATTATTTCTAGAGAGCCCACCTCAAATGCGTGCATATCGAAAGATTGAGAGATAGGTACTAAGAATTACTGATTAATTATCTTATAATTTACTTTATGGCCTGCCTCTCACACAATGATTGATATTCATCAAGTATTTTGCTCAGCATGCTTCTAAATCCAGTATTCTACACAGCATATGATCCGTTTGGAGTTTGGTTGGCGGCAAAATTACCAACAGACATCCATAACTTTTATCAAAGATTGTCTAGTTGAACAGTCCCTTCTCTAAAGCTAACAAATCTATGAGGATTGAGAAAGTGTTCTTTATGTATCATGTTTTCATAGTAGTTTTGTTAGAAGCTAAATTTACCACCAATTTGTTGAAATTCAAAGCATGTGACTTTGTGACTCTGAGGCATAGACATACATAGACACACATAGTGATCTGTGCACTTAAGCAGAAATTCAATTTTAATTCAAAAATCTCTCATCAGCTGATATCTACAGATCACTTTTTGTGGTTGATATTGTCATCCAGATGACTTAATCCAACAACATTGTATTGTGACAGTTGTCTTGTGCTTCTCATAGTATGTATATACACACTAAATTTTGCGTTCCAATCCCAGTTGGCTAATTCTAGTTATAGCCAGGTTGCTACAACATATCCCATCGTGTGATACCTAATGGTGTACTGAGTCATTTTTATCACGGGGTGATATCACCTGTAGAACACTTAACTACTGTGTAGTAACCCAAACGTAGCAGCGTTGTGACCCTTTGGTAGTCAAGGGATCAGTTCCAATTTTTGATGTAACAAACATGGCACTTTTGGTAGACAGCTACACTTATAGAAGTGATGGTGGAGCATTTGGATTTGCTACATTGTAATGCTGATCTATGACTATGCATGCATGCATGCTGCCGGTTATGTTATGCTCCAGCCGGGGGAGTGTGCTGGCACATGCCAGCAAATGGGTTGGCAGTGTGCCCTTGGTTTTAAGGCTAAGCTATTTACTATGAATTTCAGTTACAGTTAAAGCTATCACCAAGCTTGCTTGTGTTTTGTTTTCACTTATTATAATCTGACCGCACAGTAAATAATTATTTAAATCACCAGTGTCATATCAATCTCCAGACACACCAATTGATTTTTTTTTTCTGATGTTAATGTAAAACAGTATCATCAAATGTAACATTTCTACGATTGCTGCAGCCATGGGGTGGAGGGGCTACTGACTGCCCTGTGGTGCAGATCCAAAGCTTATACTTTGCATATCTATTGTTAAGTATGTTGCCTACTGGTGAAGGTTTATTGTATCTTGATACATATTTAGTGGTGCCAGTGTTGTCTTCTACTTTAAAGTGGTTTGAATCATGGATGATTCGTATACATTATAAAGCTCGACCCACATTTTTTTTAAGTTATGTCTGATTGCAGTTTTGTCAGATTGATGCATTTTGCCATGAAATTTCACCTGTTTTTAGCTGGCAGGGGATATCGTTATAAAAAATACTCCCAGGCATGTATTGTTGTTGGAATGGACCAGTATTAGTAAGCAAAAATCAAACGATCAATCATATTCTTCAGTGTATTATACTAGTAATTTATTATTTGATATTTGATTATTAAGTTTGGTGATGGACATGATATGTTTGGCAAACTGCACTTGTCGTCATTTTGGGATGAAGTGCTTACTTGAGAGTCCCTGAGACTTTTTATCACAAGAGGGGCTAAGCTAGCAACATTTAAGCTCTAGCTCACATTGAGTCATCTCCGAACTACCGTAAACTTCAAAATTGAACAAATTGTAAAATCACAATAGAGATAGCTCACCTCACCTCATTTGGTGTCAATATTCCATTGTTGGACTCGTTGTAGGTTATAGTTTCGATTTTGCCAAAGGCTGATCTTTTGCGTCTGAAGCTACGAACATGAATCCTCAATTTGAAATTCTTGGGGGCGATTTTTGTCCATTGAATACTATAAGATGATAAGAGATGGCTCGTCCAAATTCCTAAGGAAATTTTTCAACCCTGAATAAAATAATAACCCTGATACTAAACCTTCCCTCAAAATTTTACAGGGAGCGATATCACAGGGGTTTTGGGACTCTTGTCACCTACAGGTTACCTACTCGGCTACCTCTACAATATCATGATCATGAAGTATAAAACAAACAATCAAAACGGCCATATTTTTTTGTAATTTCAACTGGTGCTAATCAGATTTGGGGTTGTGATTCGGCTCGGGTTAGCCCGCGAGGCTTTAATAATGCTGTCATATGCTATTTTTTCTAGGCTAATATATAGTTATGTTATCTTACTTTCAATCTAAGCAGAGCAAACAGAAATTAGACAGTTATTTTGCGATAACAACCTTTTTTGTGGGTCAACAATGTGATAACAAAAAAGTATACTATATATATGAATGATCGCAACGGTAATCTGCGTTGTCTGATTCTTCGTGGAAGGTTTTCTGGACTTCTTGGTCCTCTTTAACTGAAAAAGAGAAGCAAACACTTAATATGAATAGGAATCACTAGACATAGTGATTCCAACATATATCTCCCATTGGATCAAAGGAAGAGATTGCAATCTCACCCTGCTTATCATAGAGTGACAACTCCGGCTAGCTTAGTGTGGGTCAATCTTCTATATATATGATATCAGAATATCATCCGCTTCTGAGGTGGTACAGAGATTTAGAGCGCTGGGTGCTGATCTGCCACAAACAAACCTGCTGTTTAGGATGCAAAAGTATCAATATAGAGATTGCTTGGTGCTGTTCACTGCTTCTGGTAATCCTGCTAATATAGTATCGTCCGACTCTAAGGTGGTATAACTTCAAAGATTCCCTGATGCAGAGCTGCGGTAAGCGAATCTACTATGTATGATAACCTAGTATCCTCTCCTCCCGAAGGGGGAATATAGCAAATGCTCGATGTGGATCCGCTGGTATTGTCAATGTACTGAATGCAGCTGCTAAACACTATGAGATACCGGTGGTCTAATAGAGATTGCACTAGGCGCATACTGTATAAATGTATAAAACGTCCTTAAACTGCAATGTACCGATGCCAGCTGTTCCATCGACTTTGAGATACCTCAGTACCATCTTAGAGGACTGAGCTGTTAGCATACCCTGTTTATGACATAACAGAGGGTGGGCTGCCCCTAAAGAGGGACGCAAGTTGCCCGGAATCCTCATACTGAGAGTGTGATACATCCTAGTAAACTAGGATGCATCCTAGAGGTGAGGCCAAGGTGGACCTCCTAATCATAAGTGTGTGGCAAGCTGCCAAAAACTGAAACAGGCACTAATCAGCCATTGGCAGTGACACTTTGATCTTAACCAATATGCTGAGAAGTGAGAAGCGAGAAGCTGTTAGCATACTGTACATATCTATATCAGGACTTAGTTTGGTTAGGTGGCAGCAGGGGTGCGGCCCAGGTATGATTGAGCCGGCATAGATGGCTACAATCATATGCATCGATATCTCCGTTATTGCACTCATCGAGCGTCTTTAATAATTTACCATAAATGACAGCTCTTTTGTATAGCTGACGATAATTGTGTTAGTGTTCTCAGTTGAAGTCTCATGGCATAAATTGGTAGAGAGTATGAGACTAAGGGAAACAACTGCTTGAAACCTGCGGTGTCACAGCAAGTGTTTGCCGTAATAGCCGCTCAATTAGTGTAATTATGTGCTGCAGGTACTATTTTCATTTTGAAAGCATTCCTTTGCTGATTGTTCCTGGCCCAAAAATGCGATCTCTTCCTATCAGGCAAATTATTTGTTGAACAAAGGCTTTATTAATACTTATATGAACTTGGAAAACAAACGTTGGTTCATGAAATTAGTTTGTAAAACATAACATAATAGTAGATTATAAGTGTCAGAGAAAAATATACTTCCGACTGCATAGAAGTTATATTGCCCACTGCATATCTCCACCTATCACTATCAACATTTTAGTGATTCAAATAATTATAACATCCAACCAATCAGTACATTATGACTCAATGTTGAGCATAAAATAAAACAAGGAATTTTGATACAAGTTACTAAAGAAGATACCAAGTTTGGTCAGTAAGCTTTCAAATATGAAAGTTTTACATCAAACAGTGATGATATTCTTATTTATGTAAATACAGCTAAAAACTCAAAATACAACTATAACTCAATATTTGAACTTGTTTCATCTTCTTAAAATCCTGAACATCACATTGTATTGATTTAACCGGATCAACTTAATAGCTTCTGCTATCTCTATTATCAATACAAGAACTATCAAAGGAGTCAGGGTGTTCTGAGAGTCTCCTTAGGTACTACAGCTACAAAGGTGCTGTTTAATTATCCAATCGCTGACGAGAGACGGGAGCTTTATTTCTATTTCTTGAGCTGCTCAATTTGCTCTGCCCATATGTGCCCATCGCTGCAAATCAAAGACCATAAAAACATCATCACATCGTGCTTTGGCTAAATGGTGATTATAGGGGAAAAGTGTAGCCAGTCTAATGATTGCCATGCCATGAGTCTCCAGGGTCAATTATGTATATCCACAATCCTTTATGGCTCTGCTGCAATCATTGATGAGATAACGCGGCAATACAGGAGGGTTATAAAACTGTAGTTTGATATCCCGATATTGTGCCATCAACATCTTAATATGAAATGGCTCATGTAGTACAATAATAATAGCTGTATTGAAGCATAGAGAGTCCGAATCTGATGAAAAAAATTTTCCACAGGGCTCATTTCCTGGCAATTTATAGTAAATATGGACTAATTGACTATTTTATGGCATTTCAGATCACTCTTTTCTTCAAATACTAGGATTTATAGCTTTAGAAGAAAAAATGGGGAAAAAAGTCCTTACCTTGATTGCTTGGCTGCACATTTCCCAAGCTAGGCCTCACATTCCCATAGCTAGGCCTCACATTTCCATAGCTAGCCTGCACATTTCCATAGCTAGCCTGCACATTTCCCCTATGAAGCTTCGCTGCTTTAACTGCGAGATCTTCTCTAACATTGTCTACCACAGCATCCGGAGTTTGTACTGCGATCCGCTTTCCTCTTGATATTTTCCTGCAGGAACAAGAAGAAGGGTTTATATCTACTCATGAATATAACACAGTTTTACTGCCACGATGCCGACAATGTAGTGCATAAGAATAAAATATTATTATCAACTTTCTGCGCAGGGAAAAGAAAATTTTAGGTTCGGCCGTTATACCACTGTTTTGTAACATGTTAGCCGGTTAGTGGTTGCTGGAATATTAATTATCAAAGTCAGTTAATACCATACAGTGTCAAATAAACATCTACTGCCTCTGCTGGGTCGATTGCTCAAGCAGAAAAAGCTGACTCATCAGTTTTTGTTGCAACAGGAAAGCTTCATCAAGAGCTGGACAACTTACGTGCACGCAACTGATAGACCAATTATCAGAAGAAGGACAGTAGCCACCCCAAGTCCAACCGCAATAAGCACAGTACTGCTACTGGCCACAACAGCTGTAATAATGAGCATACAGTTTTGTGATCGTTTTGCTATCATTAATCAAACATTTCGCCTGTCAGCACACAAAGCATTATGATGTTCAAACAGTTAACACAAAAGTTGATGATGAGTAAATTGGAGCATTATTTTGTGAGTAACATCTGCATATCTCAACTTATGTGATAAATAACAACTTTTCAATGGTGCTTTAAATTTAAAGACAATACTAGGCAAGCAATATTTAGGTGAGAATATTAGGATCTTTCTAAAGTCAGTATGTGTCATTGGATATGTTTTTTTTCAGTGACCAGTGCCAAATTTTGTTGATTCAGGGTTGACGTAAGCAGCTAGCAGCCTGCTACTTCACTTACGTATCACACAATCATCTCCTCTGACCCATGCTTCATCATCACATTCCCAGATAGCGCCACCAACAGGAGGAACATATCCATCTAAACACTGAAGTGTATATTCTCTACTGCTTACAAAGAACCATATGGCATCACCTTCTGAACTCACTAAGGTGCCATGTACCTCCTCAGGATGCTCACATAGCGTGTCTTCAGAACAGAAGTTTATAGGTTAAATACAAGTGCAGGTTTTAATCAGACATTTACTTATGATAATTATGTCAGATTTGCATGAATTATTCATGGTGGAAAGAGTTCTTTCCATAGGGGAAGGTTACTCCAATTCACTTTCACTGCACTATGATGTCACTAAAAAAAGGAAGTGCATGTTCCTTGAATTGCACATCCTGTTCATTGGATCATCATAATGCAGAGAATCCCTAATTTGTGCCATTTTGAGTATTGAATTTTTTTACCATGTAAATCTGACATTATAGGTATACAGACACGGCATGCTTGCATTGAATTTAAAATTAAGATGTGTATAAGAGTTGTGTGTCCTGTGTGTTATGTGAAATTTCTTGGGAATCCCAAGTAAGTAAGCCAACTCAAAAATGTAAACAATGACGTCATAGTGAGTTAATCGGTGAAAAGACAAGAGTTTAAACTGCATGCAAAAATAACCACAAATTTATCGATCATCATCATCAATCACAATGTGTCAAACATCGATTATCTAAACCAACAAATGCAATGTCAGGCATCAACGATCATGTTAATACTAACTAGGGACCACTGATATAACCTAATTAAACTGAATAATACAGCGAGACAGGGCATACATGTTTTATAGTAATTAATTATGCATTGGTACTTGGGAAGTCTTCAAGGATGCGCACACAGAGATTATTGAAATGACTCTTGAAAACTTCAGATTAAACTTTTAATTACAGGTTGAAGAATTGCAATGTGCACCATATCACATGAAATCTTGAATTAATTTTATATTCCTAATTCTTTTCTTGCACGATCTACGAATTGAACAGGCATCGCCAAATCTGAGCAAGTGCTATATTTTCTATTCATCTACATCTGTTCAAGGCTCAACCATTTAGTTGGTAAGTGTTAGCCTGCTTGTATGATGTGCAATAAATATTGATAGGGAAACAGACAAAATATTTTAAAATAAACTTACAGGGACTGATGTCTGTTGGTACGCTATCAGAACTAGTCAGTGGCCCGCTCATAGAAATCATAGTTACAGTGTATATATCATCCCTAACAAAATCAGTGGCGTCCAGTGTATAGTTCAGTGGGAATTTTCCATCCTCCTCAGGTGTGATCAATATTGTCTTCTCTGGGCAGCTGAACTGTTTGCCTCTACAAAGCTTGATGGTCAGATTGTCCTGCGCTGAATGAGGATCTAGTGCCCACATGAGCCTTACGACTGGCTGGTTCACATCTTGAATAGCGACGACTCCGTATGGGGCACTTGGGGCTGCAATGACAATAGGGGAATGTAGAATATATTTTTATACAACACTCATGTGCCAAAATATATACGACTTTTGAGACACATATGTACATTCATGCATCAATGGGTTTGCACTTAGTTATCAATTATATTCATGAGCCCCTTTAGTGACAGAATCCTGTCCAGCTTTATGAAACTTGAAACATTGAAAATGTACGGCACAGTATTTTTCAGCCGGCCTCTTGTTTAATACATTTTGATAGGCTCACCAATATCAAGTACAATGTCCTTAGTTTTTGCGTCAATCTGTGTACCAAAGAATCCATGTATAACCATGTTAAATCTATATTTAAGTCCTGTTTGGAAGAAATCTGGAGGGAGATCAGCCGAAACATTTGTATGTGTGGTATTTATCTGTGATCCATCTACTGAAAGACAGAATAGTTAATTGTCAGAAACTGAAATACATCATCATTGAACAAGGTGTATTTTATGGTTTGGGTACAATTGCACATCAAGATGGTAGTTGCAATAAGGCATAATTCAGATCAACAAATCTCATTGAACTAATTTATTTTGCATGTGTCCTTATTTAAATCTAACCCTTCTTGCTTGATTTAAGCTATGTCAGTGCTTTCAAGAGGGAGATTCTTACTGTTATGCTTTTCGCTCACATTGTCTTTCAATTAAACAAATTTATTCCCAAATCCCTCACTCAAAATGTAGTTCCATCAATGACTGAGCGATTTGAAAGCTACAGCCTAGCAGGTATCGCTCACACAGTGAGTGAGCGATCAGGTTGCGATTTTGGCTGTTTCTAATTGAAGGACCCCCCTGATTACCAGAGAGTCATCCTACCACTCACATCCAATAATTGTTTGTGTAGAATCAGTGTACGATGATGTCTTCCAATCATACTTCTCTATTGTAATATTAACATTTCGGTAATAAAGTACCAATTCAAGATTGAACAGAAAATCACCATCTTTTACTCTTCCAGCTAGATTAGTGGTACTGACGCCAAAATATCTCTCCTGTGACGGCTCTGCATAAAATTTAACAGATGTTATTTCGAGAACACAAGGATAGAAAGTTATGAATTGAATTTATTTATTCATGAAGATTTTCTTGGATTTATAATTGGGCAATTACTCTTTTTAAATTAACAACATTAATAATTAAATAAATAGAATTGTGATGCCTAGGCAACTGCTTTTTGTAATTGAAACAAAACATAAAAATGTTTTCAAGAGTAGACTTGGCAACTAAAAGCACTATGTTCACGGACATTATAAGAGGACATGAATGAAGGAAGGAAGATTAATGTATCTTACTATGGAAGCCGCCTGTAAAACCCATTACCTTAGTACCTAAGTACCTTAGTACCTGAGTACCTGAGTACCCGAGTACCCGAGTACCCGAGTACCTGAATACCAAGTACCTAAGTACCTGAGTACATGAGTAACCGACACCCGAGTACCTGAGTACCAAGTACCGAGTACCCGAGTATCCGAGTACCTGAATACCAAGTACCTAAGTATCTGAGTACCTGAGTACTGGAGCACCCGAGTACCTGAATACCCAGTTCCTGAAGAGTCGCAATCAATCTTTTGATCTTCATTGACACTGAAGCCTGCCTCTTCAAGCAAGTGGACATTTACAATTGTGCAGTGGATTTACTTACCAAGTGTAACATATTTGTATTCGGTTTTATTAGTGTAACCTTTCGCAAATGTAGTGGTAAAACGTTTGAATTGGCCAAAACATCTGTATTTAGTGCCAACTTTCAAATTGGTGGCTATCATGCTGGTTGCACCTGCATCAGAAACCCACTGAAAAGTATAAACCATAAATCACCGAGTGTCATTTTGTTACATATCATATTATAACTCAATATTTTTCGCTTAGCACCCAACACAACCAAATATCCATCAACCAATGAAAATAATAACATCAAGAGATATATTTGGGGACAAGCCATACCACAGTTCCTTTTCAGACCTATCCTCATACAAATAGTGAAGAAAATTACAGTTTCTGTAATTGACAAAAAACACCCCATTGTTATTTTTAAACCCAAGGATTTACCTATCCTACTCCCAGCAACATTGTATGTTTTGGTGCACAAGATGAGAATTGTCCTTGGACTGGTTAAAATTACAAAAGAAATTGGCATGGTAATAAAATAATCCCCTTAAATAGTCATTTATATTGATTTATCAAAATTGAGAGCGACTGCTGAATTGAAAAATTAATCAGTTAGAGGGTAACTACTGAATCACTTCTGTCATTAGAAGCTGGTTGAAACACCAATTTTTAGTTTCGGTTTCCATTTATATTTACATTCAGTATCACAAAAATTGAAACAAGTGTATGTATATTATTGAACGGACTATGTTTACAAAGGAAAAAATGGCTAAGGTTCTAATTATCGACATAGCGGCTTAGGGGGTATCCTATAACTCTGGTCTTTTCACCACTCATGTATTTCTCCCCAAGTCCCAACAGTGGATGGCTGCGAAGTTATAGAATGGGTGAGCAATGCAATGGAGAATGTTGATTCCAAAATTCAGGCTAACCAGTCGTTTTAAAGTAGATCATAATGCCAAGTTGATGTGAGGGGATCATCCGACAATATCAGTTTCAAATCGGGCTAACAGCATTCAATGGTTCAAATTGCTTTTATAGGAATTAAAGAACGATTAGATGCAGAATTGTTTGATACACATCCCTAAAAAAGTTTTGATCCAGTAATCCACAAATAAAGTGGTGAAAAAAGATCTTGTTTCATAGAAAAGATGTCCGCTGCCAAGTATAAGGTGTCATTTCATGTTTACTATACATTCTGCACGACATTGTACATAATGCAAAGCTATGAGTGAATGACTAAAATCAAATCTTATTGAAACTGGTGCCTGCATTAAAAGGCAGACTTACTGTGTACTAGGTGGGAGTGTAGGACGGATTTATCGTGTACAATGTGGGAGGTAGGGCAGACTTACTGTGTACGATGAATTGGAGGTAGGGCAGACTTACTGTGTACGATGAAGTGGAGGTAGGGCAGACTTACTGTGTACGAGTTGGGAGGTAGGGCAGACTTACTGTGTACAATGTGGGAGGTAGGACAGACTTACTGTGTACTAGGTGGGAGGTAGGGCAGAGTTACTGTGTACGATGTGGGAGGTAGGGCAGAGGTACTGTGTACGAGGTGGAAGGTAGGATAGACTTACTGTGTATGTGGAGCTTGGTGTGCCGCCCCTACTTTGACACTCTGTCACTGTATACTCAACATACTGCTTTGATCTTATGCCCCAGCTGAAGTTCAGTTTGGTCCCATTAGGGGTATTGTCTACTTCAATGTTCAGATCTTTGGGAGGAAGTGGGTCTGCAAGGGGCAGTAATAATATATATATAATAATATAGTTTTAATGCAAAAATACTTATATAATCAAAATAATAACGATAATTATGATATATAATTACTTATGTAAAGGCTAATAACAATATGATTAAATTAATAATAATACTACTAATCAAACTAATAATGCAATGAAAAGTGTAAATATAAAAAATCCAGCTACTAATTCCTGCCTGTGGAGATGTTCAATGAAGGGGCATTTCATGCTTGCATGCTCGGTTATAACCAATCAGATGATCAACTATATATCAGACTAAGGCAACCAAAGCTTCCCTGTTACAACACCATGATTATTGACTGCGGTTTAAGTTATTGAGCAAATAAAAACTAATTCCAGCCAAAGTAGGCCTATATACCTCCGTAGTAAATATAGCGATCTCCTTTGGGAGCCTGACTTATCTCATCACCTTCTAGGACTTGTACGTTCTCGTCAATTGACTGTCTGAGTATTATTTTAGCCATGGCTCTGAAGTCTATGTGATGTGGCAGGCCTGCTGGTATTTGAATCTGGAAATAGGTGTAATCACAAGTTGGTGCATTGGGCTGTAGAGAAAGATATTTAAGAACTAGTTGAGATTTTTTTTGCAAATGTTCAGGCATTAGGAACTTTTGGCAAATGAGGTAACACAACATCATTGAATTAAGAGATAATTGGAGAGCAATTTGTAGTTTATTTGTTGGATTTGTAGGATGAAGACAGCATTGCAACATTTAATAACCCTTTGTATATTTCAACATCATGGTGAAAGCATTACCATAAGTATTCACAAAGTTTTCTCACCATGTATTCAGTCTTTGCACTGACTTCCTTCACTTTGCAGGGAATCTTTCCAATATCTTTAGACTTCTGTTCAACAATGCACTTGCTTAATGCTACAGAATCATAGTGTGACAGCGATCCAGTTTTCTTCTCGGTCTCTAACAACACTTTAAAGTTGTAAAACCCTTCTTCAGTGTGTCCTAAAAGCTCTGCTTTGTCAATCAGGGGGGCTGGTGCTACAATCATATTAAGATAAACTGTAATAAAGTCCCTGTGATCAGCAAGATAGCAAGTCGTCTATAGGTATGAAAAGCAGACCTCTGACAATAATCTACACATGCGCAAATGCACAAAGAAGGTAAGGGTCATGTATAAGACACTCTGGTGAGAAAAATATTTAATTGTTTATAAATTTTTCTGCCTTGAAAACAGAGCAGACCAAAATTTATTTTTCGCTAAGTACTTGAATGTGCTAAGAAGTGCAATCAATCATCATCCGCTTGTCAAATGTCAGAGCTAGCCTTGAACAACCCTTTGCCACAGCTGGCCAAGCAGAGTCACCAGTCAAGAATTTAAATAGATAATTGTGAGATCAAAACATCTAACTAGTAGCTTTGCATGGAGTTATATGAGCTCTCAAAAAGTGGGAGTATCTTCATACTGACCAATCAGGTGCCTCTAAAATCTAGCTGAGACCCAACACTTTTAATAGTAGATTTTAAAGGAACCTTTTTGGTCAGTGTCAACTTATGTCATCAACAATGGCAAATGGCTGGGGAAGAAGATACTCCCTTCATTTTGAGAGCTCATATAACTACATGCAAAGCTACTGGCTAGATGTTTTGATGCCACAACTCTCCATTAAAATTCTTGACTGGCGGCTCTTCTGGGCAAGGCCCAGCTGTGGCAAGCAGTAGTTTAAGCTACATTATATATCAACATCCTTGCAACAAATATTTCGTCATACTTCCATTAGAACTGAGCCTTTGATGACTCAAGGAAATGCATTTCTATCTCAAACTATGTGTCTACAGTGCGGAACCACAACCTGACATATTTGATGCAACACATCAGACATTACCTATTATTCACAATTAAGCCGAATAGTAAAAATATAGCAAAACTGCAATATATGGTTAAGTTTGTATTTTGATGTGGATTCAGACTGATCACAGACTTTTGCATCCGACCGTCATACTTTTGAGCATATCAGAAGTCCTGAATTTGATGTGCTGCTTCACATATTATTAATTTAAATGCTCAACAGTTGAACTTTGACCTACCATCTCTCTTTATTATGGCCGCACTGCTGCTTTTCTTGTATTCCTTGGGATTGTTTGGAAGGTAGAACACTGATTCTAATTTTATTCCCATCGTAACCGTTGCTCCAGGCATACGATCCACATGGCAAGTTATTTTATTCAATCTATTCGAGGGCAGATCACCTGTGAAATGATCGATTGGTAGAAATTTTGATCAAAAATGAGCAACTTTCTTCAGTCACGTTCAGCTTTATTGACAATGTGAGACACACTTGCAAGGAAGTTGCCAGTGGACAATATTTGACCAGAAGATAACATATCTTCAGAGTTCTGCTGAGTACCAAGCAAAATTGATCATCTATTGGAGGCCCAAAATTGCTCTATATCCATCATCACAAATCAATTAGATGCTCCAAAACATTTGATAAAACACAAATCAATAAAATGATTGCGGGTATAGTATATCATACAAATTGGCCCTTCCTGTTTTTGTAACCTCAATGAGACCCAAGTTCATCATAATATTTATTAAATGTTGATATACACAGGTGCTTTCATGAAATCACAAGTAAAGTGAATGATTTAATGGAAAATGTAAGATCTTTACCTCTCAATCACTTCCCATTGTGATAGGAGATAACATAGCATAACACCCCTCCTTGAAAACATTTAGTAGCACTCACCCTTTCCAGCATATGGCGAGCAGGTTATCATACTTTCACATAATGTAAGTGTATGTTTAGAAATGCATAATATTGTCGCAGTACTCCACCGACTGCTTGTATCCAGATGAAATTCGAGCAAACCGTCATCAATATTATACATGATCTTTGTCGGCGGCTTTGGTGCTGAAAAGACAATCATTTGTGATTTGGTACTGGCAGACCATCCATCATAGCCAGTTCCTTGAGGATCTGGACCAAAGAAGCCAGAGAAGGCAGGATTCCAGCTTACAATTTTCACCAACATTATTTGAAACTTTCTACCAAAAGGGAGGGCAACTCATTTGTCCGATAACTCAATCGCAAGATCTTACTAGCTTTATGTTCCCCCCCCCTTTGGTCAAAGTTTGTCAAGTATCTATATATGCTAGTCATCTCTCTAGGTGATCACACAATGGATTCTGATACTGTATGATAGGGAAATAATGTTAGATACCGCCAGACTGGCAAACCAAGAGAGAAGATTAGCGGTGCTGTGACAACAGCATAACACGGCAATGTCCGGTAAGCAACAAAGATAGAAACATAGAATGCTGAAAGGTTTTACCGATGAAAGTTACAGAGGAGTTTCTCAAGATTTGTTACGCTCTTTGTCAAGAATAATCTGTTCCTGTTGAACAGCATCAGCTCGAATGGAAAGAAATGTGATAAAGGAAAGTACAAATAAGCGGGCTTCTTGTTGGTGCAGCTTGCGATGAACTGCCAACTCAATTGTAACTGGAACGCCGAAATCTGTCCTGAGTTCATGGCCAGGGGCATACCATAGAAATCACAAAACACTGACCTGATCTCACACATTGATAATTATGCATGTATGTAGTTTTGATTTCAACAATTTGGAATTTTGCTCGCACACAAGTTGGAAGGATCATAATCTATCCTAAAGATAAACCCTGGCTAGAACAATACACTCTGAATACCTCATAGTTCTAGTTGTATTTCTCAAATGAAATAGGTTTGTAAGACCATCTCACATCTATCTATGTTACAAATAATTGGGAAGCAATCTCTAATTGGAAAACTTAATTTACCCCACTGTAAATAATATAGTAACATCACTATCAGAGATCAAGGAAGTATGTCCTGAATTTCACAATTATATTACCGATGTTCTTTTTTTATCTATAACAATATTTCAATAAAATCCTGTGGTAATCATGTATCACAGCCGAATCTTGAGATTAGACAGTAAAAATTAAAAGCAAAGCTGACCCAAGCCAAACTTTCAAGGAATATTGAAGTTACAGAAGCGTGAGGCATAATGTTTAGTTGATATACAAGGTATCAGAGAGTTTACTATCATAAAGGCAAATCCATCCCCCGATGAGAAGGGGAGCTGCCATTCAGTTTTGTAACATCATAACAGGCTAGCAGAAGGATTGCTGGTACTAAATCAAATGAGCAATCCCTCCGTTGAAAACCATTTAAATTGTCGGGCAAAGCTAGATTACAACACTATAAAAACTTGTATATTTTGTCAAAAACTCACGTTCAAGCGATAATATCAGGAATGTCCTAGCCATAGACAAATCGCACAACTATATATTGGACACTGAGCATCAAATTGAGTCCTTATTATATACTGTGATGCAATGACATCTAACTTTGGTAGAAAAGTCAATGATGCGTAGCCCATGTGTGTAAATCAATAGCAAACTCACATGATTTAGCATTGTTGGCCTGCTGAGTTTTTATATTTCATACTAATGAGAAGTGCATTACGTATTATGGTATATTACTCGGGGTATCTGACAATGGAAACTATGAATAAACAAAAACAAAAATGCTTGGTTTTATTCCAAGTGTAAATAATCTGAATGATATCACCACCTTCGAGATGAGACAGTGTAGTTCATACCTGACAAGTCTCCATATTTTGTATGGAGGCTCCAAGCTTTTCGAAGTTTGTTTCCACCCCTTACCCATCTTTTGCCTCTTATTTTTCAGCTTCCTTCCCCTAAAAAAGCTTTTCTCTTTGCAAAGGAAACTATGTTTACCTACATCCACAGTATATTTTTTCCCCTTTTTTACACTTGGTATTATATGACTGCCCTATTTAACGAGCCCCCATAAGCACAGCTGGCCTGTGTGAGGTATCTGAACCTAGCCCAACAGTACCTCTCCTAGTTTGGATGAAATGTAACAATATCATTTGTAAAATCAGGTTAAATGATAGACAACATTCATAATATGAATGCTCAAGTCTTGGCCCAGAAATATGACAAACCATGGCTGAGTTGGCCCAGAGTGGTTTTTCGGGTTGGGAGGTTGTCCGCAGAGACCTTTTGATTTCTGGGTCTACAAAGTCGTCATTGTCATCATCAACTCGTTATAGTGTGCAGGTAGATTCATGTGAATATTCAAAATGGTCATTACTGATTTCGGCACCAAAGGGTACCAAATCCTAACTAGCTCTAAATGTGATATTTACAATCACAGTTAGTAAGTTGTTTAACTAATAATGCTATGTTATTTTTGCTCAATCAAATTAAGCAATGAGGTTGACAGAATATAGCCAAAGCTCTTATCGTTTGGTGCTGCTCTTCCGTATCAAATTATTTCTTATTCTGTAAAAGCTATAAAATCATCTCAAAGCAATTGATTTACATGCAGGGGCTATGCATCATTACACTCTCTACCACAGTGCATTCTGCGCATGCTCAGCTCTGGGCATGAGCTGATCTCTGCAAAATTGAGTCTCGGAATTCCGAAGCCATCTGATTGGCTACCTGCTCTGGTGGCACACTCTCAAATGCGTGCGGAATTGTTAGAAAGAGCTATCTTCTATAGTCACTATAAGCTAAATTTGACTGGCAATTTATGCAGGGAGTGTCCTCTCTCCCCAGACCAAAATTGCAATCAGAACCAAGACTAAACTCATTGTTCTTGCACATGCGCAAATTCAAGTCACGCATGATACATACTTAGCCTTACGACATTCTCTTTGTGGTAATGATAGCCTAGTTTATCAGTGATCTACATGCCCAGTCAGATCACGAGAGTCAGTATGACCACAGTGAGATGTCATTGCGTCACAGTATTTAATTAGGACACTTTCCGACAGGCTATTTACTACACAGTGTTCAGTTTAGTGTTATGTGTTCTGTCTATGGTCTAAGCAGTGCAAACGAATGAATAATTTGTCAAATTTCAAGACTTTGATGAAAATGGAATAGATGGAACATAATTTGCTTATCAAACCTTTCAAATCAAGAGATCAAAATTTTCTCCTTGGGTTTGCTGGCTTGATACCATAGTAGTATTATCTAAGTTTAGCAGGACATATAGGATTAACACCTCAGCAGCTATCGATGAAGCCATATATTTTAGAAATTTGATTTGGTGTTCAACTCGGGGAAGATTGATTCCTGGTTTAACTTAACATGTTATAATGGGACTGCCGTCTGCCCTTTTCCTGGTATCAAAAATGATAAATTTTCACCTAAGTCATGGATGAAATTAAACTCAAGACCTTGAGTAGAAGAAAACCTGTTGATATGTGTCGATAAGTCATCTTGAGGGACAATTTAAAATGGTAAGCTCTGCAGAAACATAATCATTTGTCGTACAGTTTGTGAACACAATCATTTGCCTATTTCAATATGGATTGTTGAAACTTTGACTGGATACGGAGTCAATAACATAGTACCAATGTAAATGTTGCATTACTGAAGTCTGCTCAGCAAGACGAATGTAATATAAAGTGGGAGTGGAAGCTACCAGATGATAACTCAATATATAATCAGGATGGTATTTTTTAGAATGCATCAAACAGCCATAACACTATTATTGGTAACAACTCATTTGTTGTCCTCTTCAATAAAATAAATTGAATGACAGATTTTTGTCTTCTGTACTAATATGACAACTGATGATTTAACCTTCAGGTTCATCATGATTATTTACCGTAGATTAGAGTATGAAGGACAGTATAGTGATGTCGAGACCTTGATCAGTCAAAAGAACTCACAGCCAAAATCAAAATTCTCACACTTCAAGCAAACTTCCTTATCAGTCTAACTGCTATATGACTTCTTACGTATATGGATGAATTGCCGAGTGCTATCAAATCGTATAGATCCTTCTTTACCGTCTGTCGAGATGTAATACTTCAGGACCATTGATCTGAATAGATATCCACATCCGGCATCAAGAATGCTCCTGCTGTATTCAACCTTAAAATCAGACAATATCAAAAGGTCATGCTCAGTTGAGTTTCCAGAGGTTTTGTATGGTTGTGCTTCACCCAAGACAAATAACTGCGCAATGGCCCTTACTTCATGCGCAGTGGATTTAATTTAGCATATCAACACCAATCTTGATAGATATCTGCAATCTGACCTAAACAGTCCGACCTGAAAGTTCAGAGCTGCCAATTTTAATGAGCAAATGCTGAACCAATTTAATACTGGATATCCTCATTTGCCCTAAAGCATGGTGTTTAGCCAATTATCAGCTTGCTTATAGAAGTTAACTGTCAACTTTAAAAATGAGTGATTCAAAATGTGATTAAGTAAGTGATTAAGTAAGTGATAAAGTGATAGGACATCATAAGGAAATTGAAAATTAACAAAAATCCAACACAGCGCACTAGATTGTGTAGATCTTCATGAACCCAAGTCAGGCATTACCCTTGACCGTTCAAAACATTGGTGCCAATGGCGGTTTCAGGCTGTAATACTCACATGATATTCTCCAATAACATTGTGTGGGGGTCTTGGCAACCACCCAAAGCGATCCAGTTCTGTAGATGTTAAATATCTAAACTTGAGGTCTGATGATAAAAAGCCAAATCTGTATATTTTAAGAGGCTCCCACTCGTTGTACTGTACAGTTGCACTTGGATCTTTACCAAATAATGCAAGGATCTCTGTGCGGTTGGGCAGTCTTATACTCACAACCTCATCTTGTAATATATATTCATACCAGTATGCGTTGTTAAATAAATCGCTAAAAAAGACACAAACTAGCTATTGACCACATTGAGCATGCAAAATTTATCGATGTCTCTAATAATTCAAGTATAAACTGCATCAAAAGTTTTTTGAATAGTGCAATAGTATCATTCTTCTGTCCATATCAGTATTTCAGCTGCATTTCTTCTTTTGTACTTGAGTCTGTTAAAAAATCCAGATAATCAATCTGTTGTCGAAGTAAACCCAATCTACAAAGTTGTATAAGTTTACATAATGTTCATAGCTACATACCCCCCAGCATATGGAGATTCCAGCAGACACCAAATGAGAAGAATTTGCATCTTAAGCGACATAATTAGCTTGATTAGCTATAAGAATGACTAGCCATCCAATCTTGAGTACTTGTTTGATGAATTAATTTGCAGCTACAAAAACAGTGCTAGTATTTATCTCAACTTTCAAATTGATTCAAGTTCATAATAGTTATAGACAAACAGCGAAGCTAACACAAGGCGTGACTCCAACAATCGATTACTTTGTGTCGCTCACAGGGTAAATATTTGCTAAGAGCTCTCATTTCTATGTTCCTGCGTTCCGCTATCACTTGTGGGCTTCACGCTGCTTTTACACTGGGCGATAACACGCGGGCCGATATTACTGGGAAATCGGTTAGGCTAAGTATCGTCAATAAAGACCTGTTCAAACATGCCGAGTGCGAAAACACCATTGACCGACATGAATGGGATTGCCCAGTCTGTTGTTTACAAATCCTCTTGTTTACAAACGAACATAGAAAACTTAAATTACAATGAATAATGTGTGCTTTTTCAAGCAAACCTTCTAGTAGTAGTAATTTTTTCTTGTGGGTTAAAATCGCAAGTGTTGTCTCCGTCCGAGGACTGAGAAATAAGGGCGCGGGCGCCGTATTCGGCGCCAAGTTGCTCTCAGTTTGCAGGCAGGTCGGAGCACACCTGGGGCGTCATATGAGCCCAGTAGTCAGTAGACTGCAGTGGGATTCGAACCCAGGACCTCCAACACTTGCGCGTTGAAGGGTTGCGCTCTAACCAACTGAGCTACCTCCTACTCCTAATTGTTGCAGTTATTGCTGCAAGAGGCAGGAGGAGAAATAGGAGAGAGAGGAGTGTGTGGGTCTCTAGCCTACTAAGGCAGAGACAGGAGAGAGGAGTATGAGCTGAACATTCAAAATAAAATTTCATGAAGTTTATTGTATTCATTTTATCATTTTTAGTTACTTTTCTAATTTTAACTCTTCCAAACCCAACTAGGATATTTCATCACCCAGTACCATAATAATGCTTTTAATAACTGCTTCTAACGACACACCCATCTAGAATATTCCCTGTTTACTGTTTCATAAGCCAGTATCACATTTTATATGCTTTTAATCACTGTACATGAGTAGAGTCTAGTCAAAAGTACACAACTTAACCAACTGAAGTAAGTTTCTTGAGTTCTGCCTGCTGGCAGACCACCCTGACATGATATGGCCTTGTTTGTACTCTGTTGTTAGACTGTAGCCTCCCTTTGGTTGTAGGTAGAGGCTAATTGAAAACCCCCATTGCACCACTGCATCCATTGACCTGGTTACCAGTCCAGTTTCTCCCAGCTATCTCGCAAAGGAAATTAAGACCAAGAGCCATTCCCTCCCACTCAATTTTCTTGCCCGATAAACATGTTAATAGTTTGTCCATATCCCTTCCCTCCCCAATTTTTCTTGCCCAATAAATGTGTTAATAGTTTGTCCATATCCCTTCGCACTCCAATTTATCTTGCAGGATATATAAGCTAATAGTTTGTCCATATCCCCCCTCCCCCCAAAGCCAGCCCCAAAGTCGGGTCAATTTTATTCCCAGCCCAGATAGAGACGGCGTACTCGTTACCTTCCCCGTCAGATAGAGTCGGCGTACTCGGTATATTCACAGGCAGATAGAGTCGGCGCACTCGTTTTAGAGGGTCGGCATGCTCAGCATGAATAGGCAATGTGTGTGGTCGCAGTGGCGGATATCGCCGCCTTAGGATAACCCCCTAAAAATCCTCTACATATGGAACTCTGTGATCCCTGATTTGGTACAGGGGACAGGAAGAAGAATTGCTGGGACTTGTCAAACAGTGATGGGAAGGTTCCTCTACCATGCATTTTTGTGTTTACTATTTCACTTGTATTTTATCTACTGCAGATTGACCTAATTTAGTGTTAGTGCCAATGGTAGAGTGTCTGACGGCGGAGTGTTTGCAGCCTCATCACTTTCACCTGCCCTCGAGACAGGAACTCTAAATGTGCCTCCGTCTGCTCAGCTGCCAGGTTCAGATATAGTGCTGCCGCATGTCATCCTGGGTGACAAAGTATCCCTCTCAAGGAATACATCATGAGACCATACCCACGCGGAGAGCTGAAACATAATCAGAAGGTAAGTTGACAACATTTATGTCAGTAACAACTAAATCTTCAAATGAGCTGCTATATTTTCAATGAATGTTGTTCATTACATGATTCACACCACAGTATTTAACTTTCAACAGACCCCACATGTATCATCTGTCTTTAATCAGCCAATAGGCCTTAGTGTTATTGTATCCGGATATTGTCCAGCCTTTTGGGTGACTCTACAAGTAATATAATCCTCATATGTGTAATCTTGCTGTCCTCATGAGTTTACATGTTGCACAGTAAACAGTCATAGGTAGAGTCCCTTTCCCAATGTTGCCTTTTTCTTTTGCGTCCTCCAAGTTTTTGGTGTTTTTGTTTGGATCCATAATATGTAATAATATATATTTATATGTAGTTGTTACAAAGGTATAATATGATTCCTGAGTGCGAAGTATGACAGTAGTCTGCACTATCTGTTTGCGTCTACATGACTGACTGGTTTTTGGCGGTTTGTGTACTCCAACTACATGTAAAAATTGGAGTTGCCTTCATTTTATGTGTGTTGGGCAACTCCAAAGCAATATATGGTGGCTATTACAATTTGGGTAATATTCAATATAACAGTGGTAATAGAGGTGAAGACGTTTAATTTGATGCAATAATGCCCAATTTAAACCTGGTTTTAAAATACAAATTTATATAATTTCTCCATTTCCATTCTTACTTTCAGATCTTCAATTACCCTTTATTCAGAGCAAGACGCCTTATAGAGAATGTGTTTGGTAGCATAGCGGCGACATGGAGAATATATGATAGTAATATAGCCCTCCAGCCTGAGAATATTGACATTGACATTAGCAACGTGTTTTTCAAAACTACTTAATCGCAAACAGACAGATCTGCCCAACAGTAACCATTCAACATAATGAAGTAAACCCACCCTTGGCATGTCGGATGGGCCAGATAGCTGTTGTCCCGCGTCCTTGCAGGCGGGACGCTTAATCGGTTTGTGATGGCTTTTGTCATCATGTCAACAATGAGGGAGTCCTGGGTTGGCAAGAAGACATGATCTGATTGTAGCTTGTTTTTTTCAGGGGTTGTCCACCCTTTTTACACGAGAACATAACTAACTATACATTGTTTTTCTTAATCTTGAAAACAAAAAATTATATCTCTGTTAAAAGTCAGTTGAGTATTTAATAACCAATGTCCATATCATGGTAAATAGGGGGTAGGAACCTTGAAGTAGCAGCTGGCGGTGGCGGCTGCTAAGATTGTGATGATGCCATGAATAGAAAGGTGTTAGGTTGCTGAGCAGGACACAATTGAGCTTGAAATAACACTTCCTCAATTTTCAGTATACATAATGCCCTGTTTCGGGGACTTTGATTTGACACAGATTTTCAGCAATATGCATCGGATAAATGATCATGATGATGTTGAGCTTTATTATTTTTTCCTCCTAAAACCATTTGTGGGTGGTACACTGGAGTGAAATTTCAAGATTAAACAGAAAGGGCTCTAATAAAAACATATTAGTCAGTAAGAACAAACAGTAAGGCATTATAACACCTTGGAAAAATTATAAAAGAAGCTATTTTGCAGTTTTGTAGTCCTGCAAACAGGCATATGAATGTCACGAGATACACGGGTAATTCTGCTCTCCTTTCTGATGATCAGCTTGTTTAGTGGGTGGATGTCTTGTTTACGGATTCGTAATATCAGCTTAGAGCATTGGTCTTGCATGAATAGCTCGATAGGTGGCATACCACACTCACAGATAGCTGCGTCATAGCTGAGATCTATGATGTGGCAGTCATCCTTCTCAGCTGGTTGTGATGGCTTCTTCTGTTGAATCATGTTTTTCACCTAGCTGTTTAAGTTGCCCACAGGCTTGCTCCAAGATACTAAAGTAAACATCCTCACTTAATTTCCTTTCCTGGTCTGGATGTTGCTGAGACCGAAACTGGGTATGGTGTGGAGTGGTGGATACTTCCGATACCTAGTCATCGTCAAGTGCTGGCCTGGCCTCTTCCTAAGAAACACAATGCTGATTCAACTGAGTCATATACATGTAGTATCGCGATAATTTTTTGGAAGAAATGAGCTCAATTAGGTGAGGACAGACTCTGTATATGCGCACACTGTACCTACCCTGGCTAGACTTGATTGATTGATGTAGAAATTACAGCCTTTGCTTACTTTTTTGAATGTAGAAGGGTAATGTGTCTATAGGTACTGCATATGTTGCAGCTTTGTAGGCTTTTTGTTCTTGTGTAGTTGAGATGAGAAGAATAGCAGGCCTACTGCAAAATTACATTAGATGTATTCCTACCTCAGCTGACTGGTCATTAGTTACATCTGATAGAGGTGATCGATGAATTGTGTCAGCTTGGGAGGCAACCTCAACATGATCCCTGAGGAACATACAGGCATCGTAATATGCCCGTTACTTTTATGGACTTCGCACCTGCCCCAGATCTTGTCTCTGCTTCGATCTTGTTTTTTGCTTTAATTACCATGTCCTGATAGAACTTTATTTAGTATTAGCCTGCTTATTTCATTGTTCATACCAAGGGGAGTACTCTTACTGTACATGCATTTTGATCATTCAACAACAGGGGAATGGATTTGACCTAAGCAGTGGCCAGTTGGCATCAGCAGGTATCAACAAAAATACTAATAAAAGTATATTGTGTGTTATAAAGTATTTGCATGGTTCTCCAAGGACCGGAGTAAAAGATTCTAACCTGTTATCTTGAAAACAGCTCCCAATTCTGCAAGCTTCTCCTGCCTTTTTGAATAGTAGTTAAGATGTGCACTGTTGCAAATTTCAGGCTTACCCTGCAGCTCCTCTATAAACCTATCGATGTTGTAAGCAGTCATTCTTGCTTGCAAAGCAGAAAACCCAACAGTTCACGCGATAAAGAGAAGTGTCTATTGTTCAGTAGCTACAATGAGATTTTCATTTTCATTGCCCAGTAACAATGCGATCATCATCTGCACCAGCATTGCCCGAGCTATTTCAGCCCTCGGCACACTCGCCCACTCAGCTCGGCCAAGGTGTTCACACTGACCGATTTTTGTACGAGAAGACAACTCGATACGATTATCGCCTAGTGTAAAAGCAGCGTAAGACACTCCTTTATCATAGCAGTATATAAGCTGTTAATGATAAGCATTAGAATTACGAAAGACATATAGTCAGTTGATTACAGGGACTGGTTAATAAGCAAGTTGAGCATCACAACTCACAAAGGGCTTAATAAGAGTGGTTGAGGTAATAGTTACACAGGTGACGAGGGTGCAAAACCAACGGGTAGTTATTGGTTAGTGGTTAGAGGCAGGGGGTATTAATAGAACATGTACAGACAGACGAATTCAATGGTATTACCATATCAGTAAACAACGTGGTAATGATGTGAAACAGTGAATAAGACTAGGTTACACAATTTCCGTATGTATTGACAATTTGGTATGTATCAAAATAACTAGATCGATGGTGTAGGGCTTGTGAGATTGACAAGGTTAAGAGACTCTGAAAACCCTGTAATTAAAAACATTATTTTTGACGTCGGCATATATAGTTCCCTTGGTGGCCACATGACTCGTTTCATGGGAATTGCTGAGCTGAGGAGTGATCTTATCTTTGTCTACTATTGCTTCGCATTAAATTATGAATATACATGGTAAAGTCACAACCCACCTCTTTTTTTCGAAGGCAGGCCAGTTATCGGATCTGCGTTTCATGACTAAAATTGTTGAACAATACTGAACTATTCTAGAATTGCTCACATTTGACCGATATATATGTTTACCCAATCAGCAACCATTATCGTATAATAAACCCTGCCTGCTAAATAAATTACATTCATTATTGCTATGGTATTGTTATAGCATAAGCCTTTACAGTGGACATGAGAATCTTCCCTGGGCTACCCCAGAGGTGACTGGTTGCTGTGAGGAACAGTGTTGCTCATTGTTATCAGGAGTTTTTGCTATGCAAGCCATACAGATATCAAATCAAATGTTTTAAGATTGATATCAATGGATGAAATATTTAGTAACCTATTATGGGAAACGAGATCAAAAGCATATGAGAATTCCAGGTCTGTAATGTCTACTGATATGTTGTTATTGTAATAATTGACAAAATTAAATACTGTATTGAGAAGCTGTGTATCACTCCCATGTTTTTCTAGTCGGACACCATGTTGATTGTTGTAGATTAAGCTAAACCCAGCTATAAAAGAATGATTATTGTGTGACAAAATGTTTTTCAAAATATGGACACATGATATAATTGTTGGATTTATTGGACGATAGTTAAATGGATCAGACTTTTTTACATTTATATTATTATGGAATGACATGAACCATCTTCACGTCAGTAGAGTAGTACATATGGCTAAGTTATCAACATCAGCATCAATCAGCTTGAGAATATTGTTATTTAGAACCATTTTATATCATCTTCTCCTGGATCATGGAACCAAGCACTTGGCTATTCCCTGAAACATAGTCAAAATGATAACAAAAAATCATCTTTACTTGATGTAACACTTGTCAATATAACCTATATATCTTTAAAAAGAAAGGCCACAGACCAGTTGATGTAAGATTTGCAGGCTCTCAATTTGAGTCCACTTAAAGATATTTCAACTCACAAAGGAGAAAAATATTTTGCTGGTTTTAAGGTGGAGCTACACAAACATACAGCTACATTGTTTGCTTATCCATGCAGGGCAGTCCTTGCTATGAACGCTTTTATGTCGATACATTTGAGTATTTATCTTACTTGGTCAATTAATATCCTGGTGATTGAGGAAAGTTACTTTGAAATTGATATTATATTCCAGCGATGGTACTGTAGTAGTAACAAGTTTATCTGTGAGAACCTCTACATCTAGGAAAAAATGAGATTGTGTATTTGTATTTTTTTTCAGAAATGGTGCATTTACGCCTCGCCATCAGATAGCAGAATCTGCCTTGCGTCTGTTTATCTTTGTACTATTATAAATTTTTTTGGATCTGACGATGAGACATTCAATATTTTAGCGTATATAGATGTAGGTGGGTTTTTCCAACTTGTGAAACAGACAAGAAAAAAATGTTGTCGTCTTCTGAACAAAACTAGCCAAGGTCAAGAATCTTTGTTATGAAACACCACTTTTGGCTTAAATACTTGCTGGAATGAGAGTGGCTTCTCCTAGCAAGAAAAACGACAACAAAACAATCCTTAATCCTATGTGAGAGAACTATTACTCGTCACGAAAATAGAGATAATATATTAATTTAACTTTAATTCATATGGTCGTATAACTATTTATAACACACACCTTAAAGGAGGCTTAGGACTAGAACAACCAAAATGATGGTTTGAACAAGAAATCTATAAAGTTTCTCAGAGTTGAAGGTTGTTTAGGTTGCGCCGGGGTAGGCTGTACCTGAACGGTGCTTTGTGCTTTTAGGTGACTTCGCTGCTCAAATCTTGGACTATAACTCTCAACGCATACTAGCGGATAGATCTTTACGCTGCCGATCCACTCATATATGTCGGATAAACATACTAGCTACAGCAGAGCAGATATACTTATTTTAAAAAACTGTAACAGCAATGGATTTCAAATTATCAACAAACAGATCTTAGACACTATATCTCAAACTAGTGCAGTTAAAGGATTAGCCACTAGTAGCAGACAATACACAATAACTAAGAATGGATTACACTCAAAGAAAACTAAACGAAGCTGCAGAGCTGGTAAACATAAAACCAGGCAACCCACTCAACAAGCGACACCAGATCCAATACCTGCACCGATTGCTAAGAAAACTTCACAGAGACATCCTGTCGTTCTATACACAAACTGCAGGTCAGTTAATAATTGGAAACTTGATGAATAAACTCTCTACACACACACCCATAAACCAGATATATTCTGCCTGACTGAAACTTGGATTGATGATATTAAAGAACAATCTGCAAACATTAATGGATTCAATAGCTATTTCTGCAACCATAAAAATCGCATTGGTGGAGGTGTTGCTATCTTCATCAATCAGAGCTTTACAACCAAAGTTATAGCCTCTCACTCAACCATAACAGTGTCAGCACTCTGGGTCTTGACAAGTGTAGGACATCACAGGCCATACATTATATGCAGCAATTATCATTCCCCTGGTGCAGACCAGGAGACAACACTAGAATATATCCAATCAACCATCCTCAAACTATCCAGACGACATGCGAGCACACAACTCCTAATATGCGGTGATTTCAACAGACTGTCAATAGATGAACTCGCTACTCAATTTGGACTATCAAATGTAGTTAATTTTAACACTCATGGAGATGCCATGTTAGATCTTATTCTGACTGACATACCATCATACAAATATTGTGACAAACTGGCCCCGATCGCCAACAATGACCACTGTTGCATCCTGCTGCGGGGAGAGGGGAATCTACCAAGCCGCTATGTCAAAAGACAAAAGAGGCTTGTCACCAACCCGCGCAAGCTTATGGTTCTGAAGAGATTAGCTGAACAGTCTTGGTCCTCAGTACTAAATTTCCAGGATATAAATAGCAAAGTTCATTTAATGAACGAAACTTGACTGATTCTTGACAATCACTGCCCTATAAAAACCACTAAAGTCCGGGTCGACAAACCTCCCTGGATGAGCGACACACTAGACAAACTAATCTGTGCCAAAAATGAGGCGTACCGTAAAGGCTGCATATCGCACAAACTACTGAGAACAATCTGCCAACGACTCCTCAGACAAAACAAAAGATAATTTGTCCGGGAAACCCTCAACAAAAACCAAAACACTAAAGCCTGGTGGGATAATATAAAAAAGCTGACAAACAAAACTAAACAACAACAATCATCAACACATGTGATTATCGACGACACCAAACTATCTAATGACACTTTCTGTAAAAATCTCAACTCCTACTATGTAGAAGTCGGGGGAATACGAGCTACCTCAAGCTCTTCATATGTAACTACTAACACCAACAAGCTAGACCATCAAAGTATAGGAGAAGTCAAACTCCTCATGAGAAAACTGGATATTTCAAAAGCTACATCAAATGAAGACTTCCCCACATGGATATCTAAGGAAGGCATAGAAGATATAGTCATTCCGCTACACAACATTACTAGCTGTGCCCTGGATACCAACTCTTTCCCTGATATTTGGAAAAAGGCGCAAGTGGTATCGATCCCTAAAAACAAAACACCATCTACATACAAGGATTGCCGGTCTATCAGCTTATTATTCCATCTCGGCAAACTAATAGAGGAAGTAATTATATCAAAAATGAATTCTCACCTAGCAGAAGCACTTAACACTAATCAATATGCCTACCAACAGAAACTCAGTACCATCACCGATGCAATACTGCAGTTGATAGATGACTGGACATCTGTTCTGGACTCAAATACTAATGTGAAACTATTACAAAATGCTTGCCTTGATCTTTCCAAAGCCTTCGATAGGATGCAGCCCCCCATACTGATATATAAAATGAATCATCTTAGTTTTAACGCTAATGTCATTGCCTTAGTAGAAAGTTTTTTAGACTCAAGACAACAATGTGTAAAATACTGTGATAATTTTTCTGACTTCAAACCCATTCAAGTAGGTGCCCCTCAAGGAACCAAACTGGGCCCCATCCTATGGCTAATTTATGTTGATGACTTAAAATCTGTTGATTATGATACAAAATGTATCAAATATGCTGATGATGATGCACTTTATAAGCCTATCGTTGATCGATCCGCTGATAACATATCTGATGCAATACTGTTGGCAAACACCTGGTCTGAGCAAAACAACATGATTCTGAATTCCAGCAAAACAGTGATACTGAATGTAGCTTTTACAAACAAACCTGCTATGCACCTTGGTATGGCACCTATGGAGATGATATTCTCTTTATCTCTCCCTCTGAGCATACCAAATTTTTAGGCGTATTCATAGACAACAAACTAACTTTCAGTAATCATGTTGACTATATTATATCTAAATGCTCTCAACGATTATACTTGATGAGACTGCTGAAACGCATGGGCATGGATAGTGATGGCCTGAGGACCTTCTATATAGCTAACATAAAGTCTATAATCTCCTACGCCTGCCCTGCATGGTATAATCTACTGTCAGACACCGATAAGACACGACTCGAGAGGATCCAGGATCACTAGAATAGCTGACAACGATAATCACCCCTTGAACTTGTGATCTGTGCTAATATGCTAGTAAATTGTAGTTATGTTCCCTTTTATTTTATGTTGAGATATCCCATAATCCCATGGTCAAGTCATGTGACATGTAGTTTCAGTTTCTTTCATAAAGATTGAGTTGTTGTTTTGCAATTGTAGTGTGGAGAGGATTTTTCTACTGCCTTAGTTAGGCTTTGCAGTTCATGAGAATACAACATTCAGTATCTTACATATAATTCAGTGTGTCATATTCTTCAAGCTATTTCGGCAATCATGGTATCCAAGGCTATAAGGTTATCATCAAGAACTATGAGGACCAGAAGACAAGTGGTGAGTTCTTTGTTTGGATAGAGAAGCTAGAGCTGGTAGCACAGTTGCAAGGGTTGACAGATCTGCCTAAGTTTGTGCCATTGTTCTTGTCAGGTCCTGCCTTTTCTGTATATCAACAGTTGAGTGATGAAACTAAGAATGATTATGATTTGTTAAAAGCTGAGTTATCCACTGCTCTCAGCATTGATCCATTTACAGCGTATGATGAGTTGAAGAGCAGAGTATTAATCGAGAATGAGTCGGTTGATGTGTATTTAGCTGATATAAGGCGGTTGGTGGCATTGATTGGTCACGGACATCATGGTGAGCCTCTGGTCAGGTGTGCATTTGTATCAGGCCTACCTTCTGATGTAGCTATGCAGTTAAAATCTACTGTTAATGTTGAGAGGTTGGGGCTCGCAGAGTTAGTAGGGTAAGCGCGTGCAATGCTTGCATCAAGGAGAGGCAATTCTGCTTTTGCTTGTGCAGGTGTAAAGTCAAATGTAAAAGCTGTACAGTGCTTCGTCTGCTCTGGTAATGGGCATGTAGCTCGGGAATGTCCTAACAGGAAAAAGGAGCGGTATGTTAGTGGTCGAGCTCAGCGTGATCGAAGATGCTATATATGTGATTCACCCGATCACCTGGCAAACAAATGCCCAAACCGATTGGGAAATGGGACCGGGGCAGTATCTGCATCGGATACTCGCCCCGCATCGCAGCAATAGAGGCGCCATTACCTGTGATAAACATTTTGATCAATGGCGTTCAGTGTAGATCGTTGGTTGACACAGTTTGTCAGCGGACTGTTGTAACATCTCATGTGATCAAGGTGTTAGGTGCTAAGCACAACTCTAAGCCTAGTGTTGTGACAATGCTCGATGGCAAAACTACTCAGTGTGCAGGAGAAGTTGACTTGGTGTTAGATACATGTCGTGATTCAGTGAAATTACGATGCTTTGTCGCGTCATCTCTGGTATGTGGATTTTCCGCAATAATAGGTATGGATGCTGTCAGAGGTTTAGGTGGAGTAACTGTGAGCTCGAGGAGTGTTCCTCATTTTGGCAATGTTGATGAAGGTATGCATATGTCCTTGGTTGCTGCTGTAGGAGTTTCGGTGGTTCCTTCTCTTGAGGTCGAAGACACTGATTTTAGAGCGATTTATGATGGAAATCAATGGAAGGTCTCTTGGAAATGGAAGGATGAAGAGCCTACTTTGAGAAATCAAAGAGGCGAGTACAATATCAGTGACAAATGTAGGGCAGGTTATGAGAGAGAGGTTGAGTCATGGATTGAGTGTGGGTGGTTAGTAGATCATGATGTTTCAAAACATGGTGAATGAGGTGTGATACCTATGTTGGCTGCATTTCAGCCAAACAAAGACAGTAAGATAAGGCCTGTTATGGACTATGGGAAAGAGTTGAATCAGTACATCAGTAGCAACCCAGGCGTTGATGTTGCTGTATGTCAGGATAAGTTGCGCAAATGGCGCAGATTTGGCTCAAACTGTTCTATGCTTGATCTCAAAAAGGCATACCTGCAGTTGTATGTTGATGATGAGCTGCTGAAGTTCCAGGCAGTTCGTTATAAGAACAAAATGTATGTCATGACACGGATGGGTTTCGGTTTGAATGTTGCACCGAAAATCATGTCAAAGGTTCTTGGTAAGGTTCTGTCAATGGATAGTGCAGTTGAACACGGTACTGATCACTACATAGACGATATCATAGTGGATGAGGACAGAGTATTGGTGGATTGTGTGAGAGCCCATCTTCGAAAGTATGGCTTGGTGACAAAGGAACCTGAGAGAATGTGTGATGCTAGGGTGCTTGGCTTGCGTGTAAAGCTTACTGAGAGTAATGAGTTGGTCTGGGGTAGGGACAATGAGTACGGTGACATGGCTGATGTAGTGACTAAACGAGAGTTGTTCTCGGTGTGTGGTCGCCTCATTGGGCATTATCCTTTAGGTGGATGGCTACGAGTAGCATGCAGCTTTATGAAGAGACAGGCAAGTGATTGTGACTGGGATGAGAAGGTTCCCACTCGCGTCAAGGAGATGCTGTTTGAAACTCAGGCAATGCTAGTCATAAGAGACCCTGTTTGTGGAGTATGGTCTGTGCCTTGTACTGAGGAAGGAGTGATATGGGGTGATGCAAGCGGCCTAGCTGTCGGAGTGATAGTTGAGATAGGTGGTGTGATGGTAGAGGATGGTTGTTGGTTGAGGAAAGATGATGGCAATCATATCAATGTTGCTGAGTTAGAGGCAGTAGTCAGAGGTTTGAGCTGTGGTATAAAGTGGGAGTTGAAGTCTATGAAAGTTATGACAGATTCTGCTACTGTGTATGGCTGGGTGAAATCGGTGATAAAGGACAGCAAGCGTCCTAAGGTTGGAGGTCTTGGTGAGCTGCTTACTAGGAGGAGGTTGAGTATGATCGCTGAGCTAATCGAGTTGTATGACTTACATGTTGAGGTGGTATTGGTCAAGTCAGAGGCTAATCTAGCTGATGCACTTACAAGGGTTCCTAAGAAGTGGCTCAAACCTCTGGCTCAGGTTGTATCAGTCGGCTGTGTTGGCGGATACTCTGTTGAGGCTGTGCGTGATCTTCATGATACTAACCACCTGGGGGTGGAAAGGACCTTTTATCTTTCCAGGTGTAAGTGGGGCGATGCAGTACAAAAAGATGATGTGGTCCAAGCGGTGAAGGAATGCCAAGTCTGCAGACGTGTTGATCCAGCACCAGTAAGATGGGAACATGGTGAGCTTTCGGTTGATGAGACATGGTTCAGACTAGCATCAGACATCACTCATTATGGAGGCAGTCCGTACTTGACCCTAATAGACTGTGGACCTAGCAGATTCTCTATATGGCGACAGCTCACCAATGAGACGCCCGAAGCTGTCATAAAACTGCTAGGACAAATCTTCAATGAGCGTGGACCTCCTAAAGAACTGTTAACTGATAATGGACCATGTTATGTGAGCGAGAGGTTCCGTGGATTTATGGCTAAGTGGAACGTGGACCATATATTCAGTTGTGCCTACAAGAAGCAAGGAAACGGCATAGTAGAGCGGCAACATAGAACAATCAAGAGAATGGTTGCTCGCTCGGGTGGCTCAGTACAGGATATGGTGTACTGGTACAACTTTTCAGCAAAAGTTGATGGTAGCACGCCGGCGGAATCTATCTACCAATACGGCGGTCAGTCATTGCCAGATGTGACAGGGAACTCATTCCGTCGACAGAGAGACACTCATCTCAATCCATTCAGTGTCGGAGACAGTGTGTATGTAAAACCTCCTGGTGCCCGCTGCACGACTACATGGCCAACTGGGGAGGTAACCGCTATTATCTCAAACACTGCTGTTAAGGTTGGTAGCACACCCAGACATGTCAGTGACCTAAGGCTACGCCAGCATTTCTCTCCAACCAATGAAGAGAATGGACAATCAATTCAAGGCGCTAGTGACTATGAGCTAGTTGATCTTGATGGGGAGGATACATCTGATGACGATGCGGGACAACATGGAAGTGTGAGTGATGCCAGTGACAATGAGAGTGTTGGAGAGCAAGATCATCAAGCCAGGGCCCGTAATCCCCCTCAGCGATTCGGTAAC
The DNA here is from genome assembly GCA_914767715.1 of Membranipora membranacea. Taxonomy (NCBI): domain Eukaryota; kingdom Metazoa; phylum Bryozoa; class Gymnolaemata; order Cheilostomatida; family Membraniporidae; genus Membranipora; species Membranipora membranacea. The sequence goes on from OU612071.1 coordinate 19,127,477, forward strand.
AATATTTATGACACCTGATCTGAAGTATGATCTTGAGATCATGGGGAGGTGTGATCTGTGCTAATATGCTAGTAAATTGTAGTTATGTTCCCTTTTATTTTATGTTGAGATATCCCATAATCCCATGGTCAAGTCATGTGACATGTAGTTTCAGTTTCTTTCATAAAGATTGAGTTTTTGTTTTGCAATTGTAGTGTGGAGAGGATTTTTCTACTGCCTTAGTTTGGCTTTGCAGTTCATGAGAATACAACATTCAGTATCTTACATATAATTCAGTGTGTCATATTCTTCAGAACTCTCTTATAAAATTAGATACAAACAGAACATCTGCTCGTAGAGCAAAAATAGATAAATATAGGCCATCCAAGTGTAGAACAACCAAAAGACAAAATACCTTTTTTGAGTTTTATATGCGATTTTTTAACTGATGCAGCTCAGACTCCTTTTATTTTTATTTTCCCATGTATGTGTCGTACATTCGATGCTATCAACCAGGATGGATCACAGGATGGATATTAGAATTTTAGGCAATAAACAAACTTCAAACTTCAAACTTCAAATTTCCATGTGATACTCATTCTCCTGTGATTTAACCGAAGCATAAAACTTGTTATTGGTGTTGTTACGACTATACATTAATTTGAAAACTAGTATTTGTTTTTCGACTATAGATTACCATGACCTACCACACAAGCCGAATTAAAAACATAAATAACCTTTGGAGAGGCTTACAAAAAATTTATGGCAAACGTTTGCTAGTAACTGGTAGAAGAGTGTCAATGTAACGATATCCCTATCTAGTGCATATCTGGTCATGCTGACTTCAGCATGGCAGCTACTTTATCCAGTATTCATACCACACCACATTACTTAAGGGTGGAGAAGAGTCTCAAATCTAAATAATGATTCACTCAACCGTATTACGATTGTTTTTATTGATTCATCGAGCGATTCACTTTCCCTACAAAAAGGGGGTCATATTACCACAACAATACACCTGCCTAACCTGGAATTGTTTGCCCATCACCGAGGTCGCCCTTGTGTATGGGCAAATTGGAAATTTTTGCAAATTGCTGAAAACTAACAAAAGTCATTTAAGTCGATAGTAAACAATCAGTCCTCATGAGTTGAAGTCAAACTTGAACTAAAAAGATATGAATTAAGTTGATTCCAATAATCTGCATCATATTATATAATGATAAATAAGAACAGTTTTGCAACAATGATTGCATTTGTTTGTGAATTGTTTTCCTACATTCTGTATAACATGTTTTGTGCAGGATCAGGAGTACATGACAGAGCTAGTGTGCTCAAGGAGAAGCTACAAATACAGAAGTATAATTAGTCAAAGTAGGTGTGATGCAAACGCTCAGCCTAATATTATTTTGTAAATATGATCCAAAGGTGCTGCCAATAGGGGATAACTCCTTGTTCTATCTAAATCACACTTGGCATAAAATTATGCATGTATCTATGATCGTATGAGCTGTTTGGATAAGTTTTCAAGTTGTAATTACTTCAACAAAAGATTGTCACAGAACAGTAATGGTCATAGAATAGACTTTTTCAAGACAATATTTTGTAGTAATCCATCGAAGCGAGATAAAACACTCTAGATCCGTGGCCCTTGAAATCAAGTTCATCACTCATGGAATTATTATTTCACGCAAAAATTTTTTTTGCAATGTTAGTGCTGCAATTAAATCTTAAACGCTGCTCAAAAATCTTTAAATTTTATGACTTATAGGTATTTATTTAGGAGTCATTCAATTTAGATTCTGGATATAATACAGGCTTATACTTACAAGACCATTCAAGTCGCCATCCCAGGTCCGTTTTCTGGTTGTCAGAGACGAAGTTGACGATTACAGAAGTGGTGCACGGTTTGAGAACTTGATCGATATATCCGCATAACTTAGCTAGCAGAGCGCCAGTCTCCCCATCAAAAATCTGAAATAAGCAGCACGACATAAAACTTGAAGAGGCGATTCATTTTAGCCCGGATATATTTGTTCCATCTTTTTTGTACATTATAATCCTTCTTATTCCACAGTATGGGTTAAATCTTGTGTTCCACCTGTGTTAGAGTGGTAACTATACGATTATCTAACAAAATAATCAGGAGGTGAAAGAGTAGGAGGTTCTCAGTTGGTTAGAGCACTTGTCTTCAGCTTGCAAATGTCGAAGGTTTTGGGTTTGAATCCAACAGCAGTGCAATGACTACTGGGATTTGTTGGACCCCAGGTGTGCTCAGACCTGCCTAAAAACCGAGAGCAAATTGGTGCAAACCTTGTGGACTCGCTCTTAAGGCACCCTGATTTCGCCACCCATTCCACAGGATGTGTTGAGTGACCTAGCCTTGCAATTTCAACCAACATTTTCCATTGACCAAATGGTCGGTCACAAATATTAAGAAGCTCATCATATCTTCCTCTTAGCAGGAGTGTCAGCAGACAGAAATGAAATCCCTGGCAATTTTAATGTTTGGAACATCACAGATAAGACAACACCGTGTGCAAGGGACTTGGAGGGATGAAATGAGAATAGCCAACATCACATTTAGTTGCAACTGACTGTGAACAGTCTGCTTCTGCCATAGCGCTCAGTATATTATACCATATTATGAGGGATTGCATCAGAAGACCAAATAGTAAACTTTACTGCATAACTTATTATAATTTATAATCATAATTGGTAAGGCCCATCCATACGAATGATAACAATGATTGAAAGACAAAAAACTCAGGTAGGCTTTGAAGGATGAAACAACCCAAAAATCTTGAGGTAATATATAAATGTCAAGTGTTTTCTGGGGACAAAAGGTACAATACTCTTATGAGGATAAATCATATCATTTATCACTTGCAGCTTCCATGATCAGTCTGGAATAGCTGAGTTTGCTGGGGAATACAATATTTGATATCTAATCATTAAGCTTACCTCAACGTAATCCCAGAGACAGTCTTTGTAAAATTCTACATCAAATCTAGTGAATGATATAACAATTGTTTTTCCTGAGTGCTTCCCAACAGATATTTTTTTCGAGCATGCTGTGTTTATATCATAGGCATACGGATAGTTAGGGGATGTTAATACTCCGCTAGCTGCAGTAAAATCTGTGCCCCTGCAAATATCTGAAATCATAATGTCAAGTTACGCTATACGATAGTGAGAGCGGTGATGAAAATATTTTTGCAGGAGAAAATCCATTTTAAATTATACACTATTGATATATTGTACTTGTCTCAAAGGACAGTAAGTTGATGTTATGGTCTCAGAGAACCCATCAGAAGAGATCAAAATGTGCATGAACATTCAGTCAAGATATTGTGCGTTCCTGAGAATTCTCTCCCTACTTCTCAATAAACTATGTTTAAACGCCAATATTCCAACTATTGATATAAAGGCAGCGGCATCAATACTGGCTGTGTTCTGAATGATGGGAGGGAGCCAATGGCAGGTCATGTAATGTACCTATTGATATTGTGAAAGCTAAAAAAGATTGAGATCATATTCACACTTTTTCAGTATGCACTTTCAGGAATGTACCATCTGACCATGCATTGGAAATTAAGAAGTAACGAGGATGTGCATTAGCTAGCTGCTGATTCTCACCTGTATCCATAGACATGTATTTGGTCACTGCAGGGGTACATAGAGTTACAGACTCTGCAGATGACTGGTCTGTAAGAAATTGAGAATGACAAAAATTTATTAGTTGGAAATTGAAAATTTCCATTTTGGAACTGCTAAGTTGGCTGGCATATTGAAAATCGAATAGAACCACGGGTCAACAAAATGCAATTATAATTAAATACAACCATCAGTTGGCCGAATCAAAGTATCATAAAAAGAACTTGAAAGGGACCAACTATTCGGATTGCTAAGCCTAAGCCTGATTGCTTTCCGGTTAATATCCACCCAATGATGTGAATGCAATGAATCTTAATTATACCACAGCTGCAAGGCATAACTGTCTTTGCCCATAAGACTTGAATTAATTATTTACCAAAGATAACTTGTTGTTCATGTTGTTGATCATCATCATTTTTTCAGTATAAAATTGCGAAATGAAGAGAAGTTAAAAATACCAGAAATTGTTACGATGCGTGTTTGTCTTAGTAATTTAGACAGGGAACTTGGATGTGGACTACATCAATTATACAATGTCTATTTGAATTTTCCCCATTTCTTTACTGAACTGTTATAACTATAGGGCAACAAGGGTATAAGTCACAAAGTATATGACTTACATGACCATTCAAGGTGCCATCCCATCAGACTGGTTACATTGTTTGTAGAGAATTGAATGGTGACAGTTGGAGAGCAAGTTTGTACAATGTATCTCTCATTGCCGCATAACTTAACTATTGAAGCGCCAGTTTCACTATCAATGATCTAAAATTATAGACATAACAGTCTACTCTTTGAAGTGAAATAAACTGATGTCTTCATCATTTTTCAGTGGCTCTGACCAGGCATTTCTCAAAAGTTCCATCAACCACATCCAAGGTTTATAACCACTCCGTTGATGATACAGTGAACAACAAGTTTTATTTTTGCTTGACATTTTTGAATCACTGATCCGTCATGGTTATTTTCATGAACAGAAAATGTGTAAAACTGTTATCCTGTGTTTTGACTCACCTTGACAAAGTCCAACTCACAGTTGTCATTGTATTCTACAGAGAAACTAGTAAACAAAATCACAATCACCCCTCCCTCGCTATCCACAGCTGACACAGTTTTTGAGCAGTCTGTGTTGATATCATACCAATAGGGATAATTAGGAGAAGTCAGTACTCCAGTCAGTGCAGATATAGCTGTGCCTGGGCGGCAGATATCTACAAATAGGGCAGGTAAAGCTCAGTGACAGTTTTGATGGAAATGAATGTCCAAATTAATCAACTTTAGTCATTAATTTAGTTTAGTGAAAGTCATTTGTACATTTATTATAATTTAGCAAATGAATCATGAGCTAATTTTAATTTGACCATTTGATTCTGGTTGCTACGTATTATTGAAAGCCAGTGAAAGAAAATATACAAAAGAAGTTAACAATACACAATCTTAGAAAGGTTACCAGATCTGGAAAAATCTTATTTCACATTCAATGTGGTAAAACAACTTTTCCCTGCCCTGGTACATTCCAATTAACCATGTAATATTGGCCTTCTATTTTTGTGAGAATGTAACTTAGAATCACTCTTACATAGAAAGTGATTTAAAAACATGAACAATATATGTAACAGTGGTATCGGGAGAAGACAAGTATAATATTTTGCAACCTCTCAAAGTTATATGCTAATTATTGGTAAGCTTGTTGGGTCAGAATTTATCCCCTCACCTGTATTTGTTGCAGTGTATGAGATCATAGAAATGTGCGGAGTCACTGCGGATGAGCATGTTGACGGATCGGCATGTAATGTGTCTATTATAAAAGAATAGTATTGATATAATTCGGTAGGGACAATTATCTGAGCTTGAATTTGAGCCTATCTATGGTGTAGCCCGTTCTCTATTTTGGTAACCATGCTCTGCAAATAATTTGAGACTTCACCTCATTTTGATTTGTGCATGTGCAAGCTAGTATGATACAAACATGTCAGCAAAGTATCATATAATAATATGGTTGTTCTGCAGCCAATGTTTGATCCAACAGAAAACCATTGGGAATTGCAAAATGCACAAACAAAGACTGCTCGTGAAATAATATCCCTGGGTATCGCTAAATGTTCACAGACGTAATTGAATGAGTTTTGAATCTAAAGCTATGATCATGTGAGTTTTTTGTGACAACAGGGAGCGGTTGTGCCAATAATAGTAACATTCGCAATGAATCAAATTATTTACCCTTTACTTACTTTATTTTATTTAACATGAAGCTTACTACTTACCAGACCACTCGAGGCGCCAACCACATCCTACTGTCCCTCTCTCAGAGTCAGAGAAGAAATGGATGGTGACTGATTGAGCACAGGTGAGGACATCATGTTTCTCCATGCCACACAACTTAACTATTGGAAGGCCAGTCTCAGTATCTTTAACCTGTAATTGATTATTTGATTATGATAAATATTGTGAATACACTATTTGCAACTTTGTGAATGCCTAGAGTCACGCAAGAGCAATTTTATTTGATGGGCCAATCATCACTAATAAAGCTATTAAAAGACCATTAAGATTTATTTATTCTACTAACACAGGCTCAGTACACTTGATACCAAATAAAGCATGGTTTGGCATGTGCCATATGATCCTGATGGGTAGATTTAATTCATTTTACTAACATTGAATTCTTCGTCATAGAATTCAGATATCACTAGAAAGCTACAAATATAATTATCTATGTGTATGCTGCTGCAAGCTCCAGTAAAAGCCTCCAATAAGAGACATTCAAGTCAATCGAGTTTGGGTGAAATTTTGTTGAAGGGTGTTGTTTTATTAAAATAGTTTACAGCTACCACCCAAATATTCTTTGCTTTCACCAAGCATGTCTGAGAGGGAGTGAGCTTGTGATAGAGAAAGTATAAAATGTAATTAAGTATACATGTAGATTAACTAACCTCAACATAGTCTTTATCACAGGTCATGTGATCTTCTATATCAAACCTAGTAAACGAAATCGTTATCATGCCCCTTGATCTTCGATCAACAGAAATAGTTCTTGAGCAGTCTGTGTTGATATCATACAAATCTGGATAATTAGGGGATGTCAGTACTCCACTTGATGCACTAACATCTGTGCCCTGGCAAATATCTAAAAGCAGATGGTTTTATTTTTAGAATAAAGCTTTGATGGAAATAAAAATTCTCTTATTTAAATTGTCTCGCTAAATTGTCACTGCACATATCTGTAAATGTCCATACTCATTGAGGCATTCAATGTACCGTGTTCTCAATTTACTAATTTTCACTTCATGTGGACTTTTGGCATATTCTGTAAAACATTAGTCCAGGATGATGTTGTCTGCCAAATAAAATAGGGTATAATAATAGTATGTTTAGCATTGTAAAATGAAATTGGTGCATATCAGATAACGCCATTTTCACACAGTCTATTGAATGGTTACACTCATCAGTCTAAGATTACCTGGTGTGTAGTACCCCTCTCCCTGACCTTCACTTTGATGTGCAGTGCCGGGGGTAAATTCTGGTATACATTTATCTGTAAGTTAGTGTAGTGAAATCATCAATAAGGTTGTTTATGAATTTGCCGACCTCTTTTGTTATGTCTATATACGATAGCTGTATACACCACATGGAATTTTAGTGCAATAAGGATACATCTGTGTAACCAATTCACCAATATACCAATTTACAGTTGATTGTGGCTATGTTAGGTCTGCTTGTATTTTGACCAAGTATGCTGGTATAATTTTTATTGCCAGCTGCTTTGAAATATGGTACGCAAATTATCTTAAAGTCATTGTCTAGCTATTTACAATAAAGTGTGACAGTTTTTACTATATCTGATTGCCGGCTTTATATCAACCTTATCAAGAGACATCAAAGCATCAAGACATAACACAGCTTGAGCAGCACTTTGAGTCAGTCAATCATGTGTGGCTTTTTGCACAAGGCTATGAGGACATATACATTTACATACTGAATTACTGATGGATGATGCGTTGAGGCATGAATGCATCCTTCAGGATGTATTGTAACTTACGATAACATGGTTTCCGAGAACATTTGCAGGTGAAACTTCCGTACAGATTTTCACATGCCTGTGTACAGTTGTTTAATGACCAATGAGAACATTCGTTTATGTCTGCAATAAAAACATCGTGAAAAACATCTTAAATAGTTATGACTTTGAATTAGTCTAGCAAATGCTCAGTGACTCTCACTAAAACATTTCAGAAATGGTCCATTCAAACTTGGCAGCTCAGAGAAATACAACATCTTCTTTTCCTAGATTTTAACATTGATCAAGAGAAAAAGGAATTGAGAAAATGTCAGTATCCTCAAAAGAGGAGATATTTATAAAAGTAAAAAAGGAATGGTTATGACTGCTTTGCTGCAGGCAAGTCCACAAAAACCGCTTTAATTGAACAAAGTACTATTCTACCAATCAACAACCTGCAGTTAATAATTAATTGATGTTGATCTGAGTACTGAAAGAGGTTAGGTTGTTAAACACTTCTCTGTCCATTTTTAGGTCACCCATCTATAATTTGAGTAAGCCTTCACCCTTCAGCAATTTCAATGTTTCTGTCATAACCATTTAATCTATGTTTTAGCACTGCTACACCACTCGCTAATAGTTGCTTTCATATCGGTGTTTCCTATCAGATTAAACAGGTCAAAATAGGAATCAGTAACTGAGATCTTACCTTCACAAACAAGTTTAGATGCAAAATTGTAGCAGCATGACATGCCAGGTTGACAGGGTCTATTACTATTGCAGGGTGCTCCATACCCAGCCTTTGTGGAGACACCATTCGGGCGTAGTAAAGGTGTATGAGGACTTTTGCATTCAGGGAAATCCTCCGCAGATAGAAAACTCACAGCATAGGTCTGAAGTCAAACCATGCATGAATAAATAGGAAATGATATAAGAAACCATTTTGCTAATGATTGCTACACCCTGCATTAGTCCTAGCATAGGTTTTTGATTGTGGGTTGCGGATTTTAGCTTGAGGTGTCACTGATGCTTTTACGGACAAATTACCTTCCTTGCACTTCTATTTCCGACTCTAATCAAGTACATGAACTCTTTCATGAAAGAATCACCACTTACCGATTTAGATATGGCAACTTAATGCAATAAGTTCTTATATTGAGTACAACTTGAGAATGTGATTTCAATTTAATCATCGTGGGCTTTCTCCTAAATACTTATTGTCAGCCTCAATAGATTGATTGATTGTATTGCGATCACTCACTATAAATGTTGTCAGAAAGAGTTTTCTGGCTTATTGCTATGTTTTATTATGATGGCAAGTCAAAACAAATGTACGAAGAAAACATGGCATGATAATTTTGTACACTTACCAGTAATACCAGTCTCAACCAGGCATCAGACATATCCCTCATCGCTGTACTTGTGAATTCACGCACAAGCTACAACAATACATGCTCACAATAAGCTGATGATTACAATAGTGTTTGCTTGAGTAACACTTGGAACAAAGTTGACAAGAACTGGTATTGCTTAGATTATGATTGCAATATGCATATTCCTATATGTCGAATTTCTAAACCGTAATTGTGATTTGTAATCATAATATTTGAACCATCATCATTTGAGGCAAGAGAAAGGTAAGGGATATTGAAATGAATTGACATTTCCCAACTTTAAAGACCATAGTGATGACATGTTTTCATGAGGAATTAGTTAACAAAGAGAGCTATGCACAATATATAATAAGTACCTTTAAAAAAGCTGCTTAGATGCCAAGCACTGCTCTCTGTAACTTCTGTGTATCCAAAACCCAACAGCGGCAAGCAAAAACGAGAATCAGAACGTGTTTCCAATACTATTACATGCTAGCAGATTGAAGAACATGTGACTGTAACATTTGCAACAAAAACTACATGGGCTGGTAAATTGCTGTCTGACTCTTTGTTATCAACGTAACTAATGCACAGAATTTTGGAATTAATTTTTGATAATTGGCCTACTGCAGATATCCCTCTGAAAAGATATCAACTTCATTTATAGCATTTAATTGTATTGTCCTTTGTTTGGTGACATTATGTAGTAACACTGTTAAGCATGTTTTCATCAGTACACACAACCGTCTTCATATGACTAATTGAGCTCTCAAGTAAACAGGCAGCTATACTCTATGACGGATGTAATGTCTCCTGCTGTGGCGCGGTACTTTGGTAACACACAGGAGGGTTTTGATAAGGCGCTTAATTGTGTTGACTTTGTCTCAAATTTCAACCTGCATTGGTCCTTCTTGTGTATGAAGAAGCCTTAATCGATATATATCTTCATCAAGCTATATTCTGTTGATCATCAGATCAACATCCATGCTCATAAGATATTTCTGTTATATATATGGTTAAATGGTCACTGCTCAGTAAAAACAATTTAGGGCAAGAACTTGTGATCTTTGATGTAAAGGTCCAATTCACAGCACTGGCGGTTATACTGATACTGGTACCGCCACATCATTCACCAAAGCCAGGTTTTGGGGTATAGGACTAAAATAAGACAAGGACCTTCCATTTATTCTCCATCTTGACTTTTCTTCCTCTCTTACCTGTAGCCATTGTGTTGGCTCTGATATGAGTGGTTGTTACGTGGGAAAGAGAGCCATTGGCAGGTCACTGAGCGCACCTAATGGGATATAATGAAAGTGAAACCCACTATAATATATATATATACTTTCATGAAAGCACCCTGTTACCTTGCATTGGCTCTTCCCCATCCATCAGAGTGGACAATGCAATGCTATAAACTAATAACTTGGTGTGTACCAAATAAGAACCAGACATAGCACAAACTCAATCTGACTACCAAGAATTATGAACTAGCCCTGTGATTGCGATTTAAGCCGATGTTGCCTGTTATTTTATGAGGGAACACGGAAGTTTTTTGCACTGACTGCTAGGAACAATACCGGTAAATAGTTTACATGGTGTTACTTGTCAAATACTCTGAAAGAAGTGACTCAAATGCTCTTAAATTGTCAATTGGGAATGATAAAGTGTGGTGATGATAAAATGATGGATCCTCTAGCCATGCTCACCCAGATTCAGTTGGATTGTGGAAATGTGCAATAATTAAGTAGGACAACAGCTGATGCTATTTTTGTACATTTATCATCAACTTTATATATATAATAGGAGTAGGAGGTAGCTCAGTTGGTTAGAGCGCTGGTCCTTCAACACATAAGTGATGAAGGTCGTGGGTTCGAATCTCACTGCAGTCATGCTTCGGGATGTGGCGTGTGATATGACATCTGATTTTAATCAATAACTGTCTGATTCTAGTTGATGCTTACCATAAAGACGAAGAGTTGTTTGTTGTTGTTATATTGAATGTTAGTCAAATTCTATTAGCCATCGTACATTACTTCTGAGCTATCACCATTGACTATTTAGGCCAAACATTTGTCATTTTTGCATAAGGTCAATGAGTCAATCAGAAGACATAGGATATAACATTCACCTGAGTGCGCTGGGAACCTGAACGATCAACCTTGAAGGCTACCCCACCGGCAGTATGACGGGAAGGACCTCCTCTGTTTCCATCTAGTCTGGTTGTAGTATTGTAAACTGTACCCCGCGCGAAAACAACTCGGAACACTTTACAATACTGTAAACTTTCCCGGGGACACTTTACAATACAAACAGGCCTATTGTAAACTGCCCCCCCCCCTATTGTAAACGGTCCCCCCCCCTATTGTAAACTGTCCCTTCCTATTTTAAACTGTCCCCCCTATTGTAAACTGTCCCCCCTATTGATGACTGTCAATTTCAAGGGCCCAACTGTTTATCATCATTCTAAATGGGTCAGATAATTTAACTGGTGTATACCATGATTTTATTAAAATCGTACTTAGGCACCTTGATGATGATATACTCTCTCATGCATTGATGGCTAAACAAACCAACTAGTGGCAATGTGTACTATTGCTGCTTTCGCATTGAGTTAAGGCCACTATTAAGCTTGTGTGTTGGTGATGTTTTACGATATTTTATTGGGAGCATCTAGCAGAGGCATCTTACTGGTAGCATGGTTCACATAGAAAGGGAAATAGCCACTGCATTGTGGTCATTATAAAAGAACAATAGAATCTGACATCACGTCCTGTGATGTCTGTTAGCAGACTAATTAACTGTCATCGTTAAGGCATGGCATATATAACATTGCCTCCCCTTTAAGAGGGTTTATATCTCTCTGGTGGTTTGCTTATTTGAGCTGAACGTCTCAGTACTGGTAGTGTAATAGGTGACGTTATAGAGGTTTGAGTACGTTGTATCTGCGTTGTAACCATCGGACTAGTACTGGGTATAAGGCTTGCATCTGTATCAGTGCTCGAACCATCAGCTGTACCGTCAGCATCTGAGGACCTCTGGGGCAATGCGGTTGCTGCTTTTACACTGGCTTCGCTGAAGGTATCCTGAGATAGATCATGTCTTGTTACAGTAGAATTATGGGGTTGGTTTAAATCATCATAGTCACAATCATCAATGTGTGTACCAGCAGAAACTAAATGATTCAAATGACAATACCGAACTCTAGAACCAATCCTGACTAGATACCTGAGCGGACCTATGCGTTTTATTACAGTGCCAAATAACCACTTGTCTCGACCAATCATGCTCCTGACCTTGACAGAATCTCCGACTTTAAACTCACAAGACTTGGAATTACTACCATGGACATAACTACGATACTGAGACTTATCAACATCTGCTTGCAGACTGGGTTTCATGAGAGTAAATAGAGTGCGTAGTTGTCTGCCCATTAACAGTTCACATGGAGCACGACCTGTTGTAGCATGATTGGTTGTGTTATATCCTAACAGAAACCTCGACAGTGCTAAATTCCTATCCCTAGAACTACCTTTCACTTTTTTGAGAAAACTCTTAGCTGTCTGCACACAACGCTCTGCTTGACCATTTGATGCAGCATGATATGGAGGTGAATATTTACGAACTATTCCATTAGACTTGAGAAATCCCTCAAACTCTCCGGATGTGAATGACTTAGCATTATCTGTATACAATATTGCACATAACCCATGTGTCGAGAATAATTGTCTTAGCGAAAGGACAGCCTTAGAGCTAGTAATACTGCTCATGGGCTCTACATGTAACCATTTGCTATAACTATCGACCACAATCAAATAATTCTGACTATCATATTCAGCGAAATCAGCATGAAGCCTGAACCATGGCTTGTTCTCAAACTGAAACGGATACCAAGTTTTGGGTGGTGAATTACCAACCATTTGACATTTACGACATTCTTTTGCTATAGTCTCTATAGTACTATCAACATTTGGAAACCAGAAATAACTACGAGCCACTGATTTCATTCTGACAACACCGGGGTGATCCTGGTGCAACTCTGACATAACTCTATCGATAAGACAATTGGGTAGGACAACTCTACAACCATACAATATACATCCTTTATCAACTGCGAGATCACCGCGCTTACTGAAGTATGGCTCTAACTCTACATCTGATACATGTTTAGGCCAACCGAATTTCACATAGTCTCGAACCTTACTGAGAATAGGACATCTACTAGTTTCACGAGCTATTTCATCAGCAGTCACTGGGAGATTATCAACTATTGAGAAATAATTTACTTCCATCTCAAAACTTTCATTAGAGCTGAGCGGAGCACTCGACAGATAATCAACGTGACATAAGTCAGAACCTTTGCGATATTCTACTGTATAGTTGTACTCGTTTAGAATGAGTTTCCATCTGTGCAATCGAGAGAGGGCAACTCCAGACTCTAGTTTAGCATTAGGGCCGAAAACTGTCTGAAGTGCACTGTGATATGTGATGAGTATGAATTTGTTGCCAATCAGATACTTTGCAAACTTCTTCAATCCAAACATGATGCTGAGAGCTTCTCTGTGTGTCTGAGCGTAGTTGGATTCTGCATTTGAGAGTGTTCTCGAGGCATAGGCTATCGGTGTCTCAGATCCATCTTCTTCTCTATGTGAGATTATGGCTCCAACACCATAGGGACTTGCATCACACGCCATCACTAGCTGTTTCCTAGGGTCAAATCTGGTGAGTAGTGTTTGGGTGCACAATTCTTCCTTCAGATTGTTGAATGCTTGTTGGCACTCTTCCGTCCAAACGAAGTCAACTCCATCACGCGTTAGATTATGTAACGGCTCAGCTTTGGTAGCGACTTGTTCAATGAACTTTACATAGTAGTTGATCATTCCCATGAACTGCTGCACGTCTTGGACTTTCTTAGGAGTCTTAGCTTCTTTTATAGCTTTTACTCTGTCTTCAATGGGTGATATGCCAGATTTACTGAGAACATGACCAAGATATGGAACCGACAACTGCAAGAACGAACTTTTGTGTTTATTCACTGTGATACCATGTTTTTCCAACCGATCAAAAACCTCATCTTGCGTTTTCAAGTGCTCATGATCATTAGGACCTGTTACAAGAATATCATCGATATAACAACATGTGTTAGGAATACCTGACAAAATCTGATCTAGGACTTTCTAAAACTGCATACTTGCTACTTTCACACCAAACGGCAACCTGGTAGGCACTAATAACCCTTTAGGAGTATTCATTGTGAGAATTTTCTGAGAGCTTTTGTCTAGCTTTAACTGAGTGTAGGCAGATGCAAGGTCAATCTTAGAGAACTTTTCTCCTTTCATCGTTGTGAAGAGATCATCTGGCAGCAGTAGTGGATAAACATTGTCTTCAATAGCCTTGTTTACAGAAATGGAGTAGTCGGCACATACTCTTACATTTTTGCCTTGATCCTTGGGTACACATATGAGTGGTGAGGCCCATTTACTCTTTTGAACAGGTACGAGAGAACCATCTGAGACTCGTTTATCTAGACCAGCATCTACCTTATCTCTGAACATCAACGGAACTGGTCGAGCTTACAGAATATGGGTGTACAATCAGGTTACAACTCTATAGAAGCCTCATAACCTCTAATCTCACCAAGGCAATCACTACGAAATACCTGAGCATGCTTTGACAACCCCTCATTGAGAGTACGAGATTTGACCTGACCTACAATTGGTACTGAGAATATTTCATTCCAATTCAACCATATGTGAGAAAGCCAATTTCGACCTAGCAAACTTGTACCATTACCCTGTATTACAATAAGCGGCTGAGCTGCAAAAACTACATCAACAGAAATCTCACCTAAGACTTTAACTAGATTGCCACTATAATCATGTAATGTCAAGTCAGAATGAGCAGACAACTTACAATGACTGAATTTTGACTGGTACACTTTTGATGATATTAGACTCCAAACACACCCCGTATCCAATTGTAATTTGATAGATTTACCTTCAACCTTCATTGGTATATCGATTGGTTTGCGTACATCAGCCATGAGATTGATTTCCGGCGTGGAGACCATCTCTACAGCACTCACGTTACCACTTTTGCCACCATCATCAGTTTAGAACATTTTCTACATATCATGTGTTTACCTGGACAGTTGTCAGCCTTGTGGGGACCAGCACAGCGTGTACATTTCATGCGCGTTTCTCTATAATTATCATGAGGTTTTTTATGACTCATTCTATTCACTCCAGTATTAAAGCTGCTTGCTACTGGTTGGCTATTGTCTGAGCTAGGGTGCTTTTGTGCCACATCCATCATCATGGCTATAGATTTTGCATCAATCCATGTTAATACATCACCCTCTTTCAACAATGCCTCACGAATGCGATTATTGCTAACATGCAGGCCACAAATCAGTTTATTACGGAAACGATTGTATAAAGCGTTACCTGTACCGAACCCTGCATTTATGCTGAGTTTTGATATGGTTACAATATAATCTGAAACAGATTCATTAGGCAATTGATGTCTCATGTCAAACCTAAGCGATTCCGACACCGCATTGACTCCAGCTCTAAAATGTTCATCTAGTAATGTAACAAGAGCATCAAATGTGGAATCCTCTACTTTGTTTGGGACACTCAAGCTTATAAGCAAGTCCAGAGTTTCATTACCTATCACAGCCAAAAGAATGTTTTTCTTTTTAGCAGCCTCATTTACCTCGTTGGCCTCAAGCCAAGAATTTAATCTCAGTTTATATGTGGGCCATTTATCTTTTACAATCATTTATTCCGGTACCTTACCTATTGACATGTTGTAGCATGTTCTCTGAGGTTCTCTGTCTTCAGTGTATAATTTTGCCCGCAATGTGCCTTCTATATCATCTTCCATCTACTGTGTGCCTCCCTCGTGGTATGAGTAATCTTTCACCAGCCTGTGTCGCCATTATTGAGTTTGTGTGTTGGTGATGTTTTACGATATTTTATTGGGAGCATCTAGCAGAGGCATCTTACTGGTAGCATGGTTTACATAGAAAGGGAAATAGCCACTGCATTGTGGTCATTATAAAAGAACAATAGAATCTGACATCACGTCCTGTGATGTCTGTTAGCAGACTAATTAACTGTCATCGTTAAGGCATGGCATATATAACAGCCACCATTTTCGCTACACCTCTGCAAAGCTTTGCTTAAGCCGCGCCAAAACAACCATCCCCCAACATTTTCTTTTATAAACTGTATGCTCAAAAATTACAGTTGGCATCTTATGTCATTTTACAGCCATAGTGTAGGCGTCATAATGAAACTATTTGTTCATTTTCGGATGGATGGATCGCAATAGTTTGCGATTGCTTGCGTTGTCAATTTTGATGGCTACTCAACACTATCCCACCATCAATTCGGTAAATGAACTCCCGTCTTAACTGGCTAATGTAAAAGAAAATAATATAGACTGAGTATTAAAATGAAAATTCCATGGGAATGAAAACTTAATCTGTATACTGCTACTGGTGCTCGTACTTCTGTGATAACTTAATAGGGGTTTTTCTGAGCATTGTCACATAGCGGCCATATAGTTTGCACCATAGACAGAATAGTCTCCCTAGACAGGCTATAATAGCATTCAATACTGTCAACTAAGTACACGACATAACATTATTAGTATGTGCAGTGAGTCATAGTTTTCTATGCTATATCCCTCAATGAAATAATGTGAAAAATCAAGGGATGCTGGGCACAATATCAGCCCCAGCCCCCTCAGAACTTTTAATGAAATAAATCATTAGCCAATAAACATTATATTAAATACAGCCATGCACCCTCCGCACATCCAACATTAACATTTAAATGCAAAGAATACTTGCAACACAATATCACAAATATTTTGTTTGATGAGCCAGATCTGAGCACCACCACCGTCATCATTGATTTCTGCAAAATTATTGTTGTGACTGAAAACATCCAGTCTGCTCAGCTTGGATTGCTTGTTGCAAGTCTTTACTTCAAATTTTATTGTTGCCATGCCAGGAAATCGGGTATTAGTCGCCTCCTCCTAAAGGGTAACCCCCAGTTATCTTGTTAATCATGGAGGTAAAAATTGAGAGGTTTTCGTCCAAGTGCACAATCAATTCCATCAGTATCAATTCTTCTCCTTTGTTATACCAGACAATTAAAGAGTGAGTTCAGGTCCCATTCATGTTCTCCCATCCCTGACTAAGAGAATAAGTCAACCAATTCTGGTTCCATCAAGTTCTCCATTTTGGCGCCAACTGCATCCTGAATCTTTGTTGTTATGGATTGGGCTGACTTTGGCGCCATGTGTAGGACTCTCATAGATAATGGATTATCAACTAATAATGAATTAATTAAATTCACAGTTTTCCTCAGTAAATGATAATTATTGGAGTGCTGATACTCCTGAAGCATAAGTGGTGCTACTTTAGTTCTGAGACAATCGGACCTCTCCTGGGTGAGGCCAGCAGGTTCCATTATATCTGGCATGCCTGATGGCATCGACTTTAGTACGCGGTGAGTATCGCTGAGGTTGGTGGTGCATGTCCAATCACCAAAGAACTTGATTGATGACACTTTAGTGATTCCAGGGATGAGTTTGAAATGTCCGGCCAAAAAAGTATCCCAGTTGTACCACTGTCATGCTGGAGAAGTGATCAGTCCAAAGCAGCCATCAACGAGGGATCTTGTATGGTCTACCTCCATGAATACATACTCAAGATTGTCATGGCAGCCTTGTAACATTCTCCAGCAGACTTCTTTTTGTTCTGCCCACTGCAGTTGTCAGCGTGTAAATCTAGATTTCGATGAGGCTCTGTCCATGCATCCAAGTAGTAATGAAGCAGAGATTTGACACAGTTAGGTCCATGACTGTTCTTACCATCAGGACCTATGGTCTGATGCTCATCAAAGAGATTTTCTGATGAGGCTTTGATGTATCGCATACCCCCAAAAAGCTGAACTCGCCTTCCGACCCGAAAGAACATGGGCCCAACTTGCGGTGGTGTTGTTGGAATACTGAGGTGCTCGGCAGAATCAAAGGTGAGATGTTTGATCCTACCATCTTTTGCGTCTCTTATACACTTATCATAATAGTCACGGCATTCTTGAGCCTTAGTCGTATGCGATTGGAATACATCAAGGGCTCCCTTTTAATGTTCCTCTATACGAGCTTTCATTAAGGCATCTCTCATGACCTCGCATTTCACACAACAGTCCTCTCTCCTAGACATTATCTTTATGTCAGGGCATGTTCTCTTCCAGACATCCATAAATGTAGTCAGCCTAACTGGCTGCTGTTTGTCAATGGGTGACAACTCGGTATGAACCTTGTGTATACTACCTTGCGATGTACCGCAGGGAAGGTAGATGGGTGGAATTTCTGGTCGAGCTCTAGGTGCTGCAGGTTGAGGTAGACCGTACTTTTCTGGGTAGGAATTAGGGAAACTCACCACACCCATAATAGTATCGTGACTGAAGGCTATGTATCAGAGCAATGAAGCCCTAACTGCTGTTAATATAAACACCCTGACACAACTCCACATTTAGTAGCTATCGGCTCCCGTGAACCATTAACAGCTGGATGTACTACTTGCTTGTATCTCTGCAGAGAATGTGAGGAGATGGTTATGTGTATAGAGAGTGAAGAGTAATGACTATGTAATACTTCACTTGAGTTGTCTTCTCCTTCAATATGAGCATATAACTCCTTATCATAACAAGCTTGGTATCGCACAGCATATTATCACCCCACTGTGTTGTTAACCAACTGTCTGATGGCTACATACATGTATACAGCGCATGTTATGAAATTTCATTGGAGTGATAAGCATATTATGTGCTATCTTGGCTATAGGTGTTTTGACAGCTGGACATATATGTATATAATATAATATAATATAATAATTAATGTAATAACTCACAGTATTTTGATTGTCTCATTCGTCTGTGAAGTACGATTCAACTGGAATGAGGAATGCCTATTGAGTTGTCATTATAATTCCTCTTCAAAACAAATACTGTGTAATACTCAGTTCATTAAAAGTATTTTGGCTTCAAGTTGCTGTAGAGTTGTCTTCTCATTTTCATACAATGTCGTACTTAATATGAATTAGAAGTTATCCCACTTTGCCTAATTTATCATATCCCGTCCTTGTATCCAGGTAAACATACAAACTTAAATGAGAGAATTCTTTACAGAGGAAGAATCTAGGATCAACATTGAATGTCTCCAAATATCAGAAATTATACCAGCATACAAGTTCTCCCTGTATACAGGTTTTATTTCAAACTCCAAGCACCAAGCAGATTGTGTCAATCTGGTTAAATAACTCGCTGTAAACCCTTATACTTGCAAGATAGCAAGAGAATAGGTAGCGATAGATATTTGATTTACTATTTCCAATCCAATCCAAATTCAATACTACTGGTTCTAATTTTTGCTGGATGGGGTCAAAGTTTTTGAGTGGGGGGATTAAATGAGGACGCATAATTCACCTACTGGTACTTGTGTCAACCGACCTTGCCCAGTGATATGAATTAAATTTAAGCCAGGGATACCCATCAAACAATTATGAAAATACTTCAATCCTAAGAAATACACAAGAAGGCCTGACACTATCACATTTTAAATAAGGATTGATTGAGGAAACAATTTCAATTAAAAATTATTGAAGATTATTAGGGTTGTTTCAAACATAAATTACTGTCTCTCAAGTAAAATTTTTAAGAATAGATTGGGCAGGGCTTCTGATTTGTGCGAAAATAAATGTCACGTTAAAATCCCAAATCCTTCCCTCAAAGAAGCCTTAATAGTAGTAGTATTGTTATTATGAAGGCATATGATATCAGATATAAAATACTTCTGGTTTCTAGTTACTATTTGATTATGTAATATCAGGGCTCTCAACCTGGGAGGATTCGAAACCTGAGTTTTGATATTAGCATGTCCCATAGTGGTACTTTAAAGGTGTAAAACGCCGTGAGCATAAACAGCTGAGGGTATGTCTGAGATGGTACCTAAATATTGTCGGGTGAAATACCTGGGATTTGAAGATTATGTGCAAAGAATAGCTGGCAAAGCAAGTCAAAGAATGTATGTTGTTAAAAAAATGTTGCATCTAAGTACAAAGCCATTAGCTTCCATGATGTTCAAAAGTTTTGTAGTTTCCCTCTTGATGTATTGTCTGCCTGTTTTGCACACGAGCATATGTACCATAGACAAGAAATTACTAAGAAAAGTTTTTAATGTTGCCAAGAATTTGAGGCTTGACGTAGGCGACCTCGATATTATTGTGCTGTTCTGCTGATGAGCATCACATCATACAAAATTTCCTAGAGCAATGCCCTCAAATGCAAGCTCCATACATTAGTAGCAAGTTCCTTCAATGACAAAGTATATGCATCCTTTTCTCGCAACATTTCATGTTTGTGATAGCTAGTAAATCAATAAAAACCTAGAGCATTGCTTGTAAACATAAAATCGTAAATAATTTTAGATTTGATCCAGATGAACCAATTCATATGGACTAACCAAGGCCATCGCCACAGGTGAAAATGAATCCCCATGATGTAAAAATATGTTTGTAAAAATATTGTTTTAAAGGCTGACGAATCGAGCCGCCAGGGTAGCAAGGCATATAATTGATGTAATGTGGTGCTATTGAAATATTGCCTGGATTTATCCGGTTCACCTGCAAAATGAATTTTTCAACATTCCTAAAATTCAAATTTCTATTCAGCCATAATAATCTATTTGCAAATCACTGGGAGAGCAATAAGAGCATAGCTTATCACAAATGAAATCAAATACCCACACCAAATACCACACATTATTCACATGCAAAAGTTTGATGTCATCTCAGTCTGAACCGAGATGCTTTGACAGAAAGGCAAGTTGGGTGTAATGTGTTGATATTCAAATTAAAGATTAGGTTCATTCAATCATGTCAAGTTCATTACAAGCTAAATTTTAAAAGCGTTCTCAAATACAAATTGGAATATCACATAAATGACTTGAATAGGCAGCGCAGTGAGAGCATAGCTTATCACAACTAGAATCTAATACCTGATCATTCATAATAATTCATTTGGTAATCACAGTATTAGGCTACCACTAGCAGATTATAATTGTACTTGTTGCATTTGGGACATAGGATTATTGTGCCTCATACATCAATTGCATTGAAAGCTTGTTATAGAAGAGGCTTTGTTTAGACAAAGAGAGTATATCAAAGGCTAAGGTCTCTGGTGTATTGCGCAATCGTAAGCACACATCAGTCATACTTTCAAAAAACAGATATACATGTTACATTTTGCTTGCATGCAACTTACAATGATGCAAAAATCGGCATATCTGGACAGCCCTATTCTGAGTAACCAAAAGAAATTTGGAAGTAATCGGACTATTGAAAGTAGGTGTGCGATACATTACTTTGATAGTAACAGCTGTTCTTTGTAGATTTCTTTGAGAAATAATATATTTTTAAATATCATTGTGGCTCATTGGGTTTATATTGGTATAATACATAATTATATGTGGGTTTAGTTCACCCATGTCAAATACACTTCCCTAGAGTGAAGTTCAAAGTTTGGTCAGGAGGAGATAATCACCAAAATCAGCCAATACTTTTAATGAACTGAGTAGCTTCTAGATTGATCATAAATCATTTGAAGGCAAGTCCGCCTACTTCATATTATTATCATTAAGATCCAATAGCGCAAAGATAACCTTTTATAATGGTTGAATGCAAATTCTAGCTATATCACTATGCAAGCCATGACACACCTTTTTTGGCAATATGCCAATGATATTGGAGTGAACATGATAAAGACACAACCCCATTATATAGAGCCTCGGTGAATTATACCGTTTTAATAGCTTGCTGAATGATGATTTGTAAAAAGGCATGCCCCTTGTATCATCCACAATTTTGATTTACCACACCGGATCCAGCTGATGACACAAAACTGACATTTGGACTTGCACAGTTCACAACAGCTAAAGATAATGTCATCTGGACCCGTTGGCAGTCCAGCATGGATGGAAGAGTTCCAGGAGAAGTATCTAAAGCATGGGATCAATGACACGGATGCACAGAAGGACTACCTGCTGGGACTTGCAAAGCACTACGAGAACCAGTTTGATCAATCAAAAGACTGGGTTGATGCGTTCAAGGTTTGTGAGACAAATGAGTTATAATGAGTCAAAGCGTTCTTTCTAGAACACGTGATTAGAAACAAGAATGCGCTTTTCTATCGCCGAAATACACCGCTTTAGTGAACGTTAGCTCCTCTTAGATTTAATTTTAAGCTTTTTTTGTGCCAATGCTTTATTTGTCAATGGCTGTTAGTGGGTGCAAGAAGGATGAAATTTGATGGGGCAGGAAATTATGCACTAGTGACAATATGTTGTCCAACATTTAGACCGGTGGATGCAAAAAGCGTAATCAATTCAGTTTGTATTGGTCCTTTTCATCCACTCGGCCTACACAATTGGCATCTCAATCACACCTTGACTTTATCCACCCTTGGCCGGCTATAAGGTTATATTCAGCATCCAATGCTAGCATGCCCCCAAAACTGCTTTGTGGCCATAACATGACAGCATAACATCAGGTTGAATCCCATTTTCTAGAGGTGTTTTAATTAATTTTTAGGCGTTCTCGTTGTACAATGCAAATATAGAAGAAAAATCCGTAGTGAGGGATGACCAAGTCTGTAGGGACATGTGGAGAGTCATCTCAAAGTACCTTTTTGGTGGAAAAGAGCCAAAGGGAAAACAGAACAAGAAAATTGAGTTTTTCACGATAGTCAAGAGTCGCAGAAGGGACCTCACTGAGAAACGTGACATTTTGAAAAACAGCCTAGTTAATCTGAGTCGCGAAGTAGGCAAACGCGTACACGATCATCCGGAGAAACTGATTGAAATAGTCATTAAGTCCAATGACATGATGGTTAGCTTTGCAGGGACGATCATTGACGAGGCTATCAAGTTCTTGGGCTCTGACAGACCTCCGTGTGATTTCTCAGCAGTCGGAATTGGATCCTTAGGAAGGGGGGAGGCTACCCCATACTCAGATTTGGAATATCTATTCCTCATAGAGAAATCTAAACATCGACCATACTTTGAAAAGCTAGCTGTGCTCACCTACTGCATCATAGGGGCGCTGAATGAAACCAAGCTCAACTCCATCGCCATTCATGAATTAAATGGTGAGAAGGGAAGGGGTATTGAAGTGGGCTGGTTCATCGATGGTCGACAGTATGGCTATCAGATTGATGGAATAACCTCCACCTCTGACAATGTGCCAACCCGAGCAAAGTCTATGTGGATGTTGGAAGACTCAGGTGGCTTCATTGCAACTCCCAATGATTTGGTGAGAGAATACAAAGCTGTCCTCGATAATCCGACGAAAGAGGCCCTTAAAGGAGATATAACATCAATGCTGATGTTCACGAAGCTCCTCTACGCAATAACTAACGGGAAAAGTCAGTATGAACAAAGCCAAGATAATTTGACAGAGAATCTTCTGGCAAGCTTTGCTAAGCAAAGGGATGAAATAAATTGCCACAAGAATGATAAAAGGGTGAAAATCAATCTTGAGATGTTAGAAAATGATCTGAACAAGTTTGTTTTCCACCCCGAGTATGACCTATACTCCTCTGGATTCAATATGAATGTGAAGACTGAGCTATATAGATTCCCATCGATCCTTTTGCTTGATCTCACAACTGTAATCGATGAGGTAGGCTTGGATTCCTGGAAAACACTAGATTTGATCAGAGGAAAGTTTTCCGAAGGGTTTGCAGATCATCTCTCAAGGCTTTTGGCTTTTGCTTGTTTCTCGCGTCTCAGATGTTATTTAGCAATGAATGCTCATTCCGATAGCTTCAAGATTGGGGGTCAGCAAGCCTTTCCTAGTGGAGTGGGGGACACAGATCACAGCATTGGCTACAGAGTAAGCAATACATGGGAGATGTCCAGGGATGAGTTCTTTCTCCTTTGCAGGGATCTAATAACAATGCAGCGACACATGAGGCCCACCAAAGAAAAGCCCATAAAAAGTCCCGATTATGTTACAGCTCTCATGTCAGCAAACATCGAAGAAACCCCACTGGCAAAAACTATGGCCCACTACTACTGCTGCGAATGGACCGAGGTTATCCAATCGCTAGATGGTTACTACCGTAACTCAATGGATTACCAATGCAGAATCGCCCTGGCTTTCTCCTATCTTCAGCTAAAAGAAAGCAGTAAAGCATCTAAAGTACTTGAAGGACTGAGAGATGATTTATCCAAAGACAAGGCTGTGAGTGATGCGATGCGCATAAATGTCCTAAGACTCCTCGCTGGATCCACCACTGAGGCACTGAGTGATGAGGTATCAGCCGCAAATATCCCTAAAACGGTTTCAACTGACCCATATGAGGGGGCACTCAATGCAATCGAAGCTTTACCGACTAACCGAAGGGAGAAATTGAGAAGAATCGAAGCCTTTGTTCTATTTGAGCATGGTTTGTTCCTGTCAAAGGGCAAAGGGGAAAAGTCTACAGGTCTTGATTTTCTATATGATTCATTGAAGATCTTGATTCTTGATGCTGCCACTCAGCCTAAGTGCAGCGGCTTGAGAGTTCTTAAGGACTTCAAATCTCGAACTATTCTGGAAAGGCTCGACTGGATTGGCAATGATACAAGGGAGCTAGCCCATTGTCTGTATTCCATCGCTACGCTCCTGCAAGACAAAGAAGTTGCCAGAAAGTACCGCAAAAAGGCCTCACAACTTGGTTTAGATTTCTATATTCAGCATGGAACTGACACCTACACCCAGATTATGATTTTGACCGACCTTGGGAAAGCCCTCAACAACAAACAGTACTTGAAGGGTGCGCTCGCCTTGTTAGAAAGGTCAGTTGGAAAAGACTCGAGCCCAGAACTTAAAACAGAGGTCATGGTCAGTATTGTAGAGTGCATCGGGCAGGCTGGTGATAAAATTGAGCATTCTGTTGAGCTTGAAAACCAGCTAGAACTTCAACTTGACCGTGTGATCACAGATTCCAATGCAGAGGCTGATGAAGAAGAGGATGATCAGAAAATACACATGAAACTTCTGAACAATGAGCGAACAGATAGCTGGTATTCAAGAGCCATCAAAGCACTGAAAGACATCCCAACTGACCTGACAGAGGAAGAGAAAAAGCAGATACAACTATTGAGAGACCAGTTTGCCATTCTTGGCAAGGATACATCCCCCTTTGATGAAGCAGTCGAACAGTCTAAACCAAAGACATCCGAAAATGGAACACAGACTGAACCCCCTCCAAAAGAAGGCACAAAAAGCATCGAATCACAAACCTATGTTTCCCAGCAACAGTCCTTTGACAACGCAGAAGTGCAGACAGACCTTTTGGTTGTTACTCAAGATGGAGAGGCCCAAACTTATCAGTCCATCAGCCTAATAGGACATAGCGCAACACAAACAAACGCCATAGAAGGCCTCGCATCACTCAGAGGTAAATTTAGACAAAATTGTTTCAGTTTCATTCTAGAATTAAATGCTCAAAGTTTTTTTCTGTCGCATGACAGATAATCATGCCTTGTTTGGGTGGACCATTTATACGAGAGTAAGTTGGAAAGCCAATTAAAGTTCTCTTCTTGCCACATGTTCTCAAGGCACCAACACACAATACTCAAACTTTTCTGCAGGTTCCTGCATATTATTTGTTGCACAATGATTCCCGACATGAGATCTGTTAACTTGCAGATGCAGCTGACACAACTGGACAGCACTTAGGAGTAGAGTGTGATTTCTGTCATATTGAAAACTTTTCAGGACTTCGATTTGTTTGCGGGTAAGGACGTGTGTGACATAGGAAGTGATTCTTTTACCCATTGCTTTGTATCTTGAACTCTCAATTTCTAACAGGCCAAACTGCCGGTATGTGCTTTTTGTGCTTCTTTGTAAAGCTTTTGATCGCTGGCTGGTCATGTTGGTGCCTTCAGGGTGATGTGACAATATCTCCGCCGATTTGCCCTCAGTTGGTAGGCAGGTCAGAGCATACATGGGGTCTAAAAATATCCCAATACTCAGCAGACTGCAGTGGGATTCGAACTCGAGACCTTCAAGGCTTGTTCTCTGAAGACCAATGCTTTAACCAACAAATTTTTTGAATATTTTGTTTCAGAAATTGTGAATACTTCAATCTTTGCTCTGGTTGTGAGGCTCGTCCCCGAGAAGAAATTGGGCATGACGTAACGCATTTATTCATCAAATTGAAGACACCTGTGGTGAGACCATTCGGTCAACATCAACCACCGAGAGAGGCTGTGCTAAGTCGGGTATGTATCATGTTAATAGCGTCTGCAGAAATCGTTGTTTGAGATTGTAATCGCATGACTCTTTGTTGTTCGAGATTTTGTTACGACTTTGGCTTCGCTTTTCAAAATGCTATCTATATATTTTTTGTTGTCCACCTTATCCAGGCTCTAATGTGGCAGGTTTCTTATCCTACTTTTGATATTCCGTCAATTGTCTCTTTTAGTATACGGATGCCATTAAGACTGCTATAGATCGGAGCGCTACCCAGCATTCCTATAAAAAAACTGAGATCAAGTGTGACATATGCAAATCTGTGGTGAGCGGTGTGAGGTATCGCTGTGGGTAAGAAAATTTTATTCTATTCTTCTAGAGAACTGTCGCATGGTTTCCAAACTATTGACAATGTAATCATTTTACCTGTATTGTCAAATCATTGCGTAATTTATCACTGTACAACTAGAATTAATCAATGTAGAACTCAGCCTCACACATGGTAATTAATGAAATCTCAAGCATTGATTGATTTTCCTGCCATTGATTTGATCAAGGATTTAGAGACACCTTCTGTTTCTATTTTAGGCTATGCCATAACTATGACATATGTGAGCGCTGTGAAGCTGTCGGTGACAAGCATCACAATGTGAACCATGTATTCATCAAGATACCCCACCCTCTGAAACCAAACGTACTGAGGAAGGCCGTTCTCATTCCTGGTAGGTGCTCCGAAAATCATCCCTGCATATAACAGATTCCCAGCGGATTGGGTAATAAGTCTTTAGCCAGTTTATTTGCTAAAGACAACAAAGTACAAAAAAAAAATTCACCAGTTTCTCAATTGCCACAGGTGAAAGGCATCATATGTAAGAGCTTAGATCAGACACATTTCCTTGGATCTGAGCTTTGTATTGTCCGAGATTCAGGGCAGAACTTTGCCTACCCAGTTATACTGGTAACAATAATCTAATTCCTTGAAAGGCATCAGGGTAACCATATTTATAGCATGGGTCCTACAACGTGAGTTCAGAATACATTGTTCCTGATAGGCCTGTTAGCCCAACACTTTAAAACATTTATTTATTTGACTGAAGATATGGCGTTTGTCTGTAAGCTTATAGTTCACTGATAATAAGTCAGATCGTGTTTGAAGCTAACACTCGAATGTTTCCAAGTGTGTACATCGATATCGTATCCGAGATAACAATATTATATTTGGATAATTCATCAAAATTTAGTTATTTGTTTTTATTACAGAGGGGTGGTTGCGACAGCTATGATACCATTACACGGATGGATGTTTCTAGTTTGGCTGAACCTGCAGAAAAGTTTACTGATTTGGAAAATTTATCCATGAATGGAAGACATTACGTTATAGAGTTTATTTAAGGAGAGACCTGCTACTTATCTATTACGATTCTCTTGTTTATACCCTGATTATCTAATGTTCTTAATTTTGAGTGCTTTAAACAAAGTCGTTTTCCTCAGTCCTACGGTATGGCCGTGGTCGTATAAACCAAGCAACACAATCCATATTATAACCATATTATTTGATTTTCAATGCTATTGATTTTTGCTAGTATGTATTGCATTCAACAGTAGCCATGTGCCTAAAGACTAATACTCCTTGTGAGCAACATGATGGTAAATAAATACTTAGATAAAGCCTCCATTAAATCGCCTTTTATTTGCATAAATGATCTCTTACGTAGATATAGACAAACTTGTGGTGAAATTCTCACATGCTTTACAATAATATCAACACCCAGGCAGTGCGGCCATGGTCACTCAGCAAATTAATCCTGCAGCTAATATTTACATTTCAATAAGATAATACTGCCAGCTTTTGCAGTAATGAAGGGCCCAGTTACCATTAACATAATTTATTTCACTGCAATTGGCTATCATAGCCTGCATAATTTTATTGACCCAATCTCCCCTATTTGAAGTTTTACAGCACACCTGGAATGGTAGATTTGGTAGATTGGTCCCCTAATTTATTGTGAAGAATGTATCCACCGCTGCCGACACCTGTTGCTGGTTATTGCCCTACATTATAACGTTGTTAATGAAGCGTCTCCAGGCACTGCTATGTTTAGGGAAGGCGAATGCTTGAATATTGATAAAAGCAGAAAGAACGCTTGACACAGACACATAATGGTAACAGTCACGGAGGGTTTATCTAATCTTGGTAAACAAGTTACACCTGCAACAATCAGCAAGCTCTCAATTCTTATACAAACATTGAGCTGCTACAGCAGTGTGTCACCGAGAGCAAATTTATACCTGCCCCAAAGACATCATTGCCTATAGAGGTGTTTGCTCATATTTTAAGATAAACCATGCATCAAACCAAGGTCTACAACTCCTTGATCAAACACTGCATCATACTGTCCAAGTATTAACAAAAGGAGTGTAGTGACCTGGGTCAAATTCTATAATTAAGGTTTTAAAACATGATAGGTACCTAGAATAAATGTACACTGACAAGCAATCATAAAATAACCAATGGCCTTAGCTTGATGCCAGGGCAAGGGGGTGGAGCAAGAGTCTGATGGGGCTCAGTCTACATTGAAGCCAGTGTAAAGTTATGAAAGTTGTCAAATGCATCACCATGGTGCCATGTTCGCTGTTGCAGGGCAGAATTATCAAGGCAATTGTGACAAATGTAGTTAATATTGAAGCTTTGCCTGCCTCATTCCTAGTTTCAAACTGAATACCAAAAAACGCTGGATTGCATTTTGTATATCTTATCGTACTCGGCTTTTAAATGTACTTCCTCAAACTATCACTGGCTGGACTGCGCATACAATAGGTACCTCACTCTCACAATTTTTAACATTGAACAATACTGGCCCTTGCATTGTTAGCTGTCGAAGTAATGCAGCAAATTGAGTAGATAATTCACCAAAAAGGTGTGTCTCTGGTAACAATTAGCTCTCAAACGTTGCCAAGGATGATGATGAAAGGCTGATACCAGCAACCGAGAGCAATGTTTGACCACTTAATCTAAATAACAAGAATGAAAAGTTTCTGATGTCACACAAAATTTATCACTGGGAAAATAGGTTTCGTTGTCCATTGTTAATTGTTGAAGTTTTCCCCACAAGCATTCTTATCATGTTATGTACCCAGCTTGAGCCACAAAGCACATTCAAAAAGTGCATGATGCTCTTCATCTGGGTGTAAATCATCCTTTTTCTTGAAAGAGGGCTACTATATCCTTAATGGCGAAGACTCCTCTTTGCTAAATAAAGTTAACTTGAGGCTCAATCTAGTGCCGGTCAGTTTCAGTTCATGGCTTGCCTAAACCATATACATGTAAGCCTGCCTTTATGCAGTTTATGTCCTGTGCCAGTGGGTTACCTTTTTGCAAGGAATATCAAGCCATGTGTGCACACCCAGAGAGGGCTGCCACAAATCAATTGATAGTTTTCCTATCTGTCGGCAACAATTACATGGTCAAAGCTTTTTTGGAAACCATATCTGTTTGTGGCTAGATGCCCAAGACCACAGGAGATGCTAACAGCACCTTACCAGGTATCCATTCTTCCCCTACAGAATTTATGCCCTTTTACGAAGTTTTCCTTGCTACGGCCCTGCTAGGCTTCGTATTATGATGGCAATGGCATGAACTGAGGCTATCTGTCAAGGCCTCATACATAAGTATTGTATATAATCTGCCTAACAACCAGTGAACAAAAGATAAGGCATCGAACCCAAAAGCCTCGGTTCATAAAAAAATTACTGGCGTAGGGGGGACCTGTCACAGGGTTACTTGTTATTTGAGAGATGAGGGGATTAAGAGTGCAGTTGAATTGAACTGGCAATGGTCTTGAATGCTATTTGTGAATCCCCGGTGTATGCGTTCTGGAAAGCATGATGTTGTGTTCATGGCCGGCTCCATGCTTTTAATCATGTCTTTCACAAGTCTTGGACCTAAATCGCTGAAGCCAATCACTTATAAATGTTAGAGCCACCATTGAAATCTGAATATGTGATCCTTAATCTTTGAACTATGGGAGCTGCCTTTCTTTATTGAAAGCAGTGCCACCATTGCAGCGCAACAGAGAGTCTGCAGCTGCTACATAGCCTCGGGCCCATTTGCTAGTGTTGATCACACTCGCATCAAGACGACACTATCGGCATGTGAACCTCTGATTGATAGAGTCAATTTAGCATGGCTGTCTAACATTGCCCGCCCCTAATTAATAAAATTTACCTCAGGTCGCCACATTGATTTCCTTTTGATGGTACTCTAGCTAAGTAAATTAATTAACTTTCTATAAATCAGATATATATATACATGCAATAGCATATAACATAATCTGCCGCGTTTCAATAACAATAACATAATGGACCAAAGGGGCGGAGCTAAATTCACCCTTAGACCACTTTCCTAAATCTTAATGTAGCCTTAGGTGATAAACCATACGTCCTTATCTAGGCTGCTATGCTGCATTGAGAACAGACATAGACGTAAAGGTGTCACCATCTAAAAAAGTGGTAAGTAGTGTGAATCTATACAAGTTATGGTCGAAGTTAGTCATTACTATTTCAAGGTATATTTCTTGCTGTTAATACTGTAAATGTGAACTATGAGGCCTATTTGATAAAGTTCATCTATGGCGGCAACATAGATGCAGTTTTAGTATAGACTATAGAAAGTAATTTCCAGTGCCTAGGTTTTCTTGAAATATACTGGTCCAGGTCCAGTCAGGAATTGATAGACCTTCACTATGTCAATCAAGCCTACAAAACTCCCTTGTGGCAGCCTGCCTCACAGATGTGGTATGTAGCAACCAGATAGACGGCTGTTGTTGATGAAGAGGCGTTATAAACAAGCTATGATAAGAAGCCATAGTGTCGCCACAAGACAAAGCTGGTCATATGCATGAGGCAGTCGGCAATGGCAGATGACACCAATATTATGAATGATGTGATCCCTAAAGAGGCACTGTTATTAAAATATCTTCATATCACAAAATCCGTCCATCAGACCAGTAGTTGAAGATGAACAGAGTTATCATAAATGTCACACTATGTCAATAAAACCCGATAAATCACGGGGCCTTATTCCAGTCAGAACAGGCATACATACCAGGGCTTAGTTCGAGCTAGTTGAGAAGGGTAGATAGGTGCTTGCTATTTGATATGAGAGTATCAGGTTTCCAAAAAATCCTGATGGTATTATGATTTAGAAGGCTTTGAATTTCAACGTCTCACAATGTAAGAGTCGTCTCCCACTGAATGAAGAGTAGACAACTCTCAAATGCTATTTGAGCCCTAAAATCAGTTTGAAATTTAGTCTGAAAAGGAAAACATTTGTCATGCTACTCGCTGATGAACGTGCTTATAGCATGGTTATTGCCATTCACATAGACCTCTTATAAACGAATACCGATTCTTTCTCAGATCAATATATCTCACAAGGTACCTGCAGATATAAATAGACATAACATAATTTGTTTTTGCCAAAAAATTGCTGACTACTCAAGATTGAATTTGATTGATTATATAATCTTATATTGAACTGGCTATTAGTTACAGACCATCAATGCATTGATAACAGCTTGTCAATTCCATCAAAAATGGGTAGTATTCGGTTGACGAGTTGGCTGCATAACGCCTCTCAAATAAGCCAAACAGCATGTCGGACTCTGCCCCTGCACCTATATCGTTATTAAAGCTTTTGAAACAGAAGAGGATTTTTAGAAGTAGGCATATACTTACAATACTGTTCTGGATCATGTATAGTAGCAGTTTTTTTTTTGCAGACACTTGATAATAAGATCTGATGGAGGTAAAAAAGAAGCTGTGTACGACAAAGAGAATATTGATCGTAGTGATAATCTTTCTCTTGATTATAATTTTACCGATAATTATCCAGGAGGCGGTACTCAACTCAGAGATCACAAGGTTATACGCAACGTCAGGTAAGCATCTCTTAATTCTCTTAACTACTAATGTTTTTGTTATGGTGGCGCCCATTTGAAGAGATTAATCAGATTCTGCCTTCTTAGTGCTATAGGAGTAGGAGGTGGCTCGGTTTTTCAGCATGCAAGTGTTGAAGGTCGTTAGTCCGAATCCCACTACAGTTCATCGACTACTGGGGTTTGGTTGGCCCCCAGGTGTGCTCAGACCTGCTAGCAAACAGAGAGCTGCATGGGGCAGACATTGCAGGATAGCCCATAGGCTATTAGTATTTCACCTCCAATACTCCGGAATGTGGTGTGTGATGTATAACATCTGGTTTTTTTAAATCAACCTTTATACATGATGGCAAGTCAAGCCATTGAACAAAATCTGCAAATCTCCCTCCTCAACCTCTGATCCACTGTGATATGCATTACTATAATTATGTCGGTCCCATTGTCACACACTCTCTCATTTCAAATTGACAGCCTAAACACATCTCTAGACGTTAGAGTATATGCAGGAAACCATGCAGTGCGAGGGTGGCAGGTGAAACTTAGCTACGTTTTCAAGTTGTCTTTTTTTTTCAAATCAGGTTGTCCTCAAAATTATGTTCTCAACCCTGCGTCACGCAAGTGTATAAGGCTGGTCAGTGAGGGTAAGTCATGGAGTGAGGCTCAGAGTTACTGTGAGTCACAGGGCGAGACGCTGGCTCAGTTCAAAACCACTGCATCTGTCGAATGGCTCAGAAATTACGTGAAAAATGATGCTCCTGAAAGTAAGTGGCTATCTCCAAAACTGATGTTTCTTTTGATTTTTTGATAGTAAGTCTTCAGTGGATGACAAGGCCCTGCAAATACTTGTAATCATGAAAAAAAATAATTGTTAGATTTGCTACAAGGGAGACTTGCATATGTCAAATAAAGCCCATATAACTTGTGTCTGTGTCATAAAACTTCAAAGTGGACCACTTTTTGAAGATATCCATAAATCTCTAATAACATCGTTTTCCACCAAACACGGCATAATTTTTGTTTAAATGGAGAACTACCGATCAAGTCAGGCCAACAATGTTAGGCGATAACATACACATAAAGGCAATGTCATGTCTTGGAAGAAAACCTCTCATTGTTGTACAATAGCTGTATCATGTATCATAGAACTTAATTCTCATTGGCCCCGAAAGGGGCATTGAATAGCAAAATAACGTGTATATTATAAGTACTAACATTATTATCAATATTATTATCAATATTAATTATTTTATAATTATTAATAATATTATTATTTTTATTGTGATTACTATTTTGTTTTTATTATTATTAATATTTTTGTTACTATTGTTATGGTAATTAGTATTGGTATTCTTTTCCCTGTAGAATGGAGAATTGAGTGCCATTGGATAGGACTGAAATACACAGGGTATGGTTGGTACTGGATAGATGGAAGTGCCATGAGAAGTTATCTCTGGGACTCTACACGAGATCAGCCCGATGAGAGCTATGGATCGTGTGGATGTGAATGTAACTTTAGCTCCGAAGAAGATGGAGGACTTCATGACTGTGACTGCTCATATTCTAGTGTTTATTCAATTTGTGAAAGACCTTTGGCCTGTCCTGACTCTGAATGATAATGTATTGTTTATAGCTTGGAGTGGCAATTTTACATGACCTAATACAGACTCAATCTAGAGAAAAATTCAACATAGCCTGAGAGAATTTGGACTCAAGTGTACAACGTCCCAACCTACTTGTCCAAGAGATGCAGAACAAATAATTGATTATTAATTTTTTTGTTAACTTTATTAATTATTGACTATTTAATGGCAACCAAAATTGAGATCTTCTTTTGCTATACTTCAATCAGATAGTTGAAAGTCATATCCTTGCTTCCATTCAGATCTCTATATTTCTTCTGAATGTGCAACCAAATCTTTGATTAATTTCTTGGCACAGCAGGGCTTGATGTCGAACGTAGACATTATTCTTCAATAAGACTATAAAAAAATGATCTTAAGTCCACTAAAACGCTGCTAGGTTGAAAATGTAATCAATTACACTCTGCCATGTTTCAAAAATGCCAATGATGAATTAATCGCTAATATCACACAAAGATGTGCCTTAGACTACACCTTAAACCTGTTGCTGAATCAATGCCTCGAACTTGTTTAGATGGTTGTTGTCGTTGCATCTGACCTTGTATGATTCAATGTATATTACAATCTACCAAAAGAAGTCTTCACGTTTGTAGTTTTTAACTAGACTTCGAGGTAGACAACGGCTATTCATTTCACTCATACCAGGGGAGACAAGGCCCGATCTTATAAAATTGAGATGAATGGCTCTGATTGAGATTAGTAGATGAAAAACTGGATGTCCCATTTGCTCATCATCTCGTATTAGATAAGTTGGCTAAGTGAGTACTTTAAATATTGGAAATGCGCTGCAAATAGTTTTTTTCTCTCACTTGGAAGTCCCTTTGATTACAATTCAAGTGCCAGATTTTCTGATAACAATAGTGCAAACAGATTGCAGCCATGCGTGAACCTAACGTTTGTATTCGAATCAAACAATCAAATTCTGACATACAGAGGTGCTGGCACTTAGAAGTCAGCAGCTAAAGACGTGAGTATAACTTTACCCACAGTGCGCACCACAGTGAAAACAAAATACGGCTTAACCAATTATATACAGCTGCAAGTACACCAACGATATTACAGTTTAGTAATCCTTCCACTTGTTCACTGTGATTCAGTTTATTTACGCACAAAGGCATGTTTACAACTAAAGACGCTCAACAATTTCATTATTGTGGATAAAGTGTGAATCCTAAATTTAAGTTTTCGTTGAGGGTGATATCAAATTCTTGACGATTCCATACAGCAGTTTAACTTGGTCGCCCAGTTATGTTTGCCGACGTTTCTCACATATGAATGGATATTCCCTCCCGCAGTGTTCATCGTCCAATCTGAACCTTTGAGTTACTGAATTCAGATAATGCAGCTCCTTCTGGAACATTGTCGTTGTTGGGCTTTTCGGCTGCCCAGTCAGTAACCAGTGTTTGGGAGTTCACAATTGGTCCCTCTCATACCAACCTGCCTAAATAATGAACAGAGACTGCTATTGACATAGCCGCATTGAGATTTGTAGCAGCATATAAGAAGGTATCATGCCCAAGGAATCCAAGAGATGTTGGTTAAGTTGACCGAAAAGTTTATTAATTAGTGAAATGAAAGCTTACCAATTTTTTGATAGTCCCCAATCCAGAAGTCTCTCCTCAAGGTGGGGTAGAAGGTGATATACCCTCGCATCCATATAATCTCCTCGGCACTCTTCAATGATACAGGGTGACTCCCGAGATTTGAGCACTGGTTCATGGAGGAACTCCGATCCGACCAGGAGGAGGTTATGAACAGATAGCAGGATCCATATGGCCCCTCAACCCACCCATTATCACACACAGAAGCTACAAAATTATATTATTTTATTATAGCAGTTCTCAAGCACCAAATTGGCAGACTGCTCATTGATTGGTTTCTCGACTGATAAGTTAACAAATTCTAATTATTAAAAATCACTCATGATGACTGACTGACGATTGGGAATTTTGATTTCAGATCATACTATAACAAGGCTTTGAAGAAGACTGTGGTCACATTCATTAGACAATTTATGTATGCTCATATCCGGTCCCGAGAGAGTGACATGTTGAGCCCAATTCACTTATGTACGCCTGCCACTCCATAAGTGCTGTCCGAACTAGAGAAATACAACATACCATTTTAGAACACTATGCGTTGACCTAGCAGTCTGTCTTGGTTAAACTCTCAGCTGGCCCTGCAGGGCAACGAATTCTCTCCACAAATTAAGTCACTACCGAGGGTCAGGAGACTGGTCAACCGCGTGGCCAAGGCATATATCCATATATATGTGTGTATAAGGCATATATATATATATATATGTGATATATCCAGCAACCACATTAACATGGAATCACATTGTTTTTGATAGTATATTCACCTTTTCATGCTGAAATTAGTAGATCTAACCTGACCAAACATAATTTACAGTATTACTTACTTAGTAACATGTTTGTAACCGGGATTTTCACTTTTAGCACTAGATATTATTATAGCATCTCCGGAAACATAGGATCATAAGTTTCATTAATCGTATTTTGTGTTTCCATTCCATAATACTCTTCTTACCAAAATTTGTAGATTTCACCAAAAATATTTTAACGCATTCCTCACTCAGGAGTCAGTATCTGTTTTGTGTAACCTGGAGATTCGCTTTTAGGAGTAGACATTATTATAGCAATCCAGGAAACAGGATCATATGTTAAAAAGATAATTTTTTTGTCTTTCCATTCCATATACTCTTCTTACTGAAATTTGTAGATTTTATCAAATTTTTTTTACTGCATTCCTTACTCGTATCTGTTTTGTGTTATCTAAAATACAGTTTAAAATCGGTAGCAATTTCATAGCAAGTTCAGAAATGTTTGTTTGAGATAGGCAAAGCTGAAGAAATAGAGTTTATTTCTTTTTGTTAGCGAATTTCTCAACTTGTTTCCTTGAGAGCAGAGATTGTGGACCAAAAGGACTGGTTCACACAACCTAATAGAAATAGATAGAGTTAACTTGTTTATGTAAGCAAAATTCAGAAGATATTGTGGGGCGAAACTGTCTGCCGAAACATTTTGGGGACGAAACCACCATGGACGAAACGGCCTGGTTCGTCTAATAGGACGTTCGGCCAGTCGGTCGTTCGGCTTGTTCGGCAAACTGTAGCTACCTGAAATTTTGGGAAGCTCCGACAGAGCAATCCAAATATTAGGGGAGTGATGGTACAGATCCCCTCAAAAACTTTGGAATGAGTAAATAAGATATCAGGCAACAATCACCTTAATTTTTATTGGATATTTTTGCTAGGAACAATCAAATAACAGTGGATAATACAAACAGTAAAAACCATTAGTGGCAAATGTTAAACATTGTCTATGACGTTAGAAAGTCAAGGACATTTAAATGGTTTCTCAATTGACAGAATTTATTGACTGATTGATGGAGATGTCATCTTTGAGCATCAGCAAATCTGGTTGTGGTTGGTGTAGAATCTTGTCCAATGGCTCATCTGAAAACTCATCACCTAAAGTAAAACATGACAACACTAAGAACTTCATTGGGCTTGGCCTTTAATGTCTACCTAATTATTATTTGCAAATGTAAACTTCTATTCCTTTCCATTCCAGTGAAACCCAACCCATATTTGGTCGATTCAGTTATGTTCGTGCGTGCAGGATTACCAGCTAAAAAATTATTCTTGCAGTTTAATAACTGATGTGTGGTGATGTTTGCTTTATTCAATTAATAAATTCCGTAGTTGATCGCAGGCAAGCAAGATGGCATGCGCATTGTTTTATTCCATGGCCGGCTGTTCTACAGCTCCAAGTGCTCAGTAATTTGGTAATGTAACATAATTTTGATTTGCAATGCCTGATATATATTTTGGTCGTGCCGTTTTCAGGCGCTGGATCACCTGTCACCTCGATGTCACCTAGGTCAGCGAGTCCACCACCTGCACCAGTGAGTCCGCCGCCGCCTTGTATGGCTCAATGACCCATTCACTTCGATACGTCATGATTAAAACCTCCTGGTTCTGTTACGGCAGGTGTCACCAGAAAGAGGGTAAGAAAGGAACTACCAGACTGCTGTGGGTGTGGAGATAAAGGAGAAGTGTGGTCACCAGGAGAGTAGCACTGTGCACAATTGCGGCACCATCACAGAGGCCGAGCGGCAGAGACATTTTAACAAAATGAGACACATGGGTAGTGCCAGCAGGAGGTGGGACTGGATCTGCGTATTCACTCACACCGTGAGTACTTGCACATGACAAGTTTTAACAACTGAGATTGAGCGATAGTTACAAACCCACAGCATTGCATTTAATCAAGAATTGTAGGCAATTTTTTCCATGTACGTTGACAGTCTTTTTTTCACTGTTTGAGCACCCTGTTCAGAGACACCGTGTCAGGGGGAGCGAGCCAGGTATGCCCCAAGGGCTGAATCATTCATGTACTTCCTTCCTCATAGAACAGGGACCCTCAGAGTCAAATTAATTTCTTGCATTACGAAAATCGAATGACGCTGTGACTGTCAAGTTGATTTTGTGAACCTTGTTATTTCTCTGGTAAGCTGTCGTATTAATCTGTTCAAATAAGACCTGTGCCTCATGACTAAGCATTGTAACCTTTTTATTTCACAGGATCCCTACAACAAAAGAAGGTCTGAGGACTGTGTCCGTGCGACACGGGCCTATACAGGAACACCAGCAAACTTCGTTATAGATGAGAAGGACCGGGTGCCATCTCACTACAGCCGCAAAGATAGTCAAAGAGAATACTTGCCTCCCAGTGTCCATCTGACCGACCTCTACCGGGAGTTCAAGAAGTCACTGACCGAGGCTGAGATGTCACCCAGCACCAACTGGTTTTTCAATCTGCTGAACACAAATTACAACATAGGAACCTACACGCCAAGAAACGACTTGTTAGTTGATCCCTATTTTTGACAACATAGTTTAGCCAGGCTGTTGGGCATAATCTTCTCCATGTTAATGAATTGATTCCGTGATTTACTCTTGATTTTTGAGTACTGTCATTAAAAAAAATATTAATAACGTTTTATTAACAAGCTCTATGCCAATCAAACACCTAATAAAACTGTTATCCTATCATTTCATTGCAGATGTGACAAATGCACCATGTATGAAGTAAACACAGCTCCTGAGACTAATAACTGGGAGGTCCACACCACCCAGTACGTCACCTGCGGTGTAGACAAGTCAGACGACGACAGTGAGAACTGTAAGACTGTTGTTACCTTCAACATGCAACGGATCTTACACTCCCACGAGTCAAAGGGGCCAAGTAGGCATTTTTTAAATCATTGATGGTCAAATACAACCTTTGCCTTTTTTATTAAACGTACCAAGAAGGGATACTGCTACTATTATACCCAGCTGGTGGAAGGTCGGAAGGGTGGGAACGAGATTGGCATGGCTGTGTTCAATTTCGATAGGGACCACCTCTCTAGCCACCTCTCTCACCACCGGAAATCGTGTTCTGGGCTGACAACTGTCCTGGCCAAAGCAAAAAGCGAATGGTAGTGGCAGCGATCAGTCAGCTCACGAATTGGAAGCCAGAGGTGTAAGTTATTGAGTTGAAATTTTTCGAGGCGGGACACTCTCATATGTACGCAGATAACATACATGCTAAGATAGAGAGGACTTCAAAATATAGGGAAGTGGATTCATGTCTTTCATAGTGGGAGGGGGGATGGTATCACGTCAGGGAGTTGACTCACATGGATTTTCATGAATTCGATAGCTGATAGGTATTTTCTTAGGAGTGATTGTTCTAAGGGGATATCAAAGAAGCATGTTATTAGGTTTAGGAGTAAGGGCGATGTCGTCTTTATTGACTGGGCTAGCTGTGTTACGGCCGCTTCTCATGAGGTGCCGTACAGAAGTACGACATCAACTTGTCACATACTTTTGAGTTGAGGTAGGCTCTGTTAGAGAAGCAGTATAATAACTATAGATTGAAGAACATGATGTTTTTTATTGTTCGATATAGTATGTGGCCATAAGGATTCAAGGTGTTGTTCCCCAAGTTCTTACTGCATATTTTAAAACGCCGTTAACCATATTTTCATACATAAAAAAAATCTAGATGACATCTGTCTACATTGCAGAAAACTACAGGAAGATTGGACCGCTTGGCTGGAATGGAGATGGTAAGATGCATTATGGAACACCTTTCCAAAAGATGATAAGTATCATTGTAAAAAACACTCATTGGGAAATACAATCATGCTGTAACTTTGTCTCATGGTATTATATCTAAGCCTTGCTCATGTTATAACCTATAAAGGATTAAACAGAAATGAACAGACCCGAGGTAACCAGTTTCCAAAACTTAAATTTCTCTGATGCACTTCGATCAACCATGTCATTTTGTACCTTTCTAAACCGCCTAAATTCCTCTGGCTGACCAGAGAGGGATTAGTGATGCTTTAGGAATTTGTGCTGGGGCCCATATTTCAGACACAAAAGAAGAATACCACATTATCATATTGGGAATATTATCAAGTCAATACTGAGTGTCTCAGTGGTAGTCAGACTTTATATTTTAGTCTGTTAACAGATTGATGCTTCATAACATATAGATAAGCTCTTAAGGACAGGCATGAAACATGCTAGTTGATACAGAGGTATCCTCCACTGTACAATGACGAGAAGGACATGATAAAAGTGGTTATAACTCCATTGTACAATGTAAGTGGGACATGTTTATTTTGGTGGACTTGTTTTTAGACTCTTCTCTGTGGATTCTCCGCCACCGTACAAATTATTGGCCGTAAATCGATGTCTATTAGATGTCAATGAATATTATATGCCTATCTACTCAATATCAAGTAGCAGGAAAACCTTTTAGAAAAAACAAAATACTTCAGCAATGAAAACCTTATTTCCACCTGATTCTGCTAAGCATCATTATTTATACTTGGCAATCTTTGATTTAAGGATCCCATTCCCAGCAGACAGCCGGATGTGGTGGTAGTGGCGTGTGGGGGTACCAACATTTGTGATTCCAGTGTGTCACAGCTGGCAGAGGGAGGGTGGTGGTATTCCGCTCTGTTTTGTACAGGAAGGAAAACAGGGGATTGGGTAGGGGGTCAAAGAGTTTATTTATATGTGAACAATGTGTTAGACAAAGCACTTATGACAATCTATGATATGAGGATCCTATTCCAAGCAGACAGCCGGAAGTGGTAGTAGTGGCGTGTGGGGGTAACAACATATGTTATCGTAGTGTGTCACAGCTGGCAGAGGGAGGGTGGTGGCGTGTGGGGGTAACAACATATGTGATCCCAGTGTGTCACAGCTGGCAGAGGGAGGGTGGTGGCGTGTGGGGGTAACAACATATGTGATTCCAGAGTGTCACCTCTCACTGTAGCGAGAGAGTTTTTCTCAGTGACAGAGGGAGGGTGATGGTAGTCTACTCTGTTTTGTATAGGATGGAAAACAGGGGATTGGGTAGGGGGTCCTAGAGATTATTTATGTGAACTAAGTGTTAGACAAAGCACTCATGGCTATCTATGATTTTAGGATCCCATTCCCGGCAATCAGTCGGATGTGGTGGTAGTGGCGTGTGGGGGTAATAATATGTGATCCCAGTGTGTCACAGCTGGCAGAGGAGGGTGGTGGCGTGTGGGGGCAATAACATTTGTGATCCCAGTGTGTCACCCCCTGACACAGGGAGGATGGTGGTATTCTGCTCTGTTTTGTATAGGATGGAATACAGGGGATTGAGTACGGGTCATCGAGTTTCCTGGGGCTTGTTAGAGCTCTCAGAATCCTCTCCTGCTTCCAGTTTGTATGAACTTGATTGTCACCTGATTAGATTTACATGTGAAGACGATGATGTTTATTTAACTGATGAGGGAGAGAGGAAAATGTTCTTGAGCATCTAACTCACTACTATATTCGGATTGTGCGCACTGGAAGCCTTATAACTAAACTAGATTTGATCTTTTGAAGAATTAACTTGACCATATTTCTGATTATCTTAAATTATGATTCTTGCCTAATTTGTATTACTAAGTATGTCATCTGATCCCAACTGAATTTAGGCCATTTTCAGATTGAGTGAAGTGCAGACCATAAATGTGCAAGGACTAATCTAAATCAGTGGTATCGTATCCCCAGACTCTAAAACCCTGTAGACATAGCCTCAAGAGGACTTGGCCAAAGATTCGTAAGCGGATAAACTTAGGGAATCTCATTGCTCAGAGAATTTCAGGATGAGCAGACAAAAGAGTTTAGAGAAGGGGACTTCGATGAGGATTATGTGGAACAGACATGTCGATATCAGCATATAGAGAACAGAGAATGCTGCAATGCTCGGAGTACAGAAGTACAGAAAAAATGGAGTACAGAGTTGTCAAGGGAGGCAGGGCTGGCCAAGCATCAGCAAGACAATAAGACCCTTATTGCGTCACAGGTGAGTCATTCACAATTTACGACTTCTCACAGCTCCATTTACAAATGTATAAAAAAAGTTTGATTTGATAAAATCACTTTCACTGAGTGTTATGTTAGACTATGATAACACAAAAATTAAGCCATAGATCCCGTAAATATTATTTATTACAGACGATACATATGGGCGCATCACAACAATGCATGTCAATTTACAATAAGACGCTTTGTCCACTAAAATGACAACCTTTCACCAAACCAAGCCCAAGCCAGACGGAGCCCAGGGTTGAGATGCTGGAAGATGAGCAGAAGGAACTATCTAACAGCCAGTAACTATGGAATGATATGCAAAAGGAAAAAAACAAGATTGCCGCATAAATCGGTATCAACCTTACTGTTACGGTAACGCAGCAACTGCATATGGCCTGAGAGAGGAGCCGGAAATGGAGAGACAATTTTTGGAATGGCTTTGGTCGGACGGCCCAAGTGAGGTCTCTGTTAAATTTTAATTTGAAGCAATTTTACCCGAATTATCTCATCCTGTCATGAAAGACTGTGGTCAGTGTAGACCTTATGTTGTTTCATGGCCTTTCACTCCCTTGAAGTAGAAAGTGGGTTTCCCTGTACATATCATAGAGTATTTTCATGTTTTGTTTTCTAAATGTAGTTACACTCTTTTGCAATGTCAGATAATTTATGTCATATATAAGAGGTAGTTCCTTCGGCGACTATATGATGAAAGTTCAGGGCCTAAATACAGAAGCCTTTATTACAGCAATGCCATGTTTGTAACTTTAACTTGTGCATTGGGACTATTCATAACCTTTGTTTTTTTACTTAACGTACTAAGAAGGGATACTGCTACTGTTGGACCAAGGTGGAAAGTCTGAAGAGTGGGAACAAGATTGGCAGGGCTGTGTTCAATTTCGCTAGTGACCACCTCTCTAGCCACCCCTCTGACCAACGGAAATCGTGTTCTGGGCTGACAACTGCCATGGCCAAAACAAAAAGTGAATGGTAGTGACAACGATCAGTCAGTTCACGAAGTTGAAGCCAGCAGGGTGGGTTATTGAGTTGAAAGGCGGGACACGTTCACATGGACGCAGATAACATACATGCCAAGATAGAGACGACTTCAAAATAGAGGGAAGTGGATTCAAGTCTTTCATGGTGGGAGGGGGATGGTATCATG
This sequence comes from Membranipora membranacea, assembly GCA_914767715.1. Lineage (NCBI taxonomy): Eukaryota > Metazoa > Bryozoa > Gymnolaemata > Cheilostomatida > Membraniporidae > Membranipora > Membranipora membranacea. The sequence continues at coordinate 19,170,951 of OU612071.1, forward strand.
TCATAACTCATATGGATTTTCATGAGTTCGATAGCTGATAGGTATCTTCTTAGGAGTGATTATTTTAAGGGGATATCGAAGAGGCATGTTATTAGGTTTGGGAGTGAAAACGATGTCGTCTTTATCGACTGGGCTAGCTGTGTTACGGCCGCTTCTCATGAGGTGCCGTACAGAAGGCAGGACGGCCGGCTACAGTGGTATGACATCAACTTGCCACATGATTTTGAATAGATGTAGGCTCTGTTACAGAAGCGGTATAATAACTATAGATTGAAGTACATTGCGCTATTTCTTGTGCGATATAATATGCCGCCTCAAGGTTTCCACATGTCATTTCTCAAGTTCTTACTTGTGTTGGTATGCACTAATAAGCTATAAGCTGTTATTTATTCTGTGCATTCTTTTGTTCATTTTCAATAGCTGTATTATACACAGATAATTATTTGACTCATGTGACAATTTTACCAGTCAGTAGTGTTTGGGTGACGGTGAACTGCAGGTCCACGTCATGAAGATCTGCATAACATTTTATTAATCTCGGCAATTCTATCTTTCTTATTCACTATGGTGCAGCATATTGTTTTCTCTCAGCGTTATCTGTCTGCTGAATTTATTATCTAATCTATCCGTATGGAATTCTTGTCAGTAGAATTTATTAAATATTTTGTGTATAATAATTTGAGTAAGTCTTGCGATAATTTCCTAATGTCATAATAATGTTTTCACCGTCAAGTCTATTGCTCGTAAATTGTTTCCAACACCGATGGGCATTATTTATAAGCGTTTTAGATTAATCGTCTTATATTAATAATTATTAATTATTGCACTATTTCTTTATAACTGTGGTTATATCGAAGCCTAATTGTTGTAGCAAGCATTTCTCTGCCGAGGTATTTCACCATCCAAATCCCACTCAACTCATTATTACAGGATTACCAGTCCGCACAAATAAAATGCTACTGAGTTAACAAGCGTCTTATGGTCCATACCAACACATTACTGCATATTATAATACTGTACTAATATTCCCTACCGGAACTTGGAAAGCCTGATGAACATATTTCCACCATCACAAAAACAATTATCAGTCTACCTCGCAGGTGTACATTTGTAGCAGAAAACAAGTAGGAGATTGGTCTGACTGGCTGCAATGGAGTAGAGTCAGTGGCCTTCTGGGAAATATTTCCTCTAAAAGACATGACAATGAGAGGTATAATTATCAAAAAAGAAAAGCTGATCGGGAGTACATTCATGCAGTGATTTGTTTCACAATATTATAATAATCATTCTTCAGCAAATGGAGGAACTAGAGTTAAATAACTTTCCCAACTTGCATCTTCCCCGATGCACTGTGAAAATTTCCCCAACAAACCATGACATTTTGTAGCATCTCGGTAGCAGCAAGATAATTAAATTTTGTATTAAATATACTGTGCACACTCCCCTCTTCTTCACCCCCTACCAGCGTAAAGAGATCATGCACTATTTCAGATATGGATTCTTACATGTTTTATCAGATTGATATGGATATTAAGCAGCTATGTCTTCTAAGATGAATTAATTGGCACATTGCATTATTGCTTTGCTTGGTTATTACCAACTAAAACTTCTGAAATGCACGTTCTGCATGCGTTCATAGATGTCTGAGGTCAATTGGTACCTCGGCATGCTGATGTGAAGCTAGGTACAGAGTTCCTACTCCGATGTCTACCACTAACAACTCAGAGCAGGACACATCTAGGCCCTATCCATAAACAAACCATTCAAATCTGCTATATCCATCATTTACAGGGCACTCTGCCACAGACTACAGCCTAAGAGAAGAACCTGATACTGCGAGAATGTAAGTTAGGTGGTTAGAATCAAATGGTTGAAGCAAAATCGCTGTCAACTTTCCCGGATTAGTTCTGCTAGGCAATGAGAACGGTTTTTTGAGCCTCTCCTGATGAAAAATCAAGCTCTAATTTTCTCTCTCATATTATTTGAATTTATTATGATATTCATGGATTAAAATGCCAAAAACAAAGTGCAAACAGACTAGGATCACGGATAGTGCCGGATCATCGATTAGCTCAAGCGCCGATGGTGCCAGACCTCAACGGCGAAGTGAAAAGATCAAATGCCTCAATTATGACCTTGGAGGATACATGCGTTACAGAAAAAGATTGACCAAACTGCAAGATCTGAAACTATCATAGAGGTCAAAGGAACACCATCAAACCGATAGGTAATAATAACATGCTGCCCATCAGTGTTTGAATTTCTGGAAACCCGGTTACACTCAAAATTGGATGAAAAAAACTCAATTCAAACATTCAAAGACAATGAGGACAGTACTGGTCTGGTAGTTCATTCAACCACAAAAGCTGTTAATCAAGAAAATGAGAAGGTTTATGTTATCAATTTCTACAACACCACCAGTCGTATCCAAGTAAATGGTACAATTAGTGATGTATCCTTTTTCCTGGCCGACTACAAAGAGGTATTGAGTGGTTTGAACCAGGAAGATGTAGATCTAGGCAATTCTCTCATAAAATCAGCCTGCAAAAATGTCATTGATGATATGCATACAGAATGCAACCAAGGAGACTCAACATCTGGACTACAAAGGCTGACATCAAAGAATGGTAGTAGTACGGACCATCATGTGAGAGACTCGGTAGGCGGTGTGATTTTTCTGCTAGAAATGTCCGGCAACGATTCACATTGTCGATCGCAGTTACAGCTTCACGTTATAATGTATTGAAACGCGAATTGATGGCCGATGATAGGCTTGATTGGGCTCATTCAAGTGAAACTTTGAGAGCCCGTACTGGTGCTCAGAAGTCTTCAGTTCCTTAAGCAATGGTGTATACCAAGTTAGGGTTTCCAATAGTGCTAGTAAGGTTTATATTAGTTCTAGTCGTGCAGCAGGAGGCCAGTCTGCCTCTACCTCTACTCAGTCTGAGTCTGTTTCTGCCAAAACTCCTGTGTCTCCAAAGAAGGAGGCTGTGAGTGAGGTTAGATATGGATCTCAAGGAGAGTATAGTGGAGATAGACGGTGTGAATCTAGTAGAGATCGTAGATACGATAGCTGTGATCAACGTGATTCCAGAGGTCGGAGCGACCGCAGGGATTCAAGTTGTGATCGTTGTGATAGTCGTGGTGGCAAGAGGTTGAAATATTTATTTATTTTATATGATAAATGATGTACTTGTTTCTAGCGATCATGAAAATGAATAGGTCCTATAGGCGCTATCCCTTGAAGTTGATTATTATCAGGTTTGAGACCTCTCATCACGAGATGAAATAAAAGTGTTGATTGACAAAGTTTGAGACAATTCTGCTTCAAGCCATACTTTAGCCCGAGTGATAACATGAAAAAAGGTCACGCTTCTGCACAAGAAAATCATTAGAACCTGGGCTATGAAAGGTTTTTGCTTTCAGAGAGTTCTTTGTCCTTATATTCTGTAGAGGGGAGAATTTCAGCATGAGCAGACTAAAGTGTTTAGAGAAGGGTACTTTGGTAGGGTTTATGGAACGAGCATGTTGATATCAGCATTATAGAGAACAGAGAATGCTGCAATGCTCGGAGTACAGAAAGAAACTTCGACCGAGAGGTGGTCTAAGCAAGATTCGGAAGCTTGCTGATGAGAATAATGATCTAAAAGGCACACTAAACAGAAGATGGACAGAGTTGTCAAGTGAGGTAGGGCTAAGCGTCAGCAAGATAATAACACCTTTTATGCAACAGGGGTGAGTCATTCATAATTTTGTAAAAAAACCCTCAATTAAAATTTCTCATTCTGGTGACAACACAACTGTGCTGTTGAATATTTCACAATTAATTTTGCAATAAGAGGCACATTCAGTGTTGGCAGTGGTAGCCTATCAGGTTTTATCAACGTTGCTAATGACACGGGGACAGTCTTAAAATATGTATTCTACCTAAAAAGAAATTCCTATTGTCTTGCGTCTAAATTTCAATCTCAAATTACTATCCCAAATTTTGTGTGAACAGATACTTTAAGAAGAGTTTGCCCTGCAGGAGGGATATAGCTTTTGAGAAGGGGACAAAGGCTAGAGGAAGCCTTAAAAGAGTTGAGGCATTCAACGTACCAGTCTAAAAAAGCACCAAACCAGAAGACCTGAGTGAGTACATGTAGCCAGGTATGTAGCATCCGAAGTATTTCCAGCATGATTGTTTGGAGTTGTCCTGTCTCCAGTTTGGTACTTTTTAACCCACAAAGCATAGCAAAAATGAGCCGAAAACGGGGTTATCTTGAAAGCCACTTACATAATGGTAAAAATAATTTTTGATTCAAGATCTCGCCGTCGCAAACCAAGTGGGACTGGGCTTCCAAATCATCATCATTATTCCCGACAAAAAGTCCTGACAAAAAGTGCACACGGAGAGTCCAGTCCCTTATGACAAGTTGAATATGTTTCAGATCGACACGTCACCTTCCAGGGAAGATTTCAACATAAATAATTAAATTTGTTTTTATTACCATGTACCATGCCCATTAAAATATAATTACCTAAATGTCTACAAAAATATCATTTACGAATGTGAATTTCTATTCCTTCTTATTCCAGTGAAACCCAACCCATATTTGGCCGATTCGGTTATGATCATGTGTGCAGGATTACCAGCTAATAATTTATTCTTACAGTTTAATAACTGATATATATGGCGATAACGAGTTATTCGCTTTATTCAATATTAAACTACATAGTTGATCACAAGCCAGCATGATGTCATGGGCATTGTTTTATTCCATGGCGGGGCTATTCTACAGCTCCAGGTACTTATTAAATTGGTAATATAACACAATTTTGATATGAAATGCCTGGTGCCTAATTTGATTGTGCCTGTTTTCAGACGTTGGAACACCTGCACCAGTGAGTCCGCCGCCGCCTTGTCACCCGCCCAGCCCTCCTACACCAGCAAGACCTGAGAGCTCTCAAGTTGAAACATTGAACCCTCTTCAACCACAACCAGATTCGCGAAACCGTAAGTAACTAACCCTATGACAAAAGTTTTGCAGATTGTTAACTATTGAGTATACCTATTGATGAAGTTTGCGCAAGAGACAACTAAAACCCTTTTCTTATATTGTACGGCTCTTCTTAATGACCCATTCACTTTGATACGTCATGATTAAAACATCCTCTTTCTGTTACGGCAGGTGTCACCAGGAGGAGGGTAAGAGATAAGGCCGCCCACAGCAGAGTAATCACATCTAATAACTACCAGACTGCTGTGGGCGTGGAGGTAAAAGAGAGGTGTGGTCACCAGGAGGGTAGCAGGATGTACAAGTGCGGCACTATCACAGAGGCCGAGCGGCAGAGACTTTTCAACAACGTCAGACACATGGGTTGTGCTAGCAGGAGGTGGGACTGGATCTGCGGATTCATTCAGACCGTGAGTATTAACACGTGACTAGTTTTAACAACTGAGATTGAGCGATGGTTTCAAACCCACATCGCTGCATTAAATCAAGAATCATAGGCAATTTTTTCCATGTACATTGACAGTCATTTTTTCACTGTTTTAGCACCCTGTTCAGAGACACCGCGTCAAGGGGTAGCAATCCAGGTATGCCCAAGGGCTGAATCATTCCGGTAGTTCCTTCCTCATAGGACAGGGACCCACAGTCTGGGCGTTGATGTACAGCAACACACTGGCCATCCACCACAAAGTGCTAAGTCAACTTTATTTCTTGCATATGTAAATAGAGTATAATCAAAATCGATAAAGCCCACTTTGTTATAGATGAGATGTACCTGTGCCATCTCACTACAGCCGCAAAGATAGTCAAAGAGAATACTTGCCTCCCAGTGTCCATCTGACCGACCTCTACCGGGAGTTCTAGAAGTCACTGACCGAGGCTGAGATGGCACTCAGCACCAACTGGTTTCGCAACATGCTGAAAACTAATTACGACAAGGAACCCACAAGCCAAATAACGACTTCTGTGAAATTATTCTGTGATTCACCCTTGGTTTTTGAGTACTGCCATTAAAAAAATGTTAAAAACTTTTTATTAATAAGCTCTTTACTAATGAAACACCTATTAAACATTATTATCCTATCATTTCGTTGCAGGTGTGACAAATGCACAAGTATGAGGTGAACACTGATCCCACAGAAACTGAGACCTACAACTGGTAGGTGCACACCACTCAGTACGTAGTCTGTGATATCGACAGATGACGAGAGTGAGAACTAAGACTGTTGTTACATTCGACCTGCAACAGATCTTAGAGTTTCTAGTGTCAAAGGGCAAAACAGGCATTCTACAAATCATTGATGGTCATTTATAACCTTTGATTTTATATTAAAAGTTTGAAGAAGGAATACTGTTAAGGCTTAATCACACCTGCCCGATTCCAGTGAGACAACTGAGGGCGAAACGGTTTCCTGGCCTAAACGGCCGTTAAGGGCACAATACGTGGGACCGCTTTCAACCGGCCCGATTTTGTAAACCCGATCAGTGTTAGGTTCAGAGGTCGAGTTTAGCCAATCAGAAGAGTCTCATATTTTCACGTACTTCATGAGACAATATTATTATCAATGTACCTTGCTGCTTGTGTCTAAACTTCTTCTGAGCTTCGCTTTACTTTCAAATCCACTACTTTACTAAATTTGTGACTCTTCAACATGAGACCTGATCAGGTTATTGCTGCAATAGGGTTGCATCTTGTTAACCTGTGCCAGCTTCTGCTGCAGGTTATAGGTGGAGAGGAGAGAGGAGAGAAGGTATTGGGTACACCCAATCAATGCCAGCAGGTGAAAGGACTACATAAAATAATTATATTTATGTTGTATACTAATTTACTACTTCTAGAACCACTTCATTCATTTTATAGAGTTTATGAGTTGGTGTAGATGTGCTATATGCATGAAGTTGTTATAATTGTTTCTTCAATATAGTGTGATCACTCTCTCTGAATCTTTACTACACAACAACTGCAGTCTGTCATGGGCCCCTGCTGGGGCTTTACAAGCTTGACTTTGTAAATCCATCGTTGTCCAGTATCAACCACATTGGTACATATAGGGGTATGCAAGTCCCAGGGGCTTATGACTATAAATGTTTATGACTATGCCTGTCCATGTCATGATGGGATCTTTAGTCGATTTGTTTTTGTGTACCAAGTTCCGTTTCATACCTTGTGTGTATGTGAGAAAAAATGCCTAACCAATCTTTGATGATGGTTCAATGGCTTTCTTTGTAATAATTCAGTTGATAGTTGTAGTATGTTAGACAGCGAGTTGCAGTTGAGTTGCATTTGTAATTGTTTTTACAAACATCAAAACATTGAAGGCCACCCATCACAATCATTTTGAAATTCTTATCTTTTTCTCTGAGATGAACTGGGATTGTTTAGCAACCTGGTGCAAGAGCTGCGGCACTATCCGGAGAAACACCATGAATACTTTCGAATGTCAAAGCAATCTTTTGACCACATCTGAAGCATGATTCAGAAAGATATCACCAAAGAAGACACGGAAATGCGCAAGGCGATTAAACCCATGCTCAAGCTCACAGTAACATCTCACCTGGCAACAGGATCCGACTACAGGACAATTCACAAGCACTACCGACTCAAGCATCTACTATCCGTGGGATAGTCCACGACGTCTGTGACGCCATCAGCTGGAAACAAATGCAGCCAGTATACTTGAGACAACCTGAGACAGAGGCTGATTGGAAAACCTTTGCAGACGGGTAGGCTTTAAATTGATAAAGTTAAGGATGTTTAGTTGTTCACGCATGGATGAAAACATGTGTTTGTAATCATTCATCAGCCTATTGTGGCCAAATGTTAATTAAAATCGAGGCTGTCTCCAGCGAGCAGAACCCATTCTCAATTGTTGCTTCTAACATAATCCAGTGTGTGACCAACAACCGGTGTACCAGTATCTGTAGTCTACTGTTTAGCAGTTTACTGATGACTTGCTGCAATATTTGACAATCGACTAGCATGCGTCCCAACTACTAATACAAACCGTTAACAGCGGTGGACGTTGCTAAAGAAGCCTATGTTGGCACTACCCGTCAACATTGAAAATAAAGTTGGTGCAATGACTGTCCTACACAATTATTTATTGATAAACAACGACCGTAGTTATCTGCCTCCTGGCGTGGTGAATATGATCAAAGGCAGTGATGAACGTGGCCAGAATGGGGCCAGGAAGCTGGTCTTCCACAGGCTGAGGCCCCACAACAACGAAATTGGGAGGCTACTGTGAGTGCAATTAGAAACATTTTTATGGAATATTTTAATGGGCCTGGGACTGTGCCATGACAACAGGAAATGTTGGCCATTTCCCGAGTTCTTAATACAATCTGCAATATTTTTTGCGGCATAGACAAGTCAGAGGACGAGAGTGAGAGCTGTAAGACTGCTGTAACATTCGACCTGCAACAGATCTTACATTCCCACGAGTCAAAGGGGCCAACAAGAATTTTATAAATCATTGATGGTCATTTACAACCTTTGTTTTTTTATTAAACGTACCAAGTATACTGCTAACTGTTGGACCCAGGTGGAAGGTCTGAAGAATGGGAACGAGATTGTCAGGGCTGTATTTAATTTCGTTACAGGCCACCTCTTTGACCACCGCCAGATGCTTTTTGAGGCAGGACACCCTCACATAGAGGCAGATAACATGCGTGCTAAAATAGAGAGGATTTGGAATCACAGGGAAGTGGCAACTCCAGGGTATTGGATTCAGATCTTTCAGGGAGGGGGGGGGGTCGGGAAGTTGACTAACATTGATTTTGATAATTTTGAAGCTTTAGCTGATAGGTATTTTCTTAGAAGTAATTGTTTCAAGAGAATATTAGATCAGCTTTGGGAGAAGGGATGAGGTCATCCTTATTGTCAGGGCTGACTGTTCTCCCTTCGCTGCATGAGGTGTGGTACAGAAGGCAGGGCGGCCAGGTATAGTGACATGGTAACATTCACTTGCACATGCTTTTGAGTCGAGGTTGGCTCTGTTGGAGATGCGGTGTAATGACTATAGATTTAAGTACATTGCGCTATTTCTTTTGCGATATAATGTGGTCTCAAGGATTCAACATGTCATTTCCCGAAGTTCTTACTGCATATTTCTAAACTGTAGTAATATTCCCTTCCAAAAAATAACAATGAGATTGGGCTGTCTGGCTGGAATGGAGCAGACGCAGTGGCATTCTGGGAATCATGTTTCTAAAAGACTTGACAATAAGTATCATTGAAAAACACTTACTAGGACTACATTCATGCAGTAATTTGTTTCACTGTAACATCTCTTTGCATTGCTGATATTATAACCTATTGAGTATTAATCATTCTTCAAGAAATTAAAGAACCCGAGGTAAGGAATCTTCTTGTCTTCAGACTGTTAAATAATTGGTGCTTCAAAACAAATAGATAAGCTTTTTGGGAGAGGCACAAAAAAGGTTGGCACTGTACAATGACAAGAAGGACATGATGAAAGTGGTTACAACTCCACTGTACAATGCATGTGGGACATGTTTATTTTTGATGACCTTTTTTAGACTCGACTCCGTGGCTTATCAGCCACCGTACAAATTGTAAATCGATGTTTAGTAGTTGTCAATGAATATTTTTTGTTCTTGTTCAATTCAAGGAGGGAAACCTTTTACGAAATATAAAATACTTCAGCAATGAAAAATTTTTTTCTACCTGATTCTGCTAACCATCATTATTTATACGTGAACAGGTGTTAAAAAAAGCACTCTATGATTTTAGGACCCTATTCCCAGCAGACAGCCGGAAGTGAAAATAGTGGCCGTGTGGCGGTAACAACATATTATATGATCCCAGTGTGTCACAGCTGGCAGAGGGAGGGTTGTGGCGTGTGGGGGTAACAACATATGTGATCCCAGTGTGTCACAGCTGGCAGAGGGAGGGTGGTGGTGAGTGGGGGTAACAAAATATGTGATCCCAATGTGTCACCCCTGACACAGAGAAGGTTGTGGGATTCTGCTCTGTTTTGTATAGGTTGGAATACAGGGGATTGGGTAGTGGTCATAGAGATCCCTGGGGCTTGTTATAGCACTCGGAATCCCCTCCTGCTAACAGTTTTAGGAACTTGATTGTCACCTGATTAGATTTACATATGAAGACGATGATGTTCATTTAACTGACGAGGGGGAGAGAAAACTATTCTTGAGCCTCTGACTCGCTATTCAATTCGTATTGTATTCGTATTCGTATTGTGCGCCTTGGAAGCCTTATAGCTTAACTTGATTTGATCTTTTAAAGAATCAAGTTGTCCATATTTCTGATTATCTTAAATTATAATTATTGTCTAATTTGTATTATTAAACATGTCATCTGATCCCAACTGAATTTAGGCCACGTTCAGACTATATGTGCAAGAACTAATCTAAATCAGTGGTATCACATCCTCAAACTCTAAAACCCTGTAGACATAGCTTTAAGAGGAATTGGCCAAAGATTCGTAAGCGGATAAACTAAGGGAATCTCATTGCTCAGAGACTATCAGGATGAGCAGACAAAAGTGTTGAGAGTAGGGGACTTCGATAATGTCATGTCGATATCAGCATAAATAGAGAACAAAGAATGCTGCAATGCTCATGCAGAATAGAGAAAAAACCCAGCGGAAAATCACACCGGGAGTTAAGACAACTACAACTTCGACCGGGAGGTGGTCCAAGCAAGATTCAGAGAGCTGGCCGATGAAGATAATGATCTGAAAGGCACACTGAACAGAAGATAGACAGAGTTGACAAGGGAGGCAGGGCTGGCCAAGCGTCAGCAAGACAATAAAACCTTAAATGCTTTAATATTTCAAATGCTGGTTGACAATATCTCCGGTATTGATATGCTCGATTATGTCAGCGTACAAAGTACAGCCCTAGAGGCATGACTTCACTCACAGTTTTGATCAGAACTTTCTTTTTTTAACCTTAAGATGTTGTAGAAGGTGTCGCGGCATAAGAGGAGAGGAGAACTTACTGGTAGCCTGATGAAGCATCACCTGACAGTAGTGATGATGGTTTGTTGGTAATACACTTTATATTTTTCTATATGCTCATTAGGCCTACAAGCCCCAAAGTAAATAATCAACACAAAAGACGCTTTTGTATGCCGAGCTAGAATTGAAGGCCAGGAAGCTAGTAGATGCACCGTCTGAAATTTATAGCCCATATATATTATATACTTCAGATGGAAAGATGTACCGCAATACAGCATTCTTGGTAAAGCTTCTAGAGGCCGCCTACAAGAATGCGATAGAGAAAGATATTGCTGTTGAAGAAATCTCCAACAATGTTGTTCTACTGACCTGCCATTAAATGATTTGATTTATCATCACAAAATTTATTCTCCTAACCAGTGGTGTCATATTTTTGATTGAAACGGCTGGTATGATGATGTGTAGTGGAATAGCTTATACTAAATCGCCCAGATGGTTGTTACAGTGGCAGCAAAATCTTATTCATATTGTGGATAAAATTTGCTGTCTAAATGATTGCGTCTGTATACTGCCTTCTGCTGGTAAAAAATGTTATCAGCATCAATGTTTAACATCAAATCCCAGGCAGTGATGACTGCATAGGCTAATCCTACTCTTCTTGCACCTGGACCGGACTAAAGGGGATGCAAAAAGTTGGACATAAACATATTACAAGAAGGGATCAATGCTCACATTAAAACCGTTGATCCATGCTCCGGACAGACTCTATCTCCCTCATGGCCTCACTATAACGGATATGCATAAACATTATAGTGATCAGAACTCTGAGAGAGATTGTGCATGTTTATCATGCCCAGAAGGCGAGGGATGCTTACAAGGTGGACAGTGAGACCGTTGGACTTACAAAAAGTTGCGATGCTGCCGAGACTCCCAGGATTATAGTACTTCAGCCTTTACACAAGCACTCCTGAAGGATCAAGATGTAGACGATATCATACTATTTATGGATAACTACGGTGGGGGGGCAGAATAAAAACTATGCCTTATACACTGCTCTGACCGAGATAATAATTACCAACAAGATATCAGCCAACACAATCACTCTGGAGTACCTCGAAGCCGGACATACTTTCATAAGTGAACAAAGCTGCCACGCTAGGGTTGAAAGGCAGATAAAGAAGAAAGAAGATGTTTGTGACTTTGAAGATTTTGTCATCTGCATGAAAGATGCTCGTGTCAATCCCATAAATCCAGGCTTTGCAGAATTTGCTAGTTATGCTGGAGGGCAGAGCCAGGCTAAGTTGAGCAAGGAAGGGTGTCCAATGTTGGCAGACAACAGTGTGGCTAAGTTCGAAATGGGGAGTAAAGCTGATCTTCAGTACAAGACTGACTATGCATAAACTGAGTATAAAACTTTCGATTCTCTACTGGCATAACATCAGCTTGGTAGAGGTACTCCATGCCGAACCAACTACCGTGGTTTCCCAGAGATTAAAAACCAAGAATTCATTGACAACCTCTGCCCACTAATGCCCCAGAGCAGAAGAGAGTTTTGGAAAAAAACTAGAAACAGCAGATGTACCATGCCTCCAAGACGATCGTTATATTGATTGGTGTTTGTTTTGGTATCAGAAATTGGTGCTTGTTTGTGTATCAGGCTTTGTTCTGTTTCAAATTATGCTCTAATCCTATAATTGCTACAGTACAGTAAAGTTTTTAATAACATACATACATTTTGCATAACAATAGATTCAAACTCAGACTCTTATGTGTCATTTCGAGTTGCCAACCAGGCACATCGCTCATATACGTGTACCTATACTTCTAATATTCAACTTTATGGAGTTTATGGATTCATCACCAATCAGAGATTGTTCACCATTCATCACCGACAGCCACTGATGAATCATGATCAAGTATGTAGGCCTACTGACATTAAAAAAAACAGTGAAGTAAAAACTTGCTCTTATTGGAAAAAACATTATTTTGTTACTGTGTGGGCCCAAGGGGGACATCATTGGCAAGGATGAAAGGGTTGCAAAAGAACCGTCAACTTTTCATGGCGGCATGAAAGTATGGCCAAAGATGGATTCCACATGGATGATCTTCTGGTATACGGAACATGATAAGCGATTGAAGATTGTACTGGATAAACTGATGTCCGCAGGTATGACCCTCAACAAAGCAAAATGCAAGTTTGGAGTGCCCACTGTTGAGTTCCTTGGTCATATAATTGACAAGGATCGAATTCATGCCGGACCGAGACTGCAAGGTATTATGGATTTCCCACAACCCAAAGATGTTACAGCTATCAGAAGTTTCCTTGGTATGTCAAACCAATATGCCAAATTCTCTGACAAGTTAGCCGAAACTTCTGCAGCGCTGAGGGGTCTTATTAAACATGGTGTACCGTGGGTCTGGACCAAAGCCCAAGTGGATTCATTTCAGGGTGTCAAGAATCTGTTCATGAAGACCTCTGTGCTGGCGGTTTACTCACCTGAGAGTGAAACTATCATAACCAGTGATGCAAGCAATGCAGGTCTTGGAGCAACACTAGCCCAAATTCAGAATGATGGCTCTAGAAGCCTGATAGCAGCTGCGAGCCGTTCACTGACTGAGACAGAGGAGCGATATGCGGCTATCGAGAAAGAAAGCCTGGCTGTCTGCTGGTCAATGGAGAAGTTTGCTAAGTACATCCTTGGTATGGAATGTGTCACAGTTGAGACAGAATTTAAGCCTTTGGTGTCTTTATTTGGTAACAAATTTCTGGATCGGCTCCCACCTAGAATTCAGGTTTCAAGCTCCGTCTGCAAAGGTTTCAGTACAGAATGAAACATGTTAGTGGATCGAAAAATTGGACAGCTGATGCTCTCTCAAGATATAATATAGCAAGTCCTGATAGCTCTGACGAGGCTCGAGTATGTGAGATTGAGAGCTATGTTGATGAAATTGTTCGCATATTTGACTGTCAACTCCAGACGACGGTTTGGTGACGTTGACTCATGTATAGGGACGTTCCACCTGAACACCCTACCTTAGCTGAAACAGAGAATACTAGCAGACCTTGACGAGAAGGCTGGCAGAAAAAAAGATTGTGTGTTGCTCCAGTAGCCTTTCCTTGGGAATGAACTAACGCACAAATAGAATATGTTGTGCATTACGGAGAAAAAATAGCATGACGTAGACAAAAAGAGAATGACAAGAAAGGGAAGACTATGAGAAGGAAATGGAGCTAAGAGGAGGCAAGGAAGAGAGAAAAAGTGAGTCTGACGAAGCAAAAGGGACCGGCGACCTGAGGGCTGTCATCGATGACATGAGAGGAACCCGGCCAATATGGGTTTTCATTGACAGCAAGCGCCTTCTTCAAAGGAAACTGGTCGCGCAGGACGTGAGGTGAACCTTTCGTGTCACTCTATTCTCCTAACATACTCCTACATGTTGTATGGAGCCAAACCAGATAAGGTAATGAAAGACTATGTCAAGACGGACAGTTGTTTACGCAATAATTTATTATCTAAATTTAAAGCTATGCCTGAAAAACAAATCTACTGCTGTATGAGGTGCCATCCTGACACTCCTTACGACATTCAGACATTCATACATGATTCCTTTGATTCATCATTCACTGAAACATTCCGTGACAGCGATTCTGTTGCCTCAGCCATGCCCTAGTCTAGTGGCATTTCAATGGGGGGTGAGCTTAGCACGGCATCATTAACAGCAGAAGCTGGTCAGTTGATGTTAAAATAGGGGACGGAGATCTATACAACTATAATGATATATGCAATGTAATGAAAGATTAACATGACAACAACGTAAGTTTGGGATGTGACAGGCTTATATATTATTATTATATATGCTAAGAGGTTAAAATAATGATTTTACACCTTACAAATTCCGGAATTTGCGCATTTCGTGGGTAGGTGAAGCTGTCTGTTCCCTTGCGAAAATCATAAGGTTTCAATGTTTAGCATGAGAAATAATTCATGCTTGCATGTTGACGATTGATTCTAGGATGCACATCTTCCCAGCAAACAATCTAACAATGACAAACCTGGTCGTGCCTGGATCCATTTTTATTTATGTATTGACAGGAGTATTTGTTACCGGTGATTTTCCATAAGTTTTTTTTCCTAACAGCAGACTGCAAATGTCTCTTCTAATTTGACAAGTTAAGTTGGATGTTTACTTGGTTCTACGGCTGCGTATCCAAATGGTTTAGGAGATGTGACAATGCAATCTCTTAGCAATGAGCATAAAAACTAACGTTCGTTTTACCCTTTAGACATTATGTGTGTGAAATGGAGGGGCCTAGAGTAGATCATACCCCTAGTTAGTCGATCGTAAAACAAAACCATCCGATATTATTTTTTGTTGAAAGTATATCAACCTCAAAACTCATTCACATCGTTTCAGGTTTCCAAACTCATTTACCTTCAGATCTCTCCTGACTACTAAACCTTATATTTATCTTGTTCATATTATATGACAGGGTGCTATACTTCACCCAGGATGATGTGCTCAATGCAGTGAACAGCCACAGGAAGCTGTACATCGTAGCTGCGTTCAGAAGGAGTGAAAAGGTTTGGTAGACATGATTGACTTTACCAATCTATCGTATAGGTTCTATTGATTGTGCAACCAGCTAGCAGCACTTTCATCTTTAGTAGACAAACATTGCATGCGACCAAATACAGCAAGTTTCAGCTAAGTTGCCAATATTGCTAGTGTGCTGATAAACTCCATTTCACATTGTATGTCATATAACTGATTTCAATGTGATTATATGCACATAATAAGAGCAATGTATTTTGACAGGTGAAACCTCTGGAATGCCCAATGAAGGGCGCAGAAGTAACGGCCTTCCGCTCAAGTGACAAACAGCTGCAGTAATATTCAGGAAAAGTTTGACGAGAGGAGATGTTGAAGCTAATAAAGCGGGCGAGGTTGGGCATACAAGAGATCGTATGCCAGGGAAAGCCCCAGTGAGTGCTTATATACAATACCTTTCTCTCTATGGAAACGCATACACAAAGTTGAACCAAGGAGTTAGAGTCTCTAATACCTTGGTTGGACTACAGTCGCAACAGATATCTTGCAGGGTAACCCTAACGCAAAATGGTGAGTTCGATCGCACACAGATTACCATTATTTAATTATTTTAAAAAAGTTTCATAGAACAGCTTGTTTTAATATGTAAGGAAGTAAATGTTTGTGTATCGGTATTATGTGGAGCTAACCTTTACCAGCTGTGACATTGCGGGTCTTGAGGGGGCCAAGAATTTCAAACAAAAGTTCAAACTTCTTAAGTGGGATTTTTTGTTGGTTCTACAATTGCGTATTTCATGCTCTCCCTGTCTTTCCCTCTCTCGCTTCTTTTGAAGTTAAAGATTTTTGTCAGTGAACATGTAACTCAATGTATTCTTGTAATAACCGCTCAATCAGGTATCAAAATGGTTTAGGAGATGGGACAACAACAGCTGTTCATATCAAAGCAATCCCTTAGCAATGAACATAAAAACTATTGTTAGTTTTACCCCAAGGACATTGTGTGCTTGATATAGAGGCGTGTAGTCTAGAGTAGATCATATCCCTAGTTAGTCAATCTAAAACAAGTACCATCCGATAATAACTTTTGGTGAATGTATAACAACCTCAAAACTCATTCAAATGGTTTTGGGCTCCCAAAATTGGACAATCCGATTAAGCGGTTTGGAGTTGAATTCCTTTTAAGATCATAATCCGATAAACTACCTATTTACTTCATTTCAACTGGACTGCTTCCAGAGTACCCTAACTGTTCTGTGATACGCCATGATACACAAGGAAATGAACTGACTGTCAACTGCACACCAGCTGTGAAGCAGTACATTGGTATGATGGGCGGAGTATATGTGTCGGATAAAATGGCCAGGCTAGACAAGTCTAGGAAAACGTACCGCTGGTACTCCAGAATAGATGGCAAAATGGTTATGCTATCAATGGTAAATTCGTTTCTGATTTACAAAGCTCACACAGGTAAAAAGATTGAGCTGCGCACGTTTGTTCTCTGCGTCACTCACCAGCTAATCGGAAACAAACGTTTTCGTAAACGAGAGGCTGAGAGGCTGGCAGACCAAAAACTTTGCCATCTGATCACACCCGGTTGGTAGAGACCGCTCATTTCCCAGCAAAAGGCGCCAGTAATGATCACGTTTGCGCTGTGTGTACAGAAAATCATAAGCGGTCCAACAAGTCCCATGGCGGTAATGTAAAACACAGTGACAATCCATTCAAGAAATCCAAAACAGGTACAATGTGTAAAGCTTGCCATGTTTACCTAAATGTCCACCAAAGTCTTGCTTTGCAGACTTTCACTGAAAAGTTGAGTTTTTGAATTGAGCCTAATGATTTGTGATTATGCTATTTTTATTTTACTATTCTCATTCTGTTTATACGGATCATCCGTCTTTATACTGTAAAATATTTATAAATATATTCTAAATTTGGTAAGCAATGCAATATTTTGATAAATTATTATTATTATAGCCAGTTTAGGTCATCATCACTCAGTGAATTTTTACATGAAAACATAATTATATTCACATATCCGCAGTAAAAACTTACCGCTATGAGATAACCGCATAATTTATTGTGCTTGAAATAGTGAACCGCCACCGCACAAATTTGATGTCTATAAGTTGTCAATGAATGTTATTTGCCCATGTGTTCAATATCAAAGAGTAGCAAAACATTTGACAATATACTTTAGCAATTGAAACCTTATTTCAACCTGATTCTGCTAACCATCATTATTTATACGTGAAAAAGGTGTTAAACAAAGCACTTATGGCTATCTATGATTTTAGGATCCTATTCCCAGCAGACAGCTGGATGTGTTGGTGGTGGCGTGTGGAGGCAACAGCATATGTGATCCCAGTGAGTCACCCCTGAAACAGGGAGGGTGGTGGCCTGTGGGGGCAACATCATAATATGTGATCCCAGTGTGTCACCGCTGACAGAGGGAGGGTGGCGGTACTCTGCTCTGTTTATATAGGAAGGAAAAAGGGGATCGGGTAGGGGTCATAGAGTTTCCTGGGGCTTGTTAGAGCTCTCAGAATCCTCTCCTGCTTTCAGTTATTATGAACTTGATTGTCACCTGATTAGATTTACATGTGAAGACAATAATGTTCATTTGACTGATGAGGGAGAGTGGAAACTATTCTTGAGATTCTGACTCACTATTCGGATTGTGCGCACTGGAAGCCTTATAACTAAACTAGATTTGATCTTTTCAAGAATTAACTTGTCCATATTTTTGATTATATTGAATTATAATTCTTGCCTAATTTGTATTACTAAGTATGTCATCTGATCCCCACTGAATTTAGGCGTTTGTTCAGACTGAGTGAAGTGCAGACTAAATGTGCAAGGACTAATCTAAATCAGTGTGATCACATCCCCAGACTCTAAAGCCCTGCAGACATAGCTTGAAGAAGACTTGGCCAAAGATTCGTAAGCGGACAACCTTAGGGAATCTCATTGCTCAGAGAATTTCAGGATGAGCAGACAAAAGTGTTTAGACAAGGGGACTTCGGCAAGGATAATGGAACGGACATGTTGATATCAGCATATAGAGAACAGATAATGCTCGAACAGCCCGAAAATGGGTAAATCTGATTAGTTGTGGAAGCCGAGCTATTTATTCTATTTTGATTCTGAGAGCTATCCATTCATATATAGTTTGCATCTATCTTATAGCCATCATTATACTTTGAAAATAGCCAAAAGCGGCCAGGCCCAGAGGGTAGATCGGCGCACATGGTCAGTCCTCAAAGTGCTAAAGTATCTCTCTGTTCTAGCAGTCTTTCAATGGGGCTCAATTTGAGACACATTGACTTTGTCATTCATTAAGGTGTTCCCACCTCTGCTGGTGCGTTTCTCCAGGAATCTGGTCGCGCTTCTAGGGAGTGCTAAGTTGTTGCAAATTCTTTAATATTAACATATCCTAGAATGGCAAATGGACGTAAATTAGATCAGACCATGAAGAGCGATGTGGAAGGAAAGTCTTGCCTTCCTGAATGTTTGCTTGCTCATTTTGGTTGTGACAAACTTTCTGAGCAACAGGCTTGCTGTGTTGTTTGTGACCCTGATATCTCATGCAATGTAAAAACCCAGATTGTACAGTCTTATGATAACTCATTCCCAGACAGTTTTAGTGACTCACTATCAGGAGCATCATTTGGAGATATCAGCTGCTCCAGTTCAGACGGTGATTAGTATCAAGTGCCCTTACTAAGGATATAAGTTGCCTGTTTTACTAAGAGTTTAGCCGCTTTTCATCAAACATGGCTCCTGTCGGACAAAATTGTGAAGCAACAAAGACAGAATCTGTGCTCTGGCATGAAACCATTACCGGAAGCAAGGACTGTTATAGTACTCCAGCCTTTATACAAGCACTCCTGAAGGATCGCGATGTAGACGATATCGCATTATTTATGGATAACTGCGGGGATGGGGGGGGGGGGGTGGGGGTGGGGGGTGCAGAATAAAAACTATGCCTTAAACACTGCCCTGTCCGAGATAATAAATACCAACAAGATATCAGCCAACACAATCACTCTAGAGTACCTCGAAGCAGGACATACTTTCATGAGTGCACAAAGCTGCCACGCTAGGGTTATAAGGCAGATGAAGAAGAAAGATGCGTGAAAGATGCTGTTGCCACTCCTATGAATCCAGGCTTTGCAGAATTTGCCAGTTATGCTGGAGGGCAGAGCCAGGCTAAGTTGAGCAAGAAAGGGCGTCCAATGTTGGCAGACATCAGTGTGGCTAAGTTTGAAAGGGGGAGCAAAGCTGATATTCAGTACAAAACTGATCATGCAGAAACTGAGTATAAAACTTTCGATTCTCTACTGGCAAAACATCAGCTTGGTAGAGGTACTTCATGCCTAACCAACTCCCGTGATTTCCCCGAGATTAAAAAACAAGGTATCATTGACAACCTCTGCCCACTAATGCCCCAGAGTGGAAGAGAGTTTTGGAAAAAACTAGAAACGGCAGTTGTACCATGCCTCCAAGACAATCGTTAAATTGATTGGTGTTACTGTATTATGCTTATTGTTTCCACAAAAATATATATCAGTATTTCATGCACCATATTTCTGAATTTCTCTTTTGCTTTTGCTTTTTGCTAAGATCATCACTTAATTCAATTGTTACCTTAAATATACAATAAAAAGTCTATGCATTCATGTGTGCCCTTTTTGACTGTGTGAAGGGTTTCAAAACACAGAGATATGGCTCGTGAGGGACAAATTATCTACACACAATGAGTCATCAGAGATTATGAGTGCTTTCAACAACAGCCAGAGGCAGACATCAGTATAAGCTAGGAGGAAGCACTAAGGATAGTTGACGGAGCAGCTGCGCTGATGTATGGGCTGCTGATGAAATCAACAAAAAAAAAGGTGCATTGTTTTCAGAAGAATCCTTAAAAATACTTATATGAAGACAATAAATTGAATGAATTGCTAAGACTCTTCTTCGAGTGAACATTCACAAGCAATGGCAATTAAACTTATCACAAATCCACTACCACATGTCCCAACCAGATATAAACCTACTCATAGATACAACATAGTAAGACTAAGCAGCACATTACATCAAGAGGACGTATAATGTGTTTCAACCTTATCCTAGAAGAACTGAAGGGTACTGAACTTAAAAAAAATCACCATAGAAACAGTTTTTACGTGTCGTGTTGAGCATCCCAGCAATCTTATTTATCGACCCTGCCCGCGACTCCCCACAATCAATATTGGATATTCTCACAAATGGTTTCACCATCCCTGAAAATCTCAAGACTCAAGACTCGATGCCTAGCATATACAATGTTGTTCGAGCATTCCCTCATGTGTTGTCGCAGCCGACACCAACACTGCACCACCTCATCGGAAAGACTAAAAGCTACTAGTGATAGTAAACACGGAGCCACACCAACTAGGGACGTATGACCTGGCTCTTGATGATTTAGATTCTCTGTGGCATCTCCCCCCATTGACAAGAAGAGGTCACTACCGCCTAGATGCAATGAACAAGAGAGTGTGTACCAAGAACACACCAAAGCATAAAGCTCTGACCTCTGCCATATACACCATGTCCTGTCCACATGGTAAACAAATTTTGTTGACATACTTGTGAACATAATGTTGTGTTGTTCTAGCAAGGATATATACGAGATGAACTTACAACTCTATCAACCTATTCTCACTGATCCATCATTTCTAAGCTAATTTTGTTCATGATTGTTATGGTTCATTTGTTATGATCAGTATTATTATTGTCATTTCAGGTATATGTTATGAATTCGAACTCATGCAAAATCAGGAGTCAACAAACATACCGTTCAGTTTACAAGGTTTTCCAGAGGTAGGAAAGGCCTAATATGATAATTGTACTTTGAATTGTCAAATTATTTCCAGTCAAGCTCAAATTAAACTGACATACACTGAGTTTCCATGGGATCGAGCTGGGCAAATTTTGGGGGTTGTTCGATCTATGGGAACGCCTGCCAGGCGAGCTTGAGCTGGAAAACCCAGCGCGTACAAAATAGTCTGAGCTAAGGGGAGCTGAAAGTCAGGCCGAGCCATGGGACTACTCAGTCCTCAGTGGGGCGACCTATTAGCCTTAAGCTAAGGGCGCGGAAAAGTAAAATCATTCAGTAAATGTTCATGATGGGAGGTGAACGTGCCCGTAGTTATTCTGGAGAAATCATAAGCTTCCTTCACTTTGACAGGGAAACTAACTCTATAAAAGCTATTGACGGAAGGGCTGTTACTAACATTGCTGTATTTAATAGGTTAGCAGGGCTGACTAATGAAAGACATAGTGCTGATAAGACGGCAGAACAGTGGAGAACAAAGTGGAAACATATGTTGAAATATATCTGGATACAATAGAAGCTAGGAAATCTGGTAAGTCAGTGTCCATCACTACTGTAGACAGTTCAACAGCAGGTTTTCCTTTTGGATTGTAGACAAAAATTGAAGCTGGTATAAATCTCAAGTTGTAAGTAGGTAGGTCTTTTTATATTCTCCTTTCACTCTCTGAGTCTGTGAGTTGACTAGAAATTTAGAAAATCAGACCTACTGCTGCTCTTTTTATAGGACATTCTGCAAGTACATCGGTGTACTATATTGAGATGAAGGAAACCATGGGTCATCGCCCCTGTGCTAACTCAGAGAATGATGGTGAGCTTATTTTATGTAAAGTGACACAGTCTTGGTCTAGGCCGGCCTCAAAACGTACATGGAAACTCAGTGATAATCACAATTCACAGTGAATCAGCTTAATTATAGGTAGCTATGAGGGTTCGGTGGCGGGTAAAAACAAACAGAAGAGAACCGCTTCATTTTGGCTAGCTTAAACAAAAATTTTTAAAAAAGGTGTCAGAACCACGCCATGAGTAAGCTAATAACCTGAAGAAAAATGAAGTCAATCATGTACATCAATTTGAAAACTGTTCTGAAAAAAAGCAAAAACTGAACAGTTGCGGGACAGCGACCTCTCCGTGGTCAATAGTCCTTAAGCAGTGTTTTATTATTTGCGTGGAAGTGAGCCATTTCAAAAGTGAATGCCAAGTGTTTATGGAAAATACAACCTGTGAAACCTGACATGAGCATCACTAGCCAGTCATCATCTTCTACAGAGGCTTTGTGGCGCAAAAGTTTCCTGTTTTACAGCACGTTGTAAGGTTAACAGGGTGCATATCTTTCTCACAAAATGTAAAAAAAGCATATACTCCCAGTATCAGTCCCAAATTCAATCATCGATGAGATAGAATGTGCTGATGAGGTGACGTGAGTATTCCCAATATGCAGCACTGGATGGATCAGGGAGAGACGATACAACCTATTCATCAGTATGTAACAATCGTAGACTAGGTGTGTAAAAACAATTGTGTTTTGGTTAGTGATCTCCTCATTTTCAGTAATGAACAACAGCACTACTAATAATTCCACATCATTCACAAAGCTGACCACAACAGTGGATGAGAAAATCCCTCATATATTTATGTTTTTCCCCCGGAATTTCAATGTTATCTCCTGCACATACGCTCATTTGACTGTCAACCCAGGACAAAAGTTTGATGATATTAACGCTTGTTACTCCTGAACACTCTGCCTCAGCCAAAACAGCAAATACTAGCAGACTATGGAGAGAGAAGGACGGCAGAATAAAGATTGTCTTTTGCTCCAGAAGCCTCTCCATGGGTATGAACTTGGCATAAAAAGAATATGTTGTGCATTAGGGAGAGAGATTAGCAGAATGTAGAGGTGTAAGTGTGAGGGACTCTGAAGAAGCAGAAGAGACTGGCGACCTGAGGGCGGCCATTGATCACATGAGAGGAAGCCGGCCCATACGGGTTTTCATTGACAGCAGGAGCCTTCTTCAAAGAAACCGGTCGAGCTGGATGTAAGAAGAACTTGTGTCACTCGATCATCCTGAAGTATCCCTGCATGTTATGTGGAGCTAAACCAGATCAAGCAATGATAGACTATGTCCAGTCAGATGGTTGTTTACGCGATATTATATTATCTAAATCTTATACTACCAAACCTGAAAATCAGCTCAACAGATATATGTCATGCCATCCTGACATCTTTGTAGCATCCGGGTCGGCTTCTCCATTCACAAAGAATTCAATTCTCCTCTCTGTTAGAAGAAATCTTTTGATGTTTATAAGTTGCCAGCTGGTGTATCAAGCACAGTGGTACATTGTGAGAGCAACCAGCTTGGTGCAACTGCTATTTTGAGACTGTAATCAGTTAGCATTGATAACTATTATTTTTGCTAATTTGTTTCCTTGACTAAAATGTGTGTTGGATTTAGGAATCAGGAAAAAAGTGCTTAGCGTTGGTTCATGCTAAGACACATCATGATGTTTCATGCTGCCAGCTGAGAGCGTCATGCCAGGACTATTGTAAATAGTGTAGTTGCAGTTGTGTTCTCTTTGTTTAATTAGAGTTGTCTGCCTACTTTTTCCCGTCATGCATTTTGTTCTTGTGTTCTTTGTTCCTCTCATGGTTGAGTAACACATGCAATAATATTCTCTCTGAGATCAAGTCAGTTAAACAACAGGTTATGGGCCCAGGTTACTCTGCATAACATACTGAAAGATGGGTGATAAGTGGGAGCTTACTAAGCTCCAGCCTGACAATACTACCTGAAAGCAAAATATCTGTTCGTCTTTGTGGACAATACTGTAACTGCTCCTGCTAATGCAGCCTCTGCATAGGATAGTGCTATAGCAGTGCTATAGAGTCATATAGTATTAGCGGTGCGTGATGAGCTCTAATACCTGATAACAGAATGTGAGACCGCTAAAGCAGCATGGAACAAATTGCAAGCTCTTTTCGAGCGTGACAGCCTGGCTAACCGTTTGTTTCTCGTAAAGAAATACTTCCGAACTGTCAAGGATGGGAATGAATCGACCGAAAGTCATCTGAAGCATATGATAGAGATAACGAACAAACTAGCAGCTATAAAAGCTCCAAAATATATTCTCCTAACCAGAGGACGTGCCATATTTTTTATTGAAATGGCTGGTATGATGATAATGTCGTGGGATAGCTGATACTAAATTGTCCTGTTGGTTGTTACAGTGGCAGCAAAATGAATAAAATTTTCTGACTAAATAATTGCATGTGTATAGCAGAACCCTTTTAACAACCATCTATGTAAATTGTAGGATGTAGAACCAGAGTAAGCCATAGCAGCGAAAATTAGGCTTAGGACAGTCAAGGTATTTACTGACGCTAAGCTTGCCCCCACTCTTAGCCTATGTGTTACAGGCAAAATTGGATATATAGTACAAAAATTAGCTGTGCAATATTAGCTGACGTTGTAAAGGTGTCAGGGAGAAAATAAAAAAAAAGTTTTTCGGCTAAAAAGGTCGATGCCTGAATAAGGATTAACCGCCGACTAGGGTCAAGTGCATTCATATATTTGTATATGCAGTTATTCAGTCACGATGGCATCACAAACCATCTAAATCATCTGATGAGATCTTATAAATGTTTTTCACAACTATTGTCCAATATGAGGTAGAGATCAGCTCTGATTTTAGACCCCAGCTGACAGAAATCTCAGTCTAACCAAAGCTACTGACGCCGAACATGATAAGGTAAAAGACTATCCCTACCGCCGACTAGTAGGAGGTCTTATCTACCTCAACGCTACAAGACCCGACATAAGTTGGGTAACCTCCAAACGATCACAGTTTCTCGACAAACCTGGCCCTCCACACATAACCGCCGCCAAACGAGTTCTCAGATATCTCAAGGGAACACTTAATCATTCTCTCATGTTCGTAGATCAACAACAGGATACATATTCACACTCGCTAAAGGTGCTGGTACACCAATCCGTTAGAAATCCCGTAAGCAAACCCCAGGTAGCACTATCCTCAACTGAAGCTGAGTACATGGCACTGTCTGATGCGACTAAGGAGAAGATCATCTATCTCCGATCGTTCTGTGAATCCCTCGACATGATACAACCAACAACCAACAACAAACGTCATATATAATGACAATCAGAGCGCATTCTTCCTTAGTAAAGGCAATCCCGTCTCGCACAATCGAACCAAACATATCGACATACGCCACCACTTTATACGTGAGCAGAAACACATCGCATTTCAATACATAAACACTGTAAAGAATCCCGCAGACTGTCTAACAAAACCGTCGATATGTCCGTTGGTCCGTATAGGATTCATAATTGAGGGGGGGGTGTTAAGATGTAAATAGTAGCAACCACAAATCCTGTCATAGGACTTTAGAGTTATCTCCCCGTTAACAGTAGTAGGACAACTCTTATTAGCCTGTGCCTCAACTTAGTTTAGTTTATACTCTATAACATTTTTATATTCTTACAAATAGTAGGAAACCTTGACATGATACATACAAGTAGATAAGATTTATAGTCTTTGTTTAAACTCCATTATTGTCTTATACTTCCTTCTGGTTCTGGCTTCTGAGATGATAACATTAAATACTTGTTCCTCCAATTATATTTCCTGATTATTGCACTATACACCTGATATGGCACACTCCCAATCAACAGTCATGTTCCACCAATTTAGCACAGCCGTTTTATAGAGCCAATCAGGTTATTAATAACTTTACTTTTTGGTGAATCTGAACTGTTAAAATCTTTGATGTGAAATAATGTAAGTCTCAACTTTATTTGATGTTATACCTGCTAATTTTATACTTTTGGAAACACATATTTACCAACTTGTTGTTCAAACTTTGTAGTTTTCACGGTGTCTGCATGACATCAGTCGAGACTTACGGCTCAATAAATTATCTCAACAACTTAACCACGGTTGCCGCTACAGTCACTACCGCCTAGATGCAAAGAACAAGAAAGGGTGTACGAAGAATGCACCAAAACACAAAACTCTGACCTCTGGCATATTCACCATGTCATGTCCACATGGTAAATAGATTTATTTTACAAGTATATAATAAACAAATATACATTATGAACTTGCAACTCTATCAACCTATCCTCGCTGATCGCTAAGTTCTAAGTTTGGAAATTTTGTTCATAATCTTTGTGGTTCATTAGTTAATATCACTATTATTATTATTGTCATTTCAGGTACATGTTATGGAATCGAACTCTTGCAAAATCAGGAGTCACCAAACATACCGTTCAGTGTACAAGGTTTTCCAGTGGTAAGAAAGGCCTAATAAGATATTATGTACTTTGAATTGTCAAATTATTTCCAGTCAAGCTCAATTTAAACAGACATAATCACATTTCACAATGAATGAGCTTAATTATAGGTAGCTACGAGGGTTCGGTGACAGTTGAAAACAAACGTTGTGGCTAGCTAAAACAAAAAAATTCAAAAAAAAACTTGTCAGAACCACGCCATGTGTAAGCTCATAACCTGAAGAAAAATAAAGTCAATCATGTACATCAATTTGAAAACTGTTCTGAAAAAAGCGAAAACTGAACAGTCACGCTCTCCGTGGTCAACAGTCCTCAAGCCGAGCGTTAGATTTGGCTGGAAGCGAGCCCTTTCAAAAGTGAAACAAGTTTTTATGGAAAGTACAGCCCGTGAAACCTGACCAAAAGTATATTTATCCTCTACAGAGGCATCATGGCTCAAAATTTTCCTGTTTTACAGCAGGGTGTAATGTTACCGGGGTGCATCTCTTAGAATATTTTTTTCACAAAATATAAGAAAAGCATATGTTCTCAGTACCAGTTACAAATTCAATCATCGATGGGATAGAATGTGCTGATTAGGTGACTGAGTATTTCCGATATGCGACACTAGATGAATGTGGGATAGACTATACAAACTATTCATCAGTATGTAATGATCGTGGACTAGGTATGTCAAAAACAATTGTTGTGTTTTGAACTAGAGGGTAAGTGATCTCCCCATTTTCAGAATTGAAATGTAGCAGTACTAATAATTCTACATCATTCACAAAACTGATCACAACTTTGGATCAGAGACTGCCTCATATATAGATATTTTTTCCGGAATTTCAACGTACTCTCCCACACAGACAACAAATGTACACATATTTAACAGTTTAGTATGGACGACAATTTGGTGATATTAACTGGTGTATGGGGATGTTCAACCTGAATACCCTACATCAGTAGAAACAGCGAATACTAGCAGACCTTGGAGAGGAGGATGGCAGAATAAAGAATGTGTTTTGCTCCAGTAGCCTTTCCTTGGATATGAACTAGGCACAACTAGAATATGTTGTGCATTACGGAGAGTGAATAGCAGAATGTAGAGAGAAAAGTGAATGACCAAAAAAGATAAGACTATGAGAAGGAAATGGAGCTAAGAGGAGGCAAGGAAGAGAGAAAAAGTGTGAGTGACCCTGAAGAAGCAGAAGGGACCGGCGACCTGAGGGCGGCCATTGATCACATGAGGGGAAACAGGCCCATATGGGTCTTCATTGACAGCAGAAGCCTTCTTCAAAGAAACTGGTCGAGCCGGGAGTGAGGTGCACATTTGTTGTCACTCGATTTTTCTGATGTATTCCTGCACGTTGTGAGGAGCAAAACCAGATAAAGTAATGAAAGACTATGTCAAGACAGACAGTTGTTTACGCAATAATTGTTTAAGTAAATTTAACGCTACCAAACCTGAAAATCAACTCCACTGCTGTATGAGGTGCCATCCTGACACTCCTTGCGAGATTTTGACATTCATACATGATTCCTTTGATACATCATTCACTGAAACATTCAGTGAAAGCGACTCTGTTGCCTCAGTCAAGCTCTAGTATAGTGGCATTTCAGTGGGGGGATGAGCCTAGCAAGGTTAGACATGTAGGGCATTATGGGCCATCATTAACAGGAGAAGCTGGTCTGGTGATGTTAAACTAGGGGATGGAGATTTGTATGTGATGTAATGAAAGATTTACATGACAACAACGTAAGTTTGGGATGTGACAGGCTTACACATTAAGTTTTATATATGCTAAGTGGGTTAAAATAATGATTTTACAGCTTACAAATTACAGAAATTGCACATTTTGTGTCTGTTCCCTTTGTGAAAATCATAAGATTTCAATGTTTATCATAAGAAGTATTTCATGCTAACAATGACAAACCTGCTCATGCCTGGATCCATTTTTATTTATGTATTGACAGGAGTAAATGTTACTGGTGGTTTTCAATAAGTTTTTTTTCTGACAGCAGACTGCAAATGTCTCTTCTAACTTGTTGAGTTAAGTTGAGTGTTTACTTGGTTCTACGGCTGCGTAACAAATTGGTTAAGGAGATGTGACAATTCAATCCCTTAGCAATGAGCATAAAAACTAACATTCATTTTACCCCTTAGACATTATGTGTGTGAAATGGAGGGGTCTAGAGTAGGTCATACCCCTAGTTAGTCCATCCTGAAACAAAACCATCCGATATTATTTTTTGTTAAGAGTATATCAAACTCAAAACTCATTTAAATCATTTTGGGTTTGCAAACTCATTTACCTTCAGATCTTTCCTGACTACTGAATCTTATATTTATCTTGTTCATATTATATGACAGGGTGCTAGACTTCACCCAGGATGATGTGGACATCAGAGCGCTCATTGCGGTGAACAGCCACAGGAAACTGTACACCGTAATTGCGTTCCGAAGGAGTGGAAAGGGTTGGTAGACATAATTGACTTTAGCAATTGATCTTATAGGTTTGATTGATTGTGTTAATCAATTGATTGCTTTAAAAAAGTGTCAGAGCGCCATGAGCAAGCTTATAACCCTAAGAAAAATAAAGCCGATCATAAACATCAATTTAAAAAATGTTCTGAAAAAACACAAACTGAAAGGTTGTGAGAAACGATGTTCAATAAGTGTTACATTTCGTGTGGAAGCGAGCCCTTTTAAACGTGAATGCCGGGTGAATGCAGGGTGCTAGACTTCACCCAGGATGATGTGCCCACCGGAGTGCTCAATGCGGTGAACAGCCACAGGAAGCTGTACACCGTAATTGCGTTCCGAAGAAGTGAAAAGGTTTGGTAGACATTATTGACTTTACCAATTGATCTTATAGGTTTGATTGATTGTGCAACCAGCTAGCAGATAGGATGAAGTTAATATAAGCATCGGGAATATTTAGAACTCTAATGTTGCAAGTGTCCCGATAAATTCCATTTCACATTGTATGACATCTAACTGATTTCAATGTGATTATATGCACATAATTAGAGCAACGTATTTTGAAAGGTGAGACCTCTGGAATGCCCAATGAAGGGCGCGGAAGTAACGGCCTTCCTCTCAATAGAGCAAAATGCTGTTCATTGGCTCAGTGTGCTGTGCTTTGGCTCAGTGAGAGCAGAAAATAATGAGTAACAGTCACAATCCATAATAATAACTAGATTTTATGGCAGCGTGTCAAACCCGCAAAAAGTCTCATCAGAGAAAACATATATTTACTTGACTGCTAGTGACAAACAGCTGTAGTAATAATCAGGAAAGGTTTGGCAGAGATGTGGAAGCTGGTGGAGCGGGGGAGGTTGGGCATACAAGAGATCGTATGCCAGGGAAAGCCCCAGTGAGTGCTAACATAAAATACCTTAGTCTAAGTACAAACATACACTAAGTTGTACCAAGGAGTTAGATTCTCTAACTCCTTTGACTTGCCTGCAAACTGAGAGCAAATGGGCGCAGATATTGCAGCCTAGCCCCTAAGGCGAGTAGTATTTCGCCGCCCATGCTTCGGGATGTGGCGTGTGATATGACATCGGATTTTAGTCTTGTTTGCTGAGAGATGATAGGTGCGTCAACTGCATCAAAAAGCCAAGCTTGAAAATGATGAACTTTCAACTGTGTATTTTTAAGAAGGATGATGCTAATGGCAGAGCTTGAAGGGGATATTTTGCAGGGTAATTCCAACGTAAAATGGCGAGTTCAATCGCACACAGATTAACATTATTCATTTCTTTCATAAAAGTTTCATAGAACTGCTTGATTTTTAAGAACTTTGTATTTTTTCATGAAGGATGATGCTAATGGCAGAGCTTGAAGGGGATATCTTGCAGGGTAACTCCAACGGAAAATGGTAAGTTCGATCGCACACAGATCGACATTATTTATTTCTTTCATAGAAGTTCAATGGAACAGCTTGATTTAATACGTAAGAAATTTAATGTTTGTGTATCGGTATTATGTTGAACTATCTTTTTCCAGCTGTGACATTGCGGGTCTTGAGGGGGCCAAGGATTT
Source organism: Membranipora membranacea (assembly GCA_914767715.1). Classification (NCBI taxonomy): domain Eukaryota; kingdom Metazoa; phylum Bryozoa; class Gymnolaemata; order Cheilostomatida; family Membraniporidae; genus Membranipora; species Membranipora membranacea. The sequence continues at coordinate 19,201,655 of OU612071.1, forward strand.
GTTGAAGGAGGCGCTGATTCTCCCTAAGCCCATGCCGAGCTATTTTGTGGGGATCTGGGAGCCATGGAAGGTAATTGTATAGGTTTTGATGATGTTAACCTTCAGGATAATTTGTCAATGTAAACGGCTTTCACAGAAGTACACTTGTCTGAGCTATTTTAATTATGTACCAGCAGACTAAAAACATCCCTGACAAAATGACATCATGGCTTTATATGGCTGAGGCAGAGGGAGATATTTTTTCTCTGTTTGAAGTGTGCAAACACTCAGTGGACCCCCGTTATTTGCAGTTCGTTCCTCAAGACTTGGAGGTCAAAGAATATAAGTCTGTACACTTAAACATTAGACCACTCCTGACTCCTCACCACAACTTACTATTATTCCTCTTCAATCGCATTTCTTTTATTTGGTAGTCATGTGATATTGGAGAGAGCATTGAGAGCATCAATCTGCACGACAGCAGAGTCGTGCAGAAAGCGATCAAAGTCCTGCATGAGAAAGAATAACGTAAGTTTTGAATGTAACAGGCCTTCACATTAATTTTTATATACGCTTAGAGGTTAAATTAATTATTTACAAATTATAGAAATATGACGTTATGTGGGTAGGCAATGCTGTCTGTTCCTTTGTGCAAATCATCAGATTTAAATGATTATCATTCGAATTAATCTATGGTTGCATGTTGCATCTAAAAATGACAACCCAGGTAACGCCTGAATCCGTTGTAATTTATGAATTGGCCATAGTTAATGATACCGGTGATTTGCAATCAGTTTTATTTCTGACAGCGGACTTTAAACACAAGTTCAAACTTCTTGAGTAAGTGGTATTTTTTGTTGGTTCTACAATTGCGTATTTAATGCTCTCTCTCTTTCCCTCTCCCGCCCTTTTAAAGTCAAAGCTTTTTGTCATGGAACATAAAACTCAATTTATTCTTGTAATAACCGATCAATCAGATATCCAAATGATTTAGGAGATAACAACAGCAACAACAGTACTGTTCATATCAAAGCAATCCCTTAGCAATGAACATAAAAACTGATGTTAGTTTTACCCCAAAGGACATTATGTGCGTGATAGGCTATAGAGGATTCTAGTCTAGAGTAGATCATATTCCTAGTTGGTCGATCTAAAACATCCATCCACAATCCGATAATAACTTTTGGTGAAAGTATAACAATACAAAGCTGCCAAACTTATCTACCTTGAAATCTCCTGACTACTGCATCTTATATTTATCTTGTTCATATTTTAACACAGGGTGCTAGACTTCACCCATGATGATGTTGCTACGAGATTACTCAATGCGGTGAACAGCCACAGGAAGCTGTGAACAGTACTTGTGTTCCAAAGAAGTAAAAAGGTGAGGCAAACATTATTGTCATCACCAATTGATCTTATAGACTATGCAGCACACTACATCCGCGGCCGTATAATGCATAACAACCTTATCCTAGAAGAACCGAAGGGTACCCAACTTAAAAACCTACTTCCACCATGAGCTAAGCATCAGGTAGATATACGAGGGTTTGGTGGCGAGTAAATACAATCAGAAAACAACAAGGTTTTGAAATGCATCTTCATTTTGGCTGGCTCAAAAAAAAATTTTAAAAGTGTTAGAGCGCCATGAGCAAGCTTATAACCCTAAGAAAAATAAAGCCGATCATAAACATCAATTCAAAAAATGTTCTGAAAAAACGCAAACTGAAAGGTTGTGAGAAACGATCTCTCCATGTTCAATAGAGTGTTACATTTCGTGTGGAAGCCAGCACTTTTAAAAGTGAATGCCGAGTGTTTATGGAAAATACAACCTGTAAAACCTAACAAAAGTATCACAACCAGTTTTCCTATGTAGGGTGTAAGGTTACCAGTGTGCGTCTCTAGGAATATTTTTCTCACAAAATATAAGAAAAGCATACGCTCTCAGTATCAGTTACAACCCGAATCATCAATGGGATTGAATGTGCTGATAAGGTGACTGAGTATTCCCAATATGCAACACTGGATTGATGTGGGACAGACTATGCAACCTAATCACCAGTATGTATGTAATGATCGTGGACTAGGTATGTCAAACACAATTGTTGCGCTTTAAACCAGAGGGCAAGAAGTGATCCCCCATTCTCAGAGATGAATTATAGCAAACTAATAATGCCACATCATTCACAAAACTGACCACAACATACTGTGAATGAAAATCTCTCTCACATATTGACATTTTTTTCTTGAAATTCGATGTATTCTTTCGCACATACGCACATGTACGCATATTTGACTGTCAACTCCGGACGACGGTTTGGTGACTTTGACTCTTGTATAGGGATGTTCCACCTGAACACCCTACCTTAGCTGAAACAGCGAATACTAGCAGACCTTGACGAGAAGGCTGGAAAAATAAAGATTGCGGTTTGCTCCAGTAGCCTTACCTTGGGTATGAACTAGGCACAAATAGAATATGTTATGCACTACGGAGAGAGAAAATAGCATAACGTAGACAAAAAGAGAATGACAATAAAGGGAAGACTATGAGAAGGAAATGGAGCTAAGAGGAGGCAAGGAAGAGAGAAAAGTTTGAGTGACCCTGAAGGAGCAGAAGGGACCAGCGACCTGAGGGCGGTCATTGATCACATGAGAGGAAACCGGCCCATATGGGTTTTCATTGACAGCAGAAGCCTTCTTCAAAGAAACTGGTCGAGCTGGGTGAGAGGCGCACCTTTTGTGTCACTCGATATTCCTGACGTATCACTGCATGTTATGTGGAGCTACCAGATCAAGCAATGAGAGACTATGTCCAGTCAGATGGTTGTTTACGCAATATTCTATTATCTAAATCTTACACTACCAAACCTGAAAATCAGCTCCACTGATATATGAGATGCCATCCTGACATATTTACAGCAACCGGGTTGGCATCTCCATTCACAAAGAACTCAATTCTCCTCTCTGTTAGAAGAAATCTATCCTTTGATGTTTATAAATTGCCAGCTTTATGGTACAGTTATTTTATGATAGATAAAGTTACAGGAACTGTGAAAGATCTCCCTGTGTGTGGCGAAAATGAGTATATACATTCATGTGTGACTGTGTGAAGGGTTTCAAAACAGAGATGACTCATGAGGGACAAATTGTCTTCACACAATGTGTCAAGATGATTATGATAGCTTTCAACAAACTTTCAACAAGAGGCTGACATCAGTATAAGCCGGGAGGAAGCACTGAGGACAGTTGATAGAGATGTGCATGTATGGGCTGCTGATGAAATCAACAAAAAAAAGGTCCATTGTTTTTCAGACTATTCTTAAAAAATACTAATATGAAGGCAATAAATTGAATGAGTTGGTAAGACTCTTCTTCGAGTGAACATTCACCAGCTAAGGCAATTCAACTGATCACAAATCCACTACCACATGTCCCAACCAGATTCAAACCTACTCATAGACACAACTGAGTATGACTATGCAGCACACTAAATCAGAGGACGCATAATGCGTATAAACCTTATCCTAGAAGAACTGAAGGGTACCGGACTTAAAAACCTACTTACACCATGGAAACAGTTCTTCCGTGATGTGTCTGCCCGCATCAAAGCTATTGCCTTAATTGACCTTGCCTACGACACCCCACGATCAATATTGGATATTCTGACAAATGGTTTCACCATCCCTGAAAATCTCAAGACTCAAACATTCGATACTATGTTGTTAGAGCATTGCCACATGACTTGTTGCAGCTGACGCCGACAATGCACCTCCTCATCGAAAAGATACTAGTGATAGCAAACACAGAGCCCCACAAACTAGGGACGTATGACCTGGCTATTTATGACTTAGATTCTCTGTGAAATCCCCCCCCCCCATTGAAAAGAAGAGGTCACAACCGCCTAGATGCAAAGAACCAGAAAGGGTGTACGAAGAACACACTAAAACATATTCACCATGCCATGTCTACATGGTAAATTAATTTTTGTGGTGGTGTCGTTCTAGCAAGAGTATATACTTCATGAACTTGCAACTCTATCAACCTATCCTCGCCAATCCCACAGTTCTATATTTGAAAAGTTTGTTCACAATCTTTGCGATTCATTTGCTAATATCATTATAATTATTATTGTCATTTCCAGCATATGTTATGGATTCAAACTCATGCCAAATTGGAAGTCACCAAGCTTACCGACCAGTGCATAATATTTTCCAGAGGTAAGAAACCTTTAATATGATAATGATAATATTACGTACTTTGAATTGTCAAATCGAGCTCAATTCAAACGGATAAAATTACATTTCACAATGAATGTGTTTAACATTAGGAAGACTGCGAGGTTCGGTGGTGAGTTAAACCAAGCAGAAAAGAACAAGGTTTCAAGCCACTTCTCCATTTTGGCTAGCTTGAACAAAAAAAAATTTAAGAAAAGGTTCCACGCAACGCCAGGAGAAAGATAATAACTTGAAGAAAAATAAAGTCAATCATGTACATCAATTTGAAAACTGTTCTGAAAAAAAGCAAAAACTGAACAGTCGTGGGAGAGCGACCTATCCGTGGTCAATAGTCCTTATGCAGAGTGTTATTATTTGCGTGGAAGTGAGCCATATCAAAAGTGAATGCCAAGTGTTTATGGAAAATACAAACTGTGAAACCTGACAAAAGCATCACGAGCTAGTCATCATCTTCTACAGAGGCATTGTGGCTGATAATGTTCCTCTTTTACAGCCGGTTGTAAGGTTACCAGGGTGCGCCTCTATAAACTTTTCTTGCAAAATATAAGAAAAGCATTCGCTCTCAGTATCAGTCACAAATTCAATCATCAAAAAGTTTGAATGTGCTGTTGAGGTGACAGAGTACTCCCAATATGCAACATTGTATGACTGTTGGACAGACTATACAACCAATTCATCCCACCACACTATGCAGCTTATGAGATGTTGCAGCGGAGTCTTGCAAGATGGTGAGAAGGTGGATGTCTTTCTAGCTGACTTGCGAAGGTTGGTAACACTGATAGGGCAGGGCTCCGCAGTAGAGAAGCTAGGATTAGATGGCTTGATTTCCAGGGCAAGAGTAATGCTCTCAACACGAAATGCAGACCTGGCCTGTGCAGTGGGCTATCCGGAGCAAAAGTATGCCTGCTTCACTTGTGGCTCTACTACAAAGAGTGATCATGTAACAGAGATTTCAGAAGTTTTCAATGGAATTCAATATGAAATGTCTGAACTTAGCTTCATAATCTCACTACCAATATTTAATTTATCACAGCTGAACGATATCCTGATGCGGAGACACTGGTCCCCAGTAATGTCTGGTCTGAAGACCAGATCAACAGATTGAAGAGGAGACAGCAGCGCCTAGCTGCATATAGATCAATCATATTTTGGACGTTTCCAGAGATAAGGAAGAAAGAGAGAAGACCTCTGCCATCATGTATTTACATGATGGTCAGAGCTTGCTATTTTGACACTGACTCTGATGAGGAGTTCGCGAATCACGACTTTTCTATATATATTCCCGAGACAAAAAACTAAAAATCTTTTAGGATGTGTCCGAGCAACCGAATGAAGGAAAGTAAATGGATGAAGCTGAGTTTTGACATAGAAGATCAGAATTTCGTCAGAAACGCAATGATTGAAGCAGATTTAGCGTGAAATAAGTGGTTAACAGTCTATTCCGTAATTTGTGTAGGGGTATACCCTAGAAATTCATGGATTCTGTTTTTTGCGAGGTTTCCAGATTTTTTACTCGTTCATTGCACTCAGTACTCCCTAACCTTGAGTTTGAATGTATTTTTGAGTATTGTACTGCTTCAATAAACTGGTATTCTGTATCGATGACGTTCCAGTTGTCTCCCCTATTGGTCACGATATCTCAAACAATAATGTCAGATGTCTGAAATTTGTTGTATATAGTCTCCTTACTATGTGCTATGACTATGTTAAGTTTCATTAAGATAGCCCCAAGGGGTAAGGAGATGGGTACGATCGCTGCATCATCCCTTAAGGGTGTCTAAACATTACCTTGGTGATGGAGATTCTAAAGATCATCTCACTGTCCAAAACGATAATCCATACACTACAGACATTGAAAAATTAGATTGTACAAACCGGGCTTAGAAATGAAGGCGGGACAGCTCACATGAAGGAGATATCAGAAAAAAAAGGCAAAGAAGTTTTGTGGTTTCCCCCAATGGGACACAAATGCCTAACAAAACAACCTCGTGGCAAGAAGTGGTACACAGAGATTTTCGTGGAAGGAATCGTCTCACCAAAAAGGCAATCCTGACTATCCAGGGTCACTATGGTGCTGTTTTTGGGAATAATACGACAATAGAAGACATGGAGTAAGCAATTTGGGCAGTATACCATCACAGATCTGGATGCACAGACTTGGGTGCTTCGCATCAAGGTGACATGAAGAAAGCAAATAAACATTTTTAGAAACCCTCGTCGAAAAAAATATATACAACCGACTAAAGCCTTGTATGCATATGATTTTAATGATTTCTGGCTGCATAGAGGATGGAGTTGTTAATTGGGACGCATGGATGGCGGTTATAGCTGGCAGACTAGATAACAAGACAAAACAAGGTGAGGGGATGGGCCTTTGGAAGACAAAGTGCTATTAGCAGCCATTAATGAGGCATGCCTCAATTCTCATCATGTTAAAAAAACAGAGCCAGGAACAGCACATTATGTTTGAATTTCTAATTTGAATGGCACTTTTTGTATTATGAATTGTGGAGGAGGAGGAGGTGTATATATAAATGTGTACCAATTTATAGAACGAGAGCTTGAAACATACAAGGGCTTTCCGCTTCGACAGATGAAGAGCCATGTATGACTTAGGAAAAAAAACAGATCAAGTAGAACCTTCAGATCAACTAAAACCTACAGCATCCTATTTAACAGAGGCTAAGACAAAGTTTTATTTTATTTTGTTGGCAGTTGGCTCTCAAAGGGAGAGGTTGTGCTTTCATTCAGCTCTCTGTTAATCTTCAAATTGGATTGAGTTTTGTCTGTAACTGTCAACATAATGACGCAGGTATTGCAGCCTCTGTTTATTCTACTGCTGCTCATAATCACCCTTATTTGCCACCCAAAAGGCATGAAGAGCTTAGAATACGCTGACTACAACTCTATTGCGGATATTAAAACTCTCTAAGTCACGACTATATTAGAAATATATGGAACTCACAGTATAAACAGCTAATAAAAGAAATAGAGCCTGGATTATTACGATCTAGGAAGCGGGGCAAAAGAGCCGGGGCTCGTGTTCGTCATTCAACCTGCAACAGTAAAGTCCCCCTACCAGCAATAATACTCGCAAATGCCCAATCTATATATCGTAAACTAGACGAACTGCACTATTGACTGGACAATTGAAAACAAAACACAATCAATCTCAGATCATATGTGTAGCGGACAATTATTAACAGGTATCATCATTTATTAAATTTACTGAGAAGCAACAATCCTATTTTATAACTATCTTAATCATAATCCTAACAAAAACATGCAACTGAGCATAAAGCATTTGTACCATTTTAATCATCATGTACCATTTTAATCATCATTATGTCAATAAAACTAAATTTAGCAAGCTGTTACCACAATAATGATTCAGTGCACTGGCCAAACTAACAATAAAATGAGATGAATCAGGCCAGGAATCATTTTCGGGTCCTGCACCTAGGGATTGGTCCTAAACTAGCGATGACATCCTATTGACTGAGTTGGGACAAGGTAAACAAGGGATACATTTGAAAGGAACACTGGTAGTCCTGGTCAGTAGATTTATTGCAGCCATCAGAGTAGGATGAGCTTGCATAATTTGTCACAAAATACAATATAATACACATAATTTATTTTAATAAATTATCTGCACAGTAAAAGATTTTTTATGGAACAGAAACAAGCTACTATTAGAGAGCAAAAGGTTCCTTTTTTTTATCATTTATTTTATACCTTATCAACTCACAGTTGATGCTCAATTGTGCACATGTCAAACAAATATGTCTGGGTTAATCTTTGTGTTACAGTTATCAAATTGTATCAAATTAACTTCTTGTGTATTCAAATATCATTTATTATGTGATTTATTTCATATTACTCTTTTAGATTTCACGGTGTGTTACTCGATAGTAACCAGTGGAAGTTGGACACAAATAAACTTAAAATATAACCCCAAAATAACTTCCATCCATCCATCAGTAAAATTCAACCTCCAACAGTAGCTTCGGGTAAACCTAGCGACGCAGTAAAAACTACAATAATATGTATAACTGAATCCTGGTTAAAACCTGAAATTGCTAAAAGTAAAACTGAATTGGAGGGCTATGATCAATTTCGTAACGACAGGGACGCAGATGCAAGTGGAAAAAGTCAAGGTGGAGGTATTCTTGTATACATAGACCGGAAATGGGCCACAAACAATCACAATCAAGTATTATTTAATCATACAGACAAAAACTGTGAAATTCTAACTGTTAAATCCCGTCCACACTGGCTGCCACGTGAATTTACATCAATTATCTCTATATCATGCTACACTCCATTCACTGGACAATCTCGACTAAAACAAGACGCTACCAATACAACAAAATTTATCTCTTCTCATGTTAAACAGATGGAAACCAAATATCCTAACTCATGCATTATAGTCATGGTTGACTTCAACCAACTACTGCTCAGTATAAGTGGATATTATCAAACTGCAACTAAACCAACCCGTGGATTAAAAACACTTGATAAATGCTACACCAGAATCAAGGGTGCATATAGTCACTGCAACCAGCTAGCTCAACTCGGAGACTCAGACCATCATGTAATGAACCTGATACCTTCATATAAACCACTGTCAAAATCTAAACCAACATATATCAACAGAAGAATATACTCAGATGAAAACTGTGACAATTTAAAAGCATGCTTCGATACTACTGAATGGGACAATTCAATAACTGCTGATGATAATATGGATACTCAAGTGGATGTAATCACGGATTATATTAAATTCTGTGCCTTCCTGTTAAAACTGTCAAAAAGTATGCAAACCATGAGCCATGGATGACGAGAGAACTCTTAGATTTAATTGATGCAAAACAACAAGCCAATGAAGACGGAAAAAAGAAACTATATCACTAACTTAAAAAGAAACTATCCAAAGGAATGAAACAGTCTCGGGCCAAATACACCCATAAAATCCAAGAACACCTGGCAGACGACCCGGCCAATGCCTGGAATGACATAAAAATGCTCACTGGATTACCACCAAAACACTCTAACCAGCCTACTGACACTAGCTTTAGCCCAGATGAACTAAATTCTTTCTTTGCCAGATTTGAAAAGACAGATATTACCTCTCCTCCTCCAGCTGAACCAAATCCAAGTGCGCCAACATTGCATATAACTGAAGATGCTGCCGTCAAACAATTAAAGCTGCTGAATTCAATAAAAGGTGCCGGCCCTGATGGACTTATCCCTAAGGTTATCAAGCTGTGCGCCGATCAATTAGCCGCCATCATTACAAGACTATTCAACAATTCTCTAGATTCAGAAACAACGCCTAAAATATGGAAAACTGCAACCATCAAACCTCTACCCAAAATTACCAAACCTGATAAACTGAAGCACTTTAGACCTTTAGCACTGACAAGCTGCTTATGTAAAACCATGGAGCGCCAACTTAAAACAATATAACTGAGAAACAATGCTGAAGTTGATCTTTAGCAGCGATTGAATATTCAATAACTTAGATGAAAGAAGAGGAGAGGATGTAAAAAATTAAATGTTGCCCCCTTCTGCGACTAAAGGCAGAAGAGACAACCGTCCCATCCATCCTGAGACACTAGTGACCAAAAGAAACACTTGTCGACAGAGGGGGATGCACATACACAGTGTGTAGCTTTAGACCAATACAGAGCTGCCCACAATCCAGGCGATAGAGGGATGAAGGGACTGCACCCAGACGAGTAAATAATCAAGAAAAAAATCTGGTTTTGGAAAAAAAATAGTACCAGTAAAGATATAACATTCCAGACCATGTATGAACAAAAAAAGAAGGGTCGTTGAAGATCTCGAAAGATTTCTGACAAGTTTTTTTCAAGTTACTTAACCATGACAAGGTTACTGGTATTCTATTGTTACTCACAGAGGAACAGTCCTCTTAAGGGAGGACTTGCCTCGTCTTTAAACTTTATTAAAACAAAAAGAATTTGATGTGAGATGATATCCAGAATCCACGCCACTAAATCTAACTGTTAGTTATGAATATTACTCTACTTTTACATACCAATGACTGTACCATAAGCCTCTATCAGTCAGCAATGATCCAATCCAGGAAGCTATTCCATCAGCTACACATTCAACTGTCTACAAACAAAGAGGATAAGCTGGCTTTGTAGATATAGTACTTATTAAACTTTGACTATTATTATATTGTGGACTAGATCTGGTTTGAAGCAGTTTGCCAGAATTTGGAGTTGTTCCCCCTCAGCTGAAAGCCGCATGTCAATAGGGTAATCAGTGGAGGGGGAGGGGGACAACTGGAATGCAGACAAACTGGTTCAAACTAGATCTTATCGTAGGCTTATCCTCATCTGCCAATTGAATTAATAAAGTAATTCAAAACCAAAATGAAACAAATTGCAAATCACCGAGATGATTGGTCGGGTAGTAGCCATAGAGAGCATTGAAGTGCCACCAGTTTATTGAAGCAGCAGCCAAATACTGTGTACACCGTCAATGAGCTCATTGATACCATTACCAACCAATCTGTGCTTAGATCAGGGCGGAGTGTATTTTTGCTTTATTTCTTTCGGAGTTGTCTACTACTTTCTCAAGTGGGAGTAAGACAACAAGGAAGACGACATTAGGATGACATGAAACTTTCTGCAGGAAGTTTAGGACTCCCTGCTTTCTGTAACAGCTCATTCTTTGCAAAAATGGTGATTGTCATCTGGAAAACACCAATAACGACTCCATTCATTTTAGCTTTAAATATTCAATGTTGTCACTCAAAGTAAGCATAATAATCAAATTGCTAGCATTCCAAGATGCTCTCAAATCAAACATATGCTGTATGAGAAATTACTATTCACCTTTCTTGGACAGAACAAGATGACAAAAATCTAAGAAAAGCAATTCGGAATTCAGGGAGGGGACAAAGTTAAAACTTTGCTGCTACCCAGGGAAATTGTGCCTTTTGTATTATATAAAGCTCAGGGATGACTAATTTAAGCTTTTTACTAAGAATTGTCAACTTATAGGGTCGCGCAAACTGATCGTCAAAATTAAGGTAGGAAATGGTGAGAGTGGTGAGGTTGTACAGTGTTGCAATTGGAAAATAATGATGTTATCGCTTTGTCATTTGTCTCACTTCTTGATTTGACAATCAGTTTCTGCAAGTAATTTCCCCATTAGGTGACATAGCTGAGATTAAGGCTACAAAAGGTCATATACAATACAACTCAATAAGCACACATTTCCCTGAGTGGCGGCGACAGCAGTAGTTTTAGTCGAAAAAGGACTCAGATCAGTGACTGTTATTTCTGAGTCTATAAGTTCAACTCAGCTTGTTTGACCAAGGAGTTAGAGAGACAACATTCATATATATAGCCTTATTTCCACATTAAAATTTTATGACAGGGAGATACTGTGGATCACTGCGATATATTATGAAAGAGACTGAGGCTATATTTGTTGCATCTCCTTGTCTCTAACTCCTTGGTTTGACTCACAATATCCACGGGATCTCAAGCTGGCGTAATGTGAGGACGACTCCTGTATACGATCAGTGGATCAGAAAATGTTCTCCTCAGATTATCGATTACGTGTTTGTGGATCATCTATCTGCCTCTCAGACTGTCTGGAAATGAAACAACAATTAGTCACAATTGAAATGAAGGCCATTTGTAATTATCTTTTCAAGTGACAAGAAAATTTGGCCTAAATAATACCAACAAATACCAAATTTAGTTGCCAGAACCTCAACAATATATTTCCGCTCTTCGGTTGAATATAAGTAGGAATACAGGATAAATTCACTCTGCGCATGTGCAAACTGTCGAGGCATATGTAGGTCTCTGTAGTATAGAACTTGAATCAATTCACCTAAACTGAGTAACCAAATTAAGGAAGACAATGGAAACCCAAAATTTAAAATTATCTTGGCCTAAATGGAACACTGGCTTTGATATCTCGTAGCTTTGAACTCTAGGAGTTGCCTTTTTTGATGGAAGACTACATCACCATCGTTGTGCCGCAGAGATAGAATATGAATTGATGGATCAAGGGTAAAATATGTAGAGTGGCTAATTGTGGAGATTACAATAAGTATAAAGCTTTGTGTCAGGATCTATTTAAAGCACTGAATTAAATTATTCTCATATGGAATTCAATGATTTAAAGCTAAAAATCTGGCAGCCTTTTACGCTATGCATTGATTGACACGGAGGCAAGCTGCTTGACAAAAGTTTACAAGTATTTATTCTAGATTCTGCACTTGTGGACCGATTAAAGATGAGAGATGCGCTCCAGTAACCATACATGAATAGCCATACGCTTGCTCAGGGTCAGATATATACCCATCCTCAGTATAATATATATATATATATATATCAGTGGATAGAATATTTGAATTTTGAACTCACATTGGTTTGTGATGTTCACCAGTGCATCTCCCCAAGCAACAACATCTCATATCATCACATTACACCTGCATGTTGTGTCGGTCATCTAAGCTAAGTAGAAGAAAGAAGCAGAAAACTTTACAAAATAGCAGCCATGTGTCGACAGCTTTCTATAGGGAAGATGTTGGACTGAAAAACCTCACTCATTTGGTCTTATGATGTGACAAATCCATTCCAAAACGGTTCACTGAGAAATTCGCCTATATAGCACCATCTATTTGTGAGTGATTGGGCACTGAGACCTTTAGTAGGTCTCGCTCACTCAACTAGGAGCAATCGGACAGACAGGTCAATGTTTTAAGTTGAATGTCACCCTTCCCCCACTAATAAATTAATGCACACAAATGTCACTAGGTTACTAAAGGATAATTAGCCGCGCCGCGCCAGCTATCCCGACACAGTAAAAGCGCTCAAACTCGGTGAATACATGCCTATGAAGGTGCTGCAGCTCACAACCTGACATGAGTTTTAATCATTTGCATAACACAGTTTCCAATATGTTGATGAGAAGACCAAATAACAAGGGGCATCCCCTCTAAATTGCTACGATATTATGATATTTTATATTTAAACATCTATCCTAGTCGCATGTCTTCTCAAAAAATAGTCATTAAAATTCCCAATTACAGTGGCCTTTTTGCAACTACCATAGAAAATAGGCCTATGCATAGTGGGCCTAAATTGAGGAAAAGCATTTTCTGCACAACCAAACTTTTGTCCCTTGTTATAACCATCTGAATAGAAATAGAATAAAAAGATACTGTGCTGCCTCCTGCCTGCGCCTGTCTGAGGAGGCTACTACTTACATGCTAAATTCAGATAGATTGCCAACGTCTTTGTAGAAGGTATCAGCAATATGGCAAAACCGTCTCTCCATTTATCGTTCCATTTCATCATATGTCAGTACCGCTCACCATCTTAGCCAGCGACTGCGGGTCCTACCATAAGGGTGTTTCCCGTAGGTAGGTTGTTCCATAGCTTACCTGATGAAGAAGTTGTTTTGATGGAACTTAGTCCTGCAATAGAAAAAAATATAAAAACTCATAATGGGGTCATTGATTCACAGTCAACTCGCTGAGACCTGATGAAGTTCCAATTTAAATTGCTCTTTCAACGATGGAATTATTACATGATCCGAGTGAAAAAAGTGGGGAAAAACTTGTCTAATTGATTGAAAGACCGATTGAATGAGTATGCTGATTGATGTCATAGAGATGATATTGTTTGAACAGCATTGCCCAATCAAACTCAAGGACCCTTCTGAGTTGAACTCACGGGCATGATGATGGGTGGGATCAAATGTCCTGAAACAACAGGCAGATAGCAGGTTTTTATTTCTCATGTTGTTATAACAAATCTTACCTGATTTAGTACTCCAGTCTCCCCCGCTATCTTTGCCCTTCTCAAATAGAGGTTAGGCATAGGGTGGGCGTGTCTTTACTCTTTGTTTTAGTGAACATCGACACCTGAGAAGCAAGTACTCATCATCATCAGCTAACAGCTATCTCTCTCCCTTGTTTCGTTCATTCTATATATGAATAGAAAAAAAAATGCAGCTAAAAATATGTGCAGTCCGGAACTTGGGATTCGCGGTTCAATCCATCCACCTTGAATCCTTGATATATCTGTCTACCAACCAAACCCTGTCTATAAATGACTAAACAACCAGTGGGGTGACAAATGATGATTGATCGGCCTCAATTACAAAAACTCAGGCATACTCAAGCATTCCTTCTGTAGTTTGTGAAAGTCCAGCTAGTGTAGAGGCAATGAGGAAAGCCCTGGCAGTGACCATTGCACCATGGGACTTACATGCCTAACTTAACTTTGCGGATCTTCAGTGAGTATCAGCCCCCCCAAACAGTGTTTTTCGGGGCGGTTGATTATACTACACTGGACTAGACATTGGCAAAATAAGGCATGTTCGTCCCACTCCCAGGGCAGGGGTAAATGCATTGCACCAATGAATTAATAAGTACAGGCATATCAATAACTCGCTGACACTACTACTAATGAGTAGTACTTCCACTAGTAGTAGTGGGTGCAACATAATTGTTCAATAAAGTGACTGTCATAATAGAATAGGATGGACAGGTCATTCCAGTCCACTCCTTGTAATTGTTGTCCATGAATGATGCTGGTGTAGTCATTGAGTCAGGGTCAAAGGCCCCCCTGCAGCTGCAGAAAATCTGTGGTCAGGGTCCCTGTTTGAGTGCAGTGACTGAGTTAGAGCAATGTTCATTGGTTAGACTTAGAGTATGAACTTTGAAGAGGTAGTAGCTAAGACTGATAGATTTTAACTAACTATGTACGCATTGACATTATTATTATAAAAGAGGCAACACTATCTATACTTTTTAAGCGCAATTAAAACTCACACGTGCAGTTTTCAATAATGATATCCCCTACAAGTCCTTTCTCTTTCAATGACTACGCCATTCACTTTCTGTCAATCAACATGCACACAAATGGCGACAATTGAAGCTCACACAAATCCTTCCCATTCATCCCATGTGCCTAGCCAATGCGTTGGCTCTGATTGGCTATATGCGAAAGGTCAAAATTCATTCATTTTATTGGACAACTATATCTCACAGAATCTATTTACAACATTATTTGTCCCAGGTGCAGACAACTCTAGCCTCACCCATTTTAATTTTGGCTTGTTTTTCAGCTTATTCTGGTGGTATCAGGACGGCACACTTTGCATTTGAGTTTATTGGACGTGTATGTCGACCTTCTTCTCAGTTTGGCTGAGCAATGAACTCCCTCTTCAGTTCATCATTGGGCTGAGAGTCTCCAAGTTTTTCAGCCATGCTTCACGACTCACGAGTTGCAATTTTCCTTGCTTTATCTTATACCATTAGTGTGGATGAGTCTATGTATTAGATCAATGAACTAGGTTTAGTTCATTGATGAGATATGGATACGTTCTAAAGAAGATTTTTTTTCAACTGCCATTGCACCGGAACCGGAACTTTTTCCGGTAGGACTGATTTCAAGATAGAATACATTGTTGTCAGGTAACACAATAGCAGAACGTCTGAATTTGAAGAAAGAGTACGATTTACTAGCAGAGGTTAAGTCTTTGTCAAAGCAATGAACTTGGCAAAACTCTAAGCTATTGTATTTTTTAATTTAGCAGGGTGAGTGCATCACCATTTCAGTCCTTGATTTCTTGTTTACTCATCATATCTTATATCACTCAGTCTGAGTCTAACCAGGAGTAATTTCTTTGTGGTGGAGGTCTAACCAAAGATTTACCTCTCCTTGGTTACTTGGTTGTAAGACCACAACAGAAACTGAAAGCAGGAGTACTACTGCTACATGGAATTGGTGGTTTAACTGTTACCTACATTACCTCTTGAACCCACTACATGTAATTACTTTTCTTCACCTTCAAAAACCATACATCAAGCTGTGTCTTCAATGACCAAGGAGTACTCCTTGCTTTGAATAATAAAGTTAATAGATAATAGTAGGTAAGGTTGCAAAATAAAGCAAGGACTGGAGGAGCAATATATATATGAATATATATATATATATATATATATACACACACATAACATACATGCTCTCTCTGACAATGCTAGCCTAATCATAGCTATCATAATGGTATCGCTTGTCCGTAATTTTAACTCATAATACTACATATATTTCACTACATTACTTACATGGTGAGTGTAACACCATTGGTGAACTTAATTGTCTAATAATAAAAGGTACAGGCCCATAATTCGAGAGGGGGCAGGGAGGCACCCCCCCCCCCTCATAGAAAGTTGAATGAAGTGGATTAAAAGCACTATGTTTGGATAATGCATGTCAGACTAAGCTCTTTTGGGATTTTTTTATTCGCTTTATACTTACAGGGCCGTAGTTTAGAAAATATCTTAGGGGTGGCGCAACAACTTTGAGAGTGTGAAATGGCGCCAGGTTAGATATTACAAGCACTTCCTGTGGCGTCTGGGGTCAATCCCCAACCTCCAAAGTGTTTTAACAATATAAATAGCAAATGGAAGTTCCAAAGGAGCTGATTTTGACATGGGCCACTCTATTGAGCATTCTAGCGGAGGCAGAGCGTCCCTGCCTCCCCTAGAACTAGGAGCCTGACACACCTTCAAACGATTCTCAGTAGCTAACAGCACCCTTAGTAGAGATGCTTTATACCTGCCTCGGAACTTTGCCTCCCCTATAATTTTTCTAAACTACGACTCTGAAGTATTAGAAAGCATGTTATTGTCATTTTGTCTACCTAAGTTTAAAGATTCGCTTTCCTCAGAAAATCTTATACCTTACATAACCTAAATAAAGTGAATTGAAGGAGTAGGAGGTGGCTCAGTTGGTGAGAGCGCTGGTCTTTACCATTCGAGTATTGGAAGATTGTGGGTTTCAATCCAACTGTAGTCCACTGACCACTGGGACTTGTTGGACTCCAAGGTGTGCTCCGACCTGCCTACAAACTGAGAGAGAATTGGCAAATATATTGCGGCCTCACACCTTGGTCACCCACTATTTCGTTGCCCATTCTTCGGAAAGTGGTGAGTGGCTGAATGTTGCAATTTTAACTAATGTCATTTTCCTTGAAATGCAGAGTTAGGGATTTAGTTTGGATCTCCAGTTGTTTGATAATTGGACCAATATTTGCTTGGTGTTAAAACTTTGGTTATTCAAATCTTAACCGAATGATGTACCTGTTCTGGGTGTTTTTTCAACTGATTATTGTCCTTTGACAAAGCGCTAGGATCTGTTTCATAAACACCGTCGATGAAATGTGTACTTGAAGTTGCTCCCACTTGATAAAATAGAACACAACTCAAAGAAAATGTGTAACTAAAAGATCGACGCTGTAAAGGAATGGATTATAATATTTTTGCTGTTTAGTAATGTTTAGTCGGGCTACTATGGCTGTTATCTTTTAAAAAGACGGCGAGCTATAGTGAATAGCTAACCCACTGAACTCAATCCTGGAACAGCAGCTCACTCATAGCCTTATAAACAGTAATCACTCAATTTAGGAATACTTACTTGATTTTATGAACTCCTCAATCCTTCAATAAGTTTATAGATGTCTATGTGATTTGCTATGCGAAATGCTATGTGATTGGCTGTCCCTAGTAGAGGGTGCCATCTTTACTGTATGACCACATGACAGTCACCTGACTAAAACCATTACAACAAGATGCATTCTTCCGGATATAATGCAGTCTCTAATAAAATATTCATTGATTTATGGATTTGTTTTTGTGGAGTAGTCTGACTAGCTAACTACACAACACCAGATCTGGAGCACTACACTGAATACAACCTACAGTATACCTGCCTCCAGATGCTTCTCAGACTATTGAGTACTATTTAGTGCTGAGCTCACTTCCCTGGTACTACGTCATCACTATCTGGGAAGAATCACTCTTGGTTGTACCCTTCATGGTAAGTTATACTACGAAATACTGCTCAGAGTTTATCGCAACTTTTAACTGATCATCTCTGCCCATCCTGGCCCAGTAAGAACCCCTGGCTTCTTTACAGTTTTATAGTGTTTTATTGTTTTATATTATCAAGACAGGCATAAATAAAAGTTGTTATGTTCAAAATAACAACCAAATTAAAGAAAAAGACACTAGTTTATACAAATTGTTGCTCACAGAAAATTGATTTTTTTAATACTCAATTATTGCGCAAACTCCAAAAAGCTACTAGGGACTGAGCTCGATGTCAAATGAAAATTGTGAGAATGTCTATTGGAAAATACAGCTCCTTGATTGGAGAATGGTGAGTTGAAAATGCTATTCTAAGAATAGTACAATTCAGTGAGCTAACCATAGATTTTACTATTCCAAGCGAAATGGCAATTTTTCTTCCTGCAGCCACAAGCATCTTACACCAGTTGTGCTGAACTATTATGTTTTTCACTTTTTGATAAGCGTTGTAGCAGGGAGGGTGGGAGGGTATCACTGGTTGTAGCTATATGGAACTGGGTTAAGTGACCTAGAGCCTGTTTCATCTTTCTCCCATCCAGATATAATTCTGACTTATCCCCACCTTTCATGAAAGAGGACGACTCCAGATTCTTGCAATAGTATCTTTATGTATGTATGAGCTGGGAGGTATCCTACTCTCCCCGGTATGAGTATGCATGTATTTTGTATCAATTTTCATGACAAATTTGGTTATTTTTCTGGACTGCTCCGTTTATGAAATAAGACATAAGGATTCTCAGTAGAAAATGACTAAGAATATAAGTATAAAATGAGTTATGAAAAAATAGAGTTCAATAGTCTTGCACAATTTGATCTAAAACACAGTAGTCTGGAGTTCTTTTTTCTGTAACATTAAAAAAAAAACACAGTGAAGCGAGGCCCTCCACTCTTCTCTGTATTTTTTGACAGTTTGTGTTCGTTAATCGTCAGGAACGTTGAGTCTTTACCAGTGAATTATTTTTCTCTGCGCTCTGGTATGTATGTTTGTAAGCATTCTAACTCACAGATGAGGTCGACTAAGTCCGCTTTATTATCTCATGTCTTTCTTATGCTTCTTCTCATAGTTTGATATTAAGGATTATGCCAATGTTTTGCTTTTCTCCTATGATCTCGAAGGTCATCGACATTCTGAATGAACTGCGTCAAATTGAAGTTTGAATAAGCGAGTCATCCTGCAGATTATCGTCATGTCCTTATTTTCTTCAGTAATGAGTATTAAGAGCGAGTAGGGTATTTTCTTATCGAAATGATCGAAATCTCATTTGACCTTGACATTCACAGGACATTGTGTTCTCATCTACAATATTTTACTGTTGGCTCCTCTTCACTCTTCGAGTGATTCTGGGATACTGCTGTGTGACTTTTTAGCCTGACCGGCGAAAGTTTAAAAGTGCAAAGCTCTTTTGTTTCTTTTTTTCCTTTGGTCTTGCTGCAGTAGTTGTAAGACTTTCATACAGTTTTTTTTATTAGAATTCCAGATTTTTTCAATACGGTGAAGGCTTCTCAACCCTGCTAATCCATTGTTGCCTGGGGGGTCGGGGGTACTCCCTACGCCCCTGTTAACCAGATAGACCTGGGGGTCGGGGTTCTCCCTACGACCCTGGTACCCAGATAGGCCTGGGGTCGGGGGTACTCCCTACGCCCCTTAGTACCCAGATATCATCACAGCGCTGACTAATCTCACTCTGTTTCATTTTACTAGAGATGCTCCGAATATGAAAGTTTTGATGCCTATAATGTAAAATCTGTCAGGCTTTGTCCTTACGGTTGACCAATCACAATGTTCACACATGTTCATTTTAGATCCTATGTGCATCATGGAATGTAACGTGTTTGTTTTTTTAGCCATGTCATGTTTCTCTAGCCAATGTGATTATCTTGTCTTGTTTTTGATAGCGCATATGAGCACACCCTTGGCTGAGAGGTCCCGGGTTCGATTCCAGCTCTCGTCTCGGGATTTACCCTGGCTTTTTCCTACCCATAAACCACAGTAGTCTACTCGAAACAACTTCAAACCAGCAACTCTCACAAATCAGACATATCTCAAACTCAGACAACTCTGATAATCACAATACTGACAGATGGAACATACTCATCCTTCTAACATCAAGGATGTATTCTATTAGTGATAATCAAAATTGTCCAGGGGTCTTTGAGGACTATAGGTGTCAGTCACCTGATCTCTGCGGTCTCTTACCATTACCTTCCCCCCACAAAAGACAAGTGATTGTTGCTCTTATTGACTGTTGGCTCCGATTGATTCACTCCACCCAGCCAATCAGAGCCAACACATCGGCCAATATTTTTCCCACCAGGGAGGGTTGGTGTGCCACCCTCTCTGCTACCACCCAGGAAATAGAATTTATGCGTGCTATTTTGAATTATTCCCTCCTTTTCTATCTAAGGACAACTCCAAATAGATCATTATTGAAATAGTGTATTGACAGTCAGTCTGGAGATCCTTTCTCCATACCTTTCCTGCTTTACTGGATGTGTGTGTGAGCGGGGGAGGGGCGGAGCCCTCCGCTATAAACTGTAGATTTTTGAACACTGTGTGTCTCTTAAATATATTTTATCCCTGTTTCTTCTATTGTTCGAATGTAACACAGTGAGATTCCAGCTCTTTTTGGCTGCTATCTTTAATCAAATAATAATAATCGTAATATTAATACGAATGAAACAAGACAATTAAATTTTGTTGTTCTTGTGGTTAAAATTTGCTTGAATTTAAACTGAACTACAAAGTTAAAGCTACCCAACAATGAAGATATTACAGCAATTCCATTAAATCAATTAAGGTTAGGACTGATCACAGATCAAGTAGCCAACAGTGCGGCAATCAGATTTATTTATTAAAACCAGAAGAAAAAATAATATATGAAAGAAAATGATAAGAATCTGTACCTTTTATTGTATTATTATTAGAACATTGTGCTGAAACTTTTAGTCAGAAAACCTCTCAATTGCCAAACTTACACAAATTTTAACAGTAAACATAAGAAGGTTGTAACAACTTGTAACACGATTCAGTATACTATAATAATAAGCTCACGGGCATCGCCTTTTGATAGTTAGTAAGGTTAGCTCGATAAATTTTGGAGCCATACAAGTATTGTAAATCAGTGTCAGCGAGGCACAAGCTAAACTAAGCCCTGTGCAAACTTAATATCAGCCTCTTTTGATCTGATGAATTCCGAGCCATCGAGTATCCAGTATTTGTTGGACTTCCTCGATCACCTCTGTGACTTTTCTCTTTAGCTCCGCGTCATCACTTAGTAACATTTCCTTATATGGATCGATGACTGATGACTTACACTTTATATTCTTGTTGAATGGATGTTCAAGCACACAGCAGTGCCTATGTAAACTACCGTTATGGAATGAATATCCCATAAAATGCATCAACGAGCTTAGCTCAGTTTGTGTATTAGATATTAAGTCCTTGTAAATGATGATATGAATCGGTCTCTTGTATTGTTGAAGCCAGAATAATGCATGCTCCGCTATAAAGTGTAGATTTTTGAACACACTGTGTCCCTTAAATATATGTTATCCCTGTTTCTTCTATTGTTCGAATGTAACACAGTGAGATTCCAGCTCTTTTTGGCTGCTATCTTTAATCAAATAATAATAATCGTAATATTAATACGAATGAAACAAGACAATTAAATTTTGTTTCAGGCAACTACTTAAGACTATTCTCACAATGTGTCAGAAAAAAACCATTAAGTTACTCGTCGGGAACGTTTGATCTTTTCCAGTGAATCCTTTTTTTGAAAATGTTTTTTTTTGTATGCGAGTTAGTCTGCTATTCTAACATATAGATGGGCTGACTAAGTTGGCTTTCTCATGTCATCTTTTATTTTTCTGCTGCATCTTGTTTGTTTCCAACGAATATGCCACCTTTATGCTTTTCTGTTATGATCTTGAAGGTCACCAACATTCTGAATGAACTACCCATTGGATTGAGGTTTTGAATGCGGAATTTTCATCTCCTGTCCTTGTTTTCCGCTGTAGTGAGTGCTGAGAGTGATCTTGGCATTCAAAAGTCACTGTGTTATCATCGGCTAATTCTGTTAGGTGATGAGTATTAAGAGTGAGGAGGGTATTTTCTCATCAAACTGGGCAAAATATCATATGACCTTGGCATTCACAGGCCATTGTGTTCTCATCACACCTGTGTTGGCTCCTCTTCACTCGTTGTGTTATTCTGAGATACAGCTACTCGGCTGTTTGCCTCGCCTACAAAGGTTGCCTAAACCACTATTATTCCTATTTTTCATTTGGACTTGCCCCAGTGTTTTCTTCATTATTCAAGATTTTTGTTCAATCTGAAAGCTATGCAACCCTGCTGACCAAGTGGTGTTACCAAGATAGGCCTGGGGGTCAAGGGGTACTCCCTACGCCCCGTGGTACCCAGATAGGCCTGGGGGTAAAGGGTACTCCCTACGCCCGGGTACACAGACATCATCACCGTGCTGACTAATCTCACTTTGTTTTATTTTACTATCCCTGCTCTGAATATTAACAGAGGAGTGATTATTTGGTGTCTAAGGCGGTTATTCAATGTAAGCTTCTCTTTTTGTTGACCAATCACATTTGTTGTATCTTGGATGATTTATTACGGGGATTATCGGGTGCTCTGCATTTTTCACACTGAAGGCTATTTGACAGAAACTCAGAACAGCCCTGACTAATGATGTAAATTTCAAACTTACTTCACATCAATAATTCTGAATGGGTTGTGTTAAATTGGTTTGGTTTTGGGTGAGACCGTTATCCTTTCTCATCATGCCCTATTTTCTTTAGTCAGTCATGTGCATTGAGAAGGAGTAGTGTATTTTGTTATCAGACTGAGCTCTTTTTGGCTGATATCTCCGATGAAAAACTAAAGATTATTAAAATAATAAATAAAAGTTTTTTAGAAGAAAAAAAAAATATAAAGGTGACATAAAATAGAAAATAAAAAGTCAATTACATCTTGTTTAAAGCGCCCCTTTTCTTAAAACCAATCCCACAATGCCTTGTTCTGCATTGTGTGGAAAGAATTGGTTGTCTTACTAACATCTTGTTGATGGTGTTTGTGATCAATGTATTTGTTCATTTTGGTTTAATATTTCTGTGGAATGCAAAGAGGGTTGTCCACTCATTGTAGCCTGTTCTCCATTACAGTTCCACTCCTTGCATGGCTGTGTTGCCTTAAAGGTGATGTAACCCGAAGCATTTATTTTCCGTGATGGTTTGAGGCTTAATTAATGACATATTCACCACTTCTTAGTTTATCATTGCAGGTCTATTCAATGCAATACCTAGAGACTATTAACATAAAGATATTGATAAAGATACACAGATATACAGATGCATAGATGCAAATATATGAATGTATAGACATGGATAAATAGACATGAATACACAGACATATACACATAGAAACGTACCCACTGATAAATATAGATATAATTAAATATATAGCGGCATTGGCACATAGACAAAGATACATGAACATAGATACACGGAGGTGGATTTTTTATCACAAAATCGAGAAAAGTAAAATGGAACACACTGTTGTACTTTCATTTGGTAGTTTCACCAGTCTGTGAATGGTTGGTCAAATTGTTTTTTTAAAACTAACTTTAGTCGGGTGTATCTCCTAATTTATTGAGTGTTTAAGCCCAACAAGTCAAGTTAGCTGTGTTACCACTTCGGAACATGTACATTCGTTCTCTGTGTAAGCTCATACGGCTGCTGCATTTTGAGCCAGAATCCAACAAACCACTCTTAGTGAAATCGCTCGTTCAAATTTTGAGGTGCTGTGCCACACCACGTCATGTGATGATGACAAGGAAACTCTAACCGCTTGCCCGTTTCCATTGTGAGTTTTGCATTCATGTTGGAAAAGACAATTGACTCAATACAGCATGGGTCTTAGCTTGTATTATCAATGCGGTATGAATGAAAGATTAATCATTTATAATGTAAGCTTTTAGTTTTAAAGAATAATGTCACACGAGTTGTCTCCTCATCAGGAATGAGGAGACAACTAGCAGTAAATCTGCATATCCTCACCTTAGTGTGTAACCTCACATACCTGGTCCATTTTTTTTGTTTCTCTTGAAGTGCGAAGAGAGTTGTTTGCCCGTTGTAGCCTGCATTCAAACACAGTGTCAATTCCTTATATTATTGGCCTGTGCTAATTGTAAGAAGTGTTTTTCAAAAGGTCATATGCAATTGTGAGTAGCGTTTAGCAAGTGTTCATAGGCAATAGCACACCTTTCCACTAGCTTAGCTGTAGCCAACTGCGGGAGGCTGTCGGGACCAAGCTTGCATTCTGTTCTGTTTTTTTCATGTTTCCTTATTTAAACAGTACATTGATGTAAGTGTTGTGATCGAAACCAATTAGAAACAACCAATGATGGTAACACATTTGCAACTGCATTTCAAATTACATGAAGGCAAGAATAAGTATCCATATCTAGTAGTAACTAATCAGTTGTTCTTGTGGTTAAAATTTGCTTGAATTTAAACTGAACTACAAAGTTAAAGCTACCCAACAATGAAGATATTACAGCAATTCCATTAAATCAATTAAGGTTAGGACTGATCACAGATCAAGTAGCCAACAGTGCGGCAATCAGATTTATTTATTAAAACCAGAAGAAAAAATAATATATGAAAGAAAATGATAAGAATCTGTACCTTTTATTGTATTGTTATTAGAACATTGTGCTGAAACTTTTATTCAGAAAACCTCTCAATTGCCAAACTTACACAAATTCTAACAGTAAACATAAGAAGGTTGTAACAACTTGTAACACGATTCAGTTTACTATAATAATAAGCTCACGGGCATCGCCTTTTGATAGTTAGTAAGGTTAGCTCGATAAATTTTGGAGCCATACAAGTATTGTAAATCAGCGTCAGCGAGGCACAAGCTAAACTAAGCCCTGTGCAAACTTAATATCAGCCTCTTTTGATCTGATGAATTCCGAGCCATCGAGTATCCAGTATTTGTGGGACTTCCTCGATCACCTCTGTGACTTTTCTCTTTAGCTCCGCGTCATTACTTAGTAACATTTCCTTATATGGATCGATGACTGTTGACTTACACTTTATATTCTTGTTGAATGGATGTTCAAGCACACAGCAGTGCCTATGTAAACTACCGTTATGGAATGAATATCCCATAAAATGCATCAACGAGCTTAGCTCAGTTTGTGTATTAGATATAAAGTCCTTGTAAATGATGATATGAATCGGTCTCTTGTATTGTTGAAGCCAGAATAATGCATGCTCCGCTATAAACTGTAGATTTTTGAACACACTGTGTCCCTTAAATATATGTTATCCCTGTTTCTTCTATTGTTCGAATGTAACACAGTGAGATTCCAGCTCTTTTTGGCTGCTATCTTTAATCAAATAATAATAATCGTAATATTAATACGAATGAAACAAGACAATTAAATTTTGTTTCAGGCAACTATTTAAGACTATTCTCACAATGTGTCAGAAAAAAAACATTAAGTTACTCGTCGGGAACGTTTGATCTTTTCCAGTGAATCCTTTTTTTCCAGCGTTCTTTTTGGTATGCGAGTCAGTCTGCTATTCTAACATATAGATGGGGCTGACTAAGTTTGCTTTCTCATGTCATCTTTTATTTTTCTGCTGCATCTTGTTTGTTTCCAATGAATATGCCACCTTTATGCGTTTCTGTTGTGATCTTGAAGGTCACCAACATCCTGAATGAACTACTCATTGGATTGAGGTTGTGAATGAGGAATTTTCCTCTCCTGTCCTTGTTTTCCGCTGTAGTGAGTGCTGAGAGTGATCTTGGCATTCAAAAGTCACTGTGTTATCATTGGCTAATTTTGTTAGGGGATGAGTATTAAGAGTGAGGAGGGTATTTTCTCATCAAACTGGGAAAAATATCATATGACCTTGGCATTCACAGGCCATTGTTTTCTCATCTACACCTGTGTTGGCTCCTTTTCACTCGTTGTGTTATTCTGAGATACAGCTATTCGGCTGCTTGCCTCGCCTACAAAAGTTGCCTAAACCACTATTATTCCTATTTTTCATTTGGACTTGCCCCAGTGTTTTCTTCATTGTTCAAGATTTTTTTTTCAATCTGAAAGCTATGCAACCCTGCTGACCCAGTGGTGTTATCAAGATAGGCCTGGGGGTCAAGGGGTACTCCCTACGCCCCGTGGTACCCAGATAGGCCTGGGGGTAAAGGGTACTCCCTACGCCCCGGGTACACAGACATCATCACCGTGCTGACTAATCTCACTTTGTTTTATTTTACTATCTCTGCTCTGAATATTAACAGACGAGTGATTATTTGGTGTCTAAGGCGGTTGACTAATGTAAGCTTCTCTTTTTGTTGACCACTCACATTTGTTGCATCTTGGATGATTTATTACGGGGATTATCGGGTGCTCTGCATTTTCACACTGAAGGCTATTTGACAAAAACTCAGAACAGCCCTGACTAATGATGTCAATTTCAAACTTACTTCACATCATTAATTCTGAATGGGTTGTGTTAAATTGGTTTGGTTTTGGGTGAGACCGTTATCCTTTCTCATCATGCCCTATTTTCTTTAGTCAGTCATGTGCATTGAGAAGGAGTAGTGTATTTCGTTATCGGACTGAGCTCCTTTTGGCTGATATCTTCGATGAATAGCTATTGATAATAAAAATATTAGATGCATAGATGCAAATATATAAATGCATAGACATGGATAAACAGACATGGATACATAGACATATATACATAGATACGTACCCTAAGATAAATCTCGATATAATTATATATATAGCGGCATTGGCACAGACAAAGATACATGAACATAGATACATGGAGGTAGATACATCAGGATTTTTTATCACGAAATCGAGAAATTAAAATAGAACACACTGTTGTACTTTCATTTGGTGGTTTCACCAGTCTGTGTATGGTTGGTCAAATCGTTTTTTTAAAACTAACTTTAGTCGGGTGTATCTCCTAATTTATTGAGTGTTTAATCCCGACAAGTCAAGTTAGCTGTGTTACCACTTCGGAACATGTACATTCGTTCTCTGTGTAAGCTCATATGGCTGCTGCATTTTGAGCCAGAATCCAACAAACCACTCTTAGTGAAATCGCTTGTTCAAATTTTGAGGTGCTGTGCGACACCACGTCATGTGATGATGACAAGGAAACTCTAACCGCTTGCCCGTTTCCATTGTGAGTTTTGCATTCATGTTGGAAAAGACAATTGACTCAATACAGCATGAGTCTTAGTTTCTATTTTCAATGCGGTATGAATGAAAGATTAATCATTTTTAATGTAAGCTTTTAGTTTTAAAGAATAATGTCTCACGAGTTGTCTCCTCATCAGGACAGAGGAGACAACTCACAGTAAATATGCATATCCTCACCTTAGTGTGTTACCTCACAGACTTGGTTCTTTTTTTCTGCCTCTCTGGAGGTGCTAAGAGAGATGCTTGCTCGTTGTAGCCCTTTTTTAAACACAATGTCCACTTCTTGCATTTTTGGACTGCGCTTATTGTAAGCTGTGTTTTTCAAGTGTTCATAGGCGATATAGCACACCCTTCCTCCAGCTTAGCTGTATCCGACTGCAGGCACAAGCTTGCATTCTGGTCTTTTCTTTATGTAATCTTATTTTAAACAGTACATTGATGTAAGTATTGAGATCGAAACCGATTAGATACAACCAATGATGGTAACACATTTGCAACTGCATTTCAAATTACATTAAGACAAGAATAAGTATCCATATCTAGTAGTAACTAATGAGTTGTTCTTGTGGTTAAACTTTGCTTCAACTTAAACTGAACCACAAAGTTATAGCTACCCAACAATGAAGATATTACAGCAATTCCATTAAATCCATTAAGGTTAGGATCGATCACAGATCAACTAGCCAACGGTTCGGCAATCAGATTTATTTATTAAAACCCCGAAGAAAAAATAATGTATGAAAAAAAATGATAAAAATCTGTACCTTTTATAGTAATATTATTAAAACATTGTGCTGAAACTTTTTTTTCAGAAAACCTCTCAATTACCAAACTTACACAAATTCAAACAGTAAACATAAAAAGGTTGTTACAACTTGTAACACGATTCAGTATACTATAATAATAACTTCACAAGCATTGCCATATGATAGTTAGTGAGGACACCTAAAGCTCGATAAATTTGGGGCCATACAAGTATTGTAAATCAGCGTCAGCGGGGCACAAGCTAAACTAGGCCCTGTGCAATCCTGAAATCAGCCTCTTTTGATCTGATAAATTCCGAGCCATCGTATATCCAGTATTTGTTGGACTTCCTCGATCACCTCTGTGACTTTTCTCTTTAGCTCCGCGTCATCACTTAGTAACATTTCCTTATATGGATCGATGACTGATGACTTGCGCTTTATATTCTTGTTGAATGGATGCTCAAGCACACAGCAGTGCCTATGTAAACTACCGTTATGGAATGAATATCCCATAAATTGCATCAACGAGCTTAGCTCAGTTTGTGTATTAGATATAAAGTCCTTGTAAATGATGATATAAATCGGTCTCTTGTATTGTTGAAGCCAGAATAATGCATGCTTTCGCCATCTTTCTAAGTATCTTGGATACCATTTAGCCCACGTCGTGCCTGAAAAATAGAATACTTTTTTGTTAATGGGAACTGCTCTTTAAAGTGAGTGGGTCAGATAAATGCATATCACTTGGTATAAATATAATATGCATTTCATTTAACACCGATCAATGCAAGAAGCGAATAAGACTGTGTGTTTGAAAACAGCAACAAAAAGAAATAATAAGAAGGCAGGTGTTGATGTGTTTAGGCATCTTTATAAACAAACAAGTAGTGCTAGGTTCTGTCAGGTAATGTGATCAAACACTAACAATAGGTTTCAGCCACCCAAGTGGTGGCGGTTGATTCAATCTCAGTAAGCTTGTTAGATCCCAGTGTTAACTTATCCTGTGATTTTTTACTAAATGAGAAGCTATGGTATAAGTGTTTCAGAGTTGCGCTCTCTTTGTAATAGAAAAGACAACTAAGACATGTGTAAGTTGTGATACTTTATTGATTATTTTTACCTGCAGAACAGTTCAGGAACAGCATGAAGTTAATCTTTACTATCATTTAATTAAGAGATTAATCTATTGAAGTTCACACTTTGTGTCATATAATACAAACCTCTAAAATACTAAGGTGCGAGTGAGCACTAAAAATTAAGGTTTCATTGACTACATAATTAACTCTTTCCAACTCGTATATTATAAAATTTTTCACCAAATTTTTACTGGAGGTTACAAATTAGCAACCACATTTCACTAGGTGCTACAAGTTTGTAACCACAATTCTTATTGGCCCTTATACTTTTGGTCTTACCGTTGGTTAATGTCTGGTTTTTATCAAAGAACAGATCAAGGTTGATCCCATCGGTCTTTGCTCTTGCATCCTTAGCAGCGTGATAGTTGAGCCCCTTTTTCTTCATATGCAGTACAATCTGCACCCTAAAGCGAAACGAAACAAAGTCTTATTTTATGAAGGGATCACACTATGCACTATGCAATCAGTATTTGAGCGCCTCAAAACAAGCACCTGACACGTCACAAGTCGGCTTATCAAGATACAGGAGCCGTCAAATTATGTCTCCAACTCTATGTACTGTCAGCTGTAGTACGTAACTGGATATTAAACATTCAAAGAGGGGAAAGACATTCCAGAAAGCAAACATGAATAGCCACGTGCCCCGGCCCGGGGGCCATTGGATGGGGGCCGACGGACGGTTGGCAACAGCCTGGGGAGCTCAGACTAGCCACATGCCTGTTCAGGGCCAGATATTTTCCCCTGATCCATTTAATAAATATTATATCAGTGGTTCAGTGTCTCCATCATGTCAGAGGAGATTTGTCAATTATCCAGCTCCTCTCCTGCCTTCTCATTCAGCGCACCAATTACATGATCTGGAGGGTATCTGATTGAACATTGAGAGGGGCCTACATGTGAACATGCGGTTGTAATTAGAAGGGAGTGCCACTGGAGAACCGAATTATTCTGATAGGACGGCCATTTTCATTAAAAAGAACAGCAAAAGACTTTCATAATCCTTCGGAAAAATAACTTGCAAAAAGTTATTTTCTTTTCTCACCTTTTAAACTCTGACACCGCGCTATCGAAGGGATGCCTCAAAATAAGAGCAGCGCGATCGACAGATAGAACGTAACTCTTCGGTTTAGATGACGGCTCCATGAAGTATGGCTCATGGGTCTTTATAAACGGGCAGTAAGTGAAGAACCTACCAGGTGACTCAGCTTTCTTGATCCAGCGCTTTGAACATCCATGATATACCTCACACGCTCCCAATAATTGTTCTTGACTTTTTTCATACCCTTCAAGATAAAAGTCACACCACAATTATGAAATAGCTTTACTGTTGCTGTTTTGTAAATGGAATGCTACTGTTTCTCATGGCATTCCCTAACAACGTATAAAAAAATTGTGGTATTAAACGTTAGCGTAATTCTAATAGACATCACAGATTACTTTGGAGTTGCCCAGTCTCATCCAAAGTGAGGGCAACTCCTATGTGATAAATACAGAGTTTTAGCACTGGGGTTAAAACTAACATTGCTCAGCAAAAGTATGCAGTCATCAGAACGCACAGACAACAATCATATATCATACTGAGAAATCATGTTATATCAATTTAATAATGTTATAAGTACAACGGTTTAACATGTCCTATCATATTATGTATGGATATGTATTTTCTGTAAAACAAAATACAAAAACAGTAATACAAAATTAGCTCTCCCCTAGGGCTCAGACAATCACAGATAATTACTCACCATATGCAGCTCCGAGCCAGAGCATCCAATTATTACCACTCCCTGGACTGCCAGACACAAACTGTACCGGGTACAACGTCCCCGGAGATTCTAAAAGTAGAAACAAGAGTTTTAGTACACCACTTCAACTCTAGGGGTGTGTATGCATGCAGCTAGTTCTAGAGGCAGCAGGGAGGCACTGCCTGCTCAAGAAAACTAAATAGTCTACCCTAAAAACACAATGAATGAGTAATCCATTAAAGAATTGACTCCTATTGAATTTCCATTTGCTATTCGGAGGTAGACCTTAAAGCATTTTTGCCTCCCCTAACATACCTTCTCAATTCTATGGCCCCAAACAAATAGGATTTGTGACGTGATACAACTCACCAGGTTTACGACGCTGTATGACCTCACACATAGCCTCCGAGGTATTAAACTTTTCACATATCTTCTGTGAGGATGATCTGTAGCTGAAGAATAGAATGACAATTGCAAATGTCTTTCGAAGCAATTGGTTAGTTAATCATACATCCTTTTTTTCAGAATTAGGAATGAACAGCTTTTTGGGAGCCTTTCAATTAAAAACATCCAAAAGCGCTATCCGATCACTTACTCAGTGA
This sequence comes from Membranipora membranacea, assembly GCA_914767715.1. Lineage (NCBI taxonomy): Eukaryota > Metazoa > Bryozoa > Gymnolaemata > Cheilostomatida > Membraniporidae > Membranipora > Membranipora membranacea. Next base: position 19,233,270 of record OU612071.1, read on the forward strand.
GTGATCTAAAACTGAAGTTTTGTGGTTTAATTTTAACGAATTATATATATTGGACAAGCTAACCTGGTCAGTGCTCTCTTTGGTCCTCTCCATGTTGATAGTGTTTGGTCTGACTGTAGAGCAGCTACCTCGGTCTTGGTAACGGCCGCAGGTATCTTCAGTTGTGTAAGATCAGGTTTTTCTTTATTGTATACAGCTAAGACAAGAAGCAATGCAGTGACAGCAGCCGAGGTGACTAAAAGGTATCTTCTGAAGTGTAAGATAATGCCCAACCTTTCCATCTCTTATCCTTCAGTGTACTGAGAAACAAAACAATAGATAACAAATGTTTTATAGTATAGTAGATGCAACTAAGCTCAAACAGCTCAATGCTATTGGACTATTGGATTTGTATACAAGATGATTCTGCTCTTATTAATGATTTTAGCCAAGTATTTATTTAGATAACGATGTTGTTTTATTCTTTCTCCTCATTTCGGTCACCATTTGTAAGTTTCTCTCTCTCACAGCTTGAATTATTGAGATAATATATGGCTAGCTTTAGATTAATCGACCCTAGCCTTTTTCCTTTTGAACAAGGCTAACTCGACCCCACTTCACAAAATTGGTATTAGCTACTAAACAAAAGAACTGAACTCTGGGTAATATTTACTCCTCTAAAGTGTAAGTATTATATAGAGCTTACCTTTCTATGATTCCGATAGCGGAGCAAGATTATACTCACATAGAAGTGTCTGTCAGATATAAAATATTAGCCTCTCAATAATATGTGTGTCTATGCATCCTACAGGTATTTGTTAGAATCAAGTGAGACACCAAGCACAGCACAACGCGTAGAGCATAACGCAAAGCACAACGCACAACAGAACTTTTCTGTGTGGAAATGAGCTACACACAGTGCTACGGACGCAATAATTAACCCATATTACAATTCTTTCTTTTCATGGCAGATTTAAATAATAAAACTAGATTTTAAGTCAATAAAAGCACACAGCATTCCAATAGGATTAACAGCATTATGGCTTGTCAAGTAAATGATTATTATCTTTTGTTACTATGCTAAAGTTTCAACGCCTATACGACCAGTACAGAGCACAAAGCTAAAGCGATCTGATATTTTACTAGATTTAGAGTTTGAAAGAATCACATAGCATGCAAAATAGGATTAAAAAGATAAGCTGCCTGGTATCAAGAAAATATTATACCTTATTCTTTTGTTACAAAGTTTCAAATCAATACAAATTTTCAATGTTTACAAAAATTTCAATTGGAGGGTTTAAATATCCCTTTTAATTCTTGAGTTATAGCAATAATTTTAATGAGGTGGCTGTAACATGTGGTATTGGCCCATATTACAATTCTTTCTTTTCATGGCAGATTTAAATAATAAAACTAGATTTTAAGTCAATAAAAGCACACAGCATTCCAATAGGATTAACAGCATTATGGCTTGTCAAGTAAATGATTATTATCTTTTGTTACTATGCTAAAGTTTCAACGCCTATACGACCAGTACAGAGCACAAAGCTAAAGCGATCTGATATTTTACTAGATTTAGAGTTTGAAAGAATCACATAGCATGCAAAATAGGATTAAAAAGATAAGCTGCCTGGTATCAAGAAAATATTATACCTTATTCTTTTGTTACAAAGTTTCAAATCAATACAAATTTTCAATGTTTACAAAAATTTCAATTGGAGGGTTTAAATATCCCTTTTAATTCTTGAGTTATAGCAATAATTTTAATGAGGTGGCTGTAACATGTGGTATTGGCTCAATTCGGAACAGCTTGTCTTGTGACAAACATAAACGATACCACAAGTTATTCATACCCTGAACACTCACTCATACCGTAATCGCTTTGCCGGGGGGGGGGGGGGGCAAAAGTCTGGGGGCTCGGACTAACTGTAATCATACCATATGCTTATTGTTTTCATACAATCATTCCGGTATTGGTGTAGATCAAACTGTAGTTAAGATAAATAAATGCTAATAAAAAATATGCTCATAGTGCAAAGATAGATAAATACCGGCCATCCAAGTGTAGAGCCACAAATAGACAAAACACGTTTTATTAATCTTATATGCGATTTTTCATCTAATGCTGCTCAGATCTCTTGTTTGCCTCATTTTACACTATGATGTGCCGTAAATTCGATGCTATCGACCTTTTACTGGATGGATATGCTACATACAATTCAATTAAAATCCACAAAAATGTAATTGCATTTGGTAATTTGACCTCTAGCCAAATTGACAAAACTATAAGTACTTGGTAGGCCCGTAGTTCTAGGAGAGAATGAGAGGAAGCGCCGCCTACCCTTGGAAGCGAAGTAAAGCGGCTTTATAATCACTATGATTGAACAATTTGTCTCTGAGTCAACAGCTCCTTTGGGATTTCCATTTGCTACTTATTCACCCGTTGTGCACTTAGTGTAAGTTCTATTTACAAGTTCAGGGGAAAGCAAATCCTGCATTGTTTTACAGTTTATAAATTTAACTTTTTTAATTGGTAAACCAACCCTGCTTTCAGACACTTGTGATGTTTACAGAAAGTATAAACCCTCCTAAGAAACAGTATGGTGAGTTTTAAGTCATGACCCAGAAGCTGACGAGCTTTTCACTGTCAGCGCTTTTACAGTCGCTGGTCACGGTGAGAGATGTTGGCTGCACTGGGCCTGTAGTTTTAGGGGAGGCATGGAGGCACTGCCTCCCCTATAAAGCTGAATACGTTGGTCTAAAACACTGTAATTGGATAATCCAAGTCAGTATCAGCTCCTCTGGAATTTCCTATGCCTGTCATATGCCTTAAATTGCTCGGGGAGGAGCTTACTGGTGATGGGGAGGAGCTTACTGGTGATGCCTCTGACTCAGACTTTTGCTTCCCCTACCATGTTCTCTATACTACGGCCCTGCACGTTTGATCTCACACAGTAATAATTATCAGATCATTGATTGGTCAAGTTGCCTCAAGAACTTCAATGGCTTTAAGAGACACGATAGCTGATTATTGATATGAAATGAAGACTTTGAATGGAAATGGATTTTTCTGGTTGAGTTGAGACACTTTTGTATTGTCTAGTTCTATGTAACAAATTAAGCTAAATCGAGACTACTGCTTCTACTTTTAGAGGAGTTATCTTCCTTTAAGGTATGTGAGGATAACTTCAATGACTGTGTGTTTATTTTCTTTGACCTTGTTTGAACACACATTATGAGCTGATTCACACAGAGCGTGAGTAGATACCAGTCAGTGGTTTATCACTTATGGCAAAGAAGATGTAAAAAAGTTTTTTACAAGCAACCAAAAAAAAGTGAAAATATTGAAATACAATGCTCATGCTCTGTTGGGAGCTAGTAAAATTAGCTAAACTCACTACGTTTGGATATGATATTGCATGCACCAGCCGGTTTCAGCAGAGGTAGACGGATGAAATGATGGATAACCATTGAGTTGGTGAGTGTACACTATACAATGAGTGCTCAACTTTCTACGTGACACACCTTTTACTAGTCTCCCATCTTTTTAGCTTTGAACCTTGCTGTTAAGTAAAAAACAGAAGATTGGGCTGCCCCTAAAGAGGGACGCAAGGTGCTCTAAATCTTAATACTGGGAATGTGATACATCCTAGAAAACTAGAATACATCCTAGAGGTGAGGCCATAGAAGACCTGAACGTGGGTGTGCAGCGAGCTGCCAAAAAACTGAGCTGGCACTAATCGGCCATTGGCAGTGACACTTTGATCTTAGCCAATAGGCTGAGAAGCGTTTGACCTTGTGTTTTGCAGTTTGAAATCATCACCTCAGATGGGTGTTTTTATAGTATATTTTACACAGATCCTGCTAATGCTGTCTTTTATGGATTTTACCTACAATCTTTTGGACAACCTGCTGATGAATCTGCAGGAGAAGCACATGTATGACAAAGCAATTAGTGACAGTCATCATCTTGGAATGAGCACCATCCCCGATATTGTCGATCTAAAACGTGTACCAAACATCAATCATCCTAGAAGCAGCAAAATAAATAGACTCCTCGGCCCTCAGTTTTTTATGCAAACTGCAGGTCACTATCAGAAGTTAAGTTTTATGATCTATAGCTCCGTCTCAGCCAGTACAAATCAGACATCATCTGTCTTGCCGAGACGTGGTTTAACAGCATGAAAGAACGGAAGACATCGATGCCTGACTACAAATTATACTCTGCAAGACGCAACAAACACACAGGAGGGGGGGTGGGGGGGGGGGGGTGCGTCTATTTTTGGTGAATGCTAAGATGATAGTAACTGTTAGGAAGAGTAGCAGTACATCCACTTGGTCTGCAATTTGGCTCTTGGTAAAAAATCCAGAAATGATGACTATGGTAGTTGGCTGTGTATATCATCCACCATCTGACAATGACACCGAAAATCTGATGATGATTGAAGACACACTAAACAAACTCTCAATAGACCATCCAAATGCCAAAATTCTGCTTTGTGGTGATTTCAACCAATTGCCTTTGGACGGCCTATCTGCCCAGTTCAGTCTGTCAAAAATGGTCCTCTTTTTCGACATGTGGGAACTCACCTCTCAATCAAATTCTGACGGGTATAGACAACTACACACCAGCCGAAGACTTACCACCCCTAGTTGGTGATGAGCAATACCATTGTTGTATCTACCTTCCTGGTCAGAATCTGCCCAAAAATCAATATAAAGAAGTGCATGTACGCCAGTGTAGTAAGGAAAGTAGAAATAAACTGTTAGTGCACATTGCGATGATAGACTGTGCCGTGGTTGAGTGAGCTTCAAGCCTTGATACAACGGTTGGCGAGTATACCACTCTGTATTATAGAGACAGAAATCAACATGCCAGATTGTGAACGATTGATAAATACACTAAAAACGACTGGATTTCAGCTAATTATACTGCTACATGAAATATAGTGTAGAAACATTGCAGGCAAAAAATCATGAATAGTTGGATTTTCCTCTTAGGCATTTATTTCAAAATTTAATTGCCTTTCCTATTTTGTAATATTTATCATTATTATTATTATTATTTGATCAAAGATAGCAGCCCTAAAGAGCTGGGAGCACATTGTGATACTTTCGGGCGATAGAAGAAGCATGGAGAAGACATACCTAACAGACTCTCAAACCAAAACGAACGAAAAGAATTTCAGCTTTCACACATTTTACATTATAGACATCAAGACTCTCATATTCGGAACATCGCTAGTAAAATAAAACAGTGTGAGAGTAGTCAGCGCAGTGATGATATCTGGGTACCCGGTGCGTAGGGAGTACCCCCGACCCCAGGCCTATCTGGGTACCAGGGCATAAAAAAAAGTACCCCCGACCCCTCGGCCTATCTTGGTCCCACCAATTGGTTAGCAGGGTTGAAGACCCTTCATATTAAAAAAAATCTGGGAATTTAATAACCTTTAGGATAACTCTCTCATTCAAGCGTCAATCCAATGTAGTTCATTCAGAATGTTGGTGACCTTGAAGATCACAACAGAAAAGCATAATGGTGGCATAATTATCAAACTAGGAGAAGAAGAATAATAAAGATGTGGCATAAAAGTTCGGACTTAGTCAGTCTCATCTGTAAGCAAAAATACATCCAAACATACCATTAAAAAGCGCAGAAAAAAAGAATTCACTAGTAGAGATTCAACGTTCCTGACGATTTATATGACACAAACTGTCAAAAAACACCTACAGAGAAGAGTGTAGGGCCCTGCTTTATTGTGTTTTAATTTTTTGTTTTGAAGGTTTGAGAAAAAATAACTCTACTGTCAATACACTGTTTCAAGAATATTTATCTATGTCTTTTTGTCTGTGTATCTCTATCATTATATTTATGTTTACGGAAAAATACTTTGGGTTAGATTAGATGACCTTGGCGGCAATCCAACAACACAAAGAATTGACGCTGTAATAGAGAACTACAGGCTACAATGAGTGAACTACTCTCTTTCCAACTCCAAAGAGAATATTTAACCAGTTAATGTATGCCACAATCAACAAGCTGCTAGTTAAGAGCAGCCATGCTCTCCACCCAATGCAGAACGAGGCATTGTGGGATTGATTTTAACAAGTGCGATTTGAACAATATGTTATTGTCTTTTTTTATTTTTCATATACTGTTACTTTATTCTTATTTTCTACTTTAGATTTGGAATCAGTGTTCATTTTTGGGTGTAATGTAAATGTCAAGGATCAGCTACTCATTCATAGCATGTCATGTTACCTGATGCATTCTGGGATAGGCCTCAAATGTTTGCCTGAAACAAAATCTAATTGTCTTTCCCATTTTGTAATATTTATTATTATTTTTATTTGATCGAAGACAGCAGCCAAAATGAGCTGGAAGCACATTGTGATACATTCGGACAATAGAAGGATCACGGTGAGCACATTCCTAACAGAATCTCAAAGAAAAACACCTCCGACTAAATCAACTGTCGAGTTTTTGTCAAGTCAAAACCAAACAATTTTCGTCATACTTATGTACAAAGTCGATAATGATTAAAGCCAACAATATGTTAGTAAGACTGACCACGCTCCACCACGCACCCCACTCAGTGCAGATCGAGGTTTAATCTCTATTTGTACTCCTTACATGGTGATGTGTTAATCAGATGAGGCAATATATATTCTTAGCAAGGAATGTTCCCTGATGCATTGTGGGATCAGTTTTAAATGGTGTCTTCAAAACAATATTTAATGAAATTCATAATTACTATTGTTAGTATTTAAGCAGAACGTTTTATAACTTAGGGACCACAAGGTGCGAACTTGCATGTGTCTAAGATAATGTGACAGTGTGAGAAGTTGTCTTTTCTACTGCAGAGAGAATACAACTCTCAAACACTTATATCATAATTTCGCAACGAGTAAAACACCTTAGGATAAGTTGACAACCTAACAATCTCTCTGGGGTTGACTCAACCACCACCACTTTGGCGGCTGAGGCCTATTGTTAGTGTTTGGTCACATGACCCGACAGAACCTAGCAGTACTTGTTTATTTATAAATATACCTAAGCACATCAACACCTGCCTTCTTATTATTTCCTTTTCGTTGTCAAGCACATGGTCTCATTTGCTTCTCGCATTGATCGGTGTCAAATAAAGTTCATATTATATTAATATTAAGTGATATCCATTTACCTGACTCACTCGCAATGATCATGATATTAAAAAATTATTTTATATTATTATTTATTTAACATAAGTTATATATTTATACCATGATAAATTACATATTTATTCTATTTTTCAGGCACAAAGTGTGCTAAGTGGTATCCAAGATACTTAGATAGATGGCGAAACGATGCATTATTCTAGCTTCAACAATACAAGAGACCGATTCATATCATCATTTACAAGGACTTTATATCTAATACACAAACTGAGCTAAGCTCATGAATGCAATTTATGGGATATTCATTCCATAACGGTAGTTTACATAGGCACTGCCGTGTGCTTGAGCATCCATTCAACAAGAATATAAAGCGTAAGTCATCAGTCATCGATCCATATAAGGAAATGTTACTAAGTGATGACGCGGAGCTAAAGAGAAAAGTCACAGAGGTGGTCGAGGAAGTCCAACAAATACTGGATACACGAAGGCTCGGAATCGAATCGGATCAAAAGAGGCTGATTTCAGGATTGGACAGGGCCTAGTTTGGCGTTGGCCAGTTTATCGCAGATTTCAACATTCTTGTATGGCATCCCCAATTCATTGGGCTATTATATGTATCCTTACTAACTTTCATATGGCCAGGTGTTTTACTGTTTGAAAAATTGTGTAATTGAATGCGAAGGCTGTCTTAAAAAAACAAGTCAAATCAATGCTCTTATATTGATACAATTTTCAAACTTAGGATTATAATAAGCAGTACAGCTTATTATCATTATCTTTAATAAATGGTTTTTGAGTCAGTAATCTGAATTTGATTATTGATTCATCTGGAGTCAGTCTGCTTTGTGATCAGTTCTAACCTTTATGTATTTATTGGAGTTGCTGTCGTACACTGTCAGGTGGCTGCAATTTTGTTCAGCTTCGATTCAAGGAAATTTAAACAACAAGAACAGCCTATCAGTTACTACTAGGTTGAATGTCCAGTTGTTTTCCTTTTTGTTAAGTCTTAATACTTGATTGCATTGTAGCATTACTAAGGTCGTCGAAAATGATCATGTCTTTGTGATGAAGAGCTCAAATATATTAGGGGAAACCAGTAGTGTCACTGTTGATATTTTAAAAGAATAACAACTTAACTTGGCATTACGCCTCCTGCTGCCACCACTCTCCTAGAACTACAAGCCTGGCTTGTGTATAATACTTAGATGTTGAGTGCAGTATGACCCACTCCTCACGAGATACGTATGTCAGATAAGGAGCAAACTGCAGTGGCAACAGCTAGCCAAAGTAAGGCAAGGAGAGGTTGTGATTCTCACCAGGGAGGGTGGGAGGGAGGGTATATCTCACCATGTGTTATAAATCAACTGAGTTTGGTGGTTGTCTGCTTTTGTGAAGTGAGGAGACAACTCCTAACCTTGTGGGAGACCAAGGGTGTCAATCGATTGATCAATAGAGAGAGGGAAGGGGAGAGGGGGCCCTTACTTAATTAAAACAACTGAAGTTCCTTGAACTCCCAGCGCTTTTATATTAGCAAGCCAAGGAGAGGCAAGGGGGCTTGGCAGCCTGTGTAAGTCCATTTGACAAGAGAGAACAAATTGCAATAGTTGTGAGTTCGGATTAAAATAAGAGTAGTCCGATTTGATTCTTTCGTCTATTGGTCATGTGATCACAATGCTGAATTTAAATACATCTACTTCAATCTAGCCAGTCTCTACTAGCTAAGCTTAAATAAGTAGTAGTATAACAAAAAGTATGGTATGCCAAGTGAACAGGGAATCACATAAAATATGAAAGATAATCCAAAAGTCAAACCAAGGATTACTCCTTGGTCAAATCAACAAAGATATTTGTGTCAGTTGTTATAGGTGGCTCTCCATTTTAAATCTGAATTTATGAAAACGACTGGCAGGTCTGTGTTGTGACCTTGAAGAGGTCAAAACAGATTTACCAAGGCTGCCCCCAACCCACACCGACGGACTACACGGGCTTGCTATACAGGGTGATCGAGGAAATACCTGTTATTCAGTGAACCTCTCCTAACGATTTCTCATCGGCAACAGCCTCTGATAAAATATGATGTACATTATATTTTGATAGTCGATGCAATTGAAGATACCTCGTCAAAAAACTTTGCAACCCATTTTAAATTTTTGATGGGGCTTTGGATTTGAAGTTGTAACCCCTCCGAATTAAATGTGATCAAAATGGTTATATAAAGTGTCAATCAAACTAAATAAACCTGCCTGGTAGAGAGAAAATATCTTTTGTAGAATTATATTTTTTTGTCAGGTATGTCTACCATGCATGTGTCAGATCAACTAATAACCTAAAGAGGATTGATTTTTTAGTTTAAGTGATTGATACCAACGAAAAAATCCCAACTCACTACCACAGTAATTAAAAATAGTTTGCGCTATAATTTATTCTGAAAGGGAAGGCTTAATTTTAAGGCATCATGTCACCAACATCCTGTATTAGGCAGGCTTTGATACAATCAATACTATTAATTATGTTACCAGGGCGCCTGATTTTTGACGCTCACTGTCAATGTCATTAGACATGGTGCTGAGGCACCTCAACTAATTATTAATGTGTGTTAATGTGCTAAAGATCATAGTTCCCATTTGGAACCATCAGTTAAAGGGGCATGCTGTTAGCATCAATTTTGTAAGCTCTGATATATTATTTTCTGATTTTTAAGAATCTAAAAAAGTGCAGGCTAAAGGATGAGAATAAGAAAGCTAATTCAGCTGTTCAATCTATCACTGAATGGGACAGAAGGTCTGGAAGTCTACTGCAACAGCTGAAGTTTTTATTCTCTGCATTCTTTACCTGCAGGTGATTTGATAAAATAGAATTAAAAAATTAAATATTGGGCTGCGTTTTAGAATTTTATTTCATCGAAAGTAAAATTTAATCATGGATAACCAAAAAAACACCAAAACATACTGTGATTGGTTGGTCTAAATAATAGGTACATGATTTAGTTAATTCCTTACACAAAAACATCATGATGCTGATTTATCTACATGAGTTTTAACGCTTCATGGGCTCAAAATTGCAGTGAATTCACAGCAAACAGTATCACCAAAAAGTTTACCATTTTGATTGTCATATGTCATGTCCTTTTTGTGTGTCAGTAATGATGAATGAGGGCTTGTAAGAATATCCACTTCTTCACAATAAAGTGTTGTTTATTCTCTTTTTCTCAGGCAGAAGCGAGAGTCATATTGACAGGAGCTCGACTAACTCGGTCACACTTCTGTTTAATCTCCGGTTCAGTAACTGCAGTTCTCAATACAAAGCGGCTTTTCTCATGTGCTACGGAATGTTCGAAATCATCCAGTTGCCTGTCGTTTGGGTTTATGAATGACAAGAAAGTCCGTAGATTGAGTTCATTAATCATCAGCACACTGGAAAGCTGCCAGAATGATGGTGAGCTGGTGTATGAATATGGTGAAACTTAGCAAAATTATCACAATCAATCTGATGTGACAACAGATGTATCTGTACTTGTCTTAGCCAATCAAATCACATCACTTCTTGCATGTCAATCTTTGATGCAACCTGTGTAGTAATTCATCACGGCTAAAGAGGATTTGCTATTACCTATAGTTTCAATTAATCAATTAATCTGAAAATTTTGACAGGTTGCCCTGACAGTCTCCTGCGTATGTGTTGGTGAGGGTTTTGCGTCATGGTCTGTGGCCAAGCGCCGCTGTGAGGTTAAATCAGAATACTTAGCTGTCTTTCCCACATTGGAAGATGTAACCTGGCTATCCAACTTCATTAATGATTGGAACTTACCAGCCGGTTAGTGAGGAATATCTCAAGTTAATCTAGATGTTCTGCAACCTTCAACGGAAATGTGGTTGATTGGAAATCTTGATTGAAGTGACTTACAATTTGCAAATTTAATTGGACCGAACTGACAAAAAATCTTTTCTTGGCCAATCCTGTCAACTGATTAAACTCTCCAAGCCTGTAATCCCACAGACCGAACTAGGGCTAGGGCTAGAGATTTGACTCTCTACATCGGTATCATATGGAGGCCTATTTTTTAAAGTTTTGACTGGGTTTTAGGAAGTTATTCATAAATTAGATATGTTAATTTTAGCGTGGCAGATGTCGGTGCCGTGGATTGGCTTGAGATTAGAAGATGGCCTCTGGACATGGCAGGGACAAGAGAGGAATGCTGTTCAGATCTCCTCAGAACTTTGGGCTAGTAGATTTGCAATAGATCGTCACCCCTGTGCTTATTTTAGTTTATATTATGGACAATTAGTGTCCGATTATTGTCATTTTGAAGGTAATTATATATGTGAAAGTTTCTATCGTCGATTATTCGGAGATTTTAACTGACATTGAAAATTGAAAAAGAGACTGCAGAATCATTTTGTTTTGTATTTCTCCGAAAATTGCACCCAAGAGCTATGGCTTTCTTATCAAAGTTCTCCCTTGACCGGATACATACCTTAAGTATTCAGGATCTTATGAGGTATAAAAATCAACGTTAAAGTGCCTCGACCGGTATATAAGGGCCAGTCAATGTAAAGCGATCACCCAGCCATATCAAATTCAAATGGGGTTAGCAGCATTCAAATTCCTCCTGCTTTTTCGGCATTAAGAGGAGAAGCAGTGAATTATTTTTAATGGGAATCAGACAAGCTGATGCGGAATTGTGTGATACACATGCCCAATAAATTTTCATTCCAATAATGGCATTGGAAAGTGGTGAAAATATGACTGAGGTCATACGAAATTGCCCAGTTCCGATGATTTCAAATCATCCGCTTCAAAATATACGAGCTCTTATTGGTCAATTTTGACGTTATGATTTATGGTTTTAGAGGTTGCCTAGATACCGTTGTCAAGATTGAAATTGACCGTTGTAATTAAACCCTATAATCCCAAGTGTGATGAGCCAACACAACAATAGCTATATCATAGCTTCTATTCAACTTTATTTATGGGTGTCTGCGAATCACAATTTCTTACATAACACACTTGACCACTTGAGAATGCAACGTGGACTGGCTGTTAGAGGCAGAGACCAAGGCCATTCTCCGCCTCTAATTACATTGATCAGCCAATGGTCTTGCCTGTCACTTCACATGATTAATCCCCGTGCACCCCCTTCGATTCCTACCTCTTTAATTATATTTGATATTGATTTTCTTTTACTGTCACAAAGGTTAGTTTATTCAAGGACCTGGTTCATTACTCTCATTTGAAAGAAAAATATTAAATTTTTTCATATATATAAATATGTATACATTTATTGTCAATCTACAATCATCTTTGTGAATGTTTTTCACGCAGTGATAGAAAAAATAACTAAAAAATAAGGAAAAGCGGAGAGACAATGGAGATAAAAAATGCTAGTAATTATAGTTAACAGAATTTAAAGTGCCTTGATTTTCATAAAGTAATATTGGCAGCCCTGCATGTGCGTGGCCCAAATAAAACCAAAAATATGAAAAGATCTGATTTTAGATATTTCACCTTGCCATTTGTATGCAAACAAAGTCGAAATTATCTGAGCTTCATCGGTCTCTAGCTCAAGATAATTTTCTGTGAAGGATTAAAAGTAGATGCTTGTCTAATAATGTAAAATGTATACTTTTTATTTCATCTCAAAGCTAGCAACCAAATACAAAGTGATCACATGACTTCCTTGTTGCCAGATCAGTACTTTATAAAACACGCTGGAGTTGCCAGGGCTTGCTGGGAGGGCCAGACGACTCTAACTATTGGAGCTGCGATGAGATACTTGATCATTTGCTTTAGATTAATTCCAGTCTAAAAAACCACTTTAAGAAAGTTTGATTTTTATTGGTCCATATCCACAGTTTTGTGTATGCAAACAACTTCTGAGCTAGGAGAAATATCTGTCGTCTAGATTTCTTCAGGAGAGGTATACATCTGAGGGTGCTAGGGGCTGGAACAATCAACATTGAAAGCTCCTCCAATTGAACTTGTACCAGCAACTCCTGACAGTAAATAGCAAGCGTGGTTACCAATTGCACCATCGCACCATCACATACATCAAACCGTCTAATTTTGTCAATTTACACTTGATTTTTGATAATCTAACCAATTAAACAGTATATATAATTAATTATTTCATGCTGAATGAAGCATTATATATAATCAGGCTGCTAGTTCTGCAGTAGGTATGCAAGGCTTCTTAAATCATAGCCATGAAAACAATTTATGATATATGAGATTGTGCGCCTTGTTCTCCAGTATGATGTATATGTGTGGTATGAATTTGACTGTACTGTACAAGTTAAATATGCTGTCATTTCCGTATATATCAAAGGTGTTTATTTAACATCACTTAATAATAAAAGTTTTTGCAGTGCAAGGAGATATTTTACAATAGCAGAGGACATCATTTATGAAATTTTGTTGAGAAATGCAGTATGTATCTGTGGTCTGAAGTATACATGTGGCAGTTTACTGGCCAAGATCAAAGTGTCACTGCCAATGGCGAATAAGTGCCAGTTCAGTTTTGGCAGTTCGCTGCACACCCATGTTCAGGAGGTCTTCTATGGCCTCACCTCTAGGATGCATTCTAGTTTCTAGGCTGTCTCACATTCTCAGTATGAAGATTTAGGGCTCCTTGTGTCTCTCTTTAGGGGCAGCCCAATCTTCTGTTTCTTACTAAACAACATAGACAGCAAAATTCTAACCTAGTAGTTCTATATGCCTGACTATAAAATCGTTATATGTTTAGAAATATGTATGTATATGGTGTAGCATATATTTGGCCTTATTACAAATCGTCATCTGGGAGCCCCTCATTTCACCAGAGTCAAACCATTTACTGGAATCGGTTTGGTTATACCTCATCACACACGCTAGAGGCAAAAATGAAATCAACCAAGAACCTAACAAGGATTGATTTTTTGCGTGTTGGAAGCTTAATGCTGAAGCATGTAATAGTGATTGGTAGCTATGAAACATCCTACATTCTACCTGAGCAGTTAGTGTTTTGCGTTACAATTTATTCTGAAAGGAAGGCTTAACTTGAAGGCATCATGTGACCAATATCCTGTATTAGGCAGGCTTTAATATAATCAAAACTATTAATTATGTTTACAGGGCACCTGATTTTTGACACTCACTGTCAATGTCATTAAGTCATTAGTATTAAGGCACTCAACCAATTATTAATGTGCACAAATGTGCAAAAGATCATATTTCCGATGTTGAACTAACAATTAATGGGTCATACTGTTAGCATCAATTTCGGCGAGCTCTGTATTGTTTTGTTATTATAAAGTATCTAGAAATTTGCAGGCTAAGAGACATCATAAGAAAGTCTGTTTTGTCTGTATGTGTCTCTATCGCTGAATGGGATAGAAAGTCTGGAAGTCTGAAGAAGAATGAAGTTACTGTCTGCTGTTACAGCCTTGATTCTCTGCAGCCTTTACTTGCATGTGAGTTAAGAGAGTTTATTTGATACATTCATTTCACGGTTGCGGACACACATGCTCATAAGGGTTAACAAAAATCTACTTAATCTTTGTTTGACCTTTCTGTGAAATGCTGAACAATGAATAGTTAAGTAAAGACCGCGCCTTATCACTACACACACACCGAAACATGGCCCCAAACTTGCAAAAAAAAGCTGCAGTGTAATGTATGATAATAATTTTTAACGAGATGATTTGAACACCGCAGCATCTGGCCTTTTTGAAATGACTATAAAAACTAACTCAAATAATGCTTCAAAAACAACCAAAGGCAACAAAGGCTACCAAACAAATCAAAAATGGGCCAGTAATTATCAATGAGTCAGTTTTATAAAATTTGATTTATTTACAATATTATCCATTAAATTCTATTCTTCGTAGGCAGAAGCAAGAGTCCTATTGACAGGAGCTCGATTAACTCGATCACACTTATGTTTAATATCTGGTTCAGTAACTGCAGTTCTCCATACAAAGCGGCTCTTCTCATGTGCTGCAGAATGTTCGAAATCATCCAGTTGCCTGTCGTTTGGGTTTATGCTTGACAAGAAAGTCTGTAGATTGAATTCCACAATCAGCAGCACACTGGAAAGCTGCCAGAATGGTGGTGAAGTGGTTTATAAATATGGTGAGACTTAGCAAAATTATTACAATCAATCTGATGTGACAACAGATGTATCTTTACTTGTCTTAGCTAATCAAATCAAGTCCCACATATCATTCGTTCATGCAACCCTGGTAATAATTCATCACTGTTAAAAAAGATCTTCTATCAACTATAAATTGAAAGTGAATTTATAAATTGCTAGAAAAAAGTTTTTTCCCAATTTTTTTTCAAAATTGGATTGTATACTTACTTGCAAATAAGACTTTTTACTTGCTTTAGTATAATATGATGATAATCTTTGGTCATGGACCATGCAAATTTCATTAAATGAGATATGATAGGAAAAGAGGCTGGATGGATTTTGAATTTATAAATTTCAATCAGCTATGCACTCACAATCAAAGCTAAACATACATTTATATCGATAATGTTTCCGACCAAATCAAATTCAAAATATGGGTTTGGAGATAAATCTAGCGGTTCAAATCTGGTCCATTGAAAATCACAGTATTATATTTCATCAACTAAATAAAGAGGATTTGATAATCAATGTGATACTCTGATCTGATTTTTGACAAGTAAATTTCTATTGTCTGTATTATTGCACTCATCATTCCATGTTGAGGTTTTAGTTTAGCAATCAGGTTGTCCTGAGGGTTACATCTTAAACTCCATCAGAATCTCCTGTATACGTGTTGGGGAGGGTTTGGCGTCATGGTCAGAGGTACAGCGCCGCTGTGAAGATGAATCAGAATACTTAGCTGTGTTTCCCACATTGGAAGATGTAACCTGGCTGGCCAACTACATCAATGATTGGAACTCACCAGCCGGTTAGTGAGGAATATGTTTAATTTTCCTAAATGTTTGATTGGAAACCTTGGCTGAAGCAGTTTACAAATTGCAAATTTAATCGGACCTCCCTTACTGTTTTGGAATGTACAAAAAATAACATCTTGTTTAATCGTATCAACTGATTGAATCCCTCAAGCTTGAAATACCACGGGCTAAATAAGAGCTACGGGTTTTGCCTTGTACATCTGTAACATATGGCGGGCCTATTTTCTTTAAATTTTGACTAGATTTCATGAACTCATACATGCATTAGTTTTTTAAACTCTAGTTTGGTGGTCGTTGCTTCCATGGATTGGCTTGATATTAGAAGATGACCTATGGAAATGACAGGGACAAGATATGAGTGCTGTTCTGTTCTCATCAGAACTTTGGGCTACTGGAGAACCAGAATATGGTTACTCCTGTGTTTATTTTGATTCGTGGGATGGAAAAGTATTAACTGACGATTGTGAGAATGAAGACACATTCATATGTGAAAGTTTCTCTTGTTTGACTGAGCTCGATTATTTAGAAACCTAAAAAACATCATGCTGAATAGTTTTGTTTTTTCTTCTCAAAGTTTTTCTCAAAATGACACCTGAAAGCCACAGTTGTCCCGTATGAAAGTTCCCCCTTGATCCGATCCTAGTGTTAATTTTCAGGATCTTATGAGGTACGCACCACCGATAAAACATAATTTTGACATGGTTTGCTTTATTGATGTTGCAGCAGTTAGTTCATTCAATGAGTTAGTTATTATACGCCTTTGAAATCAAACCAAATAATGGGATAAATCTGATGTCATTTGTGTACAAACAGCGCACATGTAATCTGACCTTCACTGGTCTCTAGCTCAAAACAATTTACTTTAGATAATTAAAAGCAGATTAACGCCTGATGTAAAGATGTATATTTTATTGGTCAGACTCCACAATTATACATATAAAACAACTGCTGAGCTTGCGGAAACATTTGCCGTCTTTTTTTCTTCAAGAGAAGTACACACCCAAGGGTACTTGGGACTGGAACAATCAACATTGAAAGGGTCCTCAGTGGTACTTGTACCAATCATTTCTGACAGTAAATAGCAAGCATATTACTCAATTTCGCCATCGCACCCTCTCACCATCTCACCATTCCCAACCATAAACCGTCTAATTCTCTTCATTTACACTTGATTATTGATAACCCAACCAATTAAACAGCATAATATATTATAAAATACCATAGAAGCGTTTTATTTAGAATGATATAGATAGAGTTGATATAAGATACAGAAGGCCTAAGTACAAATTGGCATGTGTGAGCCCCACATTACATCAAGCTTATTAAAGTCAAGCCATTTACTGGGATCGACTTAATTATTAGCCACCACTAAGGCAAAAATTGAACCAACTCAAGACCTAAGAACGATTGATTTTTTGTGTTGAAGGCTTCGTGCTGTGGCATGCAATAGTGATTTGTAGCTATGAAACATCCCAGCACTCTATTTGAGTAGATAGTAGTGTTTTGAGTTATAATTTATTCAGAACGGAGGGCTTAACTAACATACATCAGGTGACCAATATCCTGTATTAGGCAGGCTTTTATACAATCAATGCTATTAATCATGTTTACATACCGTTTGAACTTTGCCACTGACTGTCAATGTCAGTTTAGACATGGTTTTGAGGTACCTCAATTAATTATTGATGGGTGTAAATTTCCTTTAGATCATATTTCCATTTTTGGAACCACAATTAAATGAGCTATTAGGCACTCATATATCAGTCTAGTTGCAAGCTGTTCCCCTGCTGTTTTATTGTCTTTGGAAGACTGGAAGCACCATGAAGTTACTGGCAGCCAGAGCAGCGAGAGTTTGGCTTCTCTGTAGCTTTTATTTGCAGGTCAGTTAAAAACTTGTGTGTGAGCCTTAATGATTGATGCGGTTGTAATTAATTTACTCTGTAAAATTATCCATGTGATGGTGATTGAAGAGAATTCAGCAGAGGACTACGAACACTAGAACTAAATGAAAAGAAAGACTCAAACTTTTGTGGTTGATCTACATTATTTGGCTGTAACTTTTAGTAAATGCAGCTAATACATCAATTTATTTATTACTTTGTTTCACTGATCTATAAAGGTAGATTTTATTATTTTGATCTTAGGCAGAAGCGAGGGTAATATTGACAGGAGCTCGACTAACTCGGTCACACTTCTGTTTAAACTCTGGTTCTATAAGCGCAGTTCTCCGAACAAAGCGGCTTTTCTCATGTGCTGCAGAATGTGCGAAATCACCCAGTTGCCTGTCGTTTGGGTTTACGCTCCATAACAAAGAGTGCAGATTAAGTTTGACAGCCACTAGCTCAGTGGAGAACTGTCAGACTGAGGCTGAGGTGGTGTATACAAAACGTAAGAAAAACAAACTGTCCTCCCGTTTAAAGGATGACGCTGACTTGGATTGGTGCTGATTCAGCATGGTCAATCAAACTGGACAACTCTGATTTTCTGTGAACTCACAAGTATTTCAATTTCTTTTCCATTTGTCATCTCTTTTCAAATGGATTTACCCAGGCTCTTCCCTTCACCCCCCCCCCCCCCCCCAGAAAACCTAGCCCAGACTAATTCTTACCAGTCATAGTTTATATAAATAGTTAAGGTCATGCCTCGCCTAGGATACTAACTTGAGAACTACTGGTCAGATTTGCTTGATTTTTCATTCTTATTGTAGCTTTTCCTTGTTTAACAAATCCCGAAACCTCAATTTTCTTTAACATAATTTTGTATGATTGTGGTTGCAATTTAAAAAATTTAAACCACTTGTGCCCACGCAAATGAATTGGAGCTACCAATAATGAGGGACATCTGGCTCAGACGCCTCACAACCCATTATTTGTATCAAACCAGGATTGGCAGCGCAAAATAGTCCCGACAAAATTAATTTGTGATGATTAATTGCAGTAGCAATCCTTGGCATGAATTTTAAGTACCAGAGAAGGTAAGTCCTACAGTAAAAGACAGGAACTAACAAGCTAGCTTGTGAACGATTGTTAAATAAACTAAAAGTGACTGGGTTTCAGAGACTTATATTACTACGAAAAATCTAGGGCAGAAACATGAATGGTTGGATTTTCCTCTGAATTTATCAGGTATTTATTTCAATTCAATTAGAGCCGCTGATTCAAAACTTGGGAATACACAAAAAAGATATTTTGGTAGGTAATTCCGATGCCATTGATCACTCAACATATATTTTGTTTGAAGTTAGCTTGGGAAAATGAGTATTGAGTTAACATCCTGCGTCTGAAAGACTGTGTGATGTGCATTCTTAATATACCCCTTCTCCCAAACAAAAGTTTCATTTGGTTCACAATAAATTCCTACTGCCCTCACCAAGGCGTTTGATGACACCCCTATTAGAAAGCATAATTCAGTCTAGATAATAAGGTTTTCCCACACATAATTTTACTTCTCGTTCTGTCATGTAAAAGTGCATTTTTGTTAGAATTTTGACTATTTTAGAAGTATGATAATTCAAAATTGCGAAATGGCGCATCATTTTTTATTCATCAATACTGGCCAGCACTGGGTTAGTGAGGGCACTAGGGTAATCAAATTTGTCCATCTTGGCCAACAATTGACACAGCTCACTTAATTTATAGCATTGTCAACACTAATGGCTTAGCAATCAGTATGTGAATTTGAATTCCGTTTTTTTCAAGTCAAGTCAAACGGAATGAACATTATTGATGTTCTGGCTGCATGATATAACGGTAGCATTCATGTATTGACTGCATTTTTTGCTCCAAGAACTTGCAAAGTATATTTATAAGGACCATAGTGACAATGGGTTTTAACATGTTGCTGAAATTCAGTGTCACTCTATGGCGTTACGTCATGGCGTAACGTCATCAAATTTTGGGTTTAGACTTTTTTGATCATGTGATTTGAGAAAACCCAAAAGAATATTTTGGCGAGGCATAACCTTAATCATTCCGAATTTTGACAGATTGCCCTGATGGTTACATATTCAATCCTATCAGCTCTTCATGCATACATATTGGTGAGGTTGCTGTAACTTGGGATCAAGCCAAATACCTCTGTGAGGCTCAAGCTGATACCTTAGCTGTATTCCCAACATTAGCTGATTTGAACTGGCTGAATGAATTCATGATTGATGAAAAGTCACCTGTCGGTAAGTGTAGATTATTTTCCAAGTGACAGCAGCCAAAGGTATTGTTGGTAATTTGATTGCTTTTCGATCATTGTAAGAAAAATGTTTCAATCACATTAAGTTGCACGTATTAATTCATTCCAAATTCATTTTTAGAGTGGAAAACAGCCCTGTGGCCATGGATTGGCTTGAAGTTAGATGATGGTGTTTGGACATGGCAGGGGCGAGACGGTCATGCTGTTCAGGAAACCTCAGAAATTTGGTATACCCGACAACCAGACGGTGGTTCCTGTGGATATGTATATTCAGGATATGTAGGAATTATTTCTGATGAATGTTATTTGCTAGGTCGTTACATCTGTGAAAGTTTCTTCCGTCCTTAAATAAGGATACAGGTAATGTGACTGGCAAATTAATCCCAAAAGATGTACCATATAATGTCTTTTCTCAAATCTCCGCAGCGAATGCCAACCAATCATGATACATAATCCAATGTATAGATATAGGAAAGCACAATTTTATTTTAATTTGAAAACTTTTTCCCTCTTAAAAAATGTTGTGTGAGTCAACTAAGGAATTAAAAAGAACATATATATATTACTGATCCCTGTTTTTCTTGATAATTTGACTACTGTTAGTAATGTTGTTTATCTCAGTCATACCTTTCGGTTTGGTAAAATGCAATATAGTCTCGTTGCAACCTCCTCCTATTTCTTACTTCCATTTACAAAATTGGCAGATAGGGTTTGATGACTAATTCTGGCAGTGTTTTTTCAGCAAACGAAGAGGTATAGCAACCATATTGGGTTGTTTCTTGGCTATTAATGATAGAAGACCCATGAAAGTGTGTACATCCACTAATACGGACATGTTCTTTCAGATATTTGAAACCATGCCATTATCTATTGATCGCTTTCCCTTGAAATGTCTATCAATAAAGTTTTAATAACAGTAATGATAATATTATTTATAATAATAACTATATTAATCACCGCTTGCAATACCAAGGATAAATCTTGACAATCAATCACGACTACCTTTGTCAGTCCTGTTCTAAAAACGGAGAAATTCCTACTCTTGTTGCATTATCTTTTGATCTGTCAGCATTTTGGCGATGAGCCGCACATTGCGCAACATTATGTACGGTGCATTGTTACCATTGCAATCAGCATGAAAAATTCAACCACAAACAATTGTCAACCCTATCTACCCTTAATGAGTTTTCACTTCTAGCCACAACCCATTTCTTTACTAATAACTTCCACAAGTGTGACAAACATCATTCAATTTATTCCGAGCACAGTATGGTTTCACAAGAATTCTGGGTGAATAATCATCTGAATTATATTTTGTCTTTTTCCCCATGCAGCAGGTGCAATCTGCTATTAATCAATGGCCATCAATGAGAAGTTATTTGAAAACTTGGTTGCCCTTTAAGTCAATAAACGTGATCTCAGATGGGGATGACCACTCTTGGAACTTATTGAGCTCACAGCATCCATGAATATTGGATTCAGGTTATAAAGAAAGTTTTTGGTACAAAAAAGGTTTTTTTCTGACCTTATAACACTCTCCTTGTCTTGTCAGTCAAGCTCAAGACTTGACAAATACCCAGGTCAACTAGAATGAGAAGTTGCCCTCCCTCGACAAAGTAAGGAAAACCTAATGGTAAGGAAAACTTAGAACTATTGTTAACAGCCAATGATAGGTTTTTATGTTTTTCACATCGTTCCTTCAAACAGGAAACTAGTCAGCATGCCAGTATTGAAAGAAAAAAAGTCTTCTCAAATTCCCCTCCCACCTCCCTTCAACTAACCTATGTTGTACATTGATCATGCTTGTGTTTTAATTAATGATGTTGTTCTCAAGAAATGTGAATATAGGACAGTGTATAAGCGCTCAGTTACCACTACTGCCAGGAGCAATATCAGGCTTGATATAGCTAAGATAGACTGGTCATATCTCGATCCCATTAAGAACCTAGATGCTACAGTAGAAGCGTATCAGACAATAGTCACTGATGTATATCACAAACATTGTCCGCTTATGAGATTCCACATTCCTCAGAATAGCTCACCTGCATGGGAAACCCCCCTCACACAAAAGCTAAGGCGTGCAAAGGAGAAAGCTTTCAGTCAGGGGAAACCCTCATATACCTATCTCCGAACTATGCTTGATCTAATTATAGCAAAATCAAAGCGAAGCTTCTTCGATCAAAAGATCAATCACCTGAAAGCTGGTACTGCTAATTGGTGGAAGAATGTCAGATCCTTTGATAGTAAATCGAAAGCCAAGGTACCGACACACTATATCATTGATGACACACTTCATGACCCACAGCAGTTTGTCAACAAACTCAACAACTACTACGTTACTATGGATGTTCAACCACCAACTGATTATTCAAGTTACCAAATTGATGAGCTCTGTTCTGTTGACGATGTTCCAATAGGTCAAGTGAAAACTGCACTGAGAAATATAAAAACTCAGAAGTCCGTCCACAGTAAAGATTATCCTCCCTGGATAAGCAAACTCTGTCACGAAGACCTCTGTGTACCGATAGCCGATATAATCAACTATTCACGAAGAGAAGCAAAGTTCCCAACACTCTACAAAACTGCAGAAGTTATACCGATAGCTAAAACAAACTCTCCATCCACTTGTAAAGACTATCACCCAATATCTCTTCTATGGCATGTAGGTGAAGTTGCTGAAAACTTCATAAACAGACGAATCCGTACCCATATCCTCCCCAAGCTGCAAGGCAACCAGTTTGCCTATATGCCGGGTGTAGGATGCACAGATGCTCTTGTTAGCGTTCTTGATGACGTCACCAAGGCCATGGACAATTGTAACAACATCAGGGGCCAGATGATATTATATGATTTCAGCAAGGCCTTTGACCTTATGAATCACACTCTTCTTCTGCAAAAGTTGAGACAGTTTGAGCTCCCAAACACCCTTGTGGCTTTAGTCGCGAGTTATCTAGAAAACAGAAAACAACAAGTAGTGATTCATCAGCACCAAGTGAAATCTCACACTGCATCTTCCAACATAGGCGTTCCACAAGGGACCTTGTGTGGACCTACTCTATGGCTGGCGTTTGTTGATTCGCTTCAATTCTCCACTGCCAGCACTGTGAAATACGCTGATGACAGAACCAACTACCTGTCTCTCCAGAAAGCTGATCTTCAAATAATAAGCAATACTTACAACGCTGTCAAGTTTGAACCTCCACCCGTCAGTCAGCAGCTTATCGATGAATGTACTAAATGGGCGCACGACAACAAAATGCTACTGAATGCTACAAAAACTAAGACATTGAACCTTTCTCTTAAGAAACAGATGATAATGTGGAAAACTCTCACAATGAATCAATCACACAACGTAGACAACATAGCTTCTACCAAACTACTCGGTCTTACCATCGACCAACATCTACGATTCAATGAGCATGTGGTTAACATCACAAAGTCAGCGAACAAAAGATGTCACAGTCTGCTCGTATTAAAACAGTCCGGAGTAAACCAACAAAGCCTAGTACTAATGTACAAAACCCTAGTACTCGCAGCTATCACCCACGCTGCAGCTGCTTGGTACCCTTACACCACCGAATGTCTGAGGAATGATATTGAGAGATGTCAGCGGCTTGCTATGAGGATTATTTTCTCTGACCTCGAACACTACGATGATCGACTAGCAGCTGCAAATTTGCTACCACTAAATGACTTACTAAACGACATATGCCACAAATACGTACATCGTATTTTATCTGACGATAATCATCCCCTACACAATCGACTTCCGCTCAATAAAACCGGACTCAGACGCTCAACCCGAAACTCTGAGGGCACCATTAATATGCCTAAATGTCGAACTGAGAAGAGAAAATGTGGAATTTTTGCCAATCCTGAGTTTGCCGTTTGAAATGATTTATTTTATTTTGTTCATATATTTTTAGAGGGGCTTTTTGAAAGCACACTACTTTTATTATGTAAGCATTCTCGGATGAGAAGTCATAAATTAAACAGACAAACAAACAATTGTTGAAATTCTAACAATTTCGTGGTGATGGTGTTCATTTGTTCGTCAATTCTGCACCAGATTTAACAACATCTAATACTATGGCAAGTACCCTGTCTGCCAAACAACATATACAGTGGCGTTGATCGTCACTTTCGGTTACAAATGCGGGAAGCGCCCCATATTTTTCCCCCATAATCTGTTACATTATAAGAAAGAAAAAGAGCTATTTTTTAAGCTAATCAACTTTAAAACAAGCCAAATAAAGAATTAAAAAAAAGAAATCGACCCTCTTGGACCACCAGAAGCCATATTATGAGGCATTGAAGTCAACCCTTTCAATAGTTGCTTGTGGAATCGGAATTTTTTTGACCAATATGCAACATTTTACGTATATGCAACTGTTGGGATGAAACCGACTGTTTTGCACCATAAAATCAGCCCGAATCTTCTTCAATTTTTGTTTTGGGCTAATATCTATGATGACAGGCAAAACTTATGTTTGTGACATCGTATCCCCCAAGCAAAGCTTGCAGGCCCGCGTCAGCAAGGCCTTACTTTGATAAGTCGTATTTTCAGTCCTAGTTTCCCAATTGAGATTTACTCGGACTAATTTTGAAGCTTATTAGCTGGACCAGTTCGTCTGGTTATTTCTAGCTTTATTTCATCGATGCTATTAGGATACTAGATGTGAGATCAGTCGTCTTGTAGCATATGGCAGATGTGTTTTGCAATGCCTTACCTTTGAAACCCTATAATGTTGTCTCAATTATGTGACATACTAATGTCACAGTTGGAGCAAGAACTGTTCAGGCATCAACACTTATGGCCAGATGACAAAAATTATCAGGGGTTGATAACCTAGTGTAGAATTTTATTAATATTGAGGAACACCTGCAAGGTTATGACTGGGAGGAAAGATAAGATAAGGATGATTCTTACGCAGCTCAATTTTCCATGTCTCCAGTTATTTTGGTTTCTAGGTAGTAGTTACTGTTGTTTATAACCTTGGTATTGAGAAGATACTAGGTTTTGTTTTAATCTCACATATGAAGCAAAATACAAACCGTGTCATCTTAAAAAAATATCATACCTTTTTTTCTAATCATTTTAAAATAATTTTTTTTTTCAAATCAACATCAGTCTTTGTCAAAAATAGAATTATACACATTGAGAGACTGATCACAACCTGCAATATTGCTATATTTTGAGTCAGTGTTTTGGATCTGTATTCTCCATTAAGGTTACTGTAAAATATTTCTATATATTTGTATAGACTAAAACAAAAAAACAACATTGTCCATTTTGCTTGTACGAAACTCTCTCCCCCTAAAGGTGGAAGTACTTGAGAGTAGACTGACTGGTTTTTGCTACGAGCCATCTGTTTTTTTTCATCCGTTTAAAAAAAACATATATGTTGATATTTTGCACTTTTGTTTGTCAAGAGGGATGTCTCAGACTGTCACCAAAATCATACAACTATTGCCACTTCGGCAAAACTGTGCTAATTGAATTATGTATAGCTCAAAGATAACTAATTGAGGCTTCAATGTCAGAATTGTCACCTAATGTGCATTAAGTCTCACCAATTGATGTTCAGCAGTAGTCTAAGTATGCATGAGAGATGTCCTTACCTTATCCTCATCCCATATACCATTGGGTGTTTTACAGTCAGGACAGGCTTTTGCTGAGGGGAACTGTATTTTAGGGAACAACGGATCCTCTGTTGTATCTCTTGCCAGTCTCTTATTAACTTGTCAAGACAAGATTTCATACCTGAATGGGAAATGAATGCTTGGAAATAAATTTTTTATACCACGCCTCTTTCTTCCTCTGGTTACGGTGAATAGTAATTGAGCTCCGCCTATTACCAACAGGAGCTGGCGATGACAATCAAACATCAGCAACCTTCAGCGACGGTTAAGATTCAAATGCCACAATTTAATTTAAAGTGATAATGGGGAACAAATTCTCGTTTTGCTGCATGAAAACCTAAACTAGTATTAATGTATAAGATAACTTTCTGACTGATAATAAAATACCACTATCATTTACATGTATATTGCAAATTGTAACTAAGTCACGCTTTTATCGGATGTATATGTTTTACACGCTATGATGCTTCGACAGCTATTTTCATGCAGAGGTTTAGTTATAGGTGTGCACATTTGATCTGTCTGAATGGGATTATGACAGAGATAAATTGTCTCTGAGAGTTGCGTGTCATGTGTTTAATGTCCGTAAAATCTCCTCGGAATCCCAAGTAAGTAAGCCTACTGGTAAAATCATCAATGGCGTCAGAGTCAGTTTACTAGGGAAAAGACAGAGTAGAAATTGCCGGCAATAATGACCATGAATCCCCTTATCAATCACGATGTTTCAAACAACAGCAATCTAAACCACCAAAAAGTTTGATCTCAGGCATTTAGGATAATGTTTTTTTTGTTTTTTTTCCGGTTTCTGCTTTATTTTGTCAATAATAAGATTTATGCAATATATGAGGTCAACAAGGTTTTTTAATTTGCCTCAATTATAAACTTTCAGAAAACCTCAATAAACAAATAAAAATATGGAACATGCAGCGGTGCAGTCCAGTAGTTTGGGACCAAGCAGCCACAGAAGAAAGAGGTGACCGCCCGATTTGAAGGGACCTTAGCTACCCTGCTCACGCACTGAAGCCCAGCCAACTCCCTGATACCCCAACCAATCACCCGTATACCATAGAGCGTCAGTCAACCGTTCCCTCAGGGCTGGGAGGCTGCAGCTGTAGCTCCCCAAAAGGTACCTGCTGTCAACAGGCCCAAGTAAATATTTAAAATTTGACCTTGTATTATTGTAGTGGGTCAAATTCGGAGATATCTCTCCCTAATTAATAGAATTTATAAATAACAAGGTAAAACAATAACGAAACAGTATTTGGATAGGAATAATTTTTAATCTTTGAATGTATGTGGAAACATGCCCTCATGGGTGGATTTTCAGTATTATACGCAGAGCATATTTTTGTGAAGTTAAACTTTATTGAGATGACACTCACCTGAGTGTCCCTAAAACTCCAAACCGGCTAAATCAAATGTGGATAGAAAAATGTATAGTATAGTTCAGACTTGGTTTTAGTATCAACATAGCTCTCACACTTCTCATGAACAGTAGAACAAAATTAAGTTTTCTGCATACTTGCATTATATGTCGATTAAAAAATCCTGTTAATTTCGTTTTCTAAGAATTTTGTGGAATCTTTTATCATTAGGTTCTTTGTTCTGTAAATTTAGGATGTAATTTTGTGATGAATTGATGGGTTTCTTTGGTGCCTCACAACAACTTGAAACATTTTGCTGGTATTTAAAATCAATCTTTTGGAAAGGCACCATTTCTCAATGAGAGGTAGATTTGTGTGCAGTAGCAACGGGTCAGCACTGAAAACATTTGTATCATCTGCAAAGAGAATAAAATCTAACATGGGGGCAATTTTATTGAGGTCATTGATAAAATTGAAAGTAAAATAGGACCTAAAACAGAACCTTTGGGCACGCCCATATTAATTTTTGTCTTGGAGAAGGTAAGAAACATCATTAATTTTAACAAAATAATTGTTTTCTATTTGAAAGATTATCACTACACACACACTGAAACATGGGCCCAAACTTGCAAAAAAAAGCTACAGTGTAATGTATGATAATAATTTTTTTCCGAGATGATTTGAACACCGCAGCATCTAGCATTTTTGAAATCACTATACAAACTTACTCAATTAATGCTTCAAAAACAACCAAAGGCAACAAAGGCTACCAAACAACTCAAAAATGTGTCAGTAATTACCAATGAGTCAGTTTTATAAAATTTGATTTATTTACAAGATTTTTCCATTAAATCTATCTTTCGTAGGCAGAAGCAAGATTCATATTGACAGCTGCTCGACTAACTCATTCACACTTCTGTTTAATCTCTGGTTCAGTAACTGCAGTTCTCCATAAAAAGCAGCTCTTCTCATGTGCTGCTGAATGTGCGAAATCATACAGTTGCCTGTCGTTTGGGTTTATGCTCGACAAGAAAGTTTACAGATTGAGTTCCACAATCAGCAGCACACTGGAAAGCTGCCAGGGTGGTGGTGAAGTGGTGTATGAATATGGTGAGACTTAGCAAATTTATTACAATCAATGTGATGTGACAACAGATGTGTCTTTACTAGTCTTAACTAATAAATTCACGTCCCACATGTCACATGTTCATTCAACCCTGGTAATAATTCATCACTGTTAAAGAAGATCTTCTATCAACTATAAAATGAAAGTGAGATTATAAATTGCTAGAAAAAAGTTTTTTCCTAATTTTTTTTCACAATTGGATTGTATACTTACTTGCAAATAATACTTTTTACTCTCCTTAGTATAATATGATGATAATGTTTGGTAAGGGACCATGCAAGTTTCATTAATAATGACAGATGATAGGAGAAGAGGCTGGATGGATTTTGAATTTATAAATTTCAATCAGCTATGCACTCACAATCAAAGCTAAACATACATTTTTATTGATAATGCTTCCGACCAAATCAAATTCAAAATATGGATTTGGAGATAAATCTAGCGGTCTAAATCTGGTCCATTGAAAATTACAGTATTTTATTTCATCAACTAAATAAAGAGGATTTGATAATCAATGTGATACTCTGATCTGATTTTTGACAAATAAATTTTTATTGTCTTTATTATTGCACTCATCATTCCATGTTGAGGTTTTAGTTTAGCAATCATTTTGACAGGTTGTCCTGAGGGTTACGTATAAACCCCATCAGAATCTCCTGTTTACGTGATGGAGAGGGTTTGGCGTCATGGTCAGAGGCGCAGCGCTGCTGTGAAGATGAATCAGAATACTTAGCTGTGTTTCCCACATTGGAAGATGTAACCTGGCTGGCCAACTACATCAATGATTGGAACTCACCAGCCGGTTAGTGAGGAATATGTTAATTTTCCTAAATGTTTGATTGGAAACCTTGGCTGAAGCAGTTTACAAATTGCAAATTTAATCGGACCTCCCTTACTGTTTTGGAATGTACAAAAAATAAAATCTTGTTTAATCGTATCAACTGATTGAATCCCTCAAGCTTGAAATACCACGTGCTAAATAAGAGCTACGGGTTTTGCCTTGTACATCTGTAACATATGGCGGGCCTATTTTCTTTTAATTTTGACTAGATTTCATGAACTCATACATGCATTAGTTTTTTAATTCTAGTTTGGTGGTCGTTGCTTCCATGGATTGGCTTGAGATTATAAGATGACCTATGGAAATGGCAGGGACAAGATATGAGTGCTGTTCCGCTCTCATCAGAACTTTGGGCTACTGGAGAACCAGAATATGGTTACTCCTGTGTTTATTTTGATTCGTGGGATGGAAAAGTATTAACTGACGATTGTGAGAATGAAGACACATTAATATGTGAAAGTTTCTCTCGTTTGACTGAGGTCGATTATTTAGAAACCTAAAAAACATCATGCTGAATAGTTTTGTTTTTTCTTCTCAAAGTTTTTCTGAAAATGACACCTGAAAGCCACAGTTGTTCTGTATGAAAGTTCCCCCTTGATCCGATCCTACTGTTAATTTTCAGGATTTTATGAGGTACGCACCACCGATAAAACATAATTTTGATATCGATTGCTTTATTGATGTTGCAGCGGTTAGTTCATTCAAGGAGTTAGTTATTACATGCCTTGGATGTAATGGGATATAGATCTGATGTCATTTGTGTACAAACAGGGCACATGTAATCTGACCTTCACTGGTCTCTAGCTCAAAACAATTTACTTTAGATAATTAAAAGCAGATTATTGTTGCAGATTAAAGATGTATATTTTATTGGTCAGACTCCACAATTATGCATATAAAACAACTGCTGAGCTAGTGGAAATATTTGCCGTCTTATTTTCTTCAAGAGAAGTACACACCCGAGGGTGCTTGGGACTGGAACAATCAACATTGAAAGGGCCCTCAGTGGTACTCGTACCGACGACTTCTGACAGTAAATAGAAGTACACTAACCAATCACAGCATCTCACCATCTCACCATCTCCAACCCAAAACCGTCTAATTCTCTTCATTTACACTTGATTATTGATAACCCAACCAATTAAACAGCATATATTGTAAAATACTATAAAAGCGTTATATTTAGAACGATATAGATAGATTTGATATATGATACAGAAGGCCTAAGTACAAATTGGCATGTGTGACACCCTCATTACATCAAGCTTGCCAGGTTAAGCCATTTACTGGGATCGACTTAATTATTAGCCACCACTAAAAGCAAAAATTGAGTCAACTCATGACCTGAGAAGGATTGACTTTTTTTGTGTTGGAGGCTTAATGCTATGGCATGTGATTGGTAGCTATGAAACATCCCAGCACTCTATTTGAGTAGATAGTATATAGTGTTTTGAGCTATAACTTATTCAGAACGGGAGGGCTTAACTAACATACATCAGGAGATCAATATCCTGTATTAGGCAGGCTTTTAACGATCAATGCTATTAATCATGTTTACATACCGTTCGAACTTTGCCACTGACTGTCAATGTCATTTTAGACATGGTTTTGAGGTACCTCAATTAATTATTGATGGGTGTGAATTTCCTTTAGATCATATTTCCACTTTGGAACCACAATTAATTGGGCTAATAGCCATTAATGTATCAGAAAAATGCAAGCTTTTTCCCTGCTGTTTCATTGTCTTTGGAAGACTGGAAGAAGAGAGCATCATGAAGTTACTGTCAGCCACAGCAGCGAAATTTTTACTTCTCTGCAGTCTTTATTTGCAGGTTAGTTAAAAACCTGTGTGAGAGCCCTGAATGATTGAACCGGTTGGATTTTTTAATATCTCTGTATTATTTTCTATGTGATGGTGATTGAAGAGAATTCAGCAGAGGGCTACGCGAACACTAGAACTAAATAAAAAGAAAGACTCTAACTTTTGGGGTTGATCTACATTATTTGGCTGTAATTGTTAGTTAAGGCAGCTAGTACAACTATTTATTTATTGTTTGTTATTTTTTTCACTGATATATAAAGTTAGATTTTATTTTGTTGATCTTAGGCAGAAGCGAGGGTAATATTGACAGGAGCTCGACTAACCCGGTCACACTTCTGTTTATTATCCGGTTCAGTAACTGCTGTTCTCCGTACAACGCGGCTTTTCTCATGTGCTACGGAATGTGCGAAATCATCCATTTGCATGTCGTTTGGGTTTATGCCGAGTGACAGAGCTTGCAGATTGAGTTCAACAACCAGCAGCTCAGTGGGGAGCTGCCAGACTGAGGGTGAGGTGGTGTATACAAAAGGTAAGAATACATAAAACCATCATAATAAAACATACTTGTTCTAACATCAATCACTCTCATTTGGATTGACATTGAATCACCATAGATAGAACTGCTTGACAATTCAGAAATTCATCATTATAATGGTATCTTCATTCATGAAAGTGAATAACAAAATGCCATGTATCGGCATACAGTACCGAAGATTGATTTACTTGACAGTGCTGTAGCAGACGGTTTTCTTGCTTATCATTTTAAAGAATTGTTGCCTAAATGGAAAATGTAAATACACTTTGATCAAACAGGGAGTACGACATTAAAAAATGACAGATTAGGTGACCTACAACTCATATGGAGGCTATAATTTGATAATGTTTCTCTGTATCAACTTATAAAGAGTTGATACATGTTGTTACCATCGATTAAGTTGATAAAGAAAGGGAATATAAGCATTCAATATATTTGTTCACCCAAACAGAAAATTAATCAATATGCTTTTTTAAGTAATCATTGAGTCTGGTTAACCTGTACTCATCCTGGGCAGGCTGTTTGAGTTGATTGGTGGGTGGGCGGGGGAAGGGAACAACTGCTTGGTTTTACTGTTTGATTGTTCTTTTGAATTTAATACGGTTCACTGTGAATTTTGCATGATTTTTCTGTTAAACTACTGTTTACTTCAGCTGAGAGAGTGAAGACTAACTGAAGTGAATTAAATCAATTATCTAACTTCAGCATGGTGATCAAGTGACAGATAGAAGTACAATGCAATCAAACTGGACAACTCTGACTTTTATCTGAATTAATATCTCACTTTCTTTTCTAGTTGTCCTCTCTTGTAAAATTGATTTACCTAGATTGTTCCCCCAGACAGCCTGGACAGGCTAACCTGTAGGTATCATCTTTCTATGTAGACCTCATAGTTTCACTTGCTTATCATCCTGGCTGTTGACAGATTGTCCTGAGGGTTACATATTTCATCCCATCAGCTCTTCATGTTTGCGTCTTGGTGGAGATATTGTCACTTGGGATCAAGCCAAATACCTCTGTGAAGCTCAAGCTGAAACCTTAGCAGTATTATGGACATTAGCTCATTTAATCTGGCTTAACAGCTTCATGAATGATGAGAAGTCCCCTGTCTGTAAGTGTAGATCATCTTTCAGGTGACAGCTGCTAAAGGTATTGTGGGTGATTTGGTTGCTCTTCAATCTTTGGCAGAACTATGATTGAATAAAGTTACACTTATTAATCCATTTCAAACCAACCATTGGGATTTTAACCAACCAACCAAACTCGCTTGTAGAATGGGGGAAGAGCTGAGTGGCCATGGATTGGCTTGAAGATAGATGGTGGTGTTTGGACCTGGCAGAGACGAGACGGGAGTGCTGTTCAGAACTCCTCAGAACTTTGGTATACTGGACAACCAGATGGTGCGTCCTGTGGATTTATTATTCCAGGATATTTAGGAACTTTTTCTGATGAATGTTATTTGTTAGGTCATTACATTTGTGAAAGTTTCTTCCGACCTTAATATAAATTGAAGGGTGGGACTGGTAAAATAATGAAATTCCAGAACATGTACCATATTATATCTTGTCTCAAATCTCTGCCACATATGGCAACCAACTATGATTATTCAGAAACTAATGAGGAACAAAAAGTCATTGATTTGGAAATTCTGTCACCAATCACTTCATACTTTTAGCGAGAGTATATAACCATTGCACCACTATACAAACCTAGATCGGAATAGTATCTGCAGCCAGTATTGCCCATGCCATGCTGCCTACCAATTATTTCTGATTGATTAGTAACTGATCACATTTTCATGTATCAATCATAGATACAAATAATACAATATAGATTTGACATTGCATTTCAAGCACTAAGCATGATGTCCTTATACCTACATTGTTTTTACGCCACCTGTAATGTCAGAATGCTACACTGTAGAGAGATCACCTGATTGGCTATAAAGGTAGTTTATTGAGAAGCCTTGTGATCTAGATTGCCTGCGTTCCTAGTCCAGAGGCTAATGCAGCTATCATATTTTATTATTGTATAGACAAGAGCATGCAAGACCGATCCACCTCCCTATTGTATATCCATATGATATCAATCCAGCAAAACTGTCACAATCATATCAGTTCATATCTTTGAAAAATTTCTCAATTTAGACTATGAATGAAGATGAATTTATTTCAATTTGTAATTGTGTTCCCTTTTCAAAGAAAATTTTGTGCTAGTCAACACAGGAAACAATAAGAATATTTGTTATCACAAATACTTGTCTTTTTCTAAAAATAGGACAACTTGTAGTAATGATTTTTACCTTTATCATACCTCTTGTTTTGGTGAAATGGATGGACCTAATGCTGAAGTTAGCTTAGGGAAAGGAAGCCAGAGTAACCTTTCAACAAATCAAAAGATGATTTAAATGGATCAAAATATCAAAATGTAGCCATAAACCAATGGCGAGCTTTGGGAGTAATCCCTGTTGTGCTATCTTGTTACTGTAGAACTTGATCATGATTATGGGCTATTATACTCAAAATCAACTTACCCAAATTATGCCCAAAACTACCAGGACGAATCTAAAAGGTGAGAAAATCATTTTAGAAAAGTCATTTTTAGACTAAGCACACTAACACAAGCATTTGTTATGCGTTAGTTTTAAACTCATGATATATGTTATCCCCTATTTCATGGAAGGCAAAAGCATGTCCGAGTTTGACTCAAAAAGTCTCATTATATTTTAAACACTACCCCACTGGGCTCAGTCATTGTGTATAACTAAATCATAAAGTCACCATCGGACAAAACATTATGCAATTTATTCCAAGTACAGAACATGGTTGATCGAAAAGCTTTAGGTACAAAAAATTGTTTGGCAATTTATTTGCATGTCAATTATGGTACTCGGCCATGATCACAACAGATTTATGTAATCAAGATTTGAAACAAGATGGTGCATGAGATCACAACTGCAGATAACCACTCTGGTAACTTACAGAGCTTAGGGGCACTAGATGTAAAATCAGCCATCTTAAAGCATCATGGCTGTGTTTTGTGATGGCTTGGCTAATGTTCGCTTAATTTTGTGACATACTAACGTTAAAATTTAAGCGAAAGCTGTTCAGGCATCATCCCCTATTACCAGATGTTGATAAATATCAGGGGCAGTTTACCTAATATTGAGAGACAACTGCTAATTCATGACTCTATGCAGACATTGTTTATTCACAAATAGACAGCACAATAAAAACCGTGATTTCTGGAGAAAAAAAACTTTGTCACTGAAAAATTTATTAATAACATTTTTGTCAAATTAACAGCAGTTTCCTTCAGAAATAGAATTATACACATTGAGTCACTGAGTCACTGAGTCACTGAGTCACTGAGTCACTGAGTCACTGAGTCACTGAGTCACTGAGTCACTGAGTCACTGAGTCACTGAGTCACTGAGTCACTTAACATGAGCTGTTATTTTATTGCCATCACCACATGTCTACTGTCTACACATTGAGTTTCAATGTCATTTCAAGTCAGCATTTTGGATTGGTATTCTCGATTAAGGTTTTGGTAGAAGATTTGTATAGGCTGATTGCAGAAATCCATACACCTGAAACAAATGAAACAGTCATGATATTTATTTTGTGTGTGCAAGAATAATCTGAGGTGATTGCTGCTAGATAAGTATTTGCCCCTCGCAGAGTAGACTGGCTGGTCTTTACTAAGGGATTTGTGATGCAATTTTTTTCGTCCAATTTTGATAAATAGTTTGCTCATTTTGGGTTTTGGTTGTCAGAAGGATACCCCTGAGGCATTCTCTCAAATCTCACATGACTTCTCAGCCTTGTATTTTTGACTCCACATAACTTACCCTATCCTCATCCCATATACCGTTGGGTGTTTTACAGTCAGGACAGGCTTTTACTGAGGGGAATTGTATCTTAGGGAACAGTGGATCCTCTGTTGTATCTCCTGCAAGTCTCTTATTGACCTGTCAAGAAACGATTTCAAGGCTGAATGGAAAATGAATTATTCAGGAATATATATTTGATACCGCAATTCTTCCCTCATCTGGTTACGGCGTGCAGTATTTGAGAAGGCTTGTTCAGTTGCTCAAACTTAGTACATTATCAACAACAGCAGGGGATAACATTCAACCATCAGCAACATGCAGCAATGGTTAATATTGGTATGCCACAATTGGTAACCGAGGGGTTTAGCAGTGACGCTAATTTTTGGAGCTTTTTTTCGCAGTGATAATGGGACAAAATCTGATATGCTGCCTACGAAATAGCAAATGTGTTTGCTCTGATAAGAGGGGATTCTGAAAAGTCTTTATGTATAAGATGATTAGTATGTGATTGATAATGAAATTTGTTTATAAGAGTTGTGCGTCCTGTGTGTTATGTTTGGAAAATTATGGAAATCCCAAGTAAGTAGCCTACTGGTAAACAACATCTATGGAGGTATAGTCAGTTTATTAGGGAAAAGAAATAATAGAAGCTGTAGGCAATTATGACCACGATTACCCCTATCTATCACATTGTGTCAAAACCAGCAATCTTAACCACCAAAACATGTAATCCCAGACACTAAGGATAATGTTAATTCATATTAGGAACCACTGTTGAGTTAGATAACTTAACTACACTGCATAATATATCAATATGGGCCCCTTAACAACAGCCTATGGCCACCATCGCCATCCCGAACGCTTTTAAGGGCTTGCTGTGATTGACACAGGTTAAACTGGTTCTACAGTACTTACCCTATTATGAGCGCTCCACAGCCAGATAACGGCAGCCTTATCGCTCTTGTCATTCATGGCATCAACCTCAACAGCCATCTTAGTAAAGTGTTCTCTACATTGCTGACAGGTGAAGAAGTTAGCTATGTAGCCTCTCATTGCATTCAGTGCAGTGTACGACGTTGTTTGCTTCTGACCAGCCACTGCTGGTGAAGCGGCTACAAGTAGAAAGATACTGATATATTGTTGCCACAAAATGATGCCTTGAAAACAAATTAATTTTTCAATGGTAAATTGGTCTAGGTCACCATCATCATCTAAATTTAGAGTTCCAAATCAAAATGTGCCTGATCTTGCTAGATACTCAATAATAGTAAAATCGACGTCCACAAAATACTCCCTAGCAAAACTTCTAAGGGGCAAAATTTTTCCCAAGCCGAAGATCTAGAGAGCAAAATATCTATGTTATACTTGGTCAGTTTTTCCCGGAATGATGTTATTATACATCCTGGTATACTTTGTTACGATGACTTGTATTGGTTATAGAATTGGGAATAAAGGGAACATTGATGGTCTGATTTTGGTTTGCATTCACTTTGTGTAACCTCATTTGGTTTTTTGATTTGAGATGGCTGAGCGGTTAGCATCATAGACAAAGACTATGAATCAGGAGATCTGAGTACATTTCTTGTCCTTGGCAGAAACGACTTATCAGCACAGTCGGCAAGAGCGCTCCAATATTCAGAACCATTCAAAGTGAGTAGACAACTTCATTCGAAGCAAAACTAGCAGACCATTATTAAGCTTACCTTGTACAGTGAGAGTGTGGAACAGTGACCACAGAGTACACGGGTAACCTCTGTACTGTGGCTGACTGCCGCGACAGCGAACCAAAACACCTCTGCTGCTCAGCTCTGCGGACATACCGCTATCCTAGGGATAAAATAAACTAATCAGTCTGAAATTTTTCAAGGGGAGGTATACACATGAGGGCGCTGGGGGCTGGAACAATCAACCTGCGGCACTAATCGCCTGGCAGTGACTAGCAAGCGCATTGCGCCATTGCACCATCTCACCATTCCCAGTAAAGAATTGGTTGACAGCGCTAATTAGATAGCCAGCTATTCACTACTCGGAGTTGGGTTCTCTTATCCCACAGCAGATTCCAATCCTCCATTGCCACCCTATGAAACACAGCGTATATGTTAGGGGTATTGGCCTTACATAGCCCATCGCTGGAACCCCTCAATTTGAGTTTAGATGACATGATTTGATCCTATGATATTATCTCTCCATAGGAAAAGCACAGAATTTAATGGCATTTTCTCAATAAATCACTGCCTCTGCTGCTTCCAGGCAACCTGATTGGTCATTCCAGTGGCAGCATTAACATTTACTTAGGGTTTAACAGAAAAACAATTATATTGTAAGACAATATATAGCACCAGAATATACTGAAATCACTCACATCTAATAGTCTTGTCCAGTCATCGTGGGTTATAGATCCTGAAATGAGCTGTATTCTCTCATTCAACCACTTCAATGATTGTGGAATAGAATTCTCAATCTTGGGGAATGTCTAAAAAATAATACACGGAACAGAATCATACTTGGAAAAATTTGTTTCGATTACCTTTCTTCTGTTGCAAATATTGCAAGACTGGTACATTCAATCTTGCCAGATCATCGCGGTACAGGACTTAAAAAAACCTTGGTGCCCTGCGTGTTTGCCTACCCCGTACACAGTTAATAGATCACCCTCTGACCTAAGAGCAAAGGTATAGAGTACAGTTTGAGTACCACGGGTCCCTGTACTTTGAGAGGAGATAACTCTCTCTGCATAAAAGACTCAGTTTTAGCCGCCTCAGTGTTATTTTCAATTACGCTATATAGACTTATTGTCTCAAATGTCTGAGTTATATTGTTACTCACCAGTGATAACATACTGAGATAGTCTTTGAGAGCTTGAAGCTTTTCACCAGATATCATTAGGTGACCTCCGACTTCTGTTACTAGTGAGTACTTAAGAGCGTAGATCAGATCTTCGTAATATAATACTGATGAGCTACAAGAGAAGATATAGACAGGATTGAACTCAAGACGGCAGTGCAAGCAGGAAGTGAGATTGTTTCCAAGAATATAGTGGTGAAGATTAGACGATGATGAAGATGATCTGCAACAAAGTTAAACCTTAACTCAAGAAAATCGCACAAGGACCTGAGATTAGTACAGGAAGAAAGTGAGATTGTATCCGGGAACGTAGTGGTGAAGGGTAGAGTGACTGTCTTGCAGTATAAGAAGGTGTGTATTTTTAAGACAATTAAGCTGGTGGTTTTCCTGCTTTCTGTCCCGTTTGAGAAAATTTTTTCCACATGGTCATCTACCGTAATATATGCTAAATACTACAAGTAATCCCCACATGCAAATATTTCCAGCTGATTTTGACCATGCAATATATGTGTCCCATGATGCACTGTAAGTACCAAAGTTCCGAACCTCTTGCCGGATTCAGCTGAGAGCATCAACCAGCCTTGAGACCAGTTCAAGATCAAATATTTGGATTAGTAATAAATATTTGAAATATCAGCTACTCATAAACATTGTGTTTAACAGCTGGCGGATTGATTGACTTACTTGTCTTTAGTAATAATTACGCTCTGATCATCGTTGACTGTGGGTATCTTTGTAGTCATTTCAGGCTTGATTGTGGTAGAGATGTCATCCACATGTCTACAAATTAATGGTAACTCAGGTCACTCGGAAATATACGGGAGTGATCTAGGGTTAAAAAATAAAGGGCTAGCATATGAAAAGGCGAGTTAATTCTGTAGTTTGTGATAGTTTTGACTGGTGCAATTTCTTTTGGTTGCTATGTCAAAATAAAATAATGTTGGGAAATTGGGGAACCCTTTTACACAAAGAGGGCGATTAAACAAATATCTTACTCACTTTGGTGTGGCGTCTGGATTAGCAGATCTAACCTTCTTCTCAGCGTAATCAGTAAGCATATTAGCGTCATTGTAAGTGACGTAAGGTATGTCAAGTCTTGAGGTAGCTGTGTCTTTTGTGTGGCTAGGAACATACTGCAAAATATAATTACATTGTCGGTGAACATTCGGTGAGTGAATACAGCATGGAAGTTAATATCAGACAATTGGACTACTTGCAAATGTAATGTATCATTTCAAGCATTGGAAAGCATTGATCTCTGATGCAAAAAGGATAACTCACATGACATTTTACTTGCAATGACTTTCTTGTCTGACAACGTAAAACTTGTCTGACAACGTAAAACTTGTCTTTTCTTTTTTAGGGTCATCATAAGGAATCAAAGTCATTATTCTGCTGATTCAACCAATTTCAGTTCAATAAGTGGCTTCAGTTCAGTACAAAATTTAAATTTTGATGGTTTTTATCAATAATATTGTAATTTTCATAGTGTACAATAAGTCCCCATAGGTATTTACAAATCTTTAGAGCTAATCACAATGGTAAATGTAAATTGAGATTTGTTTGATCAATATTTCCACATTGTTCCCAAATATTGAGAGGAAGGTATGACCAACTCACCACAACCATAGGGAATCCAGTAATACGATGATCTCTGCATATAGGCCAGTTCCTATCTACGACACAGTTTACAGCAGCCACTCCGACATAGTCACCCCACACTAAATAGGAAAACATCATTTTAGCAAGAAGACGTCTACAGTCTTTCAGACATATTGATACGAGGAACGAGGCTATCTTGCATATGGGCGAGATTATAGATATTAGTATGAGCCGCTAAAATGCATGAGCAGTGATAAGATAACTACAAAATATAAGCCTCGAAGGCCAGGTTAAAAATGAGTCAAACTACAAAGTGTAACACATTATTGCATTACTGGATTATTATTGGGACTGAGACGTGTCACATTGTTTAAAATAAGTCTTTTATAAGGTGCAAACAACTCTATGTTTGCAAAATGCATTATGCAGGGGAGATAATCACTAACTTTGAATGTTCACCACAACTCACAGTAAGTGAGAATTATACAAATTACTCTTTTTGTACCTTCAATGGTGTCTTATTCAGACTTTATAATTTAGAACACCTGTCAAAATTGGTTCCTTCAGCCAGATCTCAATGTATCTAATGGTACTTAATTCAGACACTGCTTAATTGGGACAAATTTGTGTGGTCCCCTGATGTTTTAAGTGAATGAACTGCACTGTATGACCCCATTATAGCATACCTTTCAGGTTGTTTGCTGTTGCTTTGTATGTCGGAACATAATGAATGCAATGGCCGCACCATGATGAGTAAAACAGCACAAGCCATGATTTCTGGGAGTCTTGTACTGTCTGATAGAATGTTGTGTCTACCAGATTAGTGACAGCGCCATTATCTGAAACATAAAAACAAGAAATTTAAGTGGAATGGCTAGATTTTTACAACAGAGAGGGTGGATTGATGCATTCCGGTGATAGAATAGTTCATTGTCAAGCGGCCTTACAATTACAAAAAAATCTGTGCAGCTCAGTTTGCCACAGGGAACGCACTATTTTTGCTCTTATTATATAACCTGATCTCATGGTTTTCAAAACAAAGAAACAGAGAAATAATCTCAGTGAAGTAGCCACATTTTTACAACAGAGAATGCTGATGAATTCGGGTGTTTCTATGTTCGTTTGACATTATGACGTTAAATTTACTTCCATTCGGTGTAGATTCAATTCGCCACAGGATATCAGCTATTCTAACTTACGAAATAATAAGCTGCTTGTATGGTTTTTGATCAATGTTCGGAATTTTCCATGTGTGGAACTGACAAGGTCAAAGAAAATTCCTGTCTCCAACAGCATACTTATAAAGAATAAATGGATATATTTATATGTATGTAGTTCTAGTATAAGTCATGATCTTACCTGGATAGAGACTTGGTGGAGGTGTTGGTGCTACAGTCACACCTGTAAAATAAATAACTGATGTGAAGGGAGGAGGTGAGATATATTAACCCAGTTGATGAGCTGATATCCAGCAGATGATGCCCCCTACCAACCAGTCCAAATTGGGCCAGCAGAGGCTAACGGCTATACAGAAATGGTAGTCAGGCAGCTAGTACTGACTGAGTCATGCCTAAAATCTCTACCGTAAAAATGTTACATCATTCAAACAACACATCTGTACTAGGATAGCTGACTATATTATGTTTTGCTCTGTTAGGGGGTCTTCACAGAATGGTACACCACACTGTTTATGTCCGTGCCATTAGTTGCAGAAAGTTTACAATTTCATGCAATTTACCTTTTGTGAACAACAGGCAAATTTAGTTTGGAAAGGTTCACGATGGTTCATACATGGAGCTTTGAATACTTTCATCTACATGACTCAGCTTTAGCCTGGGCCGGCTGTTGGGGCAGGTGGGTTGGGTGGGTACCCCCTCCCCACCCACCTGCCCCGGACAGCCTGCCCAGGCTAACTAAGCTCAATAATGCCATTTGCATATCAGTCCCAGTTTGTGACATTAATACATTTATACAACAGTGGGAACTTCAGCATGGACACTCAGCATGAAATGATAAGGGATCAAAGCTTTATGATACCTTATACATCACTACAGATTAATGCCAGGATTGTGTTGATAGTTCATTCACACGTGTTTTAAATCAACCTATGAATCGGAAATGCCCATACACAAGCACAGACAGTAAGCCCATCAAAATATTCTTTATTTCCGCCAAGATATGTCAAAGTACAGTCGATGAGCAACCAGCAATAACTATGTAACAACACAAACTTGGACTTTTCATCAGACCAGCATTGTTACACAGTTCAGTAAATCAGTAGCTAAACCCTCTTTCATTTCACTTCTATAGACCTTTGAGTTGGAAATGTCCATACAGTAAATGAGCAGACAGTAAGCCCATCAAAATATATGCCAAGCATAAAATTTCAATGTACAGTCTTTGGGCAACCAGCATTATAACCATATGACGACATCAATTTGGACTTTTCATCAAACCAGCATTGTTACACAGATCAGTAAATCAATAGATTGCAGACAAACAATTTCCAATCTGCAAAGCTAAACCCTCTTTTATTTCACTTGGAATTGGAAAGGTCAATGCAGTAAATGCACAGACAGTAAACAGACCATACTATTGTTATAGATGCCAAAGATATATCAACATACAGTTGATGTGTACCAGTGGAAACTGTATGACAGCATGAACTTGGACTTTGTTTCTACCCAGCATTGTTACACATATTAGTAAAGTCAATAGATTGCAGACAATTTGCAAAGCTAAACCTGCTTGCATTGCGCAACAGCCTTAAGGGAAACAATATACTGACAATAATAAGTTATTCATACCGTTGAGGTTGACTTGGCGCGCCTGGATAGATTCACCTCTGAGCAGACCCTTAAATCAAGAAAAAAAGCCAGTGTAACCATAACAGTGCCAAAACTGCTCTGCAGTCTCTACAAGTCTAAATTGGATTACTGCATTTCTGGAAGCAGGACAAGAAGATTCTAAGACTACTGAACAAAATTTTATGGATAATCCAAGTTTGTAATCGGGTCAATAAAAAATTTCAAAATATAAAAACATAATGGTATCCCCATAAGTTGTTAATATCATGCTGATACTTTATATAGGCGTCCTGCCTATTCGTTAAACCCTTGAAAAATTGCATGGACGGGCATTATAGGGTTGCTTATTGCAGTCAAAATATAAATATCAAATACATTGTAATAATCGAAGAGGAATAAGGCACTCACCTCTGACAGAGTCTCACTTCTAGCTGAGCAGCCTGTTAAGACTAGCAAGAAAACAGCAAAGTATGCCTGTGAGCCCATGCTGGTTACTCCAGAGAATCCTGTTACAAAAAATAGCATTGATACATTTTAGCTACAATCAAAAATGTTGAAATGATCGAGACAGAATCAGGTTTTTTGTATAATCGGAAGGTACTTTTTAGTATCTTATCTATCACACTTTTTTATCTCAATTTCGTAAGAAAATACGGTGAAACTGGGTCACAGACTGTTGATGAAAATGGAGTAATATTTTAAATCAGGCCTAAAACTCTAGAATGATACCGAAATCCCTAGTCTGCCACAACAAGCGAAGATAATCAGGTGGATCAACACAGGTTTGTAGCCATTTTGCTGATATGTACAAATTGAGACCCTCTGACAAGATTCATTGATTTTCTCTGTGTAATGTTACTGCAAAACGCTATGACAAAAACAAAATTTTATACAACTTACCTCCCTCAGCATCAACGAGAACTGTGTATTTAGTGTGACATCAGCTGAAAGTTATATATGTTTTGTAGTTATAATGCAGGCCCGTAGTACTAGGGCCCTGCCTCCCCTAAAAATGCTAAATAGAGTGGCCTAAAATGCTATAAATGAATATTCCATGTCAGAATCAGCTTGTTTGGGACTTCCATTTGCTATATATATATGATTAAAATGCTTTGGAGACTGGAGATTAACCCCAGACTCCACAGGATGAGCTAACAATAACTATCCTGGTGTTACTTCATACCCTCAATGATTTCTGCCTCCCCTACCATTTTACCTAAGCTACGACCCTGTAATGCTTATCAGTGATGGGAATCTAAATGTGCACACGGGTGTGACCTCATACTCTTAGCGCATATATATATCAATCACCTAATCAATCACGTTTGTGCGCACGCATTAGGAGTTCATTAGAAGTCATGGACATGTTGCATATCAATTGATGATGGTACAGTAGATCAAATTTGCCTGCCTAACAGGAGTTTCTCCCTCCCTACAAAAAGACACATCTGGATTTGTATCAAATAGATGCGATGAGCTCCCAATGCAGGAGAAATCAATTTGACTTGTCTAATAGATTCCCATTCCCATGTAATTTGGTGAACCCGTCAGTGTGTGGACCCGT
This sequence comes from Membranipora membranacea, assembly GCA_914767715.1. Classification (NCBI taxonomy): domain Eukaryota; kingdom Metazoa; phylum Bryozoa; class Gymnolaemata; order Cheilostomatida; family Membraniporidae; genus Membranipora; species Membranipora membranacea. The sequence goes on from OU612071.1 coordinate 19,277,500, forward strand.
CAGTGTGCTGTACAATATTGCTCACAATTCAAACCAAAATATTGACCACAAATTATTTGGATATCAACCTTTATCGACATTGGGAGTAATCAAGGCTGGTTTCAAAATCAACCAATCCGCTATTGATAATCATCGGATAAATCGTGCAATTCTAGGTGCAATGCATCACCATGAGGCTGTTTTAATTTGTGTTTTAATGTCAATCACATGATATGAAATTTCTAATCATAGGGCAAAATTTGGAAAATACAGTTTCATACAATCATATGGAGAATTGAGAGATGGCAAGCCTCCTATGTTGAAAGTAATGGTGCTGAATAGAAAAAAAGCCAGTCTGAACCATTTGTTGTTTTCAATAAATTTTTTGGATGCATGCCAGTTTTTAACGCTCCTTTCTGTCGACCGCATTGTTAATAAATAATATGATAAGCTTAGAAGAGATATACACCCGACGGTGCTGGGGACTGGAACAATCAACGTTGAAAGCTCTCCCAGTCGGGCTCGAACCTATGACTCCTGCAGCACCAGTCGCCTGGCATCCAATAGCAAGCACTCAAACCAAATGAGTTATTTTGCCATATCGCCATGTCCCCACCTCGCCATGTCACCACCTCGTCACCCCGCCCCTTGCGGCCTCGCCATCTAGGAGTTTAAATTGATTCAATGTTGTAAGCAGTCTCCTTCAATAATTATTTGGAACAATCTTCATTGACCCAAAGTGTTTTATACCAGGTGAGGTACTGCAATGTTTGGGTCCCTTACATCAAGTAGGGGTGTTGGGGTGTGGGGGTTTTGGATAGTTTACGTTAGAGGTCAGCTATTGTAAACAATCTTCCCAGGATGAATTCAAATGTTTTGAGGTGTCTCAGGTTTTAATTCGCATGGGAGACAGTTGACAATGTCTCATCAGTATCATTCATCAATGCATACAATGGTGACATCGAGTCTTGCATGCATCATCTCAACACACATTTATTAGCGTGAAAACTGTTGTTAGTTTTTACTAAGAACTTAATCTTAGTAGTCTTTAGTAGAAGATCAGCATGATCTAGAACTCATTAAAGGAAATGTATCATATCTCCATATGTGCGGGGCTCCTCATTCTAATCAGACTAGGGTGAGTATGACATAGTCTAAGTGCTGAGACTCCAAGGCGAAGGGAGTTACCTGCGCCAGCTATCAAACTCATTTCCCTGATATCAAACTCCTGTCTTTTATAGCTGGCGCGGGTAACTCCCTGCACCTTGGAGTCTAAGCACTTAGACTAAGTATGATATAGTCTGTATTATGTATGAAGTAAAGGCATTATTTTGTGTTGTGCGCTAGATAGAAGACATTTTTCTTTCACCTCTGTTCCTTACTTACTGCATAAGTTATGCCTTCTGCAGTTTTCATAATCTACATCATGTTCAACATTACTATTACTTTCTATACCTTTTTTTGGTATTCTACACTGGGTCTTATTTGACTGCCCTATTTAACGGACCCCTTAAGTGTAAGTGCATGTGGCTTGTGTGGGGTAGTGACCCTATACCCTTGCCCGCCCTTGCTGGCTACGCTTTTTGTTCAGAGAGGCAGAGGGGGATCTTTATACTGCGTACAAGCACACAGTAGACCTCCTGTAATCATAATCCTGGTCCAAACAGACCTGGCTAGGATGAATGGCTTCCCAGTGCCAACTCAGAAATGACAGACGGCGCTGGGGAATCAAACTTATATCCTAAGATCACAAGTCTTTTCCCTTAACCTTCAGACCATTTCTATTGCTATACTGTCTGTAACTTTTAAAGGAGCTGTGGATCTCCAAGCCACAGACTGCAAAAGAGAAGTTCGCCATTTTACGAGCACGAACAAGACTCAGAGACAGTTCGTCTGTTTCTACCCTCTGGCCGAGAGCAGGGAATACCACAGGGAGAACACTACTCCATAAGGAGTGTAACAGTGTGGGGGGTAGAGGAAGGGTTTAGAACCGTGACAATACCTGAAGGAAATATGCAAGTTCACCAACTACTAAATGTGGATAGCTGGCAAAATCGAACTTTCTATGTGAGTATACAGACCTTAGTTCTAGGGGAGGCAGGGATGCTCTGCCTCCCCTAGATTGTTAAATAGAGTGCCTTAAAAATGCTATAATCGAATATTCCATGTCAGTATCAGCTCATTCGGGCCTTCAATTTAGTTTTTATATGCCTTAAATTGCTCAGGGAGGAACTTACTGTTGATGCTTTGGACACGCCTCAGACTTTTGCCTCCCCTACCTCTTTTTCTTAACTACGACCCTGTATAATATGTGGATTTGGTCAAATTGTGAGAGAATGCTGTTTTTGTTATGTGATTGACCCTTCAAACCTAAAATTAGGTTAAGATGTCTATAGGATATCTTCTTTGGTTCACTTGAAAGTTTACTTGTCATCAGGTTGACTTAGAATTACCTGCTATCTGCAAGACTTCACCCTGAAATAAGTTTGTGGCACACTGTTGAATACTGAGGGGGATCACAAAACTGACCCTGTATATGTTTTAATAGATTTATTTATGCATAGTCTTTATTTCTCATCGACTTTGATCGGCAATAATAAAGCATATATATATATATTCATAATCACCCAATGCATTCGGAACAGGGAGTAAATAAAAGAATAAAAATCTTATTAAGTAGTTTGTTCACCATTCACGGCCATTTCCTGATTGGGTGGCGGGTTTTTGCCTGATGCCCAGTTCCAACAAACTTTTCCAACCTACGTGATCACTTGTATCTTTTTGGTCTAGGTCTAGCTGGCGGTAGTTGGCATTGATTGTGTCACTCCATGGCTGTTTCGGCTGTCAAGGCCCTCTGCTTTCCTCCACCTCCTGGTGTATTTATCTCGTTCACTTCTGTTTTGTGCTGCTTTTAGCACAGCACCAAGACTTTTATCAAGAAATTTTTATTTCTTGACTGGATAAATCCATTCATCCATCCATCCATTTCGACAAACATGGTTTGCTGTAATATTATTGAAAATATTGAATCTGCTAAAAGAAGATCATTATTTTTTTCAAGGTGGAGCTTCAAGTTTCCGGTGGCTTCTCGTATCGTATGAGAGCTAGAGTACTTTATTCGAACGGGACCACAATCCATTCAGATGAACCTTATTTCCCAAACATCACTATTGGTAAGATTATCTTTTCAGAGCTATGAAGTATTTTCCACAACTTATCTGCTGCAAGAAAATGCCTCGTCTTATAAAGGGCTAATTTGCTTGCAATTGCTATACATTTTATTTCTATATCTAGCTCAAGTGTCGACTCAACCCAATTTCATTCAATAAGTGCCTTGACATAAAAACTCTGCTACATTGATTTCTACATAAAAAACATATTAAAAATTTAATGAAGCACATGCATTTTAAAATATTAAGTCGTAAGACAGCTTAAATAAGTAGCGATGTTTTGTCAAACAGCCCCAAGACATTAGTTCTATACTTTTGTTCTTATCTATCAGTGAAATTTTCTGGCAATTTGATTTTCAGAGCAGTACTAGTATAGTTTTTTTAACTTATAATTGTAACCACTTCTCACTAGGACACTATATAGGATTTGTTTGACACATCTGTTTAACACAAGATTTTTACAAACATAATTAATATATAATGTATAATACAAACACATGATGTAATTTCTACTGATTTAAAACAATCAGTGTGTCATTATCTCTTCTTCTTATTGATGTTGCAGATCCGCATCAACCAGATATAGATATTCGGTACAGCCGAGGAGATGGGAATGTTGAGAACTACCATCTGTTTGCCCAAAATCGTAAAACAAACAGATATGACTCATACGAAATCCCTGTGTGTTACTTCACCGACCCGCATAGCGCTCAGGAGTATCAGTACTGTGATCAGATTTTCCAAGCTTGCATCTTTAGAAGTAAGAAATGTTATACATTCAGTTAAATGCCTCTTTCTGCTGTATTTTAATGAATGTTGGCTTATCAATAGCTTGAGGAAGCACTCACAATACTTAGTGGAGTATTTCCCTCAAGTTCATGTCCTTGGGAAGTTGCGATGAGATGTCTATTCATGTTAACCTGCTAAAATCTCCCCCCTTCTGCAAAAAAACTCTGACTCAGTCATCTAAATCAACATATCCCCTATATGTTATTCCTCTTCATTCAACAATGTTTCGACAGCTATCATTCTGCGCCTCAGCGTCCTTCGTGCATACTTGGTTACACTTAAAAATGAATATGAAGAAAACGAGTCAATACGAGATACGACAACTTCGCAGTCTAAGGAATGCATTCTTTCACGTTCAATTCTTTGTCCCGGTGTAGTATTGTAAACTGTCCCCCGCGCGAAAACAACCCCGGGACACTTTGAAATTTTTTAAACGGTCCCAGGGACACTTTATAATAAAAACAGGCCTACTGTCAATTGTCTCCCCCTATTGTAAACTGTTCCCCCTATTTTAAAGTGTCCCCCCGCCCTATTGATGACTGTCCATTTCAAGGGCCCAGCTGTTTATCATAATTCTAAATGTGTCAGATCATCTAAAGGCCTTGCTACATGAGCCAACGAAATGCGTGGAATTGTCTTCCCACACGTGGTGGGCGTGGCTTCATAGGCCTCACCCTCTTGTGAAAACATTGCTAAATGAGTGACCAATGAGCCATGACCATAGATTTAAAAATAGTTTTTAAATCTATGGCCATGACCAATGAGTAAGGAGTAATGACCAATTAAATACGCTCTATTGTACCAACTGGCCAATGGCAGAAGTGTAGGTTCACAACGTGGTTAACAACACAAACATGCTGGTCTTTGAAAAGACGCATCGTTAGCATGCCAAACGGCGTGGTTTGGCATGAACAACGCGTGGAATTGCCTCCCCACACGATTTCGTGGGCCTGTTCAGCTACACCTTAACTGGAGCATACCATGATGTTTTTGCTGTCACTATGATGGCCCAAGCTGTACCATGTGATGGTTGTGGTATCTCATTGACATTATGATTGAGTGTATAAAGCCTCTTTTTCATGTAATACCTGATAGATCTAGTTTTTGCAAACACTAGTTGTTATTTGAAGCTCCCATGACTTAGAGATGTCTGGTTTGCAAAGAAAGGTGCACTAACCCAACAGTGAATAGATGTGTAGTTACCACATCACAAAACACACTGTCCTTGGAGTGCCTTGCAAACAGCTACCTTTGCCAAAGTAAGAACAACTATCAAAATCGTACTTTGACAACATGATGATGATATACTCTCTCATGCAGTGATGGCTGAACAAACCAACTACTGGCAATGTGTACTATTGCTGCAGCGCGAAAAAAACCACCCCATTCATTCATCATAAAATATACATCCATCAAGCATTTGCCTGTGAGTGGTGACATCTAGTCAGAGTGTGACAGGGAAAAATTATCACTTTTGAGCTTTTCATATTGTGCGCCCTGGTATTGCACTGTAAAAGATTGCTTAAGCCGGGCGAAAACAACCACCCCCCAGGCTGTGATATGAAGATTATCTGTTTTTCTCAATAGATATGGGGAGGGGGTTGTTTTCACGCGGGTCATAGTGCTACTGTGGAATGCAAATAATTGTGATATGTGGTTGAATGCTAATACAAGGTGGCTCAAATTAGCCCAATGCTAAGGTTTGGATCAGCATGCAATAAGGTTTAGATGTAAATAATAATTACCAGAGAGATAGATGCCGATTTTGTCAGTCAGTATGTCCAGGTGAGAGTATGATTGGAATGGATACCAATGGTGGGTGATTTGTAAGTAACCTAGTCAGGTCAAATAAGTATGAGCTGGTTAGAAGTAATGGCCAGTAAACCATCTGTGCGAACTCAATATGAGAGGCAATTAAGTAACCTTTGTTAAGGTCAGTTAAGTGAGCTAATTAGTAGTAATGTCCTGTAAACCATCTGTATTTATGCTCGATATAAGTAGTGGAACCCACCAGTAATGGGTTTTCCGGCTAAGCTGGTGGCATCCCAGAATGCCAGTCAGGGTTTTCCGACTATTTGTCAGCGACTGCCCAGAACGCGCCAGTTCCCAGGGCTATGACAATGTTTGCAAGCCACCTTGTCCAAGTTTTAACTTAAATAGTGTGCTATTGCACTGGCTGGAGGAGACAATGACTGGAATAAAAACAGTTGAGAAAAGCATTCAGTAATTATGATGATGACTCAGTAATTATCAATGCAGAAAGCCTTGGTTGGGTGTAATAACATTTCAATTACTACAGATTGTTTGTAAAAGTATCTCAATGACCTGTTACTTTCATTAAATTGCAATCCATCCATCTGAAAATAAACAAGTAGCATCATTATGACATTAATACTGTTGCTGTAAAATAACATATAGCAATTTTTGAACATACAGTTCATATAAGGTAATATGGTAAGTTCAAAATTGATCACGTTTCTGTGTCATACTTGTGGCCATCCCTCATCACTCACAGGCAAACGCTTGACACATACAGTTCATGAAAGTAACTCTTGGGGCATGGTTGTTTTCTCATGGCTTCAGCAAAATTTTGTAAGGTGTAGCAAAAATTGCGGTCTTAACTCAATAAAAAATGCAACAATAGTGCATGTTGTACTATTTGGTTCGTTCAGCCATCACTGCAGGAGAGATTGTTTATCATTATGGCACCAACGTATCATTCTGAAAAAAATGTTACCACGGCAATATTGTAGCTGTTGGCAAGGCACTGCAAGGACAGTGTGTTCTATAACGTGGTAGCCCAGATTTATTCACTGTTTGCTTTGTGCACCTTTCTTCACAAACCAGACATCTTTAAATCATAGGAGCTTCAAATAACAACTGATGTTCTGGAAAACTAAATCTATCAGGTACTCAATACGAAAGAGGCTTTATACACTCAATAAAAATGCTAAGGAGTTTCCACAACCATCCCCTGGTACAGCTTGGGCCATCAAAATGGCAGCCAGAACATCATGGTATGCCCCAGTTAGATGATCTGACCCATTTGGAATGATCATAAATAGCTGGGCACTTGAAATGGACAGTCAGCAATAGGGGGGACTGTTTACAATAGGGGGGACAGTTCTCAATAGGGAGGTGCAGTTTACAATAGGGGGGACAGTTTACAATAGGGGGGGACAGTTTACAATAGGCCTGTTTTTATTGTAAAGTGTCCCCGGGACAGTTTACAATATTGTAAAGTATCCCGGGGTTGTTTTCGCGCGCGGGGGACAGTTTACAATACTACACCGGCTCATTATAATTCATTATAAAACATTTCGCAATGTTCTCCAATGATCTTAGTCTAATTTTTTGCTACCTGTATCATGAATGTTTTGTATTTCCAGCAACGGAGAGTGAACAAGATCATAACTGCCTGTTGAATCCATACTTTGGTGTTAATGTAACTGTAAAATTTAAGCTCTGGACTCTCAACAATCATTCAGCCGATACAGACTTATACTTCTTGGATCACTTTAGTCGTGAGTTTTGGGCTTGGGGGTTTTCAATTAGAAACAGCGATCCTATACTAAAGCATTCTATTGCTATCTCATCGCTCAAAATTATCACTCACTTGGTCTTTCAATTAGACAAAATCGCTCCTAAACTGCTCACTCATAATGTAAATAGTTCCATCAAGTTGCTGAGCTATTTGAAAGCGAGAGCCTAGCAGGTATCACTCACTCACTGAGTGAGCGATCATATTGCGATTTTGGCTGTTTCTAATTGAAAGACCCCCCAGGCAAGTCAAGTAGTGGGACATTGAAATAGCTTGGTCAATCGATTTTTAGAAGATAAGAATAATGATAAGAACCTGATATGTTTTAAGTTTCTCGATTTCCAAAGAGTCTAATAAGTTTGTTTCAAATCCTGTGAAAAGTGAATCTTGAGGTTAATTACGGATAGCATGTGTGATGAGTTTACAAGATTTGTCTTTTTGTTGCAGATCCTAGTACGCCAAATATCGCCAATTACAGCAGAAATGAAGTTAATGATGGTTTAATTTATCACTTTAATCCCTTCCCTGTGAATGCAAGATCAAGATTTGATAATTTGGTTATCAGATGTGAGCTCGATCAGCGCTTTTTACCTTATGTCGATGAGAATGTTGTTTGTACCAAAACATCCGAACAAACAGTAAGCTGCTTCATCTTCATTACTAAAGACAAATTGGTTTGTTTGGTCCTAGAGTTTGTGGGATTTGCCAGTGGTTCACCAGTGGAATTTGGACAACCAGAATGAGGGCACATTGGATCAAACTTGATCTGGTTTGATCTGATCATGTTGTGTTAGTTGAATGTTGAAATAGAGTGCCATTTCCAAAATGGATACTGAGAATCAAATCATGTTTGACCCTGATGAGCAAGCACCATAACATTTAGTAAGGTAAACATTATTTAAAAAAACTGATATAACTGCTGATCTTGTTATATTGAAGATTAAGATGTCCTACGGAGTAATTTGGCATGCTAATTTCTACTATTTGGCCGCAGACAAACGAGGGGTAGCTTCTACTCTGACAATAAACACGTGTATGTATGATCAATCATAATTTCTCCTTCAAAACCTTTAAAACATGTTCACCAGCAATCACCAAGAGCTAGCTTCACCTTGGACAATCAAATACCTATATCAAACATCACTTGGAAGAGTTCATATCCCTATATGGTCCTGATGCATTATTCTACAGTCAAGTATTGCTTAGCATTTTGAATGTTTCCTAGCAGGGTTTCATACAAGACAAATCAGCAACACTATGTCGTGTGCGAGAGTCTTTTTAATACCTGATCAAATTCTATATGCATTTGAACAAATAAGGGCCCCTTGGCAGCTGCTCAAATACACCAATGTCTAGCCGCAGCCTCAAAACATGCCTCAGTTGATGAAGGCTTTTGATGGTGTGTTTTGTTTCCTCTTGATTATATATACAATTGATACTGAGTTCCTATTGGCTTATTACTAACCATTAGTCATGTGACCACATCATCAGCTTATATGTTTTATTTCAACAGATTGGGGCTTCAAACCGAATAACTTGACAGTAGATATTGGGCAACCTCCACATGAGAGAGATTTAAACATTTCATGGCACAACCCTGGAGGGCATAGACAAGTTGTGGATAGAGCTGTGATCAACTGCACTACATTACAGGTGAGATTCACATAGCTGAAAAGAAACAATTTCTATTGTGAATAATATCTAGGTATCTAGATTACCTCATATGTGATAAACCCTAAATTAATTGTAATATACCAAGCACTTCTTCATATCAAACATTCTCTTTTTTATATATTTGCTTTAACCCAGTGTTCTGTGTGAGTGGAAACTGGTAGGAACTGAGTTCCCACAAAAAAATATAGAGGGGGAAACTTAAGAACACACTTCCCACAGGATTCTGTTCAAAAACAATTTCAAGTTGTCTCCTTCGACCAGATATCAATCATGCTATTACAGATCCGTATTTCTGCATAGTTAATTGATCTAGAAATTGCGAACGATTCTCCAACCGATTTTCAACCCATAGAGTAGAGTACCCACAAAGAAAAAATTCCAATTAGACCATAACCTCACAACTAAATGCAAAGTGATATGCCTGCAACAAAAGCCACGCACAAGATGTTGATATTTTTAGCCAGTTACAGTCGAAGCACAAGGCGGGGAATATGCAGTGTTCAGTGGATGGTCACATGCATACATTAGGGGATTCCAGGCCGGCTCTAGAGTTTTCTGCTACATGTGGTATCTCGAGCTGTTCACCAATAAAAGATCTAATAGTTCTGGTGTAGTGGGCATTACAACATGTAAGTTAAAAATAATGATCAGAAATACTTACTTGGGTTTTATTTTATTCCCTTTATTTTTGTTGTTGTTATTTTCTTAATGGTTTCAACAGTATTTTCGTCCCCTCTGGAAGCTTTTAATAACAAAATGGTGGTTGTTTAAATAACTTTCATTAACTGATGATACGGCCTTAATCGGATTACTGACCGCTAACTAGTACCAGAAATCAGGACCAGTCCAGGTTTCCAGATATTAGCTGTCTTCAGGTTTGGTTCGGGTTGCATTGATCTCACATCACATCTAAAGATTTTACTACAAATATAGAAACGCAGCATCGACTTTCACCGGTAAATATTTTATTGTATTATATTTTAACAAAGTAGAGACATAGATTCAATATTTATGTATGTCTGTATAATTTTGCCATTGCTATGATATTGCTATTGCTCAGTTCACCAACTATTAGGATATTATTATCAGATTAAGAAAACTAGGCCATTTGCCTTATCTAAAATATTTTTTAAATTTTGATTTATGAATTTAAAACAGAGAAGTTATTATTTTGAGAATATTATGAGATTATTTGAGATTATGTATTCAGAAATTGAAGCAGAGATCGCTAGACCTTAGATCACAGCAATATCATCATTGAATTAAATGCTTTTGTATTTTCAGATCCACTTCCACCAACTACTTTTTCCATAAGGCACCACTACACAGGGCTGAATGTATGGTCACCAGACTTTGTTCTCAGTCTTACCATGCCCCCAGCAGGACAAAGTGTATACTTTGACATAGAGCTGACAGCCTACCATGTGAGGAAAGACGGAAGCAGGGTGACCTCTTTGACCGTCAGCCTGAAAAGTATGAATATTTAAATATAATGGGAAAAGATTTCAAAGTTCGATCAGCGATACTTACATGGTTAACTAATTGATCAAGCTCATGACAAGATTGCTTTACTGCCAATTATTACCATTCATTTGTTACTTGATCAACATGTTGGTCTCTGTCACAAAAGGCCAACCAAATTGAATTCAAATGTTTTTGGTCAGTATAATGTGGTGGCTGAGCAGTTTTGATATTATGTTATTGTATTGTCTGGATTTGACAGATGTGAGTGGATTCAATGACAATGGACAAGATATGATTTGGACTTGGCCAAATACCTCTGCAATACATCCAGGAGCAAAGTACGGAGTTGAGCTAGTAGTAATCGGACTTGAAGGCAGAAAAAGAACTTTGGGATACAACGAAACAATCATTATAGGTAAGAGAGTAAACCTGATTGACAAGTCATTTCCATCTTTTTTTAATTTTCATCTCAATTAAACATTAGGATCTTAAACCACTCTTTGTTTAAATTGATAAGCTCACCAGTGTGGCATATGACAACTTTACTGATTAACTCTTCTGTCATGAGTCTGATACGTGCCAAGTAGAATAGATAAATCAGGCCCGTAGTTCTAGGGGAGGCAGGGACGCTCTGCTTCCCTTAGAATGGGGAAAAAAGAGGCGTATAAATGCTATATTTGAATTTGCCATGTTAAAATCAGCTCATTTTGGATTTCTTGGAGGCTGGGAACAGGGTACTCAGGAGGAGCTTAAAATACCCAACATGTTGTTTCTTAATACCCTCACGGATTCGCGCTTCCCTACCATTTTTTTCTAAACTACGGTCCTGTAAATAAAACTGCTACTCACCGCATGTATGCTGAACTTTCTTGCTGCGTAAACCAAACCTGTGCCACGATGACAGTCAATTTTAAGGCATTACTCTGCAATTTTTTCGTCAGAATTGTTCCATTGTTACACAGTGAGCCAAATATAAAGCAAAGATCTATATAAAAATAACTGCAGGGCTCATTTCACCATATTCTGATACAAAGAAACATAGGAAACTAGAAATTCAAGTGAAATGTTCAAAAACGATTTACCTGAATAAGAACAACTAGCATGACTTTTTTTTATGACATGACAAAGGTTTTCCCTATCAATAAAAAACTAACGATAGTGATTTGTATTTAAACAAGTCAGTCGGTATACACAAATTATTTCGTCGATCAAAAACTATGGGAACACATTTTCATTGGCTTATAATAGCCCTGCCAGTAACTTGAGCAATAAGGCCCATCTTTATTCTTTATATAGGTCTTAGAGCTGTTACTAATTGAAACCAAAATCAGCAGGCTAAATGCTTAATAATTGATTATGGAATTTGTTGACTTAAGTTGTTTTTTAGAGGTTTTGGGACTTGGAGAACTCAAAAATCACACTGTGCCGGTTTCGGCCTCGGGTCGTTTTTGGCTTTGGCCGTTTTCCTCCGAGGGCCATTTTGGCCGTTTTCCACTTGGAGTGTTCTTGAGCAATATCATTTGAATTAGATAGACTCGTATCAAGTATATGTTGTACTGAGAAAAGACAGTGAAGATTCCAAAGTGTGCAGTACAAACCCGGGAAACGATTTGAAACTGATGGCTAGGTAAAGGTCTCCTAGCAGTGTACCATACAAGACAAATCAATAACACCATGTTGAGCACAAGAGTCTTTTACATACCCGTTCAAAATTTTTACTGCATTTGAACAAATAGGGGCTACTTGGAAGCTTCTCAAATACACCAATGTCTAGCTGCATCCTCAAAAACATGCCTCAGTAGATGAAGGCTAATGGTGATGCGTGTTCTTTCCTCATGATTATATGTACCATTCATACTGAGTTCCTTATTGGCTGGTAACTAATAACTAATAACTAATATGCTCTTATCACCATTTATCTTAGACCCAGAACCACCAGAATTAGTCATAAACTTTGACTATAAAACATATGAGCGTATAAGAACTGACACCAACAAGTCTGAACTTGTCGTGAGCTACCATGTGTATACCGTGAATACAGTGTATCATCAAGGATCAGAGTCCGACATTTCAATATTCACCTGTCAGACAGATACCTATGTTCTAATGCAGTTCGGAGAATGTAATTTGACTGTCACTGGGCTCGACACTGCTGAGGTTTGTATCACACAACTTTTAAAAATACAGGATTAGAAAATTATCTGTTATTGCTTCAGCAGATTTTTCTGATCTCTTAAAGTTGGTACTTTGTTGAATATTCTGCAAGAAGCATGTAGATAGAAAGTGTTTGGCTAGGTCATACCTGCCAAATCTGCCAATTTTATCTGGTATTTGAGGATAGTTGACTATCACTTCGCAGTGTTTGTAATACATGACCTTCTTCTCCATCATCAGCCGCTCTTTTGCTCAATTATTACATACTCAGGTCACAAATGTTGGTGCTTTATGTGATGCAAGCCTTTCAGAATGGATGCTGATCATACGTTGGTGACAATGTCAATCACATGTTTGATTGTTTGCGCAGTAAAGTGAAATAAACATATCACAAATTGCAAAGCGCATATCACAGTTTTCTAACCTTTTCCCAACTTTTCACATAGCTAAGATTAAACCCAGGAGTGAAATATACGCTTTCTGCAGTATCTCGAAGCTATAACGTGTCAGGAAAGGCACGAGAGCCTTCTGAAATAGTACCTGGTAGGTGTTATACCCTATCTTTGCTGAGTATCTTATAAGAAAGCTTAATAATAAATAATAATTTTGTGTATGATTGCCACCTCATTGTTTGAAGACTTTGGCAATAAATGTCAAACCCACTATCCATTAAATGTTCTAGACTAGGTTGACTGGCCTGCCATAGTTTTCGGTGGGGCCCATCCTAATACCTTGTGATCCTAAATTCGACGCCTCTATCTAGCCCTAACTGTATAATTATTTTCGGTGATAAAAAAACTACTCAAACTCTCACTTAATAAGAATCTCGAAAGAGTTTTATTATGATTGTTTTTAATTCTTGTTGAAACATCAACCTTAGAGACATGACAGACTGCAGCCTTAAGGTTTGGACATTGAGAGTTATGTAAGTGTTCCTAAACTGCTGATGGGCTATCTCAAGACCTGTGCAAGCGTACTTCTGTAGAACACTTAATGCTATAGTAGCATTTTTGGGATCGTGATATTTGCTTGGGTGAAAAAACACGGGTCAATTATCATATTTTTCAAAGATTTTCATCAACCTCAGGGCACCATGATCTGAAACTTTAGCATTTTACACCTATATAATATGTTGAAGAAGGATAAAGAGGAGACAACCATAGTGGTTGAGAAAAGTTGAGAATAATTTTCTTTCTATTAAAGCAAATGGTTTCGGCTGTGTCCATAGGCTATAATTAAAAGGTTGCCATGATGCTGTTAAATAGACTGAGACTTTCAAAATATTTCCAATTTCTATTCTGGTGCATATTAAGTCAGGGACTTTTTTCCAAATGATACCAAATATGGGGAGGCGCAGCTATAGCTCTAAGGTTTATTTATTTGAAGATCTGGAAGCTCCTTACAGTGTCCACTATTTGGAAATAAGTCAGAACAACGGCTACAGAACGTACAACGTAACGCTCGATTTTCCACCAAAGACGAGATATCGTTCGATATCTCTCGAATGTGAACTAAGCGATATGTTGCCTAAGTATATACACAGCATGACTTTCTGTACAACAAAATATATCGGCAGTTCGGTTGAGGTAATTATTACCATCAGCTGCTTTAGTAGTAACTATCACCTGTGGATACATGTGTCAGTTATGATGTGAAACTTTCAACTTGCTCATTTCAAAAATTCTTTGAAGAAAAATATTGATAATATGGAATTGAAATTGAGTTGATCATTTGAGCATCTGAGAAGCATTGTGTTCATAATGTTCTATCGACTAGCCTTGCCACCAAGAATATATTGTTGCCGGCTACTCATTTTTCGGAGAGGCAGAGGGGAATCTTTATACTGCTGCATGCAAGCACACGGGTAGACCTCCTGTATTTCCGGTCGTGATCCGAATAGACCTGTCTAAGATGAATGGCTTGCCAATATCAACTCAGAAATGACGGACCGCGCCTAGAATGAATCTGGATCCTAAGATCACAAGTCCTTACCCTAAGCCGTCAGACCACTCCTGACTTCTTGACTTTGCTCTTTTGTTTATCACTAGCTGACAACATTTGGAGGTTTGCACTATGAAATCAAGATAAAAGTTAATGGCTTCTATCCTAGTACTTCAACAGTAGTACTGACAGAACCAGGACTGTCTGTTGGTGAGTAAGAAAGCCATTGTTTGTAGCCTAGTGAGTCAATGTCCGGTCATTGACAAAACAGGTTAGGCTACCCCTAAAGAGGAATGCAAGTTGCCCGAAATCCTCTTACTGAGAGTGTGATTCATCCTACAAAACTAGAATGCATCCTAGAAGAGGCAATAGAGGACCTCCAGATCATGGGTGTGCAGCAAGCTGCCGAAAACTGAAATATGTGCTAATCGCCCATTGACAGTGACACTTTGATCTTGGGCCGAGAAGCAAAGCCTATGAGTCAATGTGTAGGCTCTGATTGGCTGGTGGGAGGAAAGAGCCAATTCCAGGTCAGATAGTTCTTTCCTGTATTGGTATATAGTGAGTGTGAAAGTAATTCAGACTTGCACTGAGTATATATCATAGGTACTTTCAGTGACCTGTCATTGGCTCTCAATCTTACACAGCAGCCAATCAGATCAGAGCCAAAATTTTGGCTAAGTTTGGTAAAATTGGTACAGTGTGTTGCATCAAGCATGACTTACTGCTTTTGGTGTGCATCTGAAACAAACCTTCTAACCACAGATCATTAATAAGTTCTATATTTGTTAAGATTTTTGAGTAATGTCTAATAGAGCATTAGGGGGTGGCTCAGTTGGTTAGGGTGCCTGCTCTCTAATACGCAAGTTTTTAAGTTCTTGGGTTTGAATCCTGCTGCAGTCTACTGGCTACTGGGGTCAATCGATGACCCAGTTGTGCTCCGACCTGCCTCCAAACTTGGCACCTAATATGGCAGCTGTGCTCTTAAAGCACCTTTATTTCTCAGTCTTCAGACAGAGACAGAACTTGAGTTTGTAACCCTAATTTTTAACCCACATCTAGGGTACTTAATATTATGAACTTTTATTAACCACCGATCAATGCATGAAGCAAATAAGACCATGTGAAAACAAAAAACAAAAGAAGCAATATGAAGGCATTGAAGCATTTATGACTATTTATAAGAAAGCCTTTTTCTGCAAAGAGCAGTATTGGATTTACGGAGGGTCGTGGTTTTATGATGGTGCCTGTCATTTGTTGCTAGATGATAAGGCTAGCTGCACTATATTAATTTGGATCTTTATATTTTGTCTATTGAAGCTAGGTATTTCCAAGTGCGGGTGGGGTAACTTTTCAGTTTGACAACACAAGCATTTTTGTATTATTCCAAATGCTACAATGTAAAGATAACCAACTTGAACTGAATGATTATGCAGAATGATATTCTAATTTAAAATCTAATAGTGGCAATTCTGTTAATGTTTTTTATATTTGTGCATTCCCAGCTGCGTCTCCACCAAAGAATATAAGACTGTATGCATACCCTGCACCTAACGAAGACACAGTTAATATAAAATGGGATAACCTACAGAACCAACACATCAAGACAACTAATGTACAGTGTAACTCATGCATTCCCCGCAGCGTTGTGAGTTCTGCAGTTATCTTCTCCTTTTCTCGTACAGATTTGTATCCGAAGCCTCCGTACATTATATTTGTGAAATTATTCCCATAAAATATTCAATTGTGCGTTTATATTGTACTGGAAATTGCAGTAAGGTTTTGAACGATACCACTCCCACTACAGACTGATTCAACAAATTTGTCAAGGTTGCATTTTAACCCCCTTTTCCAGCAAAATCCGACTTTTCTTTAATCACTTAATCACTACTTTACATACAGCTTAAGTGATGCACAACTTGTCTCTACAACTGGTAAATTCATTGTCATCTCTTAACTTTTGCAGATTAAAGTTGGTCGCAATGAGTCTGCATGTAATTTCACAGATCTAACCGCAGGAGCACCTCATACATTCAGAGTATGGACCACATCACATCTGGATGAATCAGCTGATTCCGCAATGACTGATAATTACACTGTATTAACATGTATGTCGTAAGATGGTTGCCTTCTGTCATCAACTCTACTACAAAATACCGATGATCGTATATGTGCTTGTTTAATGTTGGTCGATTACTCACAACATTCCGAAGAATCGGGCTGCAATATGGTTGATGCCTTGAGGGCAAAGCTGCAATGTTTGCACCAATTTGCTTTTAGATTGTAGGCAGGTCAGAGCACACCTGGGGGTCCAATAGGACTGAGTAGTAAGTGGACTACAATTGGATTCAAACCCACAACCTTCACCATTTGCAAGCTGAAAACAGGGGCTCTAACCAACTGAGCTAATTAACTAAACCTCCATTTGACCTATAACCTTTGCTAGCAAAATCTTAGTGCAAGGTAAAACATAGTAACCTCCAAACTGGCCAAACTATACTCTAGCTTCAATCAGCACTGCTATGGTTAAGGGAGACAAAAATAAAATCAAGACATTTTTCTTTTCAAATTTTGTGATACAAATTTGCCTGTGCACAATCTCAGCGCTTCATTGTAGATCCAAAAGTTCCACTGATGAATGTCAGCTACGTAAACAAATCATCAGAAGGTTTAGTTATATACGAGTTGAGAGCAATTCCTCTCCTTTGTACTAGATACGATGGTCTCAATGTGACGTGTGATACTGAGCCGACACTGCGCACAGTATACGGACCCTGCAGGGTAGTCAATGTTACCATACATCTTGTTAGGGTAAGTTCACTCTAACCTACCTACACTTATCTACACCTATCTATTCTTACACTCAATAAAAAAATGGTAATAACAATTTATTGTTTTATTCCGAATTGTTATTGTTTCTTTTTGTTCTTGTTTCCAAACACACATATTTCCTACTTGCATTGATCAGTGTAAATTCATAACATAATATGAATGAGCTCAAATAAACTTATGCAGGTAGTGTAATGGTTATGCGAGATCATAGAAATAGATTGATATAACATAAAAGTGGAGAAAATGGTACAAAAAAATAATACAATTTATTGAAAAACAAAGCATTATCAACCATCCCAATACGATATTAGTAGGAGTAGGCTCAGTTGGTAAGAGCGCCGTTTCCTTAGCACGCAAATGTTGAAGGTCGTGCACGGGTTCGATTCCCTACTGGGGTTTGGTTGGCTCCGATCTGCCTGCAAACAGAAGAGCAACCTGGGGCAGATATTGCAGCCTCACCACAAAGGCACTAAAATTTCGCCGCCCGTGCTTCCAGATGGGCGAGTGACAAGACATCTGATTTTTTTTAATTATCTTGACTGAATTTTAAAGCACTTCTTTTCAATTTAAGGTGGAATTAAACCCTGGTGTACGCTATGACCTGCGGGTTCAAATCAGTAGTTTTGGCAAACTAAGCAGTCCCTGGCATCATCGCATTGTTGCAAGTGAGTATATAGCCTTTAAGTTTAGGTGTGGGTTATGGCTGTGACAATCTAGCATCTCCAGATGCATTAACCTTGCCCTTGCTCTTGCGTTTGTTGAATATGGAACATGGCTTGCGAATTATTGTGCTGAATGCATAAAACAATTTGCAAAGCGAAGAGGGTATGTTTGTGAAAGTAATGGACAAGGAACGCCACATTCCAGCCAACTTTATGGTTTGTTCTTTCTTTATGTTTATAGACATTTAGCCTATTTCACTCTGAAACTTTAGCAGCTCAGCATTTTCTTGTATAAAATCTTGTTCTCCATACCTTGATCTATCAAAAGGGCAAGTCTCAGCGTAAAGATCCTAATACTGAGGACACTGAGTGATTTTAAATCATTTTGGTCAATCAGCATTTGGAATCATCCGGTTTTAGCCTATAACACCACAGCAGTCTATGAATTATTATTAATAATAATATTATAACAGACATGAATTGATGATCAAATGGAAGGTGCAAGTGGGTCTCAAACCATGGTCAATATTTGGATTCTAAATGCTGAATTCACCCATAGTAAACTGAGAAAAATTATGGCTGCAAGTGTTAGTTGGGGTTTGGGGTTTTGGGTTTGGTTCACCTTCAACCATTCATAGCTGTATACTTGATCAGGTTACTTTTGGCCACTATAGCCTTTGAACTAAGTCTATTGGTTTGCTCATCAAGTAATCATTACTAAGCAATTGTACTAAACCAATGTGTCGGCTCTGATCGCCTGGTTGATGGCTGAGTGACCTGTGATTGGCCCCCTACCCATTCAACAACCAATCAGAATCAACACAAAGGCTATTCTGTACGGCCATTTTGTATGTATATTTGTGTATTTTTTAAACCATCTATCATTGCAATAACGATATCATTAGGCTTAGTACATGAAAAAATAAAGAAGAAAAGAGCTATGAGTTGTTGTGTCTCATTTTCTCCTCCTGTCACTTTCAGAACCCGATGTTCCAGCAATTGAGATTTCTGAGATAAAGGAGGAGAATGCTTTCAGGTTTTATAACCTGACTGCGTATAAAGCTAACATATCCAGGCATGATCTACTAGACATCACATGTTCCCCTCCAAAGGAATTGAATGCAACACTTCAGTTTCTGTTGAGATGTGATATCAACACAACTGGACTTGACACAAGAGTGGTATGTATATTTTGTTTTCTACTGGGTTGGGTCAAGTTGTTGACAAGACTGTCAAGTATAATGTCAAAGTAACTGCTGAATAATTGGTGTTGCTATATAAATTTATTGCTGCATTGTCTGCGTACAATACAAACTTACATTGACAGAAAGGTTTTTTCTTACACCTGTAATCTATTTCAATTAGATGCTTCGCTAGCCGGTTGTTAACAGTCCTTTATATACGATGAATAAATTATCATAGATACTGCAATAGCATGTTGCACTTTTATGAGAGCATCACACAAAATCACTACTCATTTTTTCTATTGGGTCTGCACGACAGGGCGAATAGCATGATGCTATAAGGTCAAAACAAGCCAAAAAGGTTCTAATTGAAACTGGTCCTTTTGTTCAAAGTGTTTTTTGTGTGTGCCAATTTCTATTGAAAGTTTTATTTTCATCAGTATGGTTCTGCTCTATATTATAAGCATCTACTCATAATTATACACACTAAATCCAGTTGAGATCTGTGTAAGATACAGACCAATCATTACGTGAGAACTCAGTAGTAATAAAAAACTTTTTTTTTCAGCTCAAATTACATGCCGGTGTGATTTACAAAATAAAGGTTCAGGCAGTAAGTTATGGAGAGCAGAGCGAACGACTGAGAGGGAAGTACATCGAGTCATGTAAGGTCAATGATCCCCTTGAGGAGTTTAAAGCTATAGTTGCCATATTTAGTACCATATTGGAGAACTCAGTCTGATTTACAGCACCATGGCAACCTTTTGAATAGCCTATGGACACAATTGAAACCAATTGCTTCATTTAAAATTAAAATTTTTCTCAATTTTGTCAACCACTAAGGTTGTCCCCTCCTCATCGCTCTTTAACATAAAAAGATGCAGAGCTGGCAATCTAAGTGGTTGAGAAAACTGAGAAAAATTTTAATTTTGTTAAAGCCAATGCTTTCAACTGTGTCCATAAACTTTCCAATAAGCTGCCTTGATGCTCTCAACTAGACTGGAACCTTCAATATGATACCAACCATGGGGAGGTGCAACTAAAGCTTTGAGTATTACTTTTAGATCGCTATTCTGTATAACATCTTATTCATCATATTCTATTCTATCATGTGAGCAATTTTCAGCTTTAGAATTCTAATATTGAGGAAGTTATGGTCTTTCAAACATTCATGGTGATGGCCGTCAATCAGCATCGGGAATCAGCGGGTACACACAAACCTACATCACCGAAAACGCCACATGTCACATAATAGAATAGAAAATAGAAAATAAGATGTGATACAGAAGAGCAGCCTCAAAGTAATGCTTGAAGTATGAGCAAGAAGAGAAGTTCACCTTTTATATAATCTTTTAAATAATTATATATTTATATAAGCCTTGAATGAATTGTAGTTTGCTAAAATTTAAGTAACCAGTTACTGACTGGCTTAAAGGCATTCTACTTGCAATCCAAATTCAGCCAATTCAAGAATGAGCCATGGATCATTCAAAAAATATCAACTGGAGGATATTTGACACTGCTTGAAATCAAGTTATGGATTATAAATTTTTTGTGTGAATACACCATAGATGGAGTTCTAACAATATCATATTATTTTACATTCTATTATACCTGCTCTGAAGCATAATAGTATTCTAATTCTAGTGCCAGTTCCTCCTGCGAATATCAGCGTAATAGCAAAGCCAGTGCCACAAGAGGGGACAATCCTCGTCACCTGGCAGAATGTTTTAAATCAGTATATCAACAGTACCATTATAACCGCTGCATGTTCTAGAACCGGATGTATCATGTCTATGGTAAGTTGATTACTAAATAGTATAGCATCACTATATAGACACTATGTAGGTGACATTTACATTGTGCCCAACAGGCCTGATCATTTGTAGATACCTGTTCATCAAAGGCTCTGTTCATGTTTTATCGCACAATTGAACATATCAAATCTCAGAACTGTCACCTAAAGGGCAAATAGTTTTCAGAGACAAAAGAGTCAAAATAGATGAACTGCTTTTGGCAATAGCAATCTGCAAATAATTTGCCCTCTAGTTATTATTCCAAGATTAACCCAAATAAGTTATATTTGGCTACACCGAAATCCCTTTTCATGTCTCTCATTGTCAACAGTAGCTTAAACCACTGCTGACAAAGATGGGTTTTGCCCAGCAAAGCCACCAGCCAAAATTTAAATAGAAAGTTGTGGCATCTTAACATCTAGCCAGTAGTTTTGCATGGAGTTACACGAACTCTCAACAAGTAGAGCTCGTATAACTCCATGCAAAACTACTGGCTAGATGTTTTGATGCCACAACTTTTTATTTAAATTTTTGACTGGTGGCTTTGCTGGGCAAAGCCCAGCTGTGTCAGCAGTGGTTTAAACACTTATTTATATATCTTTTAACAACCAAATCACACTGACATCAGTAAAATCTCCTAACATTGTTTTATCTGATGCCTGACCACAGTTCAGCTCAAATATCCATGATTCTTAGTTGATATTGAAGCATGTCAAGATATACACTCCTCCTTCTCTATATCAGACGCAAGTATCACCGGATGACAACGAGGTGACATTCAGTGGCTTGAAAGGAGCAACATTCTACACTGTACAATTAAGGACTCACTCATTGTTTAACCAACTCAACTCAGAATGGTCAAGAATGAAAGTGTGCACATGTGAGTGATTCAAGACCCAATGGTATCAAAATGCAAAACTGCTGTCTTTTAATTGTCAAACCTGAGTGCAAACATCAAATTAATTTCCATCATGTTGAGCTTGGCAGCATTAACCCAATATAGTCCTAGTAGGCGTACTTACGTGAGATCATGAGATGATTTTTTTATGTAGTGTTAAACCGCTGAGAAGTGCCCATTGTGGCTCAAATTGAGCGGTATGGCAGTAAACTTATTGTTTTTATTATTATTTATTTTTCATTAATTTTTTTATTAATGTTATTATTATTATTGTATCTTTTATTATTATCATAATGATTGTTTTTATTTTTAGTATAATTATTATTATTATTATTGCAAGATTTTCCTTTGGTTTTCCCTGAGTTTTGTATGTAGTGTAAAACCGCTTAGAAGTACCCATTGTGACTTAAATTAAGCGGTATGGCAATAAACGCTTTATTATTATTGTTATTGTTATTTTTGTCATTTTATTTTTTGTTTTTTTTAAATTATTATTACTATTTCATCTTTTATTATTATCATAATCTTTTTTTTTTTATTATTAGTATAATTGTTATTATAATTACTTCTATTATTGTAAATATTACCCACAAAAAGAATTTAGTGTTGATTTGATTCTGAGATCGTTCCCCTACTTCACCCTTGCAATGAATTATTTTGACTCTAGAATGACCTGCTAAATGAAGAACATTTAGCTGTGATTTTACACTTTGAAACAATCAATTACATTTGATATTGCCTGAAGGTGAATAAAGAGTAAAATTAACTTTGAAATTTGATGCCAAGATGATAATTTTTTAGGTTAAAGGGGGGGGGGGAATATCTGAGAATCAACATCACCTGTATTTGACTCTTATATACCTATTGATTTCCAATTGGAGTCGTTTTGATTTTCCCTGTGTGGATTATTGATTACAGTATCAAAAATGGCTAATCATTTGCGAGAAGCAATCCCTGCAGAACACAACCTTGTTCAGCTGGCCTCCACAGGAGCCACTGACTGCAGTAACTTGCAGGCTTGTAGTTCTAGGGGAGGCAGGGAGGCACTGCCTCCCCTTGAGGTGTGACCTTAAAACATCATGAATGAATAATCCATGTCAGGCTCAGCTCCTTTTGGATTTCTATTTGCTATTTACATGCCTTAAACTGCTTTGGATGAGCTGGCAACACCCCTCTTAGTGATGTTTTGGACCCGCTTCGGATTTTTGCCTTCCTTACATTCTTCTAAGCTACGGCCCTGACTTGGGTCAATCTTCATTGTAGATCCACCACAAGAAAAGTCCTTCAGTATCTCCTACCGATATATCGGTACAAGTGTTGAATCGGGCAACTTTCATATTGATATTGATATGCCGGACAAGAATACTTACACGGCAGGAAATATAATATTCAACATCCTCATGGAAATAGGACCAAAGGCATACAAACACCCGATCAATGTGAACTTTTCAGGTAAGTTGAAATGTTGTAATGTAGCTACGCTTATTTATCATTGAGGAAGGAATAATACACAAGGAGATAACTGAAGTCTTAAATTGACCTTCCGATGACGGCTACAAATATGTAGTTCATACCTGTGATTATTAAATTCTCAAGTTACTAAGTGTATCGAGTTCTCAAGATATTAAGCGTTTCAAGCTTATCAAGGTATTAAATGAAACAAGTCATGAAGTCTATTGAGTTATCAAGTTTATTAAGTTATCAAGTTTATTGAGTTATCAAGTTTATAAAATTCAAAGTTTCATCAAGTAAAATGTATACTGAGCATGCATTTCTTATCATGATACTCGTGCCTTGCAACGACCAACCTGTTTATACATTTGACCACAGCTTTCAACACTATCCCTCAACATGTGTGTTCATCGTCAAGCATAATTAACACAGCATTAACAAAATATTTGATTGAGTTTATATTATTCTGCCCTTCATTTCATATTTTAAAATATCATTAACACTGCTCATGATTGTGAATGCAAAGAAAATTGAGAATATGAATAACTTGAACAAAGCTCAAAAGCAGAAGTTTTCTCTCATTATCAGGTGGGACCATTAAGAACAAATCCTTTCCAGAACTACCAGAAGACTATAAGCAACCTGGGAGAAAGTACAGATTCAATATGATACTCCATGGAGGGAATGGAACAATCACTCCGGCAAAAACTGAAAACCTTATTGTGAAAGTTCGTGAGTGTGCTTTAGAATTGTGCTAGAAATGTTGTCTTTCCACTGTTAGTGTGGTAAGGATATATGATGTACTTGTTGTCCCCCCATGCGCAATATACTATTGATCCTTCTGACTCCATACTTTAAAGAAGTATAAAGTATCCGCAGTGTGGGAAATATTAAATGGCATTTAGCTTTTGGTCTTTCAACTTGTATCTCCACTCTGCGATATCCGATCAGATCAAATTATGTCAATTTCTAACAAAAACGATCTCAATATTTGTGAATTGTTATTGTAGCTCCAAGTCAACCCGTTAATGTTACATTACTACATAATCCAGAATCACCACTCTCGATTGTCACTTGGGATCTGTCCAATGGTTCCATACAGGATGCAGTTGCTGTGAGAGTGTGTAGCCGTTCCCTGTGTCCCGAGGAAATGTTCATTGTAAGAAAAGTGGGCAACATCTTACCAAATTACTATAACATCAGCTCTCTCACGCTTGCCCAAGAGTTGAACTACACATTTTATGTGTCTGCAATAAGTGATGGTGTCGAGGGGCCCGCAAGCAAGCCTGCAAACTTGTCGACCGGTGAGTGAATTGAAGTTAAAGGAACTGTTGCGTCAGAATTGCGCTATTCCCTAAAATCACTAGAAGAGGCAGCAATAATTTAGAAATGCACTACTCATTACTTATAAGAACAAAAATTGAAATTGAGTTGCAATTAAAAATTTAACTAGATGGTCATTAAAAAAATATATGGCAAGTCTGAAACTTTTCCAGGCAGGTCTGGTACAGGGTATTTATGACGCAACATTTCCTTTAGGGAGATAATTTCTCTTGGCTCATTGGATCATCAGAAAAGTATGAATAAAATATGACAGTGGGGATACAATATCAAGTTCACATACAGCTATATATATATATATACAATATCGGTCTTATTGATGTATGACTAGTTGCCATCAATACATAACCCACCAATATAACATAATGTAGGGTATTACTATCAAATATTATTTTTATCTTTAAAAGATATAAGGGTCCCCACTTTTGTAGAAAAGTTGTGTCTGCATCCAACAGATATTGCTGGCAATCTGGTTAATGCAGATGGGGAGAGGACGTGGTACTTTGTAAGCGGCAGATCATATTATATATCATGCCAAGAGGGGGACAAATTACCGGATGATAGTGTACTATGGGAGTGCACTGATGGTTTATGGCTAAGAGGAAAGGACTGTCGAGGTATGTGTTTGTCTGCAACCTACGGTCCTAAATCTAATCTGGACTTAGGTATTTTATTGTCTAACCTTCAAATCACATGTTCTCATAACTCTATAGCTTTTTTCTTGGCTACTTCAATGGTCAAAGTTCTATTGGGCACTTTAAAGTTGCCACTGATCTTGCTAGATACAGGCTATTTGATGGGTACCTACCATCTTTAATGTACCTTGTACCTTTAATGTACCTACCGTGTGTTGTGCAATACACACTCAGTTACAGAGCTATGTATTCAGAGTAGAGCATCATGTTTCTATAGCTCTACTACTACTACTTAATTCACTTTGTTTTAATTGATTGTTTTCAGCTTATGGAGAAGCCATTATTTACCTTGGAGGTGGAATGATTGGTTTTGCACTGCTAGCAATTGTCAGCGGATTGGTTTGCTTTGCAGTGTGAGTTGAATTCAAAATTTGACATTGTTCAAAGGGTTGGATCTAAAATCATCATTTACCCACCGCTTATTTATTAGCTAATGTTTTGGCTCTGATCTGATTGTCAGTAAGGTAGGAAAGTGAGCCAATTCCAGGTCACTGAGCTTTTGTGATGGTGAAAGTGAAACAGTATTACTTTCACATTCACTTTAATATCAATAAACCTCCAGGATAGTACCATGGCATTGGCATCGGCATCTCTCCCACTAGCCAATCAGAGCCAAGACATTGATAAAATGCATGAATTCATAAAAATGATCTGTTTTAACTGGATTTAAATTGATTTTTTTATCTTTTCTGAACACTTATGACACTCAAAATGCCCCCCCCCCCCCCCCCTTAGAATGCTTAATGAAGTGGCCTAACAATGCCATAATGGAATATTCCATGTCAGAATCAACTTCTTTTGGGACTTCCATATGCTTATTATCATTGAAATCCATATCCATTTCCCAAATATCCAAGCTGGCACTGTGCAAAATCAGTTCCTATTCAATGATTATACACTGGGCATAAGTCTGAATAATCATGTTTATACCTTCATTATTCCACTTTATACAATGATTATACCACATTCCTGGCAAAATTATGCAACTATAATTATTCAATGTATGGTATAAGTAGACAACTTATTCAATTCAATTGTAATTATACAATGTAGGTATAACTTCATCTATTTATACAATCATTATCCCACTTGGAATAAGCTCTGAATAGGAACCGATTTTGCAGAGTGTGGTTCTACTTCACACTAAAGGTTTTCTGCGCCTCTCCTAACATTGCTCCTAAACTACATCCCTGGCATATATTATACATAATGATAACACTCAATAACCTGTATAGATCACATAACATGTTCAAACAGTCAGCCAAAAACTGTGCATCCAGGGTGGAGTCGAACCAACAGTGGCATCGTGATAACAAAAAATAGCTTTGATAACCTACACCCATTGTTTTATCTGACCTTTTGGGATTGTGATGTATGCTTTGGTAAAAATATGGCGAATCACATGCTAAGTAGATTCCTGTTTTCCAGAGATTTTCCCCTAACTTTAGAAGACCATGATCTTAAATTTTAGCATATCATAGGCTATTTAAAATGTTACCATTGTGCTCTTATTTAGACTGAGACTTTCAAAAACTAGTTGGGGCTGACCAGCAATAAGGTGCTACTCAGACATCGACTATTAGTTTTCACATCTCTTGACAATTTTTGAAATTTTTATCTGCTCCAGGAAAACCAACATGAAAAAAAGAGAGAGGGTGTGGGAACAAGAAGAAAAAACTCTTGATAAGCAGTCAACTTTATACGGCGCGTTGTCTAAAGAAGCAGCTGCACGAATCATTGCGCAAAATGAAGTAGTTAGACATTCGATGGCAGTCACCGGTGAAATTGTGCGGAGGGGAATACCAGGTTTGTGTATGCAGTGTACTCCTTTAAATTCAGACTTAATGATTCAATATAAATATATAAATCCGTTAAGGAAAATAGGTCCCTTCAGTCGAATCATAATGCATTCTAATGTCACCTAATTCAGACTCTGCATGATAAGGAGAAATTTCAACCAGTCTTGGTGGTGTAGATTAGAAAGTCACATGTCATTTTTAGGATAACAAAGGAGTGATTGACATGCATGTAATTGAGTCGCAACTTCGTTGTGTCAGGAGTCGTCCCTCATCATGGGAAGAGCTATACAGCCTCCATTGAAATCAATCTCAATTTATTGTCACAAGCTGTATGTGTGCCAACCAGGATCACTGGAAATCACTGACCTCCTCACTTCGTTGGCACTTGAAATATAATGTGCGCTTAAGACCGAAGATAGATTGATTGATACACAAAGGCTTGTGTGGGTGTTTTTCATGGGTAACCATAGGGACAATGGTCACTCTAGTCTTCGGACTATCTGGCTGAGCCCTTGCTTTCCCTTTATTTGATTTATATACTATTATGCCAAATTCTATATTTTGATTAAACTAAATTTATAGTATAACAAAAACAAAATAGTTGTTCTTTCCTTTGTTTTTAGGACGGCCCAGCTCTGGCTATGGAATGATAGCTCGTCCCCCGAGCAGGCAATCACCACAAGGCATGCACTCATACCCAACCAAAGATTCCAATAACCTCTACAAATACAGTTACCCAACCAAAGATTCCAATAACCTCTACAATTACAGTTACCCAACCAAAGATTCCAATAACCTCTACAATTTCAGTTCAGTTCGGCAAACATTGGAGAGATATACCTAGCTAAAGCGAAGGCCTAGAAAAGTGTGGTGAGTGAATATTTGGCAGTTTGAAAAATAAGTATTTTCAAGGTTACTAGGTCTAGGGTAAGCGGGAGGGATCATTGAACTGACGGCCGGATTTCAATTCTGGCGCCTGAAACCTGAAAATCCGAGTTCGGTAGGGTGTTCAAATAGGTACTTTTTATGCCATATAGGTTCTCATTATCCTGGGTTGGCTATGAGGTGTTTGAACCCAGTGCCTAGGCAGTAATGATGTAGTGTAGCTTACAAGTACCCACTGTGGCTTACATTAAGCAGTATACAAATAAACTCATTATTATTAAGCCAGTGTCAAGAGGTGACTTTGTGCTCATGTGAATACTTTACTGATGATCCATTGCATAGAGATAATCTCCATCCTCTTTGCTTGCTTGGTTCATATTGAGGATAGCGATTATACACACACACAGTAGGAGGTGGCTCGGCTGGTTAGAGCGCCAGTCCCTCAGCATGCAGGTGTGCAAGGTTGTTGTTTCAAATCCTTCTGCGATCTATCACTCACTTGGGTTTAGTTGGTTCCAAGTGTGCTCCGACCTGTCTGCTGGCAAACAGAGAGCAACTTGGCGCAGAAATTGAGGCAACCAATATTGTACCGCCCATGCTTTGGGATGTGGTGTGTGATATGACCATCTGATTTTAATAAACCTTAATCTACATTACTCTATTCATTGCAGGATTGATGGACCAGTAGAGTTTACCTACCCTACCTGAACCATACCTACAAATTCGAAACATAAGTTTGATACATCTCAACATCATAGGATCACACCTGTGATGATACCGGCATAACGATACTACTATATGTGTTATTATGCATTATGCATTATTATGAGTAAAGTCTTTGTATTATAAATCTATACCGCATTTTTTCTTTTCTCCTTATTTTAGCCCAATCTAATGATGAATTTAATTGTTTAAATGTTGTGATGAATGATCTATTCGACGATTGTAGTCGGGCTTTCCAAATTAATACTTTCAATGCAATTTAATACTTTGATTTTATTACAAGTTGTTTTTTTATTGTTATACACTAATTTCTGTTGCCACACTCAAATTCTATATACTAAAAACGCTTCCTAAACAATAGATGTAAACTAAAACAAATATAACAACTTACAAACAAGTGACAAGTGAGAGACTAAAAAGAAATCTTAACATTGACAAATAAGTGGTCTGCTCTTGACTAGCATTTATTAGCCTAAAGAAAAGATGTCATTCAAAAATGTGACAGGTGAGAGACTAACATCAGTTTCCATGACGCTGTTGATCTTGTTTGCCAATCAGAAACATTCTGACAGTTTCGTTCTTGGTAAGTCCCAACGTATTCAGAGCAATACTTATCACAGATCAGCCCTATATAAAATAATAGGCTTGTAGTCCTTCAATTTACGCGTATTAAATCAAGAAAACATCCTCAACCAGTGGTACTTTTGTACAGTGAGTAAGTGGAGCTCAGCTCCACTTGGTTATAAACACCCTTCTTGAAGTGGAGCTGAGCTCCACTTCAATTTTTTTTATTCCCTGGATAAGCAGGGCTCTCAGCCTGGGAGGATTCGAAACCTGAGTTTTGATATTAGCATGTCGCATAGTGGTATTTTAAAGGTGTAAAACGCCCTGAGCATAAACAGCTGAGGGTACGTCTGAGATGGCACCGAAATATTGTTGGGTGAAACACCTGAGATTTGAAGATTATGTGCAAAGAATAAATAGCAATAGAATAGAATAAAAGCAAGTCAAAGAATGTATGTTGTTAAAAAAATGTTGCATCTAAGTTCAAAGCCATTAGCTTTCATGATGTTCAAAAGTTGTGTAGTTTCCATCTTTATGTATTTATTGTCTGGCTATTTTGCACACGAGCATATGTGCCATAGACAAGAAATTACTAATGAAAGTTTTTAATTTAATTGTTAAAGACAACTCCTTGATCACATCATACACAATCTTCTAGAGCGATGCCCTCAAATGCAAGTTCCATACTCTAGTAGCAAGTTCCTTTATTGACAAAGTTTATGCATCCTCTTCTCGCAACATTTCATGTTTGTGATAGCAAGTAAATCAATAAAAACCTAGAGCATTTCTTGTAAACATAAAATCGTAAACAATTTTAGACTTGATCCAGATGAACCAAATCATATGGACTAACCAAGGCCGTCGCCACAGGTGAAAATGAATCCCCATGATGTTAAAATATGATGTTTGTAAAAATATTGATTTAAAGGCGCCAGGCTAGAAAGGCATAGCTAATGTAATGTGATGCTATTGAAATTATTGCCTGGATTTATCCGGTTCACCTGCAAAATCACTTTTTTAACATGTCTAAAATTCCAATTTCTATTTAGCCATAATAATCTCTTTCGCAAATCTCTGGGATTGGCAGTTCAATAACTGCGCCCGATCATTATGCTCATCTCTAAAAAGTCAGTGAGTGAAATTTTTTAGAATATACACCCCTGTGAACTGGTGATGTAGCTTTTTTAGGATACACATGTATATAAATTGACTGCTGGAAATGTGTACATAGAAGAATTAGTTGTCTGCTCATGACTATGAAGTATTAGCCTCAAACAAAAGATGATAGGATCAAGGTTTGGTTTTATTTTGAGGCTAATGAGCGCCCTCTGGTGTCAATTTGATACGGAAGTTCACATTTTGAGTTTTTCCAATCCAGCAACAGGATGGCTGAAGAATGGCAGATGTGTTTAGAATGGTTGCAGAGATGCAGGGTGCTCCCAAGGGATTTCCCTGGGATCGATGTATCAGATTTTGCACAATGCCTCAGGGATGGAGTTATTATATGCCAACTGGTGACTACACTAATACCAACTATGGAGGCAACTTATACACCGAGACCACAAATGTCTCAGGTGAGTGAATCGACTGTGTCACTTTTTTGCACTCTTCTCATTACCATGCCAGCAACACTCATTTTGGTGAGAGATTTGCATATGCAAACATGACAAAATTGCTGTCTGCATGTGATTTAACCTCTCTCTTCCAGCTAACTATGCCAAAGTGGGTTTACAAATAGTGCTAATGCTGCATTATTAGTGAATCGAATGCTACTTTGTAGTAGAAGTAGAGTAGTAAGTAGTACTAGTAGTGACTAGCAGATACTTATTATTATCTATCTATCTGATTCCACTTGATGAATATGACTCAAAAGACCATCAATGTATCTGGCTGTGAATGAGACATTTATCATTCATATGACTTGACTGTCAAATGAGTCGAAACTCAGTCATTCATTGTAGTAAAGAGCAAGCTCGCATTGACTAGGCCTACACAAGAAGGCAGTATATAATAATGTGGCGGATGTCATAAATAATAATCAGCCCAACTTCCTCTGCTTGCAATGTCAATGATCAGTTATCTAGGCCTTTTGTATGTGATGCAATGACAAGCTTTGTTTGTTGGGACAATTAACCAAAGCTTGTCAGCTCTTGTATTCAATGTGTTAGAGGGCTAAGCATAATATAGTGTATTACTGAACATAAAGTATAGTATTTATGCCTCTCACTCTCGCACTGTTGTTGATCAAGCTCAGGGTTTAAAAATTAGATAGGTATTTGGCATATTAATGTTGGGTGAGCCTCCAGTTGAACCTGACTATATTATCCTCACAAATAGTAGAGTTACATTCTAGTTATGGATGACTAGGACGAGTCCATTACAATACAATTTATTTATCAGTTCTGAAAGGACACCCTGATCAGTCACTGGCTCATATGAGGTTTTGGAAGACAGTCTTGAGATGTTGTGAAGCAGTCATGTGAAGCAGTCTTGCGACGCTGTAAGACAGCCATGAGGCGTTGTATACAGTCTTAAAGCCAACTTCATAGACTCAGATCAATTCACAAAACAATCGACTTGGATTGATACCAATGCACCCTGAACCTCTCATTTTCATGCTACTAATGTTACATTGCCTACCATTCAGAACTGAGCTTACTTTGTAGTGTCATCGGGATAAGCTAACTAGGAAATGCTAAAACACATTAAGGCATCTGTTTTGTCTTCAGGTTGAGGCCTTTAGATCTGCCGTAATGATACTGTTAACCTATGAGTGATGTTGAGTGACGATTACCCAGACTGACAAAGGCCTGGAAGTCACCGTATCTCCCTCAGAGCTATTTAGTTGTCAGGCCTTAGTATAGCCTAACATATTGGAATGCTTCTAAAGTCGAGGCTACAGACTACAACATCTATAATATTTATTTGCGACAGACTTGATTTTCCGAAGCCTGATTAAAGTTTAGTGTGCATGCTTGGGATAGTCTGAGTTTGCCTTGTGTTGGTTTTATGTGCTCACTAAGACAAACTAGAAATTTCTTTATAGCCTTTGTCGCCTTCGCATCCTGACTTCTCAGTTGCAAGGCTAGCACTTCCAGGTATAAGGGAATAGCGATCCCGTTCAAATTTGCGCTTGCTCTCAGCTCCGTAACCGTAAACAATTATGTTTTGGAAAACTGCCAGTTTTGCTTCCCTTGTTGAATCTCATTTTTTTAATAGCCTGAACTTCCCTATAAAGGCCAGCGAGTTGACTGGTGTTTATAAACAAACAGTGATAAATAATGCTTAGGGGGCAAAGGTTTGGTCTGCTATATCTTCAATCAGAGGCTTAATAGGTGCAGCTATAACGGCCATCATGGGCAGGCTAGCAACGCCACTGTGCCAGACAAATGGTGATTTTTTTCGTTCTTAAACATATTTTTGACCCCACAATGATTTAGTTTTCTTGTTTATGATATAACCTCAGACGATGAGACACTGAGAAAATATCAATATTAGGGCG
Organism: Membranipora membranacea; assembly: GCA_914767715.1. Taxonomy (NCBI): domain Eukaryota; kingdom Metazoa; phylum Bryozoa; class Gymnolaemata; order Cheilostomatida; family Membraniporidae; genus Membranipora; species Membranipora membranacea. The sequence continues at coordinate 19,310,545 of OU612071.1, forward strand.
ACAAAATCATTTTCTTGTAACCAGCGCAGGAATAAAAACATCACATTTTACATTTTTGGGTTGTCACTGACCTCACCTTTTTTCCCATTATCCTGATGTAAAACTATTGATTATGTTTACCAGCCCTTGAATCTGCTGTGATGGAAGTCTCCGGTAGAGGTTCATTTAGATATATAGTCCAAGTGTGCTCAATCTCTACAGTGTGTTTAAATAATATGGCCTTGAATATTGAATTGTAAAATCCAATGCCAATGTCATATTTCTTTCTTGTAGTTTTTATGTCTGAAGAACATAAGATGGTTTTTGAATTGCTGTCGCGTTACTTTCGGCATGAGAGAAGGCGATCTGTTCGAACCCTACGACCTTTTCGACCTCAAAGACTTCAAAAAGGTGAGTAGGCCTATATCGTATGATCAAGGTTAATCCGATTGGCTGCATTCCAGTTGTTCCCTTCCACTGGTCACTCTGGGGCTGCGTAACTAGTGGATCGGGAGAAACTCCAAATTCAGGCAAAAAGACTCAAAAAGGTTGGTATATCATGTCTTGGGAGTGCTTAGTGAGTGTAAGGTCAAATTAGCACAGCAATGGAGATCTATGATTTTCTTATGAGTACATTGACTTAACCGCCCCTCTAAGAAATCATTTCAAGGAAGTGCTTTCCATATTGATTACTAAGTTCTATGCAAATATCAGTGTGCTGATATAGGGTAGTATGTTGACATTCCATTGGCTAGAACTAACTCTGAATGATACAAGGTCCATTAGACAAGGGAGATGACTCTAACAACATTAGATTTGTGTAGGCTATGGTGAGTGGGTTGGAATCATTAACCAATATGATGATTGACTATCTCATGGTTTTCACAAAACTATTCTTATTAAATGTGGATTAGTTTTGAAGAATGTAGTTGAATAAAGGGATTGTCATATTCTCAATCACATTTTCAGAGTCTTATATGTCATGCTATCACAGGGCTAGGATTGAGGTGTGGTAGAACATGTCAACCTGATAAATGTGATATGATTGTCGACTTCTGTCACAGGCTTATTCCAATTACAAGAATTTATGTATATTTCTCCTGTGACTTGGTAAAGAGCAGTTGGTCTCAGATGATATTCTTCCATTTCTATAGTTTAAACAGCTTCAATTAAAAGAGACCCAATGTAATTTGCTCGACATTCAATTTTGGCATAAAACCTAGGATTGTGAGGGCGCCAACCCCCAATCGGTGTATATAAGATTTGCTAGGGAAATTTATGTAATACTACCTATATTGGACTTATGTTCAGAGTTTCCAGTGTGTTAGGCTACCGCTTTATCGTTTTCCAATCTGGCTCCTCTTCGCTGTAGGGGCTATATAGGATCAAGTTTGAGTCAGTTTGCCTGCATTTGGGTTTTCTCCCCTGCCACTTATAAGCCTTCGGCAGATCAGTGTGGGGAAGCAATTACAAATTCAGGTGAACTGGATCAAACATGGTCTAGGGTTAATTCATTGTTTATGATAAGATGACTGAGATATTCTACTTTCCTTATATATTTTTCTCATATTTTATCAACAGGTTATGAACACATTATCCAAACTATCCCGAACAGAAGTAGCGCTACAAAAAGGAAGGTTAGTACGGACTAAGTTCTCCCAACCCTTTAATAGGGAAATTTAGTTAGTGTTTGGTTTATGTTAGTTAGCACCAATTTTCATAAGCTAGGTAGGTTGAGGGGAGAGTTTTGAGAAAATCATAGCTAGTCACTATTTCCCATAGGCCTTCAGCAGTCACATTGTCTGACATACCAAACTATGTGCCTGCTTTATGGTTGGTGGATGTCACCTCACAGAAAGAGAGGAAAATTCAATCTGTGCGAGTGATATCAAACCACCAGCCTTGCTGAAGTCTTCCTTGCCCTCAATCATTAATTATGCTGAATTAACCTGTCTAGGCAACCTTTGTGAGAAAAGGGGAACAATAAAGTCCCTTCCCCTACCAACAAAGCTTGTCAAGACAGGTATAGGCCGAATAAGATGAGACGTTGAGTCCCTAACTCGCTGACTTGGACCGGGGAAAGCAGCCGATTAGTTAGTCTGTTCAGCTCTCAGAGATACAAACTGAGATCAGCTTTTTCTCTCCACTTGGCCCTTAGTTTAAACTCATAAATTATAGTTAATTACTACTCAAGAGAGATCTGAGGTTGTAAAATAAAGGTTGCAGAGATAGCTGATGAGTAGGTGTAGGAGGAAGATATCAATGTTTATAAGAGCTTCATCAAGGTGTATATGTTAGGTGGAAATTTGCCAATAAACAAAGTAGGTGTCACAATGGCCTTCATCGTGCTGCCAAACTATCAAAGTTCAGCGTACAGATTGTAATATTCTTCGGGAGTAATTTGTGAGATTAGTAAGATTGTGCTTAGTTTCGCCTGGTAACTTTAAGTTAGATAGCTCTTAATTTCCACTAACGAAATGGCGAACCATTTTACCTGCAAATACTAAAATTTGTCTAGGGTAGTTTCTGCAATGAACTCATTCATTCATTCATTCATTCATTCATTCATTCATTCATTCATTCATTGGTTTCTGGGCGGTCCAGGTTATTGTTTGAGAGCCAAGGTCATTTTATTTGGGGAGGACAGTCAGCTAGCAACAACTTTCGCTAGCTATAACAGGTCTAATGTGGGCCTCATGAGAGTGAGTAAATGTTAGCTAGCCATTATTTTAGCTCTTTGTAAGTACTTGCTAAAAAGCAAACTTGTTGCACCTCTAGGTTAGTTTCGACCTCTCAATGTCCAGGGTATGTTATTGATGATGCCAGTGAATTTGTACTTTTGACCCAAAATATAGACAGGAATAATACAGCAGGTTAAATAAGCAAAATGTGAAAACTATTATGCCAAAAGCTGTGGCTACACAATCTGTATTTTAGTACTGTATTGTGAGAACTATAATCCCCCCTAAAGTTACACAAAGGTATAATCGTGGAGGACAAGTATTTGTGGTTGTTTCTAGAAAACAGTATGAGACAATAAATGTCAACAAATAACTAATCGATTAACTGACCTTCCATTCCTCATAGTACTTAGCTCTGAGGGTTACACCAATAATTTATGCGCAGGGTAGGGACTTCTATTGTTCGGTATGTGATGGCACATGGAACAGGATTTGGTACAGGGATAGCTTTTCTGTTGCACTTGGTGATGTCACTGGCCCATCAATCTAACATGGTTCTTGGCGTCAAATCAAAACATCCTGCTACAGGACCGTCATATTTTGTCACATCGTGTTAAAGGCCTTACTTGCCAAATGTGGACAGTTCAGTCGTGATGTCACGATTGATGCTGGTTATAGTAGCCGCGTGTATTCATGGTATATAGGTGGTCATGCAGACATCATTAGGTGGGAATATTTTTTTACTTTGAATGCTGCCCACTCATGTTTCAACCCAAGATAGTCCATCCCGTTTCTTCGCACAGGAAATGTCCTATAGTGGTTAGCATGTGTCATGTATCCCATAGGAGAGGAAATAAGGAGGAAAGTCACTATTTTAGAGTAGTGCAATGGAAGACTACCTAGTGTTTACTCAACGTTACCAGTTTATATACTTGGTAAACCCCATCCTTATCTAGCCAAATGTGGTGCTAGCTAACAATAAGTAAACTAGCGAAACTAAGCTCAAACTTATATCTTCTCCTCTGTAGTATAGTCCAAAGTACACGGCATGTAACCCCAGCGCTGCTGCTACTGCAGCTTCTAAGCTTCTAAGCTACCAATGACTTAGTATTTAGTCACCTATGCTATGTATTTAGTATCTTTGTAGCTACCTTAGATTTTATCTCAAACCAGGAAGTGCTAACTACTTAGTTTCATAACTCAAACTTTTAACACTGTATTAGTTAAGTGAGAGCTGATTTCACTTTGCATATCAGGTCTAATGTACCTGTCATATGGGTGTGACAATTCAAAGCCATGAGGGATAAGATGTCATATCAGTTTTCTCAGGTTCATCCAATCCCTCAACATATTTGTATGAGAATATCAAATTATAGTTGAGTAGTTAGAGTCTAATTAAATTTAAGTATGCATTCAAATTGTCAGACAATACCCTAACAAGGAAGTAAGCCCAGCCATGTATGATATGTTAACTCAACAGCAGCTTACAGCCACTCATTGTGGGAAATATTTTCCCCATGGCTGAGTTAAACTGCTCAAACTCTGTCTGGGTTGTTGTTAGCGGCATTCCTTTATCGACAACATTCCGATCCCATCTAAATCAATTGATTGATATGAAGGCGATTGATGATAGAGAATGTCACTGAACTGCTATCAGGACAATGTTGGAGCACATCAACTCCCCATGTAGGTGTTACTCTGGGTGCGATGGCTGTCTGTTACCTTCTAGTAGTAGATATGTCACATAAACAGGCTAATTTACTGCTTATCTCCCGAAGTGTGATAAGATTGGACCCTAAGGTGTCAAGGATCACTGTCAATGTACTGTCGTCAATTTCTAAAGTCAAGTTGGCAAGGTTTAACAAGACCGTCACTTAGAAATGGATCTTTTGGGGTTAATGTTAGTTCTATTTAGTCTGCATTACTCAAATTTCCTCATCATAGGAAGCATCATCATTCTCCATTTCTTAAGGGAGTTGTCTTCTCACACCGGGGTGTGGGACATTAGCTCAATAGTTCTTGTTCAAGTTGTACAAATCCACCCACTTGAATTTGTAGAAATTTTCCAGCCCAGCTAGGAAAATAATTTATTGAAAAAAACCTTTCCACAATAACTCATACTTCTTCATTCCTTCAGCACCTGTGCTTGTATAGCAAATTAAGTTAAGAACCATTAAATGATGATGATTTGGAAAACAGTGAAATGAAATAATTCAGATATTATGCTGAGCATCTCACTATATAACAGCTTTTTTATATCATATGCTGCATTAGGCCCATTTTATCCTTACTCTGTTCATTAACTGTTACAAGCTGCAATTTTCTGTTACAGCGGAGGGTTCCAGCATCAAGAAGAAGATATATATAAGAATCTTGAAGAATTGCAACTGTAAGTTGTCTCCCCCATGTATATGTAACAGTTTAATTTGCGATCATTTCTGACTGTCCGCAGCACAGTCAGCAATGATCATGTCCTGTCACCAACTTGTTCCTTTCAACATGGAATGCATATAATAGTTCAGAATCCCTATACCAGTTATCATTCACAAATATAGTTTTAGAAAAAATATAGAGTTATCTCCCCGTTGATCTATTTGTATTTTGCGAAGGCAACTTAGTATATATTTCAGTAGCCATGTCTCCCAGGCCCTTGCTAATCACCATGATTTATACAGTGTTCAGTCTTCAGTCTCCACATCAAAGTTTACGTGGAGTGGGCTGTTTAATGAGTTGCCTTTTCATGTAATGATTATCTGTATTGTAGTGAGATGCCAGATGAGGACATATATGGACCTATAGCTACAGAAGAGGAGGGAGATAAAATATACGAGGATCTCTGCTCCTTCAAAAACAGCCGAGCCTCTGTGGTATGTATATTATTGACCTAATGATTGCTAGCTACTATTTGGTCCTCCGAGCAGTAGCTAGTATTAACTCCTCAAGGGAAATTACTACTGTAAAACCCGTATGCCCACTCTCGATGTATTATTCAGTTCAGTTAGGTTATGTAACTCACCAATGGTCCCTAGTTAGTATTAACACAATCCTTAATGCCTGACATTGCATAATTTGTTGGTTTAGATGATCGATGTTTGACACACTGATAGGGCGATTAGCAAGACACTATCTGGGTCAGAAATAAGTTTGTTGTCATTATTCCATTCAGTTTCAAGTCTAGTCTTTTCCCATATTATCACTATGACATCATTTGTTGATATTTTCCAGTGGGCCAACCCACTTGGGATTCCCAAGAATGTTCACAAACAATACACACAATACACACAGGACACACAACTCTTATACACAATTAATCTCAATCTTAAAATCTATGCAGACAGGCCATGTGTGTATACCTATAGTAGCCATCATTTTCATTTGTCATCATTATCAGGTGTATCGTCAGAGTGATCGCTCACGAACATCACCTTTTTCACGACCTACCTCATTCAGTGGTGATAAATCCTATTAAATTCTCTAAAGTTCACATTATATCATAATGTTGAAAATTTAAAAGTAATCATGGAAAAGGTCATAGAAATTCTTTATCTAGGCAGTGTTCCAAGGCAGCTGCACTTCATTATTTATATATTCTGAGCTGCAATTGCTTGGAGTTGCCTGTCCATGAAATACATCCTCGCGACAAGTGGTGCATAAACTAGGCTAATTTTTGCTGCCGAATATAAAAGTACACAGCGTGTTGCTGACCCAGTGTGATACAGAGAGACTGTCTCTATGTCATCACAATGAGAATTAAACAATAAGAGGATTAAGTTAGTCATGAGTTGTTAAATTATGGGTGGAAACTTGGTCTGCTTGGTGAGTTTTAGGATTGGTTATTAAACTTGCAATCCATTTTACCCCGAAACGGGCTACAGTATGTAGATCATTGAGAGGTTATATTTCTAATTGAGTGATATGCTAAGCAACTTATTGGAAATATCAGGAGAACCCATAGATAGACTTAGTCTAGGGGAGGACCAAATATAATTTATTTTTCCCACATAGTTAGCGTAGATTGCTATTTTGGCATTTGAATTGAACAATGTCATGTGACCCAATTTACCATGGACAACTATGTGTTCCGTTTCATTTTTATTGTTTCACTTGGTTTGTTTTAGATGAGCAGAGCCACTATCGATAAGAAAACCAAAAGTGATTTTTGTATAGAAGAAATCCTAGGTGAGTGTTTTGTCTAGGTGTGATGGGGGGACCAAATGGACCCATCTTCAAAACCCTGCCTGATCCTTTTTTCCCAATTATGAACTGTTGGGGTGGACTGTGTCATTTCCTTTAGGTAATGGTTCAATCATTTTGCTTCAAAACTGAACTTGAGCTCCTCACAGCTAATTCTAGACCAGCATATGTCCATAGAGGTGGAACTAGTTTGCAAGCTACATGAGAAAATACATTGGAAGTGTAGAAGCCGATCTCACTGAACCAAACTCAAGATATCTACCCTACAGGAATAAATTATTCGCAGAGCAAAAGTTGACTGTTTTCACAGGCTTGATATAACAAAATTCATGTCTGGCAAGTAACTCCCTCCTGCAACCTTTGAAAATTTGTGCCAGCTCACTTTGAGTCATCCCATTGAGCTTGACTGCATTGTAGCTACAATTAGCCGCTCTAGGGTATATTCAGATACATATCAGTTCTTGATCTGGTTAATGTTATATTATTATTATTCTATGTATTATTATTATGTGTTACAGTGACAGAGAAGAATTACGTAGACGCTCTACAGATGATCAGTGAGAAGTTTATGAAGCATCTGGAGCCTGGAGTATTAAACGCTGATCAGATGTCCACAATATTTATGAATATACAGGTAAAAACTGATATTAGGTCTTTGTATCGTCAAAAAGTATGATGTGAATTATTTCAACAAGCCAGTTTAGTGCTTTCAGGAATACTACTCGCCTGCCAACCTATGTTCTGCTACTTACTCAAAGTTCCAACACCTCACCCACGCTTTGGATAGCTTTAGATAAGAATTCTATGGCTTGTAAACATGTCACTTGTCTAGTTTAGGAATTGTCTGTTCCTTGAAGTTAATGTATTTTTGAGCAGATAACTCCCGGCTCTTTTTATTTGTTCGATATCTGTTAACCCAAACTCCGTGTAATTTGAGACTGAGGTTTGGAAGATCAATGCCGTCGCCTATAAGGGACTACCAATGGATGATTTGTGAAAAAACCTAAGGTATGTAGCATTGCAAGCTTCAATCAAGCTGACTTAGAAAAAGTATCATTCCCATTTATTCCTCGTTTAGGATCTCTACACAACCCACAAAGAGATCTACTCACAGCTCAAGGCAGCTGTAGAGAAATCTCCTGAAGAGATCGCTGTAGTCTTCATCACATTTAAGAAGAAGATGGTCGGTTACGCCGAGTACTGTGCAGGACTACCAGCAGCGCAGAATAAAGTGGATGAGCTTATGAAGAGAAATGATATCATCAGAATCAGTATACAGGTAAGCAGATTGTGTTTGTCAGTGTGATGTCATCAGATTATACTGTGAGGTCATCAGGTTAGCACCTGTGATGTAATACCCGCACTTCTACTTCATTGCAGATGTTTTCTCTATGATACACACTATGTTGACCATGTGTCATGTACATTGTTACGAAATTATCACTTTACAAGCCAAACAAATGAGTCATTTGGGTATGTCGCTAAAGGAGGAAGCTTCCAGATTTCAAAATAAGCTAACCAAGCAAACGGAAAACAATGTTTGATAACTTTACCTACTAATGCGACCATGTGGAGGTTGTACTAGAGAAGGTCTCGAAGCAGCGCTTGACTCATGGTTTCTAGCTGAAGACCTGTGTGTTGTGCAGTGGTACGCGCACCATTGTATGTTTTATCTGAATATTTCGATGAGTTTTCACATAATCATAGCCATTTGCAAGATGTGATTTGGAAGGTGAGGAGGTTAAAAGCAGCATTATGCTGTCTGTGATCCCGAAGTTTCCAAATTAAGATAATTATAATAAAGAAAATAATTCTGACACATAATAATCATTCATGTAATAACATAATATTTTATTATCATTTGAACAGGACTGTGAGCAGCAGGCTAATGACGGCAGATTCAAACTCAGAGATCTACTTGTCGTTCCCATGCAGAGAGTAATGAAGTACGGTCTACTGTTACATGTAAGTAATATTTTCTTGTCTGATCCTCTCAGCCGGTGTTGGATGACAAGTGAGACCATGTCCTCAACAACAACACTAAATGAAGTAACAAAACTAAGCGAGTCTTATAATCAAACACTTTGCATGATTATGTTGTGATTCTTCATGTGCTATCCGACGGTGTATTTAGTATTTAGCTGTAGATGTATTAAATTAGACTATATAAGAATGCAGATGATAATAAGTAGTAGGGTCAGTAAAGAAGCACCACTGAACATAAACAGGGAGATCCAATTCTGACTGAAAATCGAAGGCAAGCAGATAAAATTGCTAATATTCGAAATTGGTCAGATCTATTTCCGAGATCACTTTTCATGAGAATGTTTCCCAAGGCAAACTCTAGTTTGTGCATATCTAAGTATTAGGCTGTCTGGGTCTGGCTCACTTCAAGCATATTCTGAGTTAAGCTCATTCCATTCAACAAACATAAAAGCATGAGTAAGCATTTTGTTTTAGCTAGTACTAATGCGTCAGGTACAACATTGAATCATACCCATCCTTCTCATACAAGGAACAGCTGATGTCTCTTTTCCGGCAGCAACGTAATGTTTATATCTTCATTCACAATTTACTAAATACAACCAACTGCTAGGCTGAGGGCTACTGCCACTATGTTTGTGCTGTCATTAGAAAATGATTGCACGATAGACAAAACAATTAGACAAAAGGTTGTAATTAGTTGTACCTTACAATGAATTAGAGCAAAGCTAACTCATTAGGTAACCATTATAGTATGTAAACAATAAACATGGGCTTTAAAATGTAAACAATAAGTTCTGAATGTAATTTGAAACAAAAGAAATCAAATAAACTGAATCCAGGTTAGACCACAATTTATCAGTGAGTATTTAATGCAACCGCGATGACAGCAGAGACACCTGGTCTGTTGCCTCAGTTCTTTTGGCTGTTTGTTTGGGTCGTGGTTTGAACGCCCTTACTGTCCCTACAGACATGCTATGAAGCACTGAGGCTGCAGAGCGTTAGATGACCTTCCGGTTTATGAATGATGACATGCATTCGTAACTGGACTATAAATGAGTATGATGTGCTCGATTCAGTTGTATCATTGTGTACAGACAGAGACAGCCTATTATTATACTATTATTTGGCACAACCAGACCTGATCTTCATTAGTAGAGACCAGCTAAAATGTCTACTGATCACATGGAACTTGGATCTTGTTTCACCAGACATCAACAAGTTAGAAAAGTACAGTTACTAAAGATTGTGAAGATTGAAAATTGTAAATAGCTTCTGGGGTTTTCGGATTCGTGCTACTCTACCCTCGTTTCTCATACTGAGTGTGAACTGTGAAATGCTTTCATAGTTTTCATATTCACTCTCAGATATTTAAAGGCCTTTTGAATCATTATCTGAAAGTTTATTTTTTCCATATTATATTATTGATGTTATCATATTCTATTAACTATCGCCTATACTAGTTCATCATTTTATTTATCATCATTGTTGTATTTTCTAGGAGCTGAAAAAGAATTTAGATAAGGATAAGATGTTTGATAAGGCCTCTCCACAGATGAAGCAGGTGGAGAAAGGTATATCTGTGATGCAGGATATCGCTTACTATGTCAACGAAGTAAAGCGTGACAGAGAGTCGCTAGAGACTATCAGTATGATAGAACAGAGTATAGAGGATCTATCTATGGTAAGTGACTACATAACTCTATGATAGTAGTGTTGTGTGATCCATCTCGGGCCTGTCAAGGTCGAAGCCAACTTTAAACAGTGGCTTTATCTGGGCAACTTCTTTCATATGGTAGTATAGCTTGCGTGTATATAAATATATGTTCAGTATGATAGACCAATGTATAGAAGATCTATCTATGGTGAGTGATTGAGTGATTGTGGAAGATTAAGCTTTTGTATCATTCTGGAGTTCTCAGTCTAATTAGAATACTGCTTTAGGTTCTTTAATAGCCTGTGGACCAGTTTCAACTGATTTTGAGTCAAAGCTGAGAGGAGAATGTACTATTTTCTAGATAAGACTGGGGACTCTAGAATAAATACCTCAAATCTGAATGTAAATTGCAAATTAGCTAGTCTTAGCCCCCGCACTATTGCCCGACACCCCTCCCCGGCCAGGGTAGCACCTTGTTAATCAGTTCTATGATGCTGAAATTTCTGTTTTCAGTGTTGTCTTTTCATGACTCTTATGGCAGGCAAAGTAGCTTTTAGCCAGCCTTGCCAATGATGATGGCCAATAAAGAAGTTTTGAGATTGCTTCTATTGAAAACTAGAGGGATGGTTTGAAAACTGTTGTTACGCGATTTATTTTGATTATTTAATTATGCGGCTTGCTAACGTACTCAGGATCAGGACATTTGACTTGACCACAGCGGTCAAATCAAATTGCTAAGTCCCAACCACACAATACTTTTCCTGCTGATAATCCCCCCCCCCTCCTCTCCTTGAAAGGCTAAAACAATGTGAAGCTCCACCGATATACATATCAGTGATAAGCTGATGCTTGGAATATATTTGATGATTTTTTTTCGCACACAGCCGCCTGGTACAAAGCTGGACGATTACGGACATCTACTTAAAGATGGCGAGCTCAAAGTAAAGTTTCACGACGATAACAGGGAGCTAAAAAGGTTTGTGTCAAACCAGGTGTAGTTAGACTGTATCATGAATCATTACTCTGCAATTTGGTGGCGTAAACTCATTGGGGGGGGCACTAGATCAAGTTTAATCCGTCTGCCTGCATTCCAGTTGCTCCCTTCCACTGGTCACGCCGCATGAGGGGAAGCAACTCCAAATGCTGACAAATGGACCAAATTTGGACTAGGCTAGGGTTTCGCTTACTGACGATGAGGTCAGAGTTGGTGGAATCTTCCACCTTTTGCATTTCAATATTGAAGTAGATATATATTTTACTTGTCATCGAAATTCTGGTCGAAGTGTTTGTATGATCTTCTTTAATATATATATATAAGAGGGTGACCAAGATTACCAGTTTAGATTGAGTGAATGTATCTTTGTGTCTTGACTTGATATTTTTAGCTCTCATTTAAGGTAGGGGGCAGCACACCTGCAGTCTCGCACATAGTGGTGGACTTTGCACTTCTGTAGCTTTGCTCACTTGTAGTCCACAAAATAAAACGATCTAAGGGAACTCTGCTTATTTACTGTTTTCTACGCTGTCACCATTGTGTGCCAGTCAGCCAATTAACAGGCAGCGGTGCAGTGATTTTCCATATTTTAAGTGTGTACCTTGAAGGCTTCGTGGTATCTCACCAAACCCCTTCATAGCTCAAACCAATTCAATATATTATATGTTATATTTTCAGATATATTTTCCTGTTTGACAAAGTCATGCTCATGTGCAAATCGAGGGTGAGTGAATATAATATATTATATATTATATTATATATAATGTTATATAATCTTGTGATAGTTCCACAGTTAGTTAATATGTAACTTGTTTGTCATTCGGGAATAACAAATAATGCCAATCAACAGCGGTGGTATTCCTTTGTCTATCGGCCATTTTGTCCAAAGCTCAGACTTGATAATAGAAAACAGGGACTCTGGCATGGGAGCTTGTGCATCTGAGGGTCTTCGACTTAGAATGAGCAATGCTTATACAACACCATTGTCGCTATCACTTCGCTCAAAATCTTAGCACAATCGGACTTTGAATTTTACAAAATATTTTGTTCTCAAAATGTTCACCCAGAATGTATGGTTCCATTAATAAGTGAGCGATTTTGGAATGAGATCACTAACTGTTCTCACTCACTCACCCAGGAGCGATTTGATAGTGATTTTAGTTGTATAGTTTTGGCATACCCCTCTGGTACACAGTTACATGGTCAGAGTGAAGGGAAGTGCCTGATCAAGGATAAGGCGAAACAAAGTGCAAACCTTTTTGATTCCATTATTGGGTGAATAAGTGTAACTCTACTTTAAAGACAGGAAGTCTGGCTCAGGATTACCCATGTCAATGCGGTCTTTGATCCCACCCATCGCTTTTCCAACCCCTACCAATGTTCTCTTCTACATTCTTTCCCCTTAATTAGCATTCAATCTGACATAGTAGTTGAAACCATAAGCTATGAGCTTTGACCATCCCATTCATTTGCATTCTGGGAAGGTTACGGTAGGTCTTATAGACAAATTCTTAATTGTTTTGGTCATCATTTGTAAACATCTAGAGAATAACCAAAATAATCGAAGACGCAACTAACAACTTTCTTGATTTCCCATAGATTGTTGATAGTTTACTCTGGGTAAGGTCTACCTCTTTATACATGTATATAGTGTAAATAAGAATCTACGATTATTACCAGTGTAAATACGAATGTGCGATCGCTATTATTACTGTATATAGGTATTTGCGATCGTTGTTAGTCTTTTAGTTATAATGTACATCCGATTGCGATTTGCACGATGAATATGCCGAGTAGTGTAATGATTATGTACTAGACACCAATAGTCTATCTCCCAAACCCAACAGCCTGGTCCATTAGACCTGAAGGCTGGCCTCGCGAAATGCTGATGTCAGGTGTACCCAACTCAAAATCAGTCCGGTCTGCATAACAATCAATATGAGTAGGATCACCACTACAATTCTCCTCATATTGATTTGAGTACACCCAACCGGACTGGCTTTGCTATCTAGGTTTAATTAAATCTGTCACTATATGTCCTCAGTTCTTGGTGTATTTTACCCACTGACTCCTTTGATGTTGTCTCCTCCAAGCCTTTTACTGATGTGTAGAAGAGATTAAAATTGAAATTACAGTTTTGTTTAATTTGACTACTTGATTTGGTTCACCACACTCTAGTGCCCCTCTTGTACATGTGCCTGACCGCCAAGCAGTGCCACCAGAGTCGTAGTTACTTTCTTTAGGTGCATGTTGGTTTGCAAATAGCCTAAGCACCTATACTATGCCACAAGTCTGGGGATGCGGTATAACCCTCATCAAGCAAAGTAAAAAATATAGCTACATCCTTGCAAACCCTAGGGCTGAAGTGACCCGTCGGCTGGCTTTTTGAAGTGCCTTTAGACAAAAGTCCAATTATATTTGTTAGGCCGTTTTTGCACAGTGGCTATTGCATGGGAGTGTTCGAGAGCAAACAGCACTCATGAGATGCTTGCATGAATCTCAGTGAAATTTGCACAGGATTATGCTGCCAAAAATAGGTTTGGATGCTGTAAATATTATGACATGGACATGACCAGGTTTGCACCAGCTCGAGGGAACTATTTTCTCACATGCCTTTAGTTGATCACTGCTGCAAGTTATCTAGCCTTACCCGGGGCCATCCAAGCTACAGCATGTTCTGATCTATGTAGGTCAATAATTACCCAGTGTGCATCTGTATTAGATAGGTCATCGATTTAAGATTTTGTATTTCAGTAATTTATTTTAGGAATGCATGGAACGTCCACAGTACTTCCATCTCCTTCCCTCATGTAGTCTGTACTATATTTGTTTGATAGTTAGTTTTATTTTCATATTTGAGTATCCATTGTCAATAACTCCTTTACTGGTGACTTGGCTTCAGTGCTGTTTGTGACAGATGTTTATCAGTTCCAATTCCAATCCAATTTTTCTGTGAGGCAGGGATGTATATTGTCACCTCATAACAGGGTTTTTTTTTGCGTAGATTTCAGTGCCTCAGCACACTGACATCAAGACTTCACTATTAGCATACAAATGTATCTCTGATTGTAAGGGTCAACTTAATATGAGTACCTAACATGTACCTGTCCGCAAGTCATGAAAATGACTTCCGGTCGTCCCACCCATCTCTTTCAGCTGGACGTACTGCAGCTAAGTGAATTCTCTATCGATCAGAGATATACATACATGCAATAGTAATAACATGATAAGTGTGGCGCTGAGGCAGAATGCATGATAGTTTTTGGCAGAGACACACAAGCAACTTACTGCTGCTGACCCTTTGACTGTTCATATTGGCAAGATTCACATTTCATAAAAAAATTGATATTGGTTCCGGGGATTTTATGATGATTGAGACTGCTGTATCACTTGTTGCTGTAGTTGTATCTGCCCTGCTGGCCATACACACTCCTTTAGATCCTGCCTGTACAATCTCGCCGCCTGTATTAGACTCTTATTATGGTTATAAATATCGTTTCTCATCTAATTTTGCCACCAGCCGACCGATCAACATTGAAGTTGGTGACACTTGATGACGATAAGCCAATCAGGAGTGGTTGTGGCATTTGTGTCATTGATCACCTAAGAAATAAAATATCACCACCACTTCAGAAAGGCCAAAGCTCTGATAGTACGGCAAGTGTTAATGATGAGAAGATAACTTGAGTTTATAATATTTTGCACCCAACTTGATAATTTCACATGTTTGGCTATTGTAGGGTGAGACCTACTCTTACAAGACAGCATTAGTACTACACAATTACCGCCTGGAAGATAACCAGAGTGGCGCCATCACTAAGGTACTGGTAAGTTTCCACTTCCTGTTTCCTGTCTGTCACCTTGGCGACGACCTCGCCATGACCTTGTGGAGACCCGCATGCACTGTCTCTGGTCTACTGATGCCTGAGCTCTTCTGTAACCCAATCGACTTCAGCACTCTGACACCCAACATAAACCAACCATACACAAGGAGAGAGTAGACACAGCAGCATTCGTAGGTAGATCAAGCATGATCAAATTAGCCTGAATTATCAGTTGTCCCCCTTCTAGCGGCTGGTGGAATGGGAACAACTGATGAATGCGGCAGATTGGATCACACTTGATCTTTCTCATAGGGAGGTCTATAGTAGGATTGATGCCATGGATGAAAATCAGTGTGTATATGCATTATAAAATTACTTGGATGCAGATATTACGACTAGGAGAATGAGACTCACAAATCTGGCATACCAATTAGAACACTCTGTCCAACCAATCAGAGCAAACCCATTGGATTGTCTACTATAGACCTCTCTAATGTATGTGAAGCTGTTTCTGCTTAGGTGTTAACATTGTATGCCGGCTGGGTTGGGTGGCTTTACATGTATGTCATGCTACCCCATGTGTTGCATTGGCTTCACACCTGTGTGGTTTCGGTATGTCGCTTTACATATTCTAGTCCTCATGTTATTGTATCCCTGTGGTACTAGGCATATAGTTTACTTTTTTGTATAAATGTTATATCAATGTCATGCCTCATTGGAACTCACTCACTGCATATAGTAAAATATCCCCCAGTGAGATGCTTGAAACTGTATGCAATTAATGAGGATTGGATCTTTGAAGTCAAACATATCATTGCATGACACGGTGTGCTTAAATCAGAGTGGTAATATTAAGCTGCTCTTCTATACATAGCACATGCTGCTGATGTTTTAATTTTAGGTCATCTTAATCTTTTCAGCCCCAAATATCACACCACCATTGGAAGGGTAACATTTGATATTGTCCTATCAGGTGTAGCCTTTGTGTCGCCTCTGATTGGTCCTGATCACATTTACCACTAGCCAATGTGGTGGCTCTGATCTGATTGGCTGTTGGGTAGGAAAGAGAGCCAATGGAAGGACACTCTAATTCCCAACAAGCCAATCAGAGCTAATATATTTGCTAACTCAACATCCAATCAGAGCCAATACATGGGTTAGATTAGCCTGTCTTGACAAGCTTTGTTTGGTGGGGGGGAGGGAACAAAGCTTGTCAACTCTTGCATGCTCGACTGTCAAGCAGCCGATATTAAATATTGTCTTCTCTTGTGATCGAGAAGATAACTCCTTCATCACGCTAATCAATTTGTATACATTCTCATACAAATTGATTAGTGTGGTAAAGGAGTTATCCTCCCGATTTCAAGAGAAGACAATATTTAATATACGCTGCTCGACTATACAATTTGATATGTGAGATAAAGGAGTTATCTTCCCGATCGCAGGAGAAGACAATATTTAATATCGGCTGCTCGACAGTCGAGCATGCAAGAGTTGACAAGCTTTGTTCCCTCCCCCCCCCCCCCACCGAACAAAGCTTGTCAAGACAGGCTAGGGTTAGATGTGCTGTATTGTTGTGCAATTTGGTTTACTCAAAAAATTTGTCTGTCGCCTTATCAACTGTCGATAGATTTGCTGATGCGCTGTGGTTGGAGGGTGGCTCTCTCTTGATAAGCTTTGTTTTGGTTGCGCTACTTTAATTACGCCATCTGATATGCAAACTGGACAGTCCCAGCCGGTCCCTAACACCAATAAAAAAAAAAGCAATATGCAGCAAAAGTTTAATATGTCCCCATTATGACCCGACAACTGCAGTAACATGAATACATACATGCATGAAGTGCGTTACCCTTGATCCGCTACTGAATGCGCTAAACTGACCGAGCACTCACTTGTACAATTTGCCTGTTTCATCGTAATACGGACCACTTGTTGAAGCATATTTTACTCGTTTTACAGCAATGGAGACATTCATTCATGTTGGTAGAAAAGGAAGATAAGACAGCTATTACATTTTTTAGTAAGAATGAAGAACAGAAAAGGAAATGGTTGGACTCGATCACACTAGCCATGTGAGTTCACTTCATGTATACCAACAATTGTCAAAGTGAATGCCAGTTCCTTTGAAATTTGTTTTCATAAAAATTCCTAACCATGTGGACAAGCATATAACATGCAGAGATAACATTGTGTATGCTGGCTCACTTTTTGTTCATGAAATATATTTGTTCATGAAATATAGTAAAACCAATCAATGCTCGAAGTAGTATGGGCCTGCAGTATATCTGCTAAATTTTCTGTCCAATGAGTTGATAGGATTTTTCCCTTCAAACTGATCATTCAGAGCCGTGTGACCTAGAACATTAACTGTGCTCTTTTATTTGCTCCAGGGACAACTTCTCACCACAGTTTTCCAAAGATGGCGGTCATGATTTCATAATGCACACATTCGCTCAGGCCACAGAGTGTGACTACTGTGACAAACTACTAGCTGGATGCTTCTACCAAGGCTACTGCTGCTCACGTAAGTCTCACTCTCTCCGATTGGCCGCCTCCTTGTTAGGATGTATCTCGGATTGGACAGCCCCTGGACCTATGATTGGATGACATATGAGCTATAGACTGTACACTCATGATATGGTGGAAAAAGCAGATGTTCCAAAACTAGTAATTCTGTATACCCTAGAGGAGAAATTAGGCATTTTACCTTGATTTAAGAATACCAAGCTTGTGGGAGTAATAAACTCACTATGGGAAATGAGTTAATTTAGCAGACAAATGCCTCATCCCCCTAGGGTATAGATAGTCGAGTAAGTGCGTTGTTGACTGATATCTTCTAAGACCTTGAAATGTAGAGCAAAACCTGATCTTCCTGTTGTAGAAACAAAGAAGAAAGCACACAAACAATGTATTGGTAATATAGTCAATAGAGTTGGTAAGTACATTAAAACCTTAACTGCATGCTAGTACAAATATAGGACTAGTACTATATTAGTATCAGTACTGGCACAGTACTTGTACTAGTTAAGTACTAATACTGTACAAGTACAATGATAGTAGAGTACTGACTCACTTCAATCACCAATTCTAATGGTTCACTGTAGTACAACAAGACTTTTGTTCATGTCATTTATGGAAGTCTTCATGTTGTGTGGTAAATATTGTCATTTAGTTTGTTTAGAAGCAGCTCTTGTTTATAGTACTTGTGAAAATTGCATGGAGTTTGATTACTAATGCGATATGGATGTGTGAGAAATAATTAAAATGACAATTTTGGAAAACATAGACAAACATTTAATTACAAATGAGAGTATGGCACACTAGGCCTCTTTGATGAGCTGGTATTTTGTTGTAACATAGAACGAGGCAGCAATATATGGAATCGACCGTTACCAAAATCTCCTGCGGCGGTAGTAAAAAGCCATTGTAAGTCCTCTCCTAGAACTGCAAACTTGAGTTGTACTGCTTTAGATCTAGTCTTTTATAATTTTAGCTCCTTAATATTTGTTGCATCTGCGCCATTTGCTAGCTGCTCAATTAATTTTGATTTGCTTTGCATACAAACCTGTCGTCAAATTAACGAAGCCCTTCCTCTGTGTGCTAGCGTAAATTTTACTGCTAGCAATATGGTTGTAAGTTAAGATTCTAACCCGCAACACACGGAATTAAGTCACTACCAAACCTTTTAAGTCATAATTCACCAAATTTAAGTTAGACTAAGCTTGTGCGTGAACTAAAGAATTGTCTAGCGCTGTGGTTAACAGAGTAGAAACCAGACTAGAGTAGCTCTTGCCAGTTGACTGTGGTTGTGTACTGAAATGTATGAACCACCCATGCTTCATACTTGTTGATATTGTTACAGGCAAAGTGGTGAAGGGAGTGAGACACAAGGCTATATACTCATATCTGGGGAACCCTCCGGCTCCATCTGGTAAAAATGTGCTCACATTCAGCGAGGGTAAGTCTGCAACTAAATATATTAAAGGCTACCCAAAGACCAATGCATGCTATGGTCAGGCAGTAACCTACTTTCAACCATCATTTATTCATGCCAAGTAGAGCTTTGAATCTTTTTACCAAGGCTGACATAACTTTATCATAAGTAACTGGCTGACAATATCATGCATTGTTCTTTGGGTAAGTCTGCAACATAGTTATATTAATTCTTCTGTTTAATTGCTCACTCCATTAAGAAACAGAAACAAAGAAACGTAACATTCCTTCAACTTGTCACATTCTAAAACCCTAACTAATTGATGCTCTGGAAAACATTAAATGTTGTTGATGTCGTTCCTATGGCAGCATTGTTCTTTTCATAAATTTTTCCAACATAGAATATTATTCCGACTGACTTGGTCACCTGGTTTGACTTGCCTTCACTTGTTGACTCCTATAGACTTATGTCATGTTGCTTGTTATGTTTCTAGGAGATGTTATAGAGGTAGAGAACCAGACTGACCCTGATTGGTGGATCGGGAGTAAATCAGGAGTACATGGTTCATTCCCTTCTAAATATGTACAAAAAGTCTCATCTAGGGGGGTGAGTTAGATCAATCTCATACCAAAGCTGTAGCCAGGGTTCCAGTCAGTTGTTTCATTAAGAGTAGTGGTGACTCCGCCCCACAAGTATAAGCATAAGGATTCAAGCTTTTTCAGCCAATGGCTTATATAAGTAATGGCATGAAAAATTCCAATATCAACAGCCCTTGTCTTCTACTTTGAGGGGCTACCCAGATTTCACAGGCTACTGCTCGACATCCTAGTTTGGATATTTCTTCTTACCCTTTTTGAGATACACTATAAAGCGTGTGGGGATAGCACACATATGGGCACGCAAAGACAAACACGGGTATATGGTGCTGCATGGGTACCTCTACCAAAGAGAAGATAACTGTCTCAGTTTCAAGGTTATGAATGACCTGATAATAAGTTCTTTTCCCCCCGTTTGTAGTCCGTGATGAGTAATGGCGGCGCACACCAGAGATACTCGAATCATCCGCCAGCAACCAGAACAAGTAGTACAAGTCACAGACATTCCTCAACTAATCAATTCAATTCATCAGCCGCCCATGTGAGTATTATACCCTTTAGTCACCCTGTACGGCGAGGACATCCAGACTTAGCGTTTCGTATTTCAAAAGAATATTGCTAGTGCAGGTGTACTTAGACCTTGGTGTTTGAAAAAGATTTTTAAGTCATATCCTGTACCGGAACCTGCTCGTAAACTGAAGTTGATAATGTCCAAGTTTACCTGGTATGATGGCGTTGCATGAGTAAATTACTTATTTGAGCAACAGAAGACTTGATTACGAGAAAGCATGAGAAGCCCGACACCATGCATTAGTGTGTTTATATCGATGAATGGAAATATTATATCTTCTGCACAAACAAAGCTTAGAAGCGTTTAGCTGTACCTAGGGGTCACAATTGACAGTTCTAACCATGTTGTTATGTTGTTACTGTTTACTAGCCAATGTGTTGGCTCTGACTGGCTCCAGCCAATCAGAGCCAACATATAGGCTAACTGTTAATGTGTTCTTATGTTCAGTTTTTGTACTAATTATTACAGCTGCCTCCATCTCCCAATAGGAGACACCCAGAACATGACTACATGAACACACAGTCCCTCTCAGACTATCCCTGGTATGTCAGCTTATCAATGATCGCTCCACCATTGATCCATACTGACATCAATACTGCACTAATAGCATGTGTATCTCTGATCGTTAGTCAATTTATTATGGGCACCTAATATGTGCCAGCCTCTAATTAAAGATATTAACCTCACGTTGTTACACCAAATTCCCTCTGGCAGAAGGCAAGCTAAGTGAATTCATGCATTCCCTATCACTTAGAGATTGGCAAGAGTATGTCATGTGATCAGTGTGACACTGATGACTAGCGAATCTGTTTGCTCTGATCTGATTGACTCTTGGGCGGGAAGCAGAGCCAATGGCAGGTCACTGAAAGTACCTATTGAGATTTATATTGAAACTTATTCTCACATTCGCTAAATATCAACAGGTAATTTCAGTGAACTTGAATTGGCTCTCCCCATCTCACAAGCCAGTCAGAGTCAACATATATACTCTTGCATATCTCTGATTGATGATTGACTATGAGTTACAAGTGGAAACATGTTAGGTCCGTCGACTGGATTGCCTCTGATGATCAGATATATACATACTAATAGTATGATCCCATTGTCAGTGTGGTTGCAGCTTAGTCGGATTTGAATAGTGACTGTTAAATTTGAATTATGTACAAAAAAATCTTAATTGGAAAATAGTATGTCGGGGAATCTGAAAGTGAACGACACAAGAAGAAGGATATGCTGAATCCAAATTGAACAGTCATTATGCTGCCAGAAATAACCTAGTACAACAGTGTTCCCATCACTCTCATTATTGAAGTATACAGTGTAATCCTCTTAATTCAGACCAAGGACGCTGGTCCAATCAGCCAAATTTCAACATATTTTCATGTCACATTATGTAAAGTCTGCTTAGTCAAGACAAAAGTTGGTAGTCCCCAGAGGTTTGAATTAGTTGGAGTGCACTGTATGCTGATGCTATGGGTGTGCTTGGAATGTCATATCATAGCTGATCGCAAAAAAACTCTCAATTATGTTTTTCAGCCTTCTCCTCAGCTGCCTCTTCCTTCACAACTCAAACCTGATCTTCACATTAACATTATCGCTGCCATCTATCCTTCATCCACCAATCACTCACCACACACACAATCACCCTCTCTCACAAACTTTCTGTCTGAAAGTGCACTTAAACTTCTTCATTGTAAGCTTGGCGCTGGTAATGCTCAGCTACATATTGAATCACTGAGCCAAAGCAAAGTTCTTGTTGCCTGGGTGTCACGGTTTGAGAACGGATCGGACGTGAAATATGACGGAGTTTTACTCAAGTCTGCATCAGAAGGACAGGCCTCTATGAGAGAGTATGTGGGTATGAAAGGAGGACGGATCGAGGAGATACATGATGTATCTGGTACATCAGTGTTAGTCTCTGCTTACTACCAGACAGCCGTTGGGTCCAAATCACAATATTCGTCTCCTATCAAAGCTTGTTTACAGCTTTGCTGCTCAACCAATTTGTTCAAGACACAGAAAGCTTGGATTCCTACAGCCCAAAAGCAAAAGCAAACACTTAAAGAAATGGAGGTCGGGAAAAGTATATACTCCATGCTCGTCGAGTCAACAGAAGGTGTTATAAGAGCTACAACCCAAGTGAGGTCTCAATCTCCACTGAGTAAAGAACCTCCGCCACCCAATGGTGCGAATAAAATACCGAGTTCTCGTGAAGTGGAACCAGGAATAACCGGGAGATCAATGATGATGAAGCCTATGACTGTTGTGAAGAAAAAGTATATCATGCCTTTGGGGAAGACTACACCTTCAGTCTACTCAAGCAGAACATCAGGAAGTGGAACTCCCATGGCCAACCCAGATCTGGCAATGGCTACCAAGTCGACCAATATTGCGGTAAGAACCACTCCTCATGCCCTATTCTATGGAAATAATAAAAGAAGTTTAAACTCCACTGATTAGAAAGATCCAGTGTTTGTATGCTGGTCTAGTAGCACTACAATGGATGCCAATTCATTGTATGAAATATGCCCATACTTAAATGTTGCTTTTGCTGGATAAGGTTATAATCAAATTGGGTGATCTCCGTTGGATCTAATAAAGCCCTTTGACTTCAATAAAAACAACATATGTCATGAGCTGACATTATGTGTTCGTTTACAGGGATCACAAGCACAGCAAACTCATAAGTCTGTGGTCAAAGAGGCGAAGAGATACTATCGCATCCCCCAGACTGCCATCAAATTTCTCCACACTCCTGATGAAATTCTACAGGTATTGATAATAAATGCTTAACGCATTATTATGTCCTATCATCATGATCAAGGGTATTGCTTGTGTTAAACATACCCTTCAGGGAAGTGGATACGCATTCAAGCCAAATAATAAATAAAACTCGCATGTTATGAAAGCTTCTTCAATTGTTTTATCATTTCATGATGCTGTGTTCTCTGATAAAGCTACCTTTTCCTTTACAGGACAGTATCGAGTTCTGGTATCCTGTAGTAGGATATGGAGCCTCCCGACAGCCCCCTCAGACTGACCCTGTGATTCATCCAGCACAGCGAGCTCGACGTCGCGCATCCTCCTCAAACTACCTACGGAAACTCAGGACAGATAGTTCTTTATCTTCAAGAGCTTCGAGCAGCAGAGCAAAGGTCAGGCAAGCCGCAACAAAGAAATGGATTGGGGGAAATAACAGAACAAGAGGCGGTAAAGTAAGACCGTCTACGAATAGTCGGAGGAGAAAATCGGAGTCTAAAGTGCAGTCCTCTGTGTCGTTAGTGTCTGAAGCTTTTGATCCGAGCCGTTCTCCCTCCAGGTCATCACTGAAATCAAGCTTTAAGGGTTCCTCATCCAGGAATCGCAATTCGTCCAAAATCAGCTTCGTGGGCTTAGATCACTGGAGAGAAATGGGAAAAGACTCTAAATTATGGAGATCAATGCATTCCAAGAAGAAAAACAAACAGAAATCTAGCACAGATGGCTTGAAAAGGAGAAAGGCTTGGAAAAAACGAAACAAGAATATTAAAATTATTAATGGTAAAGTTGTGACCAGATCGTTTGGTGATTTGATAGGCAAAGCATCATCCACTGGCACTGAAGCTTCACAAAGAATAGAGAGTATACATAGCTAATGACCTTGGTTTTTTTAAACACATTATTTTCTTCTCCTTCCGCAATGCGCTCCTTTTCTGCATTTGTCTTTTCTACATTAGTTTCAATACAATTTATCTTCGTCAATTCTTCCTTTGCAACACGATTCTTCATCACACCTCGAAAAGTTAGAGCAGTTGAACCTTTAGGTGTCGTAATTCGCTCTACTAGCCTCATGATTTCTTCTATTCTGTTGGTGACTCAGTTCTCCTGACTACCCTTATCACCAGTAAGCATCAAAATTCTCATCCTTTCTCACATTCTACCAGCTCAGACCCTTATACCCTAATATTTAGAAGCAGAAACAGTATCAGAATCAGTACACATATATACAGTATACACGCTGCATAGACAATAACATTGTGATGACTAAATTCTCCCCACCTTTTACCATAATGCAGCCACCTTGCAGCTTGAGATGGTCAAGCTGCAATGTGTTACGTACCTTCATTGGAGTTGACGTTTCTCAGAGTTAGTTTCACGTTTTAATTTATTTTCTGTTTTCTGTAGGTATATTGGTGTATATAATAAAACAGAGGCCTCACAGAAACTCAACGCTCAGGAGGACGGGGTTTTCCTAGTAAGAGAAAGTAAAGACAGGCCTGGCACCTACGCTATCGGTATCGCGTAAGTTCATTGTATTGTATAAGTATCTCATGAGTTCATTGTTACGTTAACTATAACTTTACTTTAACTTTATAACTTAACTTTAAGTATCAGTATCTAGTGTGTACGTTGTATTGGTATCGGGTAACGTGATATATCGCTTTTTAAAACTTTTTAATATTGTATTGGTGATCATGTCTAATAGTTATTTTCACAGTTGAAACCTCCCAAATATTTGCCGTTGAGTCGCAGTGACCTCTGGAAGCTCATTTTGGGGCAAAAAGTGCCCTTTTTGAATTGTGCCCTCTGTGCCTTGTTTTGAGGTATTTGATTAGTTTATGCTTTCACCATATAGAGGAGGCATGGCACTAACTGGAGGAGTGACATTTTGGTGAAACTTTATGATTTTAGGCCTCCTGTCTTCGAGACTTGAAATTGATTTTTGCAATAGTAATAGGGCCATTTCTGACCCCTCATTACATGCAACCCCAATAATGCAGAAACTAAAATTTCCAAATCAATATACCATTTTGGTCTTGTACTGTCACTTCAATCAATAATCTTACCAGCTTACAGATCCTGGTTGTCACAACTGTAACAGATAATAACCCAAATTTTAACTAATTTGAGTCCAAACAAATTTTCCCGCCAAAAATTAGAAATTCAGAAAGATGTCAGTCGAATTTGTTGTCAGTATGATCAACAACAGGATATTGTCTAGGTTTTGATCGAAGCGATTGTTGATTATGGCTTTACATCTTGAGATATTTGGATTTTTGTGGCTAAACCAGCTTTATATGGTCCAAAACATGCACTTTTTTCCAGCCAAAAAACAGAAAATAGGTTAAGCAACATGTTATACACACTAGATTCCATTAAACTAGAGAGTATTTCCGAGGTTTTGATCGTGGCGTTTGATGATAAATTCAGTAGTAGAGAAGTTATGAGCATAAACGTTTCTCTTTCCATGCTAAACAATCACCCAAAAAAGGTGATCTCCATTGTTGTACACAATGTGCTTTGCATGTAATACTGCTTAGATTTTCATCACGCATTTGCATAACGTAATTTACTGCATCATTTTGCCCGTTGCTGCCTATATGTTTTCAATGCATTTTAGTTAATGTACAATTAATCAAGTTAGGAACATGCGGTCTGAAAAAATTTGCGATATTAAACAAAAGTCATACTAATGGCAACGTGTCAGTGAAGGAATTTTTGAGATGGGACAAGTAGTGCCTGAAAAACTGAAAAGTGTTAACTATATCATGTTAAGATATCTAATAAAATAACTATAAAATATCTAATAAAATAACTATAAAAGCGTTAAAATATCACTTTAACTTTACTTTAACTTTATAACTTAAAGTATCAGTATCTAGTGTGTACATTGTATTGGTATCGGGTAAGTTCACCTTACATCAGTATTGTTGCCAGTACATTTGTTGAGTCAGTACAGCCAGCCAATACCTTGATGCCAAATAAGAGTATTCAAGAGTTAGGATGGAGGTTGTCCCTTCTTTCAAGTTTTACCATTATAATATGTCACCATCATCATTTAATCACTTGGTGGTGAGCTAACGGCGGTCTCAAATGGTGGCCTCTGGCCCTAGGCTTGTTGCAGAGGAAAATTAAAAGAAATTAATTCAATTTGACGTAAGTAGATAAGATGTAGATACAATGTAGAAATTCAATTTTGATTGTTCTAAACTTGGTTGCTGACGAAGGTTTTATCTCTCATTCCAGATACCAGGGAACAGCCAAGCACATAAAAGTAGCGAAGAGTCCGGATAGTACTTACTCTATAGCTGACTGCAAATGTTTTAATTCCATACCGGTTAGTGAGGCTTCGAAAGTTTGAACGCTCGATTGGTTGAGAGATCGTTTGGCTGTGAGAGCGAAGGTTGCAAATTTGATTGTCTGATCGAATGAAGGATTGTTGAGAAGATTGATTGGTGGATAGATCGTTTGGTAGAAAGATTGAACGAATGATTGATTGGAGGATCGATTGATAGATAGAACGATCAATTGATCAATCGATTGACTGACTGAATAATAAATATTGAACCTATTGTTCTTTTTATGGAGATAAGACCTGAGGAGTTTGTAACATAAAGCTTAGCCAGGGTTTTCGAGACAGCACTGAGCTAGACCAATTTTGTTATTAGGAGTCGTCTTTTAGGGTTACTTTTTTATGCAAGCAGACACAAAACATTGTAAGCTAACATAACAATGATATATAATGTTTATTATATTATATACATTATATAATATAATTTTTATTGTCAATCTACAATCACCCTTATGGATGTTTTTCATGCAGTGACAGAACAAATAACTTAAACAATAAGGAAACGCGGAGAGAAAAAGAAGAAAAATACAATATAGTAATAGAAATTAATATAGATTTAAAGTGCTTTGATATTATTTATTGCATTTATTTATTTATTTTGATTCATTTATTTTATATTTATGCATTTATTTATTTATATTTTTTGCAGATGCTGGTACAATACTATGAGCAGCACACATTACAAGACAGTTTTCCTGAGCTGACCACAACGCTACTAATACCATTCAATCGTGTCAACCATCGAGGTAAGCTCCTACTGGTCAATTCCTATCTAGGTCAGAGCAAGTTGTGTTTCATTGGTCCATATTCTGTTAGGTTATCATTGAAAAGGAATATTAAAATGGTTATCAAAACCTCATAGGTCAACCTGCCCTTGCCCTTGCCCTAGACTTGCAGACTAGCATTGTTCTTTGTCTGCCCTTCTTTCACCTCCCCAGAGTAAATTTTCATTTTTCACTCTAACATCACCATACTTTAACCGAATCTTCTTTCCTTTGTGTACAGGCGGAAACGGTAAGTCACCTCCCCCTTTACTAATCTTACTTTAGTCTTGTTGAAACACCCTTTTCTATTTCTCACCACTTTCTATACCTTTCCTACGCTATGTAAGAGTTTGTCATTTGTTTTCAACAATTTCAACACAAGCTCAAGTGCTCAAACCTTGCCTGGGTTGCTGATAATGGGATTCCACATCCCAATCATAAGTGACCTTCAAATGCAGAGCTTGAGAACTTAAACCAGTTCAAATCCGCCTGTTGTTAGAACTTAACTTTATTGTGACTAAAAAGAAGTTGGGAACTGGTCAAATCTTCGTTTGTAAAAAAGAGTCCCCATGCATCGTAATCCAAACTCTGACTGGGCAAGTTGTAGTATTTTAATTCGTGGGATGTTGTTGATCATGGAATGCTGCGACCAGCAACCAGGCAGAGTTTGAGCGCCTTATCTGCAGAATCCTGAATGTCTATCTGCTCCATCTCTTGACGTGTTTCTTTAACTGACTAATGTATTCCTTTTGACTCCTCATATCTGTCTCGAAGTGCACTTCCTGTCAAAAATCTAATCTACTCTTAACATCTCTTAAATTTTCTCAAAGTCACCAGACTGTCCCAGAAAATTGTTATCTTTACTCTTCATCAATTTGACAATATCGCCGCCAATTTCACTTGAGAGATGACTCAAAAGGCAAAAGTTGACCTTAATTCCCACTCTCTGGTTGATCCTTGACTAGTACTATGTGTATATTCTATGTTTGTTAATCAGACAATTTCCTCATATAGTATTTGATATACCATGTGGTTTGCCGCTATCCTATATTTCAGCAACCATGACTTAAAACTTAGGCTGTGCCAAATACTTGTATATGTTTTGAGGTATAGCCATCCCAACCATAACTGTGTGAGCCTAATCAGACAGGCTGTTTATGTTTATGCAAATTATCCCCTTGTGTGTAGGTTTTTGTGTGGATAATAATGTTTTGTGTGGAACATTAGTTATGTTTTTCACCCTGCTTGTATTGTTACCGATAATTTAAAAACCCTCATCACCGCAATAAGATATTTACCTGCAGACCTTGTTTACTAGCCTTATTTTCATACAGCCTTAGCTCCAGTGGCATTGTGTTAGGGTAGCGTATGCTGCCCCAACATGACAGTCTGGATCCGAGACTAAGGTCACACTGGTGCTGACATTCCGTTTCCACTACATCCAAATCAGCGCTGGACAGGGATATGAATGTGCTGGATAACGGAATGTCACTACCAGCAACCTGGGCTGAAGTTGTGCACTTGGGGGCTACCAAAGAATAAAGCATGTGATAGTTAGACAGTTACTTATGATAAAGTTGTGTCAGATATGCATGGCAAAAAATTCAATGCTCTACTTGGAATGAATTATCGAAGATGGAAAGAGTGCCTCCCAAAAGGAAAGGTAACTCTCATTCTCTGTATTATGATGGCACAGTCTCCCAGATGGGATATTCAAGAAATAAGCTCTGCCTGGAGACTGTGACATCATAATGAGAGTTACTTTCCCTAATGGAAGGCACCCTTTCCACCATTGGTAATTCATGCCTAGTAGAGCATTGAATCTTTTTACAATGCAAATCTGACACAACTTAACTGCCTGACTTTAACATGCATTGGTCTTTGGATAGACATAAAGCTCACTGAATCTCAATTTTATTGATCCCAATTTATCCATGTTTGGTTTGCTTTTCTTGCGTCCCCACAGGAAGTTCACGTATATCTCATAGACTGAGCACTAGCAACTCGTTTGAATTTACACAAGAACCTAGACGTCCTTGTAAGTGATGCAATTAACACACCCGCCCCCTTACTACATGTTGTGTCCGCGTAGGATCTTAAGCTAGCAGCTAACCAATCAGACGGCTAATCTCTTGTGATTTGGTGTTGTGAGCTCATCTTAGTAATTAGTTTTTTTTCTCTGGTACTGGTTAGGAGGCTGTTTGCTAACCAATAATAATAAGTAAAATATATGTTAAACTCAACATTATTGTAACATTAATTCAACATTAATCCAACATTAATTCAACATTAATTCAACATTGATTCAACAATTATCCATCATAAACTTAATATTAATTCAATGATAAGCCATCAGTTAACTAGTAGTAGCTAATTTGGACCGATGATTACTGCTTTCCTAAAGCTAGTTCTCTTGATTGTAATTGTCTCTATATGGGCTGACTCGTAGATCGGATACAGATTATACCCCACAAGATTATAGTTGTCTGTTGATTGCAATATTTAAAAAAAATTTCTAACTCCAAATTGCCATTGACAATATGGTGTTTGGCTTTTAACGAGGCCATTTTAATCGATGATTGGCCAATTGTGAAATGGGGACAACTCCTAAAAATTCACCCTCGTCCTCAGTCATTCTTTGCATGATTAAGCCTTTCACTTTATGCCATGGATGGCAGTCTTAGTACATGAAGCTATTGGGAGATGGCGTAAAGTGATTGGCCTCGATATAAGGTGGTTGTAACGGCTTTAATTGGTTTAAAGTATTATATCTGATGCTCAAACTTACTCTACTCTAATCGCAGTCATGTCCATATCCTGTCTGTATGTCCGTCGCCATGTGTCTTGTCTCTTCTGATGGCATGATGGAAATGTTAACCGTTATCCAAACATTAAAACCCTGTGAAAAATACTATAACCGCTCAAAGAAACAACGGTCATCTACCCCCACATAAAATAGCTAACTGCAGGTGCCCTCTGGCTAATATTCTCACATCAAGATTTTCTGATTAATCGCCTAATATCTGACTATAAGATTCTGCTACTTTTATAGGAAATGTAGATTTGAACTGACAGCTTGTGTCTCTTAAAATGACAGCTGTGTCTCTTAAAATGACATCTAGGCTTTGGGACTTTGGCCTTGAACAAGCGCATTTGACTGAGGTTGTCATGGATACCAAGTCTCTTTACTATTTGTCAATTGTAAGGCTGAACATTTCATCCGATTCTATACTCCTAAATGTATTCATTACAGTTCCACGAACTAGGGCTGGTTCATCACCCTCCCTCATCAATTCATCTAGTCCAAGAGCAAGTAAGTTGAGAACAAGGGCTATGCCCTAAACTTATTTTCCGGTGAGAATTGATTGAGAGTAACCTCAGCAGCGACCCTAATTGCTCACCTCCCACTGGAAAGCTAGCAATAATCCACACTCATGTCAACTAACTTGTAAACCCCCCCTCCCCTCCCCTCCCACTCTCTGTATTCAGCTTTCATTTGATTGAGCCTCACCACGCTTGAATATACCATGTAGACGACATAGACAACTCTGATAACCGTGACAAATGATTCACTCGCTTCATCCTATTGGCTACCTGCTATGCTTTAATTCGTTTGGATCTTCACTTAAACAGCACCGATTGTGCCTGCTTGTAAACCACTGCCGAGCCATCCCCTCTTGTCATATTTGTAGCTCCACATGTGACGCCGTCAGCAGCAGTGGCAGCATGCGGCCATCGCTATCATTATAAAACGTGCTTATGTGGTAAAAAACTACACTACTACATCTATCCTCTCTATGTCTATCGTCGTCATTGCTTGCTTCATGTGCATGTTAAACCACTGCTGACACAGCTGGGCTTTAAAATCTATCTGAGATCCAACATTAATAAAAATGACGGATCTCATCTAGATTTTAAGGACATCTGATTGTTCAGGGTCAACTTTTGTCATCACTAATGGTGGATGGCTTGGGAAGAAGATACCCCCTACATTATGAGAGCTCATATACCTCCATGCGAAGCTACTGGCTAGATGTTTTAATGCCACAACTCTCCATTTAAATTTTTTACTGGTGGCGATGCTTGGCTGTGGCAGCAGTGGTTTAAAGTCTTATGTAAGTTCATCTATTTTTGGTATTCTCATTTGAATGTATTGGTTGATGACTGCAATGCACATAGTAATGTAGGCCTGAAACGGCGGTTGACAGGGGAAGAGTAGGAACATGTGAATATACTGGGCAATATAACTGCAATACCGTGAATAATTTATTTGACTTGCCCGCTGCTGTAAATAATCCCGTGTGTCTCTGTTGCTCCTCTCTTGAATACTCTGATTGAATCCTAATAAAGTCCTAATAGCCTACACATTCCATGCCCTCATCAACGAATTGACAACCATTAACAACTCATCCCGATTCATTAGTGGAGTGCCACTAGCAGCAATCCTTACAGATTGGGAGCACTTGAACTACTGCTGCTGCTACTTCCAGTCAGGGAAGTGTGTGCTCGTCGAGTTCTGTATGGCCTAAGGATAACCAACTAAGGCTTTTAACTCTGTACTGTCATCTTGCTGGCAAATAGTTTGCACAGACTGGTTACGGTGTGACCAGTGGAAGGGGAACAACTGGTATGCAGGCAGAGCAGATCAAACTTGTTCTAGATGACAATGGTGAGATTAAAGCCACTTTTTGTTATCTTTGACCTACACAGAGTTCTGTGAGCACACATTTCTCTGAGTGGCAGCAGTGAGTTAATCTCCTTATATTACCCTGTCTGTATGTACATCAGGATAACACTTACTGCTCTTCTAACCTTGACCTGCTCAGTGCTGATCTCTGCTCTGATTGGTCAGCAATAAGTGGAATATGAAAAGTAGAGAAGAGGTTGTAGATTTGGGCTCTTAGTCAAGTTCAAATTTTATGAGATAAGATGTTGAAGTTTAGCGATTCTGGCTACATTGTACTGTACTCTGTGTTTAGTACAATCTGGTTTTGTTGCTGTTGGTGATTGTTTTAGTTTAAAATGTTTGCTATGCAAGCAATGTTGCCTGTACGCTGTCTCATTGTTGCTGACATTGAAATGAAGACTTTTCAAAAGGTTTTGGGGAGTTTTTCAAACTGTTATCTCTTTTGGATCACCAAAATTGTGAATCACTATGACTCAGAAAGGATCAGCAAGATTGGTTACCTTACCCACTTTTATATCTGCCTAAGATCTAGCTTATCACAGAAAGTCTATTAATGGTCACATGGGCGGTCACACATGGATGGTCACATGGAGATGGTTGTAGCTGAATATACACAGCTGGCTTGCTATAGCTCTTTTCAAGCCTCATTAACCTCCGCCCAACAACATCTCCATGAATTTGACATGAACTATTTGCTGTATCTGCTCATCTTCCTGTTTGTTACATCTTAGCGCTATTCGCAGATTTTGTGCTCACTATAATCATGGTAGGATAACTACGACTATCTTTTGACACTGACCATAATGGATAATTGTAGTTATTCAGGTCTAATCTTGCTGGCTGCGAATTGAGCCTTATTTATGGTCAAACCATCTACATGAAAAACAATTACAATAATACTTAACCCATACACTGTTGGGTTTGTTTTGTGAGAAGTAATTCGTAGGGGTCTATTCAAGTAACACGCCAGATATCCTCACTCGGTGGCTAGGTAGCAATATTTTAATACTCTGGATCTGGGATGCTCTTATATGTTTGATTCCGTTATATTTGTTTTCTGCTGCATGTCTTATTTTTACAATCATCTCCATTGACACAACTGTTATCAGTGGTTATATTGATGTTAAAGTTCCCATGTGGATTAATGTGTTGTTTATAAAGATTGCATTTGAATTGGTTGCCAATTTGCTTGCGCTTATGAATTCATCTGACACTATACAGATCCACAGGACAGGCTGTAATACGCTCCTCTTCAAATAATACTAATAACAAAATTATGGTTAATCTTTGAAATCAAGCTAAAGTCCACTTTCATAATCAAGCTAATTGACTTGAATTCGAAATTAAAATGGTTGATCTCTCATTCACAGAAATCTTTTATTTTCTTTCTCCATCAGCCACCAGGCGATCAGTGCCTCCTATAATCGGTAAGGCTGAGGTATCGTTTGATTACTCATCCACTGAACCGAACCAGATAAATCTACAGACAGGAGAGACTGTGGCTGTTATCAGTAAGGCTGGCGGTGACAGGGGATGGTGGAAAGGAGCTGTTATAATCAACCACCATATGGGCAAACCAGAACTGGGCAAAGTAAGTCTGCAGACTACCATATTTACCCAACAGAATGCTAGGGCTGGGCAAAGAAAATCTGCTGACTACCATATTTACTCTACGAAATGCTAGGGCTGGGCGAAGTAAGTCTGCAGACTACCATACTTACCCAACAAAATGCCACTACCATAGAACAATCGTGCTTCTCTGCATGGTTTTTCACTCATAACTTCTGGGCTAATTGGTCAATCATATTTTTAGTTTCACATTATATCCATCAATGTCTCAAATTACATCTGGTGAAGTTTTGAGGACGGATGGGCACAACTTCCTGAGATATAGCCAGATAAAAAAGCTCCTCTCGATTTTGGTAATTTGCTTTTTTTATGGCTCCCTGCAGGTCACATGACATGTCACAACGTAACGTTATTTCAGTCTGATAAAAGTATTGGCTGTTTTGATAATAGCTTTCATGGTAGCGATAAAGATAGCTTAGGAAATTAATCTTGAGCTATTCTACAAATTTCATGATTTTCCATGTTTACTCTACAAAACAACACTAGTTTTAACTTGATCATAATAACATGTGCTGCAAGATGGTGAAAAGAGTTTGCCAATTTTAAAATCTCCCTTGGCTTGTCTCTGTAATCTTTTGCAAAATGATCGAACAAATATGGCCGCCCACAAAATAACAATTAACTCAGCAAAAAAAATCACTACCATCAAGCCTGACACCACGTATGTATAGGACATCATTTACCCAAAGCTAAAATAATATTTTTTGCTATGAATGTGATAGATTAGAATGTTCATTATGTGACAGGAGTTGTCCCTTATTCTCCTTCTGTCCCGACGATTCTAAGATCACTATAGGTTTATATTATGTTTCTTACAGATCGGATATTTCCCTCTAGCTTATGTTGAAGAGCAGGATGATGACGGAACTAATTTGTGATGACTAGAAGAGCTCAATGGACTTCTTAAGCGCCAAATATGGAGTATCGCTTTGTGTCCATCACCACATCAGCCCAGGGGAGGACACAATGGATATAATGAGTCATTAAAGAGTGATCAATGAGTGGCAACAGGCGCATACGGCGAACTCTAATGATTGATTTTAGGCTCTTTGCTGTATGTCTTGTGACTGGTAAAGAGGGGCTGATAAAAACTGCTCGTATAAAAGTGTCAACCTAGAACTACGACTGGATTTTACATCATGATCACATCATTACCCAAATGTGGTTCTGGCAACATTCTTGCCATATTTGGCCCATGTATCATAATAATTATATTTTGTGCATATTACTTTTGAAAGGAGTCAATGAATCCATACAGCCTCTTGCTATAACTCAGGCTATGGTCTGAAGCTATGGGTTATAATTTAGTCCCTCGTCTGTCTGGAGGGAGAAAATAGCTCTTCCATTTTACCTCATAGGTCCTACTTACTATTCTAATAATTACTGCTGCTGACTAGCGACCAAGATTTTTTCGCTCAAGCCTTTTATCCATATCGATATAATAGTGTGGTTAATCTAAGTTAAGCATTTTATCCTTGGAGAACTCATCAGTTATCGAATAACAACATGTGGTTTAGCATCCCTAATAAATCACATTTGTGTATCTCATCTAATGAACCAAACCCAAGGCTGAAAAAAGTATTTATAAACATGACTACTACTAAGTAATTATAATAATGATCACATCATGTGATTTATAAGCATTACTCTGATTGGCCATCCATTAGCCAGTCGGAGCCAATCTATTGCATATGTATAAATAGCTCACTTTGTCATATCATTGAGTAGAGCTAGGAGTAAAATGATCTAAATTGAGTTTTTTTATAACATAATGCTTTATTTCTGCTCTGTGTTGTTATATGCAGCCCCTTTTCGCTCATATACTGAACATTTACTACCGCAGATTTCCCGTAGAGGTACTTTTTCAGATATTTTTGTAAATTTTACGTTTTTTTTGCAAATGATTCAACGGTGTAGTGTATGTTAGCAATATATAAGCACTAAATCATGCATGGATAATATCACCTCAGTAATGCTCCATGATTTGAGGAGGAATCAGGGTTGAGCTAATCATACGTCAATGGTTGGTTTAGCCTGTCTTGACAAGCTTTATTCGGTGGGGGGGGGAGGGAACCCACCGAACAAAGCTTGTCAAGACAGGCTATGGTTGGTTGGTTGTTCTCAATATTGATTGGCTGTTGAATTTTCAACTTTGTGTGCCGTTTGCTTACAATCACAACAACATTATACAATTGTGATGAGGATGCTTTCAACATTTTGTTGTTGATTTGCGATGTGATTGGTACAGATTCAAAGTCGGTAAGATTAATTTCCAGAACAGAAACGATTACACCTAAGGTAATGAGGTTTTGGAGTTGTCTATTGCCAAGATGTGATGTTGTCTTCACACAATATATGTTGTGTTGCTTAGTTTGAAGGTTAAAGTGATTCAAACTTGACTTGACTTGAACTCTCAGTATAATTATCCCGGGCACGCATATGTTGTTGAACCATATTGAAATGATGATGACTGAGATGATGGCCTTTCACAATTTGAATTTTTTTCCCCGACAGATTTCCAATCTCTCTAGAGCAGCTGTGGGCAACCTGCGGCCTTTTTGCCAGTGCGGCCAATAATGGGTAGTCTTTTGCGGCCTAAATGTGGCCTTATGCCTATAAAAGTTATTAGACATCAATTTTGGTTCCTCCTTCTTTATGTGGAGAACCAAGTATGCATGGCGCACTGCAAGTACAAGATCTTTCAAAATAGTGGCCTTTCTCTATTATGCATGTAGCAAAGCTTCCCCAGCCACTCTACACAAAATCATCATAACTGTGGTACTGGTGCCAATGACTTTCTCAAGGTGTTTTTCTTTTGAAGTAACACAAAACAGTGACCTTTGGATGTTAAAATTACAAAGTACTCGAACATAATAGCAATAAGTATTTTTTGCAAAACAGTCATTTCGTAGGAAAGGCAGATTTGTATCAAAAAGTCTCTTTGTTACAAATGCTCCTGCATTATGGCTGAAATTTTCCATATTTCATCACAATCTTTTGCAAAAAATTTCCCCCCTTGCAGGAGGGTGGGCGCTGTAAGATGAAAATAATGACAGGACGCAAAAAATTTCGCTGCGCGATTTTTAAGGCAACAAGCTATTTTCTCTCAAAAAAACAGAAAACTGGAACCCGACTTCCTGTCTTCTTATTTGTAATCAAACTAAATCAACTCGGCTGTCTTTACTTCAGCTATATGACTTCCCTCACATAAAACAGCT
Source organism: Membranipora membranacea (assembly GCA_914767715.1). NCBI lineage: Eukaryota > Metazoa > Bryozoa > Gymnolaemata > Cheilostomatida > Membraniporidae > Membranipora > Membranipora membranacea. Next base: position 19,347,368 of record OU612071.1, read on the forward strand.
ATTGATAAATCTATGAACCGAAAGTCACAATCTGAAGGCTTCCTACACACAGATGTACTTGATTAGTTGAAATTCAATCAATACCTGTTTGGTTTTTTTCAATGATTGTGCTATCAGCATGGAATTTAATTGTTTACTTCGTGTTTTATGTAATGTAATATTTATTGTAAATGAATTTTGTGTTTGATTAATCGGACTGTAATTTGGAGTTGTTCACTCCTTGGCTCAAATCCCAAATAATAAAAAATCCTCCAATTTTCTGTTTTAGAATCCACGATATGTATGGTTCAAATAGTGCAAATGCAATGGTAGCAGATCTGGACTTATAATAGCTGATAATTCGGTTATTAAAGAGAGACTTCAAAAATACAACTGAACTGTTGATCAACAATACCTCAGCGGTAAATAGAGCTACTATCGTACAATGTGCGCTAGCCTCAACTACTGAGCACTGGTTTAGTTTTGTGTTTGGTGCAATTCTCGGTGGAATTGCTCAAGGATTTATTTTAAACAATAATAATAAACTATAAATATGGTTCTATTCGTCAGGCAATAAATCAATCAATAATTTGACAATATCTTGGCATTTATCATTTAGTCATAAAAATACATAAACATTCCAAATCTTTATAATAAGATCTTACCCTTGGTGCAGATGACCTCGAATTCAGTGTGATATTCAGTGTGATATCTCTGTGTATGTAACCTATCTTAGACTTGGTTCCTCGCTGTGAATCGCGGTATTTGTATCTCTCTGTGTCTAAACTATATTTGTCTTGGTTCCTCGCTGTGAATCGCGGTATGTATCTCTGTGTGTCTAGCTATCTTAGACTAGGTTCCTCGCTGTGAAGCGCGGTATTTGTATCTCTTTGTATGTCTAAACAATCTTAGACTTGGTTCTTCGCTGAATTGCGGTATATCTGAGAAGTGAGCACACGACACTTAATGGGACATCTTAAGTAAGCTACCACCTCATAAAAACTTTATTGGCTAGGCGACGCTAAGCAGTCAACGACAAACATCAAATTAGAATTATTCGGGAAATCCCAACTGGCAAAAAGTCAATAGGTTAGTTACGTCAACATACAAGCGTAAATGCAATGGAAATACTCGAAAACAGCAATCATGCGGGTCATGTATCTACATCAACTATTGTTGCAGAATGAAAGCATCAACGGCAACATCTTGTGAAACATATGCCTTCACCTGTCCACCAATCTAAGCAGAGCTTGGGTTCTTATATATTTTGAGTTGAATATTAGAGTGAATTGGAGTATTTGGCATTTTTTAAATGGACCTGAAGCAAATGTAAGGTTCTTCGGCTTTTGGAAGGAGAATTTTGCTATGTGTTCTTGTTGAGGTTGGTTTTTTGTGCATATACATTTCGTTGATTTGTGATTCGGACAATTTTTGATGATCTAGAGATTTTTGCCTGCATTTGATAAGTAAATGTATTTCCAGTTATGATATTTTGGTATTGGTAACAATGTGAAGATAAAACTTTCTTTGTTAGGCGATCGAGGAAGATCCCCACAAAGGGGGTGCATATGTGACATATCCAGGCACCACCCTTGAAAGTTAATTTGGAGATCTCTTGAGCTAAGGACCATTTCCGCAATTAATATTTCATGTACCATTTCCACATCCTTATTTTAATTGACTCATTTCCATTTTCAAATTGAATTGCAGATAATATCTAAATGCTCTTTAACTTTGATGCGTCATTGGCTACTTCCCAATTATGAACATCGTATGTGCATAAATCATGAATCATGTATTTTTGTGACTATAAATTATTGATAGTGTGTTGACAAAAACCAGTTACTGTGTGGCAGAGTTACAGCCTGGCTGGGTTATGGCCTGGCCAAAGTTACCATCTGCCATGAAAAAAATTAAGTTCAACTGCCTACAACATCTTATCACAATTATTAGTCTGTGACATTGAAGTAAGCTATCTTACAAGTGGTGCCCCGATGGTTCGGCCTCATGCCTTCAGAGTGAGACTGATGCTGCTGTAATAAAATAGACAGGAGAAAGGAAGAAACATCAAAAAGTGTAAATGTCAAGTTTTGCTGTGCTGTACTTTGTTCCGTATAGTTAGAGTAAAGTGACAGCAAATCTCATCCTGATGCAGTATATTCCATTCAACCATCTCAAACTGACAAGGTATTCAAGAACAATTTTACCGAACCATTTATTCTACACCTCGGCACCCACCACATCTTGTCTTATCCTAAAATAAGGTACCATCTGTTATGTTGAAGAAAAGGAGCAACTCAAAAAAAATAGAAAAAAGCTGGCAGTCAGTTCAAGCAATACAGAGAATGTGTATGCTGCAGGCAACTTACGCTTGCCGTGCATTACAGATTAGCTACTTGATAACTTCCTAATTGACTCTTTAGCATCGTCATTGGGTTATTTATCATCGTGCTTATTTAGGAAGCTCAATCTCCTGTTTTGAGTGTTATGTCTACCGTCATGTACCATCCTTGAATGAGCATCATTAATTAAATCCTGCAAGATCTTTCTGTAATGTAAAGTTGTACTGTGTAAATTTTATAAGCTGGTAGCATTTTTTATAAAGATCAGTTGCTAGTGGCATTTTGAATGGATTAGTCGCATTTCGGATTTTGCCTGGCAGCTTGCTGCTAGGGTCATATATTTTGTGTCTGAATAAAAGCGGGAAACTGCCAACAATACAAATTGTGGGAGTATCTTACACTTGTTCAATTGTAAACAAAAATTATTATTCAATTGTTTAAACAGGTTTTCTGGAAAGTTTAGGGCTAACAGAGTAGTTAAGAAGTAACTTGTTGACCTCTATTTTTTTCTTATTTTTTTCAAAGGGTGGTTCATTTATTTATTAATTGTTTGATATAACTTACCTGATCGATGAGTAGTCAAACAATAGTTCACTGCCCGGTATCTGGAGAAAATGTGATTTGATAGCAGTTCTAACTGAGCTTTTATATTCTCCATATTGTGTGGTCACATGATTGCGTGGTCACATCAGAGCGTGGTCACATCAGTGCGTGGTCATATCAGTGCGTGGTCACATGATTGCGTGGTCGAATCAGTGCGTGGTCACAGTGTGGGTTATGATCCCACATCAATATCCAAAATACTTGCTGGGTGCTCTGTTTCATATGAACCAGCTCCATTGAATCTTAAATGGACATCGTCAATGATTCACTGACCAATAGAATATTCCCCTTTGAAAGGCCTTGAAAGAACTCGAAATCTAATTGAGCGCCTTTAAATATATAATACAAAAACTTGCAAGTAAACATGAGATACTGTGAAGTTTGAAGCATATGTGAGAGAGTCCCGCCAGCTATAATTCATCAATAATTTTAGGGTACACAACCTATTGTATCTTGCACCAATTAGGAATTTCAACCAGAAGATATATGCTCCTTATTAAGTCACTCAACATGCTGATAGTAGTAGGCTGATCTGTCAAACTTAGCTCAAACTGAACTGTGGGCGCTTAAACTCAACAGGTTTTTGATATGAATCTTACCATACATATTATGGATATCGGCGATGATACACTGCCCAACAAAACAAATACTTTGAAAGGCCTCTGGTCTCCTATTTTTAGAACCTTGACTTGTATGTGTGCTTCACTAGCACCCTTTTGTGATGTACTGCCGTATACACAGGTTACAATCTTTCTATGTCCCTTAAAATTACAGGATTATATCTTCAATTAACAGCAATTTTGTTTACACATCGATAATGGTAAAAGAAGTTAGTTCACTCTACCACAACAAATGGCCGGATAATGAAATACAAATTATCATAAAATATAACAAATATTCTTTTCGAGCAGAGTCTGTACACCATAGCATTCCTCAAGCTCGTTCTCCGGGTCTTGCACATATATGTGATTGTTGCTACAGCTGTTTGCAAAAAAATGAAGTTTATCTATTATTCATTTGGTGGCTGATGTTTCACATAAAATTAAGAATGAGATGTAGGTTTGAATGTCAAGATAGAAAGATATTCTGATGGCGGTCAGTTTATGTTATAGTAAATCAGTTATTTAGGCAAAACACCTGCTCACATTGATTGATGTAGGCAGTTCAAGCTTGCTAACATGTGGTCTAACGTACCATACCATTGGTCTACCGGTGACGGTCATAACCACCGAAGGTGCTGGTCATGCTGGTGTCTGAACAGACTGAGAGAAGATTGTTTTGGATACCTGAGATATGGGTGCTATACGTATTAAGCTATGAATACCTGTCTATGATACAGATGGATATCAGCAATAGAATATGAACCTGCTCTACTATATCCGTAATGGTGTGGGCCTGCCTATACAGGAAACAATGGGGGTGTGGTTATGAGGTCCATGCATCCTGACAATATGATACTTGGGGCTCCACGTGTATTTTGACTGAATATTTGGTCAGTTTGAATGAAACCTGAAGAGAAGATTTCCCCACTTTAATGCTTTATTGAAGACTTTTAAACTTTTGCAAAATGCAGCCTCTGTTCTTTGGATTTAGGTATTAATTTCCAATCGATAGATTCATTAGAATAATTATTTCTGAGGTTGACAGTTTTGAAAGGGGAATTGAGGATTGCCCTATTTTTCTCCTGAAGAAATTGCAGACAGCTTTGTATGCAGGGAGTACCGTACCGTACCGTACCGTACCGTACCCCAGATAGATGATTATAGACTATTGATCATGATGTTGGTATTATGTATATCTGGTGGTTTCTTCTGTTATCAATACACCACTGACCTGCCAACCTAATAAAGTCTCACCAGTTTAATTCGGTGTTGTGCCTTACATGTTGTTTCATCATAGCTTTAAGAGAGATGCATCTTAACTTAATTCAGTTTTGATATGCAGTACCCGCTAGAGCCAGAGATAATTGATGTTCAGTACCTGGTCCTGTTTCAACCCCAAGCAGCATCATCTGATCATACGCACATAAGCTGGTCAATGTTCAAATGCTGATTTCTCCAGATATATCTACAGTTCTACACTCAGGTTTGTTGAAACATGTCTTCAGTGGATTTAGCTGTCATAGTTTTATCATTTTGAACCGCTGCCGATTGTTTGGGATGCCAGGATTGAGTTTCATACGCCTGTGTTGTAAATCCCTGCGTATCTACGCCCTGTTTCTATTTTTCTATGCCAAATATAATATAAACTGCTGTTATTGTATTCTGTTTATTTTCCAAGTATCAAAGTTTTAAACCCTGTCAAAGTGACAATCAAAAAGCGGAGCTTTTCCTGTTACAAACATTTTAGTTTGTTTATGACAAAACAAAACATCTCCAGAATCATTCTTTGAAGCCTTTATTAAGATTTGAATATTTCACTTAGGATATCATTCCTGCTCTGCATCCTTGTCAACATCCGTTTGAATGCTAGGTACAATACTATCTGTTCAGAGGCGTAGATTACCATCAACGCTAGCATATCTCATAAGAGATTGACATTTCAACACTTCCAGCACTTTATTAGCTTTCGGAAATGGCCACCCACCAGATACACCTTTATTGTCATTCTTTTTAGACCACAACTTCAATCTTCAGATAATGATAGCATCCTGTGACGTTACGCTAGCGGTTAGTTTATGTCATAGTAAGGCATTTAGTTGTTGAGACAAACAGGATGCTAGCATTATTTGTCTGATGATGTAGGCAGATCACCTCTATCGCACATTGCATACCATTGGTATTATTTACGTCATGACTAGCAGTGAGATAGATTGTTGCCATATTATTTCTACCTACATCAATCAGACGAATGCTAGCTGGTGTGTCAACAAGTTGAGAGAAAAATGTTTTCTAGTGCCTGAAATGTGGCTGCTTTTTCTTCTTTGAAGAGGAGAGAGTTATCCTCTGTTGAGTAAAGATACTTGGACCCATAGAACTCATGCCGCACCCTATACCCATGCCTGCCGATAATCCAGTTACTCTTTATTTCGAAGAGACAGAGGGGTTCTTCTTACTGTGTGTGAGATTTGCAAACACACAATGGACCTCCGGTATTTTAAGTCCTCTTCTGCAAGGACCTGGTTAGGATGAATTTTGTGCCAGTACCAAATCAGAAATGACCTGATCCAAAGATCCAAAGCCTGGATCCTTAACCGTTAGACTACTCCTGTGTCCTTTGTGACTGCTTACACTCAATAGACTTTTGATATATATCTTACCATATTAATGGATATCAGCAATGAACTACTGACCAATATAATATTCATCTTCGAAAGGCCTTGAAAGAGCTTGAAATCTAATTGAGGGCTTACAGATATGAAAACAAACAAAAGTTGCAGGTAAAGATTTTCATGGGAAAGGCTGGTTTGGAACAGGGAACTAGCATTAGAAATTCTTTCCAGATACTAAGTTGAGTTGAGATCCTGTGAAGTTTGATGCATCTGGGAGAGAGCACTTCCAGCTTTAATTCATCAATAGTTTTAGGGTACACGACCTATCGTATCTTGCAGCATATTAAGACTTTCAATCAGAAGAAGTATGCTCGTTATAAAGTCACTCACAAGATTGATTGTTGTGGGCAGTTCTGTCCAGCTTGGCATACCATCGGTATAATGTCTGTGGTTATAACCTCCAAAGGTGCTAGTCATGCTGGCGTGTCTGATGTTTCTGATACTGTGGGAGCTAAATCTCAACCAGCTTTTGATATGAGTCTCACCATACAAATTGATATCGGCGATGATACACTGCCCAACAGAGTATTCACCTTTGAAAGGCCTCTGGTCTCCTATTTTTAGAACCTTGACTTGTATGTATGCTTCACTAGCACCCTTTTGTGATGTACTGCGGTACGCACAGGTTACAATCTTTCTATGTCCCTTAATATTACAGGATTATATCATCAATTAACGGCAATTTTGTTTACACATCTATAATGGTAAAACAAGTTGGTTCACTCTACCACAACAAATGGCCGGATAATGAAATACAAATTATCATAACATTTAACATTAAATATTTTAACATTTCGAGCAGAGTCTGTACACCATAGCATTCCTCAAGCTCGTTCTCCGGGTCTTGCAAATATATGTGATTGTTGCTACAGCTGTTTGGGAAAAATACCAAGTAGATCCAAATCTCATTTGATGGCTGATGTCTTACATAAAATTAAAAATGTGATGCATGATTGATTGTCAACCACAAGAGAGAAAATTTACTCTGCTGGCGGTCAGTTTATGTTATAGTAAATCAGTTATTTAGGCGAAACAGGTTGCTTGCATTTACCTGATTGATGTAGGCAGATCTACCTGGCCAACATGTTGTCTAACATGACATACCGTTGGTGTGTATATCTTTGGTAATAACCACCAAAATACTGGTGATGCTGGTATGTCTGATGTTTCAGATGCCTGAATTGTTGGTCCTTACACTAACAAGCACTTAATTTGTGTCTTATTCTGGTTGATGTAGGCAGTTCTAGCCTGCCCACACACTCTCAAACGTGGCATACCATTGGTAGGTATACTGTTGGTGATCATAACCATCGAGAGTGTTGGTGATGCTGGCGTGTCAACAATCTGAAAAGGAAACAAGCTTTTGATCTATTATTTCTCACCTTTAAAATTGATATCGACGATGATACACTGCCCGACAGAATATTCACCTTTGAAAGGCCTCTGTTCTCCTGTTTTTAGAACCTTGACTCGTTTGTATGTTTCAATAGCAATCCTTTGTGATGTAACTTCGGTATGCACAGGTTAAACTAAGACTCTCAACCTGGGAGAATCAAAATCCTATTTTTGACAATACCTTATTGGCACATTGAAGGCAAAAAAACACCCTGTGCATCAGCAGCTTAGTAACCAACAAGGTCCGGACATAAAACTTTATAGAGCAATTATTTGCTCCGCAGATGACTCTTATTGGTTTTAGGGTGAAATTTTCAGTTTTCAGTATGTGGAATCTTTTTCATGTTGTTGGTCACATTTGACATGGTTCAGAGTCACATGCACCCAAACTGACAACTTGAAATCTAATTAGAAATATTAAAACTTAAGTGAGACTATCGAGAAGCCAATCCAATGGAGATTTGAAATTTAAACAATCCGCTACCCTATAATGCAAACGTCCTAAATGATGAAATTGAAAAATTGACTTTTTTACGTTTTCCACATTGTACAATGTGGTTGATGCTACCACAATTTGGAAGATGTATCATGGTTTAAAATGCTAATTTAATGCTATTGATATATATTTCTTCTTTTAATTATTATTGTTTTGTTCTGACTCACTCGGAAGAACATTATTGGTCTTAAAATAGCAGGTTGTGGCCGTGAAGTTGAAGGGGGAAATTTGGCATCTGTGAGATGGCCCTGTCAGCATTTGTTCATCAACGGAATTTGAGTCACTGCCTATAGTACATATTCCTTACTCTTCTATCTTACCGGAAAATTATTAAACGGAGAAGAAGAATTCACGGTACAAAGATATTCATCACTTAGATTAAGGCTGTTTTGTTGTTTTCTTTCCTGTGGTCTAACTAGACAGACATTTTATATCTATCTTGACGGTTGAAATCTCCTTAAAAGAGTCCTGATGAGGGCAGTATGTCAGCCAGGGGAGACAATCGGCTTCTGATGGCTGAGGGGTTGCTGCTTATTAAAGTTGGTGCATATACCAAGTGGGCTCAGATATTGTTTCATTTGATATTGGTAATATTTCACAGCCCAAAATCAAAATAGGATCAAAAACAAAGACTTCACGAAAATCAATGGATCATGGGTCGGGCAGGATTGATAAATTTGTGTAAGATTCTGCAAATCACATGAATCATGGTGGTGGTGGTGGTGATGGTGGTAAGAATTGTTCCCCTGAATTATGGTATCAGTTAGTAAACTTTGTGATCGGTTGACAAATAGCTTCTTGCATGCCATGATTAACTGGACGAAATGCAGGTATCTATTATCTCGCCTTGTTATCACAGTTGGTTTGACACCTGCTCATTCCCAGGAAAGGAGTGGGTTTAATCCTCGCTTGAGAGGTATTTGAACTTTCATTCAACCAGCCTCATAGTTATCATACCCACACCATAACAGATAGATCAAACTTGACTTCGGAAAAAACCCACCCAGCATGAACTTAGCTAACCGAATATACGTTCGTTTTCTTCAGATGTTTTGCGCCTACCCTTATATTTAAACACAACGTGGGCAGTACTAGGTGGGGGTATAACATTTCACTCAGCAACCTCTGTTGATTCATATAAACTCAGAGCACAGTATGTCCTCCACGTAGTCAGGTACTAACTGTTCTCAGGTGAGTGTGTGTTATGACAATTTATATTGCTTTAAAACAATGAATATTTTTTAGTGTTGTTCTTTTGAAACATTTTGTCTGTCTATATTTACTGATTTGCTATCCAGATGTTTAAAAAAGGCAACAGTAATCGAATTTGAAAATTTGGATCGCTCATTGATGCATATCAACACATTCAATAATTCTACTCCCTGCTGTTACCTGACAATACTACATTCTTATCTGACCTGATAACTCCACACCTCGCTGTTAATTTTGTTTGTTTGGTTACAGAACTATGGCTCATATGTCTGCTGTACTTGCAGTCGCTTGTGCTCTTGTTGTAGTAAGCACAGGTAAGTCTTACTCATTAACTATATCAGATATATTCCTCAAATAAACACAAAAAGGCGTTTACATTTCTATAGGCTACGATTAAGACCTACAGCTTACCCCTTGACATGAAATAAGATCCAGGAATCATTATTTTATATGCTTTTCTGTTACAGGCAATGAGTGTGGTATTGGCTGGTCAAATCGCTACTCAGGCAGCACATGTTACAAGTTCTTTACTGATGAGAAAGTGGATGCGGAGACCGCTCAGTCCCGCTGTGAATCTCTTGGAGGGACACTGGCAAATTTAGGAAGTTACTCAGCAGAATCCACTATATGGCACGGCCTCAGAAAGTACTGTATGTATTGAATATTCCCTGTTCTGAGTTGAGGTTGCAACAAAAAATTGACTCGTTTTAGTGGCACATTGGGAATAACAATCAGAAGATTATGCCATTTTATAGCTATATTCGATGTGCATCAAGAGTTTGGTTTAAGTCAAGCAATTTATGAATTTTGTTTCCATATTGGAGCTATTTCCAGGAGCAATTGTCTTCTGTATGGTTATGCAGGATAGTCTCATTTCCAATAAAACAGATATTTATTCATTTCTGTTCTTCTCACACTTGCATGCGGCTTGGTATATATGTGGGTTGGAGGCAGAAGAGTCGACAGCGTTTGGTATTGGATTACAGAATCAGGTTCCGATGAGATCACTAAGTTTGATCACAGGAGGCTGTATAAGACAGACAGATATCTGCAGTGTTTGGTCGCAACAAATAATAAAAAAGCTCCTTACTGGTTGGGTAAACTCTGCTCAGACAAGTATAACTTCATCTGTGAGAAAGAATTATAATATTTTTGTTTTACTATAATCTTAGTTGTTTTACTCCACTCTCGTTTGATTAACTATTACTTTGTTTTTTGAATTTCTTTTATGTTTGGCTTACTCTGAAACACATTTTAAACAAATGAGATTTGTAGATTTAGCCCAATAAAAAGTAAAAGTATAATGCTCCACCGATGGTTTCGATAGAATAGTGATCTTGCTCGTGTTAACCAACATTAAATGATCTAGAACCAGATAAAGTTGGTATGATCATCTTTATCATAGCCACAACAAACTTTTACAATCAATCAGCCTTTGAAACAAAATCAATTTTATGTAATGTGTTGTTACTGTCATATTAATAATTATATTACAATAAATTGCAAAATTCAATTCATACAAACTCAAAGTGCTGTCAGTTTCTAATTTTGCTAAGTCATGTGATTATTGAGAAGCCTTATTGAGACAAATTCTGATCATGTATCACACTAAGTAGTTCCGTCTTGTCAGCAGCAGCCCAAAAACATACATAGCACACTGATTTCGAGATTACACTATTAACATGTGTATCTCTGATCGATAGAGCTTCTGTCATAAATATAAGGACACCTACATTCTGCTGACAGAGAGGAAAACTTAAATTTTATCAAAAAGACATGATCGAATCAAAATTACCTAGCTCTGCATTATTAACAATTTTTCTTCTCTCTCATGAGCTTAGGCCCACAAAACACAGTTTTGATGTTACCTTTTTTGTCAAAAACATGTACTAAATGCTCTTCTAAAACTGCAAAAAATAGGCAAAATTAGTTTTTCTAAAGTTAAATTTAATTATTTTGACAAGAAATATGAAAATGATAAGTGTATATCCAAATGTTTGGGTAGTCATCCATACGTCTCCTAAACACTGCATTTCAGCTGCTCCGAGGCTAGGTGAAGTAATTCAAGCTCTATCGATAAGAGATATACATGCAATAGTATATCACGTGATCAGTGTGCATACATAGTTGAGTTTGGTTTGTTCTTAGTTAAATTAATTGTTTGCACCCTCAATGGCCGTTTCCAATAAGCTAATCTATTATTCAGACTAGAACAAGGTTGTCAGATCTATCTGCTAGCAATAAGAAAGGACCCAAAGGGGCAATTCTAACAATTCTCACTGGACACGGTTACAAAGAGACAATTAACACCCGGACAATGAAAAGTATACATTTATGAGAATTTCTTCCCCTTTTTGTTTTTGTCTTTGAATTGTATTGAAGGTTTTCCATCACTTTTTATATCAGATAAACTAGAACCTACCAGCTGAGGAGGGCTTTTACAGTTTAGTCTAAATCCTTAGGATGTTAATTTTACCCATCCTAAGAAAATTTTATGCATCCTAGAAGTGCAAGGCTATAAACCTACCTCCTGAACTGAGGGTACAGCAACCTGCCAAAACTGCAACAGGCACTAATCAGCCATTGGCAGTGACACTTTAACTTTCCGTAATTGTAAGCAAGTGCTTGCATACTTTTTATGTACAAACGTGTTTAATACAACTATTTGCAAATGTAAAACCTCTGATGGGAATGTATCATCTTAAGTGATAGGAAGGAATAAGTAGAAATTCAGAACAGCCGCATGAACTTATATAAAACCGCTATGTAATTAATGGGTTTGAATCGTTGCTATTCATGCAAAATAGGAAGTTTTATAAGGGGCAATAAAACTCCTGCTATCAAACTGTTAAGAAGAGAGTTGTCCCTTCCCAACAAAGGGGAGAAAACTTGCTTACTCTTGGAAAATTTACAGGAGTGGAAATCAGAAAACCCCAGATTCAGAAGCGGTTTTGCGATTAAATAACTATGTTCTTAGAACAAAAAGTTGTCCCCCCCAAAAGGCTGCCGAGTCAGGGTAGGCCAATTTATGACTGACAAACCAGCTGGTAAGTCCAATAAGAGAATATTTATTGCAATTGGCGGCTGTATGTGCTTGTGAGCAGCTGAGAGACATATGAGCACGAAACTTGCGTCTTTGTCATTCAACGACAAAACAATAGTTACACTAACTGAATGCATGTTATCTTTTGGGCGGCATTCTTGAATATGTTTACCAGTGTCTGGAGATATTAGAGTCACTGTTTTCCCCCGAGTGTCCTCTGTAGTGGCAGCATTACATGTAGTTTCAATTTCTTAGATGATGAAGTGTTTTTTAGTAATATCTATTTTTTTCACATTTTAGATTTTGTGTATATATAGGTTGGGAAGCCTTTAATATTCTTGGTAGGTATTTTTTTTATAGCAGAGTCCCTCGCCAAACCAATGAAAATTTAGACTAAAAATTTGGCAAATAAATTTAGAAACATTGGCAGGCAATATTACATCAGAGTTGGTACAGAGAGAACATCGTATGGCCTCCATGAAGACATGCTGAAAAAAATGTGGGGTAAAATCGCAAGTGTTGTCTCTGTCCGAGGACTGAGAAATATCAGTGTCTTAAGGGCGCGGCCGTCGTATTTGGCACCAAGTTGCTCTCAGTTTGGGCTATTTTGATAAAAGGTAGGATAATCGGCTTTGAGGAGGGTTTTTTAGAACAATACGGTGCAGAAACAATGGTTCATATCGGACTTTCAACTGAATGATATTTAAAAGAAACTTCTTAAATACCCATGTTGGGCAATTTCTGTCTCCCATGGCGTTGCGCACCAGATGAAAAATCATCCTTTATGTGTTGGTTATTAGCTCATTTAGGTCATTTGGTTTAATGGATGAGGATTCAATGTGATGCAAGCCACATGCAGAAAAGATAAGTTATTTACTGTGTTAGATTACTTTTTCAACGATATATAAAATGTCCAAATCGGTCAACGCTGGTATCATAACCTTAAATCCTAAAATCAAATTGCGTAGATAAACACTGATGTGAGCAAATTGTGAACAGCTCCAAGATAAGTCTTTGGAGTTGTAAAATAGCTGAATTAAATTACTGTCCGAAGTTTTATATCATTGTATTGATGATTATCAGATACCATAGATTGCAATAAAAGGCTCAATATTAAACAAATCTGAATCTGAATCTAAGAGATATTAATATCCACAGGTTCAGCTCGTGTCTCTTTGTATAGTGTCCTCTATTGATCCATATGGCATCCATGTATTACCTCTTCTGATCACTATTTACAAAGATATTCAAATTGACATCTTGTTTCGCATTTTGGGCTTCCATTTATACTACACTTATCCACACAGTCATTGAACTGAAACAAAGAATGTGAAAAAGAAATCCAGTTATTCCTGTTTACAATGAGAGCTTGATACCCATAGATTATAAAAAAAACTTTCAATATATACATTAACAATCTTCAAACGCTAAATATCACCATAGATGCATGCATGTCAACAAGTGTCATATCTGGTATGTTACCTGAACTGATCGACAGACAATTCTTTATTGCTATTCGTAGGACAATTGATACGTGCTGATGTAACTAGCTGCATAGTACAAAGTTCATAGGATTCATATTCTAGCAACAAACTATGCCAACTTCAATGAGCATATTTTCATTGACTGCTATTTGTGGCCAAGATCTCAATACCTTTAACCAAAAGTCAGGACCAGCAGATTTTTAGATAATTTCATACTGGATATTAAGATTTTAAACGACAGAGACATTCCAACACCGCTCATTGTGATATTGACATTATTACCAAATAACTGAATATATATACATCATAGCACAACAATATTTAAATACTTACACTTTTACGGTCTGGGATACATGACTCAGCGACTGGAAGAGCACTAAACACCAGCATAACAACGACCATACAAATCAATAAAGATCTCATAGGATTTCGTAAAGAGGCAATCATTCTACAAAATTGAAAAGTTAAATTTCATTCAAGCAGGCAATTGATATCAGAACAAGGTTGTGTGACTTAATCCTAAACAAGAGATGAGACAAAGATATTGTAGTGTCATTGATGAGTTGATGGTTTCTTTTTTAAAAATCAGAAATGATTGGTTCTGATTAAAATTCACGCTCAAAAAGTTTATAATTTGAAATCGTAAGAGATTTTTTGGCATCACATTCATTCTACTCTCTAGAAAACAAAAGTGGTCCTAACTTTGAATATTTGATCTCCGGTTAGCACTTTGACGTGTCTGCCCAGTGACATATGGAACAATGAGTCTTTGTTAAGATGTTTCTATGAGCATTATAAAATATCCGACATGTTTGTACAAGGGTATAAAGCACCTGTCCAATAACGATACAAATGCCAAACCAAATTGCACAAGGAAATAGCTCAGGCACTCTTGCTGTGGCTCGGAAAATACATAGTTAGTCTTTCTCCTCTTGGGTAATCTAAGAAAGGAAGTCAGTCAATTGTAACTGGTGCTTACTTACTTTGGGAGTAGGCTGCTGTCTCTACACAAGTCAGGAGACGAATGATTTGTTTGCTCTCCTTTCAGCTTATATAGTATTTATAGCTGCCCGCTCATCCTTAGCCGAGAAGATAGCAGTAGGAATATCATCATTGTCAACAGTTAATAGAGCGATATAATAATTGTTCCAGCCTGACATAGCAAGGCACTGCAGAATGTAATGAAACTAAAATGATGTGCATAAAAATAGACGCATTATAAGATGATAAGTCATTTGTTGGCTTGACAATTTGATCTTTAAGGCAACCTTCACATTCTGATGTAATTTAATGTGCAAAAAATGGAAGTCAAAGCGTCAGAGTATTGCCATTAAACAGATAATGATGGGTGGGGCATTGGTGTACCTGGCATGACTGAAAGTGGCAGTGGAAAGCTCAAAGAAGGCTGAGTACTCAGTCTCCCTGAGCTTCTTCACCTCACTTTAAGGAATCACATATAAAATTTGTAGGGTGTTCTCTTTTTGGAAACCCCAATAGACTTTCCATGAGCCGATGTTTAAATGTGGGTTCGACCTTTGGAGTCTATGCCTAAATGAGCCAAGGGTTGGGTAAGGCCGTACCTCAAGAATTTGGCTGGGGTTGGTTCATTTGATTTAGCAGTTGGTGGATAGAGAAGGTTGATTAATGAACTCCTTAGTTGCTCAGCTTGTGGTTGAGTCAACTCTGTCTGATTTTGAGGAACAATGAAAACCACCTAAGATTTAGGGGAGTCACTATCAGCCGATGATGGCACCATTGCAGCTGCTCCTTGGTTGGGTGGGGCTTGCATAACATTTGAGTAAGATATGGCTGTAAGGCATGGTCTTTTTTTGTTCTCAAGAGAATAGTTGTTTACTCACAGAAATTAATATTCCAAAGCAAAGCAAATTTTCTCCCCATTTTTAGGAGGGGACAGCTCTTCTCTTGACAGCTTGTGAGTAAGTGTTGACAATTTCCCCTTACATTGTAAGCGCATAGCAATGACTCAAAACCACTGATAACCACCGATAACAGGATCTAAACTTGGCTCATGTTCTTCTTAACTATTTCTGTCATCTGCAATTGACGCAATTCGAAAGCAATCAGCTAGTGCGATATAATAATTGTTCCAGCCTGACATAGCAAGGTACTGCAGAATGTAATGAAACTTAAATGATGTGCATAAAAATAGACGCACAATAAGATGATAAGTCATTTGATGGCTTGACAATTTGATCTTTGAGGCAACCTTCACCTTCTGGTGTAACTTTTTGTGCCAAAAATAGAAGTCAAAGCGTCAGAGTATTGCCATTAATCAGATAAGGACCTTGGAAATGGCATATATATCAAAGCAATGGTCATTAAAACTAAATTTACTCTCACACGGTCATAATTGAATGCCCTTTTTCAAAGTGTAAAAACTCGAGGTCTAGAAAGGTCTAGAGTATGTTATCTCCCCTGTTACAGATTGCATCTAAAATATTTTTGCCTGAGTTATCTTTGACCAAGACTGATTTTTGATCATCTATTGGGTACTGGTAACTGTTCTAGGCAAACCAAGGCTAGGCTTCCTATAATGCAGTTAGTGGATCATCATTTTAGTCTTTAACTGTATCAGGGAGATTACTCCCTTTACCTTCTAGAACCTAGTCTAGTCTTTCCATTTATAATTAGGTTATATCATTCAATAATATCCTTGTGCGAGAAAGATTGGTGTTTTGTTCGACGTTATGAGAAGGCTTCTATATGAACTAAGGTTGTATTTTGCTTTCCTGTAAGCTTCGATGGTTGTAAATGAGAGAAACATGAACATCGCGACTACTGCTCCAAGTTACCAAGTTGCTCAAGTTACCATACTTATTAAAATGTAGACAATTATTTATTTAGAGTCTGAATGTCTATAAGACTGCAGTCCTTGTTTGTTGATGCCGTACAAAGGGTTAGCAACTCAATAGAAGTTTTGTTCTGTGAGCAATGGGTTGTGAAGGCGCATGACTCGATATGAGTGTAGGCGTTGGAAATTGCACAGCCACGGTTGCCAAGGTCCTTATCTGATTAATGGCAATATATAATCTTCTGCTTTGACTTCCATTTTTTGCACAACAAATTACATCAGAATAAGAAGGTTGTCTTAAAGATCAATTTGTCAAGCCATCAAATGACTTATCATCTTATAATGCGTCTATTTTTATGCATATCATTTTAGTTTCATTACATTCTGCAGTGCCTTGCTATGTCAGCCTGGACCAATTATAATATCGCTCTAGCTGATTGCTTTCGAATTGCGTCAATTGCAGATGACAGAAATAGTTAAGAAGAACATGAGCCAAGTTTAGATCCTGTTATCGGTGGTTATCAGTGGTTTTGAGTCATTGCTATGCACTTACAGTGTAAGGAGAAATTTTCAACACTTACTCACAAGCTGTCAAGAGAAGAGCTGTCCCCTCCTAAAAATGGGAGAAAATTTGCTTTGCTTTGGAATATTATTTTCTGTGAGTATACAACTATTCTCTTGAGAACAAAAGACCATGCCTTACAGCCATTTCTTACTCAAATGTTATGCAAGCCCCACCCAACCAAGGAGCAGCTGCAATGGTGCCATCATCGGCTAATAGTGACTCCCCTAAATCTTATGTGGTTTTCATTGCTCCTCAAAATCAGACAGAGTTGACTCAACCACAAGCTGAGCAAATAACGAGTTCATTAATCAACCTTCTCTATCCACCAACTGCTAAATCAAATGAACCAACCCCAGCCAAATTCTTGAAGTACGGCCTTACCCAAGCCATGTTCAAAATAACCTGTGCTGACTTAAAATCTGTGGAATGGATCATAGAAGTTACTAACCAAATACCACCTCTTGAAGGCAGAACTTTCTGTGCATATAGAGGGAATGAGCTGCCAGAGCTACTCAAAATGGCCACCCATTACCCACAAAAAGGTGGTAAAGACCTTGGCTCATTTAGGCATAGACTCCAAAGGTCGAACCCACATTTAAAAATCGGCTCATGGAAAGTCTACTGGGGTTTCCAAAAAGAGAACACCCTACAAATTTTATATGGGATTCCTGAAAGTGAGGTGAAGAAGCTCAGGGAGACTGAGTACTCAGCCTTTTTTGAGCTTTCCACTGCCTCTTTCAGTCATTCCAGGTACACCAATGCCCCATCCAGCCGAGTAGGATACCAAGGTGTTAAAAACCCACCAGAAAATCAACAAAACAACCCAATATCAGATATCACAAACCCAACAACACAAAGGCAACCAACAGAGCCCCTGAACCAACACAATAGGGAAAGCTCTGCAAATTGGTCACACAGGCAAAGGACAGCAAACAAACCCCCGTCAACTCAAAATAACCAATCCACACAGCCTAACCCAAATCACAACAGAAACCATCAATTAAATAGAACAGTTTAACACCCCTATTAATCGTAACCTTTATATCCTTATCCAATACCACACACACCTACCTTTAAAATCATTATTGATCAGAAAACTCCCAAATCAACAGGCAAAGACACTTCATTTTCATCTCATGATGGCAACTGAAATATGCTTTGTTCAGATCAACTTGCAGCTCGCCAAAGCTAGTACAGCCCTACTCTGCACTCAGCTGGCACCCAACTGCACGCATCCATAGCACTTATCCAAGAGCCCTGGATCCATAAATCAAAAGTGTCAGGTTTCCGAGCCCTGAAATTACATCATGTTTTCTATGATAAAACCATGC
Organism: Membranipora membranacea; assembly: GCA_914767715.1. Classification (NCBI taxonomy): domain Eukaryota; kingdom Metazoa; phylum Bryozoa; class Gymnolaemata; order Cheilostomatida; family Membraniporidae; genus Membranipora; species Membranipora membranacea. The sequence continues at coordinate 19,365,901 of OU612071.1, forward strand.
CCACACCCCGTGTTGCCATTGCAGTTGACAAAAAACTCACCGCCTTTCCCCTGCCATGCTACACTAATTGAGACATCATTACATTGCAAATGACATTTAATGAAAATCAGAATCAAAACATGATAATCTGTTCAGTTTACATGCCCATTGATCAAAACCACCCTCCTAACAACATCACACGCTCTCTTGTTTCCCATTGTGAGTCAAACAATATTAACCTTATCATTGGGTGTGATTCAAACGCCCACCATTCCATCTGGGGCAGTCGGGATACAAATGTAAGAGGCGACAGCCTTTTTGACTTTCTTTTAACCAATAATATTGATGTTGCAAATGTAGGCCAGGAACCAGCATTTTTATCAACTAGGTATAACTCCATAATTGATCTGACCCATGTTACTCCATCTCTATCAAACAAGATAAAACACTGGAAGGTCAATGACAGAGAAACTCTTTCTGACCACAAAAATATTGATTTCACCCTAACCAACACTCATATACCAATACTCTTACATCAAAATCCAAGGAAAGTAAAAAAAGAAGAGTTTGAGCACCCTATTAAAGAGAAAATATCGTCAATTTGACTTCCGAGTTGATCCACATGGCCACACAGAGACCCTTCCTCACCTAATTGATCAAACAACAAATAAACAAACTGAAATCATACAATCATCATTTGCCTTAGCCTGTCCTTAATCAAAGTTCAGAGGGAGCAGATCCAACCCATGGTGGAATGCTGATTTAAGACGACTGAGAAGAAATACCAAAAGAGCATTACAAAAGGCTCGCAGAAGTTCTAATGGCCAAAATAATGGAAATCTTCCAGATTAATACTGGGAAACCTACAGATAGCTCAGAAAAAAATATAAAAAAACAAAGCCAAATTCCTCTCCTGGCAATGATTCTGCACTGAAGCTGAAACAATAAGTGCATCGTCCAAAATTTAAAAACTATTACACAAAATCAATGATCATCAATGATGGTCTTTTAACTTCAAGTCCAGGTGACACCATTCAGGTCCTTTTAAACACACACTTCCCAGACCATAGGAGGTTTAATACAGATAATGGCAATCATGTTTCATTTCAGCCTGACCCCCCCCCCCCCCCCCCCCCCATTAGCGTCCTAAGCTGAAATGAAATCTACCAAATGATTACAGAACAAAAGATAACGTGGGCAGTGAATAGTTTTCAACCATACACAACCCCAGGGCCAGATGGAATTTTTCCTATTTGCCTTAAGTTGGCGCTACCCTATGTATCTCATGGTATCACTGAGTTAATGAAACTGGTACTCATTACGGGTTATATCCCAAAGACCTGGCAACAGATGAAAGTTGTTTTTATCCCGAAAGCAGGTAAAAAAGACTATTCTAACCCGAAATCATTCCGTCCAATAAGCCTAACATGTTTCTTATTGAAATTATTGGAACGCCTGGTTGAAGTGTACCTCAAGTGCAATGTCCTAAGTGAACAGCCACTGAATTCAAAACAGCATGCATACTCTACAGACAAATCTACAGAGGATGTAAAACACAGAGTAAGGATATACAGAGAGGACACTTCAATGATGTTATAGTGCCTGCGGTTTTTGATTGACTGGGGGAAAATTGTGCACAGCTGGATGCCGAAAACTCATTATCTCTATATGTTGTAATGTCATTTTTCTTGCAGACATCCCTACCTTTGATGGGCCATAATTCTTTCTGTATTTATCCTAAAGACTGATTTCCAACTTTGTTGGAATGTCCAACCTTCAAGCTATACACCATATTATTTTCATTTTTAGCTAGGATACATAGGCTATGAGCTAGCTGCATTTGTAAAATGAGTTTCATTATATAGATTTACACATGACAATTGATAAACTTCTGGTCATAAAAATTAGGAAATGTCCATGTAGGCCACATGTAAATCTATATGTTATAACTCATTTTAAAATCACAGATAGCTATGTATCCTAGCAAAAAATGACATTAATATGGTGTATAGCGTGAAGGTTGGACATTCTAACCAAGTTGGAATTCAGTATTTAGGATAAATACAGAATGAATTATGGCCCATCAAAAGTAGAGATGTCTGCAAGAAAAATGACATTATAACATATAGAGATCATGAGTTTTCGGCATCTAGCTGTGCACAATTTTCCCCCAGTTAATCAAAAACCGCAGACACTATAACGATCATTGAAGTTTCCTCTCTGTATATCCTTACTCTGTGATGTGAAACTTGTCTGGTGTTGATTTGTGTGCATAAAGTACTTCGTTGAATGCTTTATATGTGTCAAAACTGTTATGTAAACAAAAATTAATACAATATAGTTATTGGTATATTTCATGAGAATATTCTTTATGACTATGAATGATTATATTGTATGTATTATATGTATGTTATTTTATATTTTTCAGAGTGACTTCCCTTGATTACCGCTGTAAAACTGCATTTGCTAACCTTATTTGGTTAACCAAAATCTTGCCTCATATTTCGTAAGAAATTTGAATCCAAAAATAGTAATTCCTGTTACAAACAAAATAAATTAAAATGAAATTTTGTCCAAATATGTGCGAAATCTATTAAATGCAATGAAATTTGGTGTCAGGGACGAAGTGTCATGGATAAAAGCAGTCATTTTTGATTATATTCTATTATTAAATCAAATTAAAATTCAAGGGCTGATCAAACCAATTGAAAATGATTACATAAAATGTCATAAAAATATCTATTCTTGTGACTTTTATCAACGTCAGGATACAATGATCTACGCCATTTGAGCTTCAAATGTCTATGTTAGACGACACTGCACTATTTTTTGCCAAGGTCACCCACATGTGTGACTATGGGTACTTGAATAGCTGCACGATTATGATATCCTGTAGAGGTCGTGTTCTGTTTTGGTCTTTTTGCTGAAATCTTGAAGAAATATAATGAGTTTACAGCTTGTTTATGATTTTTGACATCATACCAACCTATGCAAGGCTCGCGAGCCAGCGTCAGTAAGGCCTCACTTTGATAAGTCATAACTTCAGTCTTAATTTCTTATTTGAGCTGTTCTCATTTCGAAGCTCATGACCTGGAGCAGTTTCTTTGGTTATTTAAAGGATTATTCCATGTATGATTTAACAAAGAATTTTTGTTCAATTATGATGCAACTTGCAACCATTAATAAAAACTCAGTTTTTTTGATCAGCATCAATATTTTTCCCTGCCAATTTGGTGCTATTATACTGGATTATAATTTATAGGACAAAATGTATATATATTTCTATATACTATTAATCAAAACAAATTGATAATCTCATCTAAGCTACTTATATTTTCGGAAAAAATTGGAATGCAAGCATTGCTGCTGACATATTATTGCTTGTGCTCACTGTTCACTATCTTTCTCTAGATACGAACATACTGCAAACCAGGAAGTGGCTCTCGAGTATGCCAGCAGTATTCGTCAGCTGCCAATTCATATAGAAAGGATACAGAACAGGGATATTATGCTGATGACTAGATGGAAATACGATGCAGAAAGGCACAGAATTAAAGATACAGACAAAAAAAAGGATAGCCGATCTAAGTCAACAAAAAAGAAAAATGTAGGTGAATTTATTATGTGCAAATATATGATTCTTATCAATCAAAATCGAAATGATGTAGCCAATTTGTCATATCACTAGATAGGAATTTTTAGACTGTATTGATCACTGACGGCTAATTGTGATCAGGGATTATTTCTTAGGACGGCTGCTGTAGAAACTTGTTGGCAACTGCTTAGTCAAGTAGATTTCTGAATGAGGCTAAAAGTTTTTGACTTTAAAACAGAAACAGAGCTCTGTTTCTGTGAACTTCAAATCTGGGATCCCTCTCACGTTATAACTATTATAGTTATAGTTGTAGTTATTATGATTTCAAGGTTCTTACAAAGAATTTATAATACAATGCCAACTTTCCAATCCATCCGCTCCTAGAACTTTTGCAATTTATTAAATATGTTAATCTTCTCTGCTCTGTATTTTAGAAATTACGGAATAGGATTACGAGGATCAAGAAAGGCCTGGGTTTGAGCATGGACGACATCAAAAACCTACAGCTACATTCAGACCTTATGTCTTCAGAGGACGAAGGAGTATGCCATCCTCCATCTTACCGGTTACCATCCTGCACGGCGTATTTACACGAGACAGTGGATAAAGTTAAATTGAGAGGGAGACAACTTGATAGTGTTGTTGTTAGTGTGCGACGCAAACAGATGCCAAGCCATTTGCTTGGAAACAAAAACTGTACATTTTGATTGCTCAAGAGAAACTCAACCAGACATTCAATATTTAATTTACGCTTAAATTAATTTTCAACTTCAATATAATAGTGTAAACCTGATTTCCACTGTGATCATTGATAAGACATTTTCTGACAGTCGAAGTAAAGCCTCATTTTAATCCATCATGCCTAATTGTAATTTCAGCATTCATGTAAATGTCCTACAATCTTTGGATAATAGTTTCTCAAATGCTTACTTATTAGGCTGTCGTGTACTTAGATGACCACCAGTACTAGGTATATTTTCTATGGGCTTGTGTTAGTATGAATTTCCCAGATCATTTCCTGAATCAATGACCACTTGATTATGAAAACTTTCTATCAGCTCTGATTTAACTCCTCACTTCAATCCATCATGCCTATTTACAATCTCAGCTTTCATGTAATAAACTACGGGTTTGAATCTCAAAATGTGCTGTTGTATTCCTAATGAATCTATAAATATCTACAAAACACCTTTTTTTGCGCTCAAAAGTTTGTGAGATCTGAAAATCCAATGTAGATCTTCTCGTATTTAATTGATGAGGATGGGGTAGAGAGGAGCTTCAACTGTTCAACCTATATCTCCCTCCCCAAATGCAGGTCAATTATATTCCCAGACCAGATAGAGTCGGCGTACTGTTATCTTCCCCCTCAGATAGAGTCGGCGTACTCGGTATATTTCCACTCAGATAGAGTTGGCGTACTCGTTTTAGAGAGTCGGCATGCTCAGCATAAATAGGCAATGCTCGCGGTTGCAGTGGCGGGTATTGTCGCCTTAGGGTAACCCCCTTAAAATCTCCTACGAATGGAAGTAATTCAAGTAATATCTGCAACAAGAGAAGATCACAATCTAGAGTATTTGTCTCATCAATAATTAATTACAGTTGCTACCATCAAATATCACTGGTAGGAATTTCTAATGAATTTGTGATTTCGGTACCGCCAGTCAGTTATGACTGTTTTTTTCATATCTTTCTTCGATCGTGCCCGATCATTTGAGAATACTATGGGGTTGAGGTAGAGTTAAGCATTGCAAGTTGAAGCTCATCAGCTTTAGGGATACCTGCAACAAGTTATGGGCATAATCTTTGCACTAGGATATTTGTCTCACCAATAACTAATTACAGTTACTACCATCAAATATCATGGAAGGAATTTCTAATTAATTTGTGAGTTCTGTACCACCTAGAGAATAAAATAGAAGATAGTTGTTGCTTGTCCTTGTAAGAGGACAAAAGTTGAATACAGTATAATCTTCAGAGCAAGTAATCACATGTAAGATTGTATATGTTTTGTATGTTCAACTGCATATGTCAACAAGACTCATGCTCAGCAATGCGGTCTCAACATAGACAATCTTTGTGTCATATACTTTGAATTTTAGTAAAAGACATCAGAATGAATAGAAACTACCCTCTTTTTTATATACGTAATACATGTACATGGGTATACCGTTTATCGATAGTAAGACTGTCACCAAGATGACAAACAGCTCTGTAGGGTTGTAGTTAAGATAAACTGGTACAGGAAGAGAAAGTCCTCGAGAATGCAAAGTAACTCAGTGTCGGGTATGAGAGGCAGTGCCCTAACTCACTCAGAACTTTGCGCCTGATGTAAATCTTTATAAACCTCAATTCCACTCTTACATTGTTTCTTGATTCGAACAAAATTGAAATGAGTTTGAATTGATAAGTCTGCCGACCCTCGTATTTATACTCCCAGCCCTGAACACCTCCTCAGCTTGCAGACCAGTTTGTTGGCACAACTATAGCTGAAAATTTCAAACACATCAAGGTGTTTGTTTTATCTAATAATTTAATACAAGTCCTTATATATGACTGCATGATTCGTCTCATTCAATATCAGATACATGTGTTTCATTTGACTTGTTGCACTCATCCTAGAGAAGGACATACATTAACAAGGGTGAACTGACTTCGGACTTAGAACTGATCCTTGCACAAAGCTGTTGTTAGACGGAACGAGTTGTCATCTCCCGAAAAGAAGGAGCACAACTCCAATAGTCACTTAACACCCAATTACACTAATTGGGCGGCTATAATGACAATCTCTTGCTGTAACACGGCGACTTCAAGCAGTTGTATCCCTCAGTCTCACACTTTCTACCAATTTATGTCATGAGTCTTCAACCAAGAACAGTATAGCAATTATCGTCGGCTAGACATAATATATGCTGATATTTGTATTGTACTATTTAAGACGCCCGCTGACAATTATAATGGAAATATCAAGGCTAGTGATGACGGCCATTTATGTAGGATGAAGCCTCACTTGCTCGGACGCAGACATTATTGACAAACAGACCAACGTATTCCGGGTTAACACTTGGTTTGTGGATCGCTTCTCGGACTATTGGCTAAAATCAAAGTGTCATGGCTAATGGCTGATTAGTGCCTGTTTCAGTTTCTGGCAGCTTGCTGCACACTCACGATTAAGAGGTCCACCATGGCCTCACCTTTAGGATGCATTCTAGTTAACTAGGATGTATCACACTCTCAGTACGAGGACTCCGGGCAACTTGCGTCCCTCTTTAGGGGCAGCCCACCCTCTGTTGTGTCATAAACAGGGGTTTGTGGACCGCAGCCTTAGTTATTTCTTGGATTGTGACTTGCCAGCCAGCAGCTTAATACAGGCAATCCGACCAGCGCAGAACTGTAGCTATACCACCCTTGGGAGTGGCTGATACATAGTATCACTTATAGCAGACCTTCTCAGCAGCAGGTCCCTGAAGTACCGGGTTTAATACAGAAGTATGAGACCAGGTTAAATCCTGAGGTACGAGACCTGGTTCAACCCCGAGGTAGGAGACCAGGTTAAATCCTGAAGTACTGGGTTTAATCCCGAGGTAGGAGACCAGGTTAAATCCTGAGATACGGACCGGGTTCAACCCCGAGTTAGTCCCGAGGTAGGATACCAGGTTAAATCCTGAGGTAGGAGACTAGGTTAAATCCTGAGGTAGGAAACCAGGTTAAATCCTGAGGTAGGAGATCAGGTTAAATTCTGAGGTAGGAGACCAGGTTAAATCCTAAGGTAGGAGACCAGGTTAACTCCTAAGTTACGAGACCGGGTTTAATCCCGAGGTAGGAGACCAGGAGAAATCCTGAAGTACCAGACTGGGTTCGATCACGTGGTAGCAACAGAATACCAGGAGAAATCCTGAAGTACCAGACCGGGTTTAATCCCGAGGTAGCAGCAGAATACCAGGAGATATCCTGAAGTACCAGACCGAGTTTAATCCCGAGGTAGCAGCAGAATGCCAGGAGATATCCTGAAGTACTAGACCGGGTTTAATCCCGAAGTATCATAAATCTAGGAGTTGCCTCTCCAGAGGTGAAGAGGAGATAACCCATCATTTAAGCAAAGCAGGTGAGATCTTTAATCTCATTCCGTTGACTTTACAAACTGGAAATACCGCACTTACTTATATCGTATGACTATAACCAAGTCGAATCCTATTTGTATTCAAGGTTTGCTTCTCTTTGCAGCTAAAGAAGAATAAATATATATACTTTTTATTGGCATCAAAAGTCATCTCATTCGAAATGTTTTGCACTCAGTGCCAGAAAACAATTTTTTTTTATAACAAAAAAGAGAAACAGAAGGGAAATAATATCATCAATGATGTTGGTCAAGTCGATAATATATGGTTGAAAAGTAAAGTTTTGAATGAACTGAACTTCTCTTTAGATCTCAAATGTAACGGTAAAGAATTGTATGTAGCAGAAACTTTGTATCTTAGATTGTCTGTATGATATAAAAGTAAATGTTTATCACGAAAATTGAACTTGGTAGTGTTTTTAAATCCTCTATATATAAATGGAGGTGTTAAAAAATTGTTTATCTTATGCGCAAAAAGTGAAGTGAAATAACAAACAAGCTTAGGAAGAGGTAGGAGTTGTAATGATTGTGTAATGGATTCGGTTGAAATGAGATAATATGGGATGTAATGCACATTGGCGATAATGCGTAAAGCCCGTTTTTGCAACAAAAATAATCTATTGAGGGCATTATTGCAGGACAAGTTGCCAATGATATGGATACCATATATAAGGTGACAATAGATAAACTGGAAGTAAAATGTGCGGGCACTTGCTATATCCAAGAAGTATCTCAAATTTTGAAGTAGGTAAACATTCCGTTGTACCTTTTTATATACATACTCTAGATGATCCTGCCATGAAAGCGAGTCATTCAACACAAAACCCAGAAGCCTTGTAGTTCTCTGTCTGTTTAGTTTTTCATGCCCTATGTACAGTTCCAGGTCATAAAGCGGATCTGAGATGTTAAGTAGCATGTAATGAGATTTCTGAACATTTACAGAAATGTTTAAAGACATTTAAAGACATTTAAAGACTGAAGAGCCAGCACAGATCAAGAAAGACAGCACAGATACCAAATAATACACATGAATACGTTGTATCATTTTATTCGTGAACAGTAATAAAAAGTCTTATTACGAAATACACGTCCGGTTTCTGTTTGTTCTTCTACATCTGTAGAAGAAAATGAACTGCAATTAGCCTCAAACAAAATCTAACAGTATTTAGCAGAGCCTCGGTGGCAGACCCGAGCCGAACCACAAGCTCGATCTGATTAGTATCGTTTGAACATATAGCAAAAGCTCCCGACATTACAGAAAAAGCCCAGTTCTATGTGCCCGATAGCCAGTTTTATGAAACATTCATAGAAGAGGGTTTGTTGGTGAAGCCCATGTAGCATGCTAAGACATAGTACTTAGTCTGATCCAACAAAGGATTTTGAACGATATTGGCTTATAACAATGCTGTATTGTATTTAATAACAATGCTGTATTGTATTTAACGACAATGCTGCCATTCATACGACGATGCTCAGTTAGAACTGCACATTATTTTGTAATGGAGGTGTCCCAAGATAGAGTGGAGGGGTTTTGTACGCAAGATGAGACGAATAGAGGTTCTCAGGATGTTTGAACAGACTGCATCTGCACAAGTCAGGTAAATCAAACCAGTTGTATCTGACTCCGGTACAGAAGTCACAAATTAATTAGAAGTTCCTTCCATGATATTTGATGGTAGCCACTGTAATTAATTATCATACACAAATGCTCTAGAGTGCCTCTTATCTAAAGGATTTAGCAGATCTGTGGAGGTTATGAAACTAATCATATCAGTCTTGTGGTGCAGAAGTGGCAAATTATTTAGTAATTCTTGCGGTGATCTTTGATAGCAATTGTTATTAATTATTGATGAGACTAGACCTCTAGTATGTAGATTATGCTCTTATCCTCTTGTTATCTTGAATTGACTACTAGGCCAGAAGCACCCTAGCTGTAACTGCTCTATAAAAAAATGGCACGGACAATTTTTGATGGCAGGAAACTGATCGCATATTATACTTCATTGATATTTTTTCTGTAGAATTCACCTGGTGTACCCAGTTGTAGTGGTCATATTTAGAAATTAAAAGGTGATTTGTTTTTGTATTATAGGTGTGGGGACATAACTCCTATTCTGTGTAATATAACTATCTAATGTTCAGGGAATTCCAGGTTGAAACTGCATTGAGGGGATTTTGTTGACTTGCCAATTTATTTACCAAGTAAACTTACAGAAGTCTGCTCGTGTTAGATCAGGACAGATTTAAAATTTTCAATAAGTATAATGCAGATCTTTATGAGGTTAGTATGATACTGTCTTGCGGCAGCGTATCCGCAATATTTCTCAAAATTGCATATAATAAGTGAAATGTTAAGAATTCAACAAACGGTGTTTCTAGGGTGGAACAACATTCTGAATCCAATATTAAGGGTGTACCCAGTTGTAGCGATCATGTCAGCGGCAGCGCGGCGGCATATCCTCATTTCCTCTAAAAATTGCTTTTGATGAGTGAAATATTAAGAGTTTAAATAAAAGGTGTTTCAAGGGTATAATAACGTGCTGAATATAAAGAAATAAGGGTGTAACCTAGAACAAGTTTGATCCAATTGCCTGCATGCTTGTTGTTCCCGATCCACGGGTCACGCCGCGGCGTGACCAGTGGATTGGAAGCCACTCGGAATGCAGGCAAATGGACCAATATTGGTTTAGTGTACCCAGTCGTAGCAATCATGTCAGCGGAAGATCGATAGCTAATAATAAGTAAAATGTCACGTGTTTTAAAAAAGGGTATATCTAGGATAGAACAACATGCTGAATCTAAAACTGAGAGTGTACCCGGTTGTAGCAATCATGTCAGCGGCAGCGCGGCAGCATACCTGCAATTTTCTTCACAATTGGTTAGGTAAGTGAAATGTTAAGTGATTAATATGGTCAGCAGGTAACACGACTATATGTATGATTTTAACAAGATATTATATCACATCATTTCAAAAGGTGGTCAGCGACAGCGCTACATCTCAATGAGAACAAGACAAAAAGCAGCCTAGACGTGAGACAAATATGATGTAGGAAAAAAGTGTGTACCCAGTTGAAGAGGTCAGCCGCAGCACTACTGCATATCCCAAATATTCACACCATCGATATGTGATTAGTGGGAAGTCAAGAGTTTGATGCAGTTGACACAAGTCAAGACTATAGTCCTGGGTTCTACATTGTATATGTTTTATCATTGCATGTGGTGGTTGGTGAGAGACAGCGCTACCTCATATCCCCATATCATGTCATTAGCATGTTAGGAAAGTATGCGAAGCTGGCACATCTAAGTTTTTCAGACTCTGACAGTTGGGTTTCTTTGCTGAAAAGTGAGGCGCTCATTGAACTCTTTGCTCATGTGTTATGCAAAAGATATCCAGCTGAAAAATGACATGAGAGGCAATTGGAATATCAAAAATGTTGTTGGTAATTGCCCCAAGACAGTGGTCTTAAAGACTTTGTTTGAGGCTGCTCTTTTGTATCACATCTTATTCTCCATATTTTATTCTATCATGTGAGCGATCTTCAGCTTTAGAATCCAAATATTGAGGAAGTTATGGCCTACTTCCAGGGTGATTGCCTTCAATCGGCATTGGGAATAAGCGGATGTTTCCCCTGGGGTATGTCACAACCATAGACATGTGTGACATAGACATTATGAGTTATTAGTTAATACACTAATAATCACATAATAATTGATGATCAAAATTCAGACCTGGGTGGGAATCGGCATACCTATAGGCAACGACGCTACCATCACGCCACTTGGACCAAATAGGTTAGCTGGTTGTGACGTACCCTAGGGATTGCCGGCTGATTTTCACTGCCGATAAATTGCCGTCACCTTGGAAGTTTGAGAGGCCATAACTTCCTCAATATTTGGATTCTAAAGCTAAAAATCGCTCGCATGATAGAATAAAATATGGAGAATAAGATGTGATACAAAAGAGCAGCCTCAAACAAAGTCTTTAAGACCATACAATATCATACTAGTCCCATAAGAAGTTTGACATAATTCAATTGAAATTTTTCAATTTGTGCTGGTCTGATACGAGCAGACTTCTCTACAAGTTTACTTCGTGAATTAATTGCCATGTCAACAAATCCCACATTGCAATTTCAACCTGGAATTCCCTGATGATTAGATTAGTTAGACTACACAGAATAGGAGTTATTTCCCCACACATATAATGCCAAAACAAAACACCTTTTAATTTCTAAATATGACCACTACAACTGGGTACACCCAGTGAATTTTACAGAACATACACCAATGAAGTATACAACGTGACAAATATCCTGCCATCAAATATTGTCCGTGCCATAACAACTTTTGCTATAGCTGCTTCTGGCCTATACCCTCAGCTTGCAATGCTAATATATACCTTTCATTTGTAACTGGCAATTGAACATAGAACTCATGGATGCCCGAACCGTCGACAATCAGACCACCCCCTCCAAGATTCACTTTAATTTCAATAGTTATCACTCTCAATGCTATCAGCAATCAACCTGACTCAAAACCATTTATCTGATTTTACAGCCTTTGGACTGGTTTTGTGATGATGACCTATCTTGGCAAAGCAAATATATACGCCCGCATGAAAACCCAACAGTTTGCATCAACGGCGAAAATTGTTCACTATAACTGCCATTTGTTCCCAGAATTAGTTTCTCAAACGCCATTCCATGCAAAAAAAATTATTTCATGTACGATTGTTTCTTAATGATGTACTCCTGCAAGGAATACAAACACCTTGCAATTGCAATAAGCATAACATTCCAAAAACGCTGGAAAACGTTGCCATAAAAAGCAGTCAAAGTCAGCCACTTATGGGAGCTGGCCAATAACGATAAAATCTTATTACAGAAGCCCTTTTAAATATACATGGTTAGTGGCTTTTGCATGGTACAAAACCATTTGTGTAGGACATGGAAAACTGTTGCACCCTTTTTGCACATGGCAAGCTAAAGTACGTGGCAAGCTACTGTACCTAGCAAGCTTTCAAACACAATCAACTTTTTCATGTTTTAAAGTATGGCTCAACACTTTATCAGGATAGTTGGGAGACATACACAATTAAGCCAATACCAGTTACATAGGAATAAATCAACAATTTATAAGCATTCCCCTAGATATTTTTGTAACCAGCGGGAAAAAAGGGAAACAGTGCCATTACATTGTTCATTTGGTAACAAGCAAACCTGTAGGAATCTGCAAGCTATAACACTAGGTTTGTTTGTGAAGGGAATACACAGCACTTATTCTACAGAGATCTTTGCGCCCGTTTTGTAGCTTTCATGAGTTGTTTTGTTAAGCTTAGGTAGTTCTACCTTTGAACCGAAAGCCTTCCAACTCAATTTATTTTAGTGTTTAGCAAGCTATACAGGTCTCGCTTAACAGTTTAGCTACAAAAATCCAAATTCACTGCTGGTCAATGAATAGAACAATTGGACAAAGCTTCCAAATGATTTAAACTTTGATGGAAAGATCACCTAAACGGTGAAACTTTAGCACTCTGCATGCTATAACGCTATGTTTGCTTGTAAAGAAAATAAACAGCACTTATGCTTATGCTATCGTGGATTTATGTGCTGGCCCCTAGATATTTTGTAACCAGCGGAAAAAAAGGGGGAATAGTACCATTCCATAGATCATTTGGTCTGCATGCTATCACACTAAGTTTGCTTATACCGAGAATAAAAAGTACTTATGCTACGAAGATCTTTGAGCCAACTTCATAGCTGTGTCACATACACTGTATGTGACACGCCTAGGTGCATGACTCTACATGAAGTTAGGCATTGTATATTGCACTGTCATGGTTGCCATGGTCTTAATCTGATTAATTGTTATACTCTTCCGCATTTACTTCCATTTTTTGCACATTTAATTACCATCTAAATGCGGAGGTTGGCCATCAAAATAATGACGTTTCATCCCACCTGTTTTCTATTTTTACGACCTATTTATACAGCTCAGTATAAAGAACAGTGGTTTTTGCTCTGAAGATTCAGTTACAACTTGGCGTTGCAATTTATCAGTTGCCTGGGGCATTTGCCCCAGGGTGTAGTTGAGTAATAAAATCATCAAACTGCCGAAAAACTGCATTCAGTATTATAAAGAACTCTGCCAGCAGTGAACTGTCGTGATCTTTCTCGATCCGACAATTGGTGCCCAACCGAGTGAGGAGAGAACTTCACACCTTCAGATGATGAGACTGATAGCGTTGAATATACAAGAAAGAGGATGGAGATTGTGGACTTGGAGGAAAATGTCTTTGGAGTAGATGATCTAATGCAAGCAATATAATGGAACCATGTGTCTACATCGTCTACATTACTATAAGGAGAAATGGAGACGGACTTTTTAGATGATGTAGAGACAAAACATATGGAAGCTGATATACTAGTGATGACATTTGATCTTCTGCTCATGATTCACCAACTGACAAGGTACCTCTGCAATTTCCTGATTTTATTCAACCAGTTCTATTCAGTCTCAGTCTACAACAGCAGACAGACTAATCTGGTGGTGTGAACACTGTAACTCAAAAAAATAGAAAAACTTCAATAAAAACATTAGGCAGCCGTAACCTAAGATCCGCTAAGAGTAAAAGATTATGGAATGCAGCTGACTACAACCGACTGGCAACTGATCTTCAAATAGCAGCAGTATTAGTGCAAGGATCAGCACAAAATAATATGGTCACTGTATTAGTTAGGATGTAATGAATTATTTCATATTATTACCATCGACACAACCTTGATCATGCAATTTATATATTTACCGTTTGGATTTCCTGCGATGCCGATTTTTTAATGATAGTTGTGCAGGAAAGCAGCATTATAATATTTCATGAATTTTATACCTTCGTCTGTCCAGTAATCTAAGCAAAGCTTAGGTTCTTAGATCCAGAGTTGAGAGGAAAGTGGGATATATTTTTTTTTGTTAATGGACCTGAAGCAGTTGTTAAGGTTCTTCAGCCTTGGAAGGGAATGTCATGATTTTGTTATGACCGTCTTTTATGCATGACATTTTTGATTTTTTTTTGTATTTCAGGAGATTTTGAGGTTTTAAATTTTATATTGCAATGATTATCCTTGTGTGACATAAGCTATAATGTTTTTTGAACCAGTTAAAGCGATCGAGGACGATCGCAACCAGGGGGGTGCATGTGTCACATACACTGTATGTGACACGCCTAGGTGCATGACTCTACATGAAGTTAGGCATTGTATATTGCACTGTCATGGTTGCCATGGTCTTAATCTGATTAATTGTTATACTCTTCCGCATTTACTTCCATTTTTTGCACATTTAATTACCATCTAAATGCGGAGGTTGGCCATCAAAATAATGACGTTTCATCCCACCTGTTTTCTATTTTTACGACCTATTTATACAGCTCAGTATAAAGAACAGTGGTTTTTGCTCTGAAGATTCAGTTACAACTTGGCGTTGCAATTTATCAGTTGCCTGGGGCATTTGCCCCAGGGTGTAGTTGAGTAATAAAATCATCAAACTGCCGAAAAACTGCATTCAGTATTATAAAGAACTCTGCCAGCAGTGAACTGTCGTGATCTTTCTCGATCCGACAGCTTCATGAGTTGTTCAACAAGCTTAGGTAGTTCTATACCTTTAAACCGAAAGCCTTTCAACTCTATTTAGCCAGCTATACAGGGCTTGCTTTAAAGCTAAGCTACAAACATCCAAGATCATAGCAGGCCAATGTATGCAACAAATGGACAAAGCTTCCAATTGAACTAAACTTTGTTGGGAGGATCACTTAAACATGGTTGTAGAAGTAGAAATATATGATATATAACTTAGCTTTGTGGTGCTCCCTTGCAAATGTTCTTATCTCGCCTCAATCGTCTGTTTGCGGCCTTGTTTGCAGCCAAAATCGCCTAGCATTACGTCATATCATACAATTATCATAGCCTCTATCACCATATAACAGCGCTGTCAAACTCTTGCGTCGTCCTGGTTGACTCACACCAAGTCACCGTGCAGTCAATCGCGCTGAAATAAAAACTGGAAAGCAGCAGCATAGCATCCAATTTTGGTGATGTCAATAAATTGGAAAAGCTTAAGAAACCGATTATCAGTGCCTGTAACAGATATGTGCATGTAAAACTTTATTTTCGCGGAATTGCGAACCAAATTGGAACAAAAACAAAGGGAGAGGAACCAAAACACTTTGTTTTTGAAGGAAAAACCTAGTTTCTATAAAAATCTCTTGTACTGACTTCTGGAAAAAAAAAGTCGTTGTCATAATGATGACCGCAGGGGTGTTTTTTTTGCCCAGGCATACCGAATACCGTCATGCTTTGCAGAATTAAAAAGCTGGTATTCACACCAATACAGATCCCCAAAAAACTAACAAAGACGGCATTCCGCTATACCAAATTGCGGCAACTAGTTTCAAAGTCCTCACCAATGTTGCTGCTAATAAAAACAAACCCACATTGCAGATCCCCAGTCTATGTGTCCATGGTTGGCCTTCATGTATTAAAAGTGTTGGTCTCAACGCTTTTTAATAAGGAGGTGGAAGCGCCTATTAGTTTTGGTCACAGTCAAAACAGCTTGAGGAGAGTTACAAAGCTTAGATATGGGTTAGAATGCGTTTGCAGGTCCCGTTATGATATCCTTATATTATTTTGATAGTCATGTGCGGTTAACATTTGCTGTTAGTGTTAGTGTGTCAGTCCTCTCCCTTATTTAACTTTTGAGCTGATTAATTCAGATAAAGCATTTGAGGGACACAGAACCCAGTCATATGCATGTACAAAGCAAGCTATTGGAACAGTCTTATTGGTAATGTTTACTTACACTTGCCATGTTGTCTCGAGAGTACAGTGCTACCTTGTCTGAGGCAAAGAAAGGAAAGGAAAGCTAATGACCTTTGCCAAACATTAAATATCCTGATGTTCAGCCAATCAGAATTCAGAGTTGCTTCAACAACCAAGCTGTGAGGAAAGTCTCATTAACCATGAGAAGCCAACTCATAAATACACAAACAATTTTAAGCTAAAAAATCCATTTCTTACAAAATGGTTATTTTTTTGATTCTTATTGTGTAAATGCGCAATCAATTCACTCTATTTTGGTCAAGTGGCAACCAAAAAATAATTGGAGGATGCCTCGCTAATAACAAGGTTTTCTATGTTTGCCTTAGACTTCTCCATGTCTCACCTGATGTCTCACCTGATGTCTCACCTGATGTCTCACCTGATGATTCTTAGCTCCTAGCGCCGACTTCAGCGTCATGACTTCAGGAAAGTTAAAAACTCATGAATCGTTTTACGTTTCCAGGTCATTTACCGTTAAACCAATAAGATACAGCTTTAAATCTAACCGGGGTTCCGGGCAGGGGCTGTTAACAGTGGGCAACCAGGCAGTAGACAGTTCCAGTCTTTGGCAGTTCTAACAAAAAAGAACCGGCGATAGTGCAGAGTGTTGGTAGATGGAATGAAATACTGCTGTGCATGGTGTCTACTGGAGTGGTGTGTTGATCTAGGCACATGCTCATTGATGATGTGAGGAGCATTAAAGTGGTAGGTGCGAAAGACCTGCAGTCGCCTACACTTACTGCGGTCATCCAGCGGTTGAAGGTCAAGCTTTGAGAGAAGACCGGTGGTGCTGGTCTTCCTGTCGCTGCGCTGGATGCCATAGATTAACCGGGCTGCACGACGCTGAACTGCTTGGAGTTTGGTCTCTACAGTCTGGGTAAGAGTGTCCCAAGCGCAGGAAGCATACTCGAGTACTGGTCTCACTGGCTGTTAGTAGGCAGTGGAGCGAATGTCTTCCGATGTTGTGAGGACATTACGTCTATGAAGGCTAGGGTGGCATTTGCCTTACTAGTGATTTTGGCTGTGTGTTCATGCCAGGTTAGTTTTGAGTCAACATACACACCAAGGTATTTGGTGCAGTTGGTGCGGGGTATCTCGATGTTGTGGAGTTTGTAGGAGTTCTCTGATGGGCGTTTCTTCCTTGTGGAACAAATATGCTCATATTTTGAGGGATGAAACTCCATTTCCCACTGATTCTCCCACTGATAAGCCTGCTCAAATCATCTTGGAATGGTTGGTGGTTGATTGCATCGGAGTATACAATTGCGTCGTCAGCAAAAAATTGTACTGTTGACTTGATGTTGTCTGGCATATCATTGATGTAGTACAAGAAAAGAGTTGGACCGATCACTGAACCCTGAGGAACTCCTGAGGTGACAGGAGAGACGTCTGACTCTTCTCCTTCGACTACAACCTTCTGGGTCCTTTTCATAAGGAAGTCATCAATCCATGATAACACTTGAAAGGACACTCCGTACGTTGCTAACTTCAGTAATAGTTTGCTGTGGTTAACTTTATCAAAGGCTTTTGAGAAGTCCAACACACAGGCATCTGTCTGGATCTGATATATATTATAATATAAATCAATACAATCAATAAAGGTCTTTGCACTGAAATTATGGTGCTAATGCCTGCCTACTGGTTATCATAGCTAAGAAAAACCTTGGGTGGTCTACTGATTATGTAGTAATCAAGTTTTTTTCTGAGCTAATAACCATATATTGTTTGATTATGCAGTAGATTCAGCAGTATTTTTCCGCATATAAAGTATGCTGTTGCCATAAAACAATAGTACATGCTTGCTTGTGAATTTGAAGAACTTTCGTTCCTTTCATAGGCGCTGCAAAAATGCCTTTGATATATACCACTACATTTGAGCCTGAGCCAGGTAGGATTAAAGTGCTTGTAAAGGGAACAGGTTTTTGGTATCATTCTAGAGCTCTCAGTCTAGATTAGAATGTTATGCTATGTCCAAAAGCAGCCTGTGGCCCAGTTAAGAATTATTTTCACTCAAAGTTGGGATGAGAAGGTACTAAAAAGGTACTATATTTCTCCTTAGGAGTTGTGATCACTTGGAGAAAATAGTACCTTTTTAGTACCTTAGATTATAATGGGAATATACAGTATCTCGTAAATAAGACTTTTTGTTATGACACAGTGGTTTTGAGATTCCCTGCATACAATATTAAACCGCACAGAATTTATCTATTGAATGAATGAGTGAATACAATGCAAAATTAATCTGTCCCATGTTATGTGGCTTTGCTGGTAAAATGGGATAGTGTATAAAATTTCATAATTGAATGACAAAGCAAACGATCGAAATCAAGCACAGCAAAAATTACAACTCTAGCTCATCCGACAGCGAGAGTGAAAATTATAGGGAGAATAACAGATCCAGTGAGAGCGAGATTGAATATCATTCAGGAGGCAATTGTAGCAAATCGACGTAGGGTCCATGTGATTATCATAGGGAAAATGTCCCTGAGGTAGTCACACCACTCAAGTTTAAATCTGTATGATTTCGGCCACTAGAAATAACCCACAGTGCTCTGACAGATACAACATTTTCTGTTAACCATGGTTACTGTTCAAGATAGAAATTGGCAATATAAAGGCAGATCAATACATGGCTAAAGTATTTCAAGGATTTGTTTATATTTATTTGATGAATAAATGAGATTGTGGCTACATGGTTTGTATTGAAGATTATAAATACTAAGATATGACATTCCAATCAAACTCTGTCTTCAGCCGTTATGCTTTATGATTAGTGGCTTTCAATAGAATTTCAATGGAAGATACAAAATTTACACATGTAGACTGGATGTTTTTTTAATTTGCACAAAAATCTAAAATAATTTGTTTTTAAATCTCGACATTTCAGGCATTAGGATGATGTTAAAATCCAAAGCATGCGATGAATAATACTGAGTGATTTGAAGTTTTGAGAATCTTTACAACAATTTTTGCAAATAATTCATTCTGATGTTTGGACTCACAAGATTTTCTCAGGTAAACTTTGTTGTTTACATCAAAAACTGGAATTTACAAGTCACAAAGTAAATTGAAGTAAATAAAATTGTCATCTAGTTATTTCGGACTTCAGGGTGATGAAAAATGTAAATGAATTTGACTGCCTCCTAAAGGGAGGAGTATTGATAATCGTGTAAGCAGTGGAATACCTTGAGAAACTTTCTATATTATTTTACATCAGATCTTGTCCATCTGTGCATCATAGATACTCAGCACATCTAAACATGGACTATCAATATTACTGACTGAGTGCAGCAGGCCATACGAGAACCTATGTCAAAGCACACATCAGCCACTTAGGAAATTAATTTGTCGAGTTTTGAGTTATTTCATCAGTATGGATCTTATTTGGGGGGCTAGTGTTGGATATTATCGCAAGATTTGGTACTCACCATAAAGCATTGTATGGACCATTTTTAGGTAAATCTGAAATAAGCAAGGCTTTGTCAGCAGGAAGAATTCATTGCTCCAGTGTAATCTTATTTAAACAGAGCAAACAAGCGCAGCGGTATGAAATGAAAATCACTTGCTTGAAAAGCTGTGGACAGGGAATGGGTCATAGTCATTGATTGTAATGTACAGTTAGTATTTATAATCTTTGGTACAGTGGTTCTTCTAATCTCTTCTTCAACATGGGCTCATAACAGAAATGAAGGTTGTTTTGATTAGCGTCTCAACTCATTAAATTTGAACTTTTATGTCATAGACAGACTTGTGAGTGACTTTGTCATGTATTTGCAAAAGTTGTTATCTAACCACAATAGTCACTAATATTACTGTATTTCCCCCATAATAGGCTCATTACAAATCGCCTGGACAAGTTGGGCTGTGCATGAGTAGGCAACTCAATAGTGTTAACTTATATCCCCCAAACCTACCAGACCAAGTAACCCTGAAGACTTATTTTTTATGCAAATGCATGTGTGATAGCTGTCTTAATCTCATTTCAAGCTCAAAAATGATACCAAGAACCCTGTTCCTTTACAAACACTTTAACAGGATATTATTGAATAGTATTTAAAGTTTTGCCTTTCATTAATGAAAGTAGTGTCTAGTAATTTGCACACTGAATTGCCAAATTTTGGCTCCAGTAAAATTGCTCAGATTGCAAGGTATAATATTAATCCATAGACTATCTGAACACTCTAGGATAATTGTACTATCTAAATTGATTGTTACTTGTTGGATTATCTGGTACTGGTAATTTTTCAAATCCCAGTATAATATATATACTTTTTATTGGCATCAAAAGTCATCTCATTCGAAATGTTTTGCACTCAGTGCCAGAAAACAATTTTTTTTAAAACAAAAAAAGAGAAACAGAAGGGAAATAATATCATCAATGATGTTGGTCAAGTCGATAATATATGGTTGAAAAGTAAGGTTTTGAATGAACTGAACTTCTCTTTAGATCTCAAATGTAACGGTAGAGAATTGTATGTAGCAGAAACTTTGTATCTTAGATTGTCTGTATGATATAAAAGTAAATGTTTATCACAAAAATTGAACTTGGTAGTGTTTTTAAATCCTCTATATATAAATGGAGGTGTTAAAAAATTGTTTATCGTATGCGCAAAAAGTGAAGTGAAATAACAAACAAGCTTAGGAAGAGGTAGGAGTTGTAATGATTGTGTAATGGATTCGGTTGAAATGAGATAATACGGGATGTAATGCGTAAAGCCCGTTTTTGCAACAAAAATAATCTATTGAGGGCATTATTGCAGGACAAGTTGCCAATGATATGGATACCATATATAAGGTGACAATAGATAAACTGGAAGTAAAATGTGCGGGCACTTGCTATATCCAAGAATTCCATGTCCAAGAATGTCCAAGAATGTCCAAGAATGTCCAAGAATGTCCAAGAATGTCCAAGAATGTCCAAGAATGCTATATCCAAGAAATAATTAATATGTTGGTATGTATGGTGAAAGACATTTCACATTCTTATCAATCTAAAAATCAATGGCCATTGACAAATCTTCTTTCATACAAAAAATGACTCAGTTACTATGCTTTCATCTGATGGTTATTTATCTAAAACTTGCACTTGGGCTGGTCCGAATCAATTTTATTGCATCAAAGTCTACTAACTTTCCTCCTACTCACATTTCCTAGGTACACCCTCGAACTGCAACTCTTACCCCTAATTAAAATGAAGTGGTTCCATGACTTACTGTGGTTTTCTTGTGATAAGAGGAAGATAATTTTTATGCAATTAATAATCCGGCTGGTTGTGAACCTGTAATATAGAAAATAACATAGCGTGAGTTACAAAGCCCATACATCATGGTTTAATTATCAGTACAATGGTGTACAGATTTTGTATACCATCACAGAGTAAGGATATATCCCTACTCTGTGATACCATAGAGTACTTGACACCAGCGTACAAAGTTAATCCATAAATGATTGGCATCTTTGCTTGGATATATTTTTAATCACGCTTGTCTCCGTTGCAGGGTGTGAATCAATGAATACTGTCACTGAATACTGGTAAAAATTATTTACATTTCTGTACTTATAGGTTTGCTCGATATAGTGACGGAGATGAAACTTATGATGTCTACTTACGATTTCAATAAAGTAAAGAGCTAGATAAAGTAAGGGGTTAAATAAACAGAAACAATAGTCTGAAGGTCATGAGTTCTCTCCTCACTCAGCGAGCACCAATTGTGGGATTCCAGGTTATGGAGTCACCACTTTAACTCTCCGCTACTGAGATCTGTGCTCACGAGCTTGGTATGATGATTCTCACTATGTCACACTGACTTATTTACATGTGATCTCATTTATTTCGAGATCAAACACTTGGCTCAAGAGCATGCCTTTTAATTCTTATCAAGTTTAACATCAAACGCAATTCAACTAAACAATGCATGTCTTATTTCAACAAGTTATACTTTCGAGTTAATGATGCCATGCATGCTCAATTTAATTCATTTAACTAAATTAGTTGATGGTATAAATAATCCATTATCCATTATCCATTATCAAATAATAAGGCAAGTTCTATTTCCCTATGAATATCACTAATGTACAATAATGAAAATATTATGATAAAAACTGTAAAACTTTCATGTTTAAAAACTGACCTGTGTCCAGAATGAAGTTGCAAAGAAAAAGCGCTGCTTGTCGACCAGAGGGTCGCCAAACAGATCATGGATTTCAATAGACAACAATGTTCTTAAATACTATAAACCCAGACAGATTACAAAACTGCTGATGTCAATAAGCAAAAAAACAAGTTTTAAACACCATTTTCAGTAGACAGTTTTCTGAGCTCTGATTAATGCCTCAATTTGGAGTTGTCCTCTCTCCAGTTTGGTACTTTTAACCCACGCCGCATAGGAAAAACGAGCTGAAAGAGGGTTTTCTTGAAAACCGCATATTATGTTAGGGTAAAATTGATTTTTAATTCAGAATCTGCACCATTGAAAATCCTGTTAGACAGGGTTTCCAAATCATTGGAGGCTTGAAAGTTGATAAATCTTAATTTTAGTGACGAAATTCAAGAAAAATTCTGCGAAATGGTCCGCAAAACTGGCAGAAAGTGATATAATTGACTAACCGAATACCAAAAAATATTTCCCAAACTATGTCCCTATCAGTTTTCAATGGTAGATATTCTGAATCAAAAATCCTATTTATCCTACTATAAGCGGATTTCAAGATAACCCTCTTTTCAGCACGTTTTTCCTATGTGGCGTGGGTTAAAAGTTCCAAACTGGAGAGAGGAAAACTCCGAATAGAGGCCTAAATCACAGCTCAGAAAACTGTCTATTACCGCAAAAAAGGGTTGATTAGCCGCAAGAGTGGGTTGATCCAGGGTTGATCAGCCGCAAGAGTGGGTTGGTGTCAGTCAGACATTATGCTAATTCTGAATTGGCTCTGTTGGCGCCACCTTTACTGCATTGTCATGATTGTCATGGTTCTGGCGTAAGGGTGGCACCGGTATTAAGAATAGAATTTAGATTTGAATTTAATTGTGTTTCCTTGACTCGAGGTGAGATGCACTGGCTGGTAACTGCATGTCCTCAAGTCGAGGTTTGAGTGTACTGATGATGATGCTGGCTCAGATATTGGATGTTCTTATTGTGTCTGATGTTGATATAGAAATTCTCCTGTTTGCTGCTGTAGATGCGACAACAGTGATCCTGAAGCTGACTCAGAGAGTGAGGTAAGTTGTCTAAACAAATTTCAAGTGATATTATTGCCATTTTCTCAGCATCCAATGTTAGGATGAGATGAAATTGTAACTTATTTGTTTGACCCGATGTTTTATCCCAAAAGCTGCTTTTACATTGTCAACTAATCTGCATAATTGAACAACACCGACATACCATAACTGTCGGCAGTGTAATATAGGTTATAATGATTTTGCTTTTACACTAGATTTGTCGGTCAAATAACTCTACCCTGATCTATCAATCAAGCAACTATATTGACCAATCAGCTACCATTTTGCGACAGTATTACCCCTGTACAATAGCTACAGCTAGTAATGGTAGTACTAGGTAAAAAAGATTGCAGAAAAGTGGGAAGCTGAAATTTTTAACTTGGTACTTACTTGGTACTTGCTGACGTGATCACCGCTTCATAGGGTTGAAGGCTTTGGTAATGTGGCACTCTGTTAGTCCGTATTTCATTTCGAGGTCAGGATACCAGGGTAGGGCATGGGGTAGCTAGCCAGGGGGACAGTAACACCATTGTTATGGATGATGATGAGCTGCTTGCCATAGTTGCTGCAGGCACTGTTGTTGTGCTGGCAGGTGCTCAGCTTGTGGCTGATGAACAACGGAAGGTTGGTAACATAATCAAGAAAACTCCTTTGAATGGGGATGGATTGGTTGTAAACCACAGGATAGCTCCCAACAATTAGTATATATCTATATCTGTGTTTTAATTGGCTATGTATCACTGGAATCGGACCCTGTGTCGTTCATTCTGTGACATGATCACAGAGCAACGATTTCATTAAACTCCGATTAGTCTGCACTGACACAATGTTTACATTAGAAGATTTGTCGGTGTTGAATGTCGGTGTTGTTCAAATAGGCAGATTAGTTGACAATGTAAACCACAAGTGTAGTAGGCTTTGAGTTAGTGAGTAGATGATAATACTATGGTCTATGGTCACTATACTAGACTCTAAACAGGCTGCATTTCTTGTAACATGATCTTATGTGACTAGACACAATTTTACTTGGTTGGATCAATGAGTAACAGCATTGGTTGGATATACGAGTGAGTAAGAGATGAGTTGACTAGTGGACTTGTAGACTAAATGTTTCATTTGTCACCACTCACTCCAAGTTAGACATGCATTTCTCATTGCTTATTATGGCTGATCCTTACATTACCTTACTCTCTGCATTGCTCACTCTGGATTGGTAGTCAATGAACTAGCTGACTGAAGTCTCACACTCACTTTGGAATATGGTTGTGATGAATGTGGTCTTGTAGACACTAACAGTAGGCCTACTACAGTTTCTGACTGTGGATGACCCTGTTTTTGCGGTACATAGATAATTTGTACTGAGGACGATTCGTACGGACGTTTCGTCCTTCCCAATTTTTCTCATTTTTATTTATTTTATGATGGCACGACTCCTTATTAATTCTCATATAGCCTTTTATGTGGCCAAAAATACAGAGGCTAATAAATAATTTTGCTCGTTTTTTTTCTTTGGATACATCAATAACACTCAGAATTTCCTGATAATTCCAAATATATCATCAGAATTTGGGTAGAGGCAGAGGTTCAAAAATTCAGTCAATTATTTTTCTACTTAGTCATCATTATTACTAGTCATGTCGACACAAATACAAGTGAATCGTTTTTAGTTTCTCATAATTTGTATATAATATGATATCTCACTGTAGCATAAAATATAAGCATGATCATTGATAGACCAATATATAGAAAGGTAATCATAAAATCTCCACAACATTTCATCAATAAAGTCTGCAATCAAGGTTTCATGTCACATAGTATTTCCGTGAATTCAATACATTTAAAAAAATAATTATGTGTCAACAAGAAGAAGTAAAACAAACCATAAAACATTGAAAAATCACTGAGAAGCAGCAAGGTACTGTAAACAATCAAGAATATGACAGATGGCTGACTTCCATAAACAATTTTAATGCTTTCTGGTGATGTCTCTCTGAATCCTCCCAAGGTAAAGCCCATTCCCATTACATTCTTGGAGGAGCAACAGTAGCTTTGTTGTACATAACTGACATATCAACATCACCAATCTCAAAGTCCCTTCCTTCATCATGTACCTCAAACAACACACCTATCAAAGTTAACTGAAAATTGAAAATAAAATAACTCAATACTTGTGAAGTCGTTTGCTCTTCTTACATGAGAGGATAAAGAAACACCATTGCTATTTGTCACATAGAAGCAATATTTAGAACAATATGCAAGATCGAAGCTTTAAAACATGTAGATATTGCACAGGGAAACATCATTATTGAACAACCAGTCTGCATATGAAAATCTCAACATAGTATTACTAAGGATACAAGAGACTCATTTGAGCCTGGACACGCTGACCGTCTTTTTTCTCCAGCAGTGATTGTGATTGGGACTTTGATTGAGCTAGGCTGGTGTTGATTTCTGCGTTATTTGCAGGATAAAAAGCAATGAAAGGCAGGAAGCCAAAGAACGACACAAGTGTCCCCTGTGGAAACATAGGCAGCATATCAGCAATATATTTATCTATGTAGAGTTGTATTTGTACTCCGTAATGTCAGACTTACTGATAAGTACATTGATGTCACTCCTGCATTCCAAGGTAAGCTTTCTCTGTTGAGTGCCACTTCTTCATAGACGATCTCTACAATGATAAACCATTCCCCTGAGGATGACATGCAAGAATGAACATCATGAATAAACATGAACTGAATTTTTTTTGTTAAACAGGAAGTTTAACTTCATAAAATGACTGATATAGAGTGATTCGAATGATGAGTGATGAGCATGTGAAGGACTGGTCTCATAAGTCTAACAGTGATGTGGAGGGGCGGCATAATGGCATAAAATGCAGGTAAAATGAGCAGACGCATGTAAACAGACGGCAAAAACAACAGTTGTGATATAGGGTAAATCGTAAAAGCGGTTGATTTGATATGGGATTTGAATATATTATGGCATTTAATTTCGCACTATTTTATTACTTACAGCATTTCTTAAGCATACCATTGATGCAACTGAGATACGGGATATGTCGACTTCCTTATCAATAAATCTTTCTCTGCGAATTCTGGGTACAGAACTCCTGATAAATTGTCAGCAACCGGGGGATCACTCCTGAGATGAGACCTCTGAAAAATTGAATGCCCAATTATGTGGCTTGATATTTCGTTAGAAAATGAACAGACACATATCAGTAAAATCAAAACAAGACTGATGCGCAGTTATTTGGTTATATTCTGAATACAAATTGGTACTTTGGTGTACCATGACTACTAACTTGACAAATGAGGACTGGAGTAGTCGCTTCCACTGATGAAGGCTCCAGGAATGTTTCAGGCTCGTCAATCGGTCCATGTCAGTCATCAAATAACCTGCCCTCCAAAATTACTGGAACCTCTCAAAGAGAAGGATCTACAAGTATTAAAGAGCCATAAGAATAAGGGGATATTCCACAATTTAGGATTGGCAACATAGAGCTCTTATTGTGAAGGTTTGAATATGGGGTTACACCACGAACAAGGACTAGACTAGCAGGTCCAACCATAAACATGCACCCAAGGTCACCAGGGACAGCCAATGTAAAATAAATTGTTCTCAATCCAGAGGGACTCAACTGGAGCAAGCCCTAGTTAGTAGCCATATCATAGCTACTAAATAGGGCTTGCTCCAGTTGAGTCCCTCTGGATTAAGCCCATTGTTGCTAATATCTGAGTGATTTGATAAGGTTTGCATTTTGTTTTCAGTACAATACCCCTCTATATTCTGTCAGAATTTGGTGACCAAGTTTCTGGCGTCCCTTTGTTGCTACAGTACCTGAGTAATTGGATTAGTTTTGTATTTAGTTTACTGAACAATTACACCACCATAATCTGCCAAGAAGTTGGTGACAAAATTTCTGGCGTCTCATTGTTGCTAGTATCTGAGTGATTTGATAAGATTTGCATTTTGTTTTCAGTATAATTAGTCACCACTAATCTGCCAGCTTTTGATGAGAACATTTCTGGCATCAATTTATTGTTTGTAACTGGGTGATTGTACTATTATGCATTTAGTTCGCAGAACAATAACACCACATATAATATGGAGACCTAGTTCTTGGCCTGTTTTGCTTGTAGATGTACTAGCTTTATGTACCAACATATTGAAGTTTTTGCTGCTTTGAACATAATAATTGTATTTGCCTTGTTTGCAACCAGGATTATATTTTTGTAATGCAGTAAGCAGACCGGATGCCAGCAATATAATATATGTTTACCAACTACCTGTCCAAAGATCAACTTGGCTATTTTGTACTTAAAAGCTCTTTACCACTGCGTTCTATAAACTTCAAAATTACTCTAGACTGGACATTATAGCTACTCAAGAGCTTTATATTACTCTTACACAGAATGGTGTCCATGTTATGTAAAATATGCAATGTGATGTTTATTTTTGGCTTGAATTTGTTGCATAGGTTATTGGGGTAAATGTCCGAAAAAACCTAGATATAAGATACCTTAGCTTCAAGATACCTTAGCTACAAACTCTCCAAAGTTATCAATGTGTGATTGATATTTTCTTCTTCTTCAGACTGTGGTTGAGACTGAAGGCGATTAGAGACTGATGGTGGTATAGAGTGCACTCCAGCCATGAAACGACAAATAAGCGCTGATAGCACCTCCTCGGTTAGTATACTGTCAAGTAAGTAACACACTCGCAACACTATGGTCACATGGCGCATTGTCGTAGCAACATATAGCGTCATACATTTTACGGTTAGGGATGGGCTATGCTATCATTTTATCAAAATTTCAAATTGTTCAGTGGTCCTATGTGAAGTCTGATTTCTATCGATTTAGTAATTGACTCAGTGAATGGTTTTGTGACAATTTCTTTTGCTGCCCCCCACCCTCCCCTCCCCCAACTCATGAATAGTTGAAATTGGGTCAGTAGTATGCATACATGAATTGTTGCTGATTTTTATGTCACATGTATTCTGATCTAGACTTCTGTGGTGGCCTTCAGTGTAACCTGATGTATAATTTTTTGGTATCATGGACGACTCAGCGCACTGTTTTGAGGAGTATTGTTTGAATTTGTGTTTGCATATAAATATCTCTGCAGAATGTTATCACCAATAAATCCTGGTTTTAGGCTTAGTTTTTGCTGTCCCCCACCCCCCCCCCCCACAACTTGTGATTAGTTGACATTATATCAGTAGTATGCATACATGAATTGTTGCTGATTTTGATGTCACACGTATTCTGGTCTAGACTTGCGGAATGTTATCACCGGCATATCCTAGTGTAACCACGAATATTCGATAGGAGAGTTAATTTATGGTGGAATAGTTATACATGTGCTGCTTCGGTATCACTGTTCTATGTCCACTTTTGTAAATTCTTATTTAACGACCCCTTCCCCTATCCCCCTAGTATAATTCTAATCAATTTATTTTGGATTCTAATGACAGTAAATCTTGCTTTGTAGGCCAAACCTAACGAGGCCTCTTGTATTAGGAGGCTCATTCAGCCCAAGAAAAAGTCGAAACAGGAGTCATTCAGTGATAGATCGGTAACA
Organism: Membranipora membranacea; assembly: GCA_914767715.1. Lineage (NCBI taxonomy): Eukaryota > Metazoa > Bryozoa > Gymnolaemata > Cheilostomatida > Membraniporidae > Membranipora > Membranipora membranacea. The sequence goes on from OU612071.1 coordinate 19,395,264, forward strand.
GTGAAGCCAAAACCACCTCATACAACTACTCGAGGCCGAGCGCTAAAAGGCCCATTACTCTTCCGAGACACTCAAGCAGCACCCAAGAAGGTATAATTTTGTTATCTTGATTGGTTTACCTTTAGTTGAATAATTCATGATTTTATTTATTCATTGTCCCTCAAGATGTACAATATGCTCCGTCTTCGCAAGACCTTAGTAATTTGCCCGATCATAATATATGTATTTGCTTATTACCAACAGCTTGCATGCAACTTTTCAACATCTTTGCCTATGCTTCCAACGTTGTTAGGGCATTTCCCCCTAGGTCGATAAATTACGATTGTAACATTCAAGATTTTAGGTAAAATGATTCAATTCATAATAAATGGGTCTGTCAGCTTATCATGTATGGGTTTCAATCAAAATTAATTTTATTCTGGGCATGTGACCACAGTACAAGAAGATATGAGGGATAAAACTTTTCCATTTGATATTTTTAGGCTCCAGTTCCTGCACCTAGACGATCACTTATATCTAAACAAGTTTCTGACCTTCCAACGGCTTCTGCTTCCTCTTCAAAGCCAGCTGTGACCCCTAACACTCAGGTAAATATACTTAATGACGTCTGATTCTCTGGTTACACCGAGTATAGTTCTTCATTGTTTCTTTAGCCTTGTTAGCGGCCATTGGTTTTGGTTTTTTGGGTGGTCTTGTATTTCTCGGTATAGTATGAGTAGTTGTCTTCTGCCATTTTAGCTCTAATCTAAACTTTGAGCTTTGACTTTTTCTCTCTTCCGTAGGCAAAAAACGCGAAAAACCAAAACCAGTGGCCGTGTGACAAGGCTATTGTTTCCTACCGAACCACTTTGATCACATAGGACATTTTTCATTTTGTTTAATTTATTTCGCCTCTGTGAGACATCTATAACAATTAGTGGGTGTCTAAAAAAATGGTAAAGGCGCTAAGACATTACTTGCAAAACATCATTAGTCACATGCCCTGTGTATTGGTTTAGTGCATTTATTGCAGCTGTTGGCGACCTGGGGCCTTTTGACGGCGCAGCCTTATTGGTAATCTATTGCATCTACTGTGGCCTTAGGCCTGTAAAATTTGTTACACACTGATTCCCATTTTGTTATGTGGATATCTAAATATGCATAGCGCTCTGTGATAGTGGCCATTCTGTATTATACATGTAGCTAAGCTTCCAAAGCCATTCTACACAAAATATTCAAACTGTACTGGTGCCAACTATTTTTCCAGTGCTTTTTTCCAAAATAATCCAGAACGATTACCTTTGGACGTTGTTCGCCTCTCATTTCACCCACATTTGCAAAAATTCCTCTCTTTGTCATACACATGAGACACAAGGAAAACATATATGTACATAACCAAATCAAAGCATGAGGTAGCATGACAACCTGAGAAGATTAGACAATCCAGTATTTTGTTGAGCTGATGTTTCTTGCGACATGCCGCAGTTTTTATGAATAAAATTGTGACCCCTGTGCCAATTTTATGAATGAAAATATATTGCATTCTCTTGATTTGAGCCTGCAAAACATAATATATGGCCTTTATTCAGAAAAAGGGTATCCACCCATGGTTTATTGTACGACATAAACAAATTTGAACTCTGAGTTCAACTGTTCCTCTCAATATTTACAGAGATATGAGGGCCTTAGCGAGGCCCAATGCTTGGAACTATTATAGTTATAAATACTTTAAAACTATAATGTTTTGTTTTTACAGCCTCCGGTTCCGGCCCCTAGGTCGATTCCTTCTTTGCTATCAGATCTTGCTATTTCACCGCCAATCACTCAGGTAACTATGTGCAATATCATCTTTTTTTGTTTAGCTATACGACATATAAATTCTGGTTAATGGTGTTTGCTTGTGCTCGTCTCTGCATATTTGATTTGATCATACCACACTACTTGTATAAATGCTGTTGCATCACTTTGCCCAAGTCAGATGCTGAAATTCTATCACGAGCTTGCGTCTTAACTTAGCTTTGGTAGCGGGCAGTCATATGATTCATTTATCTATATAGTTGATGCTGACTTAGGTTGGTTTGTAAATAGGAATCTGAAATAAATTTGATAGTATAATAATATAACTTACATGTTTCATCCAAACTTTCCTCCCTACGTCTGCTATACCAATATGGTCATCTGTCTGACTATCAATTGGTGCTCATTCAACAACATCAGGGAAGGGGGGGGGTAATTTATTGACATATTAATTTGAAAAAAATTTTCATTAATTCTGTTTTCTCTTGACAGACACCTGCTCTCACTCCGAGACCAGAGACTATATCCGAGCCATCATCCCCACTGCCTCCATCCTTACCAGCGACGCCTCCTACACCACCGTCTGATGAACCAGCATCCAGCACCCTACATCCAAACATTCTCAATGCTGATTGGAGAGAGACATCCGATTATCATCAGCAATACACCTCCTGGCTCCTGAAACATCCCAATAATAAGTGTAAGCTGGTCCATGAAGACCCAAATATGTCTCCGTATGATTTTTTCTCTCGCTTTCTTCCATCGAACTTTATCAGACCATCGCTACTCACAGTAACAGTAGAATGAAAATGTGGCGTGAAACAACGGCTGATGAAATTAAAGCCTTCATCTCTATTGAGATAGCTATGGGTTTGTCTGTAACTGCAGATCGCGCTGACCATTGGTCTCAGTATTGGCTTGTGGGTGAGATGCAGCATGCAAAAGAGTTGAAAGGCGTGGGTTTGAATTGAATCCCACTGCAGCTCACTGACTACTGGGACATGTTTGTGTGCTACGACCTGCCTACAAACTGAGAGGAAATTGGCGCAGACATTGGCGGCCTAGCCCCTATGGCACCCACTATGTTGCTGCCCATTCTTAAGAATTTAAATAACGTTTTTAACCAACATTTAATTAAATTCCTATAAGGTTACTTTAGCTTACTTTACTCCTGCCAACGATCTGAATATTATAATTCATTTGCATCAAATAAATAATATGATTTTTTTGCAATCTCAACGGTGGAATGCCCAGTTTGTGGTTTTCCTAAGTCTGTGCTGAGAAATAAGAAGCTGAATTGGTGCACACTGGTAGCCTGGGATTCAGGCCAACAATGAGGCCTTGTCTGCGGTGTTATCTGCTCATGTATCACTATTATTGTACCCTTATAAATGGACCCATGTGTTTTGTTTTGATTGGCTGACAGGTTTTGGTTTGTTATTGTGTGGAGTTATCTGCAACCTGAAACTTTTAACTCTCCTCGTACCATCATGAAGACCCTACATGAACAGGATTGTCATACAAGAGTGTTGATCTCTTTGACAGGCCTGATAGGGCGTAAAAAGACACATGAAATTAGTAAAATTTATTTACCCGACATGTCCATCTATGGCCTGGCCGATTCCAAAACAATAGGCGGTGAATAATCTTGGTAGGCCTATTGGACGGGTTTCTACATCATGATATATAATGCACATGTATACTGGGTAGGCGATAATCCGACCCTACAAATATGGATATGAATATGGATCTAATACGTGCTCTGCCTCTTACAGTTAGTATTATTGCAATTTGGATGTAAACTCAGACTATAAAATGACAGTCTTTGTCACTGTTACTGTCACTTAGAAACTGACAGTCATGAACCTATGTTGACTAAACTTTTTAGACTTATGGCAATGGCGCTGGATATGGCTTGTTGTCCTGAATGGTGTTATGTCCAACCCGACTTTGATTCCAAAGGGCTCTTGACTCTTGCAACAACTGGTGTTTTCCTGAACTTTTATTTGGGCCTTGGTATATTGTACAGTGTAGTTACGATAAATGGTATTATTTTCTTGTAATTTTTGCATTGGCATATTATGCTCTCTGCGCATTTTGTCCTGATGGTATTTTGACCACGGCATTATGGCCAGTTTATGACCGCACCGCTGGATACCCCAGCACATGTTTGACAATAATGACTAACCTGAAAAAACGCACTTCAACAAATACTCATGATGTGGTTTTCAATCAAATGGTCTGTCATCATTACTGTGTAGCTAGTCTGAGCCCCCTAGACTCGTGACACCACATCTGACGGCCCCCTGCCGGGGCAGCACTTGTACTCATTACAACTTCAAGAGCTCATAAATAAAATCACTGTGGGTTCTTTGATGAAGTTTGATTGTTTTGTAGCTACAAATATGATAGAAAATGATGTGTTCAAAGGAATTCATCATATTCGTAGGTCAGAAGGGAATAGTGAAGTACTTTCGCAGCTTGTCCGTTCTGGTGATGGCGTACTTAATAATTAAAGCTAGTTATTATTGTTATTTTGTGGAAAATCATATTTTGTTTATTATGGAGGGAATGATGAATGCTTGCCAAACTTGTAAAACTATGGGAAACCACAACTGTCTGGCAAAATAAGGAATTAAAACAGTCACACCATCACAATGCGATTTTCCAAATTCTTCTATAGCAATACATCACTAACCACTACCCATAGCAAATAGTTGCATACAGAGCAAACCAGTTTACCCAATACAGGTCCTGAAAGTGTCACTCACTTTATAGACCAGAATGCCTCGTATGCTATATGTGATGTTTACTTTTGGGACTTCTCATCTGCATTTAACACAATTCAATAGCAAACATCTTAAGCCAGAGTTGAAACATATAGGGTTCTAGACTGCCATGTCGTAAACTCTTCGCTGAATTTTCCTGTAAGTAGAACCAAAAGAAAAATCTGTCTAAAAGTGAAGTCATATGGGGTTGATTTCTCACAATTAGGAGTAAATTTCACGTAAACTTTCGTTCGGATTGGGATTCCCACAATTTGTGGAACGTTGTATGTTAACAATGCCCGTAACCAGATAGTATAAGTTTTCTCAAAATGCTATCTGAGTGGCTGCCTGTTTTGATTGAAAAGTCAAGGTCATATCTATGCAAACACAACTTTGGTAAAAAGATGGAGTGGATGATCAATATGTAGAGTTTCTCATTCAATTTTGGACCTGGAGTAAGAGGAGAAGGGATACAGTGAATTATTAGGAGATGGTTGAGGCATACATAGAAGCTGAATCACTGGGCGGTTGCTATAAACAACGAGTAACAGCTTCTTCTTGGTATAAATCTTTTTTATTTCATATCACTGTTAGGCCTATGGTTCGTATTGGCTCAGGAGGATTGCGCTCATACAATTTTCGGAGATGAGAATCATGTGTGGCAGGTTGACATTAGTACGAAATTAAATTTGCAAGAATAAGTAGAAATTTGCATGAGAACGTGTGGCCTTAACTTAATTCAATCACCACAAATACTGGTCCCCCTTCTTTAACTAAATGCAGTAATGGAACGATACTCAAGTAAGCAGGACAAACCTTGCATAACAAGATGTATTTCTATGATGACGATCTGCAGCAGGGCTGTACCTATGACTTGTAAAGTGGTGGGGCAAGGGTTGTGTTGGTACTATTATGTTGCAATGAGGGTGCAACAGGGGCTCGGGAGGGTGGGGGGGCAACAGGGGCACAGGAAGGCCTGCAGGAAGGTTTGTTCCTCTAGAGATAAATATTCTCAATTGCTGGTAAAATGGGAGACAATCTGGAACATGTTAGCCCAAATGTTATAAGGATTGTAACATGACTCATCACTCTGTCACACTCCAACTCGCTATCAGGAAAAAGCACACGACAGAGGATGTAAAACACAGAGTAAGGATATACAGAGAGGACACTTCAATGATGTCATAGTGCCTGCGGTTTTTGATTAACTGGGGGAAAATTGTGCACAGCTGGATGCCGAAAACTCATTATCTCTATATGTTGTAATGTCATTTTTCTTGCAGACATCCCTACCTTTGATGGGCCATAATTCATTCTGTATTTATCCTAAAGACTGATTTCCAACTTTGTTGGAATATCCAACCTTCAAGCTATACACAATATTGTTTTCATTTTTAGCTAGGATACATATGCTATGAGCTATCTGCATTTGTAAAATAGGTTACATTATATAGATTTACACGTGACAATTGATAAACTTCTGGTCATAAAAATTAGGAAATGTCCATGTATTGACCCAGGCCACATGTAAATCTATATGATATAACTCATTTTAAAATCACAGATAGCTATGTATCCTAGCAAAAAATGACATTGATATGGTGTATAGCGTGAAGGTTGGACATTCTAACAAAGTTGGAATTCAGTATTTAGGATAAATACAGAATGAATTATGGCCTATCAAAGGTAGAGATGTCTGCAAGAAAAATGACATTATAACATATAGAGATCATGAGTTTTCGGCATCTAGCTGTGCACAATTTTCCCCCAGATAATCAAAAACCGCAGGCACTATAACGATCATTGAAGTGTCCTCTCTGTATATCCTTACTCTGTGATGTGAAACTTGTCTGGTGTTGATTTGTGTGCATAAAGTACTTCGTTGAATGCTTTATATGTGTCAAAACTGTTATGTAAACAAAAAATAATACAATATAGTTAATGGTATATTTCATGAGAATAATCTTTATGACTATGGATGATTATATTGTATGTATTATATGTATGTTATTTATATTTTAGTTATTTTTATATAGTGACTTCCCTTGATCACCGCTGTAAAACTGCATTTGCTAACCTTATTTGGTTAACCAAAATCTTGCCTCATATTTCGTAGGAAATGTGAATCCAAAAATAGTAATTCCTATTACAAACAAAATAAATTAAAATGAAATTTTGTCCAAATATGTGTGAACTCTATCAAATGCAATGAAATTTGGTGTCAGGGGCAAAGTGTCATGGAAAAAGCAGCCATTTTTGATTATATTCTATTATTAAATCAAATTAAAATTCAAGGGCTGATCAAACCAATTGAAAATGATTACATAAAATGTCATAAAAATATCTATTCTTGTGACTTTTATAAACGTCAGGATACAATGATCTACGCCATTTGAGCTTCAAATATCTATGTTAGATGACACTGCACTATTTTTGCCAAGGTCACCAACATGTGTGACTATGGGTACTTGAATAGCTGCACAATTATGATATCCTGTAGAGGTCGTGTTCTGTTTTGGTCTTTTTGCTGAAATCTTGAAGAAATAGCATGAGTTTACAGCTTGTTTACGGTTTTTGACATCATACCAACCTATGCAAGGCTCGCGAGCCAGCGTCAGCAAGGCCTCACTTTGATAAGTCATAACTTCAGTCCTAATTTCTTATTTGAGCTGTTCTCAGGCTCATTTCGAAGCTCATGACCTGGAGCAGTTTCTTTGGTTATTTAAAGGATTATTCCGTGTATGATTCAACAAAGAATCTTTGTTCAATTATGATGCAACTTGCAACCATTAATAAAAACTCAGTTTTTTTGATCAACATCAATATTTTTCCCTGCCAATTTGGTGCTATTATACTGGACTATAATTTATAGGACAAAATGTATATATATTTCTATATACTATTAATCAAAACAAATTGATAATCTCATCTAAGCTACTTATATTTTCGGAAAAAATTGGAATGCAAGCATTGCTGCTGACATATTATTGCTTGTGCTCACTGTTCACTATCTTTCTCTAGATGCGAACATACTGCAAACCAGGAAGTGGCTCTCGAGTATGCCAGCAGTATTCGTCAGCTGCCAATTCATATAGAAAGGATACAGAACAGGGATATTATGCTGATGACTAGATGGAAATACGATGCAGAAAGGCACAGAATTAAAGATACAGACAAAAAAAAAGATAGCCGATCTAAGTCAACAAAAATGAAAAATGTAGGTGAATTTATTATGTGCAAATATATGATTCTTATCAATCAAAATCGAAATGATGTAGCCAATTTGTCATATCACTAGATAGGAATTTTTAGACTGTATTGATCGCTGACGGCTAATTGTGATCAGGGATTATTTCTTGGGACGGCTGCTGTAGAAACTTGTTGGCAACTGCTTAGTCAAATAGATTTCTGAATGAGGCTAAAAGTTTTTGACTTTAAAACAGAAACAGAGCTCTGTTTCTGTGAACTTCAAATCTGGGATCCCTCTCACGTTATAACTATTATGGTTATAGTTGTAGTTATTATGATTCCAAGGTTCTTACAAAGAATTTATAATACAATGCCAACTTTCCCATCCATCCGCTCCTAGAACTTTTGCAATTTATTAAATATGTTAATCTTCTCTGCTCTGTATTTTAGAATTACGGTATAGGATTACGAGGATCAAGAAAGGCCTGGGTTTGAGCATGGACGACATCAAAAACATACAGCTACATTCAGACCTTATGTCTTCAGAGGACGAAGAAGTATGCCATCCTCCATCTTACCGGTTACCATCCTGCACGGCGTATTTACACGAGACAGTGGATAAAGTTAAATTGAGAGGGAGACAACTTGATAGTGTTGTTGTTAGTGTGCGACGCAAGCAGATGCCAAGCCATTTGCTTGGAAACAAAAACTGTACATTTTGATTGCTCAAGAGAAACTCAACCAGACATTCAATATTTAATTTACGCTTAAATTAATTTTCAACTTCAATATAATAGTGTAAACCTGATTTCCACTGTGATCATTGATAAGACATTTTCTGACAGTCGAAGTAAAGCCTCATTTTAATCCATCATGCCTAATTGTAATTTCAGCATTCATGTAAATGTCCTACAATCTTTGGATAATAGTTTCTCAAATGCTTACTTATTAGGCTGTCGTGTACTTAGATGACCACCAGTACTAGGTATATTTTCTATGGGCTTGTGTTAGTATGAATTTCCCAGATTATTTCCTGAATCAATGACCGCTTGATTATGAAAGCTTTCTATCAGCTCTGATTTAACTCCTCACTTCAATCCATCATGCCTATTTACAATCTCAGCTTTCATGTAATAAACTACGGGTTTGAATCTCAAAATGTGCTGTTGTATTCCTAATGAATCTATAAATATCACCGGTTACACAATTCGAGTTCCAGATTTTGTCTGAATAAATAGAATAACATGACAAAATGATCACTTGGTTGGGAAAATTCAAACCAGAAAAGAACGTCCACATTTTACACTCGGTCTCAATAATTGCAGTTCTGAGGCAAAACAGATCTTGTCATCTCGACTTTACTGCTGTGCAATCTTAGCTTGTGTTGTTTTCCTAATGAATATATAAATATCACCAGTTATACAATTCGAGTTGCCATTGTTTAAAGTTGGTATTGTTCTATTAAATTCTAGGATTTATTATTACCCTTTGGCCAGATTCCAAAAGAAAGTGATCAATTTGCCAAAAAATAACTGTAATATGACAGTCTAAAATTATCTCTTTTGTGACGCAAAGAGCAAAAAGTGGTTTAATTAAATATCCATCACACAACACTGATAACAGGATCTTAACTTTGCTCAATTCCTTCTGAACTATTTCTGTCATCTGCAAAAGACGTGATACAGAAGAACTATTTTGAACCAAGACCAAATCATCATCAATATTAAAATATCATTTGCCGGTAATTCTTTGCACATTATAGCATCATTATATTCTCGAGTGCTTTGCTTTGCCAGGCTTGAGCAATTATTATATTGCTCAAAGTGTTTGTGATGATGATATTGGTACTGCTATGCTAAGGATTGGAAATACTATAAAAGCTTAGAGGAGACGGAACAAACCATTCATCTCCTGACTTGTGAGAAGACAGCAGCCTTCTTGTCTAGAAGTAAGTACGCACCAGTTACAATTGACTGACATTTCTTAAGTTGAACAAAAAAGAGAAACTTCCAAGTATAAAAATTATTTTCTTAGCCACAGCATATTTTGATTCAGCTCATTGCTTGAGAAGTTTGTTTGACAGCTTCATCAATATTGGAGAAATGTTTTATAATTTTTGTACAAACAACGTGCATAAGTATGACAACTCATTAAACATCTAAACAGGTACTCAGGGTTCAATATTTCGCATGACAAGTGTGACAAAGGGCTGACTTGTAAACAGATAAATTGAGTTAGGACCACTTCTGGAATCTTGATAGTCACATAATATGCTGGTAGAAACTCAAAAAACTTCAAATAACAGACTTCTCAAAAATGTCTGTCAATCAAAACCGATAATTTCTGGTTTTTACAAAAGGTTTCAGTAATTTATTAGTGCAAGGTAATATCTCTGTCTCATTTAATCACATGACCCTGTTCTGACAACAATTGCCTGCTTGGATGAAATTTTACTTTATAAATTTTGTAGAATGATTGCCTCTATTCGAAATCCTATGAGATGTTTGATGATTTGTATGCTGGTTGTAACGCTTGTGTTTAGTGCAATACCTGGAGCTATGTCTGATTTTGATGCTGTAAGTTTCTTAATATTTGCGTGCTATTTACGATCTAATTGGCAATCAAATTCATCTAATTGAAAATGTTTTGCACTCAGTGGCAGAAAAAAACAGCGAACAAATTGAATAGAATATCCTTTACATTGTTGACAAAGTTGATAGCATATGGTTGAATATCAATGTTTTACACATTTTAAATGTGTTTACTCTTGGTAAAAGGTATGGGGATCTTAGGTATGCATAGAAGTCAATTGGAATATGTTCATTCCAGTTGGCTTAGTTTGTGGCTAAGATATGAACCCTTTCAACTACATAGCTAGACCCATCCACATGTAGGCCTATCAGTTGTCCTACAAGTAATAGTATAAGTCTCTGCCAATCACTTGAGGTAGCATACAAGAGATGTAACTTGTTCACCTGCATGCATTTAAGGGGAAAATTTGCATTTGAAGACTATCAATAGTTTATGAAGTTGTTTAACATCAAGACAAAGATCTATGGGTATCAAACTCTTCTTTTAATTCTTTTAATGCTTAGAAACAATAACTAGATGTTATTATTACATTCTCTATTTTAGTATTTCGAATGTGTCAGCGATTGTCGTGATAGTTCTAAATGTCGAAAAAAGTGTACAGATATACACCTTTAACATAGTGATCGGAAGAGGTAAAACATGGATACCATATGGACCAATAAGAGGACTCTGAACAAAGGGACATGTGCTGAACCTGTGAAAATATTTCTCAGATTCATATAAGGATTTTTTTCACAATGATCCTATTATTGCAGTCTATGGTATCTGATTATAATGAATACAATGATATAAAACTTAGCAGACAGCAACTTTATTCAGCTAACTCACAACTCAAACGCACATTTACACAAGTTACCATGTGGGATTGCCAAAGAATCATAACTGCCCGGACAGTTTTTTTATCTTTGCAAATCATGCTTACTAGCAGGTTTACCAGTGAAAAGATGGCCTAACCCGTTGTGGCAGTTTTGTGGAAGAAAAACTCTTCTGTTCAAAGAGGACAGTTATGTTCTCACATATACACAAAGAAAATTCTTCTCTATCTTGGCCGGGTTTCTCTCTTTCTCTGTGAGGGGATAACTCTCTTCTTGACTGCTTGAATGCTTGTTTCTTGAGTGAATAACAATGATTCAAACCCATTACAAACAGCAATAAAAAGTTAGTGGTTAGGATGTACATGTATTCATGAAGTTATTCTGAACTGATGCGTTTTCCTTCCTCTCGATTGTGGGAGAAGTTTTTATCTGGAAAACAATAAAGTTCAAAGGTTCTCAAAATCCCAAACAGAGAATGCATGCTGTTGATTGTCTTTTTGCAACAGTGTACATACAGTGGGACCGGTGTCGTTTCTAAAATATCCACCTTATACAACTGGGTTACTCTTTTGCCAATAGTTGCTTTGTTTACAATAGGGTTTTGAATACAGTATTTGAGGTATTGAGGAATTTCAAAAACTTGGAGTCATGGATTAGGTCATTGCAATGATATAGAATATGGAGAAGTCTAAGGCAAAATATAGAACAAATGGTTATTCATAAGGCATTCTTGTAATTTTGCTTGCCACATGACCAAAATAGAATGTCCTGATCGTGCATTTACAAAATTGAAATCTATATATAATAAATTAACATTTTACATATAGCTCTCAATCTGAATCTCAGCTCCTAGCTGGAATTTGAATTGCATTTGAATTTATTTAGACAAGAAACTTAACACACACCGAGCAGTAAACTGGGATTAAGTTCAACAGCTTGGAGTTATCTACTCAGACAACTACACACAACAAAAAACCGAATCAGCCAATCGAAAACAAAGATCAAAGGAGGAGATATAGTACAATACTAAATAAATGCTTGGCAAAGAAACCGTGTCAGAACACTGTTATGTTTAACTATGTTATATATTTGAGTTAAGCAATATAATTTCTACTGAGTTTAGTTATGACATTGCAGCCTTATACTTGTGCGGTATGATGGCAAACTGTTGATACAAAACACCTTTTTTTGCGCTCAAAAGTTTGTGAGATCTGAAAATCCAATGTAGATCTTCTCGCATTTAATTGATGAGGATGGGGTAGAGAGGAGTCAACTGTTCAACCTATATCTCCCTCCCCAAATGCAGGTCAATTATATTCCCAGACCAGATAGAGTCGGCGTACTGTTATCTTCCCCCTCAGATAGAGTCGGCGTACTCGGTATATTTCCACTCAGATAGAGTTGGCGTACTCGTTTTAGAGAGTCGGCACGCTCAGCATAAATAGGCAATGCCCGCGGTTGCAGTGGCGGGTATTGTCGCCTTAGGGTAACCCCCTTAAAATCTCCTACAAATGGAAGTAATTCAAGTGATATCTGCAACAAGAGAAGATCACAATCTAGAGTATTTCTCTCATCATTAATTAATTACAGTTGCTACCATCAAATATCACTGGTAGGAATTTCTAATGAATTTGTGATTTCGGTACCGCCAGTCAGTTATGACTGTTTTTTTCAATTCTTTCTTCGATCGTGCCCGATCATTTGAGAATACTATGGGGTTGAGGTAGAGTTAAGCATTGCAAGTTGAAGCTCATCAGGTTTAGGGATACCTGCAACAAGTTATGGGCATAATCTTTGCACTAGAGTATTTGTCTCACCAATAACTAATTACAGTTACTACCATCAAATATCATGGAAGGGATTTCTAATTAATTTGTGAGTTCTGTACCACCAAGAGAATAAAATAGAAGATAGTTGTTGCTTGTCCTTGTAAGAGGACAAAAGTTGAATACAGTATAATCTTCAGAGCAAGAAATTTAGTAAAAGACATCAGAATGAATAGAAACTACCCTCTTTTTTATATACGTAATACATGTACATGAGTATACCGTTTTTCGATAGTAAGACTGTCACCAAGATGACAAACAGCTCTGTAGGGTTGTAGTTAAGATAAAATGGGACAGGAAGAGAAAATCCTCGAGAATGCAAAGTAACACAATGTCGGGTATGATAGGAAGTGCCCTAACTCACTCAGAACTTTGCGCCTGTTGTAAATCTGTATAAACCTCAATTTCACTCTAACATTGTTTTTTGGTTCGAATAAAGGTCAAATGAGTTTGAATTGATAAGTCTACTACCAGCCCTGAACACCTCCTCGGCTTGCAGACCAGTTTGTTGGCACAACTAGATTGCTGAAAATTTCAAACACATCAAGGTGTTTGTTTTATCTAATAATTTAGTACAAGTCCTTTTATATGACTGCATGATTCGTCTCATTCAATATCAGATACATGTGTTTCATTTGACTTGTGGCACTCATCCTAGAGAAGGACATACATTAACAAGGGTGAACTGACTTCGAACTGATCTTTGCACAAAGCTGTTGTGAGACGGAACGAGTTGTCATCTCCCGAAAAGAAGGAGCACAACTCCAAGAGTCATTTAACACCCGATTACACTAATTGGGCGGCTATAATGACAATCTCTTGCTGTAACACGGCGACTTCAAGCAGTTGTGTCCCTCAGTCTCACACTCTCCATCAATTTATGCCATGAGACTTCAACCAAGAACATTAACGCAATTATCGTCAGCTAGACATATGCTGATATTTGTATTGTACTATTAAAGACGCCCGCGGACAATTATAATGGAAATATCAAGGCTAGTGATGACGGCCATTTTATGTAGGGTGAAGCCTCACGTGCTCGGGCGCAGACATTATTGACAAACAGATCAACGCATTCCGGGTTAACACTTGGTTTGTGGATAGCTTCTCGCTTCTCGCCTCTCAGCCTATTGGCTAAGATCAAAGTGTCATGGCTAATGGCTGATTAGTGCCTGTTTCAGTTTCTGGCAGCTTGCTGCACACTCACGATTAGGAGGTCCACCATGGCCTCACCTCTAGGATACATTCTAGCTTTCTAGGATGTATCACACTCTCAGTATGAGGACTCCGGGCAACTTGCGTCCCTCTTTAGGGTCACCCCACCCTCTGTTTTGTTATAAACGGGTTTGTGGATCGCTTCTCGGCCTATTGGCTAAAATCAAAGTGTCATGGCTAATGGCTGATTAGTGCCTGTTTCAGTTTCTGGCAGCTTGCTGCACTCTCACGATTAGGAGGTCCACCATGGCCTCACCTTTAGGATGCATTCTAGTTTACTAGGATGTATCGCACTCTCAGTACGAGGACTCCGGGCAACTTGCGTCCCTCTTTAGGGGCAGCCCGCCCTCTGTTTTGTCATAACCAGGGGTTTGTGGACCTCAGTCTTAGTTATTTCTTGGATTGTGACTTGCTAGCCAGCAGCTTAATACAGGCATTCTGAGCAGCGCAAAACTGTCGCTATACCACCCTCGGGAGTGGCTGATACATAGTATCACTTATAGCAGACCTTCTCAGCAGCAGGTCCCTGAAGTAATGGGTTTAATCCAGAGGTAGAAGACCAGGTTAAATCCTGAGGTAGGAGATCAGGTTAAATCCTGAGGTAGGAGACCAGGTTAACTCCTGAGGTACGAGACCGGGTTTAATCCCGAGGTAGGAGACTAGGTTAAATCCTGAGGTAGGAGACCAGGTTTAGGCCTGAGGTAGGAGACCAGGTTAAATCCTGAGGTAGCAGCAGAAAACCAAAAGATATCCTGAAGTACTAGACCGGGTTTAATCCCGAAGTATCATAAATCTAGGAGTTGCCTCTCCGGAGGTGAAGAGGAGATAACCCATCATTTAAGCAAAGCAGGTGAGACCTTTAATCTCATTCCTCTGACAGGCAGGGTGGCGTGGTGGTTAGGATTCGAGCATCTCAATCTGAGAGTTGCAGGTTCGAATCCCGGTCACTACCCATTCTGCTGAAGGAGGTGAGCTCTCTGGACAATAGCCTAGCTTGCCCACTCCTACCTTGTACAGGAGTGCGCTAAATTGAAAATGTATGTTTCTGTGTTATATTCATGTAAAGATTGCTGGAGAGCAGCTCAATAAAAAGTGATTTACATTTACATTTACATTTACTTTACAAACTGGAATTACCGGACTTACTTATATCGTATGACTATAACCAAGTCGAATCCTATTTGTATTCGAGGTTTGCTTCTCTTTGCAGCTAAAGAAGAATAGAGACTGAAGAGCCAGCACAGATCAAGAAAGACAGCACAGATACCAAATAATACATTTATTATATACATACATACCATTTTATTCGTGAACAGTAATAAAAAGTCTTATTACGAAATACACGTCCGGTTTCCGTTTGTTCTTCTGCATCTGTAAAAGAAAATGAACTGCAATTAGCCTCAAAGAAAATCTAACAGTATTTAGCAAAGCCTTGGCGGCAGCCCCGAGCCGAACCACAAACTCGATCTGATTAGTATCGTTTGAACATATAGCAAAAGCTCCCGACATTACAGAAAAAGCCCGGTTCTATGTGGCCAATAGCCAGTTAAATGAAACATTCATAGAAGAGGGTTTGTTGGTGCAGCCCATGTAGCATGGTAAGACATAGTTTAGGTACTTAGTCTGATCCAACAAAGGATTTTGAATGATATTGGCTTATAACAATGCTGTATTGTATTTAACAACAATGCTGCCATTCCTACAACACCCATCGCCAACGGCAGTTTGTAATGCTCATTTAGAACTGCACTTTATTTTGTAATGGAGGTGTCCCAAGATAGAGTGGAGGGGTTTCGTACGCAAGATGAGACAAATAGAGGTTCTCAGGATGTCTGAACAGACTGCATCTGCACAAGTCAAGTAATTCAAACCAGTTGTATCTGACTCGCGGTACAGAAGTCACAAATTAATCAGAAATTCCTTCCATGATATTTGATGGTAGCCACTGTAATTAATCATCATCCACAAATGCTCTAGAGTGCCTCTTATCTAAAGGATTTAGCACGATCTGTGGAGGTTATGAAACTAATCATATCCCGTCTTGTGGTGCAGAAGTGGCAATTTAATTAGCCATTCCTGCGGTAATCTTTGATAGCAATTGTAATTAATTATTGATGAGACTAGACCTCTAGTATGTAGATTATGCTCTTATCCTGTTGTTATCCTGAATTGTCTACCCTCAGCTTGCAGTGCTAATATACACCTTTCATTTGTAACTGGCAATTGAACATAGAACTCATGGATGCCCGATCCGTCGACAATCAGACCACCCCCTCCAAGATTCACTTTAATTTCAATAGTTATCACTCTCTCAGCCCTCTGCATTACCACTAATGGAAAGCCCCTAACAATAAAGATAGTGATTGATACCAAAGCAGCCTATGAAGCCAAAGGGTTGCTCACTCTGTTGATAAAAATACAGGCCAATAAGTCCAAGTTTGAAATGAATACTGTATTAGATTCATTCATGCCAAACATCCCACCACCTGGTACAATGACTTAGGTGATCACATTTGCAAACAAAATATCATGTTATGCACCAGCTAGGTGATCATACCAATGTCTGTAAATACTCTTCGTACCTTTTCTAGGAGGTCTCTGTTGCTTGCCAATGGGAACACTCTTCATGATGCCAATGTATTGGCTTGGGGCTTGGTTGACTTGGTCTGTCGAGTTGAACTTGTATCGCTTGATAAAGTCAATTTTTGTGGGTCCGTTGACTTTGCCAATTTCCTTTCTCACTTCATCCTAGCGGATAGATGTGAAGTCCCGCTTTGTACTGTGTAACATAAAGCATTTTTCATGGTTGAATTGAGGGTTAGATTTGTCAGTATATTGAGCTTTTGGTGGTTGTGTACGGTGCTGACCTTGACGTTGTTGTTGTGTTTGTTGCTGCTATTGTTGTGGTTGCTGTGGTGGATTAGGTTGTTCTCTTTGGTGGAGATTGGTGATTTGGGTTTCTTTGTTCAGTGGAAGCTGACTTAAGCCGACTCGATGGTTAGATATTTCTCATTGTCGCCTGACGATAATCAGCTGGGAGGAGGAGACCTTGTCAAGTTTGGCCTCCATCACGTCCAGCTTCTCTGCTATTAGTGCAGGAGCTGACCATGGTTTTTCCTAAAATTCTCAAATTCTGCAAAACGGTGTTCGGAACAGGTTTTTTATAGATTAAGCTTTCCATGGGTGCCACAGGAACAGGATGGTATGGTGTCGTAAGTTCGAAAACTGTAAACTTGGTGCTGGTGCTGTCGTTAAGTCAGCAACTCATAGTTATCTTTTTTAACAGAAGTGTGACCAAAGAGAAAGTAAAACGTAATGAGTGAACTCAATATTTAAACAATGATTCGGTGGAATGAAGTTGAAACTAGAACTTTACTTACAAACGAAGAAAGTCAATCAAATTAATATGAATTTGTCATGCTAATATTGAATTAGAAATTATACAGGAGAGATAACTTCTGGGAATTCAAGGTTAAATTTTATTTGCAATGTGGGAGTTATGTTAGCATGCCATATTGTTCAATGATCAACGTGGAAAAAAACAACCATTCAACTGTATCCCAAAGACTTGCTTTCAGCTTTTGTTCTGTCCGATCATCAGAAAATATCTGCATTAACAATATTTATTGTGATTTTACATTAGGCAATTGTTTAAATAATTAAAGGGCAACCAAGGTTTCAAACAACTTCTCATTGATGGCCATTGATTAATAGCAGATTGCACCTACTGCATGGGGAAAAAGACAAAATATAATTCGGATGATTATTCAGCCAGAATTCTTGTGAAACATTTCTTCCATCAGGCACTCAAACTCAACTAAAAGAGAATACCACATAGCAGTTTCCTGTTCCTGTTATTATTTAGCCTGTGCTCTATAATTATTACAGCAAAGTCTTGGAACCTCCCCTAAACTGAAGTGTTACCCGGCTTAGAGTCAGCAACTACTTTGAGTTTTGCATCGCGTAATGCACAAAGCTGATGCTGCCCAGCACATTATTTCCTACCCATTAATGCATTGCTGCGAAACCTTGGTTGCCCTTTAATGTTTCAAAGTCACATAGCTTATATCGACAAGCCTTGTTTGCGGTAGAGGGAAGAGGTGTTAATTCTGAGTAATGTATGATAGCCGACAGAATGACCAAGACCTGCGATCAGAGAACTAATGCTCTTCTGACCAGAGTAGTGGCGCAGGGTCATACCACATGCGATTGCTTTTGGGGTTATAACACGCCCTTTAGTAGTGAGAGACACTATGTCCTGCGAGAGGGAGAGAATTATTTTTTGTGAATTGCTCTCTAACTTCATATATTGTCCGTCTTCATGTACATCAAGAGCATCTGATACACCTGTGATTATTGCTAGGAGATTGTATAGATTGACAGAAACGTATTTCTGGCAACTGGCCAGATTGAGTTCGCTGAGCTGTGGAGGCCAGTTCATTTTCGGTGTGACTTCACATATGTCTCTGTTTATACCTTTCGCTATATGCTAAAGGTCTCTTTGGTTGAATCCAGTCAAGGAGTAAGGGGCGCAGTCGAGATTGAAAGATTGTTCTTCAGATTCAGTATCCTTTTCGATAATAGTGAGAGAGGTCATCATCGAGTGAGGCAGTGCGCTAGATAGATCTGTGTCTTCATGATACACCATTCAAAACTCTTTCGCACTTTTCGATCCCTTAAATATCAGGTCAGGTATAGTACTCTGCAGCAGTTCTTTTAACCTGTTCGGCCTGTGAAACAGTTCAGAGAAATAACATACATTTAATACTAGCACTTCATTGACCTGTAATGGAAGTGTTACTTGCTGGCAGTAGGAGTTGTCTTCAAGCGTTCATGTATAACCTTGGCTCGCATTCAAACTGTTTCAAGCACACATTTTGTCTCAATCTCAACAGGAAAAGTTATAGCATATATCACTGACAAAATATGTGATCATTTGATATTATATTATATCAATACATTAGACATATACATGTACTCACATTTGTGTCGTCTCATTAGGGTAGCCAGACATAAGATCTTTGTAGAGTTTGTATAAATCAGTGTACTTCATAATCTGATGATTAGCGATGATCTTAGACCTTACTATGTTACAGAACAACTTGAAGCCTTCTGTGCTGACTGGTTTTATCACCGCTTCACTACAACACGAAAAAGTCAAAGCATGATATTAAGTCAAGTCAGAATGAACCAAAAGTTGATCAATCCAAGCATAATGTTGTCGTTATCTTATCAATTCCCAAATATGAATACACGTGCACCCGTGATCTAGGAGAACAACTTTGGGTTAGTGATATTATAGTACATATTGTCTAGCTGTATAGTGATATGACAAGAAAGAAATTGGATTTTGGTCCACGTTTCCAAAGTTTCCAAGTGCCAAAGAGGGTAATGATTTTAGACCCATTGCCCTCACCTCTGTGGCCATGAAATGCTTCGAACATATCAGTTTTGATGAACATCAGTTTGCATATCGAGAAAACAGGAGCACCAAAGATGCTCGTTTATCACTAGATTATTTTTTCCGTCATCACCTAGAAAAGCCATGTAAATATGCCCGTATACTTTTTATAGATTTTTCATCATGTTTTAATACGATAGTGCCATCTATTTTACTAGATAAACTTGACAAGTTAGGAGTTCCAACATATCATTAACTTTTATTAATTCATTTTTGACGGATAGGCAGCAATTTGTACGCTTGGGTAACTCTCAATCCACCCCTTTAAACTGTGATATTGGATGCCCTCAGGGTTGTGTGCTTTCACCAATTTTATTTTCTATATACGCCGATTTTATTCAAACAGAGCATGAGAGTATCAAGATTTTAAAATACGCTGATGACATGGCAATCATAGGGCTTTTGGATTTTAAAACTGATGCATCCTTTTATTGTGATGCCATTGAGGAAGTTTTAGAGAAATGCAAATCTGTCAATCTTTTAATTAGGAGTAATCACATAATGCCTTAGATACGTACGAGCAGATTTTTACAGAGTTTTGTACCAACTAGTATAAAAGTTTTAAACAACAGAGCATTCCATGAATAATTGTAGTTTGTCTTTGACAAAAATACCTAATAAATCTAAATCTAAATCTAAAAACAAAAGTTGAGAATGGGTTGAAGTTAGCTCACGCAAATAATATAGTAGTTAGTCAGGCAGGTCAATCTGTGACAATGCAAGTTATTCTAGGTAATCACAAGCTAGCTTTGGTTTGGACTACCGAAGAGATGAGATCATTTAGCAGCAGTTAAAGAGTTATGCAAATCACGTACATAAAATGTATCACACTGTATTGGGATGTTTTCTTGAACTGCAAATTTAATTAGCCTATTCATGAATTATCGAATTATTATTATCTCCACTGTGGTTATGCAGCAACCTGCTGGTGTAAATTGTCAAGTGTCTTATCAGTATCAATTAAAAGTTTGACAAATTGTTTAAATTTGTGGCATCAGGTCAGGTCGCCAGCAAAACCATGTGGCCAAGTTTGTTGTCACCTCACTCAGATTGCTGCAGGATTCATATTATCATTACCTTAGTCATATTGTCATTACCTTAGAGAAGCAGGTCAAAGCAGGACTCTCTCGTTATTTTACTCTCTGCACATTCGATCAGAAAAATGTAGCCAGAGTTTTATTTACAAAGTTTATCGGCTATCAATTCATTTTCACTACTATACTGACTTACGTGGGAGATGTAGTATATATTATATTCAAGTACTGACTTTTCAAGAGGATATGTAAGTTTAATGTTTTATTATACTTGTTTTACTATTATTACCTATGTATTATTGTAATCATTTTGTAAGAGAAGGCGACTGAAATTAATTGTGACAATTTTCTTTACTTATTTTTCGTTACTTTTCACTGTAGAAACCTGATGGATCAACTAGTATGTATGCCTGACACACTTATTAGATCGAGAAGAGACCTAACCATTCACCATTTGTAAGTTGAATCAAAGGAACTGTTGCGTCAGAATTGCGCTATTCCATAAAACCACTAGAAGAGGCAGCAATAATTTAGACATGCACTTCCCGTTACTTATAAGAAAAAAAATATCTTGAAATTTAATTAGTCGGTTATTAAAAAAAATATATGGCAAGTCTGATACTTTTCCAGGCAGGTCTGAACTGGATTCCCCAAAGCTATAGTTGTTGTTGTTACATTGCCATGGTAACACCTGAATGATTCGGCTTCAATGCAAACATTGTGATGTGACACAATGTTTGCTGCAGACCACAAATGTTTATAGGGAATTCTGATCATACCAAAAGGCTAATATGACATACACCAGTGTTATAGTTTATATTACCCACAGATTGTTTCCATCAACAATTATTCAACATACATCCTTCACTCAATGAACTAAACTAGGTTTAGTTCATTGCTTCACTGATGATAAAATGATGAATAGTGTGTCTTGTTCATAGCTTGAAAGCTATTGCAATCATCCTAGGCAAGTGTTTGTATAACTGTAATAAACTTATTTTCATAATGATAGATTTAGATAAAGAAACAACTGCTTCTCAAACAGTTAGTTCAATGATTTGAATAAAAAAAGCCCCCAACAACAGTCTGTTTATTTATTTTAGCACTATGGTGTAAAATTGTTTGGAATACAGATGTATTTGTATAACATGCGTAGTTCATAGATTGAAAAGTTGCCAAGAAAGTTCTCATTATTAAGCTGATTATGGCTAGGAGGTTCGCCATCGCTGATTCGAGGTTAAGTGATGGTGAGGGCGATAATTATGCTTTGGGGCGGCTATAGACGCTTCCATCAAATAATGATCGATGAATCAAAGGCAATATTTCTCTTGGATGGAGTGGCGAACAGCCAGCGCAACCTGGAGAGTTAGCAGCTGCGCAGTCGTGGCAAGACCGCCAGGGATGTTTGCCAAAAATCCTTCAAAGTAAGCTGCTGCCAGGAGTCTGAAGAAATAAAGGCAATGTGTGCTGAGAAAGGCTGTGATGCTAAACACACTATTGCATGATAGATGATAAACAATTCAAACACCTAAAAAAATTGTTGTTATGAGTGCAAGTTAATCAGGGTTGCTTGTTGGTCAGTTGTTTTACGCATTCTGATAATGAACCCAAACAATCTCATATCATTGAGTGGAAAAAACCAATATTTCTAAATTCTTGGAAAACGTTCAATCACGCAGTAGCTACAGACTCTCAATATATCAAACAGCTTCATCTGCTGCTCATCATACAGCATTAGCCTCATCTGTTGGGTGGCCTAGTTTGCTAGAATAGAGTTGAGTGAAGTAATTCACATTTTGACGATGATTACTTAACATCGTCTAGGACTATTCTGCAATACTGCTACAGTTTACTCAACCAAAATTTAGGTTGTAATATTTTCTAGTTTGCGAAATCCATGAAAAAATACTCACTATTTTGCGAAATCTGGAAAGCTGAGATGCTGACCCAGATTGTATATCCTGGTCTTGCATCTCTTCTGGAAACCACTCATCATCGGCAAGAATATCAGAGACTGTATCATCTGTGTCAGATTCTGGTTCAGAACACCCATCCTCTATAATAATTAATTCCTATCATCATATCAAAAGATACATTACAGTTTCAAAGACGCTGTAATTTTCCATAGTTGCTTTCAATTCATCATGACCTTCATTCGGGTGGTTGTGCACTCATGTTGCTGCATAGAAATGAATTATAAATACACACCAAGTGCACCCTATAGACACTAAAACAAACAAAACGGCATCATTTTCTTATGGCAGATAAAATTTACTATTATGGATAATAGTGTCAAAGATACTAATTGATATCACAGAGTAAGGATATACAGAGCGACACTTCAATGATAGTTATAGTGCCTGTGGTTTATGATTCACTGGGGGAAAATTGTGCACAGCTGGATGCCGAAAACTCATTATCTCTATATGTTGTAATGTCATTTTTCTTGCAGACATCTCTACCTTTGATGGGCCACAATTCATTCTGTAATTTATCCTAAAGACTGATTTCCAACTTTGTTGGAATTTCCAACCTTCAAGCTATACACCTTATTATTGTCATTTTTTGCTACGATACATAGGCTATGAGCTATCTGTGTTTTTAAAATGAGTTATAACAAATAGATTTACATGTGGCCTGGGTCAATACACGGACATTTCCTAATTTTTATGACCAGAAGTTTATCAATTGTCACACGTAAATCTATATAATAAAACTCATTTTACAAATGCAGATAGCTCATAGCCTATGTATCCTAGCAAAAAATGACAATAATAAGGTGTATGGCTTGAAGGTTAGATATTCCAACAAAGTTGGAAATCAGTCTTTAGGATAAATACAGAATGAATTGTGGCCATCAAAGGTAGAGATGTCTGCAAGAAAAATGACATTATAACATATAGAGATAATGAGTTTTCGGCATCCAGCTGTGCACCACCAGTGAATCATAAACCACAGGCCCTATAACTATCATTGAAGTGTCCGCTCTGTATATCCTTACTCTGTGTTGATATGTTAGCTCAAGATGAAGACCACTAAGATAACACCATGTCAAAACATGACAAGCGAAATTTTGATTCACGCTACCAAATTTTCTTTACAAATCAATCGGAGCAATATCAAGTAAGAGTACAATCATGGGTAGCACATAAATTATGATTCGTACCTGTAAAAGATGCCTGCGCATTGGAACTTGAATATGGAGAGAGAATATCTCTTACAATCCGTCTTGAGGCCCTAGTACTACCGCTGCCTTCCTCAGGCACTGCTGGCTCAGGGTTTCGAAGGGTTTACCAGCTCGAGGAACAGCATCTTTTTTTAACTTCAATCTAATCAAAAATCAACCAGAATTCAGAAAATGTGATAATAGCAATCATAATATAGTCTTGTCTGTTCGAAAGCGCATAATACACAGGCATACCTGATGCCATTTCATATAATGTGATCAAGATGACTGTTTTTGCATGATAATGCAACACTAGTAGAAATCAGCGCTTTTGTACTCAAAACAAAGCATTAATAGATTGTATTTTAGATGAAAGTATGGAAAATAATATACAAGTATTATAAATTGTGATTAACACTTACGGAAGTGGCTTTTATCCAAAGTGTTGAGAGTTTACATAGGCGTCCTTGCTGTCACGACCTGCTGCAATGCATCTGTTTGGCATACCTACACAAAAAAACACAGTGATGGATGAAAAATAAATTGAAGACCAACATCTTGAGTCAGAGATGTTGTTTGCTTTACCGTCATTTGTTGTTCCACCCATCAAAAACTATAAATAGCCACTTTTACTGGTCAAGTTTGCATTTTTACTGGATTGATTGCAGAGCAGCACCGATTGTATCATAAACACAATAAAAATGTGTCATAATTCTCGACAAAAAATAATTCAATCTACCATATCGAATATTATTTTCAATACTTACTTAGAGTATAGGTTGGCTGCTGCTCTGTCGATATGTTTATCCTAATGCAGAATAAGAGTATAAACGGGTCCGGAAGGAAGCCTATCATCATGCATATAATATCCTTCTATGAATGTTGACAGCTTTTGAAATCTTACCTGCTTGGCTTGAACAAGGCTTTTCAAATATATCATCAATTATCGGATTGAAAGTAGTGCATCATATCATGCTGGTTGACTATTTGTTGTTTACCTAGCCTTTGAAAAATCACTTGAGAAATTTGCCGGCTCATCGATAGATATATTGTCGAATTTACTATCTAATACCTTTCATTACCTAAACAGACTATAAAACTGCGTATCAATAGACAAACACAAAATACTAACATGTCATTGGCTAATCCAAAGACCATGCTGTGAAAGCAACCGAATTACCTAGTATATTCATAAGCAATACCAGAATAATGTTCCATTGGGTCACTCAAAAAATAAAGTTTAGCAAAATTTTTTACTTCTAGATGATAGACAATGTTTCAATTAGTGGACACAGAAGATCATCCCACTTAGTTTGCGAGATATGACAATTTGTATGAATTCAATAACATCACTATAATGCATGAATAGCGTTTGTTATTACTGCCTTGAGTCATGAGCAATAATATAAGGACCTTTCTACGTCACAGGGTCATTAACCAGTCACATCACTTGGGTTAAATAGAAAGCCATGGGCAATAACTATCTACTGCCCAACCCTTGGTACAGGGAATTTCTGACGCAATGGTCCCTTTAAGTTTTAAGAATTAATTCAGTTATATTTGTATCATAACAGTGTAATTATCACCCCTTCTATCATAGGTTAATTAATGCTGCTAGAGGCTACAATTTTTGAGAAGTATTTTTTGCCTAATTGGTTGGTTAAATTGTTATTTAATTCTTAGAATTTTATCCATGGCATTTTTTGTGGCTTTTATTATGTATTCTCGTCCTGTTTCTCTTGGGCTTTCAATAAGAGACTGCCTATAATCACATAAGATAACAATATATATCTGGGTAAAAGTTCTAAGAACTTACTTATATTTATCAAGGGTGCAGAGTTAGTTAAGTACATAATATAATACTAGTCTAGATACTACTTAGGTAAGCTGTACGGTATACTGCTTGGGCTTCGCAGTAGTTGACTTCCAACTTTGAGTGTTTAAGAGTAGGTTCAAGCATTTGGTTTGCAGGCATTGTCTGGAAGTTTCGACTCATGATGCAATACAAAGCTTGTGAAAAAGCATAAAGCACTCTATAAATGTTGCAGTTTAGTAGACAGTGGGATTTATCATCTGCAGGGATTAAAGTTGATTGCATGGTGGTGGTCAATTTAGGCTTTTATGGATGGCTGTACCATCTTAAAACAAATGAGCCTCACCTTCTTTCTTTTCCTGCAGCTCGCCAGTATCCTTACATGAGTGAACTTCTTGTAGCATTCCTCATGACAGTATACATCAAAGGCTGGTGCCAGTGTTCTAACTGTTGATGTGGAAGGAGTCAATGTGACAGGCTGCTCTTCTTCTTCTTTACTGGTGTTTGACAGACTCAATAGTAAATGCCCTATTGTCTTATACGGCTCAATTAGATCAGAATACTGCTGGGCATACTTCAATGCTGTAGATATGCATTGGTCAGATAGTTTAATAAGATTAGTATCCTGATTTAGTGCAGGCAAACAATGGAGCATGCAGTCTCGTGCAGTTGCCATGTTTCATTTGACCATGCGCGTAGTCACATAATGTAAACAAGCCTATTTACACACTTAGAATCATTATAAACAACATTGGCGTAGGAATACTCCGCAGAAGAAAGTAAAAATAATTTGTAAATCCTCAAAATTTTAATTGCATTAACAAGTTGATCATGTTCGACTCTTAGCAAAGTTATGATTGTGAGTGTATCTAACTGTGTATATCACCAAACCCTGTTCCGATTGCAGTTTTGCAACATTTCACGAATTATATGGTCAGCTCCTGCACTATATAACTCTAACATCTCTCTCGATGGAATTTTCATTTAGTATAGAATGTGTTTCTAGCTAAGTTGAAAAAAATGTGCGTATATCAATCAGTTTGCATTGCGTAGCCGCTTTTAAATCTATTGTCATTGACAGAACTTCTACATGCAATTATGAACAATCTTCAAAATTGATTGATATTAGATTCTGACAGTTGAGTTTCTTGTTGAACATTTAGACAGTCGTTGAACTTTTTACTTGTGCATTATGCAAAAGAATTGAGGGTCACTAAGATGCAAACACATAGTATGATCCAAATGAAATTGAACTCATGTCTGTATGTTTTTGGTCTGCTTCTTACCACAGGGAACTGCTTTGTGTAATACACAATAAGAATTTGCCTCCATGAGGGCTGTCAATACTCACACGACAGTGCATCATTACTGCTATCCAATTATTTCAGGATTTGTTCAAACTGCCCTGACCTTTTCAGAAACTTTAAAACAGCCAATCTTCAGTCTTCAGTAAAAGTAAATGTAGAGCCCCAGGTGTTATTTTGTCACATATATTTTTGTCAAAATGCGTGGATCTCATAACCACAGCCCCCACTGTTTCCTGTGAAGCAGGCCCACTCCATTTAAGATTCAATGGAGCTGGTTCATATGAAACAGAGCACCCAGCAAATGTTTTGGAATTCGGATATCGATGTGGAATCATAACCCACTCTGTGACCACGCACTGTAGTCCAGAAGACACCTAGCTATAAGTGCTCAAAAAAGGTGTTTACTTTAACGAGATGGGGGCAATATGAAATTAAATTTTTCTAGATCAGAATTTTATGCTGATTTCAAATATCTGGTTTCTACACCTCTCAGTCTGCCAGTTAGAAAGTTATCCAGGGTTATAGTCCTGAATTAACGAAAAGCTATCGTTCAGTTCATTATGACTGAAGTGGGCAACAATTTGGCAGCATTTATATGTGAAGATAGGTTGTGTCAATATTATGTCTTAGTTCTACACCTCTAAGCTTGTCAGTTAAAGAGAAATTAAATTTTTAAACTTTAAAAAATGGGGGGATAACTCTTATTATTGCTTTATAATCCCATTGTTTTGCCTGTTATGTAATGTCTGATTTGAAACCTCACCGTTCGAGCCTTGATATTATAATGTACATACTGTATATATACTGTATATATATTGTATATATGCTGTATATATACTGTAGATATACTGTAGATATACTGTATATATACCTAGATACTACATATATTGCTTTGTTTAAAAACCACTACGGCGTGCATCCAACCAATTTCTATCAGCTCGCACAATATAAATTAGATAGGGCTGATTGCCTCTGACAACCGTGTTGAACAACGCCCAGAGAAGATTTTGTAGCTCAACTTAGAGTCAGTGGATATAATGTATTCAATGACATTGGCTAATGTCTGAACAGAAGAGAAGAATCAGAATGAGTCAAACGGGAGTACCATACCGTAACTTTGCCTTCCCTAAAAAAGTTTATAATATCACCAAGAAGGAAAATTAGAGAAAGATTTTATTCTGTATGGTAGGCCTGAATAGCACATGTCATAACGCTTCTTGTTTTGATTTTGAATTATTCTAATCACATTCAGTCTCTCTCTATTCATATTATATAAATTGTTTCCCTTCTTGGTGACGTCTTTTGAATAATTAGCGCAGGGCTCTGATAGTTCTCGCGGTCTCAGACTTTTAGCCGCTCTGACTTATTCTGTACATCAATATGTTTTCCAAAATATGGCTAAGTTTGATGCATTTTCAATTGTAATCACCACAGGGCTCCGGTGGCCGGGACTCAGCGCACTACCCTGCCGGGGGCATAGGCGGCCCCCTGGACCTCCGGCCTGGTTGGCATCCCCCTACCTCATATTTCCACTTCTAACACTGTGCGTAGATATCCCATCCTCAACCGCTGAGGCACTGGGTGGGAAGAAATAGATAACCAGGTGTATTATCTGAACTAGAATACATTGTTGGCCTTTGAATCTCAATCACATGAAACAGCTGCTTGAACAGAGTTGCTACCTAAGAAATGATCAATACTAGAATCTCAGCTATATATATTAAATTCATGTCTGTGAAATTTCCAGTTGCCTCCCCTACACCCCAGTTGCCATCACTATCGGATGGTCACCCCCACACAAAAATGTGTACCCATCACAATGGATTATTTCTTATTAAAAGGCACTGTGTCAAGTCCTCAAAATCAGGTGGGGGAGGGTGGCTTGTCAAGACAGGCTAAAAAACACCAATCACAGCAGCTGTGCAAATATAATATCGAGCAGAGCCTGCGGGACTGCGAGGGCTTTTGAGATGTTACGAGAGGCGGTGTTGGGTAACTTTGGGTCTTGAGAAGCAGTCATGTGGCCTAGTACACAGCCTCAGATCATCAGACAGAACAGAATGATTAGGTCAATACCAATACAAATAACATTACCAAAAGATTTTGATAGCCACTGGGTTATTTTGCAAGCTATAAGGTGAATGAATTATGTCTGCAAGTGGTGAATGTGGTGGTTTCATTATATGCAAGTGGTTGAAAGTTTTACCCTTGAAGCTCCAGTAGCTGCTTCTTCCTTTGCCAGCTTCTCTCAATTCAGCCCTCTTACAAAGCAAACTGCGAGCTCTTATAGCAATGGTTGATTAAGAGGTCATAGGATTGATTAAGAGGAGAAGGAGGCAGCTCAGTTGGTTAGAGCGCCGTCCCTTCAGCATCCAAATGTTGAAGGTCGTTGGTTCGAATCCCACTGAAGTCTACTGACTGCTAAGGTTTGGTTGGACCCCCAGGTGTGCTCCGACCTGCCTGCAAACTGAGAGCAAATGGGCGCAGATATTGCAGCCTAGCCCCTAAGGCAACTAGTATTTCGCCGCCCATGCTTCAGGATGTGGCGTGTGATATGTCATCTGATTTTAATCAATTTTTAATCAGCATATACACTATAATTCCCTCTATTGGATTGAATTTGGTGGCTGTAGCCTTTAAAACTTTTTCTAAGATGCACTCACATCTCTCTGGATATACATTTGCTGACTTAAATTGACTTTGAGTCATAATTGTACCATGTCTCATAACATTTCACCATGCAGTAACATTTACAATATTGCTCCAATTCCTTTTAAACTGAGCTTAAAATGGATTAAATGGGAATATTTTGGTATTGTAAGGCATAATAATGGGATTCAATGGGCAATTATCAGGATTTATCTCCTCCCACATTTTTGAGTTAAAAAACTGATTTTCTACCAAACTGGCAAACTGAGAGGTGTAGAAACTATGACATAGTATTTAGACAACCTATCTACACGTGTAAACACTGTCAAATTCTTGCCCCCAAGCCGTTAAAGTAAACTGAAGGCTAACTGTTGGTGTCTTCTGGACTACTGATGTGACTATGCTCTGATATGACCAAGAAATATGGAGAGTATAAAAGCTCAGTTAGAACTGCTATCAAATCACATTTTCTCCAGATACCGGGCAGTGAACTAATTGTTTGACTACTCATAAGGTAAGTTATATAAAACAATTAGAATTTTGTTTCATAGATTTATCAATAGCTGTGAGGGAAGTCATATAGCTTAAGTCAAGATAGCCGAGTTGATTTAGTTTGATTACAAATAAGAAGACAGGAAATCTGGTTACAGTTTTCTGATTTGTTGAGAGAAAATAGCTTGTTGCCTTAAAGGGCAACCAAAGTTTCGCAGCGATGAACGAATGGGCAGTAAAGAATGTGCTCGGCAGCATAAGCTTTGTGCAAGATGCGGTGCAAAACTCAATGTAGTTGCTGACTCTATACTGGGTAACACTTCAGTTTAGGGGAGGTTCCAAGACATTGCTGTAATGATGATAGAGCACAGGCTAAATAATAACAGGAACAGCAAACTGCTCTGTGGTATTCTATTTTAGCTGAGTTTGAGTACCTGATGGATGAAATGTTTCACAAGAATTCTGGCTGAATAATCATCCGAAATAGATGTTGTCTTTTTCCCTATAAAGAAGGTGCAATCTGCTATCAATCAATGAGAAGTTCTTTGAAACCCTGGTTGCCTTTTAAAGAGGCAGACAACCACGAAAGTTATATTTTGATATTTGATGCGTAATGATGTATTCATTCTAAATTTGGAGGTTATAAATAAATATCAAATTTGAAAATTTTGGTTATTTCAATTACAAACTCTCTTCCACCATTTTGTTTCAGTAGCACAAATACCCGTACTCTCCAAATAAATAGATTATTGGAAAAAAATGATGTATAAAAGAATTTTTTTCTAGAATCGAAGCAGTTATCTTTTGCTGTGTCAATCTTGATATATAACAGTCATCTCAGTTGCAAAATCATCTACACAAACAATATTATTGCTTTCAATAACAAAAATTAAGCATTTTCTTTGAGATTGTATTAGCTTCTATACTTAATTCAGTTTATTGCGGCCATGGGATGGAGGGGCTACTGACTGCCCTGTGGTGCAGATTCAAAGCTTATACCTTGGAAATCTATTGTTGAGTATGTTTCCTACTGGTGAAGGTTAATTGCATCTTGATATGTATTTAGTGGTGCCAGTGTTGTCTTCCACTTTAAGAATCAGCGGTGAGAGTATTTTTTGCAGTTTCCATTCTACAGTGAGCATGACTAGAAGTCATGATTCAAGCTGTTGCAACAATCATCATTAGTTAAGCTAATAACTTCTATCTCATATCATTACAAGAAATATTATTGTTGGTTAGACCAATTGCAACCAGTGACAATTATGCAAATTTGATTTTGACATATTTTGTGCCTACATTTATTTGAGTATACAATATGGGAGGAGGACTTAATGTAAAAACATCTAGGATTGCTGTTTTTCTGGAGGTCTGTTGTTTGGCTATAACTATTGGTTAAATTCATAAACGTGAAAATAAAAGAAAACAGAGCAACAGAGGGTCAACATGATACTTTTCAATTGTAAACAGCACATTTTATCACACTGAAAGCTGGTGTTACCTGGTAACACAGCACCCTGCTGTTACCTAATAGTACTCAACTCTACTGTAACCTGATAATACCACACGTTGCGGTTACCTAATAATATTTCACCCTGGTATTACCTGATTACATAGCACCCGGGGCGAGTCAAGCTGGACGACTCGGTTGGCCGAGTTTGCCTAGGTCGAGCCAGGCTCGACTTGACGAGTTTGCATTTGGTCGAGTTTGGTTCTGCAAATGTCGTGACTACTAGCATTGTAAATGATAGTAGCTGGTCAAAATGTTGCCTACACACAGACTCAAACCAGGGACCTTGTTATCAGCAGTCCACGCTCTTACCACTATGCCACGGATTTTATACGACGTCATAAGAAATTAAGACTATTAGATTATGAAAAGATAGTTATAAGTCATACTTTTGTTGCGATTAATAAACGGCTTACAACACTACATGAAGCTTTCTTTAGGCATCCATAATTCAATAAATACTTGACAGAATTTGATGAAACTTGGTCTCAACATAGTTCCTTATTTCTAGATGATAAGTTACAAACTGAGTCAAATGTACTATAAGTTGATTGCATTAGTGATAGTGAATGAATATCCACATTTCTTTTATATTGTGATATCTGAAGAATGTTTGACATTTTAACCAGTCCAGTCACCATTGAATGTACATGTAGCTTGCCAGCGACCAATGTCCTCAGCTTTATCGATCCAATTCCCATGTATCATAAAATGTTGTCAGTCATTTGGTATCTCAAATTGCTCCCTATGGTTACGTCGCGCGAAGCCGACTCGACTCGGTACTGGTGTGAGCCTTGGGGGTCTTTCAATTAGAAACAGCCAAAATCGCAATCATATCGCTCACTAAGTGAGTGAGTGATACCTGTTAGGGCTCTTGCTTTCTGATCACTCACTCAATGATGGAACTATATACATTCTGAGTGAGTGATTTGGAAGTGATTTTGTTTAATTGAAAGACCAAGTGAGTGATAATTTTGAGTGATTTGATAGTGATAACTTGCTTTAGTAATGCATCGCTCTTTCTAATTGAAAGACCCCCCTGCTGGCTTGACTTGACTTGAGCTTTTTCAAATTTTGCCCATCACTACTCAACCCTGCTGTAACCTGAGTTGATTTATTTATAGAACCACGGCTGGTATGTACACTGTACTCACAATCCTCTGTGCTGCAACTGTGGCATGCACTAGTAAGTTTTATATTTAATATTATCTCTTTCCAGTAATGCAAAACTAATTTCACGAATTGAATTCTGTTTATCGTGAAAGTTTACTTAGCTTGACTAATTGAAAATGTATCAGAATTTTTTCAACTATAAAAAAGGTTAATTTGACTACTGAGCATGCAATTCATAAAGGTAAATGTAATGCTTCAAATTGAACACAACAAACAGTTCTGATTATTGGTTGCAGGCGTAGAATCTTGTGAGCCTGACTGGGTTCAAGGAGGGAGTACATGTTACAAGTACTATGAGCAGAAGGTCGCTTGGTATACAGCTGAGCGGATCTGTAGAGATGAAGGAGGGTACATAGCACATATGACTACCTGGGAAGAATTTATGGGATTACTTCGAACTGTTTAAGATTACGACAGTATGTATTTTTCTAGCCTGTCCTGACAAACTTTGTTCGGTGGGGGGGGGGCTCCTTCCCCGCCCCAGCAAACAATGTTTCCTTCCCCCTCCCCCGCCCCCACCGAACAATGCTAGTCAACAATGCTTGCTAGTATTGCTCAAGTAAATTGAAGCTAGGGAGATTGAAGCTTTCGTATGTAGCAAATTACAATTATAAAGTGTCATTTAGCAAAAAAGGAAATCATGAAATCTAATGTTGATCAAGCTTGAGACAGCTTCTATAGCATCAACAAATTCAAGTGAGTAGCAAGCTAGCCACCAATAATTTGAGTTTGGAACTTATCTAACTGGTGCAGATAAAGAAGCATCCTTACAAAAAGGGAGTAAAGGTCTGTTTTGTGTGACCTCATTCTTAACATATAATGTGAAATGTTTCATATTAAAGGAATTCTGGAATAATGTTTCACTCATACATTTTCTTAATTTCACAGACCTGCGATTTTGGCTTGGAACAGCTGTAGGTGGAACAGGCTGCAAAGTTTATGGTAAAGAAGGAATAAGGATACAAGTTCTGGAATACTAACCTTATGATACAAGATTAGACTTTATCTGTGAGAAGAGATAAAAATGCTCTGATCATTTTCCAGTTTCTATGAACATTCCAAAATATTAACTGTGTTCAAAGAATAAAAACTCGTGTTACGTGAGTTAAAACTTCTGTCTTTATTCATGTTGCTTTGACAAATAAACTGTAAATATTGAATACGGAATAAATTGTTGACTTATTTTCGTTTCAAAACTTCCTCTAGAGTGTTCGGGAATCTGTCGGGAGAAAAATTCAAAATGTGAAATGCCATCATCTCAGTCAGGCAGACCGACACATTGCATTTCAATATGGTTCAACAAAATTTGTGTGCCCGGGATAATTATACTCCGTTTGAGAGTTCAAGTCAAGTCCGAATCACCTTAATCTTAAAACTAAGCAACACAACATAATATATTATTGAAGACAACATCACATCTTGGCAATAAACAACTCCAAAACCTCATTACCTAAAGTCTAAACATTTCTGATCTGGAAATTAATCTTACCGACTTTGAATCTGTACCAATCACATCGCAAATCAACAACAAAATGTTGAAAGCATCCTCATCACAATTGCATAATGTTGTTGTGATTGTAAGCAAACGGCACACAAAGTTGAAAATCACTCCAGATCCTCAAATCATGGAGCATAACTGAGATGTACCGTGGCCCAGAAAGCCGGATAAAATTAAACTTATCTGCTGTGAATTTGATTTAAAAAGGCCTGAATTGAATTAAACATTTCAGTAAATTTAATCAATCTTTTCTGCATTAAACTTTTCTTCATCAAACTTTCAAGTTCTGCATCAAACTCTTCTCCTCTTAATCAAACTTTTCTACTCTGAATTAAACTTTTCTGTTCTGCATCAAACTTTTATACTCTGCATCAAACTTTTTGTTCTGCATCAAACTGTTCTACTCTGAATCAAACTTTTCCGCTCCATTGATATCAACCACCCTATATACTATGTATTACTGTATGCAGGTCCTCAGTCTACAAATTAGCCTCACAGAATATTTTGGTGCACTTTTTGTTAGAAGGAAGATAAAAGATGAGTAACCAGCTATCTTTGGGCATTCCCAGTACAAATATTTGTTACCATACATGCAGGTCTATTAATTAAGATTTGGTACCCTACAGGCTGTTATCCACAGCTTTATCAACTACAAGTTTTTAATCAGGGAATTTCAATAATACACAGGTATTAGAAATCAATACATCTATAGATATTTGCTGAATTTTCAAATAGCTTTGACAGCAAATGGAAAATCCTTACAAGTGGGATATTTTGTCGTATACAGTCACAATGAAACTTCAATTAAATTTGTGGGCCTAACCACTACTCTTATCATACTTGTTTCGTTAGTCAGCAAGCAAGCCTAGTTTTTTGGGAACTAACTTTAATAGTAATCTATATTTATATTTCAAAGGAATTAATGAGGGTGCCGGTAGTTCCAGTTCTGTAAGCTGGGCCAGTTCAGCAATTGTAAAACGTTAGCGACCTTTACTATACTAAGGGCAACAGCTTATCACCAGTCCTAGACTGACTGGCCTCAGCCACAAATCTTTATTATACTATACAAGAAGGGGATTTTCATTGCTATCTTACTAATGGTAAAGTCATAAAATTTATTCTTCCACTCATTACCAACAATCGATTTCCATTAAATTTCTATAATAACCAATATAACATTTAAAAAAAAAGAAGCAATGTATGGACATTGTTTTCTGCTAGCTTGACAATATGAATTCTGCAGCAATCTAAGTGAGGTCTCTACAAATAAATGGGCTTATGGGCCACAATCCACACGGGGGGGGGGGGGGGACCTTAATCATTATGTTAGCACAGTCTGACCTAATACCACAATGTCAAACAATTTGTCAAACTTTTAATTGATACTGATACAAACATGACAATTCACACCAGTGGGTTGCTGCACAACCACACAGGAGATAATAGTACATTGATAATATGGACAGGCTAAAATTGCAGTTGAAGAAAACATCCCAATATATTAGGGAAATTTACTGGGAGTTTTTACCTAGGTAATACATACAGATGTAATAATAGTATTCCAAGTGGTGCGGAAGGTTTTTGCAAGGGCCAGCCTCTACAAGGATAATTATTTTAGTAAGAGCAGGACTGTTCAGCAGGTGTCATGAAATAGAATTGAATCTGGTCAGATGCCAGCCTTTTGTTTTCTATGAGGTTTTATTGCTTGTATTATTTCTTCATGGGTGTTGGATTCTAAACCCATCAAGCACATAGATGTGAAAAGTGTATCATCATAGAAATTGTTGATTGCCTCAACTGACAGAAAGCCACATTCTCTTTGGACCCATCCCTTCACAAATTGCGCTAGGCTATACGCTGAAGCTAAGCAATTATCATGTATGAATCTGAGTATGTATGAGTCAGATTGCTAACAAAAATTTATAATATTATTCTGCTGATGCAAAGCAATAAAACCTCATAGAAAACAAAGAGCTGGCATCTGACCGGATTCAATTCTATTTCATGATACCTGCTGAGCAGTCCTGCTCTTACTAAAATAATTATCCTTGTAGAGGCTGGCCCTTGCAAAAAGCTCCGCACCACTTGGAATACTAGGTAATACATCTGTATGTATTACCTAGGTTTGTATCAGTATCAATTAAAAGTTTGACAAATTGTTTGACATTGTGGTATTAGGTCCCCCCCCCCCATGTGGATTGTGGCCCATAAGCCCATTTATTTGTAGAGACCTCACTTAGATTGCTGCAGAATTCATATTGTCAAGCTAGCAGAAAACAATGTCCATACATGCGGAAAAGTTTGATTCAGTGTAGAAAAGTTCGATGCAGAACAAAAAGTTTGATGCAGAGTATACAAGTTTGATGCAGAACGGAAAAGTTTGATGCAGAACAGAAAAGTTTAATTCAGAGTAGAAAAGTTTGATTAAGAGGAGAAAAGTTTGATGCAGAACTTGAAAGTTTGATGCAGAAAATTTTAATGCAGAAAAGCTTGATTAAATTTACTGAAATGTTTAATTCAATTCAGGCCTTTTTTAATTAAATTCACAGCAGATAAGTTTAATTTTATCCGGCTTTCTGGGCCACGGTACTTTTATAGTTATTTTATTAGATATTTTATAGTTATTTTATTAGATATTTTAACATGATATAGTTAACACTTTTCAGTTTCTCAGGCACTACTTGTCCCATCTCAAAAATTCCTTCACTGACACGTTGCCAGTAGTATGACTTATGTTTAATATCGCAAATTTTTTCAGATCGCATGTTCCTAACTTGATTAATTGTACCGTAATCCCTCACCTATAGATCGCGTGACGTATAGGTGAAGGCGGCTATAAGAGAGTAGTATATAGACGCGACTATCATTTGAAGCATTATTATATTTAGTTTGGACCAAAACCTCTTACAATCACCGAGGATGAATAGCTCAGTGGTAGAGCGTTCGACTTGTGAACATGGAGTTGTGAGTTCGAAACCCACTGAGGGCAATTTTTTTCCCAAAACTACTTAGTTCATTTGTAGTGAGTGTAGTGTAGTGAGTGTCTTAGAGCGGTGGGGTGTCTTATAGCTGTGGGGTGTCTTATAGCTGGAGCATTTTTATTTTTTCTGAGGGGGGTGATTCACTTATAAGTCCGGTGACTTATAGGTGAGGGATTACGGTATATTAACTAAAATGCATTGAAAACATATAGGCAGCAACGGGCAAAATGATGCAGTAAATTACGTTATGCAAATGCGTGATGAAAATCTAAGCAGTATTACATGCAAAGCACATTGTGTACAACAATGGAGATCACCTTTTTTGGGTGATTGTTTAGCATGGAAAGAGAAACATTTATGCTCATAACTTCTCTACTACTGAATTTATCATCAAACGCCACGATCAAAACCTCGGAAATACTCTTTAGTTTAATGGAAGCTAGTGTGTATAACATGTTGTTTAACCTATTTTCTGTTTTTTGGCTGGAAAAGAGTGCATTTTTTGGACCATATAAAGCTGGTTTAGCCACAAAAATCCAAATAGCTCAAGATTTAAAGCCATAATCAACAATCGCTTCGATCAAAACCTAGACAATCTCCTGTTGTTGATCATACTGACAACAAATTTGACTGACATCTTTTTGGATTTCTGATTTTTGGCTGGAAAATTTTGACTCAAATTGGTTAAAATTTGGGTTATTATCTGTTACAGTTGTGACAACCAGGATCTGTAAGCTGGTAAGATTATTGATTGAAGTGACAGTACAAGACCAAAATGGTATATTGATTTGGAAATTTAAGTTTCTGCATTATTGGGGTTGCATGTAATGAGATGTCAGAAGTGGCCCTATTACTATTGCAAAATCAATTTCAAGTCTCGAAGACAGGAGGCCTAAAATCATAAAGTTTCACCATAATGTCACTCCTCCAGTTAGTGCCATGCCTCCTCTATATGGTGAAAGCATAAACTAATCAAATACCTCAAAACAAGGCACAGAGGGCACAATTTAAAAAGGGCACTTTTTGCCCCAAAATGAGCTTCCAGAGGTCACTGGGACTCAACGTCAAATATTTGGGAGGTTTCAACTGTGAAAATAACTATTAGACATGATCACCAATACAATATTAAAAAGTTTTAAAAAGCGATATATCTCGTTACCCGATACCAATACAATGTACACACTAGATACTGATACTTAAAGTCAAAGTTAAGTTATAAAGATAAAGTAAAGTTATAGATAACGTAACAATGAACTCATGAGATACTTATACAATACAATGAACTTACGCGATACCGATAGCGTAGGCGCCAGGCCTGTCTTTACTTTCTCTCACGAGGAAAACCCCGTCCTCCTGAGCGTTGGGTTTCTGTGAGGCCTCTGTTTTATTATATACATCAATATACCTACAGAAAACAGAAAATAAATTAAAACGTGAAACTAACTCTGAGAAAAGTCAACTACAATGAAGGTACGTAACACATTGCAGCTTGACCATCTCAAGCTACAAGGCGGCTGCATTATGGTAAAAGGTGGGGAGAATTTAGTCATCACAATGTTATTTTCTATGCCTCATGTATACTGTATATATGTGTACTGATTCTGATACTGTTTCTGCCTCTAAATATTAGGGTATAAGAATCTGAGCTGGTAGAATGTGAGAAAGGATGAGAATTTTGATGCTTACTGGTGATAAGGGTAGTCAGGAGAACTGAGTTACCAACAGAATAGAAGAAATCATGAGGCTAGTAGAGCGAATTACGACGCCTAAAGGTTCAACTGCTCTAACTTTTCGAGGTGTGATGAAGAATCGTGTTGCAAAGGAAGAATTGACGAAGATAAATTGTATTGAAACTCATGAAGAAAAGACAAATGCAGAAAAGGAGCGCATTGCGGAAGGAGAAGAAAATAATGTGTTTAAAAAAACCAAGGTCATTAGCTATGTATACTCTCTATTCTTTGTGAAGCTTCAGTGCCAGTGGATGATGCTTTGCCTATCAAATCACCAAACGATCTGGTCACAACTTTACCATTAATAATTTTAATATTCTTGTTTCGTTTTTTCCAAGCCTTTCTCCTTTTCAAGCTATCTGTGCTAGATTTCTGTTTGTTTTTCTTCTCGGAATGCATTGATCTCCATAATTTAGAGTCTTTTCCCACTTCTCTCCAGTGATCTAAGCCCACGAAGCTGATTTTGGACGAATTGCGATTCCTGGATGAGGAACCCTTAAAGCTTGATTTCAGTGATGACCTGGAGGGAGAACGGCTCGGATCAAAAGCTTCAGACACTAACGACACAGAGGACTGCACTTTAGACTCCGATTTTCTCCTCCGTCTATTCGTAGACGGTCTTACTTTACCGCCTCTTGTTCTTTTATTTCCCCCAATCCATTTCTTTGTTGCGGCTTGCCTGACCTTTGCTCTGCTGCTCGAAGCTCATGAAGATAAAGAACTATCTGTCCTCAGTTTCTGTAGGTAGTTTGAGGAGGATGAGCGACTTCAAGCTCGCTGTGCTGGATGAATCACAGGGTCAGGGTCAGTTACTCAGTGGAGATTTAGACCTCACTTGGGTTGTAGCTCTTATAACACCTTCTGTTTGCTCGACGAGCATGGAGTATATACTTTTTCCGACCTCCATTCCTTTAAGTGTTTGCTTTTGCTTTTGGGCTGTAGGAATCCAAGCTTTCTGTGTCTTGAACAAATTGGTTGAGCAGCAAAGCTGTAAACAAGCCTTGATAGGAGACGAATAAATTGTGTATGGACCCAACGGCTGTCTGGTAGTAAGCAGAGACTAACACTAATGTACCAGATACATCATGTATCTCCTAGATCCGTCCTCCTTTCATACCCACATATTCTCTCATAGAGGCCTGTCCCTCTGATGCAGACTTGAGTAAAACTCTGTCATATTTCACGTCCGATCCGTTCTCAAACCGCTCTCAAACCGTGACACCCAGGCAACAAGAACTTTGCCTTGGCTCAGTGATTCAATATGTAGCTGAGCATTACCAGCACCAAGCTTACAATGAAAAAGTTTAAGCAGATTTACAGACAGAAAGTTTGTGAGAGAGGGTGATTGTGTGTGTGGTGAGTGATTGGTGGATGATGAAGGATAGATGACAGCGATAATGTTAATGTGAAGATCAGGTCTCAGTTGTGAAGGAAGAGGCAGCTGAGGAGAAGGCTGAAAAACATATTTGAGGGTTTTTTTGCGATCAGTTATGATATGACATTCTAAGCACACCCATAGCATCAGCGTACAGTGCACTCCAAACCTCTGGGGACTACCAACCTTTGTCTTGACTAAGCAGACTTTACATAATGTGACATGAAAATATGTTGAAATTTGGCTGATCGGACCAGCGTCCTTGGTCTGAATTAAGAGGATTACACTGTATACTTCAATAATGAGAGTGATGGGAACACTGTTGTATTAGGTTATTTCTGACAGCATAATGACTGTTTGATTTGGATTCAGCATATCCTTCTTCTTGTGTCGTTCACTTTCAGATTCCCCGACATACTTTTTTCCAATTAAGATTTTTTTGTACATAATTCAAATTTCACACTCACTATTCAAATCCGACTAAGCTTCAACCACACTGACAATGGGATCATGCTATTAGCATGTGTATATCTGATCATCAGAGGCAATCCAATCAACGGACCTAACATGTTTCCACTTGTAACTCATAGTCAATCATCAATCAGAGATATGCTAGAGTATATAAAATGTTGACTCTGACTGGCTTTAGAGATGGGGAGAGCCAATTCAAGTTCACTGAAATTACCTGTTGATATTTAGCGAATGTGGGAATAAGTTTCAATATAAATATCAATAGGTACTTTCAGTGACCTGCCATTGGCTCCCGCCCAAGAGCCAACCAGATCAGAGCAAATAGATTCGCTAGTCATCAGTGTCACACTGATCACATGACATACTCTTGCCCATCTCTAAGTGATAGGGAATGCATGAATTCACTTAGCTTGCCTTCTGCCAGAGGGAATTTGGTGCAACAACGTGAGGTTAATATCTTTAATAAGGGGCTGGCACATTTTAGGTGCCCATAATAAATTGACTAACGATCAGAGATACACGTGCTATCGTAATAAACAGAACTTGCCTTCCGTATTCCCCAAAAAGACTTGGCCATTGCCCTCGAGAGAATAACAAGCAAGCTAACTCCGAAAGTTACGAATACCTAGCACTCTGTAATTCTACCAGCGATTAGAGTTCCATGTGAAGTGATTGATGCGCTGTTGCAAATTTAAACCCGAAGCATGCTATAATTTTGATAAATCCAGGCAAGTAAGTTATATTGAAAGTGGTTCTGCATTACAAATTTGATAAGGTACTTTTGTTTTATACAGCTAAATTATTTGGAATTAGCATGTTGTTGAGATTTACTGCAGCAAAAACTTCAAAGTTTTAAACCCAGACAGGGCAATGATCAGATTCAATTGCTTCTGCTATGAACATAGTTAATTAATACTAAACCTTTAGATCAAGCGTTTAAAAATTAGCAAAGTTAGAACTCAATTTATTAACTTTAGACTTGCAAAAACTAGAGTTGACTTTCATTTCTAAAATAATGAAAAAGGAAAAATATAAGTCAAAAATATAGAACAAATACTAAAAATTAGTCAGCCAACATACCTGTGCTGGTTTGTGGCTCCGGGTGAACTGGTTTAACATGTTTTACCACTCCAGCTTTTTTACCAGGAAAATGTTGAGAAAAGCTATTAATTACTTCAAAAAAATGGTTATAAAACATTCTCGAATAATCCAAAATCCGCTTTAAACGCGTGTTGTGCAGAGAAAAATTGCAAGCGGATTTTATTTGAGCTGAAAATGCAAGGTACCACTAGGTGCACATGGTCAAGTAAATCCATAAAGTTATTTATTAGTATTGTGAAACATGATGGTTCGGACATAAAGTTAAACCATACAGGTGACCGCATTGTTGACCAGAAAGGCGTATTAATTATAATTATGCAGCAGATTAATTTTGCACCGGACGGAGAAAGGTAATCCTCTCGGAAAATCCACAAGTAAGGGCATTTATGGAGTTTGGTAATGGACTTTTTTGACAAATGGGCATGACAATTGGTAAAAACAAGAACAAAAACAAGAGCTAGCGAGGAGCAAAGGGTGAAACTTAGGTCACAGAAAAACTTGGAAAAATTAGCTTGGGGTGAAAATTGTTCAAATGAATTCTGCTGTCCATGATGTTTACAGTTATGTTTACACTATTAGTGCAGTATTGATGTCAGTATGGATCAATGGTGGAGCGATCATTGATAAGCTGACATACCAGGGATAGTCTGAGAGGGCCTGTGTGTTCATGTAGTCATGTTCTGGGTGTCTCCTATTGGGAGATGGAGGCAGCTGTAATAATTAGTACATAAACTGAACATAAGAACACATTAACAGTTAGCCTATATGTTGGCTCTGATTGGCTGGTTGGATGGAGCCAGTCAGAGCCAACACATTGGCTAGTAAATAGTAACAACATAACAACATGGTTAGAACTGTCAATTGTGACCTCTAGGTACAGCTAAACACTTCTAAGCTTTGTTTGTGCAGAAGATATAATATTTCCATTCATCGATATAAACACACTAATGCATGGTGTCGGGCTTCTCAGGCTTTCTCGTAATCAAGTCTTCTGTTGCTCAAAAAATTAATTTACTCATGCAACGCCATCATACAGGGTAAACTTGGACATTATCAACTTCAGGTTATGAGCAGGTTCCAGAACAAACACCAAGGTCTAAGTACACCTGCATTAGCAATATTCTTTTGAAATACAAAACACTAAGTCTGGATGTCCTCGCCGTACAGGGTGACTGAAGAGTATAATACTCACATGAGCGGCTGATGAATTGAATTGATTGGTTAAGGAATGTATGGAGATGTGACTTGTACTACTTGTTTTGTTTGCTGGCGGATGATTCGAATATGAATGTTATATGATGAAAGTGTAAATGAAGTATTTGTACACAAAAACAAAAACATTGGAATTGATGTATCTTTAATGAAATTAGCAATTACTCTTGAGTTCACTTTTCCATCACTTATCATCAAGT
This sequence comes from Membranipora membranacea, assembly GCA_914767715.1. Taxonomy (NCBI): domain Eukaryota; kingdom Metazoa; phylum Bryozoa; class Gymnolaemata; order Cheilostomatida; family Membraniporidae; genus Membranipora; species Membranipora membranacea. Next base: position 19,438,615 of record OU612071.1, read on the forward strand.
TTGCCGTGTGCAAGATTTTTTATACAACAAATGTTTCAGAGATTTGTTTTGTGTTGTGAATTATATTTTATAGTTCAATTGTGTGAAAAAAATGTGCTGTTGCAATGAATTAGGTTGTTTTCCTTTATTTCTTATGGTTGCAATGAATTAAAAAGTGATGACCGGCAAAGAGATGACCATAACAGAGTGGCTCAACGTGCCCCATACAAAATGCGTACCTGGCTCAACGTGCCCCGTGCTTGGGGCACATTGAGCCGCTTCCCGATTTTTTTTGAAACAGCAATATTTTTTTTTCCTGCTTCAATAGGTTTCTGATCTCACTCATGTTGATGGAAGATATGAAGACCAATTTCAGTACCAATTCTTGTCAATCTGGCACAGTTCGACTGCATGTTACAATCCAATATGTAAAAACTGGCTCAACGTACCCCGCCTTCACCTACTCTCTTTTGGAATCTGACTATTTGGCTATGATAGTTTATGGTATTTAGTCCTAGTAGAACCTGATTATATTTTGACTGTGTATAAATTTATGATAGTTATACACACAAATGTTTTTTTAATTACTATAAAGCATATGCCCTGTCAACCCCCCTCCCAAAATCATGACTCTGTAGCACAGTACAGTTATGTAACATGTCAGTGGTCTCCAGTATATTTACATGTTCCTTGATATTTGGTGCGATAATGACAGGTGTTCTTTTTTTGGTATCATTGGAATGTTCCTAATATTGTGAGTAACAATATAGGGACCTAGTGTGCATCATACCTGCCAAAAATGATTTCAATTTTGATTTTCAAAAAATGTATGGGCCATGATTGGATCTTCCCAGGTTTATCTCCCCTGCAGAATGCAGAAGCAAAAGTGCAGAGGAGAAAAGGGACTTAGGCGTGCACAAAAAAAAAGAATTCTTTCATCCATTAATGCCTTATACTACTAGATCACATGTGATTGGATATCATCCCTTAGCATACTGCCTCAACTACAGACTTGGAGCTCTTGGTTGAGGGACAACTTCAAAATCATAAACTCATTTTTTCGAGAAATTCTTAGAAATTCAGCATCTTGGGCAAGTGGACATCGATCTGATGCCAATTTGACGCAGACGCCGGACATCAATATCAAGTCTGTTTTTGGGTCTGAGGTAAAACACTAATCAACGTCAATATTAAGTTGATCATGGACAACAGTTAGATATCCAACTGACGTCCAACTGACATCAATATGAAAGAGATTTGGAGGTGATGAGACATCAATCTCAGGTCAATATTTGCTCAGTATAAGGTGTATTCGGAGTTGTTTGCACTTTAATGACAAAGTTATCTCTCTTGTCACGTAGCTATTTTTCATCAATCACTTTGCTTTTGTGAACGAGAGTGGCAAGTCATGCTATTATTCTTATTGTGAAGATGGAGATTTTATAATTATACTCCAATCTTGTACCATATCTACACTACACTAGTCTGGTCTTCACACCTGATCTTTTCTGTAATAGCATCACACGACGTAAGTTATTTTAATAAGTAAAGTAACCTATTATGTTAATGTCGCATTGCTCGATCTGACCTCGCTACTTGTATAACTTGGCAATTTTATATTAATTGACAATTAGGCTACTGGCTAAATATTTTCTTTTCCTTTTTCCTTTTTTGGCACTTTGTTCACACGTATGCATTGTCAGTTTGGAATGTCAGTTACTAGAGTAATACTTTTATAGGGATTCGTTATACCCGTCTGCCGAGCTCGACTATATTCTAAAGTCCCGGCACCGAGATGTGTAATAGACACATTTAAGTTGTAAGTGCATTTCCATTTTTCCTTGTGAACAAAACCTTGGCGTATTACAATGTATGAATGAGAAACTGTATTTGATGTAATTACTAATTAATTACGTTCCGTTTGATATAACTCTATTATAACGATAGTAATAGTTTCTGTCCAATATTATAGACGATGCCGGTATCAGACAAATTTAATACTTGTATACTTTAATCTCGGTTCAAGTCGGATCGGAAAATTAATTGTAAGTTTGAATTGATGATCATTTTTGTCATGTATATTTCTTTACGTATTTTAATGTCAGGCTTATGCGTTTTATGTAATGTTCACTATAATTCTCATAATATGTAGCTGGCATGACTAATGCATTGTTTTGTTATTCACAGAGCACGATTTCAACAATAAGAATATTAACAACAAAAGAAAAGCATTCTATTGTTCAGTTGCTGATAATCATTCCTGACCTGGTCCGAGTACATATATAATCTCAATTCTGGGTCCATAAGTAGTCAAACTGGGGTCTATTTTTAGTCAGTTTGGGAACACTATTTAGCAATGGCTGCTTCAACAATTTTTTCATTCACTACTATATATTTGGGTGGCTGGGTAGAGGCCATAGAGAAAGAGTCATCTTGTTGAAGGTGAAGATTATAAGCCCCACAAGTTGTTAAATTTGGCCATCAATATCTCCGGCAATTTGGGAAACAAGCAGCATTGCTGGGAAATGACATGATACACATTTTGAATAATTTCATGTTTCCAAGCATGTATAGATAATACAAACACAGTTTATTTTGAGTGCCGGGTTATGATCACTTGTCTCTTCCTCAAACTATCTGAAATTTAATATTTATTCCCTCTGGCAATCAATCTGTCATCAGGTTGCCATTGGGTGATGTAGGATACAGAACGTTCAAACTGAAATGTTGGTCTACAATCGTTTTCAGTCGGCACTTTCCCATTGTTCCCTATGCAACTAAGATAGAAAACAAGACAACAATAATTCCATCCAATTGGAGATTGATTCAATTACTTATCTTCTCATTTAAACTGTGTATGCAACTCCTTTTAAAGAACAAAAACTTTTTGCAGGATACTCAACTCTTTAGGTTCACATGTTATTATTTTATTTACATGTCCAATGAATATCCAGTGACCAGTTCGCCTTTAATGTGACCAGTCTCTAAAATAAGCTATCCCTTGTTTTACATTCTACCTCTTCCGTGTTATATGAAATGTTGTGTTCACCCAATTGAAAACTCTTATGACAAGAGAGGTGGAGACATCTGCCAGAGAAGATGGAACGATACGAGACACAAAAACTCCTTGCTCCTAGGAAAATATATTGTTTCACGTTCAATATGGTACTGTCCAGTGACCATTTACTTGCAACACAGCTTGAGTTGTCCGTGAAAATAATATTCATTACGGTACAATATTCAATATGGTAAAGTAATCCGTATGGTATAAAACCTTCTATGTGTCTGTGTGCATTATAATTCATTATAATTATATCTTATTTCTATTGTCCTGACCTTGTCACTTTAATGTAAAAAGTTACCAAAAATGTGAAACATATACATGACGACAATACCACTCCATTATGGTAATTTGTGCACCAGCCTCATTCAGCACTCCTTTACAGTGTAGTGTCATAACAGTAAATTTTGAGACATCCTAAGCTTACTTGTGGCCATATTCACTTCACTACAAATACACAGATTTCTACTACAGCATGGTTCCTCCCTACCATCAAATATATAAAAAAGCTCTTGCAACAGGATATGACATTCAAATGGAATTCTTGCAGTGTCGCATCAATGGGGGAATCAATCCAAAACAGAGAATTGAATATTGGGGAGCATTATATTTAAAGTGTTTAGATCCAACTTTAATTAACTCACTCATGCTACAAATCAGCTCTGCTTCATCATAACTAAGAGGCAGCGCCTTGGTGACCTCCATATCCTGGTGCACACCTCTATTCTTTCAGAGGATCCTCTAGGTGAGCTTTTCAGCTCTATCAATTCTTCTCTAGCATTTCCCTTTGTAATCAGATTTGATGTCAAGTTATCTCCTCGCGCTAAAAGAGAGGACAACTGCACACTAGGTACAGTACAACCTCGTCGTCTTTTTAGACTGTAAGGTATATTTTCCATCCTTCCATGGAATATGGCATTCAACATGAGAAACTAAAATGAGCTGGTTTGTTGATGGATTGAGTGAAACATTACTATTTTTGATGAAGACTGAAATAAAATGAATCCCTGCAGGATTTTTCTGCGAGCAGTAGCTGCATCATTGTGATCAACATGTTCACTGGAAACTAACCGTGAATTGAAAATCATCGGTGTTTATGTGGAAATTAATGCCAATTCCATTCTGAAGCTTCGGGAGAAATGACAACCCTCAGTTGGAAGATATCGGAGGGAGAACACTGCCCGTTCGGATTCCCATATCAACAGAGACAGCGTTTGGCAAATCACTATCAATTTTGACGGGATAGGAATTACCTGGACGGTCAAACAGTAATACCAAAGCCTATTGGCTAAGAATTTAGTGTGACGATGGCTGACTACTGCAAGTTTCAGTTTGTCTAGTCTTTCATGGTCTCCCACTTCTAGCTTTGCATTCTAGTTTTCTAGGATGTATCACATTCTCAGTATGAGGATTTAGTGCAACTTAAGTCCCTCTTTAATGGCAGCCCAATCTTCTGTTCCTTACTAAACAGCAAGGACAGATTACCACCATGGGGAAATATGACGATATGTCGCAAAGATGCTTGTGTGACATGGTGTCAAAGCAGCAGATAATTCTATCAACATCAAAAATACTGAATGTCCTCATTTCAGCTGCTGGGAGATTGATGTTTGTTATGACTATATAATTTTATTTTTTATTTCCATTAAATATAGTACATGCTATACAATCCCAGTCATACCCACCTTAAAAAAGTATGTTATCTTCTTTATACATGTCATTGGCTCGTAACCGATTTAAATCTAGAGGAATTTTATTTGAATTAAATATGAAGATTAAAATCAGTGAAATATTTATAGTCAATTTTCAAGTGTAACACAGTATACCTTCAAAAATAACAGAAGAGTTCCTCTCAGTCAGAGATGAACAACCTCTTATCACTCTTCATCGTAATGCAATTAAATTTGCAGCAACTACTTATCTTATATGGCATAACGGGAATAGTTTAATTAATAATGATAGCAGTGTTCTGGTGATTGATTCGATTGAATGCTAGAAGGCTGAAGGCTAGTTGCTGCTTCATGCTGATCAGTGTCCTGGCGTATTTGAATAAAAAAGTTTGTGAATTTATACGCATGAATCCATGTTCTCGTCGAATATTTTATCCTGAAGACATGAGGAGGTTAACACCAGCTCAGCATAAGCTCCTATTTTAGTCTTAGTCGGGTAAACCAGCCTAATGAATGAAAAGAACACAAAAATCAAGTGACCGTCTTATTGCCAAGCAAGAAAGCTTTACAATATGAACCATGAAAAAGACCAGGCAAAGGTGTAGCAAAATGTTCTTTGTGGAATATAAACATAGCTTCATATGTGCCCCAAAACATACAAGGCGTTATCAGCATTTACTAAGATCAGATCACTCACGGGGGAATCTTTGTGGTGACAATGAGACTCAGAGTGGGGTATCTACTCTCCTCAATTAGTCTGTCTGTAAGTCTCTGCTTTAAGTCATCAGGTATTTCGGTAACTGTACCGTCAAAGGTGACATCAGTAGACCAGGTTACTGTCAGAGTATCTTTCTGACAACTCAGCCTTGCCTCTGAACCACTTGATGTGCTGCAGTCTGTAAGAAATAGAATAAAATGGCTAAAAAATTTGAACAAAGCAATGAGAGTGATTGAGTTCTAGTTTTACAGTTCAATATCCTGAAAGGTGATTTCAACAAGACTAGAAGTTATGGAACCATCCTTAACTCAGCAAAGTGTGCAACTGATAAACTCCTGTTTTTCAATGATGGATGTTGAGGTTCTTTCACTGGGGAATTACATGTGGAGAAAGTTTCTAACTTCTTAGTTGGGGTCCATGCAAGTGTTAAGAAAGAAAAAGCAAAGAAAAGCAGCTATCTATCACAGGGCAGTTTGATGCAAATAGTTTGGCTATGCACTCACTATCGCCCACTCACCTCCTTGACATATTTTCCTTATCTGGTTGACATAACCATTGGCGACAGTTGTGAGAGTAGATAAGACAACGTTATCAGTCAACAAAGAACACCTTATATCATACTTGGCCACCATCTCAATACGTCGCAGCAGCAAAGAGTCTGAAATGTTGAAAATCAGGTTTCTACGCATCGACTAAGTTTATGGATAGAACGCCCAATTGTTAAATGATATACCTTAATTTTTTGATGTGAAACGTTCATAGGAAATGATTAAAGCATTTGTTGATATTGAATAACCAATAATGGTCTGTACCTTTGATCTCTATTTTCAGTGAACAGTTTGTGTTTCCATATGTATGGTAGTTGTAGACTCCAACGGGTAGTTCAATTCTTTTTACTGTGCCATCTAAGTTTATATCTACAGCTGATAATCCAGTAGTAGAAGAGACAACTCCTCTGAGCACATCCGGACATTTTCCAATTTCTGATGTTGTACCTGATAAACAGTAACACATGAGAGTAACTTGTTATTACAATTAATTCAAAGGCTCCTCTACATCAGATGCCCTGACAATATGGTCTGGTTGTCGAGTCTAAAGGTAAATAGATTTCATCAATATGATGACAATACTGAAGCACAAAAGATCAGAGCTCGGGTACTTGTGTAATGAGTGGGTTATTTATGTAAATATTCATATAAGCCTGTGTCCCAGGTTTTGCCTACTACATTAGCTATGATGGGAAACTTAAAATTGATAAATGAATGTTTATACTTATACTCACTATTACTGATGACTATAATATTTATAGTACATTTGTTTGTATGAATTACGTGACTTCCCACAGCAAATCCAGTCTTGACACCAGGAGTTATCTCACCAAAAGCTCTCTCCTGATGAGATGTCACATATAGAGTCATGTTACTGTCCTGACAAGGTGCTCCGGTGGTCGATGTGTGTGTCATAGCAGTTGTCGCTGCAGTTGTCGCTGCAGTCGACAGTGTAGAAGCTTCAATGATGGTAGTTGTCAGTGTGGAAGCTTCCATGAAGGTAGTTGTAAGTGGGGTAGTTACTGGGGTGCTAGTTGTTGTGGTAGCTGTTGGTGTGGTAGATGTTGATGTGGTAGTTGTTGGGGTGGTAGTTGCTGGTGCAGTGGCTAATTTTGGATCTAAATATAAATGAGTTCACCAAATTTGTGATTATTGAAAATTGGAAATATGAAATACAGCATCTTTCTGCATGTATCAATACCAAACTACAATTTTATAAAATCATGTAACTTGAACCATACGAAATAGGTTGTTGAGTCACTGGTATATGCAATGCCTTATGTACTTCAGACTGCGCCAGAAGGTTAGCCATCTCAAGAGAAACCTTTATCAAGGTCATACCAATTACAAAGTATTGCATACTTATTTCCTTAAAAATATGTATATACTGTATACTCACATATATACTGCTGCATCCTACAGTATTGTCCGACATATAGAGAGTGATTAGTGATAAGAAGAGAAGAGGGACGGACCAGACATCCTGAACAGAGATCCAGTGTGGATACTCTGTCTGTGCTCATATCTACAAGTCGGATCTTGTTATTGTTCTCTTCAGCGACAAGAAGAGCCTGATGACCGATGAATACAATGTCACGTATGTATGAGAAGAGTGAGTTGAGCAGAGAGCTGTCTTGGTACCCTTGTTACACCCACAAGTGTAATAATTTTCAATACTTGTAATAACACCCACAAATGTAATAATCTCTTCCCTCAAATGTAATAACCAACCACAAGTGTAATAACTTCTTCCCTCAAGTGTAATAAAATGCTTCATCCACAAGTGTAATAATCTGTTCCCTAAAATGTAATAAAAAAAAATCACCAACATGTGTAATAATCTCTTCCCTCAAATGTAATAATTTTATTCACGGTTAACTGTATTGGAGAATAGAGAGGTTAGATCATCTGACAGCGCTATTACTGTGTTATATGCGCCTTTTGGTGTTTTTTTTGCACTCCAAATTGTCATAATAGGGCTTTAAATCATATGAAAATCAATCCGTTTGAGTTGTATAGGGGAGACAACGTAATTGTAAACGGCTAAAAATTTGACTCCTATGAAAATCAATCCATCATTCATCCATCCATGTAATCATTTTTCACCATACCTATTCTGCAGCTAGCGGGCCATTTTTCTTTCCTAGCTTTCAATAAAACTCCTAAATTTGACCTGCAGTGGAGCACACCTAGTTAGTAGCACCGCAATGGACTGGGGGAAAAGGTTATGAGTTAGAGGCCTAACTCATTCTAGTTATAAACCTATTGATTGTATCATCAGCCGGTGTGAAAAAAACCAGATTCGTTTGGAATGTGTTGGAATAGCATGGGCATAGGCTTAGTGCAAGGAAGACAAAGCTGATAAAAATTACACTACCTACTGTCAGTGGATGAAGCACAACTTGAGTTTTAGTGATGAGTTAATATGCCAACAATTTTTTATCAAAGGCTGCGCCGGAACCCAGTCATGGTCGTAGTAAGGCAAAAAGTCTCCACAGTACTTGTTTATATACTGCTCATTACCAATAACATTAATTTTGCGAATGCTTGCAATAGTTTTCAATCAAGCAATGGAACCTATACATTTCCTAGCTATCTCTGCGCATGTCCTTGGTGTCAAGGGTAAGTGGTGACAAACCTGATGATTCAGAAATAGAATGAACATTATGTGCTGGCAGCCCACCAGACAGCACTACCCAAGACTATAAATAGACTATAAATTCATCTAATATTTTATATATATATATATGCATATGTACATTGTACCTTTATTGACATAAGACTGCTGCTTATAAAGTACAGGAATATAGCAGAGTAGGTGTTGGACAGGCCAGTACAGAAATTTAAGACATAATTTTTTATTATGGAACGGTAATAAGAGTATGAAAATAAATGCTACATGATGTATGAGACCTATGACCTGACTTCTATTTTAAAAGATGAACAGAAAGTCAGTACTACTGATAACTAATCTACAGTTTAATACACACAAGCACACAACATGATATAATGATTGAAGTAAGAAAGCTAAATGTATAGTATCGAATCAGGGAACAAATATACATCGGATTTAATTAGATTAATCATTTCCAGTGTATGTCTATGACTCGATACCATCCGAATCTTAGTTTCTCCAAAGTAATGTAACCGTTTATCCAGCCAGTGCCGTTGCCCTGCAACATTTCTCGCAGTTCTAGCGCCACTCCACGGCCTCTTCAACAATGTAGCATGATCGTTCTAACACCGATCACTGGGTTTAGTTCCAACTTCAGCGCTCTCTCATCCATTAGATTGAAATATACCAGTGGGCATGATTTACGGGATTCATACACACACACAGGAAATTGAGTTCCAAAGACGGTCTTTATATTGAGGAAATCATATATGCTGCCCGTGGCAGCATACCGGAATATGCGCTCAATATCAGCACATTTCAAGTCGAAAAACTTGCAACAAGGCTTCCGGCGCATGTTGAGGGCTAAATCACGCCACAGCCGACACACACTCCGTATCCTTGTCGGACATCTGAGATCGACGGAACATAGCTGAAGTAGGAGCATAATCACTAGTAGAGGCAGTTCATCGATATGAAGTGGGGATCTTTAAAATATTAGACAGAAAAGATGAATCACACTTTCATATCATAATCAGATCGATATAAATCTCCCTCCCAGTGAAACGCATTCTGATAACCCTAATCACAATGATGTAGTATAAACATACAAAATATGTCACTTCCTACTATATATCTTCTTATTTCCCTGATGGTAATTTTAAAAGTAGCAATATAACATCAAGCGGATTGGGTATAGATATTGTAAATGAATAGTGCCATTTACATACCGTTCCTCAGCTGACTCCTTTGATGATGGAGTTTCCCTATCACTGTCAGTGGTCTTTGGCAGACGGGTTGGTTCTCGCTTTACTTCTACAGTGCTGGTACTACAATGGTAGAAATCAAAATACATGTTATCAAGAACGTAATACATCTTTGCCCTTGATCAAGAAACACGTATCGACAATATATAGGCAATGACGGTCAGAATAAATAGTCTTTACTTTGCTCTTTGTCTTTGATAAGTATGTGTTCAGGGGCCCCGCAGCTTACCATATTTTCAAGCTCCTATACCGAGCTTGATGAATTTATTCACGGTTATTCTGACTTGGCAAGGAAAACCTACCAGATTTTGAACCTGAAAGCTGGAAGCGACAATAGGAGTTATCCTTCCATGTATTTAGGCCTTACCTGATATTAAATGCTGAATTCTGTGCTTTAATGCGGCTGCTGTTAGACTCGATAATTGTATGATTGATGGGAATGTCTGTTGCTTCTGATGTACTGGCGCTACAACCATTGAAAGAAAAAGAAAATTTTATTATCGGTTCTATCACTGCCCCGGTTTTCCCAGTCTTAATTGTGCAACATATTCATATAGGTGATTGAAGTTATCTGTAAACCAGGAAGCATCTCTAGTTTGTCTCCTGTCCACTACTCATTGTATCACATTCCGTTTATACTGTATAATTGAGTCATCGTGGCTTGCACAAAATAAGTTTTACTATGTTTTGGTTTGAACATTAATGATCATGCGATTAGAATGAATCAATGGAAACAAAATTAAATACCTGGTTGTAGGGGAGGGTCTTGTGGAATCTGTTGTAATCTGCCTTGAACTCTCAACGATTTGATGTATGTCCCTCATGTCATTCCTAAGGACTACATAATGGGTACCTCTCGTCTCGTCTTGATGGTCAAGTACAATCGTGGGCAGCGCTCTATTGAATGCTGTGCTTCCACTTGGTGTTAGTATTGTTGATCCATGTTGAATAGTAGAATCAATGAGTATCTGCACAAGGAAGATTTCTTCAGCTACCTGGAGCGTTAGATGGTCGCCAAATTCTGAATTTTGGCTCATCCGTGTGATGTATTCGTATTCATCCTCCCCAATTGCTTCAGTCCACAACATGCTGTTTTGGATTCCTACATACCTGTTTCTCATGAGATATTCAATAACCTCACATCTGAGTGTGTCCGCCGAACGGTATATTCCTAACTGTTGAATAGCGTACGCTATGGCTGCAAATTGACAGTTCCCAACCGGTGCTGGGTTGAAAATGGTCGGCGATGCAAAGAGTTGAGAGCTGTTGCTTATCTGCACGTCCAATCTGGTTTGCTGCATTCGTTTCTTTTGGAGACTAAGTGTACTGCCAGTCAGGTCCCTGACTGAAATCCACATTGTTTTGGCATTGTTATTCACGTGATATTTTACTTTATACAAGTACAGTTTTTCATTTCTCTGGATTACATTTCCCATCACAACCTTTGCCTTGGATATTCTTTTGTTGCCTGTCCTTAGCCGTATCAGGACTCTGTCATTTATTTCATATGGCGGTGTTTTTAATGACTTGATTGACCGTCTTATAACTCTCTCATTTTCCTTTTCACTGGCTATTCTTGCCTCACTTTGAATTCTCTCAGTTGTGTTCTCGGATGTTGTGAGGAACTTCTCCCGTCCGTAATACACATTTAGTGGACTCCACCAGGCTAGTTCTCCTCATGGCATATCGTTCAACTGGAGTTCATATGTAGGAAGCTCATTTACCCAGTTTGTACCATTGGGATTCGAGATGAGGTCGTACTGCATTTTGTACTTCAACGTACGGTGGGACTTCTCTACTTTCCCCTGCGACTCTGGGTGATATGGGCTGCTGAATATTTGTCAAATGTCTCTTGCCTTCAGCAGTCTGGACACATCCTGCTTAAATTCTGTACCTTGGTCATTCTGGACTATCTTTGGGCTACCAAACGTGGCAAATATCGCCTTCAGCTCCTTTGCCACATTTTTTGAAGATTTTCTTGTCAACGGTCTCAGCCAGGTGTATCTAGAGAAGACATCGAGCACAGTCAGAATATATCGATATTCTTTACCATTATGATACGCCGGATTGTTGCGAAAGTCAACTAAGTCGATTTGTACTCGCCACATGACGGTCCTACAGCATATCGGTGTAATGGGAGCCTTGTTACTGAACCTAGCAGACAGTCTTTGCCGGGTGGTTGAGTGTTGTAACGCAGATGCAATAGTTGCCTCAGAGAACCCTACGTATGTGCCTTTCATTTTTAACTGCAAACGTCGTGGTCCAAGACCCTTCTCAATATCAAAGTGTTAAGCAATCACCGGTGCCTTCTCGGATTGTCGTATCACTCGTAATCCATCTGCAAAAAATCAGTAAAATATGGCATTACGGTCTGAGACATATTGACAATGTAGTATGCAGATGCTTTGTGTTGTGTGATTAAACACCTAGGGACTCCAATCAAAGGCATGAAGATATGTTCTTGTTCAAATTCACACCAAATGTCATACACCTGGAGCTGTCTTCTATGTATTTTTATATCAGTTGACTCCAACAAAAAGGGCGGACAACTCCAATATTCCACACAAACTACATTAGCTACTGCTATTTATATGAATGCAGTATGAATGAGTAAAGTCATAGTGTATGCACCAAGGTTATTTCAATTAAGTTTCATTGACATCTTCTTGTTTCATGAATGAGGATGTGGAGACAAGAAAATTCATCACAATTGACCGTCTTCAGCGTAATAGCCAATTAACACTAGGGGTGGAATGAGACAGTTTTTGAAAGTCAAAACAAGATGAGAAGGGACAGCACGAAGTAAGGACAAAGTAGGAACAATTTAATCATTTTTTTCCTGGTTCGAAAATGAGATTGGGGAACTTATTTTTGTGTCAACGAGACTGCGTCACCCCGACTCGAAATCCATCTCGAAACGGAGGGGCGTCTCATTCCTAATGAAGACAATTAATAGTCATGCATTACCTAAAATAAACATTACCCGGAGAGACAGGTAATTCGAAAATGCTGTGCTACAAATTGGGCTGTGTGTAATGAAATATTCAATGAGTACATTGTGGATTAGGCTCTGCTTACCAAGGAGAAGAATCTGTTCTGAGTCTTTGATTTCCACGCTCCAACGCCCCATGTAGCGCCAGTGATGAACATATGCAGAACGCTCCAATTTACTGCGGTCCTTGACTGCGGATTTAAAGTTTCCACTCTCTATTTTCATAATCACATCATATATGCCATCATTCATCACAGTAGGTTTTCTCTTTCCTCTAGCATACACACTGTCGCAGCATATGAATATCGAAAAGACAAGTAGTCAAATCACTCTGAAAAAGAATAAACAGATTTCATTGATGACAATTCAAGTTATAGGTTTCATCAATGACTTAGATCATTGGTTTCATGTATAATACTATTATTTGTAGCCGAACCGCTTAACATCTGAAACCTGGTAACTAATTGTCAGTTCCTTGTCAGGATTGATGATGGAATGCCAATGACAGGCAGTAACTTTAAAACGCTTGTAGGAACAATGAGATGAAAATGAGATAGTGATTGTTTTTGCTCACCTGAGGAGTGAAGTTGACATCTTGGTCGCTGCAATGAACAGCAATAACTGATGAAAAATTCTACTTTCTTTTACACTGTGATATATTGGGGTAATAATGTCCAGCTGAGTCTGTTTATTTTTGACTTTTGCTTTTGTTCAAGTTATGTAACATTATGATTGATATTTTGTGCCTAAAAAGAGAGGAAAAATTAACACGTATTTATTAATTGGTTGAATGTACAATAGAATTAGAACAATTAAAGTCAACTGTGACTATCCTATGCTATAACGTTTTCACACATAATCTTGATGATTGTCCAAGTTTATGTAAATCCTAGCCACCCTAAATGACGGCTCCAAAAAAATAATAAGGTGGGCAGCATCAGTAATATCATAGTTTGACCATCGTGAATCTTGATGTGCTCTGGCTGGCTTAATTAATACCATGACTCTTCCTACTAGACATATAAAGTTTGGTAATATTGTAGAGTACAATGAGATTGATTGTTAATACCCGTATTAAATTTGTTAGAGATGATCTCTCTAAGTGGAAGATTCTTATCAGTTTCAAAATTTATAATAAAGTTGTCTCCCCTACACAACTTAACGCCTTTGCATGGATTTTCATAGGATTTACGTTAAAACCCTATTATGACAATTTGGAGTGCAAAAAAACACCATAGGCGCATATAACACAGTAATAGCGCTGTCAGATGATCTGATCTCTCTATTCTCCAATACAATTGCCCGGCAAGTAAAATTATTACGTTTGAGGGAAGAGATTATAACACTTGTAGGTGATTTATTTTTTATTTCATTTGAGGGAAAAAGTTATTACAATTGTGGGTGAAGCATTTCATTACACTTGAGGGAAGAAGTTATTACACTTGTGGTTGGTTTTCACATTTGAGGGAAGAGATTATTACATTTGTGGGTGTTATTACAAGTTTTGAAAATTATTACACTTGTGGGTGTAACAACCCTCCCCTCCCTCCAGCGATGCGTTTGATCATCTTATCACTGTATGTGATACGGTAGAGGACATGAGATGCTGCTATGACATAAAGATCTCCTTCTATGTCCTGGGTCAGAGCTGTGATAGCCCGAAGTATATCAGACTTTACGAAAGTACAAACAGTTTCTGTGCTAATACTTACAGTCCTAACAGCCTTGTTACCCCGGTCGGTGAAAAGGAGCTGCCCGCCGTCTTTATTGTCTCTCATTACAGACCGGGGCTTGGAGATGAGACCAGGACGACCATCTGTGTAGCCTGATGTCTCACACTGTCCACTGAAGGTAGAGGTGATCCATGTGTCGAGGTCAATCACTCGCAGACAATTATTAGTTTGATCAACAACAACTACATGCTTATGAGTTATCTGTGTGAATCCAGTGATCTCTCCAAACAAAGCCTCAGCTCGACTCCCATCTTGGTATCCACTTGCCTTAGGATTTAATCCAGCTATTGTTGTTGAGGTTGTTCCATCAGTAGACTTCAGCGATCTTTTATCAGTGTAGATGACGTTTCCTGGTCTGTACATATCAAGTTCCATGTGCCACACATAGTAAGAAGTGGTGGTGGTTGTCTTAGCTGTGGATCTCGTCAATCTGTTAATGAAAATGTTCAGTAAATGAAAATAGTATTGTGATGTTTTATCAATGTATTGCTCACAGGCTAGAAAAGAGAATAACGGATTTTGAAATATAGCTGCACGAGGGAAACCATTCAGCATCACCTTATGGGTACTTAAAAGTCAACATAATTATGTTGCTTGTTTTTAAAAATGATATCTTATGGTGTTACCAAATCAACTTTAGTATCGAGTTGCACCATTTATAACTAACACAGAATGTGAATATTATACTCTGTTACTTAGCAGTTCACAATGAATATCGCACTTGGGGCTGAGATCACAAGGCCTGTCTCAGTACATAAGAGTGAAGGGCTCTGTTTACAGGCAGGTTGACACACCAGGGACTGTCTCACCCAGCACAGCCCAGTCTGATAATGCACACAAAGCGATTGCAGCACAGTCCAAATACACATTAGTCAATGTGGATTTGAGAATGGATATTACATATTTGTCAACTTTTGTTCAAGAATTGAACAGCTCACCGGTCAACTAGAGACTGTGTGCCCTGATCCATACACCAACATGACCTCAGTGTCACACAACATAACACCTGTAAAAAATATAGCCCTGCTTTAGTTTGCTGCAAGAGGTATCTCCAAGGAAGTTAAAGTTTGGAGAAGAAGAACTCAAAAATTTGGCAAAAAACTGATCCAACATTGAGAGTTAGACTTTTCGAGGCTTTATTAATTTAATGTAATGTTAGGATCTAATCAAGTCATATTAAAAATCTGAAGATACTAACTACACTAGAACATCACTGAGGTGCAATGTTTATTTGTGCTATGCCTATGTTGGTTATCACAAATCGTCGGTTCACCATTCTAATTGTACTTACAAGTAAAAGAGCCAATCTCAGCACCATGATTCAACATAGACTGAGTTTTATGTTGACAGGAAACGAGTAATACTTCCCCTACACCTCCGGTCTCACCACAGTATGGTAAGCGGATGAAGCTTGTGTAAATGCTACATAGTAATTTCAAGGTCAACTATTTATAACCTGGTATCTTTTATGTGCGTCAGATTTCTGATAAGAGAGAGACACGTCACCTTTCACTGCCTAGTACTTAAATCTGTTGATGTGATAATCTCTTATCAGTGTAAATATCACAAGTTAGTTAAAAACAAACGATGCCCTGTATATTGTGTTGATAAATCTCACAAAATTTATCCTAGTTAATGTATTACGCGCTACCTTGTGGTGAGAAGAACAAGTGAAACTTTACTGCTCAATAGTGAATCCTGCATTCATTACTTTCCCTTATCAACTTAAAAGGAAACGTCATGCCAACTGGCATAAAACAATTACACGGTTTCAATGAGCTAGTACTGTGAGGAATCAAATTACAGCACAAAGTCATCCTTGTGCAATCAATAGGTTGATAAGGCTAATAGCCAGGCCCATAGTATTTACTCAAGGTCAGGTACACGCAGCACGGTTATTGATGATAAGGGAAGACAACTCTGTATATTTAGCTATAAACTATTCATAACACGCAATTCTAGTTATGTATGTTTTGCAGCACATATGAAGCTAGGTTTATGTTCCATAAAGAACATATTGCTGTTTTTTTGCCTGGTCTTATCCGTGGTTCATATTTGCAAAGCTTTGCAGCTGGGCAATTAGACGGTCACCGATTTTTATTTATTAGGCTGGTTTACCTGACTAAGACTAAAACAGGAGCTTATGCTGAGCTGGTGTTAAATTCCTCATGTCTTCAGGATAAAACATTGAGAGCATATTAAAATTGCGAATTTACATGCATGAATCCGTACATATTCATGCATGTAAGTTTGCAATTTTGATATTTAAAAACACTCTGACACTGATCAGCATGCAGTTGCAGCAAGCCTAGCTACATTCAGTCAAAACGATCACAAGACCATGCTCTGCGATCATTAGTTATTGAATGTTGACCTCATGTCAGATGACATAATGGTTGGTGCCAATTTAAGTGCACTACAATGAATTGTGAAAAGGAGTAGTTTATCTCTGATACAGAGGGACCTGTTCTGCTATTGGTGAAGGTGTACTTTGTTACATCTGAAAATTGAATATATTTCTCACTGATTTTTACCTTTGTGTTTAATCCAAATAATTCAAATATTATTGGATAATATTAGAAATTATGCATGCAAGACTTGTTGGTCTGTAATTGTTGACATTGTTGCGCTGACCATACTGTAATAATAAAGTTTCTACTCGATGATTTTTGTCTAGCCGTATTTTGGCAGTTTATTTAAGGCAGTATATATCTTGATGAGTGTTTATTTTGGTTAGCTAGAGAGTTGCCAGGCGTTGGTCATCGTCATCTTGATAGGGCAAGATAGCTCTCAAGCACAGCCGCTGGTATTTTTCCAGTCTCTGCTTGTCACAGCCCGACAGGAAAGATTACCACAAAGGTGACGCATAGGACAAGATGGAGATTATTCTAAGGAAAAGATAGATCTTGTGGTAGGGGATACTGTTGGAGAACAGCAGATAGTGACAATAAAATAAGCTTGATGAAAGCAGATGGATTTGTATCATATAATAATACTGGTGTTGATATCCTAATCATCAACCTCAGTTCTAGACTTCATAATTAAGAATAAAACAAGTATTCACTCTGCGACTCCGGTTGACCTTCTATTGGATTTTATACATCAATCAAATAAATCATAGACACATTTCTTCGCATGATATAATTAAAGGCGGTGACAACAGTTGGCTGTCATTTCGTCTAATCCGGTGTTTTTATCCATCATATTTTAATCACCACGTCTAGTATTAAAACACAACCCATTTACACATTTACGATCCCAATTACAGCCTGAGTCATCTGTGCACCCTGTTATGCTGACCACTTCTAGCATAAGATGCTGTGGAGCCTGGATGCCCAACCTTTTTGAAACAATAAGCCACTTCAAATTTTACAACACAGTATTGAGCCGCACCTACCGACACCAATAGGAAACATTTGACAATAGACTTAGATACACATTTGTGTGCTATCAGAACAAAATATCGTTGTTTTAGCCATGGAAGGTTTTATTACTGCTGCACAGTTTTCATGGTCAAGAGTAAGAGAAAAGTAAACTTGTTACAGATATAATATGAATGTAACAAAGCAAAAGTCTGTTAGAAATCAATGGGCGCCCTGACATTGTTTTCGGCTATACTACCCATGAAGTCTGGAGCATTTTCTGCTGACGCCACCATCAGTAGCTGTTTGATGTGTTCATCAGTAATCAGGATCTGTATTTGTTTTTTTATGAAAGCTAACTTGGAGAACAAAGACTCACATAAATATGAACTCCCAAACAAAACTACAATCCCATGCCAATTTGACTTAACAGCACATACTTTTCCCTTACTACTGGCGGTGATCAGAAAACAATACCCTTCTCAGCCAGCTCTCTGGTACTGGCTGTGTCAGCCAAAAAATCACAGAGCTCAAGGACAACATCAGATGCTCTTATTGCAGGTTTAAACTGAGAAAGCTGCTCTTTCCATGCATCTGAGTTTGACATAGCTGGGACAGTAATCATTATCTATGATAGCACTGATATTCTTACAAGCCTTAAATCTACTGTTAAATTCTGTCATAAGTTGAGTTATAAATGTAGCTGCAGCTGCAGTTGTCACAGTATCGGGGTTGTCGAGTGTGTGTGAGTATGCCTTCAGAGTAGGAAAGTGATCCATATCATTCATAACATCATGATGAAAACATCTAGCTTGTTCAGGAAACCTTTTACAGAAACCAACATCGTAGCTATATCTCCGTCTCTTCCTAAAATTGTAAACAGAGAGCAAGCAATTTTTTTTTGGAAAAAAAGGAGCCAATTACAATCCAGTATTTTCAATGGATTTACTGACACACATCTAAGGATTTCAATTAAAATTACCTTGTAGTTTTAGATTGAGATCATTCAGCTTTGCAAGTATGTCTACCAAGAATGCCATGTCACACACCTTTTGTTAGCATTTCGATGTATCTGTGTGCATCGGCACTAGTTTGACTCTGAAGAAACTCCAATACCTCAGTCCTCAAACACCAGATACGCTGAAGAGATTTTCCCTTACCATATGTGCCCAAAAAAAAACAAATACTGAGAATTCATATAATTTCATGCTAGCTTTGAGTTAGATTTATTGAGCTTGCATGAATTACTTTATATCAATACGTACTTTTATTAATAATTACAAGCAGTGTAAATCGGCTACAATTTCTAATGATTAGGATGGTCAATAATATGTAATTGATTATTTACATGACACTGTTGTATGTCAGGAAATCATCGTACTCAGTCTCCATTTCCTGGAGAAATGATATCAACTGGCGGTGACGCAGGCCAGATTGAGACTTCAAGAAGTTTATCATCTTCATGGCTTTTACCATCAGATCAGCGTAGCTGTCTTTTAGCTTGGCACATAAAACGGTGTCGTGTATGATCCGATGACACGCCAATAGATTCAGGCACCTATCCTTCAGATACTTTACAGAGCCAGAGTGCTTTCCTACCATTGCTGGCACTCCATCTGTTGCAACACCCACGATTTTGTTCCATGCTGGTATTTTTGATTCTATCAAATATGATGGCACCAGTTGCTCAGCCTTTCAGGCTAAGAAGTGTTAGCAGTCGCTCATGATATTGCTCGTTTGAATAGTATCGCACAAAAACAGCAAGTTGTGCAGTATCTCTGATGAGATAGAGAGATAGATTCATAATTCATAACGTCCTACAGTGTAGAATTTGTTAGCTCTTCACGATTTCTTCAATCCTTCGAGTGAAGGTGTTTCGTCCTAATGGGACTTTCTCTACTGCGGTCTTTAGTTCTGGTTTATTGGGAAATAACATCTCTATCGTACTGACCATGCACATCTTCACAAGCTCGCTTTGAGAAAACGGCACCATATTCTTCCCTAATTCAAATGCGACTTTATAGCTTGCCAATGTAGCAGCAGTTGCCGCATCTGTTGGTTTTCTCCGCAGCATCTTCTCAGCTTCTTCAGCTTGGCTAATCAGTTTTTTTCAGCCTTTCTTTTCTCATTTCAGTGCCAGGCGGATATCTGCTGTCATACTCTGAATGTACGGAG
Source organism: Membranipora membranacea (assembly GCA_914767715.1). Taxonomy (NCBI): domain Eukaryota; kingdom Metazoa; phylum Bryozoa; class Gymnolaemata; order Cheilostomatida; family Membraniporidae; genus Membranipora; species Membranipora membranacea. The sequence continues at coordinate 19,458,732 of OU612071.1, forward strand.
GCATAATGCCTTGAAATCTATGGCAACGAAATATGGCCAATAACAGGACATCTGTCAGATAAGATGGCCTCATGCGAAATGCGCATGGTCCGGTACTGTCTTGGAATTAGCTTTGAGGAACATAGGAGGAACGAAGATATTTTACAAGAAGCAAAAGTTGTGCCAATTAAAGGCCTGATGAGAAGAAAGAGAATGCAGTGGTTTGGACATGTTCAAAGACAAGATAGTCAGGAAGACATCAGAAAAGTATGTGAGATGGAGATAAATGGCAATAGATCTAGAGGCCGCCCTAAGCAGAGATGGAGTGGTACAATAAATGCGGACCTCAGATGGCTGGATCTTGATAGCAGCGATGTGGAAGACCGGAGCAGATGGAGAAGTCTGGTTGAGCTTGGTATCAAGCAAAAACCCGCCACCCGTACAGGACAAAGGTGGTGAAAGGTGAGAAAGGTGAGAATAATGCCTTGAAATATTGCTCAGTTTGTTGAAAGACTGCGTCTTGTTACATATCAAGCAAACTGGTTTTCCTTGCACCTGTCTGACAAAATACTTATCAACCCAACCATCATTAAAGCTCCTTGCTTTCTCAGCCATTGTCACTGCAATAAGACGTTGTAAAAATGGAAAAGCTGGGAATTAGAGTGGGTGGAGTTGCATTTCCTATATATATGTTCAGATAACTCTCATGATATCAACAAACCAATGATTAACATCAATCAATGAACAAAGCATCTACAGCATCTACCTACAGTGTAATTGTGATTGTTATGGACTACAAGGCCTCTTGATTTATTTACACGAGATTTGAGAGATTACCTATAGTATCACAGGTTTTATTCTAATCCCCAACGGTTCCGTGAAACTGGAATAGAAAATGGTGCAATTAATGGTGGTGCATAAAAATGTGCCTCTTCAATAAAAATGCCGTCAATAATTAACTATTCAATTTAACGCAAACTATAAGGAACAATATACTCAAAGATCAAATAAACACAAATCTCAACCCTATTAATTAATTTTGAATGTACTGAGAAATAAAAAAGATATTGAGTCAAGTGAAGTTGGAGTAGAATTATTTTAACCTACAGAAAACGGAATTTAATTTATAACATAACCCTTTTGCTCTTTTAGTAAATCCCCAAATATCACCTTTGCCCAGAAAAATAGATAAATACAGATAAAGTTTATACGCAACTCAAGTTTACTGAGCCTGTGAGGAAAACCTCAAACACCAAGGCTCACAGGGCAACTAAAGGCTTGAGGAATTTGCTCGCCAAATTAATCCATCAATGCAGATAATTGGACACAAAACACAATAGCCCGGTACCACACAAAGCTATGCAGCTATGGCCAATTAGGCACAACTCCCAGTGAATGGCAAAGGATCTAAACCGCCGTGAAGCAGCCACACTCCCGGCCAAATCACCTTGTGATTTCTCCCATCAACCATGACTGAAGATCGCAATTAAGAACTGATCAGAAAGAGAAAAAGAAGCCTAGTATATTTCTCAATCCAATCCAAACATTTAGCAACACCAATCATGAATACAAAAACTGACATGCGAGAGGTTTGATCGAGCAAACAAATTAATTAACAAACGACAAGTTATTGAGGCAGCGACTGGCACTATCGAGAATAAATACAAATGAGAAGTGCCTATCGCTGTATGAAATGATAATAAATGCAATGCAATACAATAATGATTTAGTGCAGAGCAAAGCTTAACGAGTGAAAAAAAAAACACCATGAGGTGGGACGAAAAAGCAACAATTTAGAGTTGCTCCTCCATGAGTCCTGATAAAAGTCCAGTATTTACATTGTATCCCTATTACAGAGCTTCGTATTCGACTAGGCACACCAGTTTGTTAACTGGGCGAGTGAATGTTGAGTGATTGTTACTGATTACATCATAACACAGACCTTTGACAGATCTGACTAGATTATCTACACTAGGTAAAACTTCGGTTATTCGTCCTAGTTTCCAAATACGTCGACCACAGTCATCACTGAGAATAACGATGTCATTGATTGCGAGATTTCTTCTGGATTTTACCAATTTCTGTCTCTGCTGAAGATTTTGCACATACTCCTTATGCCATCTATTTCAGATTTTGTTGGCTAGCAGCTGTACTGCATGCCATCTCTTTCTGGCATAGACGTCGCCATCATCAAAATTACCCGGCATAGGTAAAATAACAGAGGACTTCATATGAAGTAAATCATTCGGTGATAAGGTTTTACAATCTGAGCTGGCAACCGTCAGAGGGCGACTGTTAATGATTGCCATACATTCATATAGTAGAGTACGCAGTGATGTAGTACTGAAGTTATGCATATGTGGTGTCAAACCATTGAACACAGAGCGTATTGTCCTAATCATTCTTTCCAAACACCCGCCCATATGACTAGCGTGAGGGGTATTGAAAATAAACTCGCAGTGGTGTTCCTGTAGATATTTACTGAATGAACTATCTTGAGACATTTCATCATAGAGTTTCAGAATTTCGTTGTTTGCACCAACAAAATTAGTGCCATTGTCACAACGCACAGAACTGACATTGCCTCTTAGAGCCACAAAGCAGCGCCAGCTCTGCAAGAAACAGTCTGTAGAGAGATCGTCTAGAACAGGGCTGCCCAACGGGTGGCCCTGGGGCCGCATGCGGCCCCCTGACCCAATTATATGCGGCCCTCGACCCGACTGAGAGGATCGCGTAGTCGCAAAAACAATTTTCACCCCTTTATTTATTACATTCCTCATTTGTACAATAACAAGGAACGCTCTACATCTGGTCACAGTATTTTGGAATTCCCCACCATTGCATTTGAGTGAGCTCCAATAAATAAAATTCCCACCTGCAGAGATGAAAATACTGCACGCCCATTATGAATGTTTGATTTATGGCGAGGTTGCGGGCCCCCAGGAACATTGCAATATGTGGATGCGGCCCCCTCAATGAAAAGGTTGGGCACCCCTGGTCTAGAGTTTCAATATGTACAGCTCTACTGAACAAGCATGTGATTATTAGCCCATACTTCTTCATGTGTTTTCGACCGTCTTTTATGAGAAAGGGGCCAAAACATCACATCCTACATGTGTGAATGGGGGAACGGCTTCAACACGCTCAGGTGGAAGTCTGCCATTTTCTGACTTTCTACTGGCCTCCTGAGTCGAAGACAAAATGAGCATGTGTAAATCAGAGATGAGACCGCATTACTCAAACCAACCACCCAACATCCAGCAGACCACACAGCTGACATGGTAAAAGTACGTCCCTGGTGAGCTTCTTATTCATGATAATGCTGCAAAATCTGTTTACTGAGATTAGACTGTTTTGGTATGACAATGGGATGCTTGTCTGCTAATGACAGAGACGACAGTTTTACTCTACCACCCACTTGTAACAGATTATCACTATCAATGAAGCAATCCAGTCTCCATAATGAACTAGATTTATCGATTGAACACCCTGACTGGATTGACTGAATTTCATTCTGATAGCTGATACTCTGGACTAGTGAAATGATGTAGTTTGATGCATTCTGGGTATGCTGAGCAGACAACTTCCAGCACCCATCAAATGAATGGTTTGACTTGATATTTTGGAACATGGCTACACATCTGACAGTTTGATTCCATGGTGATGATTAATTCACCAAACTCAAAACTATTTTATCAAACCCTGACATTCTTTCAGCTCAAAGTCATCAGGATCAACAGTAAATGAACAGTTTGAGCTAGGATCGGTCTTCCACAGAAAGTCGGGTCCATGAAACCACATAGAATTGACCAGGAATTCTACTGTGCTTAATCCACGGGATGCAATATCTCAGGATTCAAACTAGTATTCACATAGTCTCATTGGGATATCAACGCGATTTCATTGATTTGAGTCACACAATTCGCAACAAATGTTTGGAACCGTTTCGAGTCATTATTGATATAGCCTAAGACGATTTTTGTGTCTGACCAGAGATAACTATCACACTGTTTGCCTAGTTCAGTTTTGAGAGAGTTACATTGCTTAACAGCTAGTAATTCTGCTTGTAACTCTAGCCTAGGAATGGTAATACATTTCTTTAACGGAGTCACATGAGTTTTTCCTAGCATTAGACTACAATTTACAGCATAATTTTTATCAAATGTCCTAACATATGAGCATGCTCCATACCCTAGCTCGCTATCATCTGTGAATGTATGGATTTCTTGTTTGACTGGCATGAATGAGTGTGGGTGATTACACCTGGGAATGGACAGACTGGAGATTTTGGAGATTTCAAAGTCCCAGATTTACCACTTATCACACATGTTTTGATCAAGTTCCTGGTCCCAACTCAAACTGTCTTTACATAAGTTTTGTATCATTACTCTAGCTGGCAGAATAAGAGGACTTATGAGACCCATACCCATACCGAAGCTTCATTAGCTAACACAGATCTCCTAATAATTTTCTTAGCAGGTACAGGCTGATATTTATAGGTGATTGGATCCGAGTGCAAGGCCCATAGCATGCCTAGAGCTCGCTCTGTTGAGTCGAGCAGCTGAATATTGTTCTGTGGTTTGAGATTCTTTAAAACACAAGAATCTAATCCTAAACTATTATTCCGAAACTTAATCTATTTGACCCCCAAGCAGATATGACTACTACTTATTTCTGTTCTGCTTTAACAGTAGTTCCCAATGATACTTCTCAATAGTTTCCGACTTTGATATGAGCACAGACGCGAATCACATGCGTTTAACTGTGGGTCACAATGATTTCCGACTTGATATGAGCACAGAGGCGAATTACCTGCGTTTAACTGTGGGTTCCAATGATTTCCGATTTGATATGAGCACAGACGCGAATTACCTGCATTTAACTGTGGGTCACAATGATTTCCGACAAAAGGCTTGAGACAATGCTGAAAGGATTTCCTTCAATCTGCATGTTCCATATGTGTATAATGAGATATACCTGTCGGTTATGTCAAGGTCTACCCTTAGTAAGTTAGCTCCTATAATTCATGACCCATCAATTATCTTTTGCAAAGGTAAAGTCTACATATTAGCTAAATTGTGGCATCAGCCTTAAATAATTTGAAGATCAGATATGGCATACCAATAAAAGCTGTGAATGTCAAAGTAAAAAGGAAGTGACGTTGGTTGACCATTTATTGAGGACTTGAGGCGATTATGGTAATATTCATATTGTTATTTTGAAGATAAACAAAGATGACGGAATACCAGACTTCAGGTGGTTCTGAGGAGTCATCGATCGAAACATCCCTACATATCGTCAATCATATTTTATATCAAAACTTCGATATAGACTAATAAATCTTCCAACTCACAGGATTCAAGTCATTTCTCATATCTGTACTGCATTGCCTTATGATTTTTTTTTTAGGGAAGTTGTCTCACATCTGACGAAACAAATAAGACAATTCCTACATAACTATATTACACATTGGCTGAGACCAGTCAATTCGCATGAGCACCTAATCACTCATAACATTTCAAAACTCCACACAGCCAATTAATCCAAAAACTGATATGTCCTATTGACACAAATATATACACAAAGCACAGTTGATCAACTTCTTGCACACATAATAATAAAAGGAGCCCAACATCGAAATCAGGATCAGAATTAGAATGCTATAACTAATATTTATCTTTGAATTTTCCATAGACTTTACTTTACTCATTTTGTTTATGTTTCTTTTTGGTATTCCCTACTCATGTAACAGTATAAACACTCAATCTCACAGCATACCTAACGTTTGTGACAAAATAAACCAACCAACCAACCAGCCAATCATGCCTTCTTGGTAAAGCTAGTTATTTATCGCTATGAATTAATATTAAGAACATTCTTCTTTCATTTTACTTCTCACCAACCCGCCCATCTTAATATTTATCGTACGTAAAATGTAATCTTATTATCTTAACTGCTTACTAAGAATTTAGTTTGAATTATTATGATTGCTTAAAGGGCAACCAAGGTTTCGCAGCAATGCATTAATGGGTAGCAAATAATGTGCTGGGCAGCATCAGCTTTGTGCATTACGCGGTGCAAAACTCAAAGTAGTTGCTGACCCTAAGCTGGGTAACACATCAGTTTAGGGGAGGTTCCAAGACTTTGCTGTAATAATTATAGAGCACAGGCTAAATAATAACAGGAACAGGAAACTGCTATGTGGTATTCTCTTTTATCTGAGTTTGAGTACCTGATGGAAGAAATGTTTCACAAGAATTCTGGCTGAATAATCATCCGAATTGTATTTTGTCTTTTTCCCCGTGCAGAAGGTGCAATCTGCTATTAATCAATGGCCATCAATGAGAAGTTGTTTGAAACCTTGGTTGCCCTTTAAAACTCACATTAAAGTAGTTTATTCACTGCAGGGCGCAACATCAAAGTGATTCTGACTTAGATCTACAGCATTGAAAAATTTGCGCTGATGGATAAAAGAGATGGATCGAGATGCTCATCAACACACAAGGGCGGCTTCATGCTGCGAGGCCCGTCATGAGGAAGTTGTACTAGAGAAGGCCTTGGAACAGCGCTTGACTCATGAGTTTTAGCTGATGACCTCTGTTGCGCAGTTGTATGCGTACAACTGTGTGTTGTAACCTCCCTGACCCTTTCCAATGCACTTTTTTGCGCTTCCAATAGAAGATGCAAAGTTTACACCTGACTGTCCCTCAATTAATGGTTGTGGATAACACATGTTTATTTTCCGGTGGCTTATCATTGTTGGTAATGTATTGTTATAATATTTTATGCGGGAATACTAAGAACTCTATATACAAATACCTGAGTTCTGTTGATTATATCCTCTCAGAGCCAACTACCACCGTAATCCTTAGTTTATATCCCTACCTAACGAACCTAGCTGAATATTAGAGTTGATACATTGAGAAATCTGGTATTACATAGACACAAAATTAGCATTGAACATTACAATTGATACAAAACTCACACATTATGGGGAATAGAAAATCCGATAGTGAGCAATAGTGAGCAATTATGAATGGTGACTAGTCGGGATGACAACTAGCTAAAATAAGAATGCCAAAATGATAATGGTATGTCTGATAAATGCAACTGAAATGAATATCTGATACAACAGAAAGCAATGTCCACATGTTATGTAATGAGATGAAATGTAATGCATGTATCAGTAAGTTATTCAACTGTAGGAATATAAAAAAAAAGAACCACTTACAATATTGATCAGAGCTCTAGGCTAAAAGATGTATCCTTTCCAATGTCTGGGTGACTAGTGACAGTAAATGGGTGAAAAGGTGCTTTAAATGGGTAAATGGGTGAAAAAGCTTTCAACATTGTATTGAAAGCGATGACTCGCGGTTAGAAAGAAAGATTAATAGATGAAGCAGTACATTTATCATGAACGCAGTTTTAGAACAATGGTGGGCTTTGTCAATGCTATAACACCGATTACCAGACCCCTAACGCCAAGCGCAACTCCTACGGTTACACCCCAAACAGAATACGCAGTTTTCTCTCTAGTCAGTGGTAGGTTGCTGTTGATGTGGAAGTAGGAGGACTAGTTTGTGTATGGGTCTGTCAAGAAGCTGACCATTGCCAAGATGCAGCTGCACCTTGCGTACTAGACCATCTTTGCTTGGGTAGACTGCATTTACTAGCGAGAGCTTCCATTCACATCTTGGCTGATGCGATTCAGTGAGCAGCACAACATCTCCAGGCTGAAGGTTTGGCTGAGGGGATCTCCACTTCTGCCTAGATTGAAGATGATGCAGATATTCCTTTCTCCATCGTGAGCAGAATTGTTGAGATAGAAACTGCAACCGCCGCCATCTTTTCCTAGAGTACAGACCAGGCTCATCGAAGTCACCTGGTGGTGATGAGTGAGGTTGTCCTTTAATAGTAAGCAGCATGTTCTGAGTAAGTGGAAGAGGTTCTTTTGTGGTTTCTTGATTCAGCTGCTCTACTATTAGAGGTCTGGAGTTGATGATAGCCATACATTCATATAGTAGTGTCCGGAGACTAGCTGAGTTGAGTCGACATGATGATTGTTCCAGGAGAATGCCTTTCATGACATTCCTCACTGTTCTTATTAGTCTTTCCCAGCATCCGCCCATATGACTAGCGGAAGGAACGTTGAATTTGAATTGACAGTGCTTAGATTTCAAATAGGTTTGGGTATCGATATCCATCATATCTTCTAGTGATTTCTTGAATTCGTTTCTTGCTCCGACAAAGTTGGTACCCTGATCGAAAAGAAGTGTCTACACCAGTCCACTAATAGATGTGAAACAACCGAAACTGTTGATCAAGCTGTCAGTTGTCATATCCTCTAGTAGTTCTAGATGAACGCCTCTGCTTGCTAAGCATGTGAAAATGAGTCCATACCTCTTGCTTTCCTTTCGTCCATCCTCACAGCTGTAAGAATCCACAACAAAGTAAACCGCGACATTGTGCCTAGTATATTATTATCAAATTAATCAAATTATACGCTTGTCAATTATGTAAAAAAAATAACTAATCTGCGGTTCTCGTTTATGGCTACCAAAAAATCTATCATGCTGCTGCAAAAGTAATTAAAAATCCAATTTAGCACTCACAGATTTCTAATCTGATCTCTCGCTGAACTTCTGCCTCTAAATATGGACCAAAATTAATTGGGTTTACAGGTCAGCCCGCACCTAACCCAACAGGATTACTGTCATTTTTTACCACTTAGTATTCAAAAACATCAAAACATAAAAGATCAAGTGAACGTCATCTGGCTCTATCGATTCAGTTATGTGTAGAAAACCATAGAGTCAAGATGTGAAAACCAATATTAACCAGGAATTAGGGCTGGAACGGATCAGGGTTAGGCAACCTCGGACCGGATATCGGATCGGTCGATAAATTCAACCTCGGATCGGATCCGGATAACGCGTACAAACGCTTAGTCCAAGCAGCTGTACTTTTGCACCATAATATACAGTTAAGGTCATTGAATACAAGGATAAACAGTGTCAACAAAATTTTCCCTGAACCATTACCCTAATTTAAATGCGCATGTATCTGCTTGGATATATTACTTTACAAGGACCAACTTATCACTCAAGCAGCCACGGTGCAAGGTTCACACAAACAGTTTATTTGAAAGTATCATTTAATGAGTACAAAGATCTCTTGACTCAATTTGCCAGGATCACTCAAACCCCGATGTTTGTAATCACTGAGTTTGAACAAACTCCCTGCTCATATGTCCCAAGCTCTCTGCTGTGATTAGGATAGGAATTGTCCTCCTACTTTGAAGAAGAGGATAACTTTGTACATTAAACTAGATAGTTTGTTACAGGGAACATCATTGGACAAAAATCAAGTCGTTATTCACAACGATCTGAGTAAAGATGCTTCTCTCAATTTCAGCAGAAAAACACATCCATCAAATTTAAGCAGCAACTATAATATAATTAGCTATGAAAATAAGATAGGTATTGATTGCCTACCTATCACCACTGAGTGCTTTCAGCCAAACTCCATTATCTAATCTGAACCACAAATTAATGACTATCATACTTCTTTTCTTGTCATTTTTAGTGAGATAAATGATGCTAAGGAAGTGTTGATTAAAAACATATCATCTCGGATCAGACTTAACACATATCCAATCCGGTTTGTGGTTGAATCCGAGGTCAAATATCCGAAATTCAACTCCAACCTCAAGAGGTCGTTCCACCCCAACCAGGAATACACCAGAGATACGTCAATTTTTAACTTTTAATTCTGATTTAAACTCTAATTTTTCAATGGTATACATAATTTGAAGCTTATTGTTTTATAACTACATTGTAAATGAATTTTCTTGGAAAAACCATTTCAATTTCGTATTTGATAATAATTGATCATAATTTGATTAGTGATACTCGTGTTTTTTAAACAATTAAAGGTTTCACGCACTTTAAATGGAATATCAAATATTATGGATAACAGACAAAATAAAGAAATCGTAGTTCAGTGAACTTTGTCTAGATAATTCTAGTTATAAGAGTTCTACACCTAACCCAAACGGCTAAAGTTCATAGATAACTTTATAGTGAAACCTTATGACAATAAGGAAAATCATAAATCATTCACAAACGTTGAGCTTAATTACTGATAAAGTCTTTCGCTCAATCAAGGAACTGTGGATCCACATCAACACAGTTAAAAACACTATACGGACTTGTGTTACACACAGGTTATGCTTATATAACACAAGATAACCAAGATTCATTACTAACGGTATTCTGCAGAATCGAATCATCAAACGTACATCAACTGTCATCAAACAAGGCTAAAACAATAAGGGCAGTTCGTATAAACGGAGCTGTTTTCTGTGTAACATTGTCACAGCACAGCATTATCACAACGTCTCAACGGAAACAGATAGATACTTGCATTAACGGATCTGTGTAACATTGTCACAGCACAGCATCATCGCAACGCCTCAACGGAAACAGATAGATATTTGCATTAACGGATCTGTGTAACATTGTCATAGTACAGCATTCTCACGGCATAAAGGTTGAAATTAACAGTCGGGATTGCTCGTTCTCATATTGAACCACGCAAATATCACAGCAATCACCTCAAACAAATACAGAATAACATACAGTACAAGGACTAAACTCGATACAGCTAGGATACTAATTGGATTGCATCACTCATACTGCAGTTGATCATCAAAGAATCTTCCTAGCTTCAGACTGTCAGCTAAGTACAATACAATATTAATTGAGGTCAATCATAACAAACTCTCAGTGTGTTAATGAACTTCGACTGGTATCACATAACCAGACAGCAATGACCCAATATACCACAGTTACAAATAAAGAAGATTTTGTTCATTGTGCGTACACACTGCATTGTTTATACACACATTAAAGTTTGGAGTTGTCTTATGACAAGATAACCTTTTATGTATTTTCACTACTGTGTGCATTGCTATTGAGGTATTAAGATCTATTTTGGAACAAGGGACAATTTTTTTAGATTTCATAGTTTTTATTTAAAAACTGAATTCGACAGAGCCAGGTAAATCAAAACAAAATTGCAGTTTAAATCAAACACCAAGTTCACCGGCAACTACATCCAACACACCAGATCACATGCCATCTATTAGAAAAACAGCTCGTCCAAACAACTTCAACCCCAAGCACTGCATCGTAATAAGTATCAACAAGTCATCAAAAACCTACCAAAACTATAATCAAGACAACATCAGACGTGAGATTAACCGTGAATTCGGCCCAACCATCATAGAAAACATAACGACCTACAATTTCAAGACAGAATCTCCAAAAATTATGCTGCACCTTCGCGATAAAAAGACAGTGACCAAGTTGATAAACACTTGGAATACATTACTATTTGAAAATTCGCAAGTAAGAAAGACAATCAATCCAGAATCAGCAAGAGTCAACACTGGTATGCTGAGAGGCATTCCTTCTGATGCTGATGATGAACTTGTAATAAAAGAGATATCACAGAATTTCCCCAACTCTTCAGCTATAAGGATTTACAAAGGGGAAAAGAAAATGCGCATCTTTAAAGTAAAGTTTGACACTCAGGACCAATACAACAAGGTCCTCAGTCAAGGTATGATTTTAGACTCACTTAAACTTAAATGCCATTTTGAAAAACTTCTATGATGGCAATGAATTTTCATAGCGCATATCTTAATATCCGTGGATTGGCAAGCAAACTGGAAGAGGTTCGTTTAATTCTTAGTGATCACAAATTTAGTATACTGTGTTTGGCTGAAACATTTTTGAATGAAAATGATAACAGCTGCCTATATGAGGTACCAGGATATACGATGATAAGAAGGGATAGGCTCTGTAACAATGGTGGGGGATTACTCTGCTATGTCCATGATTCACTGGTCATTGAACATCTGGAAAACTTAGATCTTTACATAGATGAGAGTATAACAGTCAAGGTCAGACCCAGAAGCCAAAAGATTTTTCGGTCACATACTTATATAGACCTCCCCAATCAAAAGCATCATGGAACACAGACTTTTCAGAGTTTGTCGAGCGTTATTATGGTTTGAACGATGAAATTACAATATTTGGTGATTTCAATATTGATTTGCTGAATCCAACTTCGAAAAACAGGTGGTTAGATAATGTTACCTCTCCACTACTGTTGAATCAACTTATATCTGAACCCACTCGCATAACTAATTCATCAAGGACACTAATTGACCACATCTATTCAAGTAAAAGTGACAATATTGCTAAATCTGGTGTCATCAAATATTCACTGAGTGATCATTTCATGATAGTAGCTTCAAGAGAGATTGATAGAAGTGTCAAAATATCTAAACAAAGATGTAAGGTAACATTTTTGAACGTCACGGCAATCACATCTAAAACCTCTGATACGTCTCTGCAGCAAGTAATACAGGAATCCGTCGCTAGAGAGATTCAGATTGCTATATCGGCCATCACTGCTGTGCCCCAGAGACAAAACAATTTCCGTAACAATTACAACCAGACAAGAAACAACGGATATGGTGGTGGTAGTCCTAGAAATGGTGGTGGTAGCCGTAGTGGAACATACATAACAGACTGTCCAAGATGTGGTAAGTCACACATGAGTAATGCTTGTTTTGCTTTTGGTCAGACCTGCAGGGGCTGTGGGAGGATAGGGCACTTTCAGTCCCGCTGTCTTTTTGGTGGTGCTGGACCACAGTCTCGTGGTGGAGCCGCCGCTGCTGCGGGAGGTTCTACACAATAGCAATCAGCGGGCCCTGTCCGTGTCGGCTGTTTGGTTTCTTTGTCTGAATGTTTAGTCCAGGTTTCCTTTGGAGGAGGTGCCAAACAGGCTTTGCTAGACACAGGGGCTCAAGCGTCATGCATCACGGCAAAATCATTAGGAATTATGATACCTAACTATCAGTTATTATTAGCACCCTGTAGCACTCCTACAATAAGTGGCGTAGGAAATATTGAAATTCCAATATAAGGTATTATACAACTAGAATTTAGCATAGGTAAGGTTAGCTGTTCCCAGTTTTTTCATGTCGCTGATTTCATGAAATACGATATTATATTAGGTATAGATTTTATGGAATCCCATAATGGATGTATAACATATAACAATAGTAGGGGTACGTTATATTTAGAGGGACAGTTTGCCACTAGCATTCAAAGAGTTTCCAGTAAAACCACGCCGCAACTATCCTTACTTGCCCTTGAGGAACTGGTTGTCCCTGCTCATAGTCACGTGGCATGTCCTGCTAAACTTTCCAGTAGCGAATCGGTCAACAGTATGCTCATGGCCGAACCTATCATCATAGATCAGGATCAGTTTATTGAGTGTAAGGGTAGCACATGTATCATAGAGGCTGAAAATCCCTTGTATCATATATCTAACCATGGTGATAGTGATCTAATAATACCTGCTGGGAATCCCATAGCAAGGCTTTCCCCTATAGCTAATGACCTTGTATCGATAAACATTCTTGAGTTGAATGATAATAACAATAGTAAACAGGGAAATCCCATTCAAGTCAGTGCGGCTAAGATTGACACTAATCATAACAAAACAGATAAATTAGCAGAACTAGGCATTGACCTAAGTACGTCATGCCTGTCAGAAGTTGAAAAACTAGAGCTTACATTTATCATTAGTGATAATCATGACATCTTGGGCTGAATTAGGATGTACAAACTTGCATAGCCACAAAATTGATACTGGAGATGCCATTCCTGTCAGGTCGTTCCCTTATAAATCATCTCCAGAAATAAAACAAGAGATAACACGGCAGGTCAAAGAACTGCTAGACCTAGGTATCATTTATGAAAATGATGACTGCCAATGGTGCAGCCCGATAGTGATGTGCAAGAAAGCGGATGGTGTATCATGGCGAATGGCAGTAGATTACCGCAAAATCAATGCAGTCACAAAACCAATGATTTGGCCATTACCAAACTTCACAGAGGTCGTTGAAACCTTAGCTCATGCTAAAGCGAAGGTATTCAGTGTGTTAGACCTCAAAGGTGCTTTCTATCAAGTTCCACTGGACCCTGAAACCAAAGAAAAATCAAGTTTTATTACTCATGACGGAGTGTACACCTTTAATAGGTGTAGCTTTGGACTAACGAATATGCCCATGTCATTCCAAGCTGTGATGTCTAAGACGTTGAAAGGCATAAGCTGGAAGCATTGTCTGGCATTTATCGACGATATCATTGTATTTTCTGAGACCTGGGATGATCATAAAACACACCTAAAACAAGTGTTTGACCGCTTGGAGCAGGCTAACCTGAAACTGCATCCAGACATGAATATTGATAAAGTTAGAGCGGTGCTTGAATTTCCAATTCCAACTTGTGTGAGGGATGTAAGGTCTTTCCTTGGCATTGCTAACTACTATTCGAGATTCATATCAAAGTACAGCACTATAGCTAATCCACTGCATGAACTCCTAACCCTGAAAAAGGATGAGGATTTTGTGTGGCAAGATAAACATCAGGCAGCATTTGTAAGTATAAGGGAAGCACTGATATCAGCACCAATATTGACATTACCAAATCCTGACCATAAACCTGTGGTTTACACTGATGCTTCTGACACTGCAATTGGCTACATTTTGGGCCAGGTTGATTCAAATGGAGCAGAAACTGTTATTGAATATGGTGGGCGATCATATAGAGGGGCTGAGCAAAGTTATTCTATAACACACAAGGAGGGACTAGCCCTGGTTACAGCAGTAGAGAAATACAAACATTACCTTGCAGATAAACACTTTTTGGTGCTCACTGACCACATTAGCCTCAAATGGTTGAAAAGCATAAAGGACACTAAGGGCAGACTAGGTTGCTGGTCACTATTGCTTGAGCCGTACAACTATGACATCAAACACAAAAGTGGGAAAACTAATACCAATGCTGATTGCTTTTCCAGGAGGCCTTATGAGCAAACAGAACCACAAACACCGCTTGACCTTGTTGACAACCTCTCTGTGCTCACCACAATTTTGGGTAAATCAGACATTAAAGGTGAATCACAAGCAGACAAACAAAGTAGGGGGCCTGCTAAATACACATACGATATAGAATATGGGTGCAAAAGCATTAATACAATAACAGCAGCTGCTGTTGATTTCATAGACATTTCAAAGGATCAAAAGGGTGATCCAGCTTTAATACCATACTTTGAGTACCTAGTTGATAGTAAAGTACCAATTGATGACAAGACTGGGAGACTTGTTAGTTCAAGATCAAAGGACATGGTCATTTCTGATGGGGTGCTTTACAACATTTATCAACCAAGGGGTAGGAATATGAATATAATGAAACAATTGGTAATCCCATCAAATCTAAAAACAACAGTAATGAAATCATACCACGGTAGTCACATGGCTGGTCATCAAGGGATTGACCGCACCTACCAACTGATTAGGAGAAAATATTTTTGGCAGTCCATGTATCAGGATGTGGTCAACTATGTAAAAACATGTGAAATTTGTCAGCAAAGCAAGAGAAATTTTAGGAAGGACAAAATACCTCCATTACAGCCATTACCAGTTGCGGAACCATTTGGCAGAATTCATATGGACTTTTTAGGCCCTATCAAAGATGTAGATGGCTACAAACACATACTATTTATAGTAGATTCATTCACAAAATGGCCAGAATGCTTCCCTTTGAAAACCCAGGAAGCCACTGAAGTATCAAGAATACTATACAATGAGATCATAAATGCCGTTATGGTGCGCCATCTGCTATTGTGACTGACAAAGCTCAGAACTTTATGTCCACTCTGCTGACAGAGTTATGTAAATTATTCCAGATCAAGAAAATTAATACCACACCGTACCATCCCCAAACAAATTCTGCTTGCGAGCGAATGAATTCTACTATTATAACACAGCTTAGGGCTATGACTAACAAAAATCAGCAGAACTGGCCAGAGCTGTTGCCAAGCATTATGGCAGCCTACAGAGCAACCCCTGCGACATAATCTACTCTATTTTCCCCATCACAGCTGGTTTTTGGTAAGGAGATGAGTTTCCCTGTAGATAATGAGCTGCTGCCTGTGTCACCACGGGGTCCAGATTATTCTGCTTACATGAATGGCCTTATATCAAACTTGGAATGTGCTCGTGAAGTGGCGAAAGGAAATATCCTGTCAGCCCAGAGAGTTTACAAATCACAATAATGATCTAGCCAACAACGCAGAGCTACCTAAATTCACTCCTGGAGACCGTGTTTGGTTATACTGTTCTAGAACGGAACCTGGTCTCACACCAAAGCTGTGCAAA